>CM057844.1:30310605-31510605 GCA_030068075.1 Paguma larvata
AAGACTGGGGCCCGGAAGGGGAAGGAACACATTTATGGCCAATCAGCCTCACACGGCCCGAGTCACGGTCAGCCCAGGTCGGAGGACGGCGAGAGGCCAGAGGTGGTCAGGAGGCCTGGGGCCTCTGCCTGCTGGCCCCCGCCAGAGCCCGGAGCAGGGGAGGGGCTCTCCACCGCCGCCTCCGCCTCCCTCCCAGCAGGCGGCCGCAGCTGCACGACAGGCGGGCTCTGTCCCGACACGCTCGGAGCACCAGACCCCTCATGTGGCCAAGAGCGTTTCTCTGGTTTTGCACCTAAAGGAAGTACAGGCTTCACCAGTCACACGCACGCGCGCACACACACACACACACACACACACACACACTGTGTGACTTTAGCCTCTCTGTGCCTCAGTTTCCTCATCAGCAAAATGGGAGTGGAAACGCACCTGGTAAAGCTACTGAAAGGAGTGCCAGTCAAAAGCACGGGGCAGAGCACGCAGTAGATGGTAACCGTCCCCAGCGATGCTTTCCCCCCAAGCCCCACTGCAAGGCGCCGCTCCCAGGTCACCCCCTGCCCTCTCAGCAGCTGCTGCTGGGACCCACAGGGGCGCCCAGGCCCTCTCGCCCAGGAAGCCGCGGACCCCACCACCCCCAAGATCCTGAGTATCGGCAGCCTGCATCCGTAGGCAGCAACAAATTTTCTCAATGGACGCAGCCGCCCGTGAGAGGCGGCCCAGCCTTGGCCCCACAGGCCCTGTTCTGTGAGGCATAAGCCACACTTTCCTCTGGAAACCCCCAGAGTCCAGGAACAGGGACACACAGCTCAGGGCAGCGCCACTCCATCTGGGGGGAGGAACTCCACTTCGAAGCAAAGGTTACATCTCAGAGATGCAAGACACTTGCTGAAGTGACTCCGCTAAGTGGGAGAGTTAGAACACCTGTGTTTTCTCGTCTTCCCAGCCACCCGTTAGTGCTTAAGTCTCTGCACAACTAGGGCAAAATGAAGAGGAGGACGGAGGGAAGGAGGGAAAGAGGGAGGGAGGTACCTGAGGATCTCTGCCCCCCCGAATCAACATGGTGGAAGTATGTACTATGGCTTCCTCCCTGCCTCCCTCCCTTCCTTCCGTCTCTCCTCCCCCCTTCCTTCCATCTCTCCCACTACTCATTCTGACCCCGTGGGCCTCCCTCTGCCTGTGGACCTCTAGGTCTCTGCTTCTCTCTGTCTCCATACAGTCTGTGGGCACAGCCCCCGGAAGCCACGTCAAACCAGTGAGGGGCAAATTCTGCTCCAGAATCTGGAGTATCCAGGCCATGGGAGGCTAGAACACTCACTCTGGAAGAAACCAGACTTTCCTGTGTGTTCAGGGCAAGAGAGACCAGAACCCCAGTCTGGGTCCGGCCCAGCTTCTAGAACCAACTGGTGTTATCCAGACAGGTCAGGATGTCGGCAGGCCAGGCATCACCATCCAGAGCAGAGATTCGGCGAGGTGTGGCAGGAGAGAAAGCAGGAGGTGGAGGTTCAGACCGGATGGTGTCATTAATGCCAATTAGGAAAATGGCCCACTATCATCATCTAGTCATCACAATCACAGGTGCGTCCCCTGGACACCCACCAGGACGCAGCCATTAAGTGCCCACCCCCTCCCCTCCTCCCACTCTTCCCTCATCCCCTGGGGGGGAAGGCTGCTGCTAGGCCACGCCTTTACCCAGGTCGAGCTCCCTAAGACAGGATATTATACAACTCGGGAAAGGGATGCCTTCCGAGGCAGTGAGCTGCCCGTCTTGGGAGGTATTCAAGAGAGTGATGACTTCCTAAGTCTAGGTTAGAGAAGACCATCGCTGAACTATCTTCCAAAGCCAAAACCCAAGGACCTCTAGGAAGGTCACAATTTTATAAGTTTAGATGGATAGATAGACAGATGATAGATAGACAGATAGTCACAATCCCCACCTGAGAGAAGTGGTCACTGTACTGAGACGGATTAAAAGGCTTAGGTACAAGGTCTGAGGTCTCAAAGCCACATCACTGTGACTCCGAAAATACCTGACTTTTTTCTTCCAAATTGTTCGAAGGAGACACGCGGCAGCTTGAGGTTAAGAGCCCAGGCTTAGGAGCCCGACGGACCTGGGTTCAGACCTGCCACCCACCAGCCCTGGGCGCTGGAACAAGTCACTTCCCCCTCTCAACCTCAGATTCCTCCAAGGGCAAAGGATAAATGAGTGACCGTGTGACTCTCGGGCGCCCCAGCCAGGTTCCGGGCACCTAGTAACTGCTCAGTGAGTGCTGGATGTCTGCTGGGTGTCTGGGAGCGACGGAGACAAAGGGCCAGCCCCGGCGGGGGATTCAAGAGTGACCGACATGGTGGGGACGGTCCCCATGGCCACGTGACCCAGACGATATAAGAATCTTGCCTTTAAGGTCCCCTGGGTGCCTCAGTCGGATAAGAGTCTGACTTCGGCTCAGGACATGATATCGTGGTTTGTGGGTTCGAGCCTGGCGTCAGGCCTGTGCTGACGGCTCAGAGCCTGGAGCCTGCTTCGGATTCTGTACCTCCCTCTCTCTCTACCCCTCCCCTGCTCGTATCTGTCTTTCTCTCAAAAATAAGTAAACATTTTTTAAAAACTAAAAAAAAAAAAAAAAAAAGAATCCTGCCTTTAGCTGAGCGGACACCGCAGCGCCTCTGTCCCTGAGCCTCTATGACACAGCGCACTTCTGTGGGTCTGAGCCCCCAGCGTCCCTGGCCTGCCTTGTGCCAACCACCCTCAAGTCTCCCCGTCTTTGCTAGACTTGACTTGAATCCTTTAACCATTAAGCACCGAGCATTGTGTTTCCCACCCTCAGAGGTTTCTAAACAGTAATTAGGCCCCGGAACACCCCCAGGGTGGCAGGGTAAATACGATTAGTGAGTGTAGGAGGAGGGGTGGGGTAAGCACAGGTACTTGAGGCTTGGCGCACGGCAGCGACCGGGCTGGCACCAGGTGGCCAAAGCCCGGCAGGGCCGTCCCATTCCCAAACCCCTAGCTGCCTAGCACTCTCTTGGGGGAAACCGGCTCTGAAGAGGCAAGGACAAGCGATAGAATACAGAGAATGTTAGTTTTTCTGTCAGAAAAACCAGACTTTAAAATCCACCCCTGCCGTTTTAAATTGGACATAATATCTAAACACTCCATGCTCGTTTCCTCATCTGCAAGGCAGGAATGAGTCTATCGATCCCATGCAGGAGTGGTAAGGATTCAGGGAGATGACACGTGAGAAGTGCCAGGCGCAGGGCTTAGAACAGAGTAAGGTT
Organism: Paguma larvata; assembly: GCA_030068075.1. Lineage (NCBI taxonomy): Eukaryota > Metazoa > Chordata > Mammalia > Carnivora > Viverridae > Paguma > Paguma larvata. Next base: position 30,313,876 of record CM057844.1, read on the forward strand.
CTATAAATGGCACCTGCCACGACTCTAATGGAGCCACCATGATGCAGACTCTAAAGTCACAGCATCAGGTGACAAACGTAAGAATCCAATATTCCCCTTTATACAATCTCCGCATCAGTCAGGGTGTGTTGGGTTATGCTGCTGTAACAAACAAGCCCAAAAATCTCAGGTAAAACCACAAAGCTGTATCTCTCCTCAGCGCCACATTTCTCACAGATAGGCAGGGAGGTTCCATTCATCTTAGTCACTTAGGATCCCAGGCTTACAAAGAAGCCATCGGTTGCCACCATGCCAAAGGGAAAGAGACGGCTTTGGAGGTTCTCGCCCTGGCAATTAAATATTTTGCCCCGGTAGTAATGCATTAGTTAGAACCTGTCACATGCCCCACCCACACGCAATTTGTACAGTCTTCTGTGTACTCAGAAGAAAAAAAGAATTGGGAGCTAGCAAGCACCATTAACCACTACCAAAGATCCACGCCGAGGACTCCCACTCCTTTCCTCAATCTGTCCGCAAGGCCAGATTTTCCCAGTATTGGAATAACTCACTCTTTCTTCACTTGAGCCCCAGCAGATAAAAGATGTGCACCCAGGGCAACGTTGTGCGAAAATGTTCAAATCTTTAACTCCCAGAATCACAGCTGGCGCTGCAAGACACTGGCTTGGAAAGGCACAGGGACTTGATGCCGACACCCAACTAGCCGATTAACTTCTCCCCACCCAGCTCACTCCGTGCCTAGGCTCACTGAGCAGATCGATGGCCAAATCCCCAGTGTGGTTAATTTTTTTAATTTCTTCTCTTCCTTTTGGTTTCAACGCAGACTTGTTTAAGTTAAATGCCTGTAAGATAGAAACCCCTTTCCTGCTATGACTTTCTGGGGTTCGGTTGGCCTTTGGGGCAGGAAGAAGAGATTCTCCAAAGTTTTCTTCGTTAAGTTCTCAGCCTGAGAGCCGTGAGTGAAGCGCTCTTGTGTCTTACCTTCAGAGTCTGAGAGTGACTCCTTCCTTTTTCTCTGCTTTTCTCTTTCTACAATTGCAGCAGAGGGTGTGATCCCAGCTTCCTCCTAAGACCACCCTCCCAAGTGAGGGAGCACTAGGCCAGAGACTCCAGTTAAGAGGACAGAAGGTAGTCTTGAAAGTCGGAAACTCAAGCTTTCTATGGAAACCCTTAGAATCCAGCTTCCCAGCCCTTGGCCACCTAAGTACTGTGTGGCATCAACCTGTGGATTCCTTGGTTCTGAAAGTTCTTTGGATCCAGAAGTCAGGATGTAGCATAAAGTGGGCCAAGTTTCCAACTGTAAGATAGTGCAAACCATATTCTGCAGTGTTTGTGTTGTATGTGTGTGTGTGTGTGTGTGTGTGTGTGTGTGTGTGTGTGTGTGTCTTGAACTATAAATGAAAAATGAGCATTATAACACTTACCAGACACAGTCTCCTCTCCACTTAAGAAATGATTTGGGGCTACAATGGAAGCTGGAGTCAATGGAATCAAGTGAACATTTATCAAGCACCCAGGCACAGAGCTGGGAGTTTTACATACAAGTTATCTCTGAGTCCTGATCTGTCTGTCTCTGAAGGTCATGTCTCTTCTTCTCCACTCTCCTGGATGCACCCTGGGAAAGAAGTCCTTATGGCCTCCACCTAGATTTCCAGCCAAGCAGGGAGGAGCAGTGGGTTGAGAAAGAGAGCAGAACAGCCGGGTTGGTCCTTGGAGACCAGAATCTGTGTGGGAAGTTGCCAGGAAAGCTGGAAATGTGCCTAGCCCCACCCAGATGCTTGTTCTGAATCCACTGGTCCATTTCTTCAGAAAGAGGCTTCCAAGCCTGGACTTGTCATCAATTACAGGCGCAGTCTCCCTACTGTGCACACAAACTGGGTGTCGAGGCATAGGGGATCCACGTGGGCTGAGCCTGATAGCTTCCTTCACAACCACTTAGACAGATGTGTGAACACATGGGACCCTGTGAAGGCATTTCTCCTGCCTGTTCCACCTTGAAATAGGTCTGACGTCCATCCCCTCCTTTCCATCTCCATGGTCACACCAGTTCAGCTCTCACTTCCAGGTGTTTGCAATAGTTTCCCGACTGGTTTTCTGGCTACCAGCCTCTCCTCCCATCAGCTGAAACTTCCTATGAGCCACCAGAGTCATCTTCCTAAAATGCAAAATTGATCCCATCTTATCTAAGTTAAAAACAAACAAAAAAACCTTCAACAGATTCCCTTACTCTTAGGATTAAGTCCAGATTCCCAGTCTTCTCAAGGTCATTCACAATCTAGCCCTCTTCAACTTTATCTCCCTCCTACATCCTCATGAGCATCCCCAGCTCTGTTCACACCTAAATGCAGTGTTCTTCTATGGTTCCACGCGTTTACACAACCTTTGTAGGGTGCTTGTGCCCAATTCCCACCTTAGTGAAACCCCATTTGACAGCCACAAGAATAGAAAATACGGCTATTCAGAATCTTCTCCCCTCCCCACTTCCTTAGGAGGCAGAATCAGGGCAATATCCCTCATTAAGATGCCTACAGAATGCTGGGACTGAGTTATCCATTTAACAACAAGCTGAAGTATAGGTAAAATGGAGGAGATGTGTTTTTTAAAACTATGGAGAGCTGGGGTGTCTGGGTGGCTCAGTCGGTTAAGCCTCTGAGTTTGGCTCAGGTCATGATCTCACTGTTCGTGAGTTCAAGCCCCGCATTGGGCTCTGTGCTGACAGCATGGAGACTGCTTGGGATTCTGTGTCTCCCTCTTTCTCTCTACCCCACCCTCTCTCTCTCTCTCAAAATAAATAAACATTAAAAAATATACGAGAGTGTTGAGAGTGGTATGGATGGGGATGGTTGTGATATGGATGGTTGAGATGGGAGACAGAGGAGGTTGGGGGCTCCTCCATGTAAGGCTATTGAGTTGGGAAACTGGAAGGATATTCATAAGAGTACCCCTTTCCCATTCAGAACTTCCCCAAAAAACTGAATAAAGACTTAAACTACTTTTGAATATTACATTTACTATTTTCCACTACCTCTTATGTCACAACACCAAAATTGGACTGAGCCATGTCGGATGTCAAGATCTCTTCAGGTTACAAGTTCTTTAGAATTTAAACCAAAGCTCTTAAACCTTGCCCCAACCACCTTCCCTGACCCAGCAGAATTAGTCATTCCTCTCTATGTAAAACCACAGCACGTTATTATATAAACCCTGTTTGAGTCTTCACACTGAGATACACTATTTGACTATGTGTCCTCTCTGGCATTGGTTCTTGAGGTCCTAAGAGATCGGGATGGCCATGTCTTCCCCATCTCTGAATGTCCAGCTCCTAGCACAAGTCCTGACATAGAAAACATGGCCATCCTTTCCTGTTGAATATGACTACACCCTGGGCTGTCTTATGAAGTCTTCACCAAACCAACCCACCACCCAAGCCTCGCCTTGGCCAATCTGAGATGAGAGGCTCCACTAAAGAGAGGCCAGCCTCACTCCTAGGTGCCACCACTTTCAGTTTTGGTTCTGACCACTTTCCAGCTAAAGACGGAAAACAGAAGTGAACAATAAAAACGAAAGAACGAAAGTGTCTGAACATTAAGAACTACGAAGAGGAGTTGTCCAATTGTTCTAAAAATGTGCTTTGTGCCTCTTCTCGTTGGGTTCAACCAGGCCAGTAAAAATTGGCTCAACTCCCACTCTGCCCAGTAGACCAGACCCCAGGAGGGCACCTTTGCCACAGTTGTGTGCAAGCATCTCTGAGGAGTCTGGAAAGAAGTCAAAATCAGAGAAGGAGGCAAACCATAAGAGACTCTCAAATGCAGGAACAAACTGAGGGTGGCTGGATGAGGAGATTGGGCGGGGTGATGAGCTAAATGGGCGATGGACATTAAGGAGGGCACTTGCTGGGATGAGCATGTGAGTGTTATATGTAAGAGATGAATCACTAAATTCTACTCCTGAAACCATTAGTTACACTATATATTAACTAACTTGGATTTAAATAAATATTAAAAAAATAAGAGTCCTGGAAAGAAAAATAACGGCAACTCCAAACACCTTCTGCTGGTCAGGCTTCGTGCTATCGCCTGAGTCTGGGCAGAAGGTCTGCCGTGATCTGTTCCTTCTCCCCCACGGGCGTCTGGCATTGTATGAGTGTTGGAAGGGCTGCAAACCTATGCCTCCCTCCTCATTGGCTGAGTTCAAGGACTACTCCCTGGGATATGTCTATGAACCCCCAAAGCAGCAGTACAGAGAGCTGGAAGTCAGGCAACTTCTTGCGTCCTTTGTTGCTTCAGACGACAGGCCTCAGGCACCCCCTCAACCTTAACAGAGGCCAAATAGAAAAGGGAAGTTGGAACCCCATGGGAGACCCAACTTCATAGACAGCATGCCCCTCCTCGAGAAACACCTTCCCCGGGGAGTTTGACTGAATCTGGAGGTTTTGAGTTCTTGAAGGAGAGCAGCAACAAGATCACCACGCAAGGAAAGATGAAATAGCCCTCCCTTGTTTCCTGCCGCTGTCCTGCCGTGCCAAGTGGGTCTGCCATTCCACGGTCTCTCCTCCTACCTCCTGCGAGCCTGCTCATGCCCTTGAGGAAAACAGAAGGGAAGCGTGAGGTCGCCCCTTGGTGTCACTCAGGATGCCAACTTTCAGGTGGGACTAGGATGGGGCCCAGAGTTCCCTGTGGCCGTGTGCCCTCAGCCCCGAGGGCCTTCAATCCAAATCTGTCTCCACCACTGGACGCCAAGCGACCACGGGCATCGCTTCGCCTCCCGAAGCCATGGCCTCTTTAAAATTTGTATTTCGGTGGCTTGCGCTGGGGATTTCATGAGACGGTGGGTGCAAAAATATCTGGTAGATAGGAAGGCCTCAGTAATTGTTAGTCATTAATTATTACTGCCATGTAAAACACCGGCGTGCTTCATTCGAGCGACTGCACCCAACTAGGTTGGATTTCCATGTATCCATCCCCACAGCACCCCGACACTCCCCTTCACAGACTTCTCCACATCTGCCCTTTCTGCTCCGTGTCTGTCTTTCCCCACGGTCCGGGAATTCCAGGAGCGGACCACAGACCACTCTTACCTTGCTGCTGCTTCCCCGGGTGCCCAGAATCCCATTCTGTGCTCAAAAAATATCTTCAACTTGACCCACTCACATTCCGCCCATTCTCACCGAAGCGTCTCTTCTCTAAAGCTTTTGCCCATTGCCACAATAGCCTCCACCTCCCTCCGCCCCTCGCTCAGCCAGTTCTAAATCAGAAGAAGCCTGAAGTCTTCCGGAGCGAGCGTGTCAAAGCCTCCACTTCCACGTGTCAACAGGCGACCTGCGTGAACAGACAGAGACCTCTCGGGCCTCTTCTCAGGCCCCCAGGTGGACGTTGGAAGAAGGAGCAGGGCCAGACTCAGGTGAAATGCTCTGGAGGCTAGGAAGTCCCCTTCCTCGGAGGAGACCCAAGCATGGCGATCGGCTGTGCGTAACACTGGCAAACGCAAGAGGGGGAGGAAGGAAGAAAGGCTCCGACGGACATGAGAGCGAGGTGTTTATTATCCCCATTTCACAGATGAAGAAACTGAGACTCAGGAAGTTGAAGTCACTTGGCCAGGGCAGTTACAGCTCCCTGGACACTGACTGGGATGCCACCAAAAGAGAGTATCTGGGCAGGGCGGGCAGCTGAGCTCACTAACGCACACCCCTGCCTCCCCACCCTGGCTCCCTTTCCCAGAAGGTACTGGATGCAGGTCGTCCAGCTTAGCCCAGTGATATCAGATGCCACAATCAGCAGCTCAGGAATCTCTCCACCTTTGAACGAAACCCCGTTCATTCTGGAGACACCGTTCCTACAGCTTCACGGTGATGGTGGGGGAAGAACAGGAGCCCATCCTACTGTCGGATCCCCGAAGGGAATGTGAGGATTCAGACACACCGGCAGCCCCTGTCTTGAACACCCCGCATTGAGGCAGCAGGCTGGTTTTACCTGCATCGATGGAGACAGTTGTGGGGGGACCGAGTGTGTCCCCGGAGCCCCACTATGGGACCAGACAGAGGCCAAACACATGCTCACCACCGATCTCTGCTCTCTTGAGTATTCCCCTGCCCCACGTCTCCCTTCTGTTTCTTTCCCTCTCCACAGCTCTCTCCCTCCTCCATCTCAGGGGAATCAACACTCGATTTGAAAATATATATATATATTACAAAGTGTTTAGTATGTGCCCGTCACAAAGTATTGGCCCGACTGCCATATCTGAACCACGAACATGTTTATTTGTGCCACATAGAACGTTTCAGGAATTTGAATGTAAAAATCCAGAATTCTGCCTTCTCGTGAATCATGAAAGCTAGAGGTTCTGAAGGAATAAACCTCTCTGTGACAACAGCTGGCTAAAGTTGAAAAAGCCTCTGCCCCTTTGGGTCAGGATATTTCCCCACAGCTTTGTTTCCTAAAATTAGCCTGATTCACTCAGTTAGCTACCTGGCTTATGCATATGTTTGTGTTAAGACTTGTTGTATTTGTTTAATTAATTTTTTAAGAGGGAGGTGAGAGAATCCCAAGCAGGCTCCATGCTCAGCGTGGAGCCCAAAGTGGGGCTTGATCTCAGGATCTCGAGATCATAACCTGAGCTGAAATCAAGAGTCGGAGGCTTACCTGACCGAGCCAGCCTGGCACCCCAACTTTGTTGTATTCTTAATTCCAAACTTCCCGTCTCACAGAAAAGAGAAGAAAACCTGAGGCACCGAGAGCGTCACCACTTGCCGAGGTCACTGACGGGCAGCATCCCCAGGTCTCCCTGGCAACGGCCTTCAGCGATTCCCAGGGGAAAAAAGGAAGCCCCCTCAACTCACCTCGTTCTCTACCATCCACAAGCCTGGAGCGCCAAGCCTAGAGGCCGGGAGGAGTTCCAGAAGACCCGGTGACGTGGTGAAAGGCTGACTCCGTGGCGTGGGTACTTGGCCCTCACTACAAACGAGGTCTCCTCCCCCGCCGGTGGCTTGTGGGGGCGGAGTCACCGTCAGGGCAGGTGAGGAACGGCTCGCAGGGCTACACTGTCCTTACTCGCCCTCTCAGAGCCAGGCCTGCTGGGCACTGGGAGCCCCTGAAACCCCAGCACCAACTCTTCTACCTGAGATTTACTCACGTTTCCATTCCTCGAGGGTGAGTCTCCTATGCTGAAGAACACGCACACACACACACACACACACACACACACAAGCACACATGCACACATACAGGCACGTATACATGCATGCATGAATGTATACATAGCAAACACATATATACATGGATGCATGAACACACATATACACACAAACATGTACACATATACACACACAAAACTCTGAGAAAGAAGGGAGGTGAGCAGTAAGAGATGGTAGGAGGGAAGGAGGGAGAGAGGGAGGGAAGGAAGGAAGGAAGAAGGAAGAAGGAAGGGAGGAAGGAAGGAAGGAGGAAGGAAGGAAAGAAGGAAGAGGAAGGAAGGAAGGAAGGAAGGAAGGAAGGAAGGAAGGAAGGAGGGAAGGAAGGAAGGAAAGAAGGAAGAAAGAAGGAAGGAGGAAGGAAAAGGAAGTAGGAAGGGGAGGGAAGAAGGAGGGAGGAAAGGAGGGACGTAGGGAGGGGAGATACGGAGGAAGGAAGAAGGAAGGAAGGAAGGAAGGAAGGAAGGAAGGAAGGAAGGAAGGAAGGAAGGAAGGAAGGAAGGAAGGAGGGAGGGAGGAAGGAAGGAAGGAAGGAAGGAAGGAAGGAAGGAAGGAAGGAGGGAGGGAGGGGAAGGAGGGGAGGGAGGTGACGGAGGAAGGAAGGGACGAAGGAAGAGAGAGGAAAAACTTTTTAAATCACTGCATAGCGAGTATTACTCTGCCCCAGCAATGTACTGTGTGTGTGTGTGTCATGCTTTGTGTTATTCACGCCTCTCAACCTCCTTTTGAAGTGGGTGTACTTCTATTTCCTCTCTTGCAGGGGAAGCAGAAGCTCAGGGAGCTTGGACAAGCAGCCCCAGATCTCACAGCGAAGATGGCTTGCACTAGAGCTGAGGTGGGCACTGGTGCCTCGGAGAGTGTATTCATCATCGCAAAGTCTCCTCAAGAGCCAGACTCTGTGCTAGGCCTCAGCGATACAGAAGCCGGGAGCGTTCCTGCACCTACACTCATGGGGTTCCTGTTTGGGGAGGGGGACAAGTCATTATGCAAATATCGCACAGATGCAAATATCATATACCCACGAGTCGCAAATGTGATAGGTGCCATAAAGGTTAGAGCACCACACATGGAGGGGGCCCTCACTTAAACTTAGGGTGAAAAAGGCCTCCCTGCGAGAGTAACTGGACCCCAGCCTAGTCCCCTCAGATCTGGTTAGATACCTCATCATCACCTGCCTGGGAGGGAGCTCCTATAAACTCAAAAGGGGAAGGTGATTTCAATAACAGTTTTAGAGATGATCTACCTTAACCTCCAAAAGGCTTGGGAATCCAACCTCTAGAGTCTTGCTCTAATGAAAGCCCATTTGGGGGCTTTCTGGGTCCATTCTGGGGTTCCTCAAGCCTGAAGCCCACCACCGTGAGCTGCACAGGGATACGGCCAGCAAAGACAGGGCCTCTTCAATGTACCCGGTTTCCGTAGGCTGCGCAGGACTGGTGTTCAACAGCGACACCATGTGGACAGGACTGAAATGAAATTCAGGCAGAATTTCTAGTTCTCCACCTGACATCAGGAAACAGAGCAGTCCCCCGTCCCTGACTGAACAAGACCCCAGATGGTCTTTGCAGGTTGGGGAATTCAAGCTGAAAGTTTAAGGGGAAACTCAAGTGGTTGATGGGAAAAAATAAAGTAGCAGTGACCCTATCGCTATCATCCCTCATGCTGTTCAAATGGCCCTATTGGCTTCAAATGATTTCCAGAATGTTCTCTGGGGCTTCCCGAACACAATCTTCATCACTCTTTACCTTCTAGAGCTGGACATCCACACATAGCTAACTCGTTTCCCGGGAGGGCTGCTCACGAAAGTTCTCACCTGTGTAATGGGAACGAAATAGGTTGGGATGAGATAAATCTAATTTTGAACCCCGATCCAATACCTACTAGGTGATAACCATAGCAGTTTCCTCAGTCCCTACCAGAATCCGCTTTCTTAAAAACATGTCTTCTTCATAGGCTGTGGAAGGTGTTTGAGTTTCCTACAGCTGCCATGACAAATAACCATAGACGGGAAGGCTTAAAACCACAGAAATTTATTCTCTCAGAGCTCTGGAGGCCAGGCGTCCAAACTCAAGATGTTGGGAGGGCCATGCCCCCTTTTATAGCTCGAGACAGGGGTCCCTCCTCACCTCTTCCAGTTTCTGGTGGCTGCTGTCATTCCCTGGCCACCTTTAGCTCAGAGGTGCGAGGGGGGGAGGGGTAAACGACATGGCATTTGCAAACAAGGCATGTCACACACGCTCAGTTAACTTTATTTGCATCTGAATTTGGGTTACCGTGCCCAGTGTTGAAGGTCTTTGTTTCATTCACCAGGTAGTCAGCAGTAATTTGAATTTTATCACTATAAATATGGTCATATCAGTCTTCTGCTTACAGTTCTCTGTGGCTCCCCAGTGCCCTTAAGAAAGACTACATCTTTAGAATGTACACCCTCATTACCTGGTCCAACCTAATCATCTACTCTGCCATCTACCTCTGCTCCGTCCGTACCAAACCAGTCATCGGTCCGTGAAAACTCCACACTTATTCACACTTTCAAATCGTGCCCTATTTTTTATCCGTCTCGAATATTCCACCTAACCCTCTTCTTCACCAGAAAAGCCTTTTTTTCATTGTTTAGCCCTCATCATGTATTCTGTCCTCTGTGAGGATTTCCCAGAGATCCCCGGGCAGAGTTAGAGCCTCCCACCTAGGGTTCCTCCAAAGCTCTGTATCCAACACTAATATGGCCTCCCCACATTCCACTGTCATTTCCACTGCCTCTGTGTCCCCTGCTGGGCTGTGAGCGCCTTGAGGACAGGGACTAGGTTTTGTTCACTCCGATCTTCAGGTCCAGCCCAGCAGGCCATTGACCCCCATCAACTTGCCGAAACGGACATCCTAACACGACAGGCTCTGAGGAGGCTCAGACGCCCTGGAGTGGACAAGTTAACGACCGAGTTCCCTCCGATGTCTGTGACACCACTTAGAACAGTTCACTGAAACCAAATCTGAAGGACTTAGGATGCCTGAGCTCTCCCTCCTGCATGTTCCGAAACTCTGAACCTGCCTGAGTCTCCATTTCTTCATTTGTCAAAGTAACACACGATGCTACATGTTTAGAAATATCATCTGTGTTAACCGTCACAGTGACCCAGGGGCATGAGCATTCAATGTCCACTTTACAGAGGAGGAAGCTGAGATGCAGGGGGTAACTCACCCACTTCGCCATAGCCAGTAAGCCGCAGAACTGGGCTTCAGACCCGTGTTCCCGAGCCCAGACACTTTACTCATTCATTCTTCGCTTCACCCAAAAAACTCTTTATTGAGCACCTTCTGTATACCAGGCACACATCTAGATGCTCGGGCTACAGCAGTGACCGAAATGAGCAAACATCTCCACATGGACGACACTCACATTTTTCCTCTGTCCTGCTGCCACTCAAAAACCGGGAACACCAATGAGAGGGACGGCAGGACTGCAGGGAGCCCAGCCAGCCTGAGGACACACCCCAGCTTCAGAAGGAGGGCGGCAAGACTCACTGGCCAAGGCCAACCCGTAGGCGGAGCCGGAGCCTGGCGAGGACCAGGTCCTGCCGCCGGGAAGGGCAAGGTGAAGTTGTTCAGCACCTGTGGCCGGGCTGGGCCAGGACAGAGAGGGAGAGACAACCTGGAAATGGCAGGTCACAAATCTGTCCTCCCGCCACCTGGAGGGAGCCCCTCCCCATCCTGTCCTCAGCCAAGTGCAGAAGCCATCACTCAAGTTTACGACGTGCCGCGTGCGGGTTGCAGACCTACCATCATCTGTAATGGGTTGTTGTTTTTATTTTCCATTTATAGGGGAGCCTGAGTTACTACCTGTGGTCACCGCGGCCATTAAACTGCTCCGGGGGCTGAGATTTACATATCGGCCACGTGACCTGCAACAAGCTTAGAGGGAGAAAAAAAAAGGGACGTTTGCAGTCTAATTAGAGCTGGTGATTGATACACAGGGCTGGCAGAGGGCAGCCTCATCAACCCCCAAAAACCCAGAAAGCCTCCACCCACGACGCATTCCCAGGTGATAAGCAGAGTGGATCCTGGGCCCCGTGCGAGGGAAAGAAGGCCGGCAGACAAGGAAAAGGGCTCCGAACAAGTGGGCCCACTTTCCCCCCTGGAGGGGCCCGGGAGAGCTGGGAAGAGGGTAGGAGGAAGCGGGATGGGAGGGCCTTCACTCCTCTCCACCCCTGTTGTCCAATTAATGCAGTAATTAAGTCTATTACCTGCACAAAGGTTGCTGACAACCAGTTAATAACATGCTGCACCCTCCACCGCTTTCATCCCAAGATCTCCAAACACGTTATGAATAATTAAATGCTATTATTTAGTGATTTGTGTAATCAAAGAACTTCAGAGCCATCTTTTTTTTTTCTTTCACTGCACACAGCTCAGCACCGAGACATTCAAGGAGGAAACTGAGGCACAGGGAGAGGCCGGGTGAGCTGGCCTAGGTCATGGGACACCTCACCGTGGCTCTCAGTGCCCACCTGCATCCCTCCTTCCCTACGGACCACCCTTCAGCCTGACCCCTCTCCCGGGCACAATGATGCGGGTGTTTCCTGCTGAAGCCATCTTCTGCACTCCTGCTGGGGCGGGCGGAGGGATCCCACAGAACAAGGCACCTACCTCTTGTCCTTGGCCCCCTTTTACTATTTGAACCCTCATACGGGACAAAGTCACAAAGTGTGCCGCTTTGTCATGTGGTTTACCAGAGGGGCAGGTTTTAGCCACTACAAACAGAGTCCAAGTTTCCCCCAGTTGTCCAAAGCCATCTGTGGCCGCTTGGATGCTGCCTCCTGAAAGCTATCGTCTATTTCCTGTGACTATCATGTGTGAGGAGCGAAAATCACACGCGTGCAGGACGTTGCGTCTAAAGCAACATTTCATTATTATAAGCTGTGGGGCTGTAGAGCTCAAGCCAGGACCCACTCGGGCCAAGGGCTGTGGGAAGCTGACAGTGTAAACCTAACCCGTGGTGCCGGCCTGGTCCAAGGCACGGGGTAGATGTAAGTCATTAATCCTCCCACGGTGGGCCTCGGACCGGCCTCCCCCGGGCTGCGAGTGTTATAGATCATTTCGATGACTCATCTGTCTCCTCCGTCAGCCTGGAATCCTTATCTCAGGATCTGTCCTCCACCTTCCTAATACCCTGAACAATGCTATGAGGTAACTGTGATTATCCTCGTTTTCACAGATGTGGAAACTGAGGCTCCTGATTTACCCAAAACCTCATAGATCGTTGGTGCCTTAACCATGATGAGACTCGGTTTCTTCGGCCCTAGGCTTCCTGTTCTTCTCCCAGCCCTCCAGAGCCACCATCCAGCCCACCGGATTAATGGTCAGTGTAGCCAATCCGACTAATTCAAACCCCCAATCTCACTGCTGCACCAGAGCCGTGGAGGGTCGAGGCCACGTCCAAAGCACAGAGCACAAAGGATAACTGGCAAGTGCCCATCTCAGAGATCCCAACCGGGACACGTGGAGGTGAAGGCGAATTCTCATTATCATAATTGCCAACACAAATACAATTAACTAGATCGTGTCAGCTTTCTTCATTGCCTTGGAGACATTTAGCTGTATCTGCACATAAGTGAAATTATAGCACCTCTTGGCCAATCGTCTTGTCTATAAAGATGAAGCAACTGTGTCTTGTCTGTGATCTGTGCCTCATTTTCATTCATCACATGTTTATTGGGTACGAGGGAGGCGTCAAGCCCTGCGCCCTGTGCTGGATGTCAGGATGACATGCACGACTGAGACAGTCCCACCCTTGGAAAGTTCCCAGTCCGGAGAAGCCACGGGTGCAGCTCCCAGGAGGAGTGCACAGGGCAGGTGGAGAAAGGCAGGGAAATCACCCAAGTCCAGGGCAGACTAGTCATGATGACAATGACTGTGAAGCTAGCTACCTGCTCTGAGGCCACCGAGCAGAATAAAGGGGACAGCGAGGGTTTCGACTTGTTCCTCCCTTCTCAGGGCCTGGAATGACCACCAGTAAAATCTTCCCATAATAACTAGCCGTCCTCATGGGTGGGAGGCTAATCGGGATTAGGTGCCTGCCATTCCGGCCTCACACGTCTGCTTAGGCTCCCCTCCACTCTGGGTTGGAGAGGACCCCGATCCCACTAAGGGGACACATTCTTGGGGGCCCCAGCAAGCCAGGGGGCATTCCTCATTTAGGGGAAAGCCCAACAGCATCCTATCCAGGTCTTGGTAACTCGGGCGCCAGTCATTCTGAGGCTAGGCTGCCTGTTGGGCGGTGGAGCAGTGGACGAGGTTAGCTAGCTCCTCCAAGCAGGAAAAGCACCCACCGCCATGCCTCTGTTCATCGGACGCCAGCCTGCAACGGACCGTCGGCCATCATCATTCCACCGTAGTGTTCATTGAGAGGATTAGAATTCAACATATAATTCGATTACAGGAATGCACTGGTATAGACAGAAACGCAGAGTAATTGAGGATTGCCATCCCTGCTCGCTGTTAGCTGGGCGTTGAGAGAGACAGCAAGTCCCCAGAGAAGCAAATCCTTCGACAACCATCATGGGTGTCATTAACGGGTCGGACCCGGTGCTGGCCTTCGGAAGCAGATGAGGGAAACACACTCCTTCCCCTTAAGGAGCTGACATCGGGAGGGAGGAGAACGCAGCCACAGTTAGTAGATCATCCTAGGAAAGGGCGTGAAAAATACGGCGAACCAGGAACTACGGAGGCACAAAGAGGGCCGCGAAATCTGAAGGCTTCAGAGAGGATGTTCGAGATGGGCTTCCACGAACCAAGTGGGTCATCAAATAACTAAGACGAGAACTTGAGAGACGCCCCATCAAGTAGTGCTGACCCTCCTGGGCCATAGAGTCGGGCTTTGTGGGATTATAGATTAGGCCGGCTCTACCTGGGTGATGGGGATGGCTTGCTCTCACCTCTCCATGCCTCACTTTCGCCATCTGCAAAATACCATCATGGTGATTATTAAATTAGACAATCTAAGGCTAAGCACTTGACGCAGTGCCTGGGAACAGGTGTCCAAGAAACGTCAGTCATTACCATGTGCAGCGTTGAGAAAGTCGGTTGGCTCGAGGCTTTGGTACAAAATGAAGGGTAGGAACTGTCCGGTTTCATGCCTCGACATTTATCCTGAAGTCAATCGTAAAAGTGAAGTCATTTCTGACCTGGACCATGCCACGCTGGATTAGATCAGAGACCACAGACAGGGCTGGATGCGGGGACACCAGAGACGAGCCATTGACCTTGAGGTTATAAACGAAGATGGAGAGGAGGGGAGGGATTCCGAAGATATTAGGGGGTCAGTTTTATTTGTCAGCTTGGATAGGCTACCATCCCCAGTTATTTAATCACACACTAACCTAGAAGTTGCCGTGAGGGTATTTTGCTGATGCGATCAAACTCTAATCAGTTGACTTTAGGCACGGGAGATTATCCTGTATAATGTGGGTGGGCCTCACTCAATCAGGTGAAAGGCCTTAAGAGCAGAGTTCAGATTGCTCTGAAGAAGCAATACTGCCCGTGGACAGCAGATCTAGTCCATGCCCAAGTTCCAGCCTGCCCTACAGATTTCGCACTTGCCCGGCCGGCCCCAACCGTCGTATCAGCCAGTTCCTTATAATAAATCAATACCTGTCTGCTATTGGTTCTGTTTCTCTGGTTGAATCCTGGCTGATCCAGTAACTGATTAAAAGTAGGGGTAAAAGAAACCACATCAGTCCTAAAGATTCTTCCCAAAGCCTTGGACATACGACTCCTGCCTCATCCTATGCCAAAGTCCATAAAAATCTCCCTTTCATGCGGCTGCGTCTCTGGAGAAGGCAACATTCCCACCTCGGTTGGCAACTCTATAGAGCAGATCATGGACATTCGGCCTTATCAGCTCTGACATATGGATCACGCTCCTGGGTTGCATTATTTTTGTTTGGTTTTGTTCTTCATATATATAGTTTTATACCGTTTCTTTTAAGTGAGGCTGAGTCTTTGATCTCCCCAGGAAAATCTTCTCCCCACTGGAGTTCCTTTTAATCTACTAAAATCGCTGACCACAGCTGTGGACCGGGAAGGGTTCTGCAGAGACACAGGCCAAGCCGAGTGACTGAGCAGGCACCCAGATAACCGGGAACGGTGTGTTTCTCCGGGGCCCCGCAGTGTGTGTTGGGAGCCCTCTGCAGCCCTCCCAACACCTGTGTTCGAGAAGGTGTGACTGACGCATAGGCAGGGGGTACAGAGGCTCTGTTCGGTGTACTAGGCTTGGCTCAGATACCCAACTCCAACCCTGGCTAAGCCCGCTCAGGCACACAGACCCCCTCCTCATTCTATTTAGCAACTGAGGAAAATGAGGCTCAGAGAGGGCCCTAAGTTCAATTCCCGAGAAGTAGACCTGAGACAAAGGACCCTTTCATTCTGACACAATTTCAGACTTCAAGAAAAGTTTCAATAGTTGTATAAGAAGCTCCTGTATGCCCTCTACCCAGACTTGCCAATGCTGGAGACACCATGTGCCTTTATCGCTACATATTTCAGTGTTTATGACCTAAGTACTAGAACATTCTTTCATATAATCATGGTACAGTGATTGAAATCACAAAATTTAACACGGTTCCAATGCTGCTACTCGTGCAGCCCATATTCAGATTCTGTCCAGCATCCCAATACTGTCGTTTATAAGCTGTTTCTTCTTCCCAGTTCACGATCCCACCCGGGATTATGTGTCGCATTTAATCGTCATGACTCTTCAGCCTTTTTTCAGTGGAAACATCTTCTAAATCTTTCTTTGTCTTTCTCAACCTTGACATTTTTGAAGAGGATCGGCCAGGCACTTCGTAGAATGTCTGTCCGTTTCGGTTTGTCTGAGATAAGGACGCTTGAAAGCGTGCCCGGGAAGGAAGCATCCCCAGGTAGTGAGAAAGCAACAAGAAGCACCGAGGTCAGCATGGGCGCACACTGAAGCAGAGACCCCTGCGGGCCGAGCGTGGCTCAGACGCCAGGGAATCTCTGCGAACAGTGCCACACCTCAGAGTTGTCCTAATTGGGGGAGCGGCTACAGAAGGTGGACCCCTGCAGCCAGGGGTCACACTCGGCTCCAGCTCTCCAGGCGCACAGGCTCAGGCAGCTTCTGCACCTGGAGGGCACTCACGCTGGCGATTGGCTAGTGTGTACAAAAAAAAAAAAAAAAAAAAACAGTAAAGGAGTCTGGGGGGATACAGTTGGCACACTGACAGCCTTGCTAGAAAGGGTTCGACTTACCCAGAACCACGGAGCTGAGAAGAACAGAGCCACGGACCCATTGCTTCTCTGGATAACTAAAAACCAAGCAGGAGACAATGGATCAGGCATCAAGACTTAGCTGGAGAAATGAGTTATTAAAAATAATTTAGGGGCGCCTGGGTGGCTCAGTCGGTTAAGTGTCCGACTTTGGCTCCGGTCATGATCTCACGGTTAGTGGGTTCGAGCCCCGCATCAGGCTCTGTGCTGACAGCTCAGAGCCTGGAGTCTGCTTCGGATTCTGTGTCGCCCTCTCTGCCCTTCCCCTGCTAATGCTCTGCTCTGTCTCTCTCTCAAAAATGAATAAACAAAGAAAAAATAATAATAATTTAAAGCAGGGTCACCTTGTCTCTCCAGTTTGGATTGTATGCAGTTGGTTCTTACTTTCTTACCCTTGGCTATTATTTTTAAATGCTGTTGGATGAGTTTGTATTCACGTGACGACCAGTAAGAGAAATGACCAAGGTGTAGAACACTCGTGTATCCACAGCGTGTGCGGGTGGCGTGGAAAGCCCAGCGTCCGAGAGCTTGGGCTCTGGTGCTGGACTGCTGGGTCCGAGCTCTGGCTCTGCTGGTCACTAACATAGTCCCCTCCCAGAATATCTGCTCAGCGTCTGTAGGGATGGTAACAGTGCCAACCCAGAAGGTTGGTTGAGAATTCGATGAGACACAGTTTATAAAAGTCTTAACATAGGACCCGACGCGTGGTGAGTACTCTATAAATGTTAACTGTTTTATTAACACCTTTGACTGACCCACCGGGTGTGGCCATCTGCCCTGACCTCATCTGATTCACCTTTGCCCCTACCTCCTCTCAATCGCTGTCCAGCAGGGACCTGCCTGCCTACAAGGCTTTGTAGGGACCTGCCTTGTGGCTGCCTACAAGGGTCCCACAGGGGGTTAGCAAGAAGAGTGAGAATATTCAACCATGGGTCGGCTAAGACAAAATTGGGGTCAAGGGGATAGAACCCATAAGAAGAAGCTCTAAGGACCTGGAGAAATGTGTGGGTCGTACCTGAGATGCTACCACCATTCTCCCGTGGACTGTCCCCCCCAAGCCACCTGCCTTCTCCCAAGCACACCAGTCTCCTTTGCTCTGTACCTTTGCAGGAAGTTTCCTGTTCCTGTCAGAAACTTCCCCACAGCGGTCAGCGGATTCTAAGATGGTGCCCAGTGACCCCGCCCTCTGATCTTTGCCCTTTGTAACTCTTCCCTTTGAGTGTGGGCTGGACCTAATGACTTGCTTCTCCTGGGAAGCATGAGGGGATGTCGCTTCTAAGATTAGGTTACAAAAAGACTGTCTCATTTATCCTTCCTTGCTTTCTTGTACTGGTGGAAGCCAGCTTCCATGTTGTGGAGAAAGAACGGAGGGAAGCCTCTGGCCAACAGCCAGTGAGGAACTGAGGCCCCGAGTTCAATAATCCAGGAGGAATTGAATCCTGCCGACATCCATGCGAGTGAATCCGAAAGGGCATTCTCCTCCAGCTGAGCCCCCAGATGAAACCTAAGAACCAGCCAACACCCTGATGGCACCCTGAGCACGGGACTCAGGTAATCCATGCCCTGACTCCTGACCCACAGAAACTGTGACATAATGAATGTGTGGGGTTTAGGTCTCTAAGTTTGGGTTAACCTGTTACACAGCAGTCAATAACTAATACACATCCTTTCAACCTGCCAGAGTCATATTCACTCAGAGATTACTTATCCAGGGAGGTCTTCTGTGGTTTCCTATCCTTGACCTTGGCCGGGCTTAGTAGCCCTCCTGAGTGCTACCACGGTTTCTACCCTCATGCCCTCAAACACATTATGCTATAATTTTCTAAAGTAAATTATCAGCCCTTCCCTCTGGAATATGAGTCCTTTGGAGTCACAGGCTGTGTCTCATTCATCTGTGTCACCCTTAAAACAAGCTCAGTGCCTGACTTACTAGTAATGATAATACCTCATATTTAGTGAGCAAATGCCAAAATCATTTTGCTTTTCAAGCTTAATCTCACCAAAGTCTCCAAATAAGTATCATTAAGTCCATTTTACTGATAAAAAGAAAAAAAAACTGAGGTTCAAAATGGTTGCCCAAAGAGCTAACACACGGCAGGGCTAGAACTCCAACCCAAGCAACGTGGCTCCAGAGTTCTGGTTCTGTGTCGTAGGCGCTTGTCGACTGACTCCCCGACTAAGGACCTGCTGTTTGGCCGCGGGACTGACAACAGACCCAGTGTGACTGGCCATTCGTGTATCTGCCACACCGAGGAGCGAGAGCCCCACAAAGTTACAGAAATCAGTAAGGAACGGCAACGTCAGGACTGAGAACAGCTGGGTTTGGATTTCCTGGAAAGCCTGGGCCAGAGGCCAACACAGAACCCAGGGAGCAAAGTTGAGTGGTTGTCAGGTCAACAAGCCGAGGAGCCAGGAGAGGACGCGGCAGAGGCTGGGGGTGGGGGTGGGACGCCGTCGTCCAGAAGACCCGGGTCTCTGAAACATCACGCACCCTTCTCCATTCGGTCAATGCCTCTGATGTTTATTGAGTATCTACTATGTGTCAGCTACTAGGGTGGGGGTATAGCAATAAATCCATCGGACAAAAAAAAAAAAAAAAAAACCCGTCCCTGTGAGTTTACATTCTCATGGGTGTGGAGAGACAGGCAGACAAGTAAAGCAAATATATATTTTATAAAGTAGAACATTTTAAGTGCTATCTAAAAATAAAGCGAGAAAAGTGGGAGGCAGGGCAGGAGGGGATATATGGACACGTTCCGTGGAAGGTTGTCACCTGCGGAAAAAGTAAAGAGGTTGGATAACTATTGCCAGCATCGCGATTCCCACTGCGAGAAGGTGGAGGGTCTTAATTTGTTCTAATGTTGGTTCCGCATGCTTTGGAGGGGGAAGTCCCCGATCTTTAGTATCAGGATTTAGTGAACCAAGCTCATGAGTATTAATCTGGGTTGGTTCCAGCAGAAAACAGATTTCCAAGCCGGTGAAGAGCTCTGGTGGGATACGAGCGGCCCACAAACATCCAAAGAGGTCTCTGCGGGCACGAAGACCAGGGAGCAGGTGGAAAGAAAGTTTAGAGTTCGGCTGGACAGGAGCCAACGGCTGGGTCTTTGGGCGATGACAGATCCCTTTGGGCTGTAGGTGTGCGGCTGGGAGCAGCAGAGGCAGAAGCGGAGACCGGAAAAAGGGCGAACGCAGTGAGGCGAGGAATACCAAGGGCTCCCTGCGGCCTTCCCTGGGTGCCCACCAGCAACACGAGTGGAGGCTCAGCGTCCGTTGGAGGTTCAGCTGGGACCTCGGGCAGCCGCTGCTTCTCCGGCCGGGACAGATACTCCAGACCAGGGCTAAGCCTGCAGCCGGCACTGCCGCCCAGCTCTTGAATTCTTACCATGTTCTGCGACAGGCACCGTGCAGTGCTCACAGCCTGGGACTTCATGTGGTGGCCACGGCGCAAGCCTAGCCTCATCCTTCTCTAGCCCGGTTCCCTTCGACCGTCCCGTCAGGCCTATTGTACTCCCCCTTGCACCTTGCACTCCAGGTACGGCGCCAGAGGCACCCACACCATGCCAGGTCTGTCTCGGAAGTACATGCTTGCTTTCCCCTTCACTGCCCCTTTCTTGTCACCAGCGGCGTCCCGGGCTGACTTCTAAATGAACACTTCCTACGTGCAAGGCACTGTGATCCCCTACTTCTGAGAGCAACTCTACCAAGGACCCGCACTCTCCGTTTCACAGATGAGGCGACTGTCACTCCAAGACAGCAGACAACCCGCAAAGGAAGCCTGGATTCCGACCCAGGTCTCAGCGACTCTGACCCCCGCTCCCCCATGAGGCTACGCAGCCTCCAGCCCACGCCCCTCACCTGTCAGATCGGTTCAATCACACCCACCTCGTCTGCTTGCCGTGAGGTTTCAGCGAGAGTCTGCAGAGCCCTCAGCACCGGCCCTGGACCACCGAGTACAAGCCAGCGGGTGGTAGTAATAGGAGTGGCATCAGCCCCCTGCCCTCCTGAGAAGTTCTGCTCATTGCTTTGGGAAGCTGCAGGAAGGACACGGGTAAACTTGGAACCTTCAGCTCACGCTCCCCGAAAGGGAAGCTTCCCCCCAGCTTTCGAGCCCTCGTAGCGGTAACCCGGCAGGAGCTCCCTGGTGAGAATCAGGGCAGCTCGCCCAGCCAGGAGCATTCGTTCGCGAATTAAAAGTCGGCCCGTGCGTCCCTGCTATTAACTCCCTGTGGGGAGCCGGGTTAACGGTGGGGCCTCGTGTGATAAGCCATTAATCTCCACGTGTAATGCAAGAGCCATGCAACTTACTTCAGCCCTAATCTCCCATGAGTTACAGCCTCTTCTGTGATTCATAAAACAAATCAATCACACCGCCCAGGCTCTCATCTATTTATTACTGCTTTTTAAATGCTCGGAGAGAGAGAACGTGGAGGGTGTTATTCACCCTTCCCCGGCTCCGCCGACCTCTGCGTGCTGCCGGAAGGCAGACTCTAGCCCCCCTCCTGGGGTCACGGGCCAAGGTTAGCTGAGTTCTGAGGCTCACGAGGAGCTAGTGATTCTGTGTCCTTAGCGTCTGGAAGGAGCATCCCCGTCACTCTCCACTGGGGCTGGGAGCACAGGCCTGACTGGGCGACAGTTCCCAACCCAACAGCAAAATGGTTGCTGCCCATAGCACTCAGTCCGGGGTGGGGGGGGGTGTTAGGCAGCGGTAGGAACTGTCGCGGGGAGCACAGCAGTGGCCGGACAAAAGGGAAGCCCTCGCTGTGCCTGCTCTCTGCCAGTCACCTTGCAGATGTGAGTATTTCCGTCGGTCTTGACCGAAAGCCGACAGGGTGGCTGCTCTTGTCTCCACTTTGCAAGAGAGGAAATGACAGCTGTGAAGGCCAAGGCCACACAGCAGAGCCTGTATCTCCCAAGGAAATCCACCCAGGCCCACGCGCTGTCCCTCTGCCCGCCCTGACGGCTCACCAGCCTCACCTGAGTTCTCCAAGCACTTCCGCTATTGTGTCTGGCATTTTGCGTTGTCGCAATTTTACCTGAACAACTGGCTGACGTTGGCCCATTGGCAATGGGTGCGGCGGGACCGTGAGGGCCGTAGCGTCCTGATCACAGGTTCGGGAGCTCGATGATGGTTCGTGCTCCCCTGCATCTCTCTGACTTAGGGCCTCGGGGTCAGGCTGGCGTGCAAAGGACCGGGATCCCCAAGGCTCCCTCTGCCGCGCCCGCTCCCCCCACTGGAGACGGTGAGGGCAGGCAACCACAGGGGCAACCACAGGGCTCACCCTTGGGCCCATGAGCCCCGGTGATCAGAGGGCCCCCTTCTCCCTTCCAGTCATGTTGGCCGGCAGACCCAGGCGACAGGCTGGTGGGTTTCATTTCCTAGTCTTCCCACAAGGAAGTTGCTCAAACACAAGTCTTTGCAAAACCGAGGTCCAGCCTCTTGGCTCTGCAGTGCACTCTCCCTGCAGACCCAGTCTCTAGGTAGGGACTTCGGGTAGGGGGGGTAGCTTGGTCCCTCAGTGTCCCTCCGAAGTGGAAGGGGATGTGGCAAGGAGTGAGTGTGGGAAGCTGAGGGGAAGACCACACTGACTCCAGTCGTCGGGTGAATCCCCGGCCCGATTTAGATGGCCGCCCCGGACCCCTCAGTCCTTCCGCCACCCTCCGGCCAGAGGAGCCTTAAAAAAACTTTTTTTTATTTGTTTATATTTTGAGAGAGAGAGAGCACAAGGGAGGAGCAAAGAGACAGGGAGAAAGAGAATCCCAAGCAGGTTCTGTACTATCAGCACAGAGCCCGATTCGGGGCGAGAACTCATAAACCGTGAGGTCGTGACCTGAGCCGTAATTAACAGCCAGGCATTTAATGGACTGAGCCACGCCGGAGCCCCCAGAGGAGCCTTTAAAATCAATGAACCAGATCACATCCTGCTTCCACACCCCTTGCCCTGATTAAAACCCTCTAATAGTGTTTTCCCCACCCGGGGGGCGGAAACCCAAACTCTTTGCCTTAGCCGGGCAGAGCCCCCAGCTGGAGCCTCGCCAGAGCCCCCGACAGGGCACCACGACCTCGAGTTTCCGATTCAGGGCATCTACGGCGCGGCTCAAGAACGCACATTTCCCTCAAGTTCCCGAGTGACGCCGACGCTGCGCATCCAGGGGCCACGCTTGGAGAACCGGGGTCCAGTAGACTTCGTCTCACGCTCACTGATTCCTGATCTAGCTTGCTCACCACGCCCAGGCCACAGAGACCCCCGCGGGGGATTTCCTACTTCCGGAGCCCTCCCGCTCAGGGTATCCTGGACCCCTCTACCTGGCCCGCTCTCCCGGGTCCTGGACTCTTCTCATCCCCCGGGGTTCTGGGCAGTGCCAGCCCCTGCTCCTCGCTCCCCACCTGCCTGAGGACACTGTCACCTCGATGCCTCGTGTCGTGGCTTCCCACCCACTTGCTTCTCGGCACCAGCCGGCACGCAGGGGAATCGTAAGGCTCTGTCGGTCTGCTGGGCTCTCTCTGTGTACATGTGCCAGAGTTTTCCATCTCCACCTTTAGACCGTGGGCTCCTTCCATCCCGACTCTGTCTTAACCACCACTGTAACCCGGCACACGGCTCAGGGTCTGTCACACGGTGGGTGCTCAGAAATGCGTGTTAAGGGCGCCTGGTGGCCCAGTCAGTTAAGCATCTGACTCTTGATTCCATTCAGGTCGTGATCTCACAGTCGTGAGATCGAGCCCCACATCCGGCTCTGCACTTTGGCATGGAGCCTGCTTAAGATGCTCTCTCTCCTTCTCCCTCGACCCCTCTGTCCCACTCGTGCTCTCTCTCTCTCTCATTCTCTGTCTCTCAAATTAA
Organism: Paguma larvata; assembly: GCA_030068075.1. Taxonomy (NCBI): domain Eukaryota; kingdom Metazoa; phylum Chordata; class Mammalia; order Carnivora; family Viverridae; genus Paguma; species Paguma larvata. Next base: position 30,337,177 of record CM057844.1, read on the forward strand.
AAAAATAATAATATATATGTTAAATATATGCTTTGCTTTCTGTGATTCTCATGGCAGGCCTGTTAGAAAGGGAGTATTAAGCCCATTTTACAGATGAGGAAACAGAGGTGTACGCAGGGTAGTCACAGGCCCCAGGGCAAACAGCCAGGTATTGAACCCAAGTCTGCGGACTCCAAAAGTCTTAGCCGACACACTGCAAATCCTGGCGGGAGAATAAAGGGGCCGGGCTGGGCTGGGGGTGGGAGGAATGGTCTGGACACAAGGTACCAGAGAATGAGAATGGGCGGGCAGCAGGAGGCGGACTGAGGAGGCAGGCAGGAAGGTCAGCTGGCGTGGCCTCCCCACGGAGTTCTGGAAGCCTGCCCTGGCGCCCCGCGGGGGGGCTGCTATCCTGACTTTAGGCATGAAGGCTTTTCCACCCCCACCCCCCACCCCCCACTGACTCTCTTCTCCTGGTCTCCCATTGGTCTGGGCAGTAGGTGGGGCAGACCGTGAACACCGGGATGGGGCAAGGTCCAGGGCAAAGGCCCGTGCAGGACCTGAGGTGGGGAGGAGCGGAGCTGAGGCAGGCTGGGAACGGGGACACGGAGAATGTCGCCGTGGTCTAAACTGTGTCCAAAAGCAGAGTTCCACAGTCAAAGGTCTTCGACTCCGTGGCCTGGCGCCCACAGCCGGCTGTGCAATGACCACCCTGGGCTGGCTCCAAAGGGCCCCTCCGGGACTGCGGCCCGGCCTCCGGCCCACAGCTGTGTGCCGGCCGGAGGTCTTCTCCCAGAGAGCCTGGAAGGAGGGGACCCCCGACCTGAGACTCCGTGTGGGCAGAGGGTGGGAGGGAACGAGGCGTGGTCCGGCCTCGGCCTCCCCAGCCCGAGCACCAGCCCACAGCCGAGCAGGAACAGCAGAAACAGAGCGCAGGCCGTGAGATTCGGGCTAAGGGAGCTCCCAGATTAGGGGCTGGTCAGAGGCAGAGGGGATAGACGGATGCACAGACAATCCCCAGGGCCCCCGGAGAAGGTAGATGCCTCTAGAAGGCAACGCATTCTCTCCTAAGCAGCACGGAGATCTCTTTCTTCCTCAATAGACCAATTCAGAAGCCATGTCTACTAACGAGGGCCGAGGAGCTCCGGCCTAGAGACAAAGAATAGATGTGAAAAGCTTCTGCTCATCGCCTGTGTGTGTTGTGTGTGTACACGTGCATGTGTCTGCAAGTGTGCATTCACAAAACATGAGGAGCAGTGGAGGGTGGAGGATGGGACAAAAATCGTGCCCAGTTAAGATCAGAGCAGAGTCCATGGTGGCCCGTGAGGAGCAAAGCCGTCCAAATCCATCATGAATCAATCTGGTGACTCTACTGAATGTCACCACAGGCCAAGTATTGTCTGGGGCACTCGGGACATGGCAGGAAATGGCACAGGCGTGAGGCCCGGGCTCCGTGAAGCTCACGGTGCCATGGGGAGCCCAGGTGACAGGTGCATAGCGGATGAAGGCCACAAGGGAATGGCAAACAAGTGAAGGTACACCAGGGACAGCTCCAGCCTGGGGCATCAGGGAGGCCTCCCTGAGGAAGCGCGATGTGCGGGGGACAGCGGGGGCCGGGGGGCGGGGAATGAGTGGAAAGGAACCAGGAGCGTGGCAGGGATGCAGGACCAGGGGGGCCCAAGTCCTTCCGATGAAGAACAGAGAGCAAGAGAGAACAGGAAGTGGCCTTAGATGAAGCCGACACAAATTGGAAAGGGTCTCCAAGAAATGAAAGTAGTAGTTATTACTCGAGCACACACACTCAAACTAGCTTTACAAAATGTTGCCTTAATTATATCTACCTTAATGAACAGATAAAAACCGTTGGCAATTAGTTCTGTAATTGGTTATGCGAAAAGAGATGCTTCTTTGAGCTCCAACGCGCATTGTCTCGTAGACGGTTTGTGAGAAAGAAGACGCGAGTACTAAAGCTCGTTGTAAAGAGCCGTCCTGCTCTCGTGTCCTGTAGACGTCCTTCCTGTGTGGGCTCTGCAAGGGCGACTACCCTAGTCGTTCCTAGAGCGGGAACAAAAAAGTTAAAAAGGGGGCGCCTGGGTAGCTCTGTCGGTTAAGTGTCCGACCTCGGCTCAGGTTCGTGAGTTCAAGGCCCGCGTGGGGCTCCGTGCGGACAGATCAGAGCCTGGAGCCTGCTTCAGATTCTGTGTCCCGCCCTCTCTCTCTCTCTCTCTGCCCCTCCCCCGCGCTCCCTCGCTCTCCCTCTCTCCATCTCTCTCAAAAAATAAATAAACATTTTTTTAAAAGTTAAAAAGAGCTAAGGTAGATTAAGAAAAGAAAAAGAAGGTAAAGAAAGGTTAAAAAGAGTTAAGGTAGATTCGAGGGACTTTATGTATAATAGAGAGACACAGAACGGGGCTCAGCTCTCACTTCTGTGCCTCATGAGGACTCTTTTTTTTTTTTTTATTGTAAGTGGAAACGCTTAATCTTGAGAGCAGAGAATGCTTCAGGGAGCCTCCGTACCCCTACCGTCGTATTTAAAAGTGTGTGCACACGTTGGTGTATTCATTTTCCGGAGGGAAGGAACCACCACATTCAAAAACCAAAGTAGCACTACTCTCAGGGCGATGAACATTTGCAAACACAATTCTTACGAAGCACTAGGACTCTGTCCCCGCCCTGTCTCTGCAGGGTGGAAAGAGCTGCGGGGAGGGAAGCCACACTCTCCCAGCAGGAGCCTCTTCAGGGCCCATCTGAGACCTGCCCCCTGAGGACGAAGGCTCGCCAAGACAGCAGGCTGAGTACTCGCCTTCTCCGAGAGTAAGAGAGCCTTGCCCCAGCCACACCCACAGACCTCCCTCCTTGTGGTCTGGCTGCCCCTACCAAGATGAACTATGACAACACCACTCTGTCCCCAAAAGACCTACAACCCCCAGACAGGATCCCCAGACGGCTTCAATATCACCCTGGAGCAACCACTGGCTTTGAAATCCAGATTTTCCTCATCTTCAAGGACCCCAACTATCCCCCCAAAACGGACCTGCTTAGACCAGATAAACCCTGTCGGAATAAAGTTCTACCATGCACGTGGCTGGTTCTGTACCAAGACTAGCCACGTCTGACTGCTGGGTACTTGACATGCGGCTGGTCGAAATAGAGATTGCTGATTTTATATCGATCGCATGTTAAAACGATAATTATTTTTGGAGAATTGGATTAAATGGAATGTATTACTAAAATTAATTCCATCTGTTTCTTTTTTTTAATATGGCCACTAGAAAAGCTTAAATTGCATCTATAGCTCACATTATGTTTTCATTGTCTATTCAGGTCTGGCTTATTCTGCTCTGTGTGGGCGTATCTCCCAAAACCCAGGCCGGCCCTGTGTTGCCACATGGCAGCCCCGGAGACCAGACGGCCCCAGGGCCCCCCACACCCGCAGCCACCTCAGCGGAGCCTCGCAAGGTTTTAGCGCTGGATCCAAAAGGGTTCAGAGCAGCCCCTGTGGTCGGGTCAGATTCACAGGCCTGAGCAGGCTGCTACCTGTCCCCCGCGCCAGCCCAACCCTGAACCCCGAAGAATTCTGCGGTCTCGCGCCAAACCGATGCAGAGACGGCCAGCATGGCGTGATGTGGCCCTGGTGTTGCCGCTGGTCACTTAAGAGCAAGGGTCACTCGGGAACGGTGGCCAATTTCTTGGTTTCCCCAACCACGAGGGATTTCCTGGGCGGTGGGACTTCTGGCTTTCAAAACAGGACAGCCCCAGGCAAATCATAGTGAGTTGGTCACCTGGGTGCAGGCTGTGAGACCTGATTTTCAGGTACCCCAGAGCGGACTGACCTTCCCGGCCACCCGCCAAGCCCCAAGACGGGTAAGGATGACCGGATCATGTGTAAAATCCCAACGGCTACAGGCGTCCTCTGAACCTGGTGAAAACCCAGGTTCTCAAGCCACACCCACTGCGGCAGGAGGGCGGAGAAACGGGGGTTGCCCTTCAGCTATGCTTGGGGATCAGGCTCCGCCCCAAGTCGTCCTGCCAGGTAGAGCTGGCCCCTGTGATTGATCAGCAGGCTTCCCTCCACTCCCCGGGGGCAGGGCGAGGGGGTAGGGGGCCTCCGCCTGGCTCCCGCCTGCACTAAGGGCCTGTCTGTGAGGCCCGGGACCTGCCCGTTTCTCTCCTTCAGCTGAGTCCTCATCGGCCACGGGCAGTGCCTGCACAGGACACACGGTGGGTGGGCTGCGTTGGCTGAGGCCAGGGAAGGGGCTTTCTGTGTTGAGTTCTGCTCACAATCAGCATCACTGGCCCCGGGGTCATCTCCTCTCATGATCTCCTTCCAACAGGTACCAGTGTCTTCCCCTCTAAGTCACTCGGGGAGGGGCAGGGAGGGGACAGAAACTCACACGCTTCTCTGCTTCCCTGTGCATTTGGAGACCAGCGAGGCCGACTTCCCTGTGAGGACAACGAGCAAGATTTCATTCATCCATTCAAACATTCACTGGGCCAGGCACTGGAGCAGTGCCGGAAATAAAACAGAGACCACAGCCCCTGAGCTCCTAATGCTTACGGTCTAGTAGGGGAAACACATGACCAAGGAGTCATTACGCAAAAATTCTAGATGTGATGAGAGTCGAGGAAGGAGAAGACCTGAGCGCTCTGAGAGCATATATCCGAGAGCTAACCTAGTCTGAGCAATCATGGAGGACTCCCATGGTGGAGGTGACCTTTGTGTCAAGACCCCCAAAAAAGCAGAGTTCATTTACACTTAACCTTGTGCCCTTGGACCCTCAAGCCTTGGGTTTGACTTCCTTCCTGGCAGACACACTCAGGCCTCAGAGCAGGGACTAGGCTGTCCCCAGTCAGGACCGCTTCTAGGACCTAGGATGGGAGCTTTTGCAGGCACAACTCGGGGCTCAGGCACGGCTGAGGAGGAAGTAACCTCAGGAAAGAGAGCAGAGTTTGGATTAAGGCTTCGGGTTCGAGAGGCCAACCAGCCTGAGTTTGCATTTCAAGGCCATCGCCCACTATTCTTCGATCACATCTCTGAATCTGTTTCCTCGTCTGTAAAATGGAGGTACAATGGCACTTCTTTCATAAACTTCTGAGAATTTTAAAAGATGGTATGTGGGGAGAGCTTAGTGTGGTCTCCATAGTAAGTACTGGATAACAAGTGAGATTTCCTGCTTTATTAGTGCCGCAGTGAAAAAAAAAAAAAAGATACAACGTGCTGTGAGAACTGACTGCCTCGTATCATTTATCTTACAGTAACAATTATTTAAAAGAAACTCAAACTGGCAAAAGGCCACATCATGTCTCCAGGAGGAAATATTGGAGCTGAGCCTGGAAGGGTGGATATTTGACTTGCAGAGATCAAGGCGAGGTTTGCAGGCAGAGTATGAAGAAAGGCAGGAAGACCAGAACGGGTGGGGCCTGGGCAGGAGAAGGCCCGGAGCCTGGGAGGGGAGAGGGCAGGGTGGTGTGGGAGGGCCCCGCAAGGCCATGCTAAGGAATTTTGACTTCACCTGGAGAGCGATGGTAGACGACTGAAGATTTTGGAGACAGTCCATGATTGGTGGGGTTCGTGTAGCAAAATGGGGGTTGCCTGAGAAAGGAAACCACCAGGCAAGGGACCAAGGAGGAGGCTGATAGAAGCATCTAGAGCAAGACTCAGCAAATTTGCTCTGAAGGGCCACTCCAAACACCCCCATCCCCAGCATGCTCGGCGCTGTTTGGTGGCCCCAGGCCTTGGCATACACCGTTCCTTCTGCCTGGAATTTCAACGAAGTTACCCTCCAAAATCCACCAAGGCCTTCCTTCCTTCCTCCAACTCATATTTATTCATCACTTAATCTGCGTCCCCATGTAATTAATCGTCTCGTGTAAGAGTCAGCAGTTTTTCTCTAAAGGGCTGGAGAGTAAGTATTTCAGGCTTTGAGGGTTAACACATCTCTGTCTCAGATACTTGACTCTGCTGTTGTAACGCAAAGTTGCCCATAGACACTGTGTAAATGAATGAGCCCGGTTATGTTTCAATAAAACTTTATTTATATAAACGGGCACTGGGCCAGATTTGGCCTGAGGGCTGATGGGCCTCAACAGAAGCATACTGTGAGCCACAAACTTGAGCCATTACATACTTAACTTACACATGGAACATAAAATTTTCCAGCGGGCGCATTTTAAAAAGTAAAAGGAAATGGGTGAAATTAATTTTATTATATTTTACTTAATCCAATCTATCCAAAATATGACCATTTCAAACCTGCAATTAATGTGAAAAATCATTAATGAGATCTTTCTTATTTTTATACTAGATCTTTGAAATCTGGCATGCGCTTTTCACTTCTGGTGCTTTGCAATTCAGACTCACCACATTTCAACCGCTAATAGCCACGTGCGGCTGCTAGCCACCCTACCAAGTGGAAGGGGCTCCTGCCTCCGGAGTGACAGGAGAGAGGACAGGACACTACCTGACACAAGCTGAGGGCAGGAATTCATTATGATTCGAACCCAGTTTGGCCACTTGCTTGCCGGCTGATTTCAGACATGGTCCATAACCAATCTGGTTTCTTTTTGGCCCAAAGCGTCAAGTGGATGGTTGCCTTCAACCCCTAGGATCCTGCCAGCTCTCCTGTGTACAGATTCTGGGATTCAGACTTTGCCAGAAGCGGTTGTCAACTTGGACTTTCTTTGCCAAAAAGCCTCTTCCATAATACAATCATCTTGTCAAGATCAGGGTGAGGCTCTTCGCGTGGCTCCCGCCACCACTCACCCCTCCTGGGACGCTGGGGGATGCTTGTCTGCTCTTGAGGACTTGGGGGGATACAAGATGGAGAAGGAATAGGAGAACCGCCATGCCCGGCTTCCCGGGGGATGTGTGCCCCCTGCACACACATGGGCACACATGCACAGGCAGGACCCCAGCTGTTCCCTCCCCAGAGTGACAGCCGTGATCTCCAGCCCATCAGGGAGCAGAACGTGGGAACAGAAATAGACTCCACCTGAGTCAGAGGATGAGTCAGAATGTTCTGGAGAGCTTCAGAAGGGAGCAGCAGGAGGGGCTGATGGTGGGGAAGGGAGCCAGGCCCCCAGGGGAGAGGGAGGGAGAAGAGGCTGCTTTCCTGGGCACAGGGCCAAGAAAGAACATTCTAGAAGGAGTGGGGTCCACAGCTGCAGGCAACTTGTGTCCTGAAGGAGGGCCTGTGCTGGGGGGGGTGGAGGGGGGCTGTGCAAAGTGGAGGGGCATTAGAAGGACAAGGCTTTTGGAGGGCCAAGAAGGGAAAGATTCAGAAAGGGCTGCATGGAGGCTACTTCGAGCACACAGGACACCCACAACGCCAACAACTAGCCGTCCTTAGTTCCAGGCCCTTTCGCTACAGTAGAAGCATGTCATGAAACCTACCCTGCCTAGTGAGCTAGTAACCCACGCTGAACTGGGGAAACTGAGGAAGAGCCAATACCGGGAAGAGGCACTACTGGGAATCCCCCCTGGCCATGGGCAGCGGACCTGAGAAACCCACAGGATGGGGTCCATGTGGCCCAGCCGAATTCAGACATGCGGTCAGTGCTGGGGGCCAGGGAGGCTGCCTCCTGGGAACCCTGAGACCTCGCCAAAGCACCAGATCTAGGCAGCAGACTGGCAGAACCACGCAGGAGGACAGGATGAGGACACCCTCGTGAGAAGACAGGCTCCAGCAGGTCAGGGGCCAGCCTCGAGTGACCTGCATCAGGAGCCTGACCCCCGGCCACCATGGAGGGGTGGGCGTCGGGCAGAGTCACAGCGAGGCCCCTGAAGTGTCCCCATGCCACGGCGCTAGGTTTCATTTACATCCTGGCTGACACGCTGAGGCCTCAGCTAAGGGACTAGCTTGCCCCTCATCAGGACTGATTCTGGGGCCTGGGAGAGGGTCCCTGAGGAGGGACCCAGAGCCCCAGGCAGAGGTAGAGGAGGCTGAGGAGGCAGAAACGGTGCCTCCAACCTCTCCCCAACCCACCCGTTCTGTGCTCCCTGTGTCCACATCACCCCCGTACAGCTCATCTTAGTATGGGGCCCCCCAAAAGCAGAGCTTGAGACTGGGACTTTGGTGCAGGGAATTGATTTGGGAGCTGATCCCCGGAAGCATGAGTGAAGGCTTAGAAAGAGGGAGACAGGGGAAGGGCCCGCGCTGACCAGAGGGGACATTACTGAGGTCGTTATGGAGGCAACGGGGCCGGACTGCACCAGGATCTCTGCGAAACGCACAGAAGTCCTCCTAGAATTTCCCATCCGAAACACAGGAGGCTGGAGCCTTTATCCACCCGTTTCCATCTCCTCTGGTTGAAGGTGGCCCCCAGGAGGACTCATTTCCTGCTGCCCCCGCCCCCTGGGGTTCTGGAGAAAGCCCTGGGGCGGAGGAAGCCGGACACAGGCCACCCTGGAGGTGGGGACCAGGAATCAGAGCGGACACTGGGGACATCTGCCGCGCCCCCCTACGTCTTCCCGGTGTACCGCATATGACACGCAAACTCCCCGGCACTGTACGGTCCGGCCCCTGTCTGCTTTTCCAACTTCCTCAGCTCTCGCTCACCTCGCCACGGCTATCTGTACACCTCAGCAGCACCAGGGGCCTCCTCTCCCTTCCCAGAAACAACCACGCCCCAGGACTTCACCCTTGTTCTCCTCCCCCCCCCCCACCGGCACGAAACTCCATGTGCTCGGTTACATGGTCGACACTGCCTGGTCCTTCAGATCTCCGCAGAGACACCTGCTCCTTAGAGACGCCTCCCCTGACCCCCTTGCCCGAGGTCCCTTCCTCTGTTACTCTCTTGCGGGTGCCGGTGGCGTGCTGGTAAGTGGGTAACAACCGGCTCTCGAAGAAAAACAAAAGCCCTAATTTGTTGTATTTGCCAGTTTTGGGTGCTGTGAAGGCTCTTATCCCGGTCAATGTCAAGCTAGCCGTGTAAGGCCACTGAGTGTGGGGTCAGGAAGAGAGGCTCGGTGACACGGTATGGGAGGGTATGTCCACTCTATGCACACCACGGGAGCACAGATAGTAAAAGAATTAAGAAGTGAGGCATTTTATACTCATTGTACATTTACCCGATTTAATTTTTCGTCGTGGCTGTGTTTAACCACCGGCTCACGAAACTCCTGGATTTTTAACAGTCGTCTCTTGTGAGCTGAGAAGAGTCAGCTCCAAAACCACTGGACATCAGGGTGCCTGGCGGCTCAGTCGGTTAAGCATCTGACTCTCAATTTAGGCTCAGGTCGTGATCTCACGGTTCATGAGTTCAAGCCCCACGTCAGGCTCCACACTGGCAGTGCGGAACCTGCTCAAGATTCTCTGTCTCCCTCCCTCTCTCTCTCTCTGACCCATCCCCTGCTTTCTATCTTTCTCTCTTTCTCAAAATAAATAAATAAAATTTTTTTGAAAACACAGGCTATCACCCCATTCTTTCCTTCTTTGTACCTTTTAAGGTATGTGATTGTTTTTTCTCCTTGCTTTATTCTTTTTATGCGGGCCCTCTAGAGCGTGGGTTCTGTGAGGGCGGAAGTTATGACTGATTTATTTTCAGATGTGTCCTCTGAGCCCGGCACAACAGCTAGCCTCCAAGAGAAATTCAGGAAATATTTGTCAAAAGAAAGTATTAGTGCATGAATGAATATGTAAATGAGGTCATCGGATGTCATAGGGTTGGGATCTCTGCTGCGGACGGAACACCCATGTCAAGAGACCCACACTGAATCCCACAGAGCTTGTTGGGACACTCCTGACGGGGTGTGGGGAGCGGAACAGGCCCAGCGCTTCCGGGCAGGACAGCCAGGCGGCAAGGTAGGAGAGGCAGATTGGAAATCATTGCTGAAGGCTCTTGGGGGCCTTCCAGGGATGCCCCCCCCGGGGCTTCACGCCCTCCCCACAGCTCCGCTGGCCCATGAGTGAGCACAGCCCTCAGACATGCGGGGAGCTAGCAGAGCTCTCCACCACAGGGACTTTGCACGGGAGAACCGAATAGGCCAGGTCCGCCCTGGTATATCCGGGATCCCGGTCATTCACGACCCCCGTGCCAACTGTCCCCTCCACCTAGGGTGGACGAGGACGCCAGGAGGAACAGAACTCAGCTAGCCTGTGCCCGTTGGCTCTCCAACAGCTGGGCCTGCTGCTCTAACACACACAAGAAGCCCGGCTTCACCTGTCTGTCTGCAGTTCCTGGCGCGGCACCACGCGCAGGGGAGATGGCACAGGATACTTGCCGCATGAATGAGCCGGTGAGTAAGGTGGCTTCCCGGCAGAGCAAATGTGAATCAGAGGCATTTCCCACTCAGGTCAGTCCCCTGCCCGGTGCTGGGAAAAAACACAGAGACGCCGGGCCCGCTCTACCCATAGCTGCCATCCAGGGAGGAGGTTAAGAACCCGGCCCTCGAGTCAGCCAGCCTGGGGTCACGTCCCAGCTCTCCCGCTCCCTAGCCGGGACCTCCATGTCTCCATCTGCAGAATGGGAATACGATATCACAGGTGGCTGGGAGGATTAAATGAATTAATACAAGTAAGGGTCTTGCAAATTTCCTGGAACAGTGAAAGAGCTCTTTGTCCCGGAAACTGCTCTAAGCTCCTTGTAAATATCAACGCATTTAATGTGTACTTGCATGCTATACTGCATCCAACTGGGATTTTTTGTTTTTGTTTGATTAGTTGGTTTGGTTTGGTTTGATGGGGGGGGAGGGGTTGCTATTATTGTTATGGCTACAGAATAAGTTTCTTCCTCTCCCTGAGCCTCAATATTCTTAACTGCAAAATGGGGCGTTGGATTAAACGGCCTCTTATCTGGCATTTCCTCCGCGGTCAAGCTGATTTCCCACCCCTTGGTTCACAGCAGCGGCTCGTGTCTTTCTACGTCCCCGTGGGCAGAGCGGCCTCCCATCAGAGGGGCCTGAGCCGGCATCCCAGCTCGGGTTGCCAGGAAGAGACGAGAATGGTGGCCGCCTTGCTCACCTGCAGGGGCTGGGGCCCCACACAGCTGTTCTCACCCCCACCTAGGGTGTGTGAGGCCAACCCAGCGCTCGCTTTCCCATCTGAGAGAATCCCGGGAGATCAGAGATGAGAATCCAACACTGCCAGAGGCGCCCGGAGGACTCAGTTGGTGAAGCATCTGACTCTCAATTTCGGCTAAAGTCATTATCTCTCGGTTCGTGGGATGGAGCCCCACGTGAGGCTCTGCACTGACAGTACAAAGGACCCTGCTTAGGATTCCGTCTCTCCAGTTCTCTGTCTCTCTCTGATCCTCTCCTGCTTGCTCTCTCTCTCTCAAAATAGAAAAATAAAAATTAAAAAATATATAATAATAAAAGAAACAGAAAATCCAACGCTGCTAATTCCATGCATTCTTTTTTTTTTTAAGTTTATTTGTTTTGAGAGAAAGAGTGCAAGTGGGGGATGGGCAGAGAGAGAGAGAGAGAGAGAGAGAGAATCCCAAACAGGCTCCTCACTGTCAGCGCAGAGCCCAACGTGGGACTTGAACTCACAAACTGTGAGGTCACGACCCAAGCCAAAGTCAGGTGCTCAACCAACTAAGCCACCGAGGTGTCCCGAATTCCATGCATTCGTAAGTCGATAAGCATTTATTGAGTACCAACTGTGTGCCAAGGGCTGTGCAGTTCTTTGGGAACAAGGCAGGGAACAAGACAAGAAGACCGTTGCCTGCTTCCGCTGAGGTTCGTCTACCGCAGGAGACAGAAGATAAACGAGTCAACAAATAAGAAACAAGTGGACTTCGGGAGGAAGAATCAGGGGCTATAAAGAGTATACGTCTCGTTAATAAGACAGAGAGTGGCTGGGATGGGGGTCAGGCGGGCCTTTCCATGGAGGAGACTTAGGAGCCGTGACAGAAATAATGACAAGAGCCAACTGTAGAATGAGCTGCAGAGGGCCTGGGGGCTTCGGCTGTTAAAGGAACAGGCCCGGGTGGCTAGGGTTCAGGAAGCACGGTGGCCCACGGCCACAGAGCTCAGCAAGGCCGCAGGGTGGAGCAGGCAAATCAGCCGAAGGAGCTTGGATTTTCTGCTAGGTATATTTGCCTGCACACAAGACCGGCTACACAATTTGTGGGGCCGAGCGCAAAATGGAAATGAAAGGCCCAATTTCAAAAAGTATTAAGTTTCAAGATGGCAACGGGAGGGCATTAAACCTTGCACGGGGCCCTCTTTTTTTAGAGAGAGAGAGACAGAGGGGCAGAGATAGAGGGAGAGAGAAAATCTCAAGCAGACTTGGCACTGTCAGCTCAAGCCTGATGTGGGGCTCGATCTCACAGACCATGAGATCATGACCTGAGCTGATACCAAGAGTCAGATGTTTAACCGACTGAGCCTCCCGGGGGCCCCAGCACGGGGCCCCTCTAAGCATGGGGCCAGCCGTGGCATAACAAAACTCCGTTGGCATTAACAAAGCCTTCTTTAATTCAACGAGTATGTATCGGAGGCCCAAAATAAGCCACACACTGTGCCAGGCTCTGAGAATAACGAAAAGGTGAGTGATCAAAGCAAGAAAGGCACTCTGACCTTAACTTTTCCATTAGATTTTCTCCACCTCGCGCCCCAGGCCAGAGGGCTGACCTTCACGTATTTGATGATGGCCAGACCCACAGAGGTTCAGGCCAGCCGCTGAACGGACTTGACTTCCTTCCTCTGTGATAATGGGATTGGCTATCGCACCTCCGCCAGGTGCCTAGCACACGCATAAATCCCCACCGACACCCGCTAACAAGAACCAAGCAAGGGAGACGAAAATTCAAGCTAGAAGAAAAGAATGAGTTTTTCCAAGTTCACACCGTTACTGGTGTGTGTGTGTGTTGGGGGCACTGGACTTGGACCCAGCCCTCGTCGAATCAGGAGGCCCCATCTCGAAGTGTACAGTCCTTACGCCCATGTACTGTGTGTTCCGGTGATTGTTCAAAGAAAAGACTGAGGTGCAAGCTTCAGGAGTCTTGACAGGAAATAAGGTCTATGGAGGGTCTGATGTATGCTGAGCCCTTCACCGAGCTCTGCGTTTGGGTCTTCTCATTTTTTCCTATAAATAACCCCTTTGTGCACAGGGTGCCACGTCTCCGTCCCTCCTGGTGGGGACACTGAGATTCAGAAAGGTTAAGTACCTCGTCCAGGCTTTCCCGGCCAGCGTGCGGTGGAGCCAGGGGCCACGTCTACCTGTGTCGGCCTCGGCCGCTGTCCTGCTCTGCTCTATCTTGCTGGTGTGGAACCCCGGGCCAGCGGGTCATTTTCTGGCTGCCGAGGTCAGAGCTCAGAAGTCCAGGGAGCCAGGGCCAGAGAAGAGGTCTGGGGGTTTGTCCTGGTGTCAACATCGGGCCCGAAGATTGCTTCATGCCCGGCCCAAGAGGAACCGGAAAAAGTCTGACTTCTCCCCCGACCATGGGAAAGAGGTCCTGTTCTAAAAAAAGCAAGGCCAGAGCCATGAGTGTGACATGTCAGGCCCTCTCTGCTGCAGTTTTTCCCTTTGTCTTGGCCTTTCGGGCAGTGGAGAGGGCTATCTTGAAAGAGGAAGACTTGCTCACTCTTGGTTTTCTGACCAAGGATCTGAGGGACTTCCCTAAAGAAAGCGCCCGGCAGAAGGGTTCTGGGGCCCGGCGTGGCCCGGGAGGCTCGGCCCCTGCTCTGCAGTGCGACGGTAGCTGGGACCCTTGAGTCACGACTGGCAGAAGCACTTTTGCCGAGAAGGAAATGCTAGAGCGGGTAGGGGCCCCCCCTCCCCGAGGCCCCGAACCACAGAAAACCCAGGTTTTCTGACAAACTGACCCACAGGTGCAGGGGGTGGGGTCCGTCCCAACTCTGCTCTGGGGTGGTGGGCTCCACTGTCAGGCAGAAGCTGTGGCTGGGAGAACCCTGGAGGATTCCCACACCACCCCTCAAGAGTTGCGGGACCTGGGCCAATCCGCTAACCACGTTGGGCCCCCTAATCCCTATTTTCCTAAACTAAATGATACAACCCATATTCAGGAAGAGATAGAGGTAATAGGGACATATATTTCTTGGTCTCGGGGAAGTTGCAGAAGCAGAAGAGAGTAAGAGAAAGAAGCGGTGAGAGTTCACAGACCCCACAGTATAATGCACAGCCCGGATATCTGACTCTGGGGTCTAAGTTTCAAGAAGAAAGACCCCCACGTCCTTCGATACCAGAATTCCCCAGTCCCGTTTTCTTAACCGCTGATTTGTGTTACATCTCTATTCGAAGTCTGTTCCAGTCCCTGGACCCTGAAGAATGTCTACCTGTCCCTGGTACGATGAAGTCTCCAAACTTCTCAGGTCCCGATCTTCGTCCTTCGAAACCTTGGAAAGACTCCTTCATTTTTGGAAAGCAAAGGCGAAGTCTCGGCACAGCTGACTTTCGTATTCTTTTAGAGGGAGTTGGTTTTTTTCGTCCTTGATGTTTATAGTATAAAAATAAGTCCTCATTACAATGGAAATATTTTGCGTTCAACATTCTGAGAGCCCTTCTTGTTTTTCCTTGGATGTAAATCTGTCCAGTTTGCATACTCAGTAAAGTTTTCTGAAAGTATTGTGAAAAGCTATCACGTATGAAGCATTGAGAGCCCCATTTTAAAAATTAACTCATGCAATACTTACAACCGCCTAGATCATAGAGCAATTAGTGAGGGTCACGGCTGGGGCGCCTCGGTGGCTCAGTTGGTGAAGCATCTGACTCTTTATTTCCCTCAGGTCATGATCTCATGGGTCTTGAACTCTGCATCAGGCTCCTCGCAGACCACTGAGAGCCTGTTTGGGATTCTCCCTCTCTCCCTTTCTCTTTCCCCCTCTCTCGGCCTCTCCCCTGCTTGTGCTCTCTCTCTCTCTCTCTCTCAAAATAAACAGTTTTTTTTAGATGAGGGTCATGGCTAAGAGAATCGGTGTGAAGTCAAACTGTCTGGGTTTCCACCTGGACCTGGAGACTTGCCCGCCAAGTGATCTTGGACCCAGCATTCTGAGCCTCAGTTTCTCATCTGTAACATAGGGGCAGAAATGGCAACTACCTTGTCGTCGCTGCAAAGATTAAATACTACAGAACACACATATCAGGGGCTCTGCGAAGGCTGACTTTGAGCATGAAGCTCCTTTTCCTTTTAAGGAAATCGGGGCCTCGACAAGCTAACAGAGCGGGGATCCTAACCCAATTTTTCTAAACCTGAAGTCCGCTCCCGTAACTATCAGAGTTAAGCGTTCTGAGCCCAGCGTCTGCCTGGCATGGCAGAGTAAGCCGGGAATCAAGGGAACTTCCTCTCTTGTCCGCCGTCTAGCACGGGAACAGAACAGAAGCGAAGGGGTGGCCTCACACACCTTCCCCTTAGTCTCTCTGCACTGACCAGGCTTAATGTTCTAGAAGCCACACCAGCCGGTAGGCTGACTCCTGTGTACCTGTCTGCATCATTGCCTTTTGTCATCACTGTCATGGTCTCTGGATTTACTTCTGCTGAGGAAATGGACCTGCTCCCTCTAATACACTGAAAATTATATATACTACGTAAGATTGAAATATGATCTATATCCATGTATATGAATGTCTTGCTTAAAAAACACCCTCAGAACCCAAGTCAACGCTGCTTCAGGCAGCAACAGCAGGCAGAATACAGTTGTGAAATCAAATCTAATGGCAGGGACAAACAAGAAATCAGAGACATTAGTCACTAAAGTATTTATTCTGATGCGCACAGTGCAGGGTGCTGAGGTAGCACGGAGGGAGAAATGAATAAGCCTCACAGGCTGAGGGTGTCAGGAAGACTTCCTGAAGGAGGTTACATGGGCACTGAATCTTGAAGGATGAATAGGAGTTGGCATGTTAAAAAAAAAAAGAAAGAAAGAGGGCTGTGTGAACAGAGCCAGAGGGGTCTGAAGGGCATGGCGGGAGGTGGTTAAGGACTCTGCCATTATCCACACTCTTCCTTCCTCATTCACTCACGCCTGCGGACGAACCCCAGGAAGCAGCCAGGCCCTGTGCTGGCTACTGAGAAAGTCAAGGTGAAGTGATCCCCAGCAGCTCCTGGTGTGGCCAGTGAAGGGTAGTTGGGAAACAGCGTAGGGAGGTGTGCCGAGGGTGTTCCCAGAGGACGGGAGTGAGGAGAAGGGATTAAATCTGCATTGCAAATGGCAACAAGGATGCGTTTTGAATTCCATTTTGGGGGCTAGAATATGCAGGTTTCTGTGACTGATTACCTCCCGGGACAGGGAGAAACCTGGGAGAGGACGGCATGAGGGAAGGGAAATCTGTTGGGGAAAGTTAAAAGCAGCTTTAGAACCAGCTTTCTACATCCGTGAGTCGAGGAAGCCTTGGAAACTCTTTGCGGGTGAGAACTGAGGTCATGGCGCCCTGAGGTCGCCGCGCCCGCAGCCGTGCAGACACCGGGCGCTCAGTGAGCACTTGATGATGTGACTCGTCCTGCCCCGTCCCACCCTGCAGAGCCTTCCGGAGCAAACCCCCCCTTGTCCACACCCCACCTGAGCGCCAGTTCCAGAAGCTTCCGAGCATCTCGGAATGACACAACGCTGTTCCTCTTTTCAAAAACCGAAAACGCTCCCAAGACTGAAACGAGCGAGTGCTTGTGTGGCTAAATCTCGGCAAACATCTGCTACCTTTGTGTGGCAAACGCAGTCTCTTTAGAACAGTGCCTTTGATTTCAGGGAAAGACAAATCAGGCTGCACGTTTTTGTTCTGAATGCGTCTCATCACGAGAGGAAATTTTCGACAGCTTGGGATTCTGAATGTAGGAAAAATGGATTTTCTTTTTAAACAAAGAGTTCACGATAAAGAATCAACAAGGTTCCTGAAAGAGATGAAACCAGTTCTCTATTCCTGTCCCTTCCCCTTCCCTACCTCGTCTTCTTCTGGATTCTGCGGGCTCTTTCTCTGGAGCCCGAGTCTCGTCTGCATTGCCGTTTTCAGAGCCGAGTGGCAGCGCTTCTGGCCTCAGAGCGTAGGGTCAGGGCTGGCAGTGGCTCAAGTGGCCTCTCTCCATGCCGTGAGCTCTTCTCTCCCGGTCTCAAGCCAAGAGGGGCTGCCGGAATGTGTCTGGGGGACAGTCCCTCACTTCCGCGGCCCAGTACTAAGGGGCTGGTGTCACCACTCCCAACACAGCAGGTGTGGAAGAATGGGCTCGCATACGAGTGTCAGGCTGCCTTGGTTCAGCTCCTCACCTGGCCGCCTTCCAGCTGGGTGACTCGAGTGGACGTTTCAGACTCGCCGAATCTCAGGTTCGCTGTCTATCAAACCCGCAACACCAAAGCCCACCACCATCAGAAGCCAGTGGGTGATCGCGTGCGGGGCCACCCCCTGTCCCGGCTTTTCTGAGGCTGAAGGGTTTCCCAGGATGTGGGACTTTCGGTGCCCAAACCGGGAAAGTCCGGGACAGACTGAGACTGTTTGTCACCCTACGTGTCTTCGAATACGGCACAACCCCCCTGTGCCAGGGGGTGAGGACGAAGGTCATCAAAGGGGCAGGATGAACTTTCTCATTCGGCCCTCGTGAACACCTGCAGAGTGCCACGGAGCTTGGACGATAACGCAACCGGCCTCCGCTGTTGGTTTGAGCTTTACGTCTATTTTATAAACGTCTGT
The DNA here is from genome assembly GCA_030068075.1 of Paguma larvata. Taxonomy (NCBI): domain Eukaryota; kingdom Metazoa; phylum Chordata; class Mammalia; order Carnivora; family Viverridae; genus Paguma; species Paguma larvata. Next base: position 30,354,735 of record CM057844.1, read on the forward strand.
GCCACTTCACATTTGCTGTCCAACTGGTCGCCCAAAAGCGTAGTGTCTTCAAATAACAGCCATCTCTATGGCCCGTGATTCCATGGCCAGGAACTTGGACCGGCTCAGCCGGGCCGCTCCTCTTGGCTGGGCCCGCTTAGAGACCTCAGTCCGAGGCTGGTCAGCGCGCAGATGCCCGCAGAGGGGCGGCTCAGGTCAGCTTCCCCTCACCTCTCATCTCCCAGCAGGCTAGCCTTGTTTATGTGAGGGCGGGACAGGGCTCCCAAAGAGCATCCCAGCCCCCCACCCCCCACTCCCGGCCCCTTGAGGCCCAGTCTCTGACCTGGCCTGCCACCCTGTCCACCACTTTCTGGGCCAAAGCAAATCACAGGCCAGTCCAGATCTCAGGGGTGGGGAAACGAGACTCCCTCTTCTGATGGCAGGAGGTGCAAAGATACATTTCCTTTTTGTTTTTAAGTTTCTTGATTCATTTGAGAGAGGGGGGAAAACGAGTGGGGGGGCAGAGGGGGGACAGAGGATCAGAAGTGGACTCTGCACCGATAGCAGCAAGCCTGATGCAGGACTTGAACTCACGAACCAAACCGTAAGATCACGACTTCAGACTTAAGCTGAAGTTGGATGTTTAACAGATTGAGCCACCCAAGTGCGCCCAAAGATACATTTCAGAAGGGTAAAGATACAGGAGAGGGTGAAAACAATGTACGACAACAACTTTCTCATTTATTTTATAAAATATACAAACAAGGGGCTTTACTGTGATAATTGATGGTCCCGTGGCTACCACCCTCCTGGTCATTGTGGCCAGAAACCTAAGAATTCTCCCACTCTCTCTGTATCCAACCACCACCAAGCCCTGCCACCGTGGCCTCTAAGCATCCCCATGGCACCCCCTTCCCCCAGCCCCCACACCTGGGCCTGAATCCAGGGGCTGCTCCTAGCTCCCTGGGATGATGGTGGCAGAGTCCTGATACGGTTGCTCCCTGCCTCACCCTTTCTAGTCCTTTCTCACTGTTGCCGGGGAGGCCTTTCTACAGTGGTGCTCTCGGGTGTGTCCGTCCTCTGCTCTAGAGCCTTCCATAGCTCCTCCCTGTTGCCAAATTCCATCAGGCAAAACTTTTTGACCCTCCTCTCCATACACCCCCTCCTGCTAAATCGCTGTTCCTAGCGCCAAAATATGATCTGGGCACCATGAACTATTGGCTTTTCCTAAGCAAATCATGCCTCGCCATGGTTTTGAAAACATAGCTCAATCTTCCAGGAGTATTTCCCAAAACCTAGATGTTTGTTACCAGATCTAGACTACAAACCCACCTCCATGCCGAGAGGAGTGGCCAGCTTTCCATCTCTGCTACAGGGTCTCCCTGGTGATAACACAAAGCATCGGTTCATTGTACTGGTCAGCGTTCTCCAGAGAAACAGAACCAATAGGATGTGTGTGTGGGTGGGTGTGTGTGTACATATAAGAAATCTCTTTGTGTGTGTATATATCCATATATGTTTGTATATTTGTTCCCTCTGCCTATAAATGTGGGGGGGGTGAGAGAGAGAGGGAATATGGGGGCACCTGGGTGGTTCAATTGCGTAAGCCTCCATCTCTTGACTTCAGCTCAGGTCAGGATATCGGGCTCTGCACTGACAGCATGGAGCCTGCTTGGGATTCTCTCTCCCCCTCTCTCTGCCCTACTCTGCTCATGCTCTCTCTCAAAATAAATTTTAAAATAAACTTAAAAAAAAAGAACATGTAGACAGAGTCAATTCCTCACAATAAACCTCTCTGTGTACATACACCCACACATATATTTACACTTGTATACACACACACACACACACACGCAAAGATTTGTTATAAGGAACTGACTCAAGTGATTCTGGAGGCAGGCAAGTTCCAAGGTTTGCAGGATGAGTCCGGAAGCTGGAGATCCAGGAGAGCCAATGGTTCTAGCCTGAGTCCAAAGGCCTGAGAAGCAGGAAAGCTGAGGGTGTAATTTCCATCTAAAAGCTAGGAGGTCCAAGACCCAGGAAAAACCAATGTTTCCGTCTGAGTCCGAAGGCAGGAAAATGGTTGATGTTCCAGTTCAAAGGCAGTCGGGCAAGAAGGAATTCTCTTACTCAAGGGAGGGTCTGCCTTTTCTATTCAACTGATGACTGAGGTCTTCAACTGATTGCATGAGGCCCACCCATACTGGGGAAGGCCATCTACTTTTCTCAGTATACCAACGTAAATGTTAATCTCATTCAAGAAAAAACAAAAACAAAAACCTTCACAGAGGGGCCCCTAGGTGACTCAATTGGTTGAGTGTCCAGGACATGATTTCAGGCCCCCCATTGAGCTCCATGCTGGACATGGAGTTTATTTAATAAAAATTAAAAAAAAAAAATTTTTTTAACTTCACAGAAACACCCAAAAGAAATCTTGACCAAATATCTGGACTCCTCATGGTGTGCTCACGTTAACATATGAAATTAGCCATCGCAATGATTGATGATTTAATTGGTGGTGGGGGAGAAAACGATGCTAAACTATGAGAGAAATGAGACCTACAGATTGCATGATGGAAAGAAATGCTCATTCACCCTTCTTTGTTTGAAAAATGCCCATAGTGGTAACTATGGTGAGCAATAGATGTCAGAATTAATTACAGAGTCCCTTGGGGTGTGGTCATTTGTCATTCATGTAAGCACCCAGAAGAAAGGCTTCAGATCCCATGGTCACCACCGCCATCTTGGTCCAGTACATCTCCCGAGGAAAATGGCCGCAGCCTCTTTCCTGGACTCTTTACTTCCTCTCTTGGCCTCCTGACAACCTGTTTTCTACACAGCAGCCAGGGTGATCTTTTTAGGTCACAAATCAGGACAGATCATACCCTGTTCCAGAATCTTCCATGCCTTCCCAATGCATTCGAACAAAATCCACCATCGGCTACATGAGCCAGCCCCTGTGGTCTCCACAATCTCACCTCCTATCCCACTCACCCTTCCCTACTGAGCCTCACCCTGGCCTCCTTCCTGTTCCTCAAACACACATCCTTAGGGCCTACACGTGGGTGCAGCTGTCCCCAGTCGCCGCCCAGCGCTTTCCATGACTGGCTGGCTCATTCATCAGTCTCCCCTCAAATGTCACTCCTCAGAGAGGCCCTCCCTAATGTTGTTGGAAATTACCTTGTCTGCGTATTTGTTTCCTCGATTCTTACCTGTCTCCCCAGCTGGTGTGCAGTCTTCACAGGAGCTGAGACTCCATCTGTGTTATTCTCTGTGTCCAGAATCCAAAAGAGTATACTCAATAGAAGTTGGTTAAGTAAGTCAGTAAATAGATGGATGACATTTATTAAATATTGTAAAAGAATGGTGTGTATTTGCTTGGCCAGGATAAAGCCAGATGCCACCTCCTACTCAACAGAATGTTCCTACCACCACCCTGCAGGTGAGACAGAGACCTCTCTTCAAGGACACATAGTCTCAGGGCTCCCCGGTGAGCTTTGTCGTGGTGGCATTTCATTTTATCTCCTTAACAGCGGTGACAAATAGAACCAGGTTTACCTCTTCTTGGGAAGACCACATTTTCTCATTCACAAACCTTAATAAGAAAGGGAAGGAACTCACATGCCTTGGCTATGGCCTGATCGAAACTTAGCAGCAACAGAGAAATCAAGCTGAGGTTTTGAGTTCCAGGATCCATTTTTTAGAGAACTGCAGAGAGAGAGAGGGGCATGTGTATACATCTAACTGCCTACTAGCAATCTACATGGGACGTCCCGCTCTGAAACTATGGGGTCCAAGGCCACCTTTGTCTGCCTCCCTCCACCCCTCAACCTCACCTTCTGTTAGCATCCTTGGTGTCCCAAAGTGGGGCCACCATCCTGCTAGTGGCCAAACCAGAAACCTGGAAGTCTCCATAGACAACTCCGTTTGCCCCGATCCCCGCATCCTACTGATGCTACTTCCTAAGTCCACATTCTGCTCCCCTGTCTCCGCCACCTCTGTGTATTTAAGCAACCATTTCCTCCCCCTGGACAACCAGCTTTGCCTCCTCGCTGGCCTCCCCACGTGCACTCAGGCATTCTACATTTCCCACAGCAGCTAGAATGATCTTTTAAAGAAATAAACCAGGGCACCTGGGTGGCTCAGTCAGTTAAGCATCTGACTTCGACTCAGGTCACGATCTCACGGTTTGTGAGTTCGAGCCCTGCATCGGGTGAGCACCAGCCCCACTTTGCATAAGCCCTGCTCGTCTCTCTCTTTCTGCCCCTTGCTCACTTGTGCCCTCTCTCTCAAAGAAAAGAAAGAAAGAAAAAAGAAAGAGAGAAACCAAATGGTATCCCAGCTTCTAAATCCCTTTCTATGGCTTCCCACTTTTCTTAGACGAGAAGCCAAGTCCTAACCTTAGCCAGCAAGGTCCACACAGGCGCCTGCCTCTCTAGCAGAGTGCCTGTGAGTCTTCCATGTTCTCACCCTATGGCTCTTGTTTAGTTTTAGCTCTCCGCAGAGACTTTGTGCAAGCCATTCCCTTTGTCTGGAACATTCTACCAACCGCCTCCTATCCATTCTTCAAATCTCTGTCCAGTTTTACTCCTAAGAAAATGCTTCCTTGATCACCCAGTCTAGTCGAGTCCTCATGAAACTGTTTTTTTTTTTCCTCCAGAGTTACTGTACTTATGTGTGGTTTGGGATTGATTATGTCCATAGTGTGACTACGTGACTATCACCTCTGTCTCCTCCCAAACTATAAACTCTGGGGGGCAGGGACTTGTCTCTTTTCCTCCTGCATGGCACCCCTAGTGCTTAGCACAGGGCCCGGCACAGAGCAGAAGTTCAAACCATTGGGTAAGTTCATCGCTCCTCCGTGGAATCGGGTTCACCCTCCCTGAGCTGGCCAAGATCCCGTGTTGGGCAATCCTCCTGGGATATGGGAGAACGAGGTGAGCTAGGAGTGAAAAGTGAAGGAAGAAAACTGACAGTCGTTGAAAGATTCAGAACCCTGTGGTGAAACCAGCCATTGTTTCCCTGTCACTCGCAAGGATCCACTGTGGTTGGCGTATTTTCGCACCGAGGAAGTGAATAATCGACTCCTAATCCCTTCCAGATGGATGGCACGTTGTCTCTCTCTCTTTGGGAATCTCAGGTTTGTGTAGAAGCTGGTGGAGAGAGGTGGGCAGCGAGGAGAGGGAAAGTGGGCTTGCCATTGTCACCGTGCCAGAGAAGAGACTTGCTAACACCCAAAGGGTATCCGCAGCCACCCACTTTACTCAGCATTCCTGGGAAAACACACATACACACGCACACACACGCACACTCACTCACTCACTGTAAGAAACAAGCAAACCCAACTTGAGACCATTGGGTCCAACGGCCTTGAGTTACGTGGATCTGCTCAGCTTTTACCACGGGGGCTTCTTGAAGAAGAGAGGGGTCCTTGGGGCCCAGCGCCTTCACTCATGGGCTGCAGTGTGGCGGGGGCTGTGAGTCTGAACAGCATGCACACGGGGCTGCAGTAAAACAGAGAGGGAAGAGCAGGGGCCTGGGGTGCATGGGGAAGGGACGCCTGTGCTGACTTCGGAGGCCCGCAGAGACTCGCCAGAGGAACTGAGAGCGAAGCTGCACCACGGTAACCCCGCCGGGCCATGACTTTCTGGTACATAAAATAGAGACAGTGAGTCCCACCTCCCAGGGTGGTAAAGAGTGCTAAATTTAAAAATAACAATAACGCCTCCTAACATTTCACGAGGCCTTATTCCGCGGCTGCTAGGCTGAGCGCACCTTGTGTGTTAGCCCGTTAAAACTTCGTCGCCACTCTAGAAAATAGGTACAAATATTATCCCCATTTTTGATGAGTAAACTGATGTTTAGGGGGTCTCTGGTGACCCAGGTCTGCCTGGAGTCACTGCTTTGAGACAGGTGACTCTGCCACCTCATTAACGTGACCATGAAAAGCACTCAACCCAAAATAAACCATCGATGAATTTCGGTTCCCTTTCTCCCTTGTCCCCTCCTCCCCTTTCCTCCATAGAGGACAAAACAACCACAAAGATCCCAGAGTTACGTGCCTTTACCTGATTTCTCTGGATCCCATGAAGCCAGCTTATCTGCATAAATAAAGTCTTTGAAAGGGCCTAGAAAGGGAAAACCAGAATATTGAGAATTATTTCCACCTCGAGAACAATAAACTAAATTCCTGAGTCCATCTGTGACCTCAGCCCTCACCCAGGGGCTGTCCTGGGGTGGAAGGCTCCAGGCTCTGCTACCCTTGGGTCTGGGAGGTCACCGAGTTTAAGGCCTGGCTGCCAAACATTCCAACGATGCAGTCCAAAAATTAGCCAGGCCCCCAAGGTGCTTGGAGTCTGACTTTCCCTGCAGTCTCCTGGGGCTTGTGTTCTAGAAGATGCAGCTCCAGCTGCTGCTCTGCTGACCCCTCTGTGGGACGTGGCACTATCCCATCCACCAAAGCATCACCCCACAGGCCTGACCCTGCCCTCCCCTCTTTGATCTATGCCCAGCCGTCCCACTGTATTCCAAGGTTGGACCTCATAGAAGATGTCACCATTTGCCCGTTTGATTTGTTGTTTACTCATTATCAGGGGCCTACTGTGTACCAGGCCTGTGTCCATGCACAGGCCAACTCCCCGTTGTGCTGAGATTCTGAGCGTGTGCGTAGATAACATCGGAGGCGGAGATCTGGCTTCTGGCACGTTGCCGCATCTCTCACTTGGCCGTGAGCGTGTGCCGCCAGCTGTCAAAGCCTCCTCCCTGCACTCGATTCCAGAGCTGCAGAGGTCAGAGCCGTGGAGCTGGATGCTGAAATTGTTGGAATGGTGTCCTGCCCTCCCTAGCTCAAGATCAGCCCCCCAGCCATCCAAGAAGCCATCCAAGAAGCCCTGGCAGACAGTGGCCCCAGTAGGCAGGGGCTGAGTTTCCATATTCTCTTGCAGTGGCAATAAGGCTTGGTAGTTACTGGCCTTAGGGGGCCCTGGGGTCCTCAGAAACCTCAGAGAATCAGCTCCCAAGCCATGTTCTCTGTCCTGACTTACACGCTCAGTTGGCCTGACCTTTTAATTCCCAACAAAGTAGTCAAGTACACAGGCTCTGGAGTCAGCAAAACTTGGACCCATAGCCCAGCTCTGTCACTTTCCAGCTTGGTGAACTTGGGTAAATTGCTTTATGTATATAATCTGCACCTTCCCCATCTATAAACGGGGGATGGTGAGAATAACAGTAGCAGCTGCTTTGTAGGGTTGGTTTGATTATTAAATGACATCATGCATGTAGAAGGTTTAACCCAAAGTTTCTCAACCTCGGCACTAGTGACATTTCATGCTGGAAGAAGTACTTGCTGTGTGGGGTACCCTGTGGATTGTAAGACATTGAGCCCGACCTACACTCACTACTTTCCAGTGGCCCACCTCCTCCTCCCTCAACTCAGTTATGGCAACTAGAAGCATCTCTAGACATTGCCAAAGATCCCGATTTTATTCCTGCTTGAGAACTACTGGGTTAACCCGGTGCCTGGAAAACATCCTCAGCTAGGGCCCCTGGCTGGCTCAGTAGGTTAAGCATCTGACTCTTGATCTCAGCTCAGTTCATGATCTCATGGTTCCTGAGTTCAAGCCCCACATCGGGCTCTACACCGACAGTGGGGAGCCTGTCTAAGATTCTCGCACTCTCCTTCTCTCTCTCTGCCTCTCCCCCTCTTGCACGCTCCCTCCCTCTCTCTCAAAAATAAAAAAATAAACTTAAAAAAAGGAAAATATGCTCAATTAATGTTAACCATTATTATTATTATTGGCTGCTGAAACCCAGCCCACTTGGATGGTCTCTGGCCCCCCTCCAGATCTTGCCAGCACCCCCCCCCCAGAATTATTCCCGATCTCAGTCTCCTGTGTACTCCCAGGACCCTGATTCAAGATACCTGGAACCATCGAAAGGCTGACAAAGCCTGGGAATATGTCTTCCATGGCATACGGAACAGAGGAGACCTGTCCCCCCGGGAATATCGCAAACATAAGAGGATCCACAGAAAGGTGTAATCAAGAGACGAGTTTCCTGAGGCACTGTGACGCTGGAAAGAAAGTGGAAATCCCTGCTGAGAGTGCTGGAGAGCACTAGGAAGACGGCACCGTTTCACCAATGCAATGAGACACGGAAAGGAATGGACACGCTGATGTACTATCAAGGAGAAGCTGGAACCCTTGATGGGATATAAACCCTGTAAGTGAAATAAGATGCTTCTGTGGCTATAATAATGCCTAGCCTGACACATTATAGGCCCTCAGTAAAGATCATTTAAAACTGTCTTCCAGTTTGACTTACTTTCGGTCAGGGAGAATGCTTAGACGATTGACTCAGTGTCCTAGAACATCAGAGTTGGGAGGTGTCGCTGAGACAGTCTGACCCAGCTCCTTAATTTTACAGCCGAAGACATTTACGTGGAAAGAGAGAAGTGGGTGGTGGAGTCACATGGTGGGAAAATAGCAAAGCTAGAAATGGAACTAAGTTTTCCGGAATCTACAGGTGACTACAGAGAGCCACCTAGACATACGTAGCTATGCTGACTGGTCCTGGGCCTCTCACTCAGGTTACCTGGTCATCAGACTCAGCGGCTGGAAGAGACAAGAGCAGGTGGATCTGGACACATAGTCTTAGGCCACCCCCTACCCTCTGGCCTTGGCACACCCCAAACTATCATCCTGCCCCCTCTTGACTCTGTCCCCCTGCGTTTCTGGTCTCACTTCTACTTTTATGCCTCTCTTCTCCCTACCTTCCTCCTGACAAAGCCTGGGCAAGCCTTATCAGCACCGTCTCACCCCATTGGAGTAACCTAACTCCCCATTATTTGGTTTCATGCACCTTCCTGACAATAACTAGTTTTTACTGAGTGCTCACTCTATGCTACAAATTTTTTATGCAATACCTGTCTGTACAACAAGGATTACTATTATCTCCATTTCACAGATAAAGAAACTGAGGCTCAGACAATTTCATGTGTGGGAAAGGAGAGCTAGAGTGTTAATGAGGTAGAAGTAAAGGACTAATAGATTAAAGCTCCAGCTTTAGGAGCATGAGTGTCCTAGAGTAACAGGTGAAGATGGCTGAATTCCTGGAGAGTTTGAACTAGTTTAGTCTGAAGAGGGAGGCGGCAGCTGATGAATGCACTTTTCCTTCATGTCTGGTAAATACAGATTCATTGAGGAGTGGAGCAGAAGTGGTGCTAGGACTCCTGGTCGGGGGGTATTCACAGGCAGGCTCTCTCTTCTGCCTCAAACCCACCCAGAAGCCAACATCCCACTCAGAGGCCGGCCCACTGCCAGTCTCTTGTCTGTCCTCGCCAGGTCCGCAAATCTCAGGTGGAGTAGGGATCACAGGGCTCCGCCTGTGTTGATGCGGCACTTCCAGCTCCTGACCCACTTCTGACTAGCCCATCTGTGGAGTCGACCAAGTCTCTGACCCACTTACCACAGGGCCCCTCCCCAGACATGCTTCTGTGTGGACCTTCTCCTGCCCTGGAGTTCCTGCAGCCTGCAGGCACCAGCACCGCCTGTTCTGGACAGCTCCACCCAGCCCAGCCCTCACCTGGGTGTGGTCCCCTACTCCACCCTCTCTCCTTTCCCTTCTCAACCCAGGTCTTCTGGCTCTGTCTGCCCTGGCCCAGAAAGGCGTCTCTCTCACGCCTTTCCCACAGCTGCTCCTCCTGACTCCACTTCTCCCTTTCTGACATACTCGCCCCTCAGAAATGCAGATCCGTTCATACCAGATTGCTGCTTAAACACCTGCTGTGGATTCCTCTTTCCTCTAGGATAAAATCCAAGCCCCATAGGGTGGATGTCTCACCCTGAAGCAGGATCTATCTGTTTAGAATTTCCTCTGCCCCGTTAAGCTAGAGAAGATAGGGTTGCTTAAACTAAGCACTAAGACTTTCCAACAGTTCACCTTATTCACAACAACCCTTAGATCTTAGAATCTTACATTTTTAAAGGGACCTCAGATCAACTCCCCCGCCCCACAAACTCTATATTTTCTCGACCAATGACGGGGTGCCCACAACACCATGAGGCGGCACGTTCTGTCATGTATAGGACTTTCTTATTATGAGGTCCTGGAATCTTACACTTGTAATACTCCCAGAAGACGACAACCCTCCACCCACTGGAAACACTTCTCTGCAACAAACCTACAGATAACTTGATTAATTACCTTGAACTGCCCATGCTTTGGTGTAATTGTGGTTTTGAACCCAATCACAGGACTTTGTCTCTTTCCCACTTCTACCATGCAAAATACGTTTGCATTTGGAACTGTACCATCAATATGATGTTCTAACTAGCTCTTTCCCCATCAAATGTTTGATTCCCTTGCCTAGGAATGTAGGCCCTAGAGTCAGACTCCCCACGTTAAAACGTCATCTCTGCCACTTACAAGCTGTGGGACCTCAGTTGAGTGATTTAATTTCCCTGAGCCTCAGTTTCCCCATCTGCAAAGGTGATACCTACCTCTTACGACTATTATGAGTAGTAAATAATATGTATAAACTGCTAGGCATGGTGTCTGGTCTACGCAAAAATTCAATAATGTTATCTTTTCTTATTACACTTAATAACATGTATCTATGATGTCAATGATGGCTTTCAAACATTTTTCCTAGAATTTCAATATTTAATATAGATGAAAGTAGTATTGCTCCAGCACGGATGAGGTGTCCCCACGTCCCATGCTTCTGCCTTTCCCTTCTCAACTTCCTTTCTTGGTGGCCTCTAAGACACCTCATTGGAACCCTGCCCAGTCTAGTTTGAAAACCATTGATTCAAGTCATTAATAAAGTGCTCCAGAGGCACCTGGGTGGCTCAGTCGGTTAAGCGGCCGACTTCAGCTCAGGTCATGATCTCACAGTTTGTGAGTTCGAGCCCCACGTCGGGCTCTGTGCTGACAGCTCAGAGCCTGGAACCTGCTTCGGATTCTGTGTCTCCCTCTCTCTCTGCCCCTCCTCTGCTTGTGCTCTGTCTCTCTCTCTCTCTCTCATAAATAAACATTAAAAAAAATTTTTAATAAAAATAAATAAGATAAAATGCTCCACTAGAAAAGGCCAATTGCAGAAGCACCTTGAATGTATGCTAATTTCCTATTGCTGCTATAACAGATACAGTGACTTAAGCAGCACAAATTTATTATCTTATGATTCTATAGGTTGGGCCTTAGCAGGTCTTGCCAAGCTAAAACCAAGGGGTGGACAGAGCTGCCTTCATTCTGGAGGCTCTAAAGGAGGATCTGCTTCTTTATCCAATTGCTAAAGGCCGTCCGCATTCTTTGGCTCATGGCCCCCTTCTTCTATCCTCAAACCCAGCAACGTAGCATCTCTCTGGCCCTGCTTCCATCATCATATTCCTTTCTCTGACTCTTCTGCTTCCTTCTTTCTCTTTTAGGGACCTGTGTAATTATATCGATCCTGCCCAGAGAATCCGTGATAAGCTCCTTATTTTAAGGACAGCTGATTAGCAGTCTTAATTCCATCTGCAACCTTGAATCCCCTTTGCGTCTCTCCTAATATATCTACAGTTTCCAGGGATTAGGATGTGGACATCTTTGGAGGCCCATTATTCTGCCTGCCGTGGCATGTCACTAGAGACCTCCTTGGACACTAGCCTAGAAAAACTACTCTGACAATGACCTCACTGCAAGGGAGCCTGGGAAATTGAGCACATGGCATCTTCAGTTTTGCCACAGAAGACAGGTTCCGCATCTCACCAAGACCCGTAAAGGTAAGAGTTCCCCGAGATCAGTTCAAATGGTGAGAGAAGGAAAACTAATAACCAATATCCACAGCACTAATCTAGGACGTTTTCAATAAAGAATGAAAGATATTTTAGAATTACCAGCTCTTGGTGAACGTATGATGGCTCCAAACCGATTCCCTCTTCCTCTTCTGATTGCACATGACCCCTACGCCATTTAAATAATCATTTCTAGCTCATTGCCAGAAACGGGACTTAAGCCTATAATTTCTAGAATCCCGGTTTTGAAAATCAAGACAAGACGTGCCCGTCACCAGTCTACTGGCATCTCTCCCTCCACGCTTCTCCAAGTAAGACTGACAGGGATCCCACAAAGACCTCTGCAAGTTCTTTCAGGACCCTAGGCTATAATTCATGTGGGATGGAGACTTGAATTAATTAAGGGCAGTGAGGTGTGCCTTCTCCCTCTCCTCTATCTTCAGTTTCGATCTTTCCAGATTAAAGGCTTTTGTCTTGATGAATTGAGCACCTCTCTCGGTTCTCTCCGATAACCGTCAACATTGTGCCGTCATACCATGCTATGGGCTCTCCTTCCTTCTCCACCATCTCAGCACAAGAAACCCCTCGTTTTTATTCTCAGTGGTTTTTCAAAGGCCTTAGCTGCCCTCCAGATTAGCCTTTCAGACACAGTTTTTACAAATGTGGGTAATATCCCCAGGTGCTTGGCTGTGTGCCCCTTCTTAGGATTTGTGGTTTTAAAACCCAGGCCCATTGGAGGTGATGCTGGGGAGTCACGTTGCTTTCTAGTTCACCCGTATCGGGATTATACGAAGAAAGGAACACAGATGCTGGGCTCAGATTCACAGGGACTCGAGCTTCACCTGTATCTCTCATTAGCAGTGTGAGCTCTCTCCCAATTAGGAGAATAATAGCTATTCAGTCTCATAGAGTTACACAGTGTGGGCATCTCTGTGACAGCCCTGTGTGGGCTTGCTTTTATTGAATTTATCTTAGGTACTTTCCCATCAGTGAACCTAGAGTTTTGTCTATTTGCCTGAACTCCTACTATCACGTTACTTAAAAACAGATGGGCAGATATCCACCAAATTTAAGGAGTTCTTTGAGATAGTCCAACACAAATATCAGCTATGCAGCATGCAAAATGTTCCCTTTGGAGAGTTAGGGGCATTTCCAAATATTTATAAAATCTTCGTCCAGAGCAGAGTTATCCCGAGAGCATATGGGGTCCTGACAAATAGTCAACTTAATTTAAAAATATATTATACAATTCATAGGCCTCATGAGTCATAGTGATTTATCAATAAAGACTTAGAATAATTGGTAAAGAAGAGGTAATTGTGTACTTACTTATTGTCCAATAGAACACATGAAGATTGTCCTAGGGTCCAGGCACCATGTCCTCCTGTTCATGTTTGGGAACTATCTCTTTATGTTCTTTTTGTTTTTTTAAATGTTTATTTATTTTTGAGAAAGAGAGAGAGAGAATGAGAGAGATTATGAGTGGGGGAGGGGCAGAGAGCGGGGGGTTGGGGGGGGAGACCCAATAAATGAAGCAGGCTCCAGGCTCTGAGCCTTTGGCACAGAGCTCGATGCGGGGCTCAAACCCGTGAACCGTGAGATCATGACCTGAGCCAAAGTTGGGCACTCAACTGACTGAGCCGCCCAGGCACACTTCTTTGTGCTCCTTATTGTCAAATGCACCATTTCTGACTGGCTTTAGATCTCCTACAATGAGGGGAAAAAAGTGCAATGTTGTTTCTCCTCCCAGTGACACAGCATTTCAGAACCTGCTTAGTCGGAGACAATACAGATCCTTGCATGTATGTCGTTCCCCAGTAACATCCTTAGTGCCAGTTGCATCATTACTGACAAGGCTGCCTCATCAATCGTGCCACATATGAATCCTGGCTTCCAGTGACTCAAAGGTTATTACTAAGTTTCATTGATGAAGACCACAAATGCAAATCTTACCCAGAATGTGCAGGGAAATGTGATCAATGATTCATTCCAGCTATGTCAAATTTACCACTTGGAATTTCATAAACTGCACATGGAAAAAGGCATCTTCCAATCCTATCTGGAACTCTTTCGGCCATAATCACTGCATTCCTAGAACGTGACCTCTTTCAGTGTTGACCGCATGATTGCCTTCCACTCCTAGGTACCAGAGGCGACCACAGATGAGGAACCCGGGGGAAAGCAAGAAGAGTGGTTCTATTCACACAAGAAATGTCTCTCCCTTGTCCACATGACTTAAGACCAAACCAGAAGAGCACATCATACATCCATCATATGTAAGAGAGGCCACTGGTGAGAAGGGCTCTTTGGCCATCTCAAAAACCCTTAAAGCAGGTAGGCATAGCCTCCTCTGGAAACTATTCAGGGGATGAGATAACCATGCTGGTGCCAGCAGCGAGGACTGCAAACCGGTAGGGGGAAAGTCATAAGGTATGAGGCTTGAGAGGTCAACAGGGATCAAAGGTCAGCAGGGTCAAGTGCGAGGGAATTGGGAAGGTGGGCAAACCAAGCAGCAGGATCAGCATGTGGAAAGGCATAGAGCTTCAAAAAGAGGAGGCGCATCCAGGAAACATCAGATGGTCTCTTATGGTGGACTTCATATGTTAGGCTGTGAAATTTAAACTTTATTCTATAAGCTATGAACACCTCGCATGGTATCTTCAAGCAGGAGGGATAGGGTTAGATTGGGATTTTAAGAAAACTGGTGTAGCAGCAAAGAGAAAGTCAACCTGGAAGAGGAGGAGATTGGTGGGTAAGAAACCAAGTCAGAGCAGCCTCCAGTCAAGATTAAGTAGGTCAGAACTGAACTTGGGAAAGGAGTCATTGTAGGAGAGAACAGAGTAGACTCTAGCCAAGCAGAGGTCAGGCAGGCGGGATGTGACAACTGACAGATGTAGGAGTGAATCTTGGCGAGAAGCCCAGAATGACTCCCAGGTTTCAGCCATGGTGACTGGGTGGGGAATGGTGTCATTCCTGAAACAGGGAATCGAGGATGAGAAGCAAGTCAGGCAGGAAAAAGGATCAATTCAGGCTGGGACTTGTCAAGTTAAAGGAGCTGCAGCATATGGAAGAGGAGGTTTCCTGAATCCAGGAAACACATTCAACAGCCAGGAGTGAAGTCTTGCCTGGCCAGAGTCTTGGTTGGGTTGGACGGAGCCCATCGAGAGGCTTCTGGAAGGAGATGGGAACTTAGAGAGTATCTGAGAAACAGTGACATTGAAGGAATTATTATGGAATGCAAATCAAGAGTTAAAATGAAGGACACTCAGGACAAAAACCCATTGTCCATGTACTGGAAGCCTCACCAAGTTCCTCGGCTAAGTTTTCATAATCAACTATCCACATATACCCTTATTCTCTCTTTTCTTTTCCAACCATGAGTGAAAATACAACCTCATCTTCATCCCATCTACAAAATTTTGGTGCAAAACTTCTCCAGAGTCTAACCTGTATGCCTTCTTGAGTAAACACCTTTGAACACAGCCAATGGGTTTACCAAAGGTTGGCTTCAACAACATGGTAAGAGATGCCAATGGGCTGGCCAGAGGGTCTATCAGTTACCAGCTCTTCAGGATAACTTGAGCTTAGACCTCCTGGATAAGTAACAGTAGAAGACCCTTAGTTTACCTTTGTCTTGCCCATTTTCAGATGGAGAAACTGGTCAATATATTGGAAGGATCTTTCCAAAGTCGGTAGTAAAACCAGTTGACCACATCAGTGTGACTGTTTTCCGAGGTTGATTAAAATGTCTTCATTTTAATGAATGGGCAGAACATTTCCAAAGTTTCTCTGCCAATGCAGCCTGGTGCCGCTGGCCCGGTTCAGAAACCAATGAGCCTACAGTTCCTCCAGCTCATTCAGAAGTTGCTAGGATGAGACACAATCCTGGTAAGACAGGATTTATCCACCTGGAAGGGTGGAGAAAAGATGCAATTTATCATCTCCATGGGGCTCCATACACCGTGGTTGCCACCTATTACTCCCCCTCTAAGGCCATGATGTCCTAGGCATTTGTCCTAGGAAGTGTCTTAGGGGTCACTTAATGATCATGAGAGGGAGACTCAAGGAGGGAATCCAAACCTATTTTACAAAAGTGAACTTCCTTGAAATCAGCTTGTGTAGGGATGCTCTTCCCTGAAAACTGCTGTCCCTGGGTCTCCCTCTCTGACACCCCTACCTCTGGTCTTACCCTACTTAGGCCCTCCCCTGCACAGTTGTCAGAGGGATCTTTCTGCAGTATCCTTTTGATGACGTCAATCTTGGAAACTCCCAGGACTCTCTCCCACCGTGGCCAAGTATTGAAGACCCTGGGTCTGCTCTGAGCTTCAACCTTTCCAGCCGTCACTTCTCTCGGGCTCCCTAGAGTTCTACGACTTTGGGTATCTTCCAGTTCCCTAAACATACCAGACATTTTTATGCCCTGGTGCCTTTGCGCATGCTTCTTGGAATTCCATTTGCCTTGGTCTCCATTAAAATGACTCTTATTTATTCTTATTAATTTTCATATCTAGACTTTAAATTCCTCAAACAATGTAACTGATATCTTACCTTGCAATCCCCAGCATATAGTTCAGGACTTGCCTACATAGTGGAAGGCTGAGAGTATCTGTAAATAATGTAGGACCGGCTTTCACATAAGTACGGGAGAGGGAGACAGTTTAAAAAGTTACCATGAGGTGTCATGGTGGCCATGTTTCCATCCAGTGGGGAAATCCATTTTTAGCTCAAACCATATTGTGGAAGTTACTTTTCCTACCAGAGAGGTACCAGGCTAGAATCTTCAGTAATTCCTCATGACAACTCTTCTATTTTTTAATTTTTTTAATGCTTATTATTTTTTAGAGAGAGAAAATGACAGAGCACAAGCAGGGGAGGGGCAGAGAGAGAGGGAGACACAGAAACCAAAGCGGGGTCCAGGCTCTGAGCTGTCAGCACAGAGCCTGACATGGGGCTCAAACTCGAATGGTAAGATCATGACCTGAGCCAAAGTCGGACACTCAACCGACTGAGCCACCAGGTGCCCCACGACAACTCTCATCGTAGATGGACCATAAGAAGTTTGGAAGCCCAGATATGGATCATAAGTGTAGCTCTGCACCCTGTGAGTCAGGGGAAGGCGGTGGTTCACTGAAAGACAAGCTAGCAAGCTAGGGCAGGCATTTTCCAGTGCATATTAAAGGAAACAAAGTTCCTTAGGAATATTCAGAAAGATCATTGATGGGCAGGGTGCCTGGGTGGCTCAGTCGGTGAAGCATCCAACTTCAGCTCACGATCCATAAGTTCGAGCCCCGCATCAGGCTCTGTGCTGACAGCTCTGAGCCTGGAGCTGCTACCGATTCTGTGTCTCCCTCTCTCTCTTCCCCTCCCTGACTCACACTCTGTCTCTCTTTGTCTCTCAAAAAATAAATAAATGTTCAAATAAAAAAAAAAAAAGAAATATCCTTGATGGGTCCTAAAGTAAACTTTGGGCAAAAACATAAGCAGAAGCTGAGAGTTTTCTGCAAACAAGCAGTCATGTGAGGCCAGACATGTGTGAGCAAAAGGAACGACCTATCTTCAGAAGGAAGTTGGACATGTATCCAGGAAGAACTAGACCATTCTATTGGCTATCGCAAGCCTGTAGTTTTCACCACGTGCCTAGTAAGGGTGTCGTGGCAGCTTGCACTGACCCGAGTATAGTGGGTAGCTTTTTCTATACTGATGTCCTCAAGGTGCCAAGTTATACAGGTTTCTCATTCTACAATATGGGTTCAGTGTTCTCTATTAGCATTTTTGCTGTCTTCGTTAAGTCTTAAATTACAGAGTCCCTCCAGTTACTACTTATGGGTCAATGAGTTGGGTGCCTCCGACTTGACAGATGAAAGCATGATTTAGATTCCCACACAGGACATTCATTCATTTGACAAGTATTTGTTGATCAACTACCCTGTGCCAGATACTGGGGGAGCAGCAAGAAATAAACGATCCTCTCAAAGTTGAAAGTCAAATGAGAGGGGAGACACTGACGAGCGGCCAGAACTTATGCTGCAGTGCACTCTGTGTTACGAGGGAGAAGCAGAAGGGAACACAGAGGTACAGACAAGAAGCATTTGAGCCAGACCAACAGAGTCAGGGAAGGCTTCCTGGAGGAGGGATCCTGAGACATCCCATTAGACAACATGGGAGGGAAATGGAAGATGGCTGCATGGTCCAGGCAGAACGGGGCAGGGAACTGCGTGTGCAAAGATTTGGAGTCGAGGGAGAGGAACATGAGGAGACCGAGGCAGGTCCAAGTAGGGAGCCAGCCTGCTTCTGCCTGTCTATATATTTCCAAGGAAGAGAGTGGACAGTAGGAGGCAAAGGCTTGGCCTGGCCTCCGCCAGACACCCCATTCCTACCCTAGTCATGGGCTTAGAGAGTCATCTTCACCAAGCCTGCTGGGCCAAGGTGGCTCTTGACACCCCCAACCCCGCAGCTCAGAGCCCCCCTTCATCACACAAGGAAAGAGACGAAAGTCCATGAATGGAGTCCGGCTTGTCCTTTTCCTTTGTTCCCACCCCACTCAGAGCACAGGAGTAGCAGGCAAGAGGGGGCTGCCATCTTGGACGGCACTGGGTCCTGGGGTGGGAGTGAGCATGAGTGATCCACGCGCCTGCCTGGTTCAGTCAGGAAAGCTGTTTGTCACCATGTGGCCCAAAGAAGAGACAACTGGCTGCATCTCAGTCCGTATGCAGACAGTCAGATGTGGTACGGCTCTGTGCAAGTGCTCAAAGGAGCCTTCTGGAAGGGATTGGTGTTATTTCTCCCAGCATCCAAGAGCCATCTCCTCAGGGATGTGCAACACGGAGACGCAGGATTGGGAGAAGGGCAAAGCTGCTTTCACCATATTTCATGGCTTCAGACATTCTGATACTTGACAAGCACCGACTACATTTCTGCGAGGTGCGTCGACATCCACATGAAGCTGGCTCCTCCCAACAACCTTACAGGATAGGCACTATATCCCCATTTTTCAGATGAGGAAACCGAAGCCCAGGATGGTGCAAGAAGTTTGCCAAAATCTAGTTCTTACATGAAAGAAAGAATCTGAACCCTAGCCTCCTGCTCCTCTCACTCCCCTCCCCCATTAGCTCACGCCATCATCCCCGGAGGCCTGGCAAGTTCGGCAACATCAACAGTCTAGGTTGAAAAGACTAGGCCCCCATGGGTGGCAGAAGGGACCAGAAACATGTGTTTCAGTCTGATAATGTTGGACCAGTCAGCATATTTTCCGAGGCAGCTCCCCCTCGCTGAGCGCCACCTCCCAGCATTTCATTCTGACCTTTTAATGAAAAATAAACGTCCCCCCGCCTCCGCCCTGCTTACTAGTCCAGATCGCGCAATTTTACAGTGTTTGTGTGTGTCAAGGGAGGGAAGGGAGCAACGGGGATCTGAGATGCCAGGTCGGCAGTGAGCAGTAACAGCAGTGAGGAAAGCCAGCTGGCCCCCCGGGCTTTCCCAGGACCCTCGGGCACCTCTGCTACTGCCCTTGCCTGCCCAGAGCTGCCCTGTGCTGTCCGGGTCAGGCAAACCCACCAGCCCGCCCATCGTCCCCAAACTAAGATCTTACTTTCCAACCAAATTCTTCCACAAGGCCATGGGCACAGTGGTTAAGGGCGCAAGACCTGGCGTGACCCTGACCTTCACTACGCACTCACTCTGAGCTTGGACGAGAGGCTCAATCTCTTAGAACCTGAGTGTTGCCTTCTATAAAATGGGACTGAGAGCAAGAAGCTTACAGGATCAAATGAAGTAAGTGACATCAAGAGCCGGGCACGTGATGAGCACTCAAGAGACATTAGTTGTTCGACTATGTTGTTAGTTTACACGGAAGAGTAATGAAGAAAAATGCACACACCGTAAGTGCATAGCTCACTGGTTTTCACAAACCGAACACACCCATGGAAGCAGCACCCAGTCAAGAAACAGAGCGTGCTCAGCATCCCAGGAGCCCCCCCCCTCACCCCGCCCCACACCTTTCTGGCCACTATGGCCTCCCAAGAGCGACCGCTAATTCTACTTCTGGTTTTGGTTACATGGAAGATGGCTGTCAGGTTTGTCACTACTGTGTGATCCGGGCCAGCAACCAGGACAAGTCCTCTAGATGGAATCACCTTTCACAGTCTCCACAACAGCCCTCTGCTTTGTGTGCTCGCATCACCCCCATGTTACAGATGAAGAGGCGAGGAAGAGTCTACGTAATCTACAAGAATGTTGGTGGAACAGAGTTTAGCGAGATAGGAGGCGCGCGCCTCAAACGGCAGACGTCGATGGCAGTTCACACACCGGCGACAAACAACGGGGGCCGAAGCTTAAAGCGTCATCGCGAAATACTTGGGGATGAATTGTAAAGCCATGAAATACTTAGGGATGAATTCCACAAAATACGTACAAGTCTATGCAGTCAAAATTGCAAAGCATTGCTGGGGGTAAACAAAGAAGACTGAAAGAGGTGGGAAGATACACGGCATTCACAAATCAGAAGACTCAGAGTGTCGAAATGTAGATTTGTCCCCCGCAGATCTGTAATTTCAACGCGATCCCAAACACATTTTTTAAAAGAAATTAGAAACCGATTCTAGAGTTTACGTGAAAGGGTGAAGTTTTGCAAAACAACATTTTAGGAGATTTACATGACCTGTGTTTCAAGCTTACCACACAGCTACTGTGATCCGGGGTGGTCTCGGAGTGAGGACAGACAGACGTATACATCACAGACACACAGCGGAGAGTCTAGACATAAACCCACATAAATACATAGTCAGTTGATTTTTGACAAATATGCTAAGGTAATTCGATGAGAAAGGGAAAGTTTTTTTTCACGATTGGTGCTGGAATAATTGGATTGCGTATGCAAGAGGAGGAAAGAGAAAGAAGAGAAGGGGGAAGAAAGAATGAACTTGAATTAGAATCTTGACATTTGCCTCACTCTACTCATAAAGTTAACTTAGAAACTGATTGCAGGGGCTTCTAGGTGGTTCGGTCAGTTAAGCATCCGACTACAGCTCAGGTCATGATCTCGCGGTTTGTGAGTTTGAGCCCCGCATTGGGCTCTGTGCTGACAGCTCAGAGCCTGGAGCCTGCTTTGGATTCTGTGTTTCTCTCTCTGTCTGCCCCTCCTCCCTCACTCGCACTCTGTCTCTCTCTCTCAAAAAAAAAAAAAAAAATGAAATAAAAACATTAAAAAAAATTTTTAACTGATTGCAGACATAACTGTAAAGGCTAAAACTATAAAAGTTCCAAAAGAAACAGAAGAAAATCTTTGCAACATTGGGATAAGCAATATTTCTTAAATAGGACCTAAGAAAAAAAACAAAAAAAACCCCAACCATGACCCACTTTTATAAATGATCAATTGGACTTTGTGAGAATTAAAAAATGCCTTCTTTTTTTGCAAGTCACTATTAAGCTACATAAACAAAAATAAGGTACATATTGGAAAAGATATTCATAACGTCTGAAAAAGGACTTGGATCCAGAATATTGAAAGAACGCTTACAACTCGATAGGAAAGAAAGAACCCAAACTTTTCAAGTGGGCCAAACACTTCACAAGAGAAGATACACGAGCAGCCAATATGCACACGAATGATCGTTAGTCATCAGGGA
The DNA here is from genome assembly GCA_030068075.1 of Paguma larvata. Lineage (NCBI taxonomy): Eukaryota > Metazoa > Chordata > Mammalia > Carnivora > Viverridae > Paguma > Paguma larvata. The sequence goes on from CM057844.1 coordinate 30,376,114, forward strand.
ATAGAAGCTAAAAGCTAAATGAGATAACGCGGCAGGGCTCCAGTGAGAAATTCTAAAATTCGAAAGCCTGACATCACCAAGTGTTGGCAAGGGGGCAGAGCAGGTGGGACTCACACACTGTTAGCAAGAATGCAGAATAGTACGGCCGGTGTGTTAGAAAGTTAAACACACACTTACCAAACATGTAACGCAGCAAGCTCACGTCTAGGTATTTGCCTACGAGAAGTGAAAACAGATGTCCATACAGAGACTTGTGTGTGAACATCAGGTCAGTTTTACTCATAGTAACCGAAAACTGGAAACAACTCAAATTCCCATGGACTGGCGAACAGATACACGAACTGCGGGACCGCCCATCACAATAGCATCATGCACAGAAACAAACAAGAACACAATGCTGATTTCATGCCACGGCCTGCATGAACCTCAAAACCCTTTGGTGAGCCAAATGAGCTAGAACCTAAAAGACTAAATACTATATGATTTCACTTAGAAGTTCTAGAAAGGATAACTTTTTAAATTTTTTTAAAGTTTATTTATTTTGAGAGAGACAGAGACAGTGCTAGTAGGGGAGGGGCAGAGAGAGAGGGAGACAGAGAATCCCAAGCAGGCTCTGTGCTGCCAGGGTAGAGCCCGATGTGGGGCTCGAACTCGGGAAACTGCGAGATCATGACCTGAGGCGAAACAAAGAGTCAGACATTTAACCAACTGAGCCATCCAGGTGCCCCTAGAAAGGGTAAATTTAATCTAAAGAGATAGCAAATAGATCAGGGGGAGACCAGGGTGCCTGGGAAGAGATCCAAGGAGCCTGTGGGTGACAGAAATATTCTATTCTATTATTTGTCAAGTCATTGGACTCTTAAAATAAGGGCATTGTATATATACTATGATAATTATACCTGAATTACTAATAAAACGATTTCTGTAACAAGCAAAAAACAGAAGCTGTTGGTTTTATTACTATTATTTACTATGCCCCCCAAACTATGCGAAGCCCTTTCTGTGTTTAATCACAACAGCCCACTGATGTATGTGCACTAATGTTAGTCCCATTTCATAGAGAAGGAAACAGAGGCTCACGGAAGGATGTGGAATAACGTGGCCAAAGTCTTGCTGCTAATCAGGAATCCAGGATTAGAACCCAGGCTCTCCCCGTGAGTCTACCGCCTCCAAAGCACAGAGGGAACCCACTCTGTCCACTTCAGTTATTCTCGCTCAATGCATGGTTGTAACTGATCCTGTTGTGCTCCTGTTATCTGCAGAGGTAAAGTCTGTCCCTGAAAGTGGAAGGGTCATGGGCATGTAAGTCTGCGGGATGCCTCCAACTTGAACCCCACCTGGATGGGGCAGATTTCATCAGAGACCTTAGGCAGAAGAGAATGGGACAGGGAAACTGAGGCAGAGGCCGAGTTGAAGGAAAGGTGCACATGTAAGGAAAGCACAGGGAACACAAGCATCCCAGGAACACCCACACCAGGCCCGGGACCCCCGGGAAGGAGGAAAAGCTCCACACCGCACCCAGGGTGGGGCTGAGGTCCGAACGCACTTCCCATTCCGGGCAGGGCTGGGCAGGGCAGGACGAGAGCGCCTGGGAAGCTCGGGGTGACCAGCGTGACTGTTCGAGCCCAGTCGGTGGGAGTCGGGTCGCTCCTGGCAGAGGGGAAAGCGTGCCCACGGCTCCCCCTTTCCCCTCTGCCAGGAGTGACCTGTCTCCCTGCCTCAGACTCTCCCCTCGTTAAAACACCAGAAAGCTTGTCTTTGGAAATGACCCTGCTTCTCTGAGTCTGTGGTTGCGGAGGGTGACATCACATCCTGTCATCACGACTTTGGTCCTGAAACAATTAATCATCCTCTTCTATTTTAGATTGGCGGCCCCCGCTCACTGGGTGATGAGCCGTCCCCCTCTCCTGACCTGTTCTCTCAAGGCTCACAGTCCTCCTGGGTTTTGTCAGCTGTAGCTGCACCCGGCTGGCTTGGGAGCCGGGCAGCGAGCGCTGGCCACCAGCTAAGGAATTAAGAAAATGTGGAAAAAAAAAAAAATGAAGGGAAAAAAGACCAACCCCTTTCTTCAAAACCCTTGGCAACTTCACGTGGGGCCCTTCTCGGCGGATTGCCATTTATCAGGGTAGTACACAGAGGTGTGGGCGTTAGTGCTGAGATTCCCGGCCCAGGGGAGGAGATGCCGGAAAAGCTTTCGCCAAACTGTCCCCAAGTGAGCCACAGGTGCGCCCAGCATGTGCCCTCAGTCAACAGGATTTTCCCTGCCTTCTGCTGGCCTCTAAGTTCTGTTGGGTCCGTGAGAGGACTTGGCATGTGACCCTCCAAACTGTCACGCCATGGCTGTCCCGGCTGAGGAGCCGTACGAAGGACAGAGTGTGGAGGACCGCAGGGGGTGGCCACAGCCCTAGGACAATGAGGTGCCACAGACAGACGCTGACCGGACGACGCCAGAACTTTAGAGCAAAGACTGGGCAGTGCGCAACAGGTTGAGGGGAGGGGAGGTGGGTCTGGAGGAGCAGCAGGGAGCACGGAGGGGGCCAAGATGGACTCCAATACTAGAAGGTGGTCATTTGGGGTTGTCATTTTCACAGGCCTTCAGCGATTTGGGGGAAACAGACATAGCAAGTTCCTGTCTCCAAGGCAGAAATCAGAACTCGAATAATTTCCAGACTCCTTGCCACTGCACCAGAAGCTCATGACCAGCCTTCACCACTTAGACGCCCTGGATGGGAAGTGGTCGGTGTCAGCGTGGTCAGAGGGTCGGCCCTCTTTGGAGCCCGTGGCAGGAAACGACAAAGACATCCAGCTTCCTGGGCAGCGTGGTGCCGAGTCGAACCGCCAGCCCAGAAGCGACGTCAGTGCAGGTAACGGCAGCGGCTTGCAGGGAAATCGGGTCTCTGGGGTCTAGTGCTCAGTGGCAGCTTCGACCGTGGCCACGGCAGCCCCACCGGCAAGCCGGATTTGCAGTGACTTTAGATGTTGTTAGAAGCTTGGCCTCCGGCCAGCTCCTCCATCTCCCCCATCAATTCTGGGAGCTACTCAGTGTGTTTTCTTCCTAGGTGTGTATGCTGTCATTTGCAACTGAGGAGCAGAGACGACACAATTCTTAGACATTTAGGGATAATATTAAGAGGATTTAGTGACCTCGTGGCCCGACAACTAGAACAGTGACGGACACGGAACAGATACTTAGTAAATGTGTACTATCTTATCTAGCGGAAGGAAGGAAAGGAGGAAGGAGGGAAGGGAGGGAGAAAGGGACGGGGGAGCAAGGGAGGGGGCTACAGGTAAACAGTGTGTATGCGGTACAAGAGAGGAGAGAGTGAAGGTGGTCACAGATTTCTGACTTGGACAGCTTCATGGATGGTATTTCCATGGAAATACTAAGACACGGAAGACAGAAGATGGAGCAGGTTCCAGGAGAAAATAAGTTAGGTTTGGGGGTGTTGGGCGGGAGTTTCCTCCAAGTACAGATTTGTAGCAGAGAGTTGGATACTGACATCGAGAGGTCAAGAGGAAGCTCAGGGCAACAGATGCTGACCTGGGGGCGACCAGGACGCAGCGGTAAGCGAGCATCGCAAGCGGAAGAACCCCCCTGGGGAAAAGAGGAAACGGCCAAGGATAAAATTCTGAAAAGTACCAGCATTTATAGATGACCTGAGGAAGACTTGCTTACAACAGACTGAGGAAAACTGTCAGAAGCTCGAAGAAAACTGCGGCCGGCTCTAGAGAGCTGAGCCTGGGCGCCAAGAGGCAATCCAAGGCCAGCTGCACAAGACCCGGGCGAAACCTGGGCGTCTCTGGGCCCCTGCCTTCGCAGGCGCTCAGGCCAGCCTCCTTGCTGTCAGCGACACGGAAGGCGGACCTGTTGGCCCAGCCACAGACGGGCGTGGGCAGCCACTGCCCGCCAGGTGCTCTGCAAGGCAGCCTGCATTCGCTGTCTTTTATATCTTTGCAAATGCAACACTTGCCCCCGTTCGTCGGATAAGGAAACTGAGGTTCAAAGAAGTAAGGCAGTCACGTGCCCAACTTCCCACCGGGGCGGCTATCAGAATTGTCCCACGAGAGCTTCTGACACTGACCTAGGATGGAGGCAGGGAGCCTCAAGAAGAGCAGCCCCTTTGCATGAGGAGACACCGAGGCACAGAGCTGCTACTTGCCCGACGTCGCACGGCTAGTGACTGGGTGGAATCCCCGGCTAGCCGCCTTTCAGGATCCGACGGCGATGACGACGCTGACGACGGCGATGATGATGACAGTAATAATAATTAATAATAATAATCGTTCCTACAATTACGAGGCACCTGTTATGTGCCAAACCCAGTGTTCCTGGCATCATCTCATTTAACCTTTACGACGACCCAATGAGGTAGGGGTTATCATAAACCACCCTCGGACTGTGGGTGTGAAGGGGCCCGGACGGCCACCAGGAGCTGTGAAAATCTTTCACCCGGGCTCGGGGCTGCAGGGGAGCCCGCCAGACAGGACGGGGGGGACAGGGAGCCCAGCAGGGCAGATCCAGGCTCCTCAGACCTGGAAGCAGCCCCTGGGAACAGACAGCCCAGCCCGGCAAGGGAGGCATTCTGCCCAGACAAACCACAGAAGCGTCTGGGCCGCTGCCGGCTCCTGCCCTCCGTGAGCCTGTAGCAGCTTGCGCGGGTCTCTGGGATGGGGCGAGCAAGGACCGGCCCTCCCGTCCTCGGTGCTGGCCAGGTAGCTGCGGCGTGCCATGGGGCTCACGTCTCCGAGCCTGCCCCGACCCAAGATCTTGAAATGAGTGCGGAGTGGGGGTCTACGGGTTGGGGCAGTGAGTAGCACAGGATCTCCAGATAGCGAGACCCTGGGGAGGATTTCCGCGCCACCACAGAGCTCTGTCCTTGGTCTTTTCTTAGTCTTTCTTCCAGAACTGGGCCCTGCTGGGAAGTTCATTGCCTTTCTTTTTGTTTTTTTTTTTTTCAATTAAAAAAAATTTTTTTAATATTTATTTATTTTTGAGAGACAGAGAGAGACAAAGCACAAGCAGGAAGGGGGCAGAGACAGAGGGTGACACAGAATCCGAAGCAGCTCCAGGCTCTGAGCTGTCAGCACAGAGCCCCATGTGGGCCTCGAACTCACGAACCGTGACCAGAGCCGATGTCGGACGCTTAACCGACAGACACTACCCAGGTGCCCCTGTTTATTGCCTTTCCTTTTAAGTCACGTTTGAAATAATATTTCAGTGATATTCCTAGGCAGATACTAGACGTGGTGAGGATCGCAGTGCCTGCTTGCTACTTGGTAAAAATAAACATTTATTGAGCATTTACTATATGTGAGGCAAGGAGCCACGAACCTTGCGTTCATTATCTCTAGCGGTCACTGCAACCTCGTGAAACAGGTTCTAGTGGGATCTCCATTTTACAGGCGAGGAAACTGAGGCTCAGAAAGGTGAAGGAACTTGCTCATAGTCACATAATTAAAATATAGCAGAGCTAGGATTTGACTGGAGCCCGGGGTCACAACTGTCCCACTATGATGCCTTGTTGGGCAAATGAGAGAGAGAGAGAATGAGAGAGAGAGAGAGAGAGAGAGTGAGTGTGTGTGTGTGTGTGTGTGATATATATATATATATATATCAACAACCCTCGAAAAAAGGCCCATTTTACATATGAGAGAACTGAGGTTCAGAAAGGTTACGTAACTTACACAAGGTCACATGGCATCTAAGCCACAAAGACAACCTTCTGACCTATAGCAAAGCCTGGCCTCGGTTCACTGCACCCAAGAAGGTATCAATCTGAGGCCATCTGGTGAGGTCAAGTGTAAGACAGCCAGGCTTTGCCAACCTGCCCGGACCTGGAGCCACAGCCAGGGAGAACGGGCGAGAGGGCACTGTCCCAGCCCGAGACCGTGGCCAGGGAGCCACTGAACGTGGAGACCTGCTCAGCAGCGCTCCGAGGGGCGAGGGCTGCGTGCTGTTTCCCCAGCCGGAAACTGGGCTAACGTCCCACAAGCTCGGCTGAGACTGGAAGAGCGTTCAGGCGGGTAGATCAGCACATACCATACGGGGTGTGGCCAGAGTGTTGGGTGTCGGGGGAGGGGGGTGTGTTTGGGGGACAGGGTCAGATCCCAAACGGTCTGTTGAAGCCACCTGTTTAGTTTCCCAAACTAGGTGGCTTAAAACAACAGAGACTTTCACTCCTGCAGTTTCAGAGGGCAGACATCCGAAATCGGCTTCACCGAGTCACCGTCAAGGTATCAGCAGGGACCGTGCTCCCTCTCGGGGCTCTAGACGAATCTGTTCCCAGCGGCCCCTTCCAGCATCCGGCGGCTGCCAGCAGCCCTTGATTTCAGTCTCCTGGCTGTCCCTCCTTCTTCCTTCTGTTCCCTCCTCCTCCGTGCATGGTAAACCCCCCTCTCTCCATCTTACAAGGATACACGGGTCGGGATTTAGAGCCCATCAACATAATCCAGAATAATCCCCCATCTCAAAACCCTTCATTTAACCACATCTTGCAAAGACTTTCTTAAAAATGGTAACTTCTGGGGCACCTGGGTGGCTCAGGAAGTTAAGCAACTCTTGATTTCGGCTCAGGTCGTGATCTCACGGGTTGTGAGTTCGAGCCCCTCGTCGGGTTCTGTGCTGACCATGCAGAGCCTGCTTGGGATTCTCTCTCCCTCCCTCCTTGCCCTTCTTCTGCTTGCCATAAATCAACTAATTAATTAACTAACTAAAAAAATTTTTAATGGTGACACCTTCAGGTTTCAGGGATTAAAACTAGATATCTTTGGGGCCAGTTAAGCAAATTTCCACCTTGTCTGGAGACAAGACAAAAGTAGCAGGGTGCTGTGCTGAGAGTTCTTCCTTAAATGAACGTGGATTTCTCTCCTGTGTCTGTGGGAAGTTCAGCTGCCAGCCCAAGATTTCTGAAAAGTCCCACAGACTTGCAGTCCTTGCTCACTGCTGGCTCCCTCTCGGCCTGGATTCACTTTTCCACGTAGGATCCCCTCCCCTGCTACTCAAACGTAGAACCAACTCTTCCTTTCTCTAGCTTCATCCCCACCAAAAAAAATAAAAAGAAACTCACTCACACAAAACACCGGCGTGTGCTGATGACTTCACCGAAGGTCTGCTGTGTCAGAGGCAGCTGACGTCGTACTGAGAAGAATTTTAAAATAAATACGAAATGTCTTGTCCTTCTATGGCTTTGAGCCACTCTAACCACCTGGCATCTCTCGCTAGCCACCTTCTTCTCAGACTGTTCCCTCCTGCCATTGCCTGGACCTGCTACTCTCCACTCTCTCTTACCACCTCCTTTTGCCCTGCTAACCCCATCCCATCCCAAATTCCTATAACTGCTAAAACCGAGCAGTTAGGATCTGTCTGGCCCCCTCCAAGTGACCTAGTATTTTTCTAAGCAAGGGAAACTCCCTTCCCAAGAGGACCTCTAGAACCAGCAGCTAAAATAAGAATTTTTTACTCCTCCGCATATGGAAACATGTTATAGGTAAAATCATGGAGAGGGATATCATATATGTAAATAGACACACACACGCACACACACACACGCACACATGCCCCAAAGGTCACAGCTCAGTTCCAACTTGAAAAAAGCGTGTTTTAATATCGTCACCACAACCAACCGACCCGTCTGGTTGGAGCTGCGGTCGGCAACAGGTAATTAGCCTTCGCCGGGATGGCCGGGCCCAGCGCTCCATCACAGACCCCAACAGACTGCTTCACAGCAAGAGGCTCGGCTTTGGTGTAATTACCTAAGCCCTGTACATCGGTTGCCCTGGTGTGATGTCAGTCCCTCCACGTTGTTTATTTTAATTAAATCAGAAATTGTAGGTCTCAGGTGCCTGTAATTACAGCCTATGAGCTAAATTGACTGAGGCCCCTAATTAACCTGAAACACGTCTACCTGGCTGGAGGTGTAAGTTTGGACTTGACTGGTGCGAGGCACTGCATCAGCACCGAAGGGAAAACGGGGGGAGACCTAGTAGAGGCTGCGACAGGGCAGCCCTCATCCAAAACCAGTCACATGACAGCCTGTACCCCCAGACCACGTAGTGGATTCAATCGCATTCCCAAGTATACCAACTAGCACAGGACACATTCAATAAAAGTGCCCTTACAACATCCAAAAATCAATTAATGTGGTATACCACATCACTAGAATAAAAAATGAAAACTACGTGATTATCCCAATAGATGCAGAAAAAAAAAAAAACAACACTTGACAATACCCAACACCCTTTCATGGTAAAAACACTCAACAGACGAGGAATAGAAGGGAATTTCTTCAACTTGATAAAGGTCATCCATGCATAACCCACAGCTAAGATCATACTTAATACTGGATGCTTTCTCTCTAAGATTAAAAACAAGAGAAGGATGTCCTGTCTTCACCATTTCTATTCAACCCCATCCTGGAAGTTTTGGGCAGGCCAAGAAGGGACAAAAAGAAAGAAAAAACATCCAGATTGGAAAGAAAGAAGTAAAACTATGTCTATTATAGATGACATCCTCTTGTACAGAGAAATCCTAAGGAATCCACTAAAAAACTACTAGAATTAATAAATGAGTTCAGCAAGGTGACAGGATACAAGATTGACATACAAAAATCAATGATTTTCTATATACTTGCCATGAGAAATCCAAAAATAAAATTTAAAAAACAATCCCCTTTACAATAGCAACAAAAACAGTAAAATACTTGGGAAGAAATTTAACAAAAGACATGCAAAACTTGTAGTCTGAAAACCACACAACATTGCTGAAAGAAATGAAAACAGACCCATAAAATTGGAAAAGTTTTCCACGCTCATGGATTGGAAGACTTAACACCGTTAAGGTGGCAATATTCCCCAAGTTGATCAACAGATTCAAAGCAAAATCCCTATCAGAATCCCAGCTGGCTTCATTGTAGAAATTGGCAAACTCATTCTAAAATTCATTTGTAATTGCCTGGTCCTTGGAAGAGCCAAAAAAAAAATTTTTTTTTGAAAAAAACAAAACAAAGCCAGAGGACTCACACTTCCCCATTTCAAAGCTTACTAGAAAGCAAAAGTAACCAAGCCAAACTATAGACCAATGGAATAAAACCAATGGTTCAAAAAGAAACCCCTGTGTCTATGGTTACCTGATTTTTGGCTAGGGTGCCAGCCCATTCAATAGGAAAAGACACATCTTCCAATAAGTGCTGCTGAGGTACCTGCGTAGCTGCATGCATGAGAACAAAGGTAGACTGTAACCTCACGCCATGTACAAAAATTAACTCAAAATTGGGGCGCCTGGGTGGCTCAGTCAGTTAAGCGTCAGACTTCGGCTCAGGTCATGATCTCACGGCTTATGAGTTCGAGCCCTGCGTCGGGCTCTGTGCTAACAGCTCAGAGCCTGGAGCCTGCTGTAGATTCTGTGTCTCCCTCTTTCTCTGCCTGTCTCCCGCTCATGCTCTGACTCTCTCACTCAAAATAAATAAACAGTAAAAAAAAATTTTTTTAATTAACTCAAAATAAATTAAAGGATTAAATATATAAAGGCTGAAACTATAAAAATCATGGAAAAAAAATACTGGTCAATCTTCACAATTTTGGATTTGACAATGGTATCTCAGAAATGACTCCAACGGCACTAGCCACAAAAGGGAAAAAATACTTACATGGAACTTCATCCAAGTTCAAAAGACACTACCACAAGAGTAGAAAGACAACGGACAGAGAGGTAAAATATTTGCAAATCATATATCTGATAAGGTAGTTGTACTAGAACATAAAAGAACTCTTACAACCCAATAATAAAAAGGCAAATAACCCAATTAAAAACTGGGCAAAGTATCTTCATAGGCCTTTCTCCAAGGAAGATACACAAATGGCCAATGAGCACGTGAAAAGATGTTTAACTGCATTAGTCATCAGGGAAACGCAAATGCCAACCACGATGAGATACCATTCACACCGACTAGGGTAGCCTGGATATCAGCAAAAGTCAGGAAACAACAAAATGTCAGGGTGGGAGGGGCGGAGAAATTGGAACCCTCACGCGCTGCTGGCAGAAATGTCCAATGGTACAGTCGCTTTGGAAAACAGCCTGAAAATTCCTCAGAATATTAAACACGGAATAACCATAGGACCCAGCATTTCCAAGAGAAATATATACCTATGTCCACACAAAACACTTTTACACATATGTTTATAGCATAATAATTCATAACAGTCGAACGGTAGAAACATCCCAAATATCCATCCACTAATGACGGTTAAACAAGGGGTAGAAAGTCCACACAGCGGACTATCATTCAGCCATAAAAATAAAGAATGAAATACAGACACAGGCTACGAGGTGGATGGACTTTGAAAACATGGTAAGTGAAAGAAACTGGTCACAAAAAGCCAAATGTCGTGTCATTCCATCTGTATGTAACGGCCAGAGCAGGCAAGGCATAGAAGGAGGAAGTAGATGTGTGGTCGCTTAGGACTGAGGGAGGTAGGGGAGCAGGGCAGTGGCAGCTCAGTGGTGCAGGGTTCCTTACTGAGGTGACAAAAATGTTCTAAAACTGACTGTGATGATGCTGCATATATCTGTGAATATACTAAAAAAAAAAAAAAAAAAAGTTGAATTGTATGGTATGTCAATTGGATCTCAAAAAAGCTGTTTTTATAGGTATATTGAGTATCTACTACGTGACAGGCACTATACCAAGTGCTGAAAGAAAAACCATTTCAAACGTGTTACATGATCTCTCTTTCATTTTTTTTAATTATTCTTCAATTTTGGAAAATTAAGAAAAACCATAGAAAGAAAAGAGAAATCATCTAGGGGCGCCTGGGTGGCTCAGTCGGTTACGTGTCTGACTTCGGCTCAGGTTATGGTCTCACGGTTCATGAGTTCGAGCCCCACATCGGGCTCTGTGCTGACAGCTCAGAGCCTGGAGCCTGCTTCAGATTCTGTGTCTCCCTCTCTCTTTGCCCCTCTTCCGTTCACTCTCTCTCTCTTGCAAAATAATAAATAAACATTTTTTAAAAAGGTTCTCTCTCTCTCCCCCTCTGCCCCACTCTCTCTCTCTCTCTCTCAAAAAAAAAGAAAGAAATCATCCATAATTATATCATCCAGTGAGAGCCACAATTTATATTTTCATGCCTTTTCTCTGTCTTTTGCATGCAGAAATCCTTTGATGCATTAGATACCAATTCCAAACATCTTAAAGATACGTATATAATGAACTCATATGTGCTTCTCAACCATCTTAAGGAATAAACATTATTAACAAAATAAAATACCATCAGGATGCATAATTACACTGAGGAACTAATCAAAGATTATCGGACATAAGAGAATGCTCACCACGGTATCACCCTTCACAGCAAAGCAAACACAAACTTAACAAAACTATCTCAGAGAATTGTTTTCTGAACATTGTTAAGTGTAAGACAAAATCGTTATCTTTCATTTTTAATGTAAACTTTTTAGTCATAATGAGAGATTTTTGCAAGTTTATTATATTCTTTTTAGAGAATAATTTTTCATGGACCTTATGTTTTTAGAGTACTTTCTGGTTTGCAGAAAAATTGAGCAGAATACTGTGTTTTTTTGCTTCAGCAAATTATATGTACAAGTCATAACCATCTTTCTTTTTTTTTTTCACATTGATCTGAAAGATCTCTGTGTCTATTAAGGGCAGTAAACTTTTCTGCTATATTTACTGCAAGTATTTTTCTAATTTGACATTTTTCTTTTACTATTACTTATAATATTTTTGAAGATGTAGAAATCCTCTGTTTTAAGTGACCGAATATATTATTCTTATCTTTCGGATTTCTTCCCTTGTCCTTGGGCTCAGGAGGTCTTTCACCATCTGAAAATCAGTCAAATATTTATTATACATTATCCTAGTTCTAATGCAGGCAACGTTAACTTTTCACGATGCTGTGTTAAGTAAAATTTGTGCATATCATAACTACCCAAAGAGAAAACTGCCTGCCTTCTTAAAAATTAACTCTTTAATTCATCTATAGCTTAATTTAGGAGATGCCAAGAGCTAAAGTTCTAATTCGATTTCATTCCGACATTTATTGCAAAATCCATCAAATAATTCATACCGCTTCTTTTGTCTTCCATTAAGTTCACAGGTATTCTATCGTGCACTTCCGGACAGTCCCTTCTATTTTGCGTCATTGGATTTTAATGATGGCGTAATGCCGTGTTGTTTTCAATATATACAACATTTTAATGACATTCTCATTTTTGCTTTCTCGTAATTACATCTTAATGTAATTTAGAATCACTTTGAAAATCAAAATTCCAAACTATGCTAAATGTCTGAATTCACCTGACACTAACATCTTTGCAATACACACTCTTTTCAGCGGGGTATGTAGTTGTCTTTCCATCCATTCTTTCTTCTTCATATCTCTTGAAGTTTGCAATTTGGATTTTAATTTTTTCCAATACTTTATAGTGAAAAGTTTCAGGTACCAAAAAAGCTGAAAGAATTTTAGAGCGAGTACTTCTAGAGACACTATCATTAATGCTTCACTTGCTCTACCGTGGATCTGTCCATCTATCCATCCATCCATCTTGATTTTTTGATGCTCTTCAAGTTAAATTACATACATCAGTAGACATCTCCCTAAATATTTCGCAATGCATATAATTAACTAGAGTTCAGTATTTGTTGACAGGTTTTTTTCTTTTGAGGTAAAATTTACATACGGTGAAAGGCACAAATCTGATGTGTACACACGTGAGTTTTGACAAATGCATATACCTATGTACCAAACCTCTATCAAAATATAAGCATCGTGAGGCTCCTGATGGCTCAGTTGGTTAAACGTCTGACTCTTAATCTTGGCTCAGGTCATGATCTCACGGTTCGTGAGTTCAAGCCCTACGTCGGGCTCTTTGTTGATGGCGTGGAGCCTGCTTGGGATTCTGTCTCTCCTCTCTGTCCCTCCCCTACTCATGTTCTCTCTCTCTCTCTCTCTCTCTCTCTCTCTTCCTCTCAAAATAAATAAACTTTTTAAAAAAGATATATAAGCATCACATCATTCTAGAAAATTCACTCATGCCCCATTCCTATCAATGCCCATCCCCTACCCCCAGAGTCAATCACTATTCTTATTTTTTTTCCCACCATCTTTTTAGATTTTTTTGGAAATAATGCAAATGAAACCATACAGTATGGACTTGTATGTACAGCTTCTTTCACAAGACAAAGGATTTTGGGATTCATCCACATAGTTGCACGTATCAGTGATTTGTTCCTCTTTATTGCTGCACAGTAGTCCATTATATGAATATACAATCATTTATTTATCCCTTCTCCTAGTGAGGGACACCCGGGCTGTTCCCAGTTTTTGACTCTTGTTAATGATGTTCTGCTAGAGACATTCTTGTACAAACTTTTTTGTGGACATGTAGTTTCAGGTTTCTTGGATAATTACCCAGATGTGCAATTGTTAGGTCACAGGGTAGATACAGATTTAGGCTTTTGAAAAAAATATCAGATTTTTCCAAACTCCCACCAAAAGTGTATGAGAGTTCCAATTGCTCCACATTCTTGATAACATTTGGGATTGTCAGTCTTCTTGAATTTTAGGCCTTCTAAAGGATGTGTACGGGTACCAGATTGGGGCTTTAATTTGAATTTCCCTGATGACTAAAGATATTAAGAATCTTTGTATATGGCCACTGGCTAAGTGTTCATCTTCTTTTATGAAATGCCTATCCAATTATTTTGCCCATTTTTATTGTTTTTATTGGGTTTTTGTTGTTGTTGTTGTTGTTGTTACTGAATTATAGGAGTTCTTTCAATATCCCGGATACCAGTTCTTTACAAAAATATCTGTTTCCCTAATGTTTTCTCTCAGTTTGTGGATTGCATACTTATTTCCTTAACAGGATCTGCTTATAAGCAGAAATGTTCACATTTTGATGAAGCCTAACTTATTGGTTTTTCAAGTCCTATCTAAGAACGCTGTCTATCTCAAAGTCATGATGGCATTTTCCTATGTTTTCTACTGAAAGCTTTGTGATTTTGTGTACCTTCTGAAGTAGGAAATGAAACCCCTTTTTTTTCCTTATGAATAACTATTCTAGCTTCATTGGTTGAAAGAATTTCCACAAAAAAAAAAAAAAAGACTTTTCCTTTCTGCATTGAATTGCTTTGGTGCCTCTGTCAAATATTAGTTGGCGACATTATATAGCACACCTGAAACTAATACAATACTGTACATTAATACTGGAATTAACAAAATTTAAAACTTAATAAGATTTTTTAAATTAGTTCATCAGTTGAATCCATTTCTGAGCTTCGTGTTCTGTTCCATTAGTCCATTTGTTGATCTTTAAGCCAGTACCCCACTCCTGATGATCATGGCTTTAAAACGGGTTTGCAGTCAGACAGTGTAAGTCCTCCAACTTTTCTCTTCTTTATCAAGATTGCTCTTGATATTCTGGGTGCTGAGCATTTCTATGTGTTAGAGTCAGTTTATCAACTTCTGCGAAAGACCCTCCAGAATTTCTAACAACCCTGAGTCTTCCTATCTGTAAATACCCACTGATTTTTGTTTTCTTTAAATACTCTGAGCAATGTTTTAATGCTTTTCAGTGCAGAGGTCCTACACATATTCAGTGAAATTTAATCTTCAGTATATTTTGTTTGTTTTTGATGCTCTGGCAAAGTGATCTTTAAACTTCACTTCCCAAATACTTGTTGCTAGTATATAAATAATAAAATTGATCTTTGTATATTAACCTTGAACCCTATGAACTTGCTAAATTCACTTCTTAGCTCTAGTAGTTGTGGGGTAGATTTCTTAGGATTCTCCACGTAAACAATCATAACATCTGAAAATAAATACAATTTTACCTCTTCCTCTCCTATCTGCAATGCTCTTTTTTTGACCTTTTTTTTTTTCTTTTTGCAATTGCTACAATCTCAGTACAATGTTAGACAGGAATGGTGAGAAAGGACATCTTTGCCTTGTTCCAAACTCAGTGAGAAAGTGTTCAGTATTTGACCAGTAAAAATGTTTGCTATAGTGTCTTAATAAACGGTCTTTGTCAGACTGAGAAACTCTCCTTTTATTCCAAGAGTACTGAGTTTTTATCATGAATAGATGTTCATTTTTGTCAAATGCCTTTTCTCCTTGATATATGTTTCTTCTTAATTCTGTAAATGTGGTGGTTTGTACCATAGGATTTGCCAATGTTAAACCAACTTTGTCTTTCTGGATAAATCCTACCGAGTTGTGTTGTGTTATTCTTTTTGTATACTGCTGAATTTGTTTACTAATATTTGGTTAAGGATTTTTTTAGCCTACATTCATGTAGAATTTTAGTACTTCTTTCTCCCTTTCTCTCTTTCTATCTTCCTTTCTCTTTTGGAATTTTTGTGAGGTTTTTTATTAGGACTTCATGAAGTGTTTCCTCCTCCTCTAGTTTCTGAAAGAATTTATGTGAGATTAGTGTTATCCCTTCCTTAAATGTTGAAAGAATTCACAGTGAAAATATGTAAGCCTGGAATTTCCTTTGAAAAAAGAGGGTTTTTTAACTTCCTTGACCCTATATTTACATAAAGAATTTGATATTTGTTTATTTGTGTATTTGGGGAAGGGGTTTATTTTAAAATCATTTGTTCCCTTTTTTTCAGCTTTATATCTAATAGAGCTCTGCTCTAACGAGGTGGAATCCTCTCCCTCTCCCACTGTCCTACTCTCTGACATTCAAAACCAACAGAATACATTAAAATCTATAGTCTCCAACAGACCCTGCTACCCAGTTTCCCTTTGTTTCAACCCTCATCTATATAACTTCCTCTGGGGTGTCTATTCTCCCCGGATCAGTGTAATATGGCCCCAACTTTCTTCCCTAAAAACTGTAGAAAAAAAATATTCTAAAAAATATATATATATATATACATCAAGGATGGCAAGAAAAGCAATACTCACAGACTTGAGAGATGGCCATGCAATTTTTTAACTGCTGCAGATGGTATGTCTCTAAGCCAATGCAAAGAGGGGGATAAGGAAGGAGGGTCTCCACTTTTACGGTGGTGATGCTGCGCTGTTTCTACATCTTTATTAGAGAGGTTAATTGGAAAGCAAGGGAGGCTGTGCCAGGGGAAGCTATAGCTAGCCAGATGCCATGTTAAACTGGAAACATTCCAGCCGATTTCTTCAAGAACCTACGCTGCTTTGCTCCACAGACACTGCTGCTTGGCACACAGTATACGTTCCAGTCCACGGGGGCTCATTTGTCCCTTCCTTCTGTTGACATTCTGCCCGAGTCATTGCCTATCTATATTCACCTGCCCTGACTGTTCTTTTGAGGGAAACAGATCAACGTGTTCACAATGCCAGGGGAGCCCAGACGATCACGTCCTCAGCTACGTTCAGAAATGAGGATTCCCTTCAAGAGTCAGAATGGATTGACAGCCAGAGCCTCCGGTTCCGAAGTTTTTCCTAACTCAGCTGCACCCCTGCTTACTCCGGAGTTTTTACAAGGTCCTGGAAATGCTATCTGAAGGCCACTGGAAAGCCCTAAAGATCCTGGCAAGTCCACCGCAGATCCTGCAAAGGCCCTCTGAACCCACTCAGTTCCCTCTGGTTCGTGTGTCTCCGTTACCTTCAAATTAAAACTTGGCTGTGAGGTGTCTGTGAAGGAAAGAGAACCATTTTCCTGTAACTGCTACAAATAATATACAGGTACTGTGCACTTCCTTGCTGACGAGTAAGTATAAAAGGGTGATTTCAAATATCAAAAGAGAGGCCTTCTCCAAGAAGGCCCAACCCTGAGGAGCCAGATGGAAGAGATGCGCTGGGCAAGGGGTGTAGGAAGAGGCACACAGCTTCCACGTCTTCCTGAACACGCCATTCTCCTAGCACTCCCCATTTTCACCAACCTGGAAGCCCTTTGAATCCCACACTTTGGGGTTTTTTGATCATTGGCCACTGGTGACTGAATATGATACTCCAGCCCCTTTCTCTTCACAAGAGGTCAAGGGGTGGGACAGAAAGTTCCAACTCTGTAATCACATGGTGGATTCCCCTGGCAACCAGCCCCCATCCTTAAGGGCTTTCCAAAAGTCACCTTATTCACATAAACTCAGGTGTGGTTGAAAGGGGTTTGTTATAAATATCGAGGCATTTTTATCACTCTTATCACTTAGGAAATCCCAAGGGTTTTAGGAGCTCAGTGTCAGAAACTGGGACGAAGACCAAATATACATTTCTTATTATAAATCACAACGTCACACTCCCTTGCCTTCTTTGCTGCCTCCTCTGGGTGAGTTTAACTCTTTAGTTGTTGGGGGGGGGGAAACGAGGGGGGGATATATCAAAGCAAAAGTTTACATAGTTGATTGGACCTCAAGCCAATTTTCCAAAATCGCCAAGGAGATGACTTCCACCTTCTTCGGATCCAGGGTTGTTTTTGTTTTGTTTTTGCTTTTGTTTTTCCTGAACTGGTGCTTTCAAGTAGAAAAAAGTGAGACAACAATGGGACTCTATGAGTACTTGATTTATTTCCTTGGGTAAAACCACACCAACAGGAGAAACTAAGGTGAGCTCTGTAAGAGCAAATTCATTATTGTATCTCTATTGCCTCAAAAAGTATGGAATGAATGATCGAACAAATGAATGAATGAATGAATGAATGACAGATATGAGCCATACACAAGAAATAGACTCAATGATTCCCTTATTAATCCACAACTCGAGCCATTGTCTACAAGGTCTTAATTCTTGACCTTGGAGTAAACCTTCGTAAGTCCCACCTCTCTTGTGGTCACAACTTGGAGTCAAAACTGTGCAGTTTCTTGCTCTTTACTAAGTCTACATCTTCATTTACTTTGTTGTCCAACATGCGATCATCCTGTTCACCAAGTCATGTTCATCTATTTCTTCTATCTCATTAACTCTATTCTAGTTCCTCCAACTAAATACAACATTAAAGGGGAAAAAAAAGGTCATGCTTGTACTATATGACTCTCCCTCTTGCTTACAGCTTATCAGAACAGAAGTCAACATCTGTCAACATCATCTGTCAACATCAAACCAAGCCAATCCCACTTGTCTTCCAGGGATGTGGAATTCCAACACACTCTAGACTGGTCACTGGAAAGGAGGAGATCTTGAGAAGCTTGAGATCAACCCAACATGTGGCCAGAAAAACAGAGAATGCCAGTGTTCAAAAAAAAAGAGAAGAGGCATATACATGGAAGCAGAGATGAGAGGCAGAAAGTAAGAGCTCCCCAGGTTCCAGAATGTTCCATGTCTGGTTCCAGTCCCTCCCTGAGACCAAGCTGCATTCTGTGAAACAGTCCTGGGCCCTTGTAATCAATTGTCTGATCATGACAGCTTAAGCTAATACAAGTGGGCTTCTGTCATTTACAAATTAAGAACCCAATCAATGATGGGATAGATTCATCTATCCTGACTTGGACTGGCATGCCTGGTCCTTTTCCAATCTATGAGCTCCCTATGTACTAGGAAACAAGCTAAGTACTCTATAGTATATAAGCACTATATAATTGTAAACTATATAGGAACTATATTACAAAGCCCAATAAAGTAGACACTATTGCTATCATCCTCATTTTATAGAAGAGGTCCAGATAAGTGAAAGCAGCATCCAAAATCAGAGTTAGAAACTGGCAGAACAGTGTTAAAAAGCAGACTGTCTGATACCTGAGACCACACTCTTAACCACTGGGCCATAGCATGTTCATGGATACCCTTGGGAAAAGCACTGGGGTAGCTAATAGGTCTGAAGATAATTACCTGATGCTATGAGTCTCTGGTTTGGGCAGCTATTGAAGCCCCTCTGTGAGATGAGTTCTCTGGTCCCAGCACAATAGGAAGCTCAGCAAGTCCATTCAAGTGGCCTGGCTTGCGGGGCGAGCCTGGGCAGCATAGTGGCTCCCTGCCTGGGATAGCCCTCCAGAATCATAGATCACTCAGCTCCAGGAGTCAGGAGCCAGCAGTGAGCAACAGGCTGGGATGACCAGACCTGAACCCAGAGAGGCTCCAGGTTCAAACTTGGCAGCGAAAATCATCCAAGAGATACACTAGGTTTAGGCTGTGGTCCAGGTTTGGAGCAATGTACTTTTGGCTCTGGATTTCAAAGTGGTTGAGGGGATGAGGGGCAAAAGACTTTCTCACAAGAACATTCCAAATATGATGCTTACAGTCTAATGCCAGGCAGGAAATGAAGGGCCAAAATGCCCTATGGGCTTAGTCCTTGGAAGAACAACTAACTCAGCCAGTAGAGTTGCTAATGTCAAAGCAGAGACAAAATTTTCAGAAATGACTTCCCCGTCAGACTTGCTGGATATTTTAAAAATTATTTACAAAGATCATGTACTATCAGAATAAAACAGCAACCTTTTTTTTAAAAGAAATTGATGTGCAGAAAGGGATTATCTACTACACCTGTGATTTCCAATATGGTAGCCACACATGGCTGCTAAGCACGTGAAATGTAGCTAATCCAAACTGGTATATGCTCTAAGTATGAAATACACACCAGATTACAAAGACTTAGTTTGAAAAAGTGTGCGTAAAATATTTTACTAATAATGGCTTGTATACATTGTATGTTAAAATGATCATATTCTATATTTCCTAAGTTAAATATAATATATTACTAAAATTAAATTCACCTCCTTTTTTAAACCTTGTTAATAAAGTTACTAGAAAAATTTTTTTTAATTTTTTTTTTAACGTTTAGTCACTTTAAGAAACAGAGCGTGAGCGCGGAAGGGGCAGAGAGAGAGGGAGATACAGAATCCGAAGCAGGCCCCAGGCTCTGAGTTGTCAGCACAGAGCCTGACGCGGGGCTTGAATTCATGGACCGTGAGATCATGACCTGAGCCAAAGTCAGATGCTTAACCGACTGAGCCACCCAGGTGTCCCAGAAAAATTTTAATTACATATGTGATTCATGGTATTTTTCTATTGGACGGTTCTGCTCTAGAGACCATTCAAATAAGGCATAGTGGGGCAAGTCTATTAGTTTGCTAGGGCTGTCATGACAAAGCACCACATGCTAGGTGGCTTAAACAACAAAAATTTATCTTCTCACAATTGTAAAGGCTAGACATCTAAGATCAAGGCGTTGGCAGAGATGGTTCCTTCTAAGACTCTCTTCTTGGCTTGTAGGTAGTTGTCTTCTCCCTGTATCTTTACACTGGCTTCCTCTGTGTGCATCTGTGCCCTATTCTCCTCTTCTTATAAATACTGGATTATACTGGGCTAGGGTCACTCAAAGACCTCATTTTAACTTAACTGTCTCCTTAAAGACTCTATCTCCAAATACAATCCATTCTGAAGTACTGGAGTGTTAAGACTTGAACATATGAATTCAAGGGTGATAGGGGGAGGGGAGAGACACAATTAAGCCTATAACAGTATGACACTGTCCTGGGTTTGAAACTTGTGTTCAGCATTTACTAGCTCTATGGCATGCAAGGATTTTCCCCTTTCTTTACTGAAATTTCTTATCTTTAAAACACGGATAATTTGGGGCACCTGAGTGGCTCAGTCATTTGACTTAGGCTCAGGTCATGATCTCATGATTCGTAAGTTCAAGCCCTGAGTTGGGCTGTGTGCTGACAGCCCGGAGCCTGAAGCCTGTTTTGGATTCTGTGTCTCCCTCTCTCTCTGTCCTTCCCCTGCTCATGCTCTCTCTCTCTCTCTCTCTCTCTCTCAAAAATAAATAAACATTAAAAAATTACATAAATAAATAAAGCATGGATAATTTTATTCAACAAATATTCTTTTATTTTTTTCCTATGTAATGAACACCGTGCTAGAAATTTGAATGCAGCAAAACTTGAATACAACTTGAATACACCAGACCTAAGGACTCTAGTGGAGGAAAAAAAAAAAAAAAGTCCAGCAGTTGGAGGGCTGTGTGAGAACCCAGAAGGAGTCTGACTGACCTCATCTGGACAGGGAGAAAGTCCCTCCAGGGGGCATTATGTTTAATATGAGGTCTAGAAGAGGAGGAATTGGCTGGGTAGAGATAGGATGGAAGTGTGTATTCCTATGCAAAGACCCAGAGATAAGAAACAGCTGGCCCAGGCACAGAGTGTTCAGGGTCAACTGGGGCCAGAACAAAAAGCCTTTGTTTAGGAATCTGGGTATTATCCCAAGAATAATAGGGAGCCACTGAAGAGTCTAAGTAGGGGAGTAATACAGAGTGGCTTATTAGATCCTTCTAAGTAGAGAATGGATTGGAGGAGAAGTAATATGTAAACAAGAGGCCACAGTAAAGAGCCAGGTGCCTGGACAGCAGCAGGGGCAGAAGAATGGAGAAAACTGGATACACTCAAGCACATTTTCTTTCAGAACTTACTGAGAAACTTTCATTTGTCAGAGGCTGTGCTAAAACCCAGAGATTCTGCAGAGAATAAGACAGCAAGGTTCTCACTTTCACGAGCTCATGATTTAGGGTGCCCACAAATAGCATCCAAATAACCATGCAAATGCCACAAATATATATATATAAAGCACAGCATAGCCTGTTTAATGAGGAAAACCTCCTGGAGTTGGGATCAAGTTATGAGTGAGCTGAAATCTGTAGAATGGAGGGGTTAATTTTGCAGAAGTAGGCAAGGAAATAGCGGGTACCCTGAGGTTGAGGGCACCATGGAAAGTTCTCAGAATGGAAAGGCCAGTGTGGGAAGAGTACGGTATGATATTAAGGAGACAGAATCACTAGGACCTGGGGGCTGATTAGAGGTGGAAGAAAGGGAGAGTTAGAATGACCAAGGATGACATCAGATTTCCAGCGTGGGCAACCGGAAACATGGTGGTGCCATGTCCTGAGAGAGAACACCCAGGAAGAGGGGCAGGCTTGGACAGGAAGGGGGCAGGATGGTGTGACTTGGGGACATGCTGATGAGGTTAATGTGAGACACTGACTAGAGTCTAGCGATTAGAAGATGGTAAAAATTAATTAAATCTATGCATAGGAGGCCAATAAATGGTAGCAGTATTTGTTCTTTGCATTATAAATCAGATACGATAGTTCACGTTTGGACTAAAACTCTAAGGATTGTTTAATTTGTCTTCCAAATCAGAGAGTCAAAATGGACACTATTAATGAGTTCACTGAGAATTACAATTATCCTAGGACTGTCCCTGGACACACTGGATGTCTGGTCGTGGCAAGCACAGCCTGAGTGCTCCCAGGGAAAGGGTGCCCCCAAGCCTGCAGAGGAAAAGTCTGCAGACCCCACGGACGTGACCCGCCCACCACCACCCTGGGATCCAGCCAGACTACAGAGAAGGAAGAGGAGTCAGTTCTTGCTTGTCTCCCAGGTCCAGCTGCTGACCTGGCCCCTCCCCATGGGGGTCGCTTGAAGTTACATACCCAGCAGTGAGAAGTCTCAGATCCAGGTGTGCTGTGAAGGCAGGGTGGCAGGTGTCTGACAATGTCCTGAGAAAGGAGGCAGAGGAACCTCTCCCTTCTGCCAGAAGTCACGTTGCTCAGCAGAGAGACCAAAGAGGCGTGTGGGTGGATATGTCTGCTGCGTTTTGCATGAGCTTTTTGTCTTTCCCTTTGAGTCGAGTGACAGCTGTACTGGCCTTAAGCTAGATTCATGCAAAGTCCACATGCAAATATATATATATATATATATAATTCTAAGCACCATTTGGAATCCCAAGCACAGGCACTTTTGTCTAAAGAGAGATACACTATAAGCCCTGATAGACCATAACAAAATCAAAACCTTCGGTACTATTTAAAATTCTATTGGGGCGCTTGTGTGGCTCAGTTGGTTAAGCATCTGACTTCAGCTCAGGTCATGATCTTGCAGGTCATGAGTTCTAGCCCCGCGTCGGACTCTGTGGTGACGACAGCTCAGAGTCTGGAGCCTCCTCTGATTCTATGTCTCCTTCTCTCTCTTCCCCTTCCCTTGCTCACACTCTCTCTCTGTCTCTCTTTCTCTCAAAGATAAAGAAACATTTTTAAATAAAATAACATTCTATTTACTATTTTTCCTGATTACCAAAAACCTGCCTCTGTTTTTTTCCCTCAAAAATAGATATGGGAAGAAAAATACATCCAGCTTCAGTCCCAATACTCAGAAATAACCATGAAACCCCTAGTTTTCCATGCATATTTTAAGTAAATCAGGACCACACTGAAGAATGCTTCGTGTTGTACTTCCTATGCTTATCATTTTATCGAGAGCGTTTCCTCAAATTATGACAGAGCTCTCTACGACATAAATTTGGAAGACCTGGTTTTTCCATTTTGTGAATGTCCAACTCATATTTACCCAATCCACTCTCCAGATAAAAGTCGCTTCTAATTTCCCACTATTGCATACAATGAACTAATGAATAATCTTAAAAATGACTTTATTTAGGGGCACCTGGGTGGCTCAGTTGGTTAAGCATCTGACGCTTGGTTTCAGCTCAGATCATATCATCGTTCATGAGATCGAGCCCGAGTCAGGCTCTGTGCTGGCAGCGTGGAGCCTGCTCGGAATTCTCTCTCTCTCCTCTCTCTCAGCCCCTCCCTCGCTCGTGTGCTCTCTTCTTTCTCAAAATAAATAAACTTAAAAAAAAAGTCCTTATTTATGTCATTTACATCTCTGATGCTTCCTTAATATAATTTCTGAGAAGTGGAATGAATTGGTTAAAGGCTATGTACCTTTTAAGATTTTTTCCTATCTGTCGACAGATTCAGGAAGTTGAGACTCCTACTAGGAGTACAAAATTGACTTCTTTTCCCACACCGTGTGAAAAGTAGATATTACATTCCTTTTTAATTTTTATTTAAATTTTAGTTAGTTAACTTACAGTGCAATCTTCGTTTCAGGATACATTCCTTTATTTTTGTATTTGCCAATTCAATGGATAAAAATGATACCTTCTTATTTAATTTGGATTGTTTCATGGTTTCGACAGTTTAAAATATCTCAAAAAATTTAAAAAAAAGTACCCAAATAGAAAAGGCAGCGTCCTGCTGTCTGGAGGGCTGGAAACATTCACAAAGTTCCCCAGAGTTCTGATTCTTTGTCACAAACCGGTAAGCATAGCTTCACAGAGATTTCCTATCCCATTTCCACTGGCTTATGTTACACTCCTATATGTTCAATTCATTATTTTTTTATGTTTATTTATTTCTTTTGAGAGAGAGAGGAAGCAGGAGGGGTAGAGAGAGAGAGAGAGAGACAGAGAATCCCAAGCAGGCTCCGCACTGTCAGCGCAGAGCCCCACTCAGGGCTCGAACTCACCAATGCTGAGATCAAGACCTGAGCTGAAACCAAGAGTCACTTAACCGACTGAACCACCCAGGCGCCCCTGTGTTCAATCTTTTAAAACGTGTCTGTGTTAGTTTCCAAGGTTATCAGAACAACTTACTATAAATGTAGTGGCTTACAACAGAAATTTATTGTCTCCCAGATCTGGAGGCCAGAAGTCTAGAACCAAGGTACCGGCAGGGCCGTGCTCCTTCCAGAGGCTCCAGAAGAGAATCCGTCCTTGCGTCTTCCAGCTTCTGGCGGCTGCTAACATGTCTTAGCCAGTGACAGCATGCCTCCTGTCTCTGCCTCTATCTTCAATGGCCTTCTCCCTGTGTCTCTGTGTGTCTTCCCCTTTTCTGTCTTATGAGGATGTCCGCCACTGGATTGGTGGCCTATCCAGGCAAATCCTTGCCTTACTTACATCTGAAAAGAGCCGATTTCCAGACAAGGTCATATTCACAGGTTTGCGGGATTAGGACTTGCATGTGTCTTTGGGGGCGCAGAGACCCTATTTAACCCACTGGAGTCCAGAGCAGGGCCCCCACTCAGAATGTCCTTTGAGGTTCCCTATAGGATGCATTCACTCCAGTCCCTTTAGAAGAACAGCCGAGTGTCCTGTCCCTGCTGAACCTGGAGTAAGAAACCAAGGAGAAATGGCTCTCGCCGAAGGACAGACCTGTCTTGTTTCTATAACCCCAAACAAAGAGCTACGCTTCTTTTTGTTTTCACTTTCAACCAACGTTTGTTGCTGTGAATTAGGTAACCTGCCAACTTAAGGTGAGTGGGGGCCAGAGTGAGGTGCCACGTGTCGGCCAACACGTAGCACCTACACCAGAAACCTCAGACTCTAGAGGGAAAAAAAAAAAAAAACTAAGCCGATTCTAGTCAAAAGCAATAAAACGAGCAGTACCCAGAAGCCTAAGCCAGCGCTTCCCACGGCAGAGAAAGGAGTGTTTCAGTTCTTATTGCGAGAATGCAGAAGGCGGAGGCATGGAACCCGGGCAAGCCTCGGGTGGATCAGGAGGAAAGGCATCCCAGCCCAGGGAACAGAGCGTCCAGCCATGAACACGGATGTGTTCATAGGATCATTATTGACCGAGAGGCAACAGCAAGGCCAGGCCCAGGGCGACCACCTTAGGAGATCTTAATTAAGGCATAAGTACAAAACTGTTAGTAACACGAAATGAGGTACAAGGCTGACCTGTGCCCCCTCCCCAAAACAAGCCAGAGACAGAAGGCTACTGCGTGACTCCGTTTATACAAAGTTCTAGAACTATCCAAATCTACAGTGATGAAAAGTATGTTAATGGTTACCTGGAGCAGGTGTACCAGGGAGGCTGATGTAGGGAAAAGAGGGAGAGGTTGGGGATGATGCAAATGTTCTGTGTCTTGATGGCTACCTGGGTGGCACACTCGCCAAAACTCACAAACCATGCCTTTAGGTATACATGTTTCATTGTATATGAATTATACCTCAATAAAGATGATTTCTAAAAGAAATAAAAATTTAGGTACAAAGGAAATTTTCATTTAGAATGAGAAAAGAAATAACCACCTGCAAGTTTTAAAAGCTAACAAATACCATAAACATTGCCGCATGCAGAAAAATAGCCATATTGTGCGTTATCTGACGGCTTCACATGTGTCTATGATACTTTTTTTCCTACATATTTTGGCTTCCTTCTCTTTGCACTGGTCAATATCACAATTTTTTTAATATCAATGGTTGATCAAATTTTGTTTTTTATTACTGATTATTGAGAAAATGACCCCCAGCTTCATAACTCATTGTTAACGTCCCCCATATTTTTAGGATGATTAGAACATTTGGCAAAGTCCCTATTAACGATTGTTTCATATTTGGCGTCTGGGACTTGTGAGAATTTCCCGCAGACGACCTTCTGGCTCTCTACATATCTCCGTGGTTTCTCCTCCATACGCTGGGTGCCATGGGGCACGTTCAAGCCTTGACACAGCCGCTGGCCCCGAACCTTCCTGTCACAACATGTCACGTGTCCCATGTGAGTCGGCACACAGGTGGTACGAGTTTCCCTGGAGGCGATTTCTACACCGGGGTGACGAGGGGTTACTTAACAATACGTGGAAGCAACTGCCAATCACATAACCATAAACCCCAGCTCCACCTGGTCGCAGCAGAGCCCCGGAGCCACTCCGACAGTAAGAAGGGATGGAGGGATAGTTCAGCCAATGAGCACAGTCAGTGGCTTTAAACATCTCTGTTAAGAAATGTCTTACTCTCACAGATTTGGCAGAAACCTACGGGCCTGGGAACGCACGTCTAGGACCCCCAGCAAGCGCCCTGAGCTGGCACTGCAGTAGGTGCCCCGTGAAGCTGCCTCCGGGAAGGGGGTGTAGTCTAGATAATTTGGAGACAGTGGCTAAGACCAGACTGTGGAGGGCTTTGAACATCAGATCATGGAATCTCGCCTTTAACTTCCATGCAGCGGAGAGCTACCCAGACTCTTCCTTTTATAAAAAGAACCGCGTGACTGGGCTCTAGGGAGTACTGCTGGCAGGGATGGAAAGTTGTGTGGGGGTTTCCGGTTTGCTTCAGTTTCTTCCTTTACCTTATGACGTTTCTTATGGACTCCCCTCCCCCTCCATGAACGAATAGACAAACTAGGCTTAACTTGCTTATTCAGGTACATTTACATTGAGAAAATCATGTAAAAGATATTGAAAATCATTTTGAGGGGTGCCTGGTTGGCTCAGTTGGTTGAGCGTCCGACTTTGGCTCAGGTCATGATCTCACAATTGGTGGGTTAGAGCCCCTTGTCGGGCTCTGTCCTGACAGCTTCAGATTCTGTGTCTCCCTCTCTCTCTGCCCCTCCCCTGCTCATGCTCTGTCTCTCTCTCTCTCTCTCTCTCTCTCTCTCTCAAAAATAAAAAAAAATAAATAAATATTATAAAAATTTAATAAAAAAATAAACAAGATTTAAAAAAAAAAAGGCTATGGACTGCGAAGCAAAATTCCTCCGTTCAAAACTTGGCTTCGGCACTTCCCAACTCTGTGACCTCAGGCAAACTGCACGAGCTCCGTGACCCTCAGCTGCCTCGTCTGGTCTGTCGAGAGAAATCGTTGAACCTGGGTGTAGGGTCGCTGTAAGAATGAAGTGAGTTAATGCGTAGCAAGCATGGTTTCTGACTCAACCACTGTCAGCTACAGTCACTATTTGTGACCCGTCCCTTCTCCGAGCAGCCATGTCTCATGGGCCCCCCACCTCTGCAAGGTCTCTCTTCACGGTTCCTTATCGCCACATCGGTCACTAGAATATTCAGAACTGGGCCAAGCATTCCACGTGATTCCAGCAAGTTGGACGCGAGGCAGCCTGTTTCCTGAGCGAAGGAGTTGGGGGGAGGGTGGCAATGCTGGAAGGTGCCAGGGAGGTGAGTCACCACTCAGAAGGGATAGAGAGAGAACGAGAAGCCAAGACAAACTGTGTTAGTCAAGATCCTTTGGGTTTCAAAGACAAAAGCCCAACTCCCACAAATTTAAGAACAAAGAGACAATGTTGGCTCCCACGACCTAAGAGAAACGAGAAAGCCGGACCGCAGGCACGTCTGTATCCAGCAGCTCGGAGACTGTTGTCAAGCGGCCCCACTTTTCTCCCAGTGTCACTGCATCTGCGTGCTCCCTTGTCTCCTTCCCTAGCCGTCCTGAGGCCGGGGCGGATGGGAATGCCACCCCCCCCCCAAGCCCCAGGCTTACAGCATTTCCACTTAGCAGACCGAGAGGAACAAGGAGGGCCCGCATATCAAAAGTGAGGGAAGAGCTGGTTGGTTTGAGTCCCGTGACCACAGGGGGTCGAATCCTGTCCCCAGCAATGCCACCAGACCCCCACGGCCAGAAGGCTGGGTGACATTCTCAATAGAAGGGACGAAAGAACCCGGACCCCGCGGTTCCTGCCGAGGCTCATTTCCCATCTCGGGACGCAGGCTCCTCGCAGGCCTCTGACTGAGAGCCCCGTCACCCGTCCAGACTCTCGGGCAGGCAGCTACCTGCTTTCCAGCAGAGGCGACCTGGCTCTGAGGCCCTGCCAGCGGCTGCGGGCACAGAGTCGGGCACTGAGCCTCCGTGGGCCGCAGAGGTCGCTGAGTCAAAAGGCCTCGGGCCTCGGGCCTCGGCCCAGGCTGCTTTCGGCCGGGCAGCGCTGACGGATCCAGAGGCCGGGCCGGGCTGCCGTGTGCATCCTCTAACTAGAGACGGTGAGACGTTCGGAGAAAATTCGGGTGCCAAATGCCTCTCCTAGAGGTGTGTTAAAAGCGTGCGGTAATTGAGCAACCCCAATAGCGGGCAACCCTGGGGGACTTCCCAGCAGAGGCCACAGGGGATCAGCTCTCCCTCCCAGGCAGAGAGGCCTCGCACCCACACCCAGGTCTGCTGCGGCTGCTTGCTTCCCACCCACAGGATCTTAGGCACTTTGCTTTACCTCCCAACCCTCTGTTTCCTTATACGTGAAACAGAAATCTCACCGTTTATCTGGAAT
Organism: Paguma larvata; assembly: GCA_030068075.1. Classification (NCBI taxonomy): domain Eukaryota; kingdom Metazoa; phylum Chordata; class Mammalia; order Carnivora; family Viverridae; genus Paguma; species Paguma larvata. The sequence continues at coordinate 30,404,870 of CM057844.1, forward strand.
AAAGATCTCTTGGACTTTTTATTTCTTAAGGCAGTTTTGGTAAATTATATTTTTCTTAAAAGTGTCCCTTTCAAAAAGATTTCCAACATTTTCGTATAAACGGATTCACGTTTTCTTTTGTAACGTCTACCCGCCGTGGATGAAGCCCGGCTTTTTCCCTTCTTGCTTTGGCAGAGAGTCAGCTTGCGAGGTACCCATCCTTCCCAATGTGCTCTGTGTTTATTATTAACTTTTGCACTTATTCTGCTTCTTCCTCTGTTACTAAACCTTTTGGGGGTTTCATCTATTATTTTCTCCTCTAAAAAGCTATAAATACCACCCCCAGGACTGCCTAGGTACATTCTACAAGTTCTGATCCGCAGACTTTCATCGCTCCTCAGTTATAAATTATAACTAGGTTACAAACTTTATGATTGCTCATTGGAGCCATGCACTGCTTAGAAATGGGTTTTTAAGTTTGTGTCCCTTTATGCTCCTTTATGCTCTTACAGAGCAGGACACCTGGTGTGTAATAAGTGATCGAAGATGATTGGGAGACAAAGCGAAAGAATAGAGAAAGGGAAGGAGGAAGAGAGAAAAGGAGGGAGGATGTAGGGAAGGGTGGAGAGAGGAGGTCCTAGGGTGACCCTGATTGGTTTCAGCAAAGCGCGACCCTCCCGCCCCCGGGGAGCTGGGGACTGCAGTAGCGTAGAGAGGAAAGAACAGCCTGAAAGCCTGGAATACAGTCTGGGAAGAGGGCAGCATGTCAGGGATACGGGCAAGTTCTCTGCCTGCCGTGGAGATGACTCTACCTTCCTTTCCCTTTTTGTTTTGTTTTGTTTTGTTTTGTTTTTTGAGACAGGGGAGGGGAGGAGCCAAGAGAGGAGGAGCAAAAGAATCCCAATCAGGGCTCGATCCCAAGACTCTGGGCCAGTGACCTGAGCCCAAATCAAGAGTTGGCCCCTTAAGTGACTGAGCCACCTGGGCGCCCTTTTTCCTGTGTCTCTTTTAACGTTTTTTGTTTTGTTTTGTTTTGTTTTGTTTTTATTTTTGAGAGACATAGAGACAGAGCATGAGCAGGGGAAGGGCAGAGAGAGAGGGAGACACAGAATCCGAAACAGGCTCCAAGCTCTGAGCCGTCAGCACAGAGCCCGACGGGGGGCTTGAACACACAGACCGTGAGATCATGACCTGAGCCAAAGTCGGCCGCTTAACCAACTGAGCCACCCAGGCGCCCCTGTGTCTCTTTTAAAAAGCCTCAAGAAGGTTCAACACCCATGGAACCAAACACGCTAGCTTCAACCATTATTCCCCGGCAGAGGACTGACAGTAGTGGCCAGTAATCAGCCAGGCTGGTCACACACAACACGCCCCACCCTGTGTCTCGTTCTGCTGCACGCGGCCTTTCTTCAGGGCTCCCGGCAACCCTTAACCCTGAGCTGGTCCACCGTCCGGTCTGATCTCAGATCCCTTCCCTGCCCTTCCTCCACTCTGCTCTGGGAACTGCCTTCCCCAGGGTCCCACGTCCCCTGGCTTCCTGGCAGTTTGGACCAATGGGAAGCACTGAAGGGTGATGGGGTGAGGGGGTGGGGAGAAACCAGGGTATGTCCCTCCCTTCTTTCTGCTCCCTGGGGCTTCTCTGGCTGTGACTACGTCTCCTCCATGGAGCCCCCTCCTGCTGGGCATAACTGGCTTTAGCTTCTGCTGATGGTGCTAACTCCCAGGCTCTAATAACAATCCCTCCTCCTTTGTTCCTCGGGCCCTATGGGCATCAGCAGCTTCCTGCTCTTACTTACATCTAGGGTGCCTTCTAGCGTCTTCAGTCACCTGTGTGACTAATTCCCTGTGTTAAATTCCCTCTGTTGGGAAGGACCAAAACCAGTTCCCCTTTCTTGGCTGGAAATTGACGAATACCAAACCATTTTACAGACGAACCCTGAAGTGAAACTCAGAGACTAATTAAGAAGAGGCGCGGAAATATCAGGAAAGACAATCCCAGCTCAGAGCCTGGCGCTAGGTCTAACTCCGACAGCTGCTGGCTCGGACATCCTCTGAGCTGATTTCCCAGTGGCAAACGCGGATGGTGAAGGGCATTGACCCCGAGTGTACGGAACTGTTGTGAAGAGGAAATCAGCTAGTATCTACAATACTTCGACCAAGCAGAAAGCCTGGCACATGGTCACAGGACTAAAGAGCGGCAGAAATGGGATCCAGATGTCCTGTTCAGGGCTCACTTCCCCGGACCAGTAGCTCGAATCAGGTTATTCCTGAGTCGGGTTCCAATAAGGGACTTCACATCCCAGCCTCATAGACCAGATCCTTTCCCCAGAGATTTTCCCAGAGGCCCTTCCTCCGCCCATCACCCCCGCCGTGGAACTGCCTTCCCGCTTCCCCACGAGATAGCTGCGAGTAGCTCTCAAAGTGTTTGTCCCACTCAGTTCTCATCACAGGAGCCAGCCCCCAGGTATGGCTGCAGAGCCTCTCTGAGCTCCGGCGGCCAGGAGGGCCGCCAGAGACCCCAACACGCGGCCTTAGGCTGCCATGCCCAGGGGTCACCCGGGCCAGCCCAGAGGTGGGCAGTCCTGCCAGTCTGAAGACAATGGTCCTCGCTCCCAGACTCGGGAAGCCAGGCCTCCATTTCCTCTGCTGGGACTGGCTTGACCATTGCCAGTGAGAGAGAGAGACTGCAGCTGCGGGCATGGAGTCTCAAATGCTGCCCTGGCCTCACTAGGGTCAGATGTCTCCGGGCCGGGGCTTCTCAGCTTAGTGTGTGATGAAGTCTGATCTCCACTTCTCTCCTCTGGGAGAAGTACTTCCCTGCCCACCCGTGCCGAAGCCCCTGTCATCCACCATCAGCTTCGGGAATGAACCTCTGGGAGCCACCAGAGACTTGGACCCAAGAAGGGAACTCACTCGCTCCTCTACAGCTACCCTCCAAGTAGCTGCCCCCTCGAAACAGCCCCATCTGGAGCTTCCCAGATGGTTTGCTCCCATGGAGGCAGGGGGGTGGGGGGCCGGGGGTCGGGTCCCGAGACCGGCTGATGCCTATGGTGACTGACATGATCCTTCATTCATCAAAACTGTCACGAGTTTAAAAAAGAATTGTCATGAGTCCCAACAGCACCTGCCCTATAAAACAGAAGAAACACGCTCCGTATTCTGTTGTCAAACAAACAAACAAACAGACAGACACAGCAGACTCAAATCGATCCCTTTATGAGCTGCACGGTTTTCTTCATTTTGTTGCCTTTTAATATTATTCTAAAAATCACATCCTCCCAAGTCACACAGGAACACTATTAAAGAGTCGATCATCTCCCAGGGGCACCTCTGGGTTAATAACCTGCTATAGTTGTAGGTACTTTTTACTATATTTATAAAACATGTCCAGGGTTTGAGGTTTCGGGAAACGGCCTGTTTTCCGCTTTGGTTTCACAAAACATGGGACCCTATTATGTAAATCACAAATTGCTTTTCTTAGCCAGCAGATCAGACGTTGCACTCATATCTGCTCCTTTCCAATAGCTGGATCATACGCAGTATCACAACAGATTCAACCACCGCCCTATTAACGAGTGGGAAATACGCGTCCACAGTGTTAAGTCGCAGACATTTGTAAGCTAAAGCAGGTAGTGTTACTCGAACCCAAGTATGGCTCTCCAAATATGGTTATCAGACCAACCAGCAGCATCAGAGCACCTAGGAAATTGTGAGAAGTGCAAAAATTGGGCTCAGTTTCAGACCTGCCACGTCAGAACCTCCAGGAGTGGGAGGCAGGGAGGAGGTGTCCCAGCAATCTGTGTTTTAATGAGCAGGTAATTCTGACGCCCGTTCCAGCCGGAGACCCGCTGCTGTAAGGTACGTCATGTCATTCACAGCCTGCAAGGACCACGTCCATTTGTTTGTCCTCCACAAACAACTGCGGCGATCTGGAAAACGTTTTCTCTGGGTGTAAGGATTCAAGAGGTTTCTAGACATGTAAAGTTAGATGAGGTATGCAAGCAAGCTACCCAACTGCCCATTAATGGGATAACTCATTCATTCACTTTTCCAAGAGGTATTGAACTCACAGTTACAGACAGAAAGCAAACATATGCCCCACTGAACATTTTCCGTGAATGGCCTGGACGCCCGATGTGATTCTTCCTTAGGTGCAAAGAGATGGCAGTTGGTGAGTTCTGTCTACAAAAGACCAACCATCTGGAACGTGCAGACATGGGAGAAATAACAGTGCCCAAAGTCCCACCACTCATCTGTACCTCTGAACCTCGGCTGTTGCTTCTCTAAAACTGTAGGGATAATAAAGCTTACCTGCAGGGCTGTTGGTCCAAACTGTACTGTGTGCCCCCCCCAAGGGAAGTTTGTCTGTCAACTTGGTGTCCAACCCATCTCTGTGACAGTCAAGAGAATGAAGAAATGAGAGGAATTAATGAGTTTTCTCCCGAGAATACTGCTTTCTTATGCTGCCTTCAAGAGTAGAGCATGGGCCACTGCTGTGTTCTGTAACAGGTCCCTGGGAGGCAAGGTTGGCACAGAGGCGAGGAAGGGGGGCGGGGTGTGTGGCGTGCATGAAGCTGCCTGGGCGATCCCAAGTCTGGCTCTCCATTCAGGAGTTATGAGTGGAAGGTGTACAGATTGGGGCCGGGGGGTTCAAACTTTTGCATGCATCAGAATCCCCTGGGGGCTTATTAAGACACAGATGGCTGGGCGCCACCCAGGAGTTTTCAGATTAAGGAAATCTAGGGTAGCACCTGAGAGTTTGCAGTGCTACCATGTTCCCAGGGGAGGCTGGTGCTGCCGGTCCCGGGGCCACACTTTGAGAACCATTGCGTTACTGTAATGCCAGGTGTCGTAACAAACAAACTCCTAAATGTCTATGGCTTGTCGCAGTGAAATCCATATCCCACTGGGTAACTGTTCAATCCAGGTGTTCTTGGTTGGTGAGGCGGTGGGGGCGTGGCTTCTCCACTCGGTCACATGCTGGAGGCTCTGCCCAGTCATCATTCCTCTCATATGCCATTGGTAAGGACTTGTGGTCACCCCCAGTTCGAGGACCAGACAAGCCATCGGCCGCTACCGCACATAGCAAGTTCTCGCCCTGGCCTGGCCACTGGGGAGTGGGTCAGCCCGGCCACAGCCCCAGAGCTGAAAGCCTCCTGCCAGCAGGGCACACTGTGGCAGCTGTGGGACAGAGGAGCAGGGTCTACAGAGAGATGGCTACCGGCCCCGCCCCTCTACAGGTCCCTTCCCAGGGACAGGGACATAAGCTCCCCGATGTCTCCACCCCCTGCCCTGTCCTCTCAGGGTACAGAGTGATACAGCAGGACCACGGGCTTGCAGTCAGATGGAAGAGCTGTCACGGACCATTGCATGACCTGGGGTCTCTCCAGTCCTGGCATTTAGCGAACGCCTACCACCCCAGCTCCATGTTAACTCCGCCACTCCCAGTCACTTCGCATATGGGCGACTGGCTCTCATGCTCAGCTCTACATTACAAACGCTTGGTGAACTGTAAAAACATGTAAAGCAAAGTTTATTTTAAAATGTTACATTTAGAGGCGGCTGGGTCTCTAAATGTAGTGGTTAAGCGTCCAACTCTTGATTTTGGCTCAGGTCACGATCTCACGGTTTGTGGGATGGAACTCCACACTGACAGTGCAGAGCCTGCTCGGGATTCTCTCTCTTCCCTCTCTCTCTGCCCCTCCCCAGCTAACTTGCCCCCTCTGTCTCTCTCTTTCTCTCAAAATGAATAAAATAAACATTACAAAACTTTTCTTTTACTATTACATTTACCCTGAAATTCTAAATCACTTGGTAACAAAGGAAGCCATCTCTGGGCCTAAAACTCATGCTAGGCGATGCAAACCAGCACGGATATTGGAAGCCAGTGATACCATGACCGGTGGTGGTGCTGTGGCCGATTTACACCGAGTGAATTTAGCTAGGCCGGGACTACAGTTAACTCCTCCCTGCATAGTCTGGAGTCAGGTTAGGCCCCAGGAGACATCCTTGCAGGAGCTCTGGAAGGAGGAGGCGAAGCAGTGGCGGGCAGATCCGTTCACACTCAGGTCTGCGGGGGTCGCGTGGGACTGTTGGGACGCACGCATGTTGTTGCTGGTGCAGGCTCACCTGGGTGACGGACGCGAGGTAACCCCCGGACCACACCTCCTCCAGCCCCCAACCAGCTCTCCTCCCCCTGCTTCCCCAGTTCTTTTTTTTTTTTTTTAATGTTTATTTATTTTTGAGAGAGAGAGAGAGAGACATGGAGTGTGAGCAGGGGAGGGGCAGAGAGAGAGAGAGGGAGACACAGAATCCGAAGCAGGCTCCAGGCTCTGAGCTGTCAGCACAGAGCCCAATACGTGGCTTGAACCCACAAGCCATGAGATCGTGACCTGAGCCGAATCGGACTCTCAGCCGAGTCACCCAGGTGCCCCCCGGCTTCCCCGGCTCGTAGCCCCACAGCATGTTGAGACGTTAGGCTCTGGGACACAGGGCGTCAGCTTCTGCACGAGGTCACCTGCATCACTGAAGTTGGGAACCCCTAGGTCCTTGTTCCTTGCGTTCCAGCTTGGGTTCCGTTTGCCCTTGCTCTCTGCTCACGTCTGTCTTTCCCTCTTGACTGCTTGCCCTGTCGCCTTCAAGCCCAAGCACAGATGCGGCAACCTCCTGGAGACTGTTTACCCCACCCCCACCGCTGTGTGGGACCAAATCCTCACAATCGATTCCTCGCTTCATATCCCCCTTAGGGGTTTTGCTTTTCTGCTTGAAACTTGATAGGTGTTTTTCTTTCCACATTCTTATTTAATTTCCACGACAACCCAGAAGGAAGGTCTTGTCGATCCCATTTGAGAGAAGAGCAAAATGAGGATCAGAGAGGCTAAGCTATTTGTCCAAGATCCCACAGCCGGGGAGGCGCGGTGGGGATGGGACTTGAGCCCAGGCCTCTCAAACTTGTGCTCTTCACCACTGTGCCATTCTGTGGCCCCATGAGATAGTCAACACTGGCTTCCAACCGATGTCTGGGCCAGGATCCCACCTCCTGCCACCCTCCTCCCCCCTCTTTGCTCTGGGAAAAGCACCCTCCTCCCCCCGCTTTGCTCCTTGGCTCTACCTGCGGCGAGCGAGAGGCTGCTGTCTTCCCTTCCTTTTTGCCCCTCCAGCTGTGGCCAGAGTTCTGGGTGGGTTAATGACACAATTTCATCATATATCAATAGGGAAAGAAAAATGCTTTCTTGGAATATCCTAAACATAACTCAAAGCCCAGGAGAGCATCTCCCTCAAAACTGTTCTGCTCTCATATGTGAGACGCATACGGATGAGAGATGGGGCCCCTGTGGGGAACAGGTGCAGAGGCCTGCCCATGAGAGAGAGTGGCAGGTGGGCAGGAGGAGAGGCGGGAAGGAAGCAGATCCGGCAGACAGCATGACAGACCAGAAAGGAACAAAAACAGCAAAGACAAGAAACGAAGAGACAGAGAGGGAGAGAGAGGGATGAGGCAGAAGAGAAAACAGAGAAGGAGTCAGAGACGGTAGAAACAGAAAACAGAACAGAAGGGGAGCAATGGGCACAGAGGAAGTGATAGAGATGGAGGAAGGAAAGAAGTGAGAAGGCCGGAGAGGAGACTGAGACAGAGAGATAGAAGGGGGAGCGACAGAGGGACAGAGAGAGACATGCCTGTCAGGATCCTAACTAATTAACACTTCCTCCTGGTTCCAAGTTCCTTGGGAGAGGCTGGGGGGCCCCCAGGACACCGGGTGGGGAGGGAGAGGCTGCGGGGCTCCAGGCCAGGCGCTCTGGACACTGGCTGCACTGGGCACGCCACCAAAAGACAGACAGCACCACTGAGTCAGCTCTTTGCTTCATAGCCCCACCTGCCCCACCTCTTGGGCTAATGTTCTAGGGATAATTACAGAAAGCCTGCCCGACTGGGGATTTATGAGCCCGGAGAGAGCCCAGCTGCTGGAGGGCCGGGCAGACACGAGGGGGAGAATGGGTGCAGCTACCCACTGAGCTGGGCACTGAGAGCTTCTGCCACCTGGAATAGGCTTTCAGGCACCCACAGACAAAAAGGGTCTGAGGCCCCAAGAGGTAAAGGGAGGCCTGTCCAGACTGAAGCCTGGGCCACAAAGACAACTCCCCCATCATTCAGACAATGGTCTGAACCTTCCGCCAAGCCCTCCTTCTACCCACTTCTCCATCTTTCCACTGACTACCTCGCCCATCTTCCATCTTTGCCGGTCCTTCTTCCCATCTGCCAATAGGAGATGTCCCATCTGACGTCTCCTCTGCTGAGTCACCATCCTGCATTTACCTACCTCCACCCATCTGCCAAACCATCAATCCATCCAAAGCCCCGTGATTCAGCCCCTCCTCATCCATCCACCAACCGCTCTACCCAACTGCCAACCCTTCCTCCACCCACCCGTCCTCCCTCTTCGACCAACTTCTCCACCCCCCACCAATTCCTTCAGCCTCCACAAAGCTTCCGGTTGCCGTTTCTTCTACCAATCTGCCAACCCCTTCATCCTTGATTCAGTCCTGTGTCTGCCAACCCGTTCCCCACCTGATATTCCCTCCACCGATGCACCTCTCTCCATTTCTCTTCCAAACTCCTCCATCTACCCTCCCACAACCCCTCCACCCATCTGCCAGACCCCTGCACGCATCTCCCAGCTTCTCCATACACTGGCCAACCCTCCCCCTTCCTCCACCTTCCCACCTACTAGCCCCTATATCCCTTTCCAAATCTTCTCTCCATCCCCCCAAATCTCCAACCCCTCTGTATGTTCACCACCCACTCTTCTCTATACCTACACCCACACATCAACTCTTCCATTCCTGCACTGCCCCTCCCTCCATCTACACATACAACTCCTTGTCCAATACCTACCCTCATACACCATCCCAGCCAGCCAGGAATCCAGCAGCCCTTCCATTAATATGCCGACCTCTTCCTACAATGCTTACTTCTTCACCCACCAAGCCCTTAACACTTCAGCTACATCTCAGGGCACCCACTAGCTTCACAAAGGCCCCAACCCAGCCCTCAGGGCGGCTCAGTGAAAAGAAAATGGATCTGTAGAGCATGTACACCTGGGATATGATCCTGGTTTGGCACACGCTGGCAGTGTAGCCCAGCCCACTGTTCCCCCTGTCTGGTCACAGCCTTGAGAGTCCTCAAGGCCACTAAAGAAGCTGGCCGGAGAGAGGCCCTCTCGCCTCCCCTAAGGAGGCCAGTAAAGTTAATTACAGCCGTCTTCACACCCTCCCAGCTAACTGGACGGTACAGAGGAAGCCTCACCCACTGATTTCTGCCCTGGCCTGTCTTGCCTGCCCTGATGGGACACATTCAGGCCACAGGCCCCTCCTCTGCCAGAGCTTGGGGCTCTGAACTGGGTCCAAAGACTCCTAATAGGCAAAGCCATGTTAGACCAAGGCCTGGAGTTATAGGTGGCCCCAACACCACAGTGAGCCACTCAGACCTATATGGTACCATCCACCCTCTTGAATACAAGCCAGTCTTTTGATGACTTATGGACGGGTTTAGATCCAGGACAGACAGACTGCTGGTAACACGGAGGGGATCAACTACATCAAACCAAGATGCAGCCTGAGGAATCGGCAAGAGCTGCATTTATACCCTTGTTACACTTCCTAGCTGTGTGCTCTTCCCAGACCACCAAACCTCTCTGAGCCACAGCGTCTTCATCTGTAGAATGAGGGTCACAAAGTTCCTCCCGACTGCACAGGGTCGTGATTAAAGTACGCACACATCGGGGAGCTCCTGACACATAGTGGCACCCATCAAAGATGAGGTCGCCTCCCCCCACTTGCACTGGCCCTGTGGGCTGAGGCCCCGGGCTTCCAGGCACAGAAGGGAAAACAGGACGCATCTCCACCCCCAGCCGAGCCTGTTTTGGCCACAAAGCTAAACCTTCCCTCCTAGCGCTCCCTGTATCATCATTTCCACTGAAAAACCTCTGTTTTCAGGGAATTTTAAGTGCTGGAAAATTTTGCTTCGGGATGAACCTTAGCCAGAGCCAGAAACAAACTTCTTTTGTAAATCCCCGCCCCCCGCGCCCCCCCCTACTTTTTGGCATGTGGCGGCTCTTCGCCAAAATGCCAACTGACAGGTCAGTGTGTGTTTCTTTGACTTGAGTTTCCAAAGTGGAGTTCAGCCAGTGATCAGTCTAATTGCTTTTGATATCTAGAAAAGCTAATTAAGGTAATAATACTTGGCACTTGTATAATAATAATAAATATAATGACCCTTTATATGTAAAGAGCGTCTTTCATCCAAGGATCACAAAGCCTTTACAAACATTAATTAATCCTCACAACTCACCTGTGAGGTAGGTGTAATTAGCCCCATTTTATAGCTGGATGAATTGAGGCACAGATAGGGTAAGCGATGTGACCGAGATCACATACTGCATCTACTGCCAAGACTGGGATGGCTCTGAAGATTCCACCCTGAGTTCCCCATGCTCTCTGACTGGATCCTTCCTCCTGCCTTTTGACTATCTCGGGGAGCTCCCCCAAGAGCCGCAGCTTTCCCTGACCAATCACAGAGAGAATCAGAATGCCACAACCATCTCTGGCTGGGTGGCCGTGAGTTGGCCTCTTCCCTTTTCTGAGGCTCTATTTCCTTCCCCATAAGCCAAGAGGCTGGGCTCACAGACTCGGTGTCCAGTCCTGTGGCTTGTTATCTCATTTCTGGCTTCACTGGCAAGTTCTCCCGGCCTTGAAGTCACCAACAAAGAGCCAGGCTCAGCCCACATCCCATAGTCGTTGGGGAGCCAGATTTCACGAATAAAAATCCAAGACACCGAGTTAGATTTGAATTTCAGAAAAACAACAAATCATGGGTTTGTACAAGTATGTCCCACACACTATTGGGAATACTTATACGGACACATGATCTCTCATTAATCTGAAGTTCACATTCCACTGGGAATCCTGTATTGTATCTGGCAACCCTGCTTACCATCACTGTGTGCCAGGCAGGGATGGGGTGGCTGTGTTCATGTTCCCGGTGTCATGAAACCCTTGGCCTAGCCCTGGCAGGCAGGCACTATTCCCTGAAGCTTCCACTCACACCCCTAGAGATTCCTCAGTACCCGGAAAACAAAGTGCAAAGCCCCTGATGGAACCTTCCAGGCCCCGCAAATGCTGCCCTCAGAACCTCTCCAGCTTCACGCTGCCCCAGGGGGCCCTGTGGCATGGTCATCTCGGCTCGGAGTAAGCAGCAGGGCCCTGCACTCAGCATCCAATTCGGTGTCTCTTCCGTCTTCAGCTTTTACCTCTGCTGCTCCCTCAGCCTGACATGCCCTTTCTCTACCTTCTGGAAAATGTCTGCAAGACTCTGCTCTATGTCACCATCTCAAGGAAGCCTTCCCTCACCAAAAACTCCCTCTGTTCTACCCATCTCTGGGCCCTCCCACAGTCCCCACTGTGTGTGGGGGAGGGGGTATGTTCTCTACTCCAAACACCCCCACCACCCAGCACATGCTTTGCTATTTCTTGGCCCCATGTCTTGGTACATGCTATTCTCTCTGCCTAGAATTCCAAAACACCTTTCAAAACTGATCAGGTCATTCATTTATTTAACTAATATTTATTAAGCACTTGCTTTGTTATCAACCTTATAAGCCCCACCCTCACGAAAGTAACAGGGTAGTACAGAGGTCAGCAAACACTTTCTAAAAATGTTAAGTAGTAAATATTTTAAGCTGTATAGGCTGTAGGGTCTATGTCACAGCTACTAGCTCTGCTTTGCAGCACAGAAGCAGCCACAGAAAATATACAAACAAGTGGGTGTGACCGTGTTCCAATAAAATTTCATTTACAAAATAAACGGGGGCCGCACTCGGCCCACTGGCCATAGTTTTCCAACTCTGGGTCCAGTGTTAGAAACAGGTATCACACAAATATATATCTCACAGATCCCTAATAACTTTGTAATTTTTTATGTTTATTTGTTTTTGAGAGAGACAGAGTGCAAGTGGGGGAGGGGCAGAGAGAGGGAGGGAGACACCAAACCCCAAGCAGACTCCAGGCTCTGAGCTGTCAGCACAGAGCCCGACACGGGGCTCGAACTCGCCAATGGTGAGATCATGACCTGAGCCGAAGTTGGACACTCAACCAGCTGAGCCAACAGGCGCCCCAACAAAGCCCTAATAACTTTGAGCAACAAAGCGTCTTCAGTGCTGTAAAGGCACAGATTCTACTGGAACTCCTCCTCCCCATGAGATGTTAATGTCGATGGCCCTTCCGTTCTGCTCCCCAGGCTGAGCGGGACCAAGAATCCTATTTTTTTTTTAAGTTTATTTATTTATTTTAAGAGAGAGAGAGAGAGAGAGAGTGAGCAGGAAGCTACAGAGAGACAGTCCCAAGCAGGCTCCACCCTGTCAGCGCAAAGCCCGATGTCGGGCTTGACATCATGAAATGTGAGATCATGTCCTAAGTCGAAATCAAGTGTCAGACGCTTAACCGACTGAGGCCCCCAGGGCGCCCCCGGGAAGCTTATTTAATAGAGAGTGCGGCCTCTTGTATATCTGGGTGTAAAGTATCGCATTTCTCAGCCCAAAGAGGTGTATTTATCAGCACACACATGGACACACACAAATTCCGGCTTCACACCCAAACTTGGGCACAAACAAAGGTCCATCTAGAGACACATAGACCCCGAATTCTTGTCTCACAGCCACGCATACATGCACACATGTGTACATGACACACTAACACGTGTGTGCAACTACACATATGTGTACATGCACATAGACTATATATATGCTTATGTGCATTTATAAATGTACTAGGGCTCTTGTGTGTGCATGCATGCACACGCACGACACTCGCATATACCGTGAAGTGCACACACACACACACACACACACTACACTTGCATATACCGTGAAGTGCACACACACACACACGACACTCGCATATACGTGAAGTGCGCACACACACACACACACGACACTCGCTTATGCCGTGAAATCCAGCCCCGCCGTGCGTCTTGCAGGAGGAACTGGCCGTGAACATCACGGCTTTGGCATCTCCGGGCTGCCAGCTCTGTTTAGGTTCCTGCTGCCAATCTCAGCTCTGAGGAGGGCCGCAGGAAGTTCCCCGTTTCCCTGGCTGCCAAATTCCAGCCACCTCTGACCCCCGGAGGGACGGAAACTCCTCCAGCTTCCTGCAAGCCCCCACTGCACTCTGTGTCCACGGCGGCCAGCGGGCATGTGGAGCGAGGAGATAAAGCACAGCCCGGCGTCTGTGCTGCCGCGGCCGAGGCGGTTTCCTTGGCCTCCCCTGGGTGTCAGGGCCCAGAGCGCCAGGGCCAACAGAGCCTCCAGGGAAGGACCTTGGGCTGAGTCCAAGGTCAGAACGTCCCCGTTATCTGCAGGACGCTGACGACCTTCCTGCCCTGCTTTTCCCAACACATCCAGCGACCTTGCGGAACTCGCCGCCCCCACCACCGCGCCGTGCGTCCGCGCGGCCAACGCCCGCTGCTTCCTGAGCAAGCCGCTTCCAGCCTCTGCCACCTGCCTGGCCGGGAGCTGGCAGCACGGACGGCAGTGATTAAGAAGTTGGGGAACTAACTCCCAGCCCCCCTCTGTTGAACCGGTCAGCAGGATCTGGGCCTCCTGTGGCGTCTTCACACTGAACAATTCATTCATTCATTCATTCATTCATTCATTCCATCATTCATTCACAGCTCATGTATTGAGGCTGGGCCTGGTTGCTAGGGCTTCATGGCAAACAGGCAAGAGTCACAGGCTTCATCGCAGGGATCAAAACCTGGTACCAAGGGAACCCGCTAACATGGCCTGCTGTAGTCAAGAAGCCTTCTCAGAGGAGGCGACATTGGACTTGAGTCTAAAAAGCCAAAGAGAATGTGTGTGGAAGAGCCAGCTAGACAAAACCAACAGCAAGTGCAGAGGGCCCGGTGCCTCATGGGTGCTCCAGACAGGCCTGTCGGCCCAACGAATGCATGAATGGCCACGGGAGGCGTTCAAGCAGCAAAGCGACAGTGACTCTTACCGATAAATCGTGCTTTTTGCCGTTTCTGGGGACTCCCAGGACCCTGCGTCTCACAGGAGGGCCTCTGCCCAGGATGGGTGGGTCGTTTCCCAGGGGCTCAGTGCCCCGTGGACTCTCCAGGCCCTGTGCCCACCGCACACCTGGGTACGAGTCCACGCACATCCCACGGCTGAAGGCGCACCTGCACACGTGGGCGCCCGAAACGTACGGCTGCGCACTGGCATGCGGTCCCTGTCCGCATGTCTACGAATGAAAATCATAGCCAACGCTTTTATCACACATTTCCGTGGGCCAGAGACCAGGCACTGTTCTACGTTCTCTGCGTTTATTAACTGAGTGATTCCAGCCCCCTAAGGTAAGGAGGGCTGCAGTCCCATTCTTCACAAAGTAAGAAAGACATGGAGGTGATTTGTTCAGAGTTAGTAAGTGGCAGGGCTGGGATCTGAACTAAGCTATCCGATCCCAGGGTCCACAGTCTTACCATCAAAGCAAAGTGGTCCTGACCGCCACCTGCAGGCTCCCTCCACCACTATCCACACCCCACCCATCCAGGTGTTAGTCCAGCCACACTGAATCCATCCCCCAAACACACGCTTCCCTGCCACATTCATCTCTTTGGCGCGTTGCCTCCTGTGAGTCTCCAATGGTATGCAGCTCCTTACAAGATCTATTTTTATTGTTTATTTATCAGACATTTGTTAAGCACAGATTATGGTTAGGGCTTAGTGCTAAACATTTTCCATGCATCCTTTTGTTCAGTGCTCCCTCCAACCCTATGAAGGTTCTATTATTAGCTTCATTTCACAGATAGCTAAAGTGAGGCACACAGTGGTTAGGTCATTTCCCCACGGTCACAGATTGGCAGAGCATGAAATAGACCCAAACTATCTTGACTCCTGAGCCTCAGCCATCAGTCTCATCTTGGGCTGCGTTCTGCTCAGCTTTGTCTGCTGCAGCTGACAGGTAAGTCTTGGTTGGGGGGCGGGGAGGGGGCGGGGACAGGAAAAGATGGGAAGAAAGAGGAGGAAAAGCAAAATGCAAGGCTATCGGCCATTACACATCCTTGAGTGTAGACGAGGTGGGTGGAGCAATCCTGCAAGCTTGTTACCCCTATTTTATTACGAATAGTTTGGAAATACTTAGAAGTATAGAAAAGTTGAAAGAGGGGCACCTGGGTGGCTCAGTTGGTTAAACGTCCGACTTCGGCTCAGGTCCTAATCTCACAGTTCACAGGTTCAGGTCCCACGTCAGGCTCTGTGCAGACAGCTCAAAGCCTGGAGCCTGCTTCGGATTCTGTATCCCTCTCTCTCTGCCCCTCGCCTGCTCTCTCTCTCTCTCTCTCTCTCTCTCTCTCTCTCTCTCAAAAATAAATAAACATTAAAAAAATATTAAAAAAAGAAAAGAAAAGTTGAAAGAACTGTGCCATGAACACTCCTAAACCCACCACCTAAATTTGGCGGTCAGCATTTCACTATACTTGCTTTATTGCGTAGCTCTCCAACCTCCCGGCCCTGAACCTACTTAAAACAGGGCGTCACTTGGCAGACAAGGCTGAGCTCCCTCGGGAAAATCACTGCAGTGATTTGGGGTTTTACTGCGTCCAAGGAGCCCATGCGCAGTTTACCTGTGTATATACACACAGGTGTGCATACGGCAGTGTGTCCACGTGTACGCGCAAGCATGCACACACAAAGGAACAAGGACACAAAGCATAAGGAAAGCTCCGGGACCACGTCAGTTGGTCAGTTAGCCGGTTCCTTCCCCTCCACCATCCCCCACAGGGGACAGCCAGGACCACCTGGCCTCGTGGCCCCGTGGCCCTATCGAGGCCACCAGGAGCCGCCGGCGCTGAGGCTGGGGATAGGGTGTTTCCCTAATTGGCTCGGTCACCCAACAGAGGAAACAGCCGCTGGCTTCAGCCTCCAAATGACAGGAAACGCCATGGAGGGCTACTTGGGCAGTAATTACTACTTTGAGAAAGGAGGGAAAAAGCTTAGGGGGAAACGTTCCAACTCAAATAATCTGCTCATTGGGGGGATGGGAGGATGTTTCAAGGAAAAGACATTTTGAAAAGCCTTCAATCAATCTGACAAGCAATTATCTGCTTAGCTGCTGGTACAAACCCCCTGGCGAGGGCTGGTACCCCTCCCAGGAAAACCAGAGCCCCCGACTGACACTCGGCCCCCCAGCCCCCACCGTGCCCCCCAGCAGCCTGGTGGGCGCGTGGAAACAGATCCTTCCCCGGGAAACCTCAGGCTCTGGGGGCGGCAAGTGGCTCAAGGGGAGTGTCTGCCTGTTTCACTCCACCTTTCACACCCACGTGTAAACACACACACACACACACACACACACACACACACACACACGCTCTACCCCGTGTGGCTACATGCCCTGCCCCACACGTCGTGGGATAAGCCTGTTTCAGACGATCTCCACTTTCCCGGGGCAGCTGTAAGCATTGTCAGATTTCATGAATTCATTCGACAAACTTTGTTCTTAAAAAGAAAATTCCCTAGGACATCTGAGGAGAGGATGAGAGACACCCATGGCCCTCGGAAACCATTGGGGAAGAGAGTCGTCGTCACTGATTTGGGGCTCCTAACCCAGTTTGGGGGAAGCAGCACGGAGGGCTGGAGGGAGCCTGGCAGCGAGCGGGCAGGAGAGCTGAATTCAGACCACGGTGTGCAGAGCCAGCCTGCACCGCCCTCCCCACCCCATCTGGAGCCCTAGGAATCCAGGCTGCAGTGGCGGGGGGGCGGGGGGGAGAGGAGGGGAGGAAGGCTGCCTGCCCTAGCCCCAGTCACAGCCCTCCTCTGACTGCCCCTTGGCCCTCGCTCTTGCTCAGAGAACCCTGGCGCTCATCTCTGGCACGAGCCACGCAAGCTAGAGAGCAGGTGGGTTTGGCCACTGTCCTCCCAGAGAAGTCCCAAGCAGAGCCTCAGAATGAGCCCCCAACAGCATAGAGGGGGGCCCTGACCGGCTAATCCCCTTCCCTACCGCCCTTCATGCCTCCTCACTGACCTCCCCCTGCAGCCTTCCATCTCTCTCTCTCTTTCTTTCTCTCTCTCTCACTCTGTCTCCCTGTCTCTCTCCAACACTGTGCTGGGCAGGGTGCAAAAGCACATGCATGCGGGCTGTCCATTAACCCCAGCCACCTGTGAGGTTCAAAGCCCGGGGCTCCTCAGGAGAGGAGACAGAGCTCGGACAGGTGACAGGACCTGCCCACAGTCACACGATTATTAGCAGAAGGGTCAGGATTTGAACCCAGGTGTTGCTAGCTCCTGTATCCATGCTGTTCACCACTTTGAAATACGGACGGCCTGAGTGAGGCTCGTATTTAACACAGAGCAGCCATCAGTAGATTTTAGCTCTTCTCATGTCTCTTATTGGGCACCTCAGAACCCAGAGAAGGTCACGTTGGCAAGGCGGGGGGGCCCTGACAGGATATACGTGGAAACGGGGGCCCTGCGTTTTGGCCTTGGGCCTCAGGTTCAGACCGGGAGCTGAGCTGCATATCCCTGCTAGCGGGCTCCCCGCGGAGTTTATGACTCATTCCAGTCCCAGCCTGCATGGGCCAGAGGCCGCTGGCCAGGCACTCAGGCTCGGCCAGCACTGGCCGGAGGGACAAATGCTGACCCCGGCAGGCCATGTCTGCCTACACAGACCCAGGATGGGGGCTCCTACCTCCCTTCCGGGTCTGCTGCTGAGAAGGGGACCGAGCCCACCCCACTCTGACGCGTGGGCCCTTGCAGCACCCGTCACACTCACTAGCTGCTCCCCACGCTCTGGGACATATGTGGGACATGTTACCTCCCAAGGCCATCGCAGGGGGAGGAACACATGTGTAGATGGAGCAAAACGATCCTGCTCGCCTGGTGCGGGAGGGAGGAGGCAGTGTCCTCTCCCAGGACTTTCATTTTGTCTTCGGTGTTTGGCAAGACGGATCTCGTGTATCGGCAGGCGCGTCGCTCACTGTGTCCCCACGAGGACACACCCTCGTGTTTTATGACCAGGACAGCTCGGATACAGGATCGGCCCCAAGTTAAACCCAATTCCTGCCTCCCGACTGCGCTGCACAAAAGCAGAAACTCCCTGCTTGCAACAGAGCAGGAGATATCCAACCGTCCGTTCGTCCATCCATCCATCCGGTCCATCCGCATTTGTTGATGTCTCCTCGTGCCCGGCCCTGTGCTAGACACCAGAGATGCAGGGAAACACAAGATGCTTCAGAAGTGGACGCCCAGACGTGGAGACTGGGAAGACAATGGTGCCGTTTGGAGGTGTCGCCTGGCAGAGTGCAAACTGCGGCAACACACAGAACTGGTTTCAGATTCCAGCTCTGTCCCGTCGTAGCAACGTGACCTTAGCAAGTTACTGTCTTCGGCGAGTCCCAGCCTTCTCCCAGTGGGGTGGGGGTAACGGGCACACCTACTTCCTCTTGTTGCCAGAACTGTTACCTAGGAAACCACTGGTAAAATGCTGAGCACTGCCTTGGCACGTGGAGACGCTCCGTCCGTCGGCTGGTGTCACGTGCTGCTGCCTTCTGTGAAATGCGTGTAACACTCAGGCTAGCCGCCTTAACCGTGTTCATACCAAACAGGACGACGCGTGGGGATGACGCGTGAGCTTATCGCTCACTCCTGCTGCAAATGTCCCTTGAGCATCTGTGATGTGCCCCAGCAGGTGCCGGGGATGGGCAAAGGAGGCACGGCTGCAGCCGCGGGTTCCGGCAGCCTCTGGGAAGGAACGCCAAGCCGTGAACAGCCGATCACAGGCCCTGGTGCGACAAGAACAGCAACCAAAGTCTCCACAAAGAAGGGGGCAATTAGCTAACTGGAGAGGGCTGGCAGGCTTCCTGGGCGAAGGGGAGCTAGCGTCGGCACCGCAAGGGTGAACAGGCACTGAGTCTGAGCGAGGTCCTCATTCCCTAGTTAGAGTCGGCATGCCTAGGGTGACACGAGAGGGTGGGCACAGACAGGTTTTGCTCATTACCCGTCGAGTGCACAGGAGCCCTGAGGACAGCAGTCTGAGAAGCCTTCGTTTGAACCGAGAGAAGGAAAGGCTGTCGGAGGGAAGCCTGGTGAGCGTGAGTAAAGAGAACAGTGCAGGTGAGGACAGTGAGGACACCAGCCTGGGAGGGCCGGGCCCAGCTGGGAAGCGGAGGGGGCAGGACGTGTTGCCTGGGTTCCTTGACGTCCCTCAGTCCACCGTGAACCTGGGTCTGGCTGTTCATGTCTCTCTGTTTGTAGGGCCCGGCAGGGATGCTCAGTTCTGGGCTGGGCTATGGGACTCGGCCCGGGACGGCTGATGTAAGCGCCAACGACCCTGCCTCAAATCCTCCCGATGGGCAGGCGTGTGTTCACGCATCTCCCTGTGAAGTCCTTCCAGATCGGTCCTTTCCTGCTGTCTGTAGAAACCAGCCTCCACCCGCTCACTCCAAACCGCACCCCCCTCCCTAGCCCCACAAGCATCCTGTCACCTCCCCAAGTCCCCAAACCACTTACACTGTCACTAGGACCTAATGCCAGACACGGGGGAAGCCCTTGGCTGACATCCACCCCAGGAAGCCGCAGCAGCAACTTCATTAATCAGGGTCTGGTCGGCGCTTCTATTGTCTGCTGTAATCATTTGTTTATTTCAGCGTTGGCGGCAGCCCCGGCTTATCACGATTCTTACCGTCGGGCGTGGAAGAGAATATCCTTGCCTTTCACAGGCACGTAGGAATGGCCTTCTTGCATCTTGTAGCAAGAGACTCATCTTCTTCAAGGCACCAAAAATAGCAGATAATATCGAAAAGTTCTAGAATGTAAATCCATGAATATACATATATATATATATATACGTTTTTCATCCACAAAGAAACACGAATGAAAATAAAACAAAAAGGAATCACGATATATCTCACAGCAAACAAAATCATAAACACTAAGACCCAATGCGGGTGAGGCTGCCCTGAAGTTGCTAAACAGGCAAACTTTGCTGGAGGCAAAGTAAATTAGAACAGGCTTTATGGAAAGTAAATTGGAAAAGATGTATCACAAACCACAAAAACGTTCCTACCCTGAGACGTACTGATTCCACTTCGGGGAATTTATCCTAAGGAAATGAGACCAATAAAGAGAAACACTCTGTGGAAAAAGAAACCTGTTCGTTACAGCGTTCTTTAGCAGAGGGAAAAATTGAAAGTAAAAGTCAACATCGATTTCAGGGACTAATAGGTGTCCGTTAATATGATAATCTGTCAGTTTACTATCAAGACCAGCACGTACACACTATGGGCGAACACGAAAGTCACTGCACTTGCGATGCTGGGCTGGTAGCCTAATGGGAAGGGTGGTTTTTTTCCCCCTCGCTTTCTAAATGTTCAGTTGGGTTGTATATTGGTTTTATAGTTCCTTTTAACTGGAGCTGACAAATGATCAGGCTTCGCGAAAGAACAGAAACAGAGCTTAATTAGACAGCACAGCTTTTGCAACCCTCTCTGCCTGTCTGAGCCCCATTTCCATCTTCCTTAAGATCATCAGCCCCATAAATGTCTCGTGGGCAAGGAGGCAGACCTGGGAAGGCTTTTTAAATCTTTGAATCAAGCGCTATGAGGAAAATACTGGGGAGGGATTGTCAAACACTCACTACCCATCCACGACCACCTGCTGAGTGGACGGTATCATCCCCCTTGTACAGATGGGATGACTGAGGCTCGGATGCCATGGAGACCCAACCAAGAGCCACACGGGCGGCAAAGAGTAGAGCAGGGACTCACATCCGGGTCCCCGTGTTCCGGGTCTCTGCTTCTCTGCTTTATTCTCTTGTTTCTCAATCCGTGCGGGTGACTTTTCTCAAAAGGATATATTTTAAAAGAAGCTGATTCTTTAAGAGAAGCGGGAAGTCGCAGCCCGAAGGGAGCTCAAGGCGGCCCATTTGGTCTGCCAGGGAGGAATTGGAAGTAGGAAACCAGGCTTGGCTGGTTTGTTTGAAAGAGGACCAGCACAGCCAGTGGCTGCAAAACCCTCTGGGTCCAAGCGTTCCAAAAGAAGGCAGCCACGTTCCCAAAAATGTACGTCGACAGCCACAGAGATAGGCCCTAGAGAAGACAAAAGGGCCGGGGGAGCCCCCGGTTGGCTCCCAGTGATGTCATGCCCCCACCCAGAATGCCCGTAAAAGCGGCCTGCTCTGGAGAAACTTTACGGGGGCCTCGGTGTCTGCACCCTCTCTCCTTGGCAGCCGGGCAGGCATGACGGCTCCTGTTGGCCGGCACCCCACCCGCCCCCCTCACGTCCCCAGCCTCCCTGCCCTGGGCCTCTCGCAGCCTGTAATTACCCAGAGCGCTGGCTTTATGGGCTCCCGGAGCTGGGGGACCAGGCGGCAGGAGGAAGTTCCTTGATAGGACCCAGGAATCTTTTCAACGGGGCCCCTTCCCCACCCGCGTTGTTGGGGGCTCCCGGAGAACAAGGCCCGGCGGCCCTCAATGCCAGGCCCCCACAGACCCTCTCCCAGCTCTCAGGCCCTCTAACAGGCCCCGTCAGCACCCACGTCCCCCGCCAACAGGCCTATGGGCTGGTCCCCAGGGACAACATCCAAGTCTCTGTGTGGTCCGGAGTCTGCCTCACCTCTCGCTGCTCCCCCGCCCACCTCGGCCATTCCTGGCACGCCACCCACCTGCCCCAAACCTCCCCAATGCCACTGCCTCTGCCTGGAACACTCCTCTCCCTGCCCCGCCCGCCCTCCTTAGCCGGCTCCCTCCCCACTCGCCCTTGAGTTCTCAATGTACATCTCTCTTCCTTCGGGGATCTCATCTGGACCTCTGTCCCAGCTAGGCGAGGTGCCCCTCTCCTGGGCTCGCGGAGTCCCTCAGGCTTAAGCCATCACTCAGTTACAGAAGTGGGGAGTGAGACCGGGGGTGAAGGCAGCCAGGAAAGGGTGTGCCCCTGGGACGTTACCCCTGCCGGCGCTGAGGGTTCTGTCTGCCTCACCTGGGGGAAGGAGCCCGGTGTCTGCCCGCCAGTCCTGTTGTTGTTTGGGCCTCTCCCCCTTCCTGGCCCCTCCATCTGCCCCGCAGTCCCCTCTTCCCCGCTGTCCTGTCTGGTTTGTGGCTGAATCCCCGGGCCCAGTGCAGGACTTGGTGACATAAGCACATTGGGCGAGTCAAAGTCATGTCCTGCTTACGGTGAGTCCCCCAGCCCAGCAGTGGCTCAGGAATCCTACGACGGAACAAGTTTCATTATTATCAGCACTGGCCGGAGCCTGCAGGGGTCAGTCCTACCCCTGTCAGGTCCCGAGGCAAGGACAGTAGTGAGCAGAACCCGAGGCCTGGGTTCAAATCCCAGCACTACCAATGACTATGTGGTCTTGGACTGGTTGCTTAACCTCTCTGTGCTTCAGTTCTCTCAACTGTAATAATCTCGTGAGGTATGCACAATGATTAGCACTGAGACGAGCTTCAAATGAAATGATGTGTGTGAGAGGCTTGGTCATCATGAAAATAATTCCTACCTCCTGAGCAAAAAAGAATTGTTTTTTGCTTTTTGTTGGTTTTTTTTTTTTTTTTAGTTTGAGAGAGAGAGCCAGCACACACATGAGTGGAGGGCGAGGAGGGGCAGAGGGAAGGAGAGAGAGAACCCCATGCAGGCTCCACATCAGCACGGAGCCCGAGGCAGGCCTTGATCCCACAACCCTGGGATCGTGACCTGAGCCCAAATCAAGAATCAGACAAACCGCTGAGTCACCCAGGCACCCTGAAGCAATGATTCTTTTTTTAATTTTTTATGTTTATTTATTTTTGAGAGAGGCAGAGACAGAGTATGAGCAGGGGAGGAGCAGAGAGAGAGAGGGAGATACAGAATCCGAAGCAGGCTCCAGGTTCTGGGCTGTCAGCACAGAGCCCGACGCGGGGCTCGAACCCACGAACTGTGAGATCATGACCTGAGCCGAAGTCGGACGTTTAACCATCTGAGCCACCTGGGTGCCCCGAAGCAGCGATTCTTACTGAGCGGCCAAGAGAGCCCTGGTGCTGAACGGCCCCCCGGGTGTGCGCACCCAGCCACTCATCCGCTACAGACCTGCTCTCAGCAGCACTCCTAGCCCCATGCAGTTTGAATACCCCCAGTGACAAGAAGCTCACTCCTTCACAGGGGAACCAGACCTGTCTTCAGACAGCTCCAGCTGGCTAATATCAGGTCGAGTTCTGCCTCTCGGTGAGCATGGAGCTCCCTTTGGCCCACAAGATGCCCTCGGAGATTGAGGGAGGAATCCGCCTTACCGGCCTCTGCCCCCCATAGCAAGGAGAGCACTGGCCCCCAAGGCTTTGAGGTCCCATGCCTTCAAGGTCTTTCCCCTTCCCTCCCCTGGATGGACTCCGGTGACATTCAGTGAGAACCACCCCGGCGAGGGGTCTAATCGCCACAGAACACAGCGAGTCTCTGCCGTGCTCAGGACACTTCGCTGCCGCTCGAGCAGTCAGAGGCTGCAGCAGCACTCTGGCAGCCCCGACGCCGCATGGCCCTGGGCGCACCACCACGTGGCTTCTGCGAGTCTCGGCGTCTATCGATAAAGTGGCACAATGCCGGGCCCTACCTCATAAAGCTACGGGTTAAGGGCTGCATGAACGAGCTCGCGCAGGCCGGAGAAGCAGCAGGTCGCAGGAGAGGCCCGCTAAGAGCCACGGCTGCGCCTTAGTCCCAGGAGCTCTTCTTGAACTGGCTTTCTCCCATCTTCGGTCATCCCCAGTGACGTCGGCAAGCCCTCGGACGGTGATGAAATCGGTGATCAATTTAAGGAGACCTCTGCCGTGACCCAGGGTCCGCGGGGCACCACGCTGTGGGAGTGCTCCGCACCCCCCACCCCCATCGCCCCTGTGCCCCGGCTGCGGACACCCCAACCTCTGTTGTGTTTATCTCTGTACCTCCGGGTCCTTGTGGAGTGACGGGTCCAAGGACAGAAGTTGAAGTCACCCCTACGCGTGGATGCAGGACGCTTGTGAGGTATTATTCTTACTGTCATTTACATACAAAAGCATCCATAACGCCAAAGGAGAGCCGTTGTTGACCGATGACCGTGCATTAGACCCTCCTCTATCAGCTCACTAAATCCCCACGGCAGCGCCCCCCTGAGGAGGTGGTAACACTCACCTCTGTTTTTCAGGCAGGAAAACCGAGACTCGGCCAAGTTAAGTGACAATACTAGGATCTGAACTCCGGCCTGTGCAGGTACAAGCCTCTCTCCTCCTCTGCCTGGCAGATTTCAAAGTGTTTCTCAGATGCCAAGTTGCATGGGAGACATCACCAGCTGCTCACCAGCCTAATCCCCCAAATCTGCAATTGTAGTGTGGTTTTATTTTTTTAATGTTTATTTATTTATTCTGAGAGGCGGGGAAGGGCAGAGAGAGAGAGAGAGAGGGAGAGAGAGAGAATCCCAAGCAGGCTCTGCACTGTCAGCATGGAATCCAATGTGGGGCTCGATCCCACAAACTGTGAGATCATGACCTGAGCCAAAATCAAGTGTCAGAAGCCTCACTGACTGAGCCACTCAGGTGCTCCAAGGTATTGTGGTTTTAAAACACAGCCATAAATTCTCTGACACGACTTCCACTGAGCTGTGGGATCTGTGCTCCCTCCCCTTGAAACAGGGACTTGGGACCACTTTGACCAATAGAATATGGCAGAAGAGACACTATCTGACTTCCTAGGCTGTGTCATAGCATGCCACACGGCTCCCACTTTATTGAATTGCTCTGGGAGCTCAGGAGCCACCGTTAAGAAATCGGACTAGCCTGCTATCCTGAGACCACACTGCTAGAGGCCATAGGCAGGTGCTCGGGGTGGTGGTCCCAGTGGAGCCCAGTCTCCAGCCGGCCCAGCCCCGGCACCGGACACAGGAGTGAAGAAGCCATGTTGGAAGTGGATACCATTGGAGCCATCGAGGCTGAGGCTCCTGGCCTCAAGGGGCAGAAGGGAGCTGTTCACCCTTGCCCTTCCGGAATTCCTGACCCACAGAACCGTGAGCACGCCAGCAGGTTTTGTGATGGTTTGTTCTGCAGCAATAGATAATCAGAACACCTTCTGACAATGGTTCCTCATTTCCCCGTGCTCTGAGCTTGTCATTTTCAAAGTCGCAAGTGCCACATGGGCCATGCACAAAGTCATGTCTGACCCAGGTGTTTGGCCGAGCCAGAGGCCAGGCTTGCTGGAGACTCCAGCGTCCTGAGGATTTGGGTGGCTCGTCCATTCATTCCTCGGTGGCTATTGCATCGCTGCATCGTATCCGGCACTGTGCCGGGGATGGGGACACAGTGACAAGCAGAACAAACATGGGCCCTGCCTTCAGGAGCTCACGGACATCAGACAAGCATCGTAAGTTAGAAACGGAGACACATGGCATTAGGGGCATCTAACCTCGTCTGGCGAAGGGAGCAGGAAGACCTAGGAAGGTGACATCTGGGGTCCCAGGCAGAGTCCGTCTCAAGGGGAAGAAGAGGGAAAAGAGAACTCCAGGTGGGAAAACAGCCTGCGGGGAGGCCGGGGTTGGGAGCAAGGGAGCGAGGGGGCATTCAAGAGTAACCCCCAGATTTTAAGACACACTATGTAAAGTCACAATATTTCTAAAGTCACAATACATGGGCGTCTTTCACCCGAAAATCACCCCAGCAACTTCAGTAATTCAACCTCATATGAGCCCTGGTCTCTTTCCAGATACTTTCTACAAGGTGCGATCGCCAAATTGAGACTCTGCACTCATTACTCTTGAGGTTTGCGGTCTCAAGTAATCTTCCAAATATGAACTTCTTACCTACTTCCAAATAAAATTCCATAATACGCACTTTCTGAATTCCACCTCGCCCCTCCAACTACAGCTCCCAACTAGAGCGTGACACTCCGTCTCTTAGGGACAAAACTCGCTGCTCTGTTTCGGAGCGGAAGTTCTCACTCCCGGCCAAAGCTTCCGACTCCACCTCTTCGAGGTGAGGGGCACGTGACCTGGGAGAGCCCCCAGGCGCACGGGAAGATCTGGAGGGGCCTGAGGAAGACAGCAGGTTGGGCAGGCTGGAACTCACATGAGCTTGGGGGTGACCGAAGAGGGCGCTAAGGCTGGCACGCAGCAGGTGCACAAGAAACGTATGCAGAGACGAAATCTGAAACGCCCACGCGTTTGTCTCCACCCCAAATGCAAGAATTCGAGAGAAAAATTAAGGGACTAAAAAGACTCCAAGGTTTGCTCCTCCCGGCAGCCAGCCAGGCCCTGGTACAGACAGAGAAACTGATGCCTAGAGGTGAGAAGGGATGTGGCCAGATCTGGCCTTAAGGTTAGGGCTGCGGTGACAACCCATGCATCCAGGCGCTCTGTCTGTCCCTCCACTCGTGCAAAATGGGGGTAGGAGTCCTGAGTGACCAGCTGGCCCTGTCCATACCTGAGGCCAAACGCTGCTCACATGCACTGCTGTTTGCTCAAGGGGGTGGGCCGGTGACCATCTGGCCACATGTAAGGCATCCAAGTGTGAATGGCCAGGCAGAGGCTCAGGGGTGGCGGTGGGAGGGGCCGCCCCCTGGAGGTTCTGAGAAATTGGGTGAAACTGTACCACATCTTGGGCCACAGCCACCGCGGGGCAGAGACGGGGCACACCCTGCCCCAGGACAGCCCCGCACGCTCCCAGATCTGGGAGTCCTGGATTTCTGGCACTCTTGCTGTCCTTAGCACCAGCCGGCTCCGAGGTGGAGGGTGGCTCTGGGCCTTGGAAGAGCCTGTGTGGTCAGGTCAGGCCAGATCTGACCGTGTGCGTGCGTGTGTGTGTGTGTGTGTGTGTGTGTGTGAGAGAGAGAGAGAGAGAGAGAGAGAGAGAGCGCCACAGAGACAATCTCAAAGAGCCGTTCTGTCATCCTCAGTACATTGTCACCTTTTCTGCGCCCAAGGGTAGAACGAGTAAGTGGGAACCTTGCCTACCCCAAGGAGAAGTTCAGAGTCCAGCGAGGGAGCCGGGGCACAAGCCGACAAGCACCTGCTATACACTGAACACCAAGATGAGACTTCCAAATGAATCTGCCCAACAGCCCCCTGAGGGAGGGCGTAATTCCCATGTCTCAGGCGGGGAAACTGAGGCTCAGGAAGGCTAACTGACATGCCTATGGGAAATCCTACAAGAAGCAGCCACCGGTCTGCCTTTGCCCACCTTTTAATTCCCGGCGGTTGGCACATCGATGCAGCTGCCCAGTAAACCTTCGTTGAGTGGGTGAGTGAAGTGTCAAAGCCAAGATTAGCACCCAGGTACCCAGGTTTGCCTCCTGCAAAGGCGCAGGAGCCCCCTTGACTTGCCAACGTGTAAAATGCTCTAAGTGCAGTCCATGCAAAGAGTATGGAAGCATGACTCCCAGGGGGACAGGGGCGGCACAAAGAATAAGAATGATTGAGGTTTTGGAGTGTCGATAGGCATGGTCTAGGCTGACCCTGGATTCATTCCTCAAATATTTAGTAAGCACCTATTGTGTGCCTGGCCCTCCGTCAATGAAGGAGGTAAGATTTCTGTCTCGGTGGCACTTAGAGTCAAGAGGATTGGAGGGAGAGGAAGCCGTAGGCAGAAGGAACCATACAGGTAGAAGTGGGAAGGCGTATCTTGGGGATGAAGAGTCTGGGGTTCACTGGGCAGGGTGGGCGGAGACGAGGTTTGGGAAGACATGACCGAGCCACGGCCCAGGGGTCAGAGCATCTGGGTGCCCGAGAGCACACAGGAAGGAAGGAAGGAAGGATTTTTTCCGCTCATTGGCCTAGTGTCTTTGACTGTGTCATTGGTTTTTTTTTTATTCTTAGTTCATGTGTTCTTCCCCTAACTGAAGCCACGGATGCCACCATGGAAAAATCCAGGGCTCCACAAGTTTTTAGAGTCATTTAAGAAAAAAGAAACTATTTTTTGCCCATTATTCATCTTTTCATCTTTTATATTAACTTTGATGCCGAAAAGTATTTATTTCCACATTTAAACCTGGAATCTGTATGTCAGGTACCCAGACTCCAGCGCGGGTGGTTAAGTTGCTTATAAAATATGTGACATGTTTTAATTTCTTTAAATCAATCAATCAATCATTCGCGATGTCTTTGGCAGCAATAAGATAGAAAACAGGCTTTTATTTTATTAGGAAGCTGAGCTTGTCAACATTTCAAACGGGAGGTTGGCTGACCTCCGTTTCTGCAGAGTGTTGGGGGGAAAGGGAACACAGACAGCTCTGGGGCTGAATTTGAATGCGGCTCTACAGGGGTGCCTGGGTGGCTCAGTCGGTTGAGCGGCCGACTTCAGCTTAGGTCATGATCTCGCGGTCTGTGAGTTCGAGCCCAGCGTCGGGCTCTGTGCTGACGGCTCAGAGCCTGGAGCCTGCTTCCGATTCTGTGTCTCCTTCTCTCTCTGCCCTTCCCCTGTTCATGCTGTGCCTCTATGTCTCTCAAAAATAAATAAACATTAAAAAAAAAAAAAAATTTGAATGCGGCTCTACAGAGGAGGGCGGGAGGGGGGTCTCGGGTCCAAGTGGGACCCACTGGGTCACAGTGGTGGGGGGACAAAGCTTGGGAGAGCTCCTTGGCTAGTGAGCACAAACTCAGGAGGAGATAATCCATCTCCACTGGTCCGGCGTGGCCAGATCACGGAAACAATTCCAAGGATTCAGTGGCAAACGGGAGGTGGAAGAAACGGAAGGAAACGGAAGGATAAGGGCCTCTGTAATCCAGGAATGGGGAGTGTGGAGCGGGGTACAGACACGGGTGGGGTAGGGACCAGGGTCTTCAGAGGCTAAGGAGCAGGCAGGAGCCAAATAATCAGGGACCAGCACAAAGCCTAATCCGTAGCGCGTGCTCAGCAAAAATCTATTAAATGAATGGTCTTGAATACCAGGCTGATGGCTTTATTTTTTTTTTTTTATAGCTTTGATAGCTGGATGCTTTTTCTGTGCTCAGAGGCAACCCAGTTACAGGCCTTTATTCATTCATTCATTCATTCATTAGCTCATTTTACGGATGAGGAAACTAGGGCTGGTGACACTAAGTGGCTCAGCCAGGGCCCCAAAGCTGGCTAGTGCTAGAATCAGGACTTAAACCCAATTCTGTGCGAGTCCAGAGAACCCAAGCTCTTCGTCTCCTGGGACTTTGTC
The DNA here is from genome assembly GCA_030068075.1 of Paguma larvata. Lineage (NCBI taxonomy): Eukaryota > Metazoa > Chordata > Mammalia > Carnivora > Viverridae > Paguma > Paguma larvata. The sequence goes on from CM057844.1 coordinate 30,434,014, forward strand.
CTGCAGAAGAAGGAAGTGAAAAGACGAGGCTACATCTTGACTTTCATGTGACCTAAGTACCTTTGCTTTAATGGGCTCGTACTTCATAAAAATATACTAAAAATTGTAATTTATGACTGTGTTGGCATAAAGGAAAACATAATCCAGGCTGAATTATAATCATTTTTTTGGTCTGAGTTTAAAGAAATTAAAATACATCCGTGGGACTCCCAGGGTGGCTCAGCTGGTTAAGCCTCCGACTTCGGCTCAGGTCATGATCTCATGGTTCATGAGTTCAAGCCCTGCATCCCCCCTCTCTGCCTCTTTCCAGCTCGTTCTCTCTCTCTCTCTCTCTCTCTCTCTCTCTCTCTCTCAAAATAAATAAATAAACTTTAAAAAAAACGTACCCATGAGACTCCCAAAAGAGGCAAGGACTACAGGCACAGCACCTGCCGTCCCTGCAGGGTGGGGACAGGCCCTGGACAAGGATGCCTCAGGGATGCGATCTCTGTGCCTAAGAAACTGGTCCGTCCCCTTTCAAACTAACCAAAACCACCATTTGGGGTGTAGACCTGGGAAGCTACCCGGAAGGGCAGGGAATACTCCCCTAGCACACGCCAGAGCCCTGCAGGGGGTCTTCCCAGACCTTGAGGCATGTTCACGTCTTCAGGAGGACAGTGGAGAGGGAAAAGCTCAGTCAGCGGGGGGGACGCAGACCAGGCCAATTTTGTGCACACGGAGAAACAGAGGGAAAATCTAGGCTGCCCCGAGTCCTGGCCCTGCCCTTCCCCCAGCGCGGCAGGTGGGGGGTGCTTGGACTGCCCTCTGCCCTCCACCCTTGCCTGGCTTCCTGGACCAGCCTCCCTGGGAGGAGCGGAGGCCCCATGGGTGACCTTTGGCCTCCGCCTCTCTGATCTCTGTCTTCGGTCCCTAGCCCCACCCCTGTTCCTTAGAGCTCCCCGGTGAGAACAATGGACACTTCGGGACACTTAGGAGAGGGGGATCCCAGGGCCTACCCAACCCACTCTCCACGCCCCCCTCAGGCTCCCTCAGCCTCCACACTTCTCTTCTAGAAATCAAAGCCCCCCTTCCTGGGGCTTCCTGACAACCCTTCTCCCCCTCTCCCCCAGCCCCAGTCCTTAGCTTTCTGAAAGAAAATGTGAATGATCTTCAACTTAATCTCTGCTGGGCTCTGTGCTGAACACCATACTTACTCGATGCCCTGAGTAACTCCACAAAATAGCTAGTATCGTTGCCTCACGAGAGAGTCCTCTGAGTTAGGGGACTTGTTCAGGGTCACACAGCAGTAAGTGGCCCGGTCAGGGTTCAGACCCCCCTGGCTGGCTCCAGAGTCCTGGGTGCTTCTTCCTCGTCTCCTTAGTCCCCATTCCCTAGCCTGACTCCCATGTCTGTCCTAACCCTGGCCTTCACAGAGCGCCCCCCTCCCCACAGCCCGCGTCCCCACCCGCCAGGCACACTCCCAACACTCAGAGCCGCTGATGATTCCTCAAACTCCTACATGAGTTCCTCCTCCTGTGCCTGGAGCCCCACTGTTCCCCCAGCCTGGGACACACTTCCGGACGGAGGACGTTCTCCAGGGGACTGAACGTGGCATTTGACAGTCTGAATCCCACCTCTGCCCCTGGGTCCGACCTGTGTGACCTTGGACGAGTCACCTTACCTCTCGGAACACCGATTTCCTGAACTGTAGAATCGGAGCCACAAGGCCCCCTCGTACTGTTCACAGGAGAACTCACTGAGAGCGGGCAGGTAGGAGAGAGGCACAGAGTGGGAATTCCAGGGACATTCTCTAGGTGGCCCCCCACCACCACCACCTACTCCCAGCACCATGGCCACCTCCTGCCCTTTAGACCTCAGCTCGAACATCACCTCCCCTGAGATGCCTTCGGGGAGCCCCTCAGACAGTGGACAGTGGCAGTGGTCTGCCCTTTGGGCTGTGAGCTCTGGGAGGATCTGAGTCTCCTTTGGAGCCCAGCCCAAAACGTGGGGCTGGCTGCGTCCTGATGTTTGTTGGAAGGAGGGAATTGTTGGAATGAGGGATGAGAGAAAGGAGGGAGGGAGGGAAGAAGGAAAGAAGAGACAGGGTAAGGGAGGGAGAAGGGGGAGAAAGAGGGAGGGAGGAGAGGGGAAAGGAAGGAAGAAACAGGGAAGGAGAGAGGGAGGGGAAAACAGGGAAGGAAGGAGAGAGAAGGAGGATGAAGAAGGAAGGAGAAGAGAGGAAGAGAAGAAGAGAAGGAAGAGAGGAAGAGGAGAGGAGGAAGGAGGGAGGGAGGGAAGGAAGGAGGAGGGGGAAGAAGAGGGAGGGAGGGAAGGAGGGAGAGAGGGAGGGAGAGGGAAGGGGGAAGGAAGGGATGGGGAGAGGGAGGGGGAAGGGAAGGCAGAGAAGGAATGAATGCATCAGCTGAGGGTTGGGAATGGGAGTGGACATGGACTTTAATAGTAGAAAAATAACTTGAGTCTTAATTATTTTGCTAATTAGGCCCAAGATGTCTGGGGGCAGGAAGAAGGGCGACTGCATTTAACCTGGTTACCCAGTAACCACCAGCCCCATTGCTGCTCTGGATCCCCACTGAGTGGACCCCACGCCCCCTTCAACCAAGCCACCTCAGACTTAGAGCTCCCAACAGCCCTCACTGGACTGAGGGGGTGGTCTCAGGGAGCAGAGCTGGGCTCCAATCCCCACCAGGTGGGCTCCCCAGGGTGTGGGGGGGATTCTCAAAGTGGTTTTCCCCCTTGTTATACACCCGGCCCTCTTCTGAGCCAGGCAACAAGACTTAATCCTTCTCCTGGGACTAGCGGTTGGGGGGCGGGGGGAGCGGGAAACCTGCAGGCCAGGGCAAGAGTGAGCCCAGGCAGAACCCTGACCCTCCTCCTCCTCCTCCTCCTCCTCCTCCTCCTCATCCCCATCCTCCTCCTTCTGCGCCCCATTCCTCTCCCGTGCTTGCCTCCCACCCTCCTCCTCCAGCCCTAATCTCACCTCTCTCCAGCTGCTCCCCACCCCCCCAGCTCCCATCCCTCTCTGGCCCTCCCCCTCGCCCCTCCCGCTCTCCATCCCTTCCCAGGGAGCCCTGGTAATAACAGCCTCCAAACCAGCCAGACAGGTTCTGGGGGACCCAGCCCAGCCCCAGAGGCAGGTAAGGAGGTGGAGCGTGACCCCCCAGCTGCCGGCTGCCTGAAAACACCGATTATCTCTGCAGTCCGCTGACCTGTGGCCTGGGGTGGGTGGGGGCAGGGTAGAGAGGAGGACACCCTGGACACAGGGTCTGTGTTTCCAGACCCCGCCACCCAGGAACACGCCGACCACGGACGCAGCTCCGGAGAGCTCTCTTCCGAGACCCGACAGTCTGCAGTCCTGCCCGGCCAGACACACCGACTCACATTTAATTACACACGGAACCAATCACCTGGTTGAAATGAGTGAAGTCTCAGAAAGGAGGTGTGACATCGGGGGGGTGGGGGAGGGATTAGCAACTTTTTTTCTTACAAAGACAGTGTTTGAAGCTTGGACAGGAAAACAATGCCTGAAAATCCCTGTCGCAGCCAGGGCTCCGACCCGGTTTTCTCCACCTCCTGCCCCTCGGCCACCAGCGACAGGAGAGGAGGAAGGGAGGAAGGTCAGAGCAGTGGGAAGTCGGCGTGGATTCCGAGTGTGACTGCGAGGGGGTATGTGTGTGTCTCTTTCAGCGTGTGAGCATATAAACGTGAGCCACGTAGCCTGGGTTCAAACCCCGCCCACACCTCTTCTTAGCTGCGGGACTCAGGGCAAGTTAGTGAGCCTCTCTGTGTCTCGGTTTCTGCACCTGTAAAACGGGCAAACGAAGTGTTACTTGCCTCCCGGAGCTGTCACGAGAACCGAAGGAATTCATCGTGTCCTTGGCAGAGGACACAAGGGGGGCAGCACTTCAGGGCTGCTACCGTCTCTGCCGTCAGTGTCAGCGTTAGTAGTATTAGAAGTAATAATACGATCGTTACTGTGAACACTACTTACAGCCACGCTTGGACCCGTCAGCACTCAACTGGGCATTGTGTGCGTGTGTGTGCGTGTGCGAGTGTGTGTGCGTGTGCGAGTGTGTGTGCGCACGTGTGTGTGTGTGCATGTGTGTGTGTGTGTGATATGACCAAGGCAGGACGCTGCAGGTGAATAAACGGAACTTCATGGACACACGGCGAGTGAATGTGACGGCTTTAATCTCAGCTCTATGGATTGGAAGTGTGACACCAAAACCAAGGTGCGGGCAGGAGGCTCTAGGAGAGAATCTATCCCCTCACCCTTCCCAGTTGGTAGAGGCCACCTGCACTCCCTGGCTCGTGCCCCCTTCCTCCTCTTCCCAAGCCTGCTTCCTTACTCATCTCTCCCTCCGCTCCCGGACAGAAAGGTTCTCCCCCTTCAAGAACCGTTGTGATGACATTTGCCCCGGCCCGGGGAAGGCGAGACAGTCTCCCCAGTCTCAAGGTCATGACCCCTAATCGCATCTGCCGCGTCCTGTCTTCCGTGGAAAGGCTAACGTGTTCCAGGGTTCCGGGCATTTGGACGCAGACATGGTACGGAGGCCATTATTCTGCGCGCCACCAGCAGGAAAAGCCCGCCATCCCCCGGCTCTAAACGTGTTCTGGCTGGATCGCACCGGGAAGCATCTGTCTTCTGGGGCCCTGGGCACCGCCAGAGGCTGGAGGTAGCCAGACCAGCAACAGAGAGGCCACCAACCCCATGTTCAAGAGCATCCTGACTACAGCTCTCGGGTCGTCTGGCCGGGTTTGGGCCACTCCTCCCAGCTGCGAAAAGGGCAGCGAGGCCCTGCCCTCACACTGCCCTGCGTGTCACGCTCAGGGCCGAGCCTCCAATTCCTCGCCTGGAAAAGCACTCTGAGGACCACGCACAATGACACAGGACACTCCTGCGGTGGTGCCGGGCACACGGCACACACTCAATCGGTGTTTCACGACGCCCGTTCCACATCCCTGAGACGCAACAGCGGCTGCAGTGTGAGACAGGGTGTGTGTGCGTGTGCGTGTGTGTGCGTGCGCGCGCATGCGTGTGCAGGAAAGCGTGTGAACGTGTGAGCATGAAGGCGTGGAAGAGGATGCTTCCCTGCACGGAGAACTTAGCCCCGTGTCCTCGCCCCGGGGCCCAGGCCTCCCACCAAGTCAGAAGGGCAAAGCCGGCGCGCCCACAGACCCTGTGCTTCCGGGAGCCTGACCGCGGAGCGACGCCCTGGGCAGGACATTTCTCTGAAGTTTCCTGCCTCGCACATTCTGCTCCAGAGCCATCCGCGGCTGCTTTCTGAGAAAGAACAATGTTTCACGCCGCAGCTCTTCAGACCCCCATGCGACTGTTAAAACTGGTGAGGTCAGACTTCGTACAGGCAAGGTGTCCAAACCATATCGGTAAGCGCGAGGGAAACGGGAGTTTCACAACGCTGGGTATAGATTGGACCCATTTTTGTTTTAAAAAAGAAGTGTCCGTCTTGCCCGGTTTCAGAAACACAAATACTTTCAAGGCACGAGGCAGAAGTGGGCAGATAGAAGACTCGAGGGGGGGAGTTAGACCGCGAATCACGGCGCAGGGAGCCCCCGCATGAAACACTCAAATCCCAGCTCTCAAAGTGAACGGTCAACTTTTGGCCTCTGGGGTCTGTAGAAGGGTGTGTGTGTGTCTTGTGTGTGTCCATGCCTGTGTCTGTGTGCGTGTCTGTGTGTGTCCGTGTGTGTCTGTGTCTGTGTGAGTGTGTCTGTGTTCATGCGTGTGGCTGTGTGTTTCATGTCTGTGTCCGTGTGTCTGCGTGTGTCCGCGCGTGTCTGGGAGGGGTATAGAAATGACGGTTTTGCAGAGGGAATGACAGGTTTCACAGCCTCTGCTCCTTTTCTTTTCTGTTTACATTTTGCCTTTCCTTAATCTTTTAAAACAAGCTTACACAGGTATCACCAAAGTCTCAGGACCGTTTTAAGCTTAAAAGCCAATATTTCTGTAATCATAAGAACTGAAGACACAGAGGTAAATACATGCTCAAATATTTGTGTAAAGACAGTGCACCAGGAAAGCCGGTGATGCCGACACCCTGGGTCACCTGACAGGGACACTGACCAAGGCTGCCGCCTGCAGCCTCGGGGGCAGGCGGGCCCTGCCCACAAGGGGCCTCGGGGAAGGTCGGCAGGGTCTGAGCAGAGACGCGAATGTCCCGAGGCCCCTGTGTTCCCAGCGCACACTCACTCACACACACACCCCTGCAAGCAAGCCCCGCCGTGTGGCGCGGACTCTCCGTCCTCAGCAGGCGCCGGTCTTGGAGACAACAGATCGGGCGTCCGTGGCCGACTCTGCCCTTTGCCCGCCGAGTCGTGCCGTTTTCACTCTCTGACCTTCGATTTCTCCATGTGCCAAACGAGGATAAGGGATGATACATGAAAAGTGCCCAGCGCGGTCGCCGATGCGTGGCACCGCCCAGTCAATAGGGCTTCTAAAGAAGCGAGATCCTAGCCTCTCCCCAGCCCCTGGCCTCCGGCCAAGTAGGAGTTCGTCATTAGAAGTGGGCAGGCTGCCTGGAGAGAGCAGAGTCCGCCTGCCTTATCAGGCCGGCCTGACCCGGCCCCACGGAGAGCTGGCCTCTGCCCTCTGACTGCCTGCGTCTGACTAGTTCTGGGACATGTACCACAGGATCCCGTGGCCCTGAAGCTGAGGGTCTTCACCACCTGCCTGGGAGGAAAGCAGGATATTCCCATTTTGGAGATGGGAGCTCAGAGGGGCTCTGTAACTTCTACTCATACATCTGCTTTCATTCGTTCATTCGTTTGATGTTTAAATGAGATACTAATAAGGACCAGGCACTGTGTGAGGCTGGGGGCAGGAGGAAGGAGCAGTAAACCACACCTACGATGTCCTTGATGTCACAGGATCAGGACCTGTGCACCTGCACAGTCACAGGGGACCCTGCAGCTAGAAAGGGCAGCGCTCACTCTAATGCTCTGTCACCATCTGAAACTTCCTAATAATTGTGAAACAAGAGGTCCCCCGTCTTCATTTCGCACTGGGCCCTGAAAATCATGTAAGCGATGGAGCCAGAGGGTCAGGAAACCGAATAGCCAGTCCCCAGGAGATGAACGTCTAAGGAAAGGAATCCCCAGCACACCTTGGAGAGGGGTGGGGAACGGTAAAGGGAGGGGGTGCTTGAGCTGTGGCGTGACTTCCTGAGAGAGTACCTTTCTGGCTGAGCCTGACAAATGAGTCAAAACTGACCTGGGAAAGAGGTAGAAAGATAAGATGAGTGATAGTTTTCTTCACTCCAAGAGTCCTGGCCTTATAGGACCCTACTGAGCCGACCGTTATGAGGCTCCGTTCCATTCATTCCTTCATTCATTCGGCCGATATTCGTCAAGCACTCACTGGGCAGCAAGTACCGAGCAGGCCAGCACAACAGTACGGGACGAGACAGACCACGCCTTACGCCACGTGCGTCCTAGCTGGGAAATGGCCATTGACACAACTTATTGCCCAGAACTATTTATCTATTCCTGGGATTTGCATGAGGAAGAGGTCCACGGTACTACGGAGCACATGGTGGGGGCTGAGCCGTGCTCGGGGACACAATTCCTGCCCCGCCCGGGGCCAGGCACAGAGGAGACCTTGGGAGAGTATGGGCACGGCGGGTCCCGTCTGTGACTTCTGTTCCACTGCGGACATCGGCCGGGCCCTGCTGACTCCAGGAGGCACCATGCCAGCGGCCACATGGCCGTGCCCTGGTCCCAGGGGCAGTGGGTGGACTTAGGGAGGAGCCAGCCCATGGCAGGGAGAGGGCAGGAGAGCAATAAAAAGTGTAATTAAAGGGAGACAGCTTTCAGAAGGAGGGCGAGAGGGAGGCTAGGCCTTCTGACCAACAGTGTGGCTGAGACTTCCGTCATATATGTCAGGCCACCTTCGGAGCCCTCTAAGCAGGTGCTCCATGTTACGCTAGAAGAAACGAGGGCTCAGACAGGCTGAGCAGCCACCTGAGGTCACAACGAAACTGGCGGCAGAATCCAGTCTCCGACTCCCAGAGCACAAGGCTGCCTCCACTCACCTCCTCACTGACCAAAACCTCTCCAGGTACTTGGCAGTCCTCCAGGGAAAGTTCCCTCCAGCCCCAGAACCAGCAAGGGCTACATTGCTCCTGAGCGGTGGGTCTCTTTGTGTTTCTTTGAGGAGCACTGTAGGGTCTCAAAGTTGATCTTTTTTCCCTCTTCCCATTGGCCACCAGGAAGCCCGGAGTGCACATGGGGGCCCATCGCAACATGACTTTAGATCGGATGGGAACCATAAAGTCGCTTCTGTTCATCTCACTCTTTTATGCTGCTTTTAACCTCTGCCTCCTATTTTTTACTAATTTGTGATGTTATTTGCTCCCCCATTACTCCCAGCCACATTAAGCCATCTTCAAACTTTTCAGCATTCTCTACGTGTCCGCTTCATCCCCGCCTTCTCTGGCCCCTCGAGCACAAGGCCCAGGTGACGTTGCCCAGGCTCCCTGTCCTCACCCCTTCTCCCTGTTCAAGCTCTCACCACACTCTGACCCAGCATCCAAATTCTAAGTTCTGGGGAAGCAGATGCTTGCCAGCCCAGCTTGGGTCAGGTGTCCACTCACAGTTCAAGCAGCCGCGTCCACGCACTGGACCGTGCGAAGGGGCACGTGATGGGCTGCGTGGCTGCTGGGACCCCAACTCGTCATCACAGTCAAGCCCCTTAGGACCTGCACGCAGGCTCCCCTTTTCAATCGTAGCCATCTTCCTGCACCTCTGTCTCCAGCCAAATAGGACCCCAGAATAACCACATGCTGTTCCAGAAACTTCCTCCGCTGCCACCTGTGAGATTTCACGCAGGCTCCCCCCGGCGCGGCCCCTTCCTCCAGCTCCGTCTGTCTGTCTGTCTGTCTGGCCGGGTGGATCACCAACCCAAATGCTGCCTCCTCGATTTCCTAAGCCTGCCTGGTCCGGCCCAGCCGTTTTGGTCCTCCTTCTGCTCCTGTTCGGTGCCATCTGTCCCCTCCACTTCCACCCTGCACCGTGAGTTCCCATAAGCCTCCATTGGCCTTGTCAGGATGCTGGACTGCCGGACTGCAGAGACTCTGAAGCAAGGAGACAAAGCCATGTGCCTTGGGGACAGCCAGACCTCAGTTCAAATCCTGACTCAGCCACTTTGCAGGAGGACTTAGGCACGCCCCTGCTGGCTGGGAAGGAGCCAAGTGTCATCACCAGGAGGCAGACTCTGGGATGAGGGCCAATGCTCACCCACCACCCAGAGTGCCTTGAGAGGAACTGGCCAGAGCTGACAGCACTTTGTGAACAGGGAGGCCAAGGCAGGGGTTGGTGGGGCAGGACTTGAATTTGGAGCCATGTTACCCCAGCTGATGCCTGCAGGCTCCATCAGACCTTTCTCGAAGGTCTGAGCTTGGAGTGCTTGGAAATCTCATAACGAGCCAATTTTCCTCTGGAAGAGTAGGTGGGTACCGACCAGGGCCGACAAGGTAATGAGCATGTTGGTGAAGGTGAAGATGATGATGGCGATGATGGCGGCCATGAGCTAACACACAGAGCACTACGTATCCCCCAGACGCGGTTGGAAGCGCCCTATGACACAACACTGCAAGGCAGGGGCAAATACTATCATCCCGTTTTACAGATGAAGACACCACGACAGGGAGCAGCGACCTGACTTGTCCAGAATCACACAGCGGGAGCATGTTGGAACTGGCATTCCGGTTTCAGAGTCTGCACCCTTGCCTATAAAATTACTAACTAGATTTATAATACAGCGACAACAGCTATCACTATTTCTCAAGCCCCTACTATGACCCAGAGCCGTGCTAGGCACTCTACAGGAACAAAAGAGATTTAACTCAGACGGGATCATGGTTCCTGTTCAGCTGATAGAAAATTCGAACCCTCCAGGTGAAAGCAGGCTTTACCAATACCGTGGGGCCAGTAAGTCCAGAGGTGGCTGTCACCCCCAGCCGGCCTGACTCCGGGCGCCCCATCTTAACCACAGACACACTGTGGCTCTGCGTCTGCCCACACACACTCTTCCGTGAGTCCACGTGCACGTGCACATATGTGTACCAGGACACGGTCGCCCCACACAGACTGATGCAAACACAGCTCCCAAAACCCAACGGTGTGGTCACCAAGTTAGGGACCCAAGCCCTCGGCCTGAAGACTCAAGATGGTCTCTCCAAAAAGGGGCTCCCTGAGTGGGAGGCAAGTTTGCATAGCAACCATGCCAGAAAATGCTGGCAAGCCCTGTCAGTCAAGGCTCCCTGGGCTCCGAGCATCTGGAAAAAGCCAGTGGGGGTGAGAATATTCACTCGGGGCTGCAACTCCAGCTTCTTTCCCACAGTACGTTCACAGCTGTAAATCCTACTTCCCAGGAGCTCCTGCTGGGGTTTGCACACTGCCTTCCAGGGGCCTTCCCTGCCAATCAATTTCGGTGTGAATTCAGCCAGAGATCCTGGCCAGCAGAACCGGTTAGACCTGCCTGACGGTCTCCCAGCCGCAATGCAGGAGTCTGGGCTTGCGGCTAAATCTCTCCTTCCAGATTGCTCCTGGGAGCATTTCCTGAAGTCCCACCTCCTTCCCAGCCCTCTCCTGAGCTTGCCTCTTCCTGGGGTGACACCGACCAGCCCGGCCCCCGCCTGCCGTAACCACGGCACCCACCACCCACCAGACATGGTGGACGCGTTGCATCTCCGCACATCCCTCCTGAGGCCAGAAGAAGAGGGCAACACACTCCCCACTTTACCAGGAGGCACCTGAGCCTCGGAGAGGTAAACTGAATTGCCTAAGTCCCCTCAGCCAGGAAGAGTGGGGGCCGCGTCTACACGCAGGTCTGTCACTCCGCAAGCCGAATTTCTTCGAGGCCCCCAATCGAGCTCCGGTGAGGATTTCCGAAACTGGACAAGGTCTTCCCCTTGGCATCTCAGACCTAGAAGTGATTGAGAAGCAGGCGCTCTAAAGAGGGGTGGGCTATGGATGGCAGAGAACTTCATACGGAAACAGCTCAGGCCAAGGTGCGGAGGCCGGAGAAGCCACGGCAGGTGCTGGGGTCGGTGTGGCCAGAGCTCAGGATGTCGAGTGAAGAATAAGAGGGCCAGCGGCCCATATAACACAGGGCCCTGAAGGCCAGGCCATAGGATCTGGAAAAAGTCCTGAATGTGGAGAGCCACAGATGGTTTCTGAGCAGGACTAGTAGCCAGTATCTCAGAGAAACTAGTCTGAAAGCAACGTCTCTCCTCATCCCAAGGAAAAGAAAAGGAACTATAACTACACACACTGACAGATGTTATCTAGACTTACTCTGGTGATCATGTTGCAATATATACAACTACTGAATCATTATGTCGCACACCTGAAACTAATACAAAGTTATGTGTTCATTAGACCCCAGTAAAAAGAGTTTTGTACAAAAAGCGGTGTCCCCAGTGGAGCGCAGGTGGCTGGAAAGGATGGTGCAGGGTGGTCGGGAGGGATGGGGGTGCTCTCTTCTCAGAGAGCCGAGTCTTCACTGACTAACACCCCAGAAGCCTTTTTCACCCCGTTACAAATTCTACCTCCCCTATCGTCTAACCCCCGGGCTCAAGAGTCTAATAGTTGAAAGCACAGACTCCGGGATAAGAGCCTGCGATTGAATCCCAGCACTGCCACTTAGTAGCTGTGCGCCCTTGGGCGAGTTGTTTGACGCCTCTGGGATGATTCCATTTCCTCATCCAGCACCTGGGGATAAGGCTGTCTCCCTGCCTTGCAGAGTCCGTAGAAGGGTTACGCGAGTGAATAGTTGCAGAAGCACTTTGCTGCCGGGCGTACGGGCGTAGGGAAAGTGTTTGTAAGGTAAGGACCTCTGAGGCCACGGCCGCTGGTCTAGCCCTCAGACGCAGAGCCAGGACGAGCCTCACAGGGGGCAGGCTGAGTGATCCCATTCTGGTCCTCGTCATCGTCAAGTACTTTGCTCCCCACAAACCATTGCTTTCACAATATGCCCTGGCCGCGTCCCAAGAACCAACTTCAGGCTCACGGGTCTCTAATCCGCAGGTTTCTGGAGCCTTCTTGGTCTTCTGGTGCACTCTCCTCCCGCAGGCAAACGGAGCAAGGAAGGCAGGCCATCGGAGAAAAGCCATCGGAGCCAAGCTTTTGGGCCATCTCAAGCAAAAGAAAGGTCTTTTAGATAGATGAAGCCTGTAACCCAGCTGGTATGTTGGATTACGTATATAAGAGGATACATTCCAGGGAGAGGTCCCTGTCACTGACTCTGAAGGAGACAGAAGCTGGATGGGCAGGCAAATATGGGTTCCCTTCGAGGTTCTCATCTGAGGGCCAGGACAGACTCTTCCCCAGGAGTCTCTGTGCTTTGCTTCTGCCCTTTGACCTTCCCCAAACCACCCCAGAATCTGGCTCAGCATCTTGGACCGCCCAAGCCACGGTTTAGGTGGAACTGAAATTTGGAGCATGGCTCTCTCCCGCGGCAAAGACAAACTCGCGGGCTGTAGCTTTTGCAAACAAGACAGTGATGAGACCAGAGGTGAGTTTTCAGAAGAGGACCCTGGCAGTCTGAGAGGGGCCAGTCCAGGGTGGGGCCTGGAAAGCGAGTTTGTGAGACTCTGGGAACTGACCCGGAACAAAGCGGGGACATTCCAAACTAAGGCGCGGTGGTGGAAAAAGCCAGAAGCGTGCATCGCAGAGGGGATATGAAAGCAGACCTACCCCCAAGAGATCGGCCTCTTTCTCAAGAACTGGAACAGCACGAACTTTGAGGGCTCACTTGCCAGTGGTGTTAGCCATCACTTGGAGACACAGTCTCTCCACCTCTGCTTGGAAACAGGAGTCCCCTGACTCCATTTACCTAGCTATGAAATGGCCCTGATGTTTGATCCCTTCCGGTAGGAGGTAAAGACCCAAAAGTCATAAAGAATGCAAGAGGGCAGGGTGGGGTCCGGGGCTGCTCAAGGATGTGTTTCAATTTCCCAGCCCCAATTATCCAAAAGAAATGTCCCCCTGAATCATGTCTTCCTCTCTTCATCTGTATTCCGCTTTTATCTATTGTCTTAAGTTTATTTATTTTGAGAGTAGGGGAGAAGCAGAGGGAGAGGGAGAGAGAGAATCTTAAGCAGGCTCCATGCTCAGCACGGAGCCCAGTTCGGGGCTCGATCTCATGACCACGAGATCATGACCTGAGCTGAAATCAAGAGTCGGACGCCTTAACCAACTGAGCCACCCAGGCGCCCCTGCGTTCCACTTTTAGACAGCCTCTTCCTGCGTCAACGCAACACAAAGCAGGAGATTGGGGGAGGCTGATTTTGACTTGAGGACACTGAATACGATCTTTTCTGGATGTTTACAAAGTGTGTTTACCAAGCAGCCTGCTCCCCAAACCCTAGCAATTGCCTAAAACAAGAAAGCTGTTGATTTTGCAGAGTGTTTTCTTTAAAAAAAAAAATCATCACAAATGTTAGATTTAGAGACATTATTTCTTTTTAAAAATAACTTGTCAAGGGGACAAAGTATTTAGGAGGCTTTCTTCTCAGCTCAGAAAGCAACAGGGAGAGGAGCCGGGTTTGTTTTTTTTTTTTTCTGCATGAAATTAAAGCGGAGGTGGGGGAGGTGGGGGGAGGGGTGGATACATTGGAGAAGGGAGGGGGGTCAGAAACAGGAGGCAGGCAGGTTAGTTCCCCGCCCTCTGAATCCCAACAAGACCCGTCTCTGATCCACCCACCCCTGCCTTTTTCTCTTCCAAGACCCACCAAGAATCTAGACGGAACAATGAGAGTGAGTTCCGTTCTGCCCCCCCACCCCGCCTTCCCTCCCTCCTGTCCCACCGCAGTGCTCCCTGACCTGCCTCTCCTATCAGACGTCAGTCTCTCTCTTCACAGATGCCAGAATGTGTCCCACAGTGTACCACCGAGGGACACGAGATTTTGGTGGATGATACACAGACAATCTTGTTTTTTTTTTTAATTAGCAGTATGTATTTTAAGGAATCAAAAAACTACATAGCGATAGATAAATGATAGATAGACAGATAGATAGATGATAGATAGGACCTCAAAGCTTTCACAGACATTACCCCTTTCCTTTTGAAGAGCATTTTACTCAACACAGCTTCATTCGACCAATCACTGGATTGTTGGGGTCTTACTGAGTGCCAGCCACCACTCATGGTGCTTAGGGACATCAGTGAACAAAACAGTCATCAGATGCTGACCTCACAGAGCTTATGTGCTGGAAGGAAAAGGCAAAAAATAAGCAATAGATAAATAATCCAGTTCCAAGGTGATTAGCACTGAGGGGGGGGGGGGGGGGGTGAGAAGAAAAGGAACGCAGAGCAGAATAAGGCCGGTCTGGAGGGCCCAGGGGGAGGGCGGGAGCAGGTTGCCAGATCAGGTAGGGTGGTCAGGATAAACCTCATCAGGAAGGGGAGACAGATCTGCGCAAGGAAGTGAAGGGGGTGAGGGAGATGGCACAGCCCCCTCTGGGAGAAGATGGTTCAGGCAGAGGGAATATTAAGCACCTGTCCTCAGCAAGGAGAATAGCCTGCCTGTTCCAGAAAGAAACGTAGGCCTAAAATGTTCTTCTCCTACGCAACTTGGATAATGCCCATTCAGGCTTCACATCTTCGCTCAAATATCACCCCCTCAGGAAGCCCTCCCTGACCACTCTTTCCCCAGTCTAGGTCAGCTTCATGTTGTACAGATGCTCCCAGAGACCCAGGTCGCCTTCTCCTTTTGAAACAGTACACTGATGACTATAGCACCTAACTGCTCCCTCTCGCTCTCTCTCCTGCTAGATTGTAAACTCCATGAGGATTGTTTGCTGGGATTATTTCTGGCTTTTTGCATTGTTGTATTGCCAACACCTAGCACAATGCCCGGCATACGGAAGACATGCAACAAATATTTGTTCAGTGGTTGAATGGATAGTCTTAGGTGACAGGCCCAGAAGCGGATGATTTGCTGAACACAGGATTGTAGCCGCTGTGAACTGGGACAGGAGGCTCCTCTGGGACCCAAAGTTTTGATGGGCCAGAGCGGCTCCAGGGGCTGGAGTCCCCACCATAGCAAATCTGGATCAGCCCAGGACTCCCACCTCGCTCTTGCGCCCCCTCCCCATTCACAAGCCGCCCCCCACATGCCGTCTTGCCAGGATAGCTTCTGTCTTCATCGGAAAAGCCAAGAATCAGAGATTCATGAAGCTTTTGCTCCCCCTTCAACTCTGCACCTGCAGCAGCAGCGAAACACTTCCGTTTGAAGCTTGCAGGAGGATCCTAGGAGCAGGGGACCAGCCTGGGCACATCTGCTGGGCCGCCCGAGAGGGCCCTGTGCTCCGGTGCGGAAGTGACCACCCTCGTGGAGCTAGTCTCACCGTCCGGCCCAGAGCTGCCAGGTGACACGCAGCAGCTGCGTGATTTACAGGGGCTGGTGGGGCGAGCTTTCCTCTCTCACTTCGAGATCTTGAGCGCTTCATATAAATATTTATGGGAGTCCGGGCCTCCATTAACCCTGCCGGTACCACATCTCACTTGTTACGTGGCGCTTGTGTGTGTGTCTGGGGGGGGGGGGCGCGTGTAAGGCCAGTGCCCCGATCTACAAACCATGTATGTCTGTGTCTG
Source organism: Paguma larvata (assembly GCA_030068075.1). Taxonomy (NCBI): domain Eukaryota; kingdom Metazoa; phylum Chordata; class Mammalia; order Carnivora; family Viverridae; genus Paguma; species Paguma larvata. The sequence continues at coordinate 30,449,630 of CM057844.1, forward strand.
AGAACACGCGAAGAGGAGCACAGGCCCGTGTGCATTTTGTCAGGGCGTTTCCACACATGAATCCCTGGCTCTCAGCGTAAGCACAAATCCACACAGGCACATGCACGATCGTGTGCATTTCGTGCACAGGCTTGAGAGTGCATACACAGCCGACATGTACATGTGGATTTGAGTGTGTGTGCACATACACACCTCCTGCCTCTGTGTCTTGAAGCACGAGTTGCATACGCGTTTAGGCACATCGGCGTGCAGCCCCGAAGTTTCCATACCACGCCGGAAACAGCTCTGCTTAAACTAAGGATGATTCTATCAAAACTGCCTCAGCTAGAGGCTGCCGCTTTTATAGACACTTGCTCTGCTAATTATGATCCATTTACGGGAAAGTTCAACTGAGAACAGATGAAAGGTGAGGGGTCCGTTGATAATTTACAAAAAGCCCCAATGTCCCAAGCTAGCAACGCCCAGGTGGGGCCCGCCCACCACACACACACACACACACACACACACACGGACACACACCAGGCCCACCGTAAGCTGCTGGCTTCTCCATGAGAGGTTGAAATGGGAAGATCGGAGCCGTAGTTCCCCTCCCATCCCCTGTGTTTGTCCTGCTATAGCTCCAAGCGCCCACTGCCCACCTCCGTGTCTGAGCAGGGAGGCTTGTGGGTGGAGAACGGTAACTACACCCCCAGGAAAGGGATGCGAAGAGAATTAGAAAGGAAACTCTCCCCCAACAGAGCTATTTCCCACCCCTCCATATTTCCCCCCAAGCTCTCCACCACCCCCTCCCCAGATGTTTCAGATAAGGGATTGTGAACTTGTGGCATTTGGTGTCAAAAATACAAATTTTGGTGGCAGGTGGGGACTCAAGTTTTACAGCTTCCCCTGGGCCTACTTCTCTGTCTGAATGGGCCATAGTAGCCCACACTTCAGAGAATTAAGTGAACCGTCGTAACCAGACTAGCCTCATGATTTGGCACCTCTGGTGCCCTGTGACCTGGCTGCCCCTCGTCAGTGCAAAGGGACACGTGGACCTGGCTCCAGCTCCCAGGCCACAAAGGAGGGCAGATGGCGAGCCCTGACCTGGGAGGTGCAGCCCTTTGCTGCCCACTCAGGGAAAGCGGAGCTGATTCCCCCAGACCGATCCAAGCCCAGAGCCTCCCCTGAGTAGGAAACAGGTGCGCGTAACCCTAGCAGGTCAAGGCTCAAGAAGAAACAAGGGGACTTGAGAGTGAGCTCCTGATTCCCAGTGGAGCCACAGGGCAGGGTGGATGCCTGCCTTGCTCTCTCCAGCTCTGAAATGAGCACCCTCTAAGCTTCCCACTCCCTGCCTGTCTATTTACTGAAAGAGATACGAGTCCGGGTAAAATGCCCCAGAGCCCCACAAGGGAAGGCATGGCGATAGAAGTTTTGAATTTGTGGACTTCTGCCCCTTTCTCTCGCCGAAACTGGCTTCTTCCGGAAAGTCTCAGGCCTCCTCCCGTTCCTCCTGAGGCTGCCCTTCCAGCCTGAGGACAGCATCCCTTTTTTGATACAAATAAAAAGGAATGTGTAACAAGCGGCTGCTCTTTTACAGGAAAATAACATCCGGGCAAAGAATGCAGAGAGGCATTCTGAATTTTGCTTCAGAACAAACCCTTATTAATAATTTAGGTGGTTTTCCAAATCAGAGCGGGAACTTATCTCGTACATTTAATTTCTTGCAAGTGAGAACACTCAGCTCTGATCTTCTTATCTAAATGCATCTTTTCAGAGAATATGTGTAGCACAAGAGAGAAGGGGACTTAGATACGAGGAAGACATCAGGCACGGAAAATGCATGGCGAAGGCGTGCAAAGCACAGAGGATTCATGCTCCGTCCGCAACTGAAAGGAATGCTCTCCGTGGTCCGGACGCGGCTCCTAGGGGCAGGCACAGCAGAAGGGACAAAATCCCAGGGGCAGCCTTCTCCAACAGGAAGCTAGTGCTCTGAGCCAGGTGAGCGCCAGCCTGGAAAGCCTTAGGATGACTTTCTCTGCAAAGCCGGTCCACCCTAGACCAGGGACTCTCCCTTCCCTGCAAGCTGGCACGTCTCCGGAGAGGACTGTGCTGGGCTCAAGCTTGGGAGCAGCTCTGGGAACCGACTGACTCCTTTTAGGAGGGCTGCCGCTGGAAAAGGCATTGTCTGCAAAAGTTGCCCTTTGAGGACTTTTATTTTGGTGGGGGGAGGAGGGGCAGAGTAAACCTCTAATCCTCCCTTCCTTACATAACAAATCCAAACACTGCTATCTCTGGGGTGGGAGGCCAGGCCCCGCAGACAGCGGGCTGTCCAGGGAAGGGTTACGCAAGAAGCCAAGCCAGTTCTGGGTTTTCCTTTCTGAAAACAGAGGGGCTCCTCCGAAGCCGGGTTTGCATCTGTAAGCCTGCAAGGGACCCGCTGGAATCTCTAAAGCCAGCTGTTTCCAGGGCCCTACAGAGAAAGAACTGGAGTCGGGTGGGTGGCAGAGGGAGTGGAGGGTTTGCCTGGCATGGCAAAAGCTGTGGCTGTAGTCACAGAAAAAGCCAAATGCCCACGCTGGTGTGGTTCCTGGCAGCTCCTACACTAGGCCTAAGAGGATGGGCACGGCAGGAGTGTGGGTGGCATGGAGGTGGGCACCGATGATGGGGACCGGGGTTGGTGCTGCCACAAAAATGCCCAGAGACCCTGGATCTAAGGAAGCCGGGCTGTGACCTATAGAGGGATCTGGGTCTAGGGCCCAGCCCCAGCTGCCCCGGCTTCTGCCACGGAGAGCCGGGCATGGCCAGCAGGGATCCCGCGGAAGGTCCATCCCCACCGGCTGGGCCGCAGGCGGACGGCGGGGAGAGGAGGCTGGGGAGGTGAAGCCGTCCAGGCGAGAGAGCCCAGAGCCACCGGGCTGGCCCGGTGCCCCGCGGAGGCTCCGGGACGTCGGAGCCCATCTCCATCCCCTCGCGGCTCCGCGCACTTACCGGACCCCGCGGCACCCGCTGCCTTGGCGCTTCCTCGCCTGGCGGTGTCTGAAGGCAGAAGGGACGTGGAGCCAAAACGTAGGGAGAAAGTTTTCTGCAGTGAAGAGCTCACTAAGGAAGGGCTGAAGGAACGGGAAATGGCAAAGAGTAGGGCCGCGGGAGAGCCCGCCGAGCGGGGCTGAAGCCGCCACCCCAGCGAGCGCACCCGGACTCCAGGCTGCAGGTTGGCCGCGCGGAGCGCCATCCCCGACCCTCGCCGATCACGCCCGCACGCCTTCCCGCACCCCAGTGCCACCCGGGGGTGTGTGGGGGGGGCTGCGCTCCCGCGATCCGACGGGGGCCGCCCCGGCCAGGAGCGAGCCAGCGCCCCCGGGCCTGTGTGCGTCTCCCTCGGCGCGCGTCCCCGGGCGCAGACGCCAGCCTGTCTACGCTGGACCAGTGCGCGCGTGGACGAGTCCCGGCGCGGGGAGCCTTTTGCCCCCCGGGGTCGCGGAGGAGCGCGAGGAGCCCGCGAGCAGGGGGGCAGCGGCGGGAACCGAAAAGGAACCTGCAGGCTGCAGGGCGCCGCGGGGCCGGGCCGGGCCGGACGGCCGGGGGGACCCAGTTCGCTCTTCCTGAGCTCGCGGGGGCCGGCTCGGCGGCGTGGTGGCGGGTCGGGACGGCGGGCTGCGGGCTGAGACGCGGCCAGGGCCTGCCCGCCCCGGGGTCTCCGGAGGTCCCGGCCTCCGCTGGTGCGCCGCCGGCTCTGCCCGCCTCTCACCTGCGTGCGTCCCCGGCCCGTTGCTGCTCGTATAGCGGGTGGGTGCCGGGACTGACAGCGCCCGCCCGCGAGGGCATCGGCGTGGGCGCTGGGTGTGTGTGTCTGTGTCTGCGTGTGTCAGTGTGTCATGAGGACCGTGTGCTGCGGTTGTCGGCCTCTCAGAGATGCCATTGGTCACTCTGAAACGGCCTGAGCCACCATGTCATTCTAGATGCTGGTCCCTCACTGGGCTGGTGTCTGTGTTTCTGTGCCCTGTGAAAGGAAAGCCAAGGCCTTGGAGTTTGCGACCCTCCCCAGCCCAGAGGCTTTTCTAGCAGAGCCCAGGTGACTCTGGAGGCGGACGATGCCAGTCCGTTTGGGATTATTCCAAAGGGAGTCAAACCTCCACCACGTGGAATCTGGGTGATCCCTCTTGATCTCCCGATTCGTCCAGCCTGCTGTCTTCCAGCGCTCGGCCTGGCCAAAGCCCTTTCGCCCCACAGGGGATACACTTGCACGTGTGGCCGTGCTCTTACCAAGTTTGTGAATGTGCCTTTGTACACACAATTACCCAACTAATCACACCCCCCCTTGCTCCTTCATCCATGCGTGTTCGGGTAGAGCCACTTCCCGGCCAGACTCAGTCACCATCCTCCTCCTCCCCCTTCACAGCCAAAGCCTTCTGTGCCAAGCACATCTTTGGGTTGGTGAAATGACTTGGGCCTTGGAATTTAATTCAAGCTAGAACCTCTGGCTTCTACTAAACACCACAGCTCTATTCAGTGTAAATCACTGCTGGGAGCATTTGCATCCATACTTTTTGGATTTTTTTTCTCTGGTCTGTCTTTACCAGACCAGGACCCCCACCCCCACCCCACCCCCAGGATTCCAGGGATCCCAGACCAAAAGCTATTCCCTGCTAGTTTCAGCCTTCCCATCTCTCTCCCTGGCTCTTCCCGGCTCTAGTTCCAGGCTCTGCTGCTGGGGGTGCTTACAACTCCCCATTAGGTCCTAGGGACTCGGAGCCACGGAACCCCAGGGCCGGAAGGCTGAGCCTCTGGGACTGCAGATATTGGGTCTGAGGCTATCAGAAGCCCCTTGGACCCAGCCACTGCCAAAGCGTGGAGAATCTTTCTGGATTTGGGGGCAGGGGCCAGGTAATCCCACTCCAACTCCCAGAAATATCCGAGGCCAACTCTGAATTATAGACGGGACTGCAAGAAGGCCGAGAGGGGTTCTGGGTAACCTAGACGGGAGAGCTTGACTCTTCCCAGCGTCTGGCAAAGGGAAGGTCTGGGCCCACCTCTCGGTCAGGGATGTCGGGTCTGCAAGGTGGCCACACCAGACTGATGTCCCAGGCCCCCTCTAGCTCCCAATTTGGGGAGTCACTGAAATCCTGGTCCAGATATGCAGTGCCCTTCTGTGGGTCTGAGGGCTCCCGGCCTGAGGGGCACGTGTGCCTGAGACACACCACCCCCCATGGGGAAGGGGGCTTCCCGTCTGAAGGGCCTCACCCCACAAGACCCCGTGCTGGATTCCAGCTGCTTCTTGCAAGTCCTGGGGAAGGAGGCATAGGCCTCCAGTTGGGGCAGCTGGGCTTTCTCGCTCTGGGCAGCAAGTTGCACTGAGTGGGAGAAAGTAGAGAGCCTTGCCCCAGGCAGGAGGGCCAGCTGAGCCTTGATTGCCAAAAAGACCCTGTCTCCCCATCAGGAAGCTTCTGGCTTCTAGGGATCGGCCCATCTCTACCTCAGAGCCCACAGGCTAGCAGGCCAGGACTGAAAGCCCCCCAAAAATGTGCCCCCTTCCAGCTCACAAACCTGCTCCTGAACGGGGTCTCTACCTAGAGCGAGAAGTGGGACCCCATTTGGGGCTCACGTACATACACACTCACAAGCGAGGGAGAGATCTGCCCAGACATGGTCTGTTTCTCCATTGGCCAGGGAGAGCGAGTGTCCCCAAACTGATTGGACTCTTAAAAAGGCAAGAGAAGAAACTCAAAGTCAGGCGAACGCGGAATCCTCTAAATAAACACCATTTCCATGGTTTTAATAAGCAAAATAGGAAACCATTTTAATAACCAAAAAACAGAAACCAGTCTGAATAAAACTACAATAGACTAGGTTTTAATATTTCCATATCATAAGCAGGGTTTGAAATTGATCCCTTATTTTACATGAAATAAAAACAAATTTCTGTTGCAGCAAATTTGATTTCAACACAGTTGAATCCGTAAAAACCGAAGCTCGTTTCTGATGCAGGACGAATATCCACAATATTTAAAACTGCAAGCACCATGCGGTTCATACAATCTTGTTATTACTGTTAATTTATCAACTAATACAAACTCAAAATGCATCCGGCCAGCAGCGCCAGCAATTTCAAATGGGAACTAAAAAATACACTTTTGTTTTGGTATTTTTGTCAGTGCAACTTAAACCCTTTTACTGACCTGCAGGAAAAAAAAAAAGTAATAAAGAAAAACACCCAGATTTTCCCTATAACTACTATACAACTGAAGGGGGTCGGGGTGGGGGGGGGACTCACCTGCTAGCTCAAAAGCAGGGAAAGAAACACACAGAACGTGTTGGTCTGAAGGACGCACTTGAAAGTTGCAAAATTACTTGCCAAGGTTTGGGTTTCCGGTTCTTTCTGAGTGTGGCGGTTGGTTCAGCATACGTTTAGGTCACCATTGGGCAGTGTCAGGGCTGGCGAAGCCACTCACCCCAAGAGCACCGCAGTCACAGCGATTAGTACGGACCTGGAGGGCTGTGAAGGGACCCTGGGGTGATTCGGATTGCATGAAAAAGCAAATAAGATGTTGTCCTTTCCTTTCTTGTTAAGAATGTCAATTTGGGACACCCCAATTAGCAAGGTGGGAGTGTTCCTCTGGGGTGCGGAACTGGGCAGCTGCCCTGTCCTGGTACTCAGGAACTGCGACCCCCTGTCCTCTTTCCGTCAACACCCACAAAACTGAAAACTGAAGCAGAAGGGACCAGAGGACCGAATGGAGACAGAGAGAGGGCAGAAAACATGCAACTTCCAAGGGTGCCCCAAGACAAAGTTGTTTTCTGATGCAAAATGCCTGGAACTTTTTTTTGTTTTTTTTTTTACTTACAAAAAAATAATGCCATAATAATAAACCCAAACGAAGACACTCAGCTTGCTGCCACGTTCTCTACGCTGTTTGGCGGGGGCGGGTATTTACAAGCCGACAGCCGGGACTGAACCCCGGCAAGCAGCCGCCGGGAGTTTCTGAACTGCGGTCCCTTCTCACTCAAAGAAACAAGGGGGTTATGACCCATGAGCAACAACATGCTAAAAGTTAAACAAGAAAACGGTACAAAATAGAAATTATTACCATACATGTCCAGCATGCAGGATTAATATTTTTAATGCAGATTTTCGTAATTTTTCTATATAATGGAGCAGGCAATAAAACTGATGAGAATTGCGCGCAGAACGTCCTAACTGAGGCCCGCGTCTCGGGGCTGAGAGCAGTGTTCTCCGGACCCTGGACAGACAGGTCCGTCTGTCCTTCCTTCCTTCCTTCGCTCAGCCTCGCCTCGCGCCTGCTGGGACGCCAGGGTCCCTCTCCTCTCCTCTCCTCGCTGCTCTCTTCCTGGGTTGGACTGCGCTCCGCGCCGCGACGCAGCGGCTGCGGCTTAACGCGCAAAGTTCAGAAAGCCAGGAGTCTCCAGACGGCCTTGGCGACGCCTCGGGACTATGCCTCGCCGCCCTCCAGCCAGGAGAAAAGTTGCTCCGGGACTTCCCACCCCCTCGTCTCTCTCTGGCTCTGCTCGAGTCTAGGAGGCGGCGCTGGCGCGCGCCGCTCTCCTCTTGGCCAAGGTCCCCTGCCTGCCCGCGCGCCCTCCCGTCGCCCGCGTCCCGCGCGCCCTTCCTCCCTCTCCCTCAAGTCAAACAGGTCAAGGCTGGGGCCGTGGCAGGGACAGGGTCCGGGGGGAGTCCGGGGCGGGGGGACACGGGACGGGGAGTCCGGGCCGGGGCACAGGGCGGGGGCCGGGACCGGCCACGACTCACAGAAAGAACTCGGGAGAGGAGGGGCTGTCGCTGGTGGAGCCCGCCTCCCTGAAGCCGGAGTTGGCGAGTTTCTCGCACTTGACCTTGTAGGCGTCTCTTTCGCGGGCCAGCCGGGACACCTCCTGCTTAAGCTGCTCCACCTGCTGAATGAGCTGCGTCTTCTCGTTCTCCAGGTGGTGTTTCTGCTGGACGCGTTTATACCTGCACGACTGGGCGTAGCCCCGGTTCTTCAGGGTCCGCCGCTTCTGCTTCAGGCGGATCACCTCGTCCTTGGTGAAGCCCCGCAGGTGGCGGTTCAGCTCGCGCACGGACATGGACACGAGCTGGTCGTCGGAGAAGCGGTCCTCCACGCTGCCGCTGCCACCGGCCGCCGTCGCCGCGGCGGCCGCGTGCGGCCCAGGCCCGGGGTGGCTGGTGGGCAGCTGCTGCGCAGGGCTGGCGGCGCTGGACGGCGGCGGCGACGCTTGGTGATGGTGGTGATGGTGCGGGTGCGCGTGCGGGCCCAGCTCGTCGTGGGGCACGCCGGCGCCCGGGTACGCGTGGTGCGGGTGTGGGTGGTGGTGGTGGTGATGGTGGTGGGCGCCGCGGAAGCCGTCGAAGCTCTGCAACGGCTGTGGCACCGGGTGCGAGCCGATGAGCGCCTCCACCGCATCCTCAGGCGTCAGGTTGAGCGCCTCGGGGTTCATCTGCTGGTAGTTGCTCGCCATCCAGTACAGGTCCTCGAGGTGAGTCTTCTGTTCGGTGGGGCTGAAGCTGGGCGACGAGGGCACCGAGCTGCACGGCGTGCTGAGCGGGGTGGATGACACCGAGCCGGCGGGCTGCAGGCGTGTGCAGGGCCGGCCCGGGCGCTCCGCGCGCCCCAGCGGCTCCTTCTTTACGTCGAACTTGAGCAGGTCGAAGTCGTTGACGTACTCCATGGCCAGCGGGCTGGTGGGCAGCTCGGGCCCCATGCTCAGCTCCGCGGCCATCGCTGACGCGAGGCGCAGCCGCCGCTGCCGCCCGAGAAACTTTGCGGCCGGCCGGGGCGCGCCGAGCCGAGAGCGGGGGCGAAGAGCGGCGAGCCCGGGAGGCGGGGAGCCGAGGGCGCAGCGGGCCGGGGCCGCCGGCCAAGCCTTTGTCTGGGGACGCGGCGGCGCGCCGGAGAGTCCCGAGGCTGCCTGCGCCGCCCCAGAGCTCGGGGCTGTGGCCGCGCCGGGGCCGGGTAGAGTCGGGAGGGGCGGAGAAGCAAGCGGGGCGCGCGCGGCTGGGCGGAGGGGAGGCGCCGGGCAAGCGCCCGCCGCTCGCTCTCTCGCTCTCCTGCTCTTGGGCTCTCTCGATCGCAGCCGCTGGCAGCCCGGCGGTGCAGCTGTGCTGGATCCGGCGCCGCCGCCGCCTTTTATCGCCTTCCTGATGTCACCGGGGCGCGGGGGCCAGGGCGGCCCAGCGCGCTGGCCAATGGCTGCACGGCCCCCGCGGCCCGGCGGCGCAGGGCGGGGCGCGCCTGACAGCTCCTCCGCCCCCCGCGTCAGCTGACTGGCGGCCCGAGCCGCCGGAGAGCCGCGGAGGCCTGGCCGAGGGCTGGAGCCCAGTGGGACGGCGGGCCCGGGCCCAGCCCCCCACACCCTCCAGGTCCCGGTCCCCGCCCGCTCGCCTTTGGGGCGCGCCCCCCCCCCACCGTGGGTCTGGCCGCGGCTTCCACCCTTTGGCGCGCTCTCCTCGCTATTTACCCTTCGCTCCCCACCCTCAGCCCCTGTCACCCCCAAGGAGGCTCAGAAGGAACGCCGGGACGACACCTCTCGGGCCCTTTGTTCCCCAGCGTCCCCCGCCCAGTGGGGGACGTTCCGCGCGCCGCGTGGCTGCGGGGCCGTACGAGTGTGTGCGGTGCGTGCCTGTGTTTCCGCAGGTCTGCGCGTAATTTGTGTATTGGGGGTGGGTTTGTGGCTGCAAGAGTTGTGTTCAAATCCAACTCTTAACCTCGGGGGACCCACGGGCTAAGCAGGGGCAGTCCCCCTCCTGGCGGCTGCAGTGGCCGAGCCCGAGGTAGGACTCCCCTTGCCCAGCCGCTCCGCGCGTTCACCCTACGCACAAAAGCACGGGCTGAAGGAAGCGGGGAAAGAATGGGCAGAAAGGCTCTGAATTCCTTTCCCCAGCCAGACGCACAGAGCCCTGAGCTCCCGAGGCTTGGGGCTGAGGCCAGCTCAGGACGGTGCTCCGGGCGGCTCTCGACTGCTGGGGAACCGACCCTGTTTTTGTTTGAACGTTTTGTAACGATTTAGCAGATCCCGGCGTAAGCGGGCCGCGAGAGGCTCAAACAGGCATAAAGTGCGACCCCAAGTGGCCACTGTGCGCAAAGGCGCGCCGAACAGCCCGGCCGGCGGCCGGAAGGCTTGGACGGCGCTTCGGACCCAGCTGAGTCTTCCTAACCGCTCCAACCCAGGCCAGCCCAGGACGGAGGCTGTGTGTGCACCGGGGCCCAGGACAGGTTCGCCTAGAGCCACGCACAGGTCCCCTCGGGTCCCGTCCTGGGACTCAGCCGCGAGTTCGGCGCCGATTGCGGCGCTTGAAACTCCAAGCCCCAGCTCAGGGCTCGGGGGAGAGGGGCCGGGGGTGCTGGGATCCCCCTCGGCAGCCCCCTGCGCGGGATGGTCCTGGGCCGAGTAAAGCTGTGGCTGGGAGCAGAAACGCCGCAGCGAGGGGGCCCAGGGCTGTCCGAGAGAAACCTCCCCAGAGCGCAGACCGGGAGCCCACAGCGCACCGCACTAGGGATCCAGGCAGGGCTCGGGCGCCCAGCACCCTCCCAACTCGCATTCAGTTTGGCCAAAACTAAGAGGCTCTTCCCCGAGCCCCCGGCCCGGGCGCAGAAGCCGGATAAATCGCAAATTCGCTGTACCCGGAGACCCGACCCGCCTCCCGCGTCGCCTTCTGCTCTCCAGCTTTGGGCGCGCACAGCGAAAGGCAGGAGAAGCGTGCACTGGGTGAGTGTGTCCCGGCCGCTGCCTGGGCAGAGCCAGCACGACTGACGGCACGCGTAGGGGTCAGGTGGGCCACACCAGTGCGGAGTCAGCCACGGATTTTTTAGTGTTAGAAGGTAAAATAGATTGCCTCTTGCTAATCTGAAAACTCTATTCTTTTGCGCCCTCGGTCAGGTTGGGGTGGGGTGTGGTCTTCGGCTGCCTATTTTTTTAATAAAATGAATATATTTTAACCAAAACTTGGACTGAAAGGTTTGGATCAGCAACTGTTACGCTGGAAGAGCCCATCTTCAACCTTTGGCAGGAAGCGTGCTCTCCGAAGACACATTCGGCGGTCTCCGGGGAGAGTCCGGGCGCTGCCGCTGCTGCGAAGCTGGGCTCCAGGGGCGCGCACCCTCCCTGCCCCGGTGGTGTTCGCACGCGGCGAGAGCACACTCGCACCGCGGCTCAGCGGGGGCACGGCTCGAGACCGTCTCGGGTCTGCATAGACTAGGGCTCCGGCTTGAGGCGGACGGGGCAGGACAAACGCACTAGACTCGCTCGGTGCCGACAGAGCCCAGCCGTCGGCGCCCCCCTTCTGGGCCCTAAAGAAACCTGCTGGCGCAGAGAGAACGCCTGACGCTGTGGACTTCTGCGTGCGTGCCCACCGCGGCGTCCGGGCCAGTGTTCACCCCCGGCCTGCCTGCCCGACCTTGGCTGTCGAGGACAGAAAGCGGAATCTCAGCAGTGTGGCCTATCTAGGCCCTAGGGGTTCCTTCGGCCCGGGCTCTGCGGCTCCAAACTTCCGCGTCTCCTGGGGCTGCCCGCCGCCGTCTCGGGGTCTCTAGAACTCGGGCTTTGTCTGTCTGGGCAGGCGCTGTCCTCTTTGTCCCTGTGCCTTCGTCTCCCGTGCGGCCAGTCCCCTCCCCTGGACTCGGACTGCGGTATCTCCGTCCAGCCCCAGGTCCACTTTCCCCCAAAGCCGGTTTTGTGCTACTGTCCCAGCCTAGCCAGCGCTTCCTCTCTCACCCCACCCCCAACCATCTCCAAAAAAATGTAGGAACTGGGGGAGTATGAGGCACGCAGCTTTCTCCGGAGTGAAGGCCGCTGCAGGGCAGCCGACCTCACTTCTCAGCCCAGCCTCCCCCACGCCGACTCCTGCTACACTTGGCCGCGGCAACTCGGCCCCCAAACCCAACGGCCTCCCGCTCCCGACAGCCACTGCCCGCCGCCGCCTGCGTGCGCCTGGGGCTCCGAGAATCAGTGTGCCGGGCTCCCGGTCAATGGGTCTAGGCAGTTCCTGGAGGCTGCGCTCCTTGCCTAAAAGACTAGCAGGGAGAGGAGAGTGGCGGGAGGAGGGGAGGGTGTAGAAAAGAGAAGGGATGGTGGGAGAAGTGGAGAGTGGAGGAGGAGCGGCAAAGCGACGGAGGCCGAAGACCCAGGAGTAGCGCGCGGAGCCCCAAGCCTCTTGAATCGGAGCCGAGGACTATCGGCGGCGGCCAGAGCCCTCTACCCAACACTTTGTTGTCTTTTGCCCCCGAAACTCCAACCTGCAGTTTTCACCCTGACGCGACTTCCTCCCTCTACCCACCCCAAGTTGGGTCAGAGAGGATGCGTCCTGGGTGCACCACCTGGGGATTCTTCGGCTACATTTAACGAGCGAGGAGGCGCTGCGCGCGGCCCGCGCCACTGCGCGACCTTGGGGCACTCGGGGTGGGGGTGCGCGAAGAAGTAATTCCTCCAGGGAGCACGGGGCCCACCGCCAGCCGCTGGGTTCGAGGTTCGCTGCGCCGCTGCCACCCGCTCCGGTTCAACCAACCCGCTAACCGGAGACCGGCCCCGCGGCGCGCTCTCCGGTGCGCGTCCAGTCCGGCGCGGCGCTCCCAGCCGCCAGCAGCCGGGTCAGCCCCAAGACGCACTGTACACCCGTCGTTCCCTGAGAGCTGCAGGGTTTTGGTGCGTGAGTGGGCGTCTCTGTGCGTGCAAGGGTGCGGTGGGAGGTGTGCAGGAGGGGTGTGTGTGTGTGTGTGTGTGTGTGTGTGTGTGCGTGCGTGTGTGTGTGTGTGTGTGTGTGTGTGTGTGTGTGTGGAGTGGGGAAACGGGGCACGTTTCGAATCGGAGAGCCGGAAGCCCCTGACCTAAAGCGCCAATTGCACTATCCCGGGTCTCCAAAGATGCCCGTGTACCCAACGGCCTCAGGATGAGCCCTGCCAGGGAGGAGCCAGCTCCCTGCTTCGGCATCGCCCAAATGGCGGAACACTGGGCTCCTCCAAGGAGGACGCCTCTGTCCCCTTTTTCCAGCCCCGGTCGCAGAGGATTCTGGTGCCCTCACTCCAAGATTCCCAAGGCCCAGGGCTTCCGAGAAGAGGAAGGAAACTTTTCTCCCTCCTCTTACTTTTTCCCAAAGGCACCTGTCATTTCCACTGCCCCCTGCCTCACAAGATCCCATCGGATTCCAACCCAATGCTTCCAAAAAGGTATTCTTGGGCTTCTGGATCCTGGCAGCCTTGGGCACCCAAAGGACTCAGTGAGTCTCCGTAGGGAGCCAGAGTTACCCCCACTCTGCAGAGCCCTTTTCCCACTCCCTCCCCTGGAAACCAGAGACACCCCCCCTCCACACACACACACACACACACACACACACACACACACACACACACACGGGAGTGGAAATTTATTATTTTAATTATTCCACCTGCTTCTTTTTACTTCGTTTTAACATAAATACTAGAAGTTTTTTAAAATTACATTTGCGGCTTACCTTCTATTCCTATTGGAAGGCTCTGTGTTAGACACCCCCTGGACAGTATTGCCTCCAATAGGGGTGAAGTGTCCGATCATAATATTCACTCCTATCTGTATGGGAACTTGCAAACCCTGTATCATTCACTTTTTCCTTCAATTCTCACAACTCTATAAGGTAGCAACTATTATTACCCAGAGCTACGTAGACAGGTAGGTAGGTAAATACAGATACCCAGCAGGGTCCTGAGAGTATCACCTCATTTTGTCCTCACCACCGCACTATCAGGTGGAGAGGACTACCCCACCTACACAAAGGAAGTTCAGAGAGGTTAAGTGATTTCTTTAGTTACACAGTAGCTATGAGCCAAAGATTATGGCCCTGAGGTCAGTATTCTGAATGCTATGAAGCATGTGGTCTCTGTCTGGACTAGGTGGCATCCTGGGGACCCAGGTGTCAGCACGTTTCCCCAGCTACTCTCTGGGTCAGAATTCCCAACTCTCCAGACTCCACTGTGGTTCCGTTCAGGGCACAGCAGAGAGTCTGCTCGGTGCCAAGTCTCCGCTGAGGGCTTAGTCAGAAGGACAGGGATGAACTTGCCTTCTTGTCGAAGGCAATCAAGCATCCGTGGGCTTCTTTGCCTTCTCTGTGCTCTTCCCTGGCTGTGCATGGCTGGAGGGTCAGGATGCGAGAGAAACCAAGGCAGGATGCAAGCCAAAGGAGAGAAATTTTGTAGCGTCCTCTCGCCCTGTCCTTTACCCTTGGCCTCAGCATGGCTTCTGATCTTGGCCTTGATCCTCTTCTCTCTGGTCTGAGTTTGACCTTCAGCCTGTTTGACCTTCAACCCCATTCATTCATCCCTCAAGTTTCAGGAGAGAGAGAGAGAGAGAGGGAGGGAGAGAGAGATGGCCCAATCCTGCTGAGAAGTTCACTACCACTCAGAGCTAGTGAGGGATAACCAGCAGGGCTCCCTTCCCACCACTACCTGCCCATGACCCCAGGGCCAGCATTAGAGACTCTGAAACCTCATCATTGCTCTTCAGGGCCAAGGTTTTCACCTCCCATAGCCCAACCATCACCTCTCTGTCCATCTTCTACCTCAAGATCTCAGTCTCTCCATCTATTGTCTTGACCCTCGGCTTTTGCTTAAATGACCACAGAGGCCTTGGCTCAGACTTTCTTCTTCTCCACAGGGTCATGAAGCCAGTTTTCATGTTATATGAATCTGATCACCTTCACTCCCTGCCCCTGGCCTACCTACAAATTCCTTCGGTATTTAGACAAAGAACCAAACTCCCTAGCGTGGCCTTCAGGCCCTGAGTGACCGGCTTCGGCTCACTTCTCCTACCTCGTCTCTCCCTGCGTTCCCCTCACAGTGGGCGGAGCACACTGCCTTCCATGCGTTCTTCCGCAGCCCAAGCAATACTCTTTCACAAGGCCTTTGCACATGCCATCACCCCGGGCTAGAACAAGTCGGTCTCTTTGTTCTGAAAGGCTTAGAGGAGGTGGTCTGTGGCCCTTGCCAAGCCTCAGAGGGACCCAGCTGGGACCAGGGGTGGGGAGAAGAGTCCAGGAGCCAGAGCAAGGTTACGGGCACTCTAGGGAAACATCGCACATCCAAGTCAGATGGCGGGGGCTCTTACCTCCATGCCTTCCCTCTCCAAGCTACATCAAGCAGACCCGAGCTTTGGGAGAGGACTTAGAAGATTACACAGGTCAAGGAGAGGCTTCGGCCAGGTAGTCCCAATGCTTTCCACACGAGAAATTGTGTTTCAAACACAGATTTCTGAGCCACGGTCTGACTTCATAGGTCAAAGGAGAGCCCGGGAATTTGCATATTAGTAAGTTCCCAAGGTAATTCTGATAGTTGGGGTCCAAGAAATATCCGTTGAAAAACTAGATGGAACTGGACCCTGAGCTCTTGGAAGGTGACGCTGTGATGAAGGAGTTGTCTGTGTGTCCCCAGTGGCCATCGCAATGCCCATCCCAGGAGGAACTCAATTACATTCGTGAAGAAGGAAGGAAGGAAGGCAGGCAAACACCAATGCTTCCTTGTGGTTTGACGTCTCAGAACCCTCAGGCCTTTCCTTCACGCCCTCCGGCCCGCTGTCCCCCCTGGCTAACAATCATTCCTGAACCAGCCCTTTCCCCTTCCTCCACAGACTGAGGACCCACTCAGGAGACATCTGTATCGCCTGAGCGCCCCTGCCTGCTGGCCTCCCCTCTTTCCTCCTCCTCTATCTAAATGTTCTTCAGGGCCTCAGGGCTCTAGCTTCCCACCGAATGCTCATCACAGCTTGGGGAGCAAGCCTTTGGGTACGGGGGGCGGGGGATGGTGGGCACTGCCCCACCACTGGGACCTGCCACCTGGGGCTGATGGAGAGAGTAACGCTGTTTGGTTGTGCCTGAGCCCAAGCTCATTTCAGCCCCCAGCTGCTGTGGTCATTCAATCTCTTTCTTACCTTTCGTCTTTTGAAAATGGATTATACAAGACGCACAAGCCTACTTTCTCATTGTAAAAAATGCAACAATGTAGTTTGAACATCTCTGTCTAGAGCTACAGCTTGCTTTTTATTTTTACTCAGCAACTTCTGCCTCAATACGCAGAGATCTTCTTTCTCTTTAACTAATGCATGGCAGTTCGTCCAGTGGATGCTCTGTAGTCGTTGGGTTGTTGTTGGTTTGTTTTTTTTTTATCCAGTCTTGTATTTATAGACATTTAAGCTATTTCTGATATTTCACTACTGCAAACAATCCTGCGACGAATAGCTTTGTACATGCTCCTGTTTGCATGTGGCCATGTATTCCTCTAGAAGAGATAGCAAGAAATAAAATTGCCGGATTGAAAGATGAACACAATTTGTAATGTTCATGTGTCAAATCAGCCTCTAAGAAGGCTGTATCTACTTAATTTCCCGTCAGAAATATGTGAAAGTAACCTGTTTCCCCACGGCCACACCAACAATGGATTTTTATCAAGATTCTTCATGTCTGTGCCGATTCTATTTACGTCCACTCAACGCCCAGTGCTGGGAGACAAGAGCACAGGGATGGGCATGGCTTCTCTCCTCCCCTCCAGGGAACCGCAAACCTTCCCGCTGTAGCTGGAGTGGTGGTGTAATGGAGAGGCATCAATAATGCTGGTGGCTCCCCAAAAATGAGCCTTTGGTTCAATGAGGGGCAGGGAGGGGAGCTGGCTGATCTGGGTTGCAAAGCAGAGGTAACACTTAACTAAGGCTTCGAAGACTAAGCAGGAATTTGTCAGAGAAATGCAGGAAGACCTGCATTTGGGGGTAGGCTCAACCCAAAGGCACAGAGCAGAGGCAATGTCTCAGGCACTCGGGGAGCTATTTCTGAGAGGCTGGAGGGAGAGCTTCATGCTTCTGCAGGAACCAATGTCTACAGGACCTTGAATGCCATGTCGAAGAGTCAGACCCCTATCTTAAAAAAATTTTTTTAAATGTTTATTATTTTTGTGTGTGAGAGAGATAGAGCAGGAGCAGGGGAGAGGCAGAGAGAGAGGGAGACACAGAATCCAAAGCAGGCTCCAGGATCCAAGCAGTCGGCACAGAGCCCAATGTGGGGTCGAACTCACAAACCACGAGATCATGACCTGAGCCAAAGTCAGACACTTAAGCAACTGAGCCACCCAGGTGCCCCAAGTCAGACCCTCATCCTAAGGGTTGGAAGATCCCCTTCCCCTCCACATGGGCAGGCCATCCTTTCTGGTTCAGTGTCACTCACATGGTAGGTGCTCAATAAATACTTGTAGAAATGGGAAGGAGCATCCCAAAAGTATTTAAGCGCCATGTTAACTGGCTTTCATTTCCCACGGAGACATAGCGTGCTTCGTGCCGGAGGCTGTGAGCCTGGCTGCGTCCTGCACACTGGAGACACGGCACAGACAAGCCGGGCTCAGGAATCCATTCCTGGGCCGCAGCCCCCCATCCCGGCCCGGTGCCAGGTCCCTTTCACCTCTGCCTGTTAGAGATTGCTTTTGGTTTCTGTGTTGACAAGCCCTGTTTCTGTGTTTGGAGCGGCTGTTCAGTGCCATTTCCTGATTTAATATCAGAGCCAGCGCAGAGCAAGGATGCACAGTTAGCACTTTTTGCTCCAAGTATTTTTCAAGTTCCTTTTTGATGTAAGGGTTGGGTTTGCAGCTTCCCTGATCTTGCTGAGCAGAGAGGGAGAGATGGGGAGAAGCTGGGAGCCAGAGGGGAGGGAAGAGGGGGAGAAGGGAGGGGAAGAGGGGAGGGGAGAAAGAGAGAGGGGAAGGGAGAAAGAGAGAGGGGAGGGGAGAAAGAGAGAGGGGAGGGGAGGAGGAGAGGGGAGGGGAGGAGGGAGAGGGGAGGGGAGGAGGGAGAGGGGAGGGGAGGAGGGAGAGGGGAGGAGAGGAAGGAGAGGGGAGAGGAGGAGGGAAGGGGAGAGGGGAGCAGGGAGGCCCAGAAAAGATTTATCCAGTAGAGAGGAGCTGAGAGACTCTAAGCTCCTTTCTAGAAAGGAGATGGCGGAGGGCTCAGCTGAGACGGGGGGCAGGCTGTAAGTTCTGTGGGCCGGGGCAGGCTCCGTGAAGCCAGGCCACTGTTTCTCTTCAGGATGGGTGTAAAGATGTATACACACGTTTATATGTATGTCTCTGTCACACAAACAAAGGACTAAAAAGCTTAAATAAGCTAACGATGCAATTCCAAATACCAGAAAATGAAAACAAGATTTGTTCAAAGGAAAATTTAAGATAGATACAGATCCCGGGCACTCAGGTGTTTTGACTGAACACCTAGTGGGCGTGAGGCCCTCTGCGGGACCGAGGTCTGGGGACACCCCGAGGAGCTCATCTTCTTCTGGTAGAAACAGATTCGTTCGCTGCACCAGAGTCAATGCAGTGATGGAAGCGTGCAAGGGGCGAAGGGGAGTGGGCTGCCCGCACACACACAGGTGCACACACACTTACAGGTAAGACCTGGGAGAGGCTGAAGTCTTTGAAGGCCTTGACCCACCCACCCCCACCTAAGGGCACCTGTGTGACTTGCTACTGGGTTTCATTTCTTTTTCTTTTTATGTTTATTTATTTATTTTGAGAGTGTGTGTGTAAGAGCAGAGGAGGGGCAGAGAGAGCGGGAGAGAGAATCCCGAGCAGGCTCCGCACTGTAAGCACAGGGCTTGAACTCACGTACCATGAGATCATGACCTGAGCAAAAATCAAGAGTCAGGTGCTCAACCAACTGAGCCACCCAAGCACCCCTCTCATTTCTGCCTCCCCTGCAACTCACCTCTGAGACCCTTCCTCTGACCCTCTGTGTCATTTGGGGTCTACTGAGAAGCAAATGCCAAAACGAGATTTGACATGCAGGAGGTTTACTGGGGAGGCACCTGTGAAGGATAAAGGTGCTGGGCACAGGGGGAGGCAGGGAGAGCCTTCAGACCAAGCCCAGGCCTGACCTCTGTGGGAGGAGAGGGGGAAGGAGGAGGCTGGGGAGGGAAGCCTCTGGGGCTTCAGGCTTGTCTCAGAAAGTGTCGGCCAGGCTCAGAGGACAGTCCCGGCCCAAAGCCACCTGCTGAGAGCCCCATATCTTGTGGGGATGGGACACGCCCCCCCCCACCTTCCCCTCACGTGCTCACTCACTGGCTGGGAGCACCTGGGAGGAAAGGCACGCTGGGGGAGTGTCCGGCAGCTGTGCTCCCCATAGCAGTTGCCCTTGAAAGAGACCTACATGGGGTATTTCCATGCCCATCATATGCCCCCTTACCCACCCAGCCGTTGCAGACTTTCCCAGGCAGTAAAATCGTAGCGGAAAGCATCTCAGGGAGAATTTTCTATACCCGAGGGCCCGTGCATCATCTCACTTAGGTCTCCGACATGACCCTGTAAGATAGGAACTATTGTCATTGTCACCCCCATTTTACAGACAAGAAGGCTAAGGCCCAACTAAACACAATCACTTCCTAGAGGCCGCACACAGCAAGTGACAGAGAGAAAGCAGGCTCCGGGCTGTTTGGGCCAGGAGGGGGCTTGGCAAGGGCCAATGGGAGGCTCGTTCCTTGCTCTGCCTCCATCTCCCATGCTGCTGATTCCTGTGGTGTGTTAACAGCGCAGCCCCCAAGAAGATCCTTCGTCTCATCAGGGTCAGTGCCAACCCATTGCAAGCTGGCCTTGGGATACCAACCGTCTGCCAGCCGGCGCCACACAAAAAGGCCCGGAATGCTCGCCTGAGCTAGGCACTTTCCAGCAGCCATATATCCGTCTGACTTTTCTCACGCATCACCTCCTCCAGAAAGCCTTCCCTGACTAGCTCAAGTTTCCACGGCACCTTATGCTGAACTCCATCGGTGCCTTTTTCACACTGTGCTCAGAATGTCTGTTAATCTGTTTCCACTACTAACGCGGGCCCTTCCAGGGTCAAAATCAGGTGTGAGTCATGTGGGCATACCTAGTACTCAGCACATAGGGCCCCGGAACGAGACAGTGTCAGTACAAGGAAGGGGCGCTCTGGCAGGTGAAAGGCGAGTCCAGGCCATCAAGAAGACAGAAGACATTGGAGGGCATGGGCCCCTCATGCAAACCATACCTTGGCCTTCACAAGAGGAGCCTGCATTCCCCAGCCTGGCCGCCAGGGGCCTCGTCACCCTCCAGGCAGTGTTAACACTGGCCCTTGCTCCTTACAAGAAACCCATGCCTCCCACCCCCACCCCAGCATCCCTGCGGGGGCCCGGGCTCAGGCTGTCCAAGGCCTGGGCATCTGCTCAGCCGCAAGTGGCCCAGTGGGTAGCCCCAGCCAAGGAGGAGAGTTATTTTTATTTATTTCTTCTTAATCATGAACTTAATTTAGCTGCTAATCAGGTTACCATGGTGACTTGCACTGGATTTATAGCAGTTTTCCTAAAGCGCCTTTTTCGCACTCTTTGGGTAAATGAATAAAATTTGGGTGATGAGCAAAGCGCATAAGTATTGGGTGTCCTAGAAAAAGGTCAGATGCTTCCGTTTGGTGTTTACCTTTTACCCTGCCTAATGTGCTTATGAAAGCGCCATGACTCTGGGCTGACTCCAGTTTCCTCTCTTCTGCCCTCCCTTTAAAACCTTCAGTGGATCTCTGCAGCCAACCGGGGAAACTCTGAGGTTCCTGCCTTGCTCCTCTAGCCTCACCTCCCTAATGCCCTGTCTCCCCTTTCCCCTGGACCGCTCTCCATGCGTTCGTGCCTCTGTGCCCCTGCCTGTGCTGTGCCCTGTGCCTGGAAAGCCAGGGTGGTCTCGGAGGTGGCCCAAAGGGTTAAGTTCTCTCTCCTCTGTCTTAGGAGTAAAGGAAACCTGGCTCGTCCTGGGACCACACTGCACCCCGAGGGCATCTGAGGGCATCTCTGAGCACTGTCACTGGGCCCACTATCCCTGGGGCGGCAGTGGAGAACAAGAACCAGCCCGCCCGCCATTGTAGGGCAGAGGGCAGCAGGGAGAAGGGAGGAGGAGCCGGCATTTTGACGGTTTTCCGTATTTTACAGTCTGGGAGGCTCATTTAGTTTTCCATCCCAGTGGTTGGGGGGCACATGGTTTCTTTCCCCTCACCCCGTGGGCTCAGAGGCACTGCTGCCTGGGGCCAACCAGAAGCCCCGCTGTGGCTCCCAGAGGGAACGCGTCTCCAGGCTGAGGCCGCAGTTCCCAGGTTTCTCCTGAGGACCTTGAGGCTGGCTGCCAATCAGACCCAGGATCAGCCACAGTCCATTAGCGAGTGCCCAGGGCTCAGGGCGCCAATGGAGCCACCAGGCATTGGCGCCAGATCCTGCTCTGGGAACCCGGAGCCATCTTTAACTATTGTCCCGGCCTTTGTAAGCAGACAAACCGGATGTACAGACTGGGGGCTGTCCACTGGGCTCAGAACGCACCCCGCCCCCCGCCCCCGGCCACCAGCCCCAGTACCCTGAGTGCACCAGACACCCTCCAGGCCGGGGTGTCTCCCAACAAAGACCACTCTGTGAACCTCCAGGGTTGCAGGAAGAAGAGCCAGCCCAGGCTGCAGCCCGACTGTAGGCAAGGCTGTGTGGGTTCACGGAGAGACCACCCGTCTCTGGGCCTCACTTCCCGCATCTGGAAGATGGGGCTATAGGCACGGCAGATGTGCTGGCCTCACTCCTGGCCCTACTGACTTGGGAGTCAGAAGAACTGGGTTCAAATCCTGGCTCAGCAGGATTTGCTTTTGCTTCAAGACTGAGGCCAAGGGAGAGGACAGGTCAGTTCCAGAATGCCTTTAGGTCAACAGGCATAGACACGTACAGTAGCGACAAAGAAAGGAATGTCCATGATGTACCAGAAAAGCCCTAAACAGCTCCCATGACTCTGGCAGGCGTGTGTGTCCATTTTCACCCCCAGAGGGTTCTTCCCACATGACTCCGGGAGGTGAGTGTGGGAGAGCCGTCTCTACGTAGGCCTGGGAGGACCTGGAGGTCCGGACGCAACAGCCCAGGGCTTGAGAGATCCTGGCTCAGTGGCGAATGTACTAGGTGACCTTGGGCAAGTCACTTAACCTTTCCGGGCTTCAGAAGAGTTCTTCTCTGGGTGGCTCAGTTGGTTGAGCGTCTGACTCTTGAGTTAGGCTCAGATCACGATCCCAGGGCGGTGAGATCGAGTCCTGCGTCAGGCTCCGTGCTCACTGTTTAAGG
Source organism: Paguma larvata (assembly GCA_030068075.1). NCBI lineage: Eukaryota > Metazoa > Chordata > Mammalia > Carnivora > Viverridae > Paguma > Paguma larvata. Next base: position 30,471,693 of record CM057844.1, read on the forward strand.
TTCTCTCTCTCTCTTCCTCTGCCCCACTCCCCCACTCCGGCAGTCTCCTGAATGAATGAATGAATGAATGAATGAATGAATGAATGAATGAATGAATTTGTTTTTTAAAAAAAGAAGAGTTTTTCTGGGAAGATAAAATCCTACCAAAACGAAGGGGGGACCTTATGTCTCCAGACCCGTCTCCAGCATGTGAGTTCGTCAGGCTGGTTCTGGCCCGTCTCAAAACAGCGAAAGGACAGAGGTTATGACTTCACAGAGCTCAAAGAGAAAACACCCTGCGGCCACTGGGGGCTACCTGAGCCCACCGCCATACACACCTTAACCTAGAAACCATTCCCTGCAGTGACCGGACGAGCATCTAGCCTGGGGGAGAGCAGGGCACCGCCCACTCCCACTGGCTCGGTGGGTATTATACAGCCTTGCATTGTGGGGCACGGGCTCTGGAGCCCAGCCGCCCGGGTTCACAGCCCAGCTCTGCCATTTAGAAGCTCTGGTGCCCCTGGGCAAGTTACTCGACCACTGCGTCTCCTCCCACCCCACACATATGTATAAGGGGGCTAAAGGTGCATACACCCCAAGGGACGGTTAGAAACATGAAATGAGCTAATACACAGGAAGCACTCCGTGCTGGGTGTCAACAGCTAGGTACCAAACATTTCCCCCACATATTAGCTCTCAAAACCGCTACTATTAGCCCCATTTCACAGTCAAGGAAACTGAGATGCAAAGATATTAAACCTCTTGGCTGGGACCGAGGCTCTAAATTGGGGCATTCGCCACCAGACCTGGCCACTCCCACATTTGCTCGATATCATTAATGTTCTCGACTGACTTGTTCTGCAAAACAAGCTCACGTAGCAGTGGAAACAGAGATGGGAACGAGAGTTCATTAGGAAGGCAGGTGAGCCGCTGATCAATCCTAACGTCTTTAAAGAACATACGGTTAGGACAACGGGAGGGCAGAGCGCCGTCCCCGACGGCTCCCAGCCAAAGTCGAATGTGCCTGCTGGCTTCCAGGAAACACAGGGGACAGAGGAGCATGGTAGATGACACCCTGAGGAGGCCCTCAGCTGACACGGGGGGCAGTGTGCAGGATGAATAACTCAGATTTATCAAGAAACAAATGGTATTTTAAAAAAGAAAGAAGGGCTCCTGGGTGGTTCTGTCGGTTAAGTGTCCAACTCTTGATTTCGACTCAAATCATGATCTCATAGTTTGTGAGTTTGACCCCCTGCATCGGGTTCTGTGTTGTCAGCAGAAACCAGCTTGGGATTCTCTCTCCCTCACTCTCTGCCCTTCCCCCACTTTTTCTCTCTCTCTCAAAATAAATAAAATAAACATTTTTTTAAAAAATGAAAAAGGGTCATTTGGGTGGCTCAGAGAATTAAGCCTCTCACTTGGGCTCAGGTCATGATCTCATGGTTTGTGAGGTGGAGCCCCATGTCGGGCTCTGTGCTGACAGCTCAGAGCCTGGAGCCTGCTTTGGATTCTGTGTCTCCCTCTCTCGCTACCCCTGCCATGCTCATACTCTGTCTCTCCCTCTCTCAAAAATAAATAAACATTTAAAAAGTTAAAAAAAGAAAGAGAAGGTGACATTTTAAAACATGGGGAGAAGAGGGAAGACTGTTATAGATTAAAAGAAACTTAAGAGATGTATTAACCAAATGCAGTGTTTATGGCCTGATTTGAATAACCTAAATGTTAAGACATTTTTGAAATGGTGGAGAATATTTGAATGACGACCAAACAGTAGATATTGAAGGAACTGGGTTTTAAAAGTTATTTGGAGGGGGGGGGGTGATAATAGTATTGTGGTCATGAAAAAATTTTAAGTAATCATTCATTAGCAATGCCCCCCTAAAATATTTATATATGAAGTGAGATGGCGTTTGGGATTTATTTTAAACACTCCAGGGAGGGAGGGCATGGAGTAAGGAGTGCACAGGCTTGATTATAATTCTCTCTACTTTTGTGCATATTTGGAAATGTTCATAACAAACAGTTTAAAGGGAAAAGAAGGGCAGAAAATGGAGCAGGTCACTCTTTAGGAAGAGCTCCATGCACAGGTCTCGGCAGCATTGGCTTTGAGTGAGATTTGGTCCCCCTGGGGTTGAAGGGTTGGGGGAGACTCCCTTTCCTCTTGACTCAAAATACGAAAAACAAGTCTTTGCACACAACCCTAGAAGTCACTCATTCAATCGCTCACTCATCATTCTTCAAGCCATCTATTCATATGTTCACTTGTCTACTCTCCAATTCATCCATCCATCTGTCCATTCATTCGTCTTTCTGTTGAGCGCCTATGATGTGCCAGACACTGAGAAAGGCCTTGGAACACAGGTGAACACAGGAGGCGCTGACAGTCAGGAGTGGGGAAGGGGTTCGACTTGTAAAACCACACCAACACATCTTCAGAGACCACTGCATGCTGGCCGGGAGTGTAACATGGAGGGACACGGTTTGGTCTGGGGGATGGTCAGGGAAACACCGTGGGGAACATTCTAGCTGCGACTTGAACACTGAGGAGATGACCATGTGAAGAGCCCAGGGAGGGGCGTCCGGGCCAACAGGACGGCACGAGCAGATGTCCTGGAGCAGGAGAGATTTTCAGGACTGTTACGTCCAGGAGGGTTGGCAGGAACCGAGAACGGGAGCAAGGAGACAGGTATGAGGTGATGGGGAAAGTCTGGGGGTGTCAGCAGCTTTGCCTGAACCAAGAGAAACTTCTCCCCCATAAACAGAGCCATGGCCTTGGGCCAGCTGACAGATGCGAGTTATCGACACAGGCGCTGGGAGAGCTCGTGTCCGTGGCGTCTAGTGAAAATGCTTCTTACTTAGAGAACGGTCATCCGGGAGCTGGAGCCGGGTGGAGAGGAAGGGAGGGAGCCTGCCCTGGGGCAGAGAGGAGGCCACTACAAAGGGAACCACTGGAATCGCTGAGTAAGGAAGCCTCCCGATTTGAGTTTTAAAAACCAAGGGTGAAAAGCAGCCCTGTGCCCCACTCAGCCCCTCCTTCCGTCAGCCAGCCCTGCCGGGGAAAGGAAGTCCCGGCCAACTGTGGGGACCGTTGTCCAGTGATTTATGGCCCGAGACAAAGCCTCCCGGGAAAGGCCCTGTGAAGCGTACACGTGTTGTTGGAACAATCAGAGCCCATTCATCTGCCGGCGTCAGCGCGGCACCCGGAAAATGGGCCCAGACTTCTCGTGGACTTTCCATGTGGACAACGGGCACAGAAGCCTGGGAGCTGAGGGGAGCACGCCCCACTTTTCAGATGAGGAAAATGACACTTGGAAAGGCGACTTGCTCAAGGTCACTGGGCAGGAGAGTCAAACTCGGGTCCCCCTGAGTTCCTGAGTTCCAAGGCTACACTCTTTTCTTGTCCTATCTTCCTGCCTCCCCAGCTGTTTCTGTAGCGGCCTGTGACGGCTGATCCCGCGGGGGGTGCGGGGCCTTTCCTCCAGTGTTCTGAGACTGGGCTGCTCTTGCCCATGCGGGAAAACTTGGCTCCCAGCTTTCAGTTCACCCTAAAAAACCAAGCTGGGATATCCGAAGCCATCGGCAGCCTCCTCTCCTGCGCAAGCAGGGACCTCACCTCCTCCTTTGAAACTATGATTCTGCAGGGACCTTGGAGGGGTCCTGAGGGACAGGCCTCTGCCCCCAAACCACCTGCAGCGCTCTGGGCCGTCATGAGGGGTGAAGCGGTTCCCTGCAGGGCACACGCACATCCCTGTGAGTGGACACCGGCACCTCCCCATCACGAGCACAGTGTCCCATTCAGCTCCGCGAACCCAGCCCAGGCCCTGGCACCAGAGGTGTCACGACAGACCCAGTTGAGAAAGGAAAAGGAGAGATGGCTTATTAAAATGACGAAGAAGTGGGGAACCGCTTAGGGTATCATGTTCGTTGTAAGAAGCAGAATGCAAAACGGCAGACCGCACAAAGCCCATGTAACTCCAGTCCGATTTGAATTGTGTCAAATAGCATGCATGTGCGCATGGGAAGAACTCCTAGTGGAAAATGTCAGTCAAAACCCTAAGCGTCGAATCACCGTGCAGTTGGCTTCTGCGGGTTTTATTGGCTTCTCTCGTTTTTTCCCGAAAGGCGCTAAAGGAGCACGTGCAATTTTCCAAAGAATAAAGAAAGGCCGTAACGAATTATTTTTTAGTAATATAGTTTTAGATAAAGTTTAGGGCACCGCTGGCCTCTCTGAACCCAGAGCCAGCGCTGGGAGCCAGACGAGGCTTCGATGTCCTGTGAGCTCAGAGACAGTCACCCAGGGCCTGCGGGACCCACACTGTGGTGCCGGGAGCTGCCTGTCACCTGCCCAGGGCCCTCGGGAGGAGAGTGCGGGTGCCGGGCCTGACAGCCATCTGCCAAATCCTTACCACAACCAACTATGTTTCCCCGACTCCTCTCCCCGCGAGTGAGTCAGTAAATCAAAGCACACCTCATACGCGAGGTGGGCCCTTTCTGGTAAAACACAAAAAAACTTAATCTTTGGTCCAGAAGCAGTAGATTGCGGCGGCGAGTGAGCAGCCAAAACCATTAATCTTTGCCGCGTTCCCCAACTGGCCCGAGTAGTAAAGAAGATAATACCCCAGCAGAATCAGTGACCCACTACAAATTGGTCTTGAAAGGTCCACCAGCATAAATAGACTTTTGCTGATCCAACACTTGTTAGGAACCCCAACAAAGAGACTATTGGCTCATCTGATGAGCCGCTTGCAATGGGCCCTTGCAATGGCTGGTGATGGATGACCACCCTCCCTTGGAGGGGAAGATGCAGCTCCTGGTATGGGGCCCTTTCTCATCTTAAATTTGTCCTCAATAAATCACAGGTGCAGAGGAGCCGGCATCAGTTTCATTACACCTACATGCTCCAGTATCAATCACGCCACCATGGCGGCCTGTCTGGGCACAGTTCATTTCAAGAGGCTTTTTCTGTCCTGATTCCGTTTCCACCGCCATCCAAGGGCCTAGGGTCCCTGAGGGCGGGAGGAAGAGGCTTCTCACTGAAGGCCTGTGCCTCCTCCGGCTCAGCACCTAATTCCCTCCTCCTCCTGCGTGAACCATTTCCCAGACGGGAGCCATCTGAGCTCTGTAGCCAGCGGCGGTGCCGAGACTTCGAGTCAGAAAGACTTGTTTGGGGATAATGGCTCTGACACTTGCAGACTCGGAACACGGTGGCCTGACTTTGCCAAGGTTCGGTTTCCTCATCCGGAAAATGGGGCTAAGAACAAGGGCCTGCTGAGATGGAACAGAGCCTCGCAAAATGCTGGGTACAGCGTGGACCCCCAGCGGATCTTAATCCCATGCTCGTTCCTGGCTTGGATGTTGGCTAACGAGAAAATACTGCAGGGCGGCTGGTCTCGCTCTCCCTTCGGTACCCAGCCCCCATGAGAAAATAAAAAAACCTGCTGTTCCTCTTCCCGTGTCCACCTGCCTGGACCCTTCCCGGTGCCAGCAAAGGTGTGTCAGTCACAGCTGGGAATTTATGAAGATGCCACCACAGCTCATTTTTTGTCTTGTCCCTTTCATTGTAGGCAGTTAAACTACACTTAAAACTAAGGACACCAGAGAGCTCTCAGGCCTCTTCTTAATGCAATAATCAAATACTTTGATGTCATTAAATGCATGTGTAAGGCTCGTCATAAAAGCCGTGAACTTCTTTTTTAAAGAATCGTAAATGAGAATAGATGGTTTCTTTTTAGGCAGGCCCTGAGCCGGTACCGCCACCAGAGGCAAGGCCGACACACCCCTCCAAGACCGCCCTCTGCCTCCTCTAAAGGGCACAGCCCAGCCGCCTCTGCTGAGGGGTGGGTGGGGCACTCAAGGCCCAGCGGCGGCCCTGTAAATCTTTAACCACATGAGCAAATCTTTGAGCGGAAGAGAGAAGCCTGCAAAGGACCCTGCTCCTGAGCTGGTCAGGAGTGTCAGACAGAACAAGCTTTTCAAAAAGACCCTTCCATTCACTCTAAACCTACAGGAGAGCTAGAGTGACAGGGCCATTTATTTGCAGAAGAATTGGGGAGGGGGCGGAAAGCAGAGGCAGAGGGAAGGAGGAGGAGGAGGAGAAGAGTAGGGGCAGGAGAGGGAGGCAGGGAGAGAAGGCGAAGGTTCAGAGAGCAGGCAGGGAGAGAGAGAGCTGCCTTTCTCAGCACAGGACGTCTCGTCAGCACGGCACGCTGGCTCTGTCTGGAGCCACATAACACACGCGACACACGCCAGAGAGGAGGCTCGCGATGACAGCTTACGGCAACGGTGATACGGAGCACTTACCATGTGTCCTGTATCGTGCCGAAGTCCTTTCCGGGTACAGCCTCACTCAGTGCTCCCCGCCACCCTGTACGGCAGCTACCACATCTCATCATCGATTCTAAGATGGACACTTCCTTTTTCCCGTTTTAACAACTCTGAAGCTGAGATGCTTTTTGCAATCACCGTCAGCCCCGGGCAGCAGCCTTGATGTCATTGTCACATCTGGGAACACACATCAAAACTTGCAGAACGGGTATCTGCGGCTTAAAGTCCCGAGGAAAACAGAGGAGTGGTTTTTAAAGAAACCCCTGCAGCTAATGCTTGCGACACTGCAGAAGAGAAACGGGTAGGAGCCGATTCTAAGCCCACCTCTGAACATGAAGAGGTTTTACAAATACCTTAAGCAAATTATTTCACTTGTATTTTCCTTTTTATGTAAGTATAAAGGCCTCACGATAAAAATCCAGGTCTACATAAAGTACTTTCCGTAAGTGTAAAATTAAAATTCTAAGGGGTAAGAAAACATTATATCCTAGTTTAATCGGCAATGATTCCATTTTTCTTAGTGTGACCGAAAACAATGGTGTAACATACAATCATTGGCTTCTTGGACTAAGAGAGATACAGTACTGTCCCATCTTACAGATGAGCAGACTGAGGCTTGGATGCCTTTTTTTACTTGCCTGAGGCCACACGGAGTCAAAACCCCAGATCTTTCTGAAACCAGAGCCATGTTCTCAGCCATCACAGCCATTCATCTCCAACATCTCTAGAGCCAAATCAACACAGCCTCGAACTCCAGCTTTGCCACCTACGGGCTTCGTGACCCAGGAGAGTGACTTCTAGTCTCTGGGCCTTAAGCAGAGATGCTAATGAAGCCCGCTTCTCGAAGTTGTAGGGGAGAAAATCCTTGTGGGAAAAGGTATAGCGCTGTGCCCGGCCCTAAGGTGGTCCCCACGATGTGGGGTTAAGTGAGCATCTCCGCAGAGGGGCAGGGCGCACTTGAAGAGTGCCCCCTTCCCCTTCGCCTCTGCAGCACCAGGAGCCTGGTCCAGCACTGGGACACTCTCATCGCTCATCGCTTTAGGTCCCATCTCAGGACCAGCCAGTCTACGCGCACTTCTTGGTGCCTACGGGATGCTCAGCTCTTCCTTCCTACTAACAAAGCAGCAGCTACATCACTACCGTCTCACTATTACTATTACCGTTCACGGTTATTGAGTGCCGGTACTGTGCCAACACTGCTCGAGGGCCTTTACACATATTTCGTGCTCACGATAACCCCAGGAGCGGCAGTGTCACAGACAATGAGGAGACTCAGAGAGCTGAAGGACACGCGGCTTGCTTTCAGGTGTCCCAGGCCTACGCGGGGAGCGAGACACCCAGTGTCTTGGGTGGATGCGGTGCTCTGATGTGGGGGCCAGTGATTCATCCCCATTAGGCAGGAAATTTAAGTTAGGCAGTTGACTTTTTGAAGTCATGAAGGAGGAGTGCCTGCGAGGCTCAGTTGGTTAAGGATCCAACTCTTGATGTCTGCTCAAGTCATCATCTCCCGGCTAGTGGGATCGAGCCCCACGTCGGGCTCTGCGCTGACAGCACAGAGCCTGCTTGGGATTCTCCTTATCCCTGCCTCTCTGCCTCTCCCCCAGTCATGCTCCCTCATGGGCTCTCGTTCTCTCTCTCTCTCAAAATAAGTAAACATAAAACAACAACAACAACAACAACAAAGTCATAAAGGATGTTTCCTGCCCTCAATTAGAAGCCAAACATGTTCACTGTAGGAAATTTCAAAAGTACTTTGAGACAGAAAGCTATGACTACACAGAATCCCGTTACAAAGAGAACGCTCCCGGGTTCACCTTTTCCAGTTCCTTCCATTCTGATTTCTCTCCATACTTATATGATTGACGTCATTCACGCAATTTTATAACCTGCTTTATCCCCCAGGATAGGTATTTCCCCAAGGTACTGGAAGGCAGCTGTGCTCACCTCTATACCACCAACGCCGGCCTCTCCGTGGTTTTGGAAACCCTTTGACAACACCATTTTAGTTGTTGTTGTTGTTGTTTTAATATTTCACGGAATGGGTTGACTGTAATCCACCTAACCACTCCCCTAATGCGGAGCATTTAACCCGTGTTCCTGTGCTCTAGCGCAGGTGTGGGCCTACAGGTTTGTTTATGTCTTTATTTCCTCGGAATAAATTACTTGTCATGGCGTTACTGGATCAAGTGACTTGTACATTTAAGACTCTCGATGGAGATTGTCAAGTTGCAATTCCTACTCAAGAATGTCCGTTGCAACCCATCCTCGCCAGCATTGAATATTAGCATTTTTTAAAAATTCTCTATTAATTTGCTAACTGAAATTTTTCTCTGTTTTAAGTTAACATATTTGTGTTTACTAGTGAACGTGAACTTATTTTTCAACTTCTCATCTGATTATATCTGTGAATTTGTGGGACTGCAGCAGAGGGGTTAAATGCACCTGCTAGATCGAGCCACCTGACCTCGAATCCTGGTTCCCTGCTGCCAATCTGTATGTAACTTTTAAAGCTTTGTTTTTCTTCATCTTTCTGTAGGGGTGAGAATATTAACCCATCCTCAGGTCTTGTAAAGAATGAACAGATCCCATGTAAATTATACCTGGTATATAGTAAATGTTCATTAAATATTAGCTACTTGAATTTCTTCTTTTGCAAATTCTGTTTCACACTCTTTCCTCATCTTGGACTCTTGATATCTTTCTTACCAATTTGAAAGAGCTCTTTTTATATGAAAGACTCTTGTTAGCCCTTTGTCACATTTGTGGTGAAAATTTTTGAATTGGCTTTTAAAGGTATACTCCTTCTGCGTTGATGGTCTAAATCAAATTATTTTAGTGCCATACACATCTCGCGAAGCTGTATCTAGGAGTTATTTCTATTAAGAAAAGATTTTGAGAAAGGAACGGGGGGTTGATTTCCAATGACGTGCCTCGGAAGACATTTCTCACCGACGAGGTAGGAACTGGTGGGATTTCTCGTACCCACAAACGCAGCCTGAGCACTGGGACGCGGCAAGGATCCTGCCACAGCTCGGACACAATGATGCCTGAACACTGCACCTGGCACTTCATGCCGGGGAAGCAAATAATGGGGCTTTCTGGAGCCCAGTCCTTCTCATCCTCAGTTCTGAAATTGTCCTTGGGTTCACAAGGAAATTTTGACACACACACACACACACACACACACACACACACACACACACACACACACTCCAGGATCTCCACTGTACGTCGCCACTTCCATGCACGCAGTATTTTTCTGTCAACAAGGGTTCGGAGGAGTGAGAAAGCCCCTGTTTTCATTTTTTATGTCTATTAAAAATAAACATGCTGAGAAGCTGCCTTTTAGTCTCTTTATCAAGCCCCAAACGACGCGTAGCCCTTGTCAGCTCGGCGTTGACGAAAGCAACCGCCACGATTTATAAGACGTCAGGAACAAACTTAGTTAAGGGCAGATTTCCCCTCCATTGATCAAAACGGGTTTTAGCCGAATGATGGGCCACCGGTCCCTGGACGCGGCTACGGCAATCGGGCAGGCAGGACGCTGTCCCCAGCCCACCGGCCCCGGGCCCAGCTCACGGGACTCCTGGCAAGTTCTCGTGCCAGGAAAGCTGGGAAGCCACCTCTTCATGGGTCAGCACAAACGAGATCCGTTTCATGCTGAGTCAATTTAATCAATACACTTCTTGCTTTGGAAACTCGGGGCATTTAGAGAGAGCAAAGCCATGATACAGTAAAGCAGCTTTAAAGCTGCTTTACTAATGAGCTTCTCTGTGCTAATTAGTGACTTTGCTAACTGGAAGCTTTCTTTGTTAGAAAACACACCGTCGCCTTGGAGTGACACAAAATGCCAGCTCTTCTACTCCCAAATGTACCTCCCTTCGGCTTCTACCAAGCCAGAAAGGGAAGCACTCGGTTCCTCTCACCCTGTTAGAATTAATAGTTGTTTTTTTTTTTTGTTTTTTGTTTTTTTAATTTAAGCTGCTACCATTGCATTTTGCCTTGTAAAACCTAGAAAGTGCAAGAGCTCAATTTCTCTTAAATTCCACCTGCCACCCTCCCGGCAGGAACCAGCCAGGGATCTCTGGAGGGTAAACGCAGCAGCCAGCCCCGGGCGCTTCTGGAAGAGACACAATTGAGTGCCCCTCCCGCCCCCTCCCATTTCACGGTGAGATTTGGTAATTTGCAAATTGAGCAGCCTTCATTATTTTCCGAGGAGCGAGCAGGGTCTCCACTCCTTGCTAGGAGAATGCGACCCAATCATTTGTCACAGTAACGCACGGATTCTAGAGCACTTGAGAATTCTTAGCCATAAAGCTGATTACTAACACAGGAATGATGGGGAGTCGGCGGCGGGCGGGGGGGGGGGTCTTTTAATCTGGGAAGGAGGGGAGGATGAAGGCAAGATGGAAAAGACATAGAGCCCGCTGGTGTGGTTACAGCCCCAAGCGGACCGTTCTGAGAATCAGAATTACAACTTGGATGTGTGAGTGAAATTTCCCTCCTTTTCGCTTTTCTACCTCGTTTTTGTCACCGTCTGGGTCTCTCTGTCACTATCTCCATCTCCCCTCTTCTGTCCTCCCTGAGCACTTGCCGAAGACACCATGCCTGGAAATAATTGCCTTCAGACCCCTGAGTCCCACTTGAAAGTCTTTAGGACTGATGGAGGTAAACTCAGTCGGGCTTCTGTTTCCACCCAAAGTGCCCCTCTCATTTATTAGACGAATTAAAGTATCAATTTCTGTTTAAACATTAACAGGGTGATGCCAAATATTAGTCAGTTCCTAATAATTTTGAGGGATTAAAAAGATAATAAAAGTAATAGTCCATTACATTACCTACTTCAGCAAGATTGTAATGAACGTAATAAATTCTGGATCAGGGTTATAACAACTTCCATCTATTTAAAATGAATTTGTAGGGTTACTTTCATTAACTATGTATATGGGGGAAAATGATCTGACATATTACTTTAAAAGAGCTGTAAAACCGATTAGGAGAAAATATGCTTTCTAGACAGGGATGCCGGCCGCCGGGGACACGCGCATCCTTGGGAAGAGGGGACCCAGCCGCTGAGACACAGACAGTCCGATCCCGGGCTTCTCCTCCTGTGCGCTCGCTGCTGGGGAGGAACGATGACGGAAGCGACGCCAGAATGAGGGGGAAGGGCTCTTTTTGCCCCCATCTCTCTCCTCCTTTTTTTTTTTTTTTTCCTCCCAGGTATCTTCCGCTAAGAAACCGGGGCTGGCTCTGGGAAGTTCTGAAGGAAATAAACCCGGAGGCCCGCCCGCCACCCAGCCTGGCCTCTGGGCCCCCAGGGGAAAGCCGCCGTATTAAAGGGGCCCATGCCCTCATCGCTGGAGGAGACAAGGGAGCGAGCACTTGGCTGCACCACAGAAATTACTGCTGTACCTCGAATGCCCGCTTCATTTATCAATTTCATAGCAGAAAAACCCATATGACTGCCTTGTTCACTCGTACGCTAAATCTCGACACGAAAGCTCCCCACCGCCAGTCAAGTGTGTTATGTGTGGGCCTGGATAAAGTAACTTGAAATACCACTAATGATTTATACTTAATTGAACCTCTAAGTGATTAAAGTGGCAGTAATGAATGAATAACACCCTCCTCGTTCCCTCACCCACGGGGCCCGGCGTCTCCAGGCAGAGTGGGGGCCTCGCCTGGGGACAGCAGCTCGGACAAGCGGGCCTGAGCCATTCCCTAGGCTTCCCCCCAAGCTGCTCGTCTGGGTCCTGGCTAAATTGCTCTCGCTTGCAGTAAATGACTCCATAAGCACCGTATCAGACCATTGATCCTTTTTATTAGATTACCCAATTGTAAGGTTAATGCATTTGCATTTGGCAAACGGAGTGGGTCAGCCTGAACCCACGCAGGGATCGGTGTTTAAACGGACACACAGGAGAGCGGCTCTATCAACATATTGATTTCTTGGTAGCAGTAACCAGATGCTGATGCCCTGCCCCCACCCTCACCCCCAAAGAAAGTACCAGGAGAATACACTTCCAGGGCTATGTCTTCCTTCCAGAAGCCCTTCTGGCAGCCACGAGGCCAACATTAGTGCCGACCGCCCAATCCTTGTGTTTCTAGAAGACAGAAGGGTCCTGCCAAGGTTTTCAGTCACCTCAGACAGGGACGAATGTGGGCCCCTCACTTTGGCTCAAGAATGTAGCTGCTTTCTCTAAATGCAGGAGAACCAGGACTTAAATCTGTGACAAGGACACAGCTTCAGAAGCCAAAAATTCTTCTTTTCTGAACATCACAGAGTCAGACAGGGGCAGCCGTTTCTACGTAGGTTTCTATACCCGACATGAACTTGTTCTTGGAAATTCTGAATGCATTAACCAAATACCATTAAAATAGTCCACCATCATTAAGGATTTTCTACTAAGTAAATTTCTAAGTTGGAAAAACACACTTTGTTGATCTAACATGAGTTTCACAAAGGAGAATACAGTTTTCTGCAACTAGAAGTTACCCAGAGAAATCACTCCAGAAAACCATGTTCCTTTATCGACGGGGAAACTGAGGCCCAGAGAGAGAATGATACTTACCTGAGGCCCCCCAGTGAGTTCATGGAAAAACTCCCCAGTCTTCTGACTTCCAGATCAGCCTCCGGTAAGAAGGCAAGACTCCTACAAGAGGTGGCTCTGAAGGGGTGACACTAAAGAAATAGTCTTCTTATACAAATGTCCTAAGACACGAGCCATATTTCATATTCGGCTGCATGAACTAGGTCTTTGTCTGAATCCGCCTGTGGAATACGACTCGCTGCGAGCAGCACTTACGGGATGGATTTGTTCAGCATCCTGCCTCCAAGGACAAGGAAGGCAGTTTCGTCAGTACAATTCGGTTCCCCTTTTCCACTCTCCATCTTCCAAAGGGAGCCAGGAGGCTGTGGAGGCGCCCGTGCTGTGAAGTCGGACATAGTTCAAGTCTCAGCTGAGTCACTTGGGGTTCAGATCATCTTTCTGAGCCTCAGCCTCCTTATTCGTAATAATCCTTCCTCTGCCGGATTGTCTCGAGATGTAAAGGGATTATATGGGTAAAAATGACCAGCTCGGAGGTGGCCCTCATCCAGGTAGGGCTTGTTAGCCCTCAGTTCCCTCCCTCCTGGCTTCTAGGATGACGGTGATCCCCTGGTCCTCACAGGCAGTAACTGGTGGATAACAGGGAGCTGGGGACAGCCCACACTAGTGAAGGGAGCTGGTTACCTACCCAACTCTCTCCTGCTTTATCAGAAAGACCCAGACCCTGTCCTGGCCTGAGTGTCAGAGGGCCTAAGTGGCCATGAGGAAGAGGGTAAGGCCATTGTTAAAACAGTAATCTTATGCACTTACATTTTTACAGCACTCTGTCATTTATCAAGGAATCGTTACTTGCATTTAACAGCCCTGTGAGGTTCAAGTGGCTATGCCCACTTTACAAAGGCAGAAACTGAGGCTTGTGGAGGCCAAGTGACTGTCGAAAGTGACAAACCCGGGAAGGTCCGGGGCTGGGGCTTCTGCCCAAGCACGTCAGCCCCCAGCATCTGTGTTCTGTCTCTGGGCCTGCCCCACTCCCCCACCCCTCACCTCCAGGACTGGAGGTAACTTTGCAGCAGGGGACAAAGCAATGTTCAGAGACCCTGCTGCTTCTTCCCTTTCTCGCCTGCTCTTCCATTAATCAGCAGCCCTAGTGGCAGGCAAGGGACAGGAAGGCATTTGTCCAGAGAGAAAACAGAGCTTCAGATGTGAAGAGGGGAAAAAAATCACTGACTGAGCAACAGTTGGCCTTGGTGAGTTATTGAGAAAGTGCTGAGGTGGCAAGGGGAGGTGGTGACAGGTCCCTGGGGGCCCACGGGAAGCATGTTATCTGATAGGGAGCCTGATACGGGTAGATGCCTTCTGGAGATAGTTGAGGCTGGTCTCTCTGGGAAAGAAGACAAAGAGAGGCCCAGCTAGAATAGGCTATTTATCCAGAAAGTTCTCCGTGTTAGAGCTTGGTACCCAATAAGCTTCGGGCCTGAGCAGGCCAAATTCACAATTCCCAGAGGCCAGTCAGTACGCCACAGCTTCTGTTCTAGGGAGGACACTCAGAATACCAGGGGAGGGGAGCTGGATGACCCGGATAAAAGTGGCCTGTATAGACACGGACAGACTTTCTGTCTCCAGGTGGGCCTGCATTCATCTGCAGAGGTGTGCGTACAGCACATGACAGTGATGATGATATGTGGAACCGTGTCTCTGCGTGTAGTTGTGTCTCCAGGAGAGGAGGAGGGTGCTGGGCGTGTGTCTTAGTGACTGTGGCCACTCACACTTTCTGTCTGCGCATGTGTGGACTCATGAAGGTATTGTGCTCCATGAGAGGTTTAATGGCCACAGCTCAGCAGAGGTGAGGGACGGTGGGGACCTTGGCCCTACCAATAGGAATGTGACCATTCAGAGAATTCTGTGCTGCAAGGTCAAGAAGGAGGGTCTGCTCTGTCTTGAAAAATCAGGGAGGGCTGTCTGGGGGAGGGGGCATTTGTTGATTGCAACCTTCTTCCTAAGTCTCTGATGGGACAGACTTTAGCCAGAACTTGTGGAAATTTCTATTACCGACCAGCATTGTATTTGGTCTATTGTTCCCAGAGCAGACTGAAGTGGGGACACCCCCTGCAAGGCCACACAGCGTGATGAGCTAAGGCGATCAACCAGCCTTCTCCCCGGAAATGTAACATGTGCTTCGCACCAGGTCCCAGGCACGTGTGAGGAGACAAGAGGAACCAGGACAGCCCCTGGCCGCCTGGACTCCTGGACTCGGGACTTCTAAGTACTTTCTCGTGGGCAGGTGCTTCAAAGTCCAGGTTTATCTGGCTTTTCACGTACAGCACAGAAAGACAGACCCCCACGCAGAGCTGGACACTGGCCTGTGGTGCCTGAATCCCACTGCTAGCACTTCCTCTCATGGCTACGTGCCCTTTCAGCGACGTGAGCCTCGGTTTCTTCATCTGCCCAACGGGGATGATTATTCCTCTCATGTCTGAGTTACGCACATGGGGGCTGGAGTCCTGACCCTTCGTAGCTATACGACCTCGAGCAAATCGCTAAGCCCTCTGAGGCTTGGCTTGCTCATCCCTGAAACAGGGATCATAACAGTAAATGAGACAATGTGGAGGAAAGAACTTAAAATTTTTCTTTTAAATAGCATCTGAGAGAAGTCACCTGTGAGACGGAAAATCTCAGCTGGACTCTCAGCTCGTGGCCCAGTCTGCCTTGCCGGCTGGGCGTTTGTCAGAGAATCTGGGCCTCTGGGTGCTGCCTTCAGGGGGTGAGGAAAACCGGAGAAGGGGCTCCAGAACCCCAAGGACGGGAAGGCCCAGGGACGGAGTCTGCCGGCCGGAAGGCGCTGGCCCGTGGCTCCCTGGAGCTGCACAGGCGATGATTCAGGAAAAGGCTGACAAGGATATTAGCAGTGTGGGTTTTTTTTTTTTTTTAATCCTGAGCCCAGAGAAAATGCACGGTCAGGAAGAAAGGCGCCCAAGAGAGCAAGGAGAAAGAGAAATAATCAGAATTAGCCAGCGGCAGGCAGCGTGAGTAGGGGCAAGTGAGCCCCACAGAGGGCCGAGAGCCCCCGAAGGACCCCCGGCCGGGGAGGCGGCCGGGAAGTGGGCAGGCCTGGCCAGGCGCACGGGGGGTGCTCCTGCTCCAGCCGGGACCTGGGCCGCTGGAGCCCCGCAGGCAGGCGCAGTGGAAGACAAAGGAGTCATCGCCAGGTGAGTCCAGCAACCCCTGGGGCTGCCACGTAACCCCCGGGGCCCTGTCCGGCCACAAGCTATGGAAAGGGTCCCAGCAGAGGGCTTGAGTTCTCTGTTCCCCACTGTTCACGGGGCTCTGGACGTCAGCGTGGGGTTGGGGCCGGCCACGAGGCTGCTCAGACACTGCAGAAGGTCTGCGGAGCCTCTGCAGACGCGAGGCCTCCGTGCCCCCTCCCTCAAGGCTGAAATGAGACCAGATGACAGAGACCGTGGCCCAAGAAGGTCCCTGGGGTGCTTTCCCTGACAGGTGGGACGGGTGTATCGAGGTATTCCAGAAGGTGGTTCCCAGCGCCTACTTTAAGAGCAGAAAGGAATGGACTCCGATGAGCCAGAGCAGAGAAATCCACTTACGTGGGCGAGGGAACTGACACCCTTCTTACTGAAACCTGCTTCTCACAGATCACGTTAGACTATCAGACTATTTAAGAAAAAAAAAAAAAAAAAAAAACTCTGTCCCGAGAGAAACAGAAAGAGAGAGAGAGAGAGAGGAGAGATGGGGCAGAGCAGAATTAATGCCATCAGCCCCCGATTTCACTCCAGATTCCAAATTAATGGAGTATAAATTAATGACAGACGTGTGTGATCTCGAAGTCAGATGCTTCTCCACACCCCCTCCCTGTCCTCAGGCAAAAGGCTTCCCTTCCCTGAGCTGCTTTTCTGAGAACATGATACAGGGAAAGGGGGTTGTATAGCCCAAGTCACCCATGCCGTGGTAGGAACCCATTCAGCCCGGCCTTTAGTCTATGAAGGGCATTCGATTAAGCTTTTGACAGTGTCTGTGCGAATAGAGCCACTATACAGAATTAAATTTTGCCTGTGTTAAAGACATCATTTGCTGAATGCAACATTTACTACGCCAGAATTTTGGTAACACCATTGTAGACTTCCCCCCACCCCCCGTGTTTTACTGTTCTAGTCAGTGCACCTCAATAAATAGCAGCAGTGGGGCCTGTGTCACCCTCCGATCTCTGGACCCCATCTCCAGCTCCTGTAATGTAGGCTCCGTTCCCTCACGATTCGAGATAAATCGGGATCTTAACAATTCAGATGAAGTATAGAAGGAGAAGAAGGCGTGTTTCCCTGTAGCCTTGCTGACTGTCCAAACCTCTCTATGCAAAGCTCTAAATTACACTTGCTCACTCGGAGAGCCTGGTAGACCTTCCCGAGAACCGCCTCGAGCTCCGGATGGAGCTGTCTCCCACCAGGGCTGCTCTGCCTCGCAGTCGGGCTCCTGTGTTCCTCTCTGGGGCACCAGGTCGACGCAGGGATCACCTGGACCCTCACCTTCCCAGCCCTCTACTGAGCCCAAACAACAGCCCCCCAAATTTAATTTATTTCTACCTAAACAAGTTCTTTTATCATAAAGCAATAAATTTGTCTTGGTGCTAGCAATTTGTTGCGGGTGACATAACATTGCAAATTGATTAATCGCTACTGTACGCGGCAAAATGAGAAAAGCAAGGAATTATTATGAATAGCGTCCGTCTTTTA
Source organism: Paguma larvata (assembly GCA_030068075.1). Taxonomy (NCBI): domain Eukaryota; kingdom Metazoa; phylum Chordata; class Mammalia; order Carnivora; family Viverridae; genus Paguma; species Paguma larvata. Next base: position 30,489,283 of record CM057844.1, read on the forward strand.
CGGGAGGGATTCATTATTCAAAAGTGCTCACTGGTGCTTACATGTGCCCTCGGTGCAGATTACATCCATTTGCAGACTTCCCACATCATGCTTACACAAATCAACAAACGTGCATTTATTAAGACATAGAATGAAGGCTATTTAAAAGTGAAAAATGGCCTTTTGCTGTTACTTTTCTTCAAGAAAGGCAAATCTGCCTGGGATGTTCCTGGGAAGCGACACCGTAGCTATCACGCGAGCGACTCTGGGTGCTGTGCACGCTGGCTCGTGCGGGAGCTACCAAAGCAGCCAACTCTGCTGCTGACAGCCCCAGGGGTCAGAAACACCCCGCTGGTGGTTCTGGAACCCTTTGCCCTGGCTCAGGAGACCTCAGCGACGGGCCGTCACTGCCTGCTGGGCAAGGACCAGCAGATAGGAGTCGGTTCTCCGAAAAGAAGCCTCCCTAGCGCCCCTCCTTCTGGGAGAGGGCAGGAAACAAATACTCACCAAGCACCTACTCTGTACCAGACACCAGGCGGAATGCCTTCTTTGAATTGAACAAGGCAAGCTCTTCTACTTTTCTGAAATCCGCAGGGGGCCACAAAGACCAGCTGAAAGCATACGGCGCACAGTCAATGCGCAACACACGTCAGCGGCCCTGGCTGTCCTAGCTGCCTTCGATCATGCTCCGGGGATTATCATCACCATGTTCAGATGGGGGAAGGAAGGCTGAGAAGGGTTGCAAGACTGGGCAAATGGCGCAGCAAGCGAGTGAGCAGGACTGAGCTTCAGATGAGGCTCTGGCTCCAAAAAGTCATGCTCTCTTTCACTAAAGCACCCCCACCGCTCCCCTCGACACTCAGACCAGGGCGGCTTTGCTTCCTCTGCTCGAGCAGAGGAGGCCACACACCAGCCACGGTGCAGCCGCCCGTTCTGTGCCTTCGGGAATCAGGGGGGACGTGGAGAGGGTCTGGGATTTCATGACCTTCCCCATCTCTTCTCCTCACTGTTCCCCACATTGGTAGACCCCCGCCTGCCCCTAACAAGTCCCCGCCTCCTCCGCCCCCTCGTCCTTCATCAAGGACTCATCCTGGAGGAAAGTCCGTGGCTCGCCCGGTGAAGGCCGACGGGCAGCTCTCAGCTCCGTGTTCGTTATTTCTGCTGAACCCTTGCTTTGTTTAAAAATAGACCAAGATCTCAACTTTCCTATTCTAATTAGATTTCAAAGCAACTTTTATAAAATGAGAACACCTTCATTATTTCTCTGCTGCTTATGGTGCCCTTAGCCACTCCTGGCCAGGGGAAAGGCCCTTCTCAGCCCTGCTACCGCCCATCGGAGGAGAGTAGTTACTCATTCTGTCCCGAGAAACCTATATCGAACCACAGACCTGTCCCCAGGTGCCCGGAAGCCAGGCAGGGTCAGGTGATAAGCCTTGAGCACATCTCACAAGACAAGGTTTCTCAAAGGGTGCCCTCCAACCACAACTCTGGGGCTTGTAAAACATGTGAATTCTGCAAACCCCCCCCCAGGCCTGCCACAGAATCAACAGGGATACAGCCTGACAGCCTGAATTTTTAACAAGCTCCCTGTATAATTTTGTGTGTATGCACCAAAATGCATGACCGACCTATTGTCCCAAATACTCCCCGAACTCCCCGCCCAACTTTTGATGCTATCAGATTGAATCATTGGTTGCCGTCAATTCTCATTGCCTCACTGACTTCCCTCTCTTTATAAAGGAGACAGATGCAACCTAAGAAGGAGTTTGCTCCCTGGAGGCTCAGGTGGCTCCCTTCTCTTCAACCGACCCCATCCTAGAGCTCTCGAGGCTTCCCTGGGTATTCAGCAGGACAGGTGTGCCCAGGCCGAGCTAGGCGATGAGTCACTTGCTGGATACTCCGTGAAGCTGTCAGTCTAGGGGCAAGGAGAGAGCAGACTTCCACAAAGAATGGAAGCAAGATGAGTGTCTCTGTGCAATCCCGGGCTCTGTTTACAATGGCCAGAACCCTCAAGTTATCAGAGACCTCTGTCCCTGGCTGTTGCTATCACAGTCTGTCATTGTTTTACGTGCCCTGCAGTATAGCTCTCGAAACTTAGCATGTGTCTGAATCACCGTGAGGGCTTGCCAAGACAAGCCTGCTGGGCCTTAACTCAGTAGGTCTGGGGCGGGGCCTGAGAATTTGCATTTCTATCAAGTCTCAGGTAATACTGCTGATCCAGGGAGCGGATTCTGGGAATAAACTCCGAGTTCTGTAACCTCCCCAGAGCCCGCAGAGTAGGTGCACAATCGCTGTTTGAAAAATGAATAATTGATTAAATTATATGCGCTGCCTTCCTGAGCCCTCTCACTGACTCCTGGCTCCACGATATCTGTGAGACACCTGTAAGGGCGCCCAGGGAGGAGTATGTGTCCCGGAATGGGGCTGAGGGCTCCCCAGCTGCAAGACAGGGTTTGGGGCTGCTCACACCCACGGGAACAGGCCTGGCTCACCTAGGAGGTTGGCAAGCTATGGGGGGAGAGAAGCAGCCCATGCCAGCCTTGATGAGAGTGATGGAGAGTCTTCCCACCTCATAAAGTGGCCGGTCACTTTCTGGCTGGATGACCTTCTCCCTGAAGTCCGGCATTGATCCTTATATCCAGGGTAACTGTGAGGGTTCGTTGGGGCTGTGTGTGCAAAGGGCCCGGCAGTGTCCGACGAGTTGGGAGAGGTTCGCGATGTCAGTTCCCTCGCTCACTCGCCGCAATCCCCGACCCCTGTGAAATGAGTCCCGGAGATGTTTCGGGGAGTAATGAATTCCCTCATTTCAGCTAAACCACCCGTGATCCTGGTTTTGTGAAGACATACGATGGGACATGATAAATTATTGTTTTAAGCAGAAGCTTCATTCAAATATCCATTTCCCTGTCAAGTTAATTTTGTTTCAATGTATTTTCTAGCGGCTTCTGACTGGGAGCACAGATAGCACATAAACAGAAGAACATTATGTCTTCAGTCCGTTCCCTGAGTTATGGGGAACATGGCATGGGGGTGGGAAGGTCCAGGGATTGTGACGGACCAGAACCCACCTTCCCTGGTCTCCGAGAATTGGTGACAGCTCTGGGGACTTATTCTAGGCAGCTGACATTTGTCCCCAGGGCACAGCGGCACCAGTCGAAAGGCTGAGTTTTTCCCGCCAGGGGTGTATTTCCGGGAAATACTCAAGAAAGTAGCCTCGGATCCAGTCTCTAGCTGTGCCTGGAGCCAAGGCCTCCAGTGCCTTATCTCACTTCCCTTTGAACCCCTAAAGACTTCAGGGTGTGTTTCCTAAGAACAAGGACATTCTCTTACATAATCGGAGCACAGTAGCCAAGACCAAGAAATCAACACAGATGCAATACTCTTGTATAGTTCCTCGTCCATATTCAAATTTTGCCAGTTCTCCCATTCATGTTCTTTACGGTTACTTATTTTCCTAGTTGGGGTCTGGTCCAGGATCCCATATTGCCTTTACCTGTCATGTCTCTCCAAACTCTTTCCATTTAGGACAGTTCACTTCCCACTGTCTTCCATGACCTTGACATTTTTGGAGGAGTTCAGGCCCGTTATTGTGTAGAAAGAAGGTCCATCAGTTGGTTGGCTTGATTAGATTCACGTTCTGAATTTGGGGCGGAAATAACAGAAGTGATGTGTCTTTCTTGGTGTGTTACATCTGCCCCATTACTGGCGACGTAGACTTCAGTCACTTGGTTAGTGTGAGGACCCCAGGTTTCCCCACTGTAAAAGGTATTATTTTCCCTTTGTTATCTGTAAGTAGTTTCTGGAGAGACATGTAAGTATCCTTGCACTCACTCATTTTGCTGTCTGTTGATGACTCCCGCCTGCATCAATTATTACTGTAATGGTGGCAAAACGGTGATTTTTCTAAATTCGTCATGTATTCTACATTTCCCAGTGACATTCTACTGTAAGAATACCGTAAGAAGAACTTTCCCTTCTCCCCATGTGTTTATGTGAATAGATAATACATGTATATATTTTTTTCTAACTCTATGGACTCAGGCATTCTTCTTTTATTCAATGTGTCCTAATCCACAGCTCCCATTATTTGATGCTTGAATCACATGACCGCATTGACTCCTATGACAACTGGGTGATATTATCAGAGAGCCCCAGATTCTCCCCTTAGGTCTTCAGATACATCTGTAGGACTCTGCTTCCTGACTCCCTGCCCCAGGCTCTGTCCTTGTACCCTGTCACCAGATGTCCTTGCTGGGGAGACAGGAGTCCACACACTGCTTCACCCATCTCTTATATTCTGACCTCCCTTCTAAGTCCCATATGAATGGGCCTACAGGGTGGAGGGAAGCCTGAATTCCCCAGCACTCTTTCTCTCTGTCTGACACAGCTCAATCTGGAGGCAAAGAGGCCAGTTGTCTGTAAAATGGATCAGTTTATTGGGATGTCTACTGACATGATGCCCCCAGGAACTCTTGGCACAGGCCACTTTTTAAACCAGTGAGTCTGACTGCATGAGCTTGGGCGCTCCTGAATTCATCATTCAACAAATATTTGTAGCACCTACCAAGTGTTGGGCTCTGGGTTAGCCTGGAGTTACAGCAGTGAGCAAGTTCGAGCAAAGTTCCTATTTCATAGACCTCAGATTTGAGTGGAATACATGGCAATCAAATCATTCCCCAAATAAAAGTCTGATGGCAGAAGGGACGAGCCCTGTAGAGAGGTTGAATGTCTCTAACAGGGGACTCCGACCTTGTTTTGGGTATAGCAAAAAGCTGAGACTCAGATTTGTTAAGTAATTTACCCAGGGTTGCACAGGAACGGAATCCAGATTCTGGGTCTATCCCCAGCCCAGGTTGGTGTAGCTGATCTGCCACAGTGGTATCCTGAGGGTCTCTGGGGATTCTAGGCGAAGGGTCTGTGTTCAGCTGTCCAACTTGGCATATTTTGTTTCCACTGTGACACTGCAGAGCCCAGATAAGTGACAGCAAGGAGGAAAGGACTCTGGTAGACCCCAAATTCTCTAAATCCTTTGGAGGGTTTTTGTTGTTTGTTTGTCTGTTTTTTAAGGACTAAAGCCAGGAAAATTGAACAAACCAGGCGTTAAAATAAGGGGAGTAGACGCATGCCTACGGCTCAACATCAGAGATCTATAATTGTGCACCAGGCCATGAGCTGAGCACGGAGGAAGGCTGGGAGCACCCAGACGGGTCAGATGGGCCCAAGGCCAGAGCCCATGCTCTTTACCACTGCACTGGGCTACTTCCCTGGGGATGTCCATCTGTCTGTCCATCTGAAAGGGTACAGACAAGGCCTCAGCACTCTGAGCAGCCAGGTGAAGCCCAGAAGAGAGTAAGGATGCCCGCACCTGCCCCCACCGTGCAAGGCATCAGAAAGAGTCGAGCTTGTGCCCACACAGTGCTACATGCCTACACGGACACCCTGGCCTCCAGGTCACCTTTGGCTGGCCTTGACCAGTCCTGGCTTGATACCTGATCCCCGTGGAAGCTGACACCTCAGCATGAGAGGGATCAGGACAGACACAGCTGCCGCCACCAGAGCCTTGGCCGACTTCGGGAAGAGACTCTGAGGACACTGGCTTGCAGGCTGCCTCTGGCTCGTCTTGCAGCTCCACGCCCAGAGAGATGTGTGCGTAAAGTCCGGAGAAGAACAAGAACGGCAGGACAAGAAAAAATTTCAACTTGACCGATGTGACTAACTTTACACAGCTGGGAAACTGCGCTCACCATCCAAGTCCTACACCTTCCGAGCTCATGCATTTAACCTCTTGCTCCATAAACCACCTCCCTACATGCTGGGTGTGAGACACACGCATCCGGGGCCTGGCATACAGTACGTGCCCTGCGGGATGGTTCCGTGCCCGAGCACATGTGTGCGCATGTCTGTGTTTGTGGGTGAAAGCGCCTGTGAGTGTACGTGCAGGATGGCCCAGAATGCTGAGGTCATTGCGGAAGACTCGTGAGATCAGGAATGAGGATGTATATGCTTACCTCTCGCCTCTCAGCTCTTGCTTCAGCTGGTGCTTTCCCTCTAGGGACAGAGAGGAGCATAAATACTGTTCGAACACGTTTAGGACAGGGGGGCGATTGCCCAAAACCTACCCTAGGCCTCGCGTGGGTGGTTCCATTCTCATAGTGCCTGCAGCTTGATGGGACGAAAAGACCACAGGGGCAGGGAAGACCTACTCTGTCTCCTGACCCCACCACTTCCTTGGGTTGAAGTGACCCTGGGCAAGTCACTTTGCTCCCCTGAGCTGCTAATTCCTGGAAATGGAGAAGATAATATTTACCTCGCAGCGTCGTTATGAAGGTTAAGTGTAAGAAAAGCTCCTGGTACAGTGGCTGATGCATAGTAGGGGCTCAGCATGTGTTAGGTCCCTTCTTTTCCCCTGCAGAGAGCAGCACAGCAGCTTTCATAAAATCCTTCTCAGGGGAGAGAAGGACCACAGTGCTTGACCTCCGCTGAATGTTGTGGCCCAAATGAGCTTGAAAACTTCCTGAAGTCTGGGCCCCAGCCTGAGAAGTTCTGATTTGGTTGGCCTGGGGTATGGCCTGACCTAGGAATTGGGGATTTTAAAAGCTGCCCAGGTGATCCTAGTGGACAACCAAGGTTCGAACATAGGTTCTCTCCGCCATTTGTTAGGTTCCACGTGGGGACAGGGCTTGGACAGCCTGCCTCGAAGCCACTCTGCCTGTGGTGTGCTTTGTCAGCTTAACCCAAGGCAGAGAGGAGGGAGAAACTCATCCCATCTGAGTCCCTTCTAGACTTCCAAATTGAAACTCAAGACTCTGCTCGATGAAAAAGTTTTTTAGTTGCGATAGTTGCGATAGTACTGATATAAAGGTGTTTTAAGAGGGACACCTGGGTGGTTCGGACAGTTAAGTGTCTGACTCTTGATTTTGGCTCAGGTCATGATCTCATGGTTCATGAGTTCGATCCCACATGGGGCTCTGCACTGACAGTGTGGAGTCTACTGCGATTCTCTCTCTCCGTCTCTCTCTGACCCTCCCTTGCTCTCTCTCTCTCTGAATAAATAAACATTAAAAAAGATAAACATGTCTTAGATATACATTTTACTATCTGCTATCTTCCAAATACTTTATCTCCCATATTCTCTCAATAATCATTGCTCACAACGCCCTCTGAGTGTGCTGGGGCCAGTAGGGATAGTTATGTAGAATATAGGGATATTCCCACCTTCCAGGCCTAAACTCCTGGTCCTTTATACCTAGGCCTCTCCACAGATTTCTGAGTCATTTTGGAATTTGCATGTAAAATAAAAGCTTCCTACATAATTGAAATTATGGCCAATTGACCGTGAAATGGAAGCGTCCGTGACCAATGAGGTGTTGGGTTGGGGGAGGCTGTTGTGCTCAGAAATGGGGCCTCCAGAGCCCCAGGGCTGGTTCTCTGGCTCCGGGAGAGAAATCCTCCTGGAATCCTGGTTGCTTCCAGTCAGTCCAGCAGCCTTCCCTTCCTCCCTCCCTCTGGTAAGAAGCGGTTTGGTGCATCTCCAAGGAAGACATTCTGTCACGATCTTTTCTTTGTTGGTTGAGAATCCTTCTAGGGGAAGACCCAGGTAGCTATATCTCCTCTCTCAGGCCATGGCTTGTCAAGCCAAGGACCTTCCGACCAAGACTGGGGTGTGGGATGCCCTGAGGACGGGAGTGGGAGAGGATGGCAGAAAGGTAGACACAGCTCAACTGCAGATGAAAAGTTTGAGCTTTGGGAGGCAGGGGGGAGCCATCAAAGGTACTGGTCGAGGAGTCATGTATATAAACTGTGTTTTACAATGAGGGCTCTGCAAAGATGATTTGATGGGGAGCAAATGGAGGCAGGGAATCCAAGGCGTCAGCTTCAACAATGGCCCAGCAAACACAACATGTTGGCATGGACCGCATGATGATGAAGAAGGGGGAAGGATGGGGGGCGACTAAGGACATGGCTAACTGGGACACAGAAAGAGAAAAAGAACAAGTGTCATGTACTACTATCACAACAGGGTGAGGAGGCACTCTTATCCCCCTCTTGTTGAAGGGGAAACTGAGGCTCACAGAGGTCATATGTGTGGCTATAATCAGTAAAGCCAGGAATTAAGCGCAGGTCCATCTGCATTCTAGAAACGTAATGAATAGATAAGTAAAATATTAGAAACGAAAAAGGGGACAGTGCTTTACGCTGGTCATACCACACTCAGTGTATTGCATTCAATTCTAGAACCCACACTCTAAAGACAGACTTTGGCTAATGAAATGTATACAGAGGAGGGCAATGGGGGTGGTCCAGGAGTTGAAAATTATGTTATATAAAATGAAAGTTCTGGGGTGTACGGGCTCAAAAAGAGGAGAACCAAATGGCAAGTGACAGTGCATTCAAATGTCCTGTGCCCCCGCTGGAGCCTAGGAAGTGAGCAGGAGCAAACCTCTGCATGGGTGAGCAATGGCCAGAGTGAGCATGTTAGAGACAGGCATTTATCTTGCAGGCAGTGGGAAGCCATTGACGGCGTTAAGCAATCAGCATCACATCTTTAGTTTTAAAAGACCACTCTGGAAGTGGGTCCAAGGATACCTTTTTCCATAAAATTGGATATGTATATATTGGATATGTATGCATAATTCATATGTATTCCAGTACATATCAGTGTATTTATTACTCAAAATTTTCTATTACTATTTCTATTTTCTATTACAGTCATTACTGAGATAAAATCTTTTGGTTCATTATATTTTCTAACTAGGTGTTATTGGAATTTTGGATAGATTCTTGTGTGCACATTCATTCTACATCCAGCCACTTTTTGAACTCTTTTCATTATTCCCAATACAGATTCTAGTTAACTAATTCTTTTCAGCTTTCTAGGATGTTAAACACATCTTTATCAAGGAATGATGATTCTTTCTTTCAATGGTTATAATTTATAATTTAAAAACTCACATTGTCTCATTGCATTTACTAGATTAAATTAAATGGTCTCATTGCATTTACTGGAACTTCTAGAACAGTGATTCTCAACTGGGGATGATTCTGCCCACCCCGCCCCCAATGTCTGGAGATATTTTTGTTTAACACAACTAGGGAGATGTTTCTGGCCTCTACTGGGTAGAGGGGCATTCTTACCTTATTCTTGATTTCAGCGAAAATTGTTTTTGTGTTTCACCATTATGTATGGATTGACTATTGGTTTTAAGACCAAAATTTTATTGAGTAAGGAATCTTTAAACCTGTGTTAACTAAGAATTTTAAAATCATAAATAGATACTGAGTTTTATCAAATTCTTTTACAGTCCTCATGAAAATGATAATACTGGTCTTTTTTACAGTTGACGTGTTCTTACATTATAATTGACTTCTTGGTTCCACTGACATTACTTTAGAAAATCACCGGCCATTCTTAAGTAAGCAAATCCCCAAGCAAATCCCCATTGCCCTTTCCCTTGTAGCATACGATAAGGAATTGCACGTGTGAGTAGTAGTTTGGTTACAAATCAATGCCAGTAATTTGGAGTATCTGCCCTGTGGCTTTCAATGGGGGCTCATATATGAAGCCATTGTTTGCTTCATCTGATTTTTAATGATTTTTAATATGGATACCATGAGCCTCTCATTGTTCTCAGATCTTCTGAAGGATGACTGCCAACCTCCCTGAGGTCATTTCAGAATTTTCCATCCCATGGCGTGAATTTTTCATATTCCACGGAGACAGTCAATATAAGGGCATACAATCTCAAACATGCTCTCCACATGTGGGAAAAGTTCACCCAAGCATTTTCACCTGACATAGTAGCAGACAGATAGAAACTTAATTTTTGAATATAGATTTCCTAATTTTAAGCTACCCTTGCAGTCCTAAAGTAATTCTTATGTGTTCATGGTGTATTATTCTTTTAATATTAGACGTGGTATTCTACATTTTTTGGTATCTACATTCAAAAGTAAGACTGACCTTGAGTTTTCTGTCTTTATATGGTTTTGGTATGAAATTCTGCTAATTTTGCTTTTCTCTTTATGCTCTGAAACAATTATCAGTGAGATTAAAAATTAGACTATAAATCAGAAAAGATGTACTTGTAAAACCACCTGGGTTTGGTTTTTGGTTTTTCGTTGTTAAAAATTATCTTTGTGATGTTAATTACCCTTTTTCACTTCTCACATTCAGTATCCATAGTTTGATTTTTTTATTAGTTATCAGAGATCTTACCGACATCTACAGAACTTCCCTTGCATTTAGTTGGCAATTTTCCTGTGTTTCTACTTTCTAAATCATTAGTTTCTGCTTTTGCCCTTAAATATCACTTTTCATCTGTTTTACCAAAATGCACATTTTCCACTAATTTCTTGAATAAAATGCTTCTCTGATTTTTGTGTTCTCATTTTAACAGTGAATTCACTTGATGCAATGTATTTATCTTTGTGTACAGTTTTGGCCATATTCCTTAGGTTTCCTAAATAATGTTCTCATTCCTTTCGTCTAAATATCCCCATGACTGCTAGGTAGCTGAGATTTTCTTCAACCCAAAAGTTTTGTTTTCCTTTCCACTAATTAATATTTTCCCTCTAACCTTTCCTTAATATTTCCTGCTTTTATTATATTGTATTCTAACAATTTGACTTCTATAACTTTTGTTTTAGAGAAAGTATTAGGTTTTTCTTTCTGGTTAATATAGGATCAATTTGTCTTACTATACAAGAGTTCCTGAAAAGAAGCCTTTTCCTAGAACACAGTCGCCCCTTTGGGACTTGCATCACAGAAGGGAACACAGCATTACCTAACAGAGGTCATGATCTCACGGTTCATGGGATCAAGCCCCACATCAGGCTCTGTGCTAAGCATGGGAAACTGCTTAAGATTCTCTCTCTCTCTCTCTGTCTCTGCTCCTCACCCCCATCCTCTAAAATAAAAAACAAAACAAAATTTGGAGGCAGTTGCATTATCAATGATAATTTTTTCAAGAGATTGAAAGGCTTTGTTTATCAGAATCCTAAGGAAGATAGGGGATTCACAGTGGCTGGTAGTCTGGAAAGAACCCACTGAAAGAGGGGGACCAGATCTATTTCCTAAGGTCATATCATATATGAAGACTACAAGTTTATGGAAAGGAAATTTCTTGTGGAGGGAGGGGCAGAGTACTGAGCACTGAGTTATGTGACCCTTCCATGTGGCATGGCCAATATCTTCTAGAGAGTTACTAACTCCAAACATGCTTGGCTTAACTGGCTTTTTCGTAGAAACCTGTGTAAAGATCATGCAACTCAAAAAAGAAAACCCAGAGAAACAGGGAAAGGTGAGGTTGGTAGGTTTTAGGGAGCATCTGACAGCCCTAATGCATGGAAGTGGGAACTGGAAAATTTTTATCTAAATCTCAAGGGTCAAGAATAGGGTGATAAATACGGGCAAAAACTACTTATTTCTCAACTCGTCGATATCCGCGCTTATATCTTATCTACATGATCTGTCAAAGACAGAGAGAGGTATATTAAATGCCACTGCCACTCGTATGTTTTATCACTTTTCTTTGTACTGCTAACAGTGTTCATTTTATGAATTTTAATGTTCTGATATCTGGCACAACAAGACTCATGACTATTTTTTTCTTATTATGGATTGCTTTCTTATTAAAATAAAATTATTTTAGTTTTGTGCTTTTCTAAAAAATTTATTTATTTACATTCAAATTGAAACATACAGTGTAGTTTCAGGAGTAGAACCCAGTGATTCATCACTTAAACATAACACCCAGTGTCATTCCAACAAGTGCTCTCCTTAATGCCCATCACCCATTCAGCCCATCCCCCCACCCAATACTCCTCCAGCAACCCTCACTTTGTTCCCTGTAGCTTTGTGCTTTTTATGTTCAATCCTATCTTGTCTTTCTGTGCCATTTTGACTTAGGTTTAAATCTTGTACAAAATTTGTAGTTAATTTCCGTTGCTTACTTGCTTGCTTTAATCCAATCTAAATGGCTATCTTTTGATTAAATTTTATTTAAAGACACAGAATTTTAGGTCTTACTGCACTGCTATTTTAGACTCTCTGTTCTTTGAGCTTTTTTTGCCATTAGTTATGTTTCCTATCAGCACTTGTGCCTTATTTCTAAATTCTGAAAAACGTTTGAAATACAAAAAACATGAGTAATAATACACAAAAATATTCCCGTAAACTGTTTTTTGTGCTTTCTTTTGAAGAGTATAATACTTTCTTATATTTCTCCAAGGGATTGTCTTTTCTTTGTAAAAATTGTATTTGAGCCTGTATTTGTCTTTCATCAATGCAATGAATTAAGTCATTTTTATTGGCTCCTCCTCTAAACAAGGAGCAAAGAAGCATCTTAAAATTTACCTTCGATTCCTTCCTAACTCACTTTCATGTTTTCATTAATATAGTCTAGAAATTGTAAGCCTGGATTATTAATGTTTAATTATATGTTTGTTTATATTATGTTCATCTTTTCCAAGAACTGTTTTTAGATAATCGCACCATTGCTAAGTAACCGTATTTATGGTTATTAAAATAACATAATGGGCTCCATTCTATGTTTAATTGGTTTTAATATTCACTACTCTGACTTTATATCCTGATTTACCCAACTTTGGGTAAGTCTCCAACTTTGATTCATCTCACTTATGTGTAATAACCTTCAAGGATTTTACTGGCTTTGCTTTTGTGGTTGAGGGTGAGCTTGTCCATGGTACACTTTGTACATCCATCTTTCTGTTGTCTTCACAAACGAACAACTTGCCTGGGACTGATGTTTTCGTGTCATAACCTTTTCTTCTAAAAATTCCATAGATATTGTCCTATTGTCTTATAGTCTTCAGTGTTATGGCAAAGTCTGCCAGCAGTCTGACCCTTGTCCTTTATAGGAAACCTGGGGTTTTTTCCTGTCTGCCTGTAGTATTCGTTCACCTATTAATTCACATATTCAACAAGTATCTATTGGGTGCCTCCTGTATGCGAAGCAATGATCTCAACAGCAGTGAATGGAATAGAGATCTCTGCCTTCATGGAGCTGGTATTCCAGTGAGGGAGACAGAGGAGGGAAACAGGGATTCTGATGGTGATGCATGCTGGAGCAGGGGTCCGGGGAGTTGGACGCGTGGGCATTTTCAACAGAGTCATAGAGAACCCTGCAGTCAGATGTTTGAATAAAAGCCTGAAGGAAGTGAGGGAGTTAGTTGTGTGGCTCTAGCAAAGAACATTCCAGACAGGAACAGCTTATGGAGAGACCCTAAACTGGGAGCATGCCTGGTATATCCAAAGAATAACAGGAAGGACAATGTGACCGGGAGGGGGGTGGGGAGGAGTAAGGGGGAGAGTAGAAGCTGTTAAGATTAGCGCTGTCATGGAGAGCCGGATCACATAGGGTCTAGTTAACCTGGTTATATGCAGATCAGCCTTTGCCGAGCTGGGGTTCCAAGGAAAGTATGCATTGGATATTGCTCTCCAAGAGGGAGATATGGTAAGCAAAGTTTAAGCAAAATTAAGTTGTCTATGGAATCCCATTATATACTTTGTTTTTTCTCAAGGTCAAGAAAGTTTCCTCTAGTTAGCCTTCGATGGTTATTTCATTTGTTCTTCTGACCTCTTTTAAAAATTTTGCTTTTATTTTGAATTTTTTGGAAATTTGTTAAAGTATTTCACGTATATGAAAGAAAATACTCAGTGTTCTCTTCTTTAGGAAAGGCGGTGATCTCTGATGGAGCGCCATTTTCTGGCTGCTGCGTGTTTAATCTCTGCTTTTTTCTCATATTATTTTGCTGGTTTTACAAGTTTACGTAAGATTTCTGATTTCAAGCCTAATAGTATCTGCCTTGCCTACTATTTGTGCGACTGCACAATAAAATATATTTCAAACAATTTTTTTGTGATCATATTAGTTTTTTTATATTAGAGTCTTTTTAAAAAACTTTTAAAAACTGCTATTTTTTAGAGAGAGAGGAAGAGAGAGCACAATCAGGGGAGGGGCAGAGAGAGGAGAGAGAGAATTCTAAGCAGGCCTCACGCCGTCAGCACAGAGCCGAACGTGGGGCTTGATCTCACAACCCTGAGATTGTGACCCGGGCCAAAATTCAAAGTTAGACAACCAACCAACTGAGCTGCCTAGGCACCCCATATTGGGTTTTCAGTTGTAAAATTAATGGCTAATATTTATTAAAGGCATGTCTCTCTATTCTAAGAGCTTTGTGTGCTTTGTTTCATCTACTACTCAGATCAGCTCCTTGAAGCAGGTACTTCGATCTGCTGAACAGATAATGACCTTGAAGTATGTATAGATTACATGATTATTGACTCTATTTTCTGCAATGCCAATTCTGCCTTTGTGCCGCATCTATGTTCGTGTTAATCTCGTTTCTTTACATTTTGTCTTTCTGGATTCTGTCGATGTTTTATTTTATTCCTAACTCTTCTCAACCTTACTCCCTTCCTGTCTTACATTGGTGTATCCTCAACTAATTTTTCGTATCTTGTACCATGAAACGGCACGTTTCCCTGAATTGTCCTGAAAAGACTAATTTAGAAGTGTTGTAAACTGGTCTTCAGTTTACCATAATCAGTCTTTTTCAAAAGTAAGATCTTTCTCTGCCTTGTGAGTTCCCTGTTTTACGGCAAAGATTTTCTCAGAGATCTCATGGGCTTTTTTCCTCCCTATTTACTCATCCTTGACAGTGAAGGGAGGGCGGGAAGAAAGGTCTGTCCAGAAACAAGATTTTTCTGGTAAACGAAACGAGAGTTTCTGAGTCCTCCTCACTGTCCAGGAGGCTGCTATTTGAGTCCTCGGACCCAGACCACACGCCAGAGAGCTGGCTCAAATGACATCCTCTAATCCTGCCTCTAGCTTTCCAGTTTCTGCCTCATATTTACGTGAATCCGATGGCTCATGCAGAGTGAGGCTATCCCATGAACCGGCCGGCTGGCCACATAAGAAGGTGACGTATTCCTAAGGAATCTGTGCGAGGTGTAAATGCAGACTCCAACCCCTGAGCTCCCGTGTTTGTCCCAGGGTCAACCGCTTCCCTGAGCCAAGGTCACACCCCAGATCCCATCAGCTCCCCTGAAGCACCCCCACCCCGGTGGAAGATGGCGCGCGTCGCCCTACACGGGGGAGAGTGCGGCTGGGGTGGGGAGCGGGAATTGCGGACTCTGACCTCCTGAGAACACAAGTCCCACAGAGCGGGGGTGGGAGGCTGAAGCTGCCTCCTGCCTTTTCCCCCGTTTGGCCCCACTTTCTACCTCAAGACCTTTTCTGAGTTTCGGCAGGTGGTTTGTTATGTACATAGCGCTAAATGATATTCCAGGATCTGGTGTCCTCGAACACGGCCGTACTGGTGTGTTTTCATAAGCATTCCATTGGAAATGTAGGGAGATAAAACAGGTTTGACCAACACAGAAACAAGGAAGAAAGCTCACATGAAGGCTGAGCAGCTCTCTAACCCAGCCATTCCCAGACTCCCAGCCTTGCCTTACCCCCACATCTCTTATCCCCCTAATTAGTAAGGCGAGCTGGAGTTAGAAGCAAAATGTGATGGTTCAGAGTGTGGACTCTGGAACCAGGTTGCCTGGGCCCTACAACTTAGTAAAGGAATGACACTAGACAAACTATTAAAACAAAAACTCTCCGTGCCTCAGTTTCCCCACTGTAAAATGAAGGCGATGATCGAGTCCCCCTCTCTCAGGGTTATGGTGAGGACTAAGCAATGTAATATTTGAAAAGCTCTTATAATAGCACTTGGCACATAACAAAAATGCTACGTATGTGTATGATTGATTGATTGATTGAAAGTAGGCAGCAATGATTACCTCTGAGCCCCTTCTGGGTATGCATAGTCCATCTTCAAGAGCTACATCCTTGATTTCCTTTGCTCAGATGGGAGCTCTGCTCAGGAGCACCTGCTTTGCCCTGTCCTGACCTCTGGCCAGACTCTGCCCCTGAGGTCTGAGCCAACTCCTTATCTCCAGGATCCCATCATCCTTTGTGAATGGTCCTTAATGAAAATAATGACCAAGTGTCAAGGGCTCCCTGTGTGCAAGCCTTCAGTACCTCACCTGCATAAATCGGTTACTCCTCACATCGGCCCAATGAGAATGGTGCTATTATCCTCCCCACCATAGAGAGGAAGCAACAAAGACCTAGAGGTTTCACTGCTATTAAGCAGAGGAGCTGGGATTCAAACCTGAAAAGCCTAAAGGGCAGAGCCACTTCTCTGTTTGAAGGAAAGAGAGACTCTGGGAGTTCTGAGACAGGCCACTCCATCATTAAGAAAGTTCCAGAGCAACTTAAAGGACCCTCAACCCAGCACAGATATGATGCACCGTGAATATTTGCCCAATGTCTGTACAGTGAGAGCCTAGCCCTAGATCGGGCATTCCCAACTGGGGGCGATTTGGGGAATGTCTGGCGGCATTGTTGGTTGTCGCAAAGGGAGGGGAATGCTACTGGCATCTAGGGGGTCAGGGGGCAGGGATCCTGCTAAACATCCAACAGTGCAGAAGAATTATCCAGTCTCGTGACGGGAGTGCCGAGACTAAGAAACACAAAGCTTTGGATTTGGCTAGATCAGTCTCCTTTTACCTCTGACAAAACAAAGGAAACCAGAACCCCACCCCCTGTGCCATAACCCTCCCTCCAGAAGAGCTCCGGGCCTCGGAACTGATGGAAATGACCGAGGTGGACGGGGCTATCTCCGTGCCCCTCGTGGTCCCTTCAGTTCGTCCCCTTGTTCCGTATCTTTTGACAACCTCACAGCTGCACTCCAAGACAGGACATTGTGAATTTCGGAGAGAGAAGGGGAGCATTATCTTGTCCTTTGGGAAAACTGAGTCACTGGATTAAAAAAAAAGAAAAAAAAACTTGGCCGGCAGCCCCTCAGAGCTGACAGAGGATATAGCCTAGAATATTTCAGATTTCAGAGGCTGCCAGAGAGAAGTGACTCTCTGCTCCTTGCATTCAAGAGCTTTTGTTTTGCATTTAAATGACAAGATTGCTGCCGGGAGAAGCCCTTGGCTGGGCCGTCCTCTGCCGGGAGGGAAGCTGGCACCCCTCTGAAGTGGCCGCGTTAATGTCATGTCATTACACCGTATTGCTGCACAGGTTAATATAATTGGGTGACTATGTGTGAGCAATGATCCGTGCCGTGTTACAGCTCTGAAACAAATGACATTTAACCAGCCGGTCTGTAAGGTTCCTCGTTATCTACATGGTGAGCAATTGGAACGGAGAAGCAGACCTCTCCTCAGAGCCGCTGATGAATTAGTTGTTGGGTTTCCTCGACAGCCTGGATTTATAAGAGCACAATTCTAACATAATTTATTAGATCTATAAACAGACAGATCCGATGTTTTTACTGAGATTACATCTTGTCACCCTCAGATATGGTGTCACCGACGGCCCTGTTATAATTTAATTTTATTATTCTGATAAGGTGTTGTTTCCGGGGGCTTTTTAAATTTATTTATTTATTTTTTCCAGAAAAGACATTTTCGTTTTTAGCTAGAAAGGAATCAGAAAATTTCATGCTGGTTGTATCTGGTAGCCGCCCAAACAGCTTTTCCGGGCGGTGACTGGGAGCGTCTCAAGGGTAGGAACGAAGGTATGGCGTGAAGGAGTGTAGGGCACCTGGCCTGGGGGCCCCGTAAGCACCTGCAGGGTACGGTAGGCCTGTGGGGGTGGGGGGCTTCCATTCACAGGAACACCAGGCAACGATATGGTGACCTCCTTCCCTAGAGTTCTTCACCTTTGCCAACCCCTGTCCAGGCCCACCCATCAGCCCGGACACAGGCAAATCCACCCTGCGTGCAGTCACTGCTCACCTGAGATTGAGCAACGCTGGGGCTGGAGGGGAGGGCCTAGCTCTCTGGCCGGGGGACCTTCGCAAACCTCTGCTAAGCCCGTAGCCCCACGCTGACTGCCTAAAAGGAGAGGGGCGCATGCCTGCTCTGAGTGGCTCTGGGTAACCAGGACCTTCCAGTAAAGAAACCGTGACCGTCATCCCAAGAACCGCTGGGGAACATGAGTCCGAGGGCTGTGGGTCCGTCCAGCCTGAGCAGCGCAGGATGCTGGGGAAAGGCCCCGCTTAAAGGCAGTCAGATGGGGGTTTATGCCTGTCCCGCAGCTGTGACCTTGGGCACTCCACAGCTGAAATACAGGGGGAATGATACCTGCCTCATAAGTCCCCGTGAGAATAAAAGATAATGAACGCAGAGTGGCATTTTAGAAGTGAAAGCACTGCGCCTAAGCGAAGGGTACATTTATTAGCGATAACATCTCTAAGCTCTATTTTTTTCATCAGAAAGGGATGTATATTTTTAGCTTTGTTATTGTTTTACAGTAATAGTTGACAGGCAGCTTCACATCTTACCAGGTCCTTACAGGTCTTATAACATGACGTGAGCTCACTTTAATCCTCCTCATTACACGGTGAGGGGGGGTGACTTTGTTTTCCCCATTTTGTGGAGGAAGAAACGGGCTCACGGGAGATACCCGCAATTACTCAACTAGTTACAGGATTTTAACTCACAGCTGAGCAGCCCCACGTCCATGACTTTGCACTTCTCATGAAACTGGGGCTCTCTCTGCTCATTCAGGGGCGGAGCCTGCCTCGGAGGACAATCAGAACAAAGTTGGTCACCTGCTCCCAGAGCTCAGGAATACAACCACAGCTTGCTCATCGAAGGGCTGATTTGGGTCAATTCACAGCGAGCCCGGGGTGCAGGTGCCCTGGGACTTGAGCGCCATTTGCTTTCAGGGCCAGCTTCCGTCCCCAAAGCCGGAGGCAATTCTTGGAGTTGCTGGTAAAGCCCTCCGTGCCTGGCGGGGAGAAAGGAAATTAATATCCGAAGCGGCAGCGTCTGAGTGGCAGCTTCATAACAGGCTTGAACCCCGACCCCTCGTCTACAGCTGGGAACGGCTCAGTCAAGCACGGCATTGACTCCCAGGGCCCCGGAACCCGAGGCGTCATGTGGCCCTGAAGGTCAGCTAGTCCGGCCCCCTCATTTTACAGATGAGGAGGCTATATCCCAGAGAGGGTGAGGGGCTCACCCGAGGTCAGACTGTGGGTCAGGGGACAAAATCAGGGCTGGAACCAGGTCTCCTGGTTCAAGCCTCTTTCCAACATGGGGTGCCCCATCAGGCTCACTCTATCGTCTGATGCTTTTCTGAGGTCCGATAAAACACAAGGCCCATCGAAACACCAACTACTCAACACGCGGCCTACCCATACTCGTTAAGTCATTGCTGTGCAGTAGTGGGGTCTTACCCAGGAGAGAGGCATTCACCCTGTGACCCTCCATTGCCCTAGCCTTGAACTTTCTGCCTCACCCCACCAGGAGATCCAGTCCAATCTCCCTCTCCCACTCGCCTCCCGCTCCTACTCAAGACTCAGTGCCAGGAGGTCCCAATTTTCTGCATGGCTTTGCTATTCTCATTAGCATTGTCCTTCTGGACAAGCCTTTCTCCTGCCCTGCTAATAAATGTTTTCCAGTCTCCTCTGATCCTTAGGACACCCTGCTAGTAGCTGGAGGGGGGCAAAAGCAAAGCTTTCAAAATACAATTTCAGCTCCAACATCCCATCCTCAGAGAAGCCTCCCCTCGCCCCAGCCGCCTCCACCAAAGACTAAATCCGTTTCCAGCATCCTCGGCCAACTAGCTCCAACAGTTTGTACCGAGATATCATCAGCGCGATTTCATGTTGAGCACACACCTCCCCTCCTAGAGTGAGCTCTGAGAGGCCAGGGTGGTGGGGGCTTCTGTTTGCTCAGCACACAGGGCGGGTGGTCAAGAAATACCTGCTCAATGAAGGAGACATAACAATGAAGCATGTCCCTACCTACCCACCCCTAAGAGAGCCCACCTTGGTAGATGGAGAATTCTGGCTGCCCTTGGGGAGTCCAAAGAGGGTGTACTTCTGAGCGAAATAATCCCTCTTCGAGGGGTCGGCTTGGCTGAGACACAGAGCAAAGAGAAAGCACCGTGTCCCCACTGGCCCCATCCCTAAGGATGATGTCTCCATTTGTCCCCAGCCAAAAGAGTGCCCCATGTAGGGATGGGAGCAGGGGTCGCCCAGGATGGAGGTGGCTACAGCAAGACGCTCCCTCCTGCCTGCTTCCCAAGATTGCTCCAGCTTGCGGGGGCCGCTGTTCGGAACCCGGCAGCCTGTCAAGGTAGAAAAGGCATGAAGCAAAAAAAGGCTCAGCAGCCTGGTCCTGTGGGTCAGCCGGGGACAAGGCCAGCCGCCATCAGAAGCAGGAAGAGAGGTCCCAAGAGGCCCCTCTGGAGCTTGTCTTTGGATCCAGAGGGAGAAACCACGAGCCTGAGGCCTAGCACAGAGGGTGTCTAGATCCTGCTGGTGCCAGAGCGGCAGAAACTTCTCCGAGGAAGCAAAGCAGCACCTACAGCTGCCGTTCTTCAGAAACAGCTGGCCTGGTCCTAGAGGATCTGATGTGACTCACGGTCTGGTCAAGAGAGGAAGGATCGGCTCGTGCCTCCAACCTAGCCGTCCTCAGCAACAGGGGTGACCGGGAAAATTTTGCTGGGGACACAAGTACAATGTCATTAAGAAGGATGCTACCAGATCGGCCCCCTAGGACAGACAGTACTGTCTGAAAGAATAGAATGCAAGTCTCCTACATCAGGTTTAATTCTGTAGTAGACACATTTATTTTTTATAAAGTGAAAAGTAATATATCCTATTTAACCCAAATATATCTAACACACTATTGTCGCAACACGGAAGCAATATAAAACAGTGTTAAGATATTTTACGCTCTGTTTTGAAATGCAGTGAATGTTCGACACTCACCAGATAGTTCGTTTTGGGCTAGCCATGTTTTAAGGGGTCAGTAGCCTCCTTTGGCTGGTGGCTGCTGCATATGGGATACCATAGCTCTGGAAGGTCAAGCCAGCCTTCAGCTGGACAGTCCTGTCTGGAAAGTGGGTGTATCTCAAGGTTATCTGGCGCCCGAAGGCACCAAAGGTAACATGCAGACCTGCAAAGGAGATGCAGCGATAAGGGGTTTCGGGGAGTGCCAGATAATGCTCACTCCGACCCACGATTCCCCGAGTCAACAAAACCAGGCTTTTGCAGGGTTCCAGTGGAGCTTTTTCTGGCTGGGAGCACCCTGGAGCTGCCACCTCCGTGGCTGCCCTCTGGAAATGCTCTGCATTCAGCCTGGGAAATGGGGCTGTTTGAAACTGATCCAGGTTTTCAGCTGCCTGGTCCTTGCATCCCATCTGCCAAGCACCAGGAGCGAGGCAGATGCTGGAAACACATCTGTCAACCTGCCCTGATGGTTTCTGGCACTTCCCCCAGCCTTTCAGAGACTCTGTCCCCCATCCTGTAAGAAACCACACTCACAGGGTGTAACAGTTCCTGTCCCCCTCCCCCCACCCTGGGAGGGCATCCTGGGGCACCTCTCTAGGGTGCTGATTCCTCAGTCTGCTCTGCCGCTTTGCTGATGCCCACTGCTCTGAGAAGTCCCCTCTGAGATGGCAAGTGGGGTACAGACCCTGGAGAGTCACAGACACGGTGAACAACTCTCGGAAAGGGCCGCACGGGCTTCAGTCCTGCAAATCCCAACACGGAGCAGGGTTGGCGCCTGGCCGGAGGCCACACCTGCTCTGCCTCTATTTTCTCTTCTAAAATACAAGTTGTTTTGAAGATGAGATGAGAATATGTAAATAAAGATCCTGACAATCAATATTCACTGGCTTCTGAGTAGAACAAGGCAGAGCATTAACAGAAGGTCCTTTAGCCACCGTGAGATCGGAGCTTCTCTCCAGGTAGGGGTCGGTTGCCCCCTCTCCTGGCCAGTCCGAGTCACCGTCATTGGAAGTTCCTAGATGATCTCGGCACTAGGCACGTTCCAGGGAAAGTTGGTCAGCCTGGTTGTGCATGTCTGGGTGTATTTTATATGTCAAAAAACCTTCCTGGACTAGACAGCCTAATCTGAATCTCCTCCAACCACGCCAACTCCCAGGTCATGGCTGGCCTGGCACAAGTGCGCAGTTAATACACCTAATCAGACAGGTGAAGGAAAGACAGGGAGAAGGGAGGGACGAAGAGAGAAAAGTCAAGAACATTTGGTCAGGGGCAAGGGGGAGCCACGAGGAGACAGCAGTTGAGGGGGAAGAGGGGACACGAAATAACTGCACCTGTTACCCCACCCCTGGGTCTGTGCCTCCCCTCAGCCTCCTCCTCCCAGGGTGCAACTGGGTGGGTTGGCACAGTGGGCTGGGCATGCTGGCTAGAGTCCAGCGCCTTTGGCTAACTCTCCATTTTTCTTCTTGAACTATCAAGGAGTTTGCACGTCAGCTAAACAGGGTACCATCTGTGGAAATACTCATTCTGATATCCATGTTTTCCTTATAAAAGCACGTTGTTTTATGCGTGGGCAGAAGAACTCATTGTAAACTGTTAAATATGATGTAAATGCTAATTTCTTTGCATCGCCCCGTAAAGGAACGCCCTGTGAAGTGCATCTCGGGGAAGGGCCATAAAAGAAAATGGTCAAAATAAATTAGGGAGAAACGCGGGTGGTAGCATACGGTGTGTGTTTTGCCAACACGCAGCCGTGAGTCCCCTCTCCATGCTCTGGCCTCAACAAGAGAGGATTTGCATAACTGCAGTGACAGATGCCACCGCTTCCCAGTGGCCACCCGGCCTTGACAACTTTTGGGAAACAGTCTGCTAGGATTTGCTTCAAACAAAAACATTTTTTTTTTAATCGACAAGCACTTCTTCCTTTTGCAATTCTTTTTTTTTTTTTTAATGTGTATTTATTTTTGAGAGAGAGACAGAGCACAAGCAGGGGAGGGGCAGAGAGAGAGGGAGGCACGGAAGCCGAAGCAGGCTGCAGACTGTCAGCACAGAGCCCGACATGGGGCTCGACACAGGGCTCGAACTCACAAACCTCGAGATCATGACCTGATCCAAAGTCGGACGCTTAACTAACTGAGCCACCTGGGTGCCCCTGCAAATCTTAATACAAATATATGTTTTTTAAGTGCTTTGGATTTCAGTCCCAAAAAGAAGAGGCACAAATGGAAGGGTGGAGGCATGCTTTAGAAAGTATCCTAGGTTTGGGGTGTGCTCACCCAGGCTTGCAGTCAATAACTACCTTCTCTAAAAACTTCAAATGCGTTTTGGCCATGTTCAAAGCGAGAAGGTGGTATAACGGAAATGCGTGACGGGTGTCCAGCAAACACAAGCCTCCCATGGCACTTCCTTCACCGAACCCAGCTCTGGATTTTAACCGCAACCCAGATTCCGTCACACGCACACAAATTAGAATCCCGGGGTCACGCAGCTATTTGTGGAATGGATATTAGTACATTCTTTGCAAATGCATGATGTATGAACTGTATATATTTCTTTGATAAATTGTTTTTAAATATTTCCTCCTTTTTATTAATTGAAGAGGAGCCTCATGTATCAATGCCATTTCTTCCTGTTTTTCACATAAATTATTTTCTTGCAATGTTCGTTTGTATTATTATTGCCGATATTAAGGCAAAGACTTTTTTTGCCTTGTAAACAAGATTTTGCTTACAGCTAAATGAAAAGAAGTGAAGTTAATCACATTGAAATAATAGGTTTAAAAAGGTAATTCAGTGGTATTGGAATGAAGTTTAATCTTCAGCAATAGAAGCCGTGCTGAGAGACACAGCAGAAAAGCCTGTTCTGTAATTAAATGGTATTTATCATTGGCAGGTCAGCCCCGCTGGGTGAGAGGCGCCAGGGAGCAGGGAAAGGCACCTGGAGCAGACAAAGAGGACCCAGAGCAGAGCCTGGGGGCCCAAGAGTGGGCTTGGAAGAAGAGCTGGGTGCAGTGATACCTGCTGGGGCAGGCTTCCCCACGCTGCCCGTGTGCAGCTCAGCTCACAGCAGTGAGTCTGACAAAATGCCAAGAGCACCCTCCAGAAGGGACCTACCCCACAGCCTCCCTGGTCAGCTCTGATCACAAGAGCTTGGAATTGAGACAGACCCAGAATCCAACCCCTTGCTTCATGGATAAAATGAGAAAAAGTGGTACGTTAAGTTCCTGGAGCTATCGCAGCTAGTCACCCGGGATGTGACATGCCGTGTCCCATGCATGGCAGTGTAGCAACAATCAGTACTTCCGGCACGCTGAGCCTCCAGATCTCAGGCAAAGCCAGCATGGGTTGAGAATCTCCAGCCTGACAAGAAGGCTAGAATCTCAGACAGATGGTTCTCCCGCAGCCTTCTGCCAATGTAGGCAAACCCATCGACACACTATCAACCCTGGAGTAAGCTGAGGGCCTCCAGCTGGCAGCAGAGAAGGCTGAGGGGTGAGTTCAGGATGGTCCCCGGGGCGTTTGGCTGGCTCAACCAGAAGAGTATGCAGTGCTTGATCTCGCGGTCATGAGTTCGAGTCCCACAATGGGTGTAGAGAGTCCTTAAAAAATAAATAAAACTTAGAAAGAAAAAAAGATGGTTCCCAAACAGCTCTCGGCAAACAGGGTCAAGCCCAGGACCAAAGCAAGTCACTAGGTCGGACCTCATCCCTGGTTTCTCTTTGCAGAAGAGCTGAACTCCTAAGATTGGAGGATCAGAGTCCCCAGACAGCTTGGTGAGCCTAAGACCATGCCAGCTTGAATTCGGGCCTGGGTTCAGGTCTTGAATCTACCACTTGCAAGGGTGTGATGGTGGAAGCGAGCGCCAAGAACGTGACAGTGGCTGGTGGTGACGAGGATGAACTTAGATAATTCAGGGACAGTCCTTACTCTTCCAAAGGCCAAAACTACAGCTTGTCGCTAGTTGGTGGCTCTTCCCTTGAGGTCTTTTGATTCAAACTCCAGTTCATCCGTGAGATTCCCACACCACGCCCTTCAGGGAGACCAAAAGCTCCACCGGAGGCTGACTGGTTTGAGGAAAGACCTTCCAGTTTTTAACTCTGAGGTGTCTGTTGGTCACCACGTTTGCTGACAGGAAATTAGCACAGTCCTGAAGTCCCCTTCAAGGATCCCATTTCAACCAGGCCTATTCGCTGTCTGTGGGTCCCTGGGGCTCATGTGCTGTTACGAGATGCCTTAAAATCAACCTAGTCCTCCACAGGCCCAAGCATCCTCCTGGAAAACATACGAGAACATTCTTCAGCATCAGAATGGCTGCATCTGGCACCGGTCCAGCCTTCATCTCCAAGAAGCTCGAATTCAGGCCCTTTATTACCATTCCCATTTTTATTAGTGTTCTGGAGCAAAGCGTCTGCAGCTAAAGTTATTGGATTTTCACTAAAACCTAAATACATGCACGACCCTGCTGTACTTTCATGTTCAAAAAGGTACAGACTTCCAACTGCTGTCTCCTGCCTCTGCCCGTGTCTTTCCTCATTACAGGCTGTGGTCCAAAACCAATACGGATTAAATAAATATCCCACTGAGAACTGCACTTGGGAGAATTGTCTCATTACCGTACAGATGTGGGCTATCTCCAAACAGCACCAACATCTTGTATTTTATTTTATATTAAAAAAAAGAAAGAAATTAAAATCCGAACAGTATCCGGGAAGGAAGTGTTTGCACGGGTGAATGTTTGATTTCATTTTTCTCCCAGCACGCCCTCTTCTTTTATCCCATAATGGCTCTTCTCAGTTAATCTGTCTTGAAAACCCGCAGGTAGAGATGTTTATTGATACAAGCCCTACATGCAACTCGGTTTACAGAGACCATTGAACGTGCATATAGTAAATTTCGCTTGATGTCTACTTATTAATGCAATTCCACTCTGAACATTTCGACGGAAAGAGGTTTGGCCAGATGGGGGATAAGTCTTACGTTATAGATATATATGGAAGAAAACATTTGGTTTCCATTCTAAATGACTGATACAGGCTGTCCCAGTGATTGCATTTTTCAGGGCAAGTCACCAAATTCAACATCAATTACTTTGCCTTTTAGCAGAGTTTAAGAGGGAAAAAATAGTTGTTTTTGTTTAAATCACTGAAATTTCATAAAAACATTTCAGCCTACCCTTTCAATATAAACACAACAAATTACTTTTATGATTTCACAAAAGCAACTTTAACCATGGTTCGCACAGAAACATCCTGTACCCTGAAACCACAAATCCAACTTCCCAGCAGCTGGTAAACTTGAATCCCTAACGTAGTGCCCACAGACGTTTGTTCCCTTAGACCCAGGATCCAATGTTGGTGGACAGAAAAGCAGGGCAGAGGAACTTACATTTCCTTTATGCAGATTGTGGAGAAATACAGCAGGGGAGCCATGCACTCTACAAGGCCTTTATGGTTCGTCCATGGAGCTGGAATAGGAAATCAATGGCTAAGTCCAGACTAGGGCGCGGAATTCTTCCAAGTAATCGTTTTTTCCTTCCTCCCGTCCCTGGCCCCTCCTCTGTTAAAGACTTCACATCGTCTTGCTCATTTAGAGCGTAATTGAGACTCCACTTTTATTTCATCATCTTTCCCCTTTCATTGATCATTGCTAATTTTCTGGCTCAGTGCCATCTAGGCAATGGGTTTACATAACCCCCACGGAGGCTCGATTGGAGTCACCGGGAGAAAAAGGGGGTAGTGCTTTCACAAACCAATAGCCAGTATGAGGAGTTGACCAAGGACTCACGGATGTCTCCTAACCTCAACCCTTCTACCTGTCTCCTAGACCACCCCGATTTGAGAAAATATCTGCCCCAACCCCAGAGTCAGCCTGGCACCTCAGATTGTGACCTGACCGTCCTCCCCCATGTAGCCCAATGAAGGAGCCAATCCCTTACCCCATGCGCACAAAAAGAGTGGGTGGCCACATGCAGCTCTACCTCCAAGTATCCAGATGTGAAAACAGCACATCTGTCTGCAGTTTCTCTGTTCAAACCAAACCACTGATTCTTCATTCATGCCTGAGAACATGTGCCAAGGAGAGATTCAGAACCACGAAGTCTCATCTCCCCCTTCCAGATGCACCAGGCTGGGGGCAGGGAAAATCTACAAGGTGCGTGTGGCAAAGCCTTGAACTTAGGCAAGTATAAGCTTGGAAGGAGGGAAAGCCAGCCTGACAGAAAGGATCAGAGGGAAACAGTTCCCAGCATAGAATCCCAACACGACACTCTGCCATCCCAGGAGGGGAAAGAAAAAAATCACAACTGTGAGAAATGCGATCGAACCGTCAAGAGTATATGAAATCAGCATCAGGGATCGGGACCCGCAAGTCACGCTTCTATTTGTTCTGTAACAGGGTAGGAATGGCAACGTTTCCATCAAGATAGGAAATAGAGGTAGTGATACGACAGGAAAAGGCTTATCGATGAGGCCTCGGGTTATCCGCACACCCCCGCCCACCAGTCATACACCCACGAGGATGGAAGCCCGCTATACAGGGCCATCATCCCAATCTAGCAGGCGTTTGAAGATTGGGAAGCAATGGTGTGCTGGAGTCAACTTGTGCCTCACAGAGCCAAATGTCAAATTTTCAGGAAATTTGCAATTAGTTAATATGTCGGTAACTTAAAAGTGGCCATCAAAGGAATTTTTACATAGAGGGAATGGGCTTTCCTCCCCCTTCTTCTTCAGAGAGCAGGTTGTTCAGCAGGTACAAAAACCTTTACTTGGGAGGACTCTTCATCTGAGAGCAGTCAGCAGAAGGGCTAGCATCACTCTGTCCAGTCCTCTTTCAAGGTCCTCAAACTACTCAAGCCACAGACTTTCTAACTGGCATTAGCAAGTATGTAGCATTTCCAGAAATGCCCAAGGTCAGGCAGGGAAAGTGACAAGGGGAGGAACAGACCTTTCAGGTCCACACCCCTGATTCATCTTAGCTTCAGCTGTTAGAGTAGGGTCTCCACTTCAGGTGCCCTGTCCAAGTTCTGTCACTCAAAAAGCTTAGTTTAATGCAGAGACTGCTTCCATGGATTAACCTATCTTCCTGTTGCATTGTTCAGAGTGGTGACACCGTGCGTCTAAGGTTCTGGGAGAAGGACCTTGGGTCCTAGACCCACTTGTTGTGGACTTGTTGTGTGACTTTACACCAATCCAGTTCTCCTCTCTGGCAAAGGGGGGTGGACATGGTGGTCTGTGACTAAGCCGCTGCTGTTTTTGACACTCTGACATTCAATCCTGAGTCCTTGGTCTGAATGGACTCTTGAGGAATGTGGAGAATTTAGGAAACTGAAACAGTTGGACAACTGCTGGGTCATAGGGTGGTTTTACTTTTAACTTTTTGAGGAACCTCCATACTGTTTTCCAGAGTGTCTGTACCAATTTGCATTCCCACCAGCAGTGCAAGAGGGTTCCCCTTTCTCCACATCCTCGCCAACGTCTGTTCTTTCCTGAGTTGTTAATTTTAGCCATTCTGACAAGTATAAGACGCCCCAATGTTTATAGTAGCACTATCAACAACAGCCAAATATGGAAAGAACCCATCAACTGATGAATGGACAAGGATGTGGTTTATATATACAATGGAGTATTACTCAGTCATCACAAAGAATGAAATCCTGCCATTTGCAAAGACATGGATGGAGCCAGAGAGTATAATGCTAAGTGAAATAAGTCAGAGAAAGACAAATAGCGTCTGATTTCACTCACGCATGGAATTTAAGAAACAAAACAGATGAACATAGGGGGAAGAGAAGGAAAAAGAAGATAAAAACACAGAGGGAGACAAACCGTAAGAGATTTTTAAGCATAAAGAACAAAATGAGGGTTGATGGAGGGGAGGTGGGTGGCAGGATGGGCTAGATGGGGGATGGATACTAAGGAGGGCACTTGCTGGGATGAGCACTGGGTGTTATATGTAAGTGATGAGTCACTAAATTCTACTCCTGAAACCAATACTACACCATATGCTAACTAACTTGAATTTAAATAAAATCTTGGAAGAAAAAAAAGAAACAGATGGGAAAATGCCATTGAGTTTTACAATAGAAAACATGAAATTGTGACCAATGATCCTGGACTCCTGCTAAGTCTGAAGATCTGCTTATTTTGTGAATGATCCATGAGCCCTCGGGAGGAAAGTATCAGGACTCCACAAGAGTGCCATAGAAACAGCTCGGCCAGACCATTAGTTGAGTTACATAGATCTGGATTCAAATCCCA
The DNA here is from genome assembly GCA_030068075.1 of Paguma larvata. Taxonomy (NCBI): domain Eukaryota; kingdom Metazoa; phylum Chordata; class Mammalia; order Carnivora; family Viverridae; genus Paguma; species Paguma larvata. The sequence goes on from CM057844.1 coordinate 30,518,345, forward strand.
GCTCCACCACCTACATGCTAAATGACAAGGGGAAGCTTACCTAACCTTTCTGACCTTCTGCTACCTCATCTGTAAAATGGGTCATAATAACTCCCACTCTGTAAGACTTTTGTAAAATTAAATGAAATAAACCACAAGAAACACTTAGCATCATGTCAGCCCAGACCAAGCACTTAACAAACAGCAGCTACTAACATGATTATTTCCTCAGATGGTGGGGCCAAATTGAGAGACCAGAAGAATGAAACAGATTTGGAATCTGCGGTCTGAGCTTTAACCTAAGTTGAGTCCATACCTGGAGTTCAGTTGTGACTGGGTTTCTAAGACAGACTGCTGAGTATATTGGGCTCACGAGGCAAACTTTTGGGTAGACCGTCTGGGAGGTGATTTGTACAAGGCAATTTAGATTGGAATCAGTTACATCTTTTAAGTTCCGAGTGAAAGGAGCAAAGACATACACTAGAGAGGCCATGATGGACGTATTCAGGTCCAGGACTTGGACCAAGACCTCATGCCCTGCGGTCCTCTAGGAAGAAGCTTCAGGAAGAGACTGGAGTTGCTGAGAGCTAGTGGACCAGCCGTCCTCCTGAGGGACACACACAACAGCATGTGACCCCAAGAAAGGAAGGCTATACTTCTCACTTCTGCACCAGATTCAATGCAGCTTAATCAATGGGATACCAAGAACTGGTACCAGTGCCCAGGCTAACGCACACTGAACATGCGAATTGAATTCTTGCAGGCCATCCCAGCAGCAGGCAGAGTAGGGAGGTGCTCCTCTACAGTGCATGGACTGTGGGTGTCAGCAGGAAAGAAGGAGCAGGAGAGAAAGAACTTGGCAAACTCCATTACATGGGGTAGGAGACTCAGTCTTGAGCACACAAGGGACTCTCCAACAAGATTGGGAGGGCTGTTCAGAGGCCCATCTAGGTGGGGCCAGAGCGAGTAAAACAGAGAGGTTTGTTAATGTGGTCTCAGGCTTAACTCCAACCTGGAGTGACCTGGATAAATTTGGGTTCTGCATCTTGTGTCTAGAATGAAGCAGGCAGCCATTTAACAGGTGCTTTCGAGATGTCCTTCTGGGCAAGTGAGAAACTATGAGTTGGTACTAGTGTCCCAAGGTGGACCCAAGACTGATTGAATGTATTTATTTTTTTTAACTTTTTTAACGTTTTTATTTATTTTTGAGAGACATAGAGACACAGTGTGAGCAGGGGAAGGGCAGAGAGAGAGGGAGACTCAGAATCGGAAGCAGGCTCCAGGCTCTGAGCCGTCAGCACAGAGCCCGACGCAGGGCTCAAACTCACAGACCATGAGATCATGACCTGAGCTGAAGTCGGCTGATTAACCAACTGAGCCACCCAGGCACTCCTGATTGAATGTACTTAAAAGGAGACTCCTGCCTGGTTGAGTAATTAGAATCACCTGTAGAACTTTCAGAACTACACTGATGCCTGCCTCTACCCTTGATGGTTTTTATTTAATAATCTGAGACGATACCTGAGCCTTAACTAGGGCTTCTATCATCCTGGGTAATTTTCATAAGCAGCCATGGTTGAGGAGCAGTGGCCTAAAAGGACCAGAAGAGGCCACAAGGAATCTCTCTGATTCCTTTTGGGTCAATATTAAGTCAGTAGCTTTGATGAGGCTTTCCAGGTTTGTGGTTCATGGGTTAGAGGACCTGAAGTCAGAAAAGATCACCAACAGGCTGACCAATGGCATCCAGGTCCAACCAGATCTCGACACTGTACTTTTCAAAGTAGTGAGTTCCCCATCACTGGGTCTGTTCAAAGAGAGAGTAGCAGTCCTTCTACAGTCCCTGCCTATGAAGCACTTATCACATCTTCTCTTCACCATAACAAGTGTGCACACAAGTACGGATAAGATTTAGAGAAGGTGAACAGCTGTCTGAAGTCACCCAAATAGGTAGCATCCCAAAAGGCCAGCCCTCTAAGAAGTTCCAGGTCTCAGCCTAGACCCTCTGACTCAGACCATTTCACCTGACTCCAAAGCTCCATCACTGTCTCCCTTGGGTCATGGGATGCTCGATGCTCTAGAGAGGATACCTTCAGGGGGGAAATGGGCCACAGGACCTTGAAGGATGATGCCAGCTCTGAACGCCTGTCAGCACCTCTGCCACGGAGGCTGCGGCTGCCACAGTAACACACCCTCCCCGGGGCCTGACTCCTGCCAAGGCACGGCCACTTCCTGAAGCTTTCTCTCAGGAAGGAAATCCCAGTCATCATAAAGGAAAATAAGGAAATAAAATCTTAATAGGATTTCATAGATGATATAAAATCTCTACAACTCTGGGTGACAGACACTAAAAAAGATCATTTAGAGGGAAAAAAAAGCTTTCTAAGACTTCCTGTGGAATTGGTTGTCTCAAGAAGCTCGGATGGTGATCGTATATAATGTCATCAGTTCTCGTTCCCAACGGGAGGCTGTGCCAGTAGGGCCTGGGCTGGATGGGCTGAATGGAGCGAGAGGTTCAGGAAGAGTAACTTGGAAGTTCACACCCAGGAAGTGCACAGAGTCGTGGGATGACCCTAAAACATGGTCTTGTCTGCCTGACCACCTCCTCTACATCCCTCAAGCCTCGGCTCAGCTGCTGCCCCTTCTGAAATACTTCCTTGAACCTCAGCAGACTCAGGCCCTCCACATCCTCCCCAGTACTACTGGGGCGTGCTTCCCTCTCACGGCAGTGCTTCTCAGAATGTTCCATGGAATACCGGCACTGACATCAACAGTGGGTATCTTGTTAGAAACAGACCCCTGAGATACATCCATAGACCTGCCGTTTCAGAATCTCTGGGGGTGGAGCCCAGGCACTTGCATCTCTAACAAGCTCCCCAGGTATAGGTAGTGTTGCATCTGAGACCTGGTGCTGAGAAGGACCTAGTCATGTGAAGATCTGGGAGCAATGTGATCCAGATCCAAATGCAAAGGTCCTGAGGTGGAAAAAGAGTTTGGAAAGTTTGAGGAACAGTCACAAGGCAGCGAGGCTAGAAATGGATAAGGGAAAAAATGGCAAAAGTTGAAGGTGGAGATATACCTGGAGCTAGACCCTGAGAGAGTTCAAGTTTAGACCTTATTCTAAGTTTAATGGCAAGCCACGAAAAGTCTTTGTTGAAGGTTGGATTATGGGTCCTAATTCTTTATCTCACTGTAACAAATTATATATCCACACTTTCCTTATGGGCTTATGGTGATGGAGTGTACTTCCTTTCTCCTTGACCTTGGACTTGACCCCAGAACTTGCTTTGAGCAATCAGATGGCATTGGATGTGTTGGGAATGAAGCTTGAAATGTTCTTGTCAGGCACACTTGCCCTCTAGTGCCCCTGTTTTTCTCCAGGAGGAGAAAATGTCTTGAGTAGACACTGGCTCAAAGAGAAAGACATATAGAGTAACCCTGGGCCCGACCTATAGTCTACAGGCAAACTCAGCCTAGATCAGCAGAGCCTCTGGACACATGAACAAGAAAAAGTTGAGTACTTCGTAGCACTGAGTTTTAGGGTGAATTCTTACATAGAATTACTGTGAAAATGGTTGTCAGATAAAGGCTTGTAGCAGGGGGATGTTATATTTTATTTCTGTTTTGTCAAAACCACTCTGGTAGGCATGAAGAGATTAGATTGTGAAAGACAGATGTGGAAACAAACACAGAATTAGCGTTGCAGTTTCCTGGGTGAGACTGTGATGGCAGTGGTGGAGATGGAGAGAATGAAATGGATTCTGGAGGTACTTGGGAGATCAGAACTGACAGAACTTGCTGGTGGATAAATTTGGGGAGATGAGGTCAAGACCACGTCACATAATTTCAGGAGGAACCATATATATGAAGCGCTGCAACATGGTACCATGCAACATAGTGAAGGAAATAGAGAAATCAGAGATAAATGTCTTCTAGGTTTTTTGGCTTATGTGGCTGAGTAGATAGACCAAGATCGGATGACCTAGGAGGAAGAAGTTTGATGTGAGTGGAGGGGGAAGGGCAGATAGACCAGTAGCTCTGTTTCAGTCAGGCTAAGTTTGAGTGTCCATTAGATATCCAAATGGAGATATAAGTAGCCAGTTGGATATATGGGTTTGGAACCCAGCAGATCGCTCAGGGCTGGTGGTGTAAATGAATGAACCAACACTTGACCTGAGTGTGGCATTCCTGTGCTCAGGGTCTTCCCTTCACTACCCCTTCATCAGTCACTAAGCTCCTATTTCTCCTTTAAGGCTCCAAACTTCACCTTCACCTCCAGTTACTGCTTCTTACCTCTGTGCTCCCAGAGTTTGTAGTAAACATTCCACATGATACAAAATAGTCTGCTTCCCCCTCTTGACTGCAAACTGGGAATCTTTATGTTGCCAGCACCCCACTGCATGGTAGCTCATGGTCAGTGTTCAGTAACACCAGCTTTCTTCCAATGGGTTGGTTACCTTTAGAAGCCATAGTCCATCTCAACTTCTCAACAGCACAGCAGGTATGATTATCATTCCATTTTAAAGTTGATGAGACCGAGGCCCCGAGCTGTTAGGGTCTTGCCCAAAGTCTCTGCAAGTGGAAGAACCCGAATCTGTCTCATTTCGCTGCCGGGGCTCTTTCCGTGTTGGCTCTGCCCCATTCCTGCTTCCTCATCCCCTCCCTCCGCACTGGCAGGGCTCCCACGCTGCCTGCGCCTCCACACAGGATGTGCTTCCTGAAGTTCCTGGTCCAGATGGCCCGCGGAAGCTGCTCCTCATAAATCACTAGGCCTTGCAGAGCTGTGCTCAGCCACTTTCTCCTCTCAGTCTCCCCAGGTCCCGGTGCGTGGGCCCCATCTGCCCAGTCAGCAGAACGGGCTCCTTTAGCCCAGAGAGTATGGCTATTGTCCCCCTCCCTTCCAGGTCCAAGAGCCATGGAGCAGATTCCTGAGAGTCAGTGAGGGGACTCACGGAGCATCTTTGTCAGAAACTTAGAAGTGTCTCAATGCGATGGGCAGGGGACAGAGAGAGCAGTGCTTCAAGCTTTGCCCCTGCGAGAGGTGCAGGGACAAAGGGCTGTCTAATCCACCTGCCAGCCAGGCCCCACCACCACTGGATACTCAGACCCCTTTTTTCCCTAAGCAAGAAGAAAACACACCACAGGGTAAATGCATACTTGGCACTGTAGAGTCCCCCAAAATTTCCAGACACAGACCAACAGCTTCAGTGACAACCAACAAAGGGCCAACACACCTTGGACAGGTCACTTCCTTCCATAAACTTTGATTTTCTTGTTTTTAAATTGCAGGTAATAATACCTATCTCATAACCTTGTGAAGCTATCAGTAGATACTATTTCAAAAAAAGGCATATGGTGGACCTTTGGTACACGGTAGGAATATAAATGTGAGGCATGTCAAGGTATTGTACCATTCAAAACTGGGGGAGGAGGGGACATGGACCTCACCGACTGGGGTTTTCAGAAAGCCTCCTCCTTCCTTTCCATTCCACTCCCACCATCCCTTTCATGTCACTGGAGCACAGATTGACCAGATGTGTAACTCTGCTGCCTAAAACCCTTCAGCAGCCCCACAGTCACTTTTGGCAATAATTCTTTGCATATTTTAGTCTATAATTTTAATATCTATAATTTGGGGCAGCATACTTAGTGGGCGTGGCAAGTTAGCCAGCTGCTCACCAAGATGCACACTCCCGTTCCATAGCACGGAGTTGCTAGGCCGCCGTTCTTCAGCCAGGACTGCAATTTCCAATTCCCTTTCCACCTTGATGGAACCAACGGAATAGGAATGAAAGTGACATGCACCTCCCCTCCAGGCAGAGATATTTAGGATGCAGGCACCCCTGCTTCGCTTCTCTTTTCCCAACTGCTAGCTGCAAGAAAAGACTCAGACACAGGGAGATGATGGAGCCACAGAATGGAAGCTACCTCAATCCCTGAATGTCTCTGTGGAACAGAGCCCCAGTACCACCAATGAAGAATTCATAGTTTGGACTTCACTTGAGGGAAAATCATTTGTTTCTGGGTTTTTTGTTTGTTTTGTTCTTTTTGTTTTGAGAGAAAGAGAGCATGTGAGGAGGGGAGTGGCAGAGGGAGAGGGAGAAAGAGAATCTTAAGCAGCTCCACACCCACACCTGACCAGGGCTCGATCTCACCACTCTGAGATCACGACCTGAGCTGAAATCAAGAGTTGGACAGTTAACTGATTGAGCCACTCAGTTGCCCATAATAATAAGCCAATAATATTGTAGACTTCATCTCTTGTAGCAACTAGAATTACCCTAACTAGTAAAAGGGGGTTAAAAGACTCAAAATGGCATGAAATAAATCAATAATAATGACAATGTGATCATGGCTACGATACCTCATAGAATCTATAAAGGCACATACCACCATCTGATGATTCAGGGGGAGGCCTTTCAGTACCACATGTCAGTGTGAATAGATCGGGTGCCCCGACCATGCTCTCTTATGTACTCATGAGGCAACCTTCTTGACTATCCTACTCAATATGCCCCATTTGCATCTTGTCACATGACCCATCTACCGCCGGTAGCGTCAGCCTCTGATTCCCATCTGAGCATTCACCCTATTCTGATTCTCAGTCTAGGGGTGCTAAGCCTGGCCAATCAAAGTTCTACACCCACTGACGGCAGTGATTGGCCTAGAAGGAAACACATGATCTGCATGAGTTGAATCATCCATCCAGTAAGTATCAAGACTGTGTCTGGCTATGCTGGGACAAACACAAGTACTTTCTTCTACTGGATTCAATCCTAGAAAGAGGCCGGCGACCACAAGGGGAGAGCCTAAGAGAGGGTGTTGCCAAACATGGCAGAAGACAGAACAAGAGAGAGTGAACAGATGGACGTGGATTAAATCAGACCATGGTCTTTTCCTTTATGTAAATCAGTAAATTCCCTTTTATCCTAACTCCAACTTGGGATGGATTTTGTGACTGACCAGGACTCAGAAGGGCCATCATTTGGAGCTTACCTCTGAAGGACTGGGAGCTCCCGGGAGGGAGAATGTCTGACCTGTAGGATGGAATTCAGACTCAAGAGTCCTGCGCATCCCTCGCCTACTTCCCTGCCATCTTCCCCGTCTCCACGCCAACAATGTCGAATTCCCAGAAAGCAGAGATCCTCCTCGTAGGCCCTCATCTCTGCCATTCCTGATCCCACTGTCCTCGCCCGCCGTCTTAGCCAACTGCTCTTTTCAACCTCCCCCACCTCACACTCTTCTCAGAGCCACAACTTGTTTCTAATTAATCAATTTCCTTCTCTCTATGTCTCTCTCTGTCTCTCTCTCTCTCTCCCTCTCTCTGTCTCTCTCTTGTTGTTGTTCAAATCTACATTAGTTCTCTACCAAAATAAGCTGGCCTTTAAAAAAAATACCCAGGGAGGCGTTGGCCCAGTTTCAACATGAGGTCTCATGGAAACCACTTCAGGAAGGATGACACCACCACAGATTTCCTGGGAAGAGAAGACTTACATCCATCTCAGAAGACCAGAGGAGTGAAGAAAATGGGCATCACAACTCATTCCCAAGGTCTGGCCTGAGAAAAACCCAGGAGAGGCCAATTGCTAAAAAAATAATAATAATACCCACAGAGAGGAAGTCTTTTCTTCAGGAGGAAGATTGACTCAGGCCCTCGACCCACATCTCTTCCTGTTTTCGTCCTTACACCTGCTACTCCAGCTACATCGCTCTCTGCTGCTCCACAATCAACAAGGCATGCTCCCACCTAAAGACTCGTAGTGGTTGTTTATTGCTGCATAACAAATTAATCCGATGTGTAGCAGTTTACAACAATAGACTTTTTTCTCTTTTGATTTCACAGGGTTTCTGTGGGGTCAGGAACCTGGGACTGGCTTTAGCCAGATGGTTCTGCCTCAGGGTCCATCATGAGATTATAGTCAGAATGTCAACGGGGCCGCAGTCATCTAAAGGCTAGAAGACCTGCCTCCAAAGTGACTTACTCACAGCCTGGCAAGTCAGTGCTGGCTGTTGGCAGGAGTGTTGTTCCCTCCTCGTGTGGACCCCTCTGCAGGGCTGCATGAGGGTCCCACAATATGGTGGCTGGCTTGCTGTGGGAAGAGCGATCCAAGAAAGAGCAAGGCCAAACCTGTCATTTCTCTTGTGACCCAGCCATGGAAGTCCCACTTCCTCAATGTCTTATTACACAGATCAGCCCTATTCGGGGTGGGAGGGGACTACACAAGGGTCTGAACACCAGGGTCATTAAGGCCCCTCTTGAGGGCTGGCCACCACTGAGACTTTGCACTTACTTTCCTTAACTGGTGTATTCTCTCCCCAAATATCCCTCTGGCCCATGGCTTGCCCTTTTTCTTCTTTCAAACCTTTGCTTAAATATCATTTTTTCAAAAAGGCCAGACTTTTTAAAACTACAACACTTCCTCCTGCCTCAGAGCATTTCCTTGCTTTCTTTATTTCCTGAGTTATTCTTCATTGTGTGTGTGTGTGTGTGTGTGTACACAAGTACTTATATATGTGTATCTATCAACACACATATGCATGTACACACACACACACACTTTTTTGTTTTTTGAGTACTAATTCTAGATGCACAGGAAAACAACACAGATAATAAAGTTCTCATATACACTTAACCCAGTTTCCCCTAATGTTTGTTCTGGTTCGTTTTTTGTTTTGGGGTTTTTTCTCTCTTCCCCCTTTAGAATGTAACCCCCCTGAGAGCAGGGGTTTTATCTGTTGTGTTCACTGATGAATCTCCAGTGCCCGAAACATTGCCTCACTCACAGTAAACGCTCCGTAAATATTTGTTGGGTGAATGAAAGTACATCCTAGCAGCTCAGAGAAAAGCCGATGCTGGACTTTTGACCTTGAAATTCTTAAGAGAGTCACAGAGGGTGTTTACCATGACGGCTCTGTGGGACTCGGATGATTTGAACTCAGCTGGGAAAGGCTGTGGGGGAGAAAAGCCAAGTCTAACTTGTTATAAGACGATCATGTAAAACAAGGACTCTCGCTTATTCATTCATTTTCCCTCATTTTCAGTTGTTTTCTTTGGCAGGGTTTACTTTCTTGTTGATAAAGTAAGTTACTTTTTGTTTGTGTCTGTCTGCTAGCTCCATTCATCCAAAACACCAATGGAGTACTTCCCTGGCAGAGGCTGAATTGGACTAAGCCGGCTCCACAGGGGCGGGGATGGCCTCTGAAAAGCCCATGAGAACCACCCACCCCAGGGGTCTCCACTCTAGTAGAATTGTCCCAGCTCCCTGCAGACCCTTCCCCTGTATCCGGAATGCTCCTCCTGTATCTCTAGATGCACTTGGGTAATTATCCTGACAAAACCAGCACAGGGATGCATGCAGTTCCCTTCTCCGAGTTCACCCCCACCTATGTTACGAAGCCTCGGTGAATTCTTACCAATGGACTAGTGTCCACCCCTGGGCTCTGAGCCCTCCATGCCCTGCAAGTCCCATTCCCAGGTCCCCAACAGCTCCAAACCCACCCAGGGCTGGGGCAACAGGCCGGGGCATGGGCAGTGAGTATGTGTCAATGTGTCAACCACCTGCCATGAACCCAGCACTGTGCTAGGTAGTCTACAGATACCTCACTTCGCCATGACTCAGCATCACAGTTACGGACAAGGGGAGGAGGTAGCCTCGAGTGAGGTTTCCAGAGTTAGGAAATAATAGTTCCTACCTTGAGAACTGTCATGAAGACCAAAGGAGCCTATACAAAGGGCTAGCACTATATCTGGCACTTGGAAAACACTCTGTCGTGTTGGTTGAAAACAAGGACAGTTTACAGACAGGAAAGGCAGAGTCTAGCAAGGTGAAGGAACACAGCTGAGGTCACACAGCTGATCCAGTGGGATTTGGGTCCACGTCTGCCTGGTACTGAGCTCTCGCAACGTCCACAATACTAGCGTCCCTGGAAGAACGGCACATGGACACCCACCTCTGAATCTCCTGGGGATCTGAGTTAGGAGGCAGAATCCCAGACTATTCCAGATGTCCAGAACTGGAACCTCTTTGTAGCGAGGCCCAGGGACTCCAACTTCTACCACCTCCCCTCTTGACCCAAACTGCATGAGGTCAGCCTGCGTCTCTTGGGCCCAATAGAAGATTAGAGTTTGTGCTTTGGTCCCTTGGTTAGTTCAAATGCAATTTCATGGGCAGCATCCTCTAGAACTTTTTCCTGGGGCCTGGAAACAATAGGCCTCCATGCTAGAGAAAACACTGTGTCAAGGTGCTTTGGAATGGAAAAGAGATTTCTTTGATGTGTCTGTCAGCAGGATGACAGGCAGAGCCTAGTGTAGGGCATATGTCCATCAAACAGGCAAGCTCTGGATTGTACCTACAGAATGTCTCTGGGGTGTCTTTGCAGGGGCTTCTGGGACGGCAGGCCTGGTGAGGGCCTCACCCGACTCACATCAACTCTGGGGGACAGCATGATGCTCAGTCGACAGGTTGAGACTTCAAGGCTCAAAGAGATGAGATCTCTCATTCGGTGTCACACAGCAGAGGTGGTGTGGCTGGGATTCACAACCAGATCTGAAGCGGCACCTTCTCAGGCAGCTACAAGGAATACACCTGGGAAGGAGGAGAGAAGGTGTTCTGTGACCCTCCAATATGTCCGCCCCACTGGCCGGAAATCTGCACCCTCGTCCCACAGGCAGCCGGCCACTCCATCTCTAGACTCCAGGTTTGAACAGAGGCGTATGTGAGGTCATGCAGACCCTGACATGGGTTGGAACTGAGGCTCGACACCACGCAAAGGTACGGTGGGTCCGGATGAAATTCACTCCTGCCCCTTAAAACTCTGACCTTCTAAAGAGAGGTCTCTACTGTCATTGTTTCCTACGGCTGCTGTAAATTATGACTTATCTTCATGATTTAAAGCAACGTAGATTTACTATCTTACACTTCTGTGGTCAGAATTCCAAAACGGGTCACACTGGGCTAAAACCAAGGTGCCAAATGGGCTATGATCTTTTTCGGAGGCTCCAGGGAAGAATCGACTTCCTGGCCTTTTCCGACTTGCGGAGGCCACCTGCATGCCTCAGTCCACGATCTCCCGCCATCTTCAAAGCCAGAAGTGGCAGGTGAAGTTCTTCTGCGGAATCACTCCCACGATGACTTTTCTTCTGCCTCTCTCTTTCATCTTTCAAGGGCTCTGAAGAATTCACTGGGCCCACCCAAATAATTCAGGATGAACTCCCTATTTCAAGGCCACTTTGATTGGCAACTTTCATTCCATCTGCGACCTTACTTCCCTTTTGTCACGTGACCTAACATTCACAGCTTGTTGGGATTAAAACGTGGATATCGCAGGGGACTGGGCAGCAGGGGTGGGCAGCACCATTCCACACCCACAAAGCCCCATTCACCTCCCCATGATGCTGGGCAGGGGAGGGGGAGGCAGAGAAAAGCATTCGGGAATAGCTTCGCCACAGGTCACAGCTCTGTCTTTGGGGCCACTGGAAGAACTCTCTGTCACCTCATGCTTGGCCCTGTGCTCGTGTGCCCCAGGCTCACCATTAAGCCTCAGTGTCTGGTTCCTGATACCCCCCAGCTGGACCAGGCTGCCAGGCGTCCTAACTCACCCCACTCTGTGTGCAAGGTCTTTTCATATTGTTTTAAACCTTAATTATCATCATTGCCATTCTTCTTATTGCCATTCATGCTAGTTAACTGTACAGATTAAGAAAAAAGTTCTTGGGGGCACCTGGGTGGTTCAGTCGATTAAGCATCTGACTTTGGCTCAGGTCATGATCTCCCAGTTCGTGGGTTCCAGTCCCGCGTCCTGCTCCGTGCTGACGGCTCAGAGCCTGCAGCCTGCTTCGAATTTCGTGTCTCCCTCTGTCTCTCCCTGTCCCTACTCGTGCTCTCTGTCTGTCTCTCTCTCTCAAAAATGAATAAACATAAAAAAAAAAAAAACAGTTCTTAACCCCTACCCCTCCAAGGATTGTTTTTAATCTTGTTTCTTCATAAAAATGAGGCAGTACTATCAACTTTGTTTTCTACTTATTTTATTTTCTACTAATTTTATTTTCTACTTAATCTGGGAGGGACTCGCTCACCTGTCTGGAAGACACGGTCTAACTCACTCATAACAGTTGCCCGGGGTTCTGGGGATGGACGACTCACTCAACCAGATCCTTGCTGATGGACGTGCAGATGGTTCCAGATGATTTACACTTGCAGGTCCTTGAGGAGAAGGTAGTTCCCACACCCCAGGCCAGCCCCATGGAGTCCACACAGGTCAGCCTGGCCCCCAGCTTCTTCTTTTCCCATGGAGAGTATGAGGCACCAAAGCTGAGGGCAGCAGAGGGTGTCTCCAGGAGCAGAGAGATCACCAAGGTGGGTGCCACCGAGACGTCCAGAAAGATAGAGACCACCCGATGCCCACAGAGTCACTGCCAGGGCCTTCAGGGGACAAGGCCAGCCTCTTGGGGCCGAGACAGCAACATGGAAACCTAACAGCCGTCCAGATGGCTGCTCGTCTCGCATGCACACGTGACCTGATGCCTCACGCCCATTCTCATTTCCCAAAACAGCCCTGCAAGTAGATTTGGTTATTCCCATTTTAAAGACCAGAAAACTGAGGCTCAAGGGTCTCACCTGAAGTCATGTGGCTGACAAGTCACAGAACCAGAGTTCAAATGCAGGCTGCTTGGGGCCTGCAGCTGGGTCAACGGTCCAGACTGGGGAGGCAGCCCCGCCAGCCACCTGTGGGCTAAATGACCACCCTGCTGCTCGTGAGTCCTCCAAACCACCTCTGGTTTCTGCATGGAGTTTGCAGCTGGTTTTCTTTCATTAATGAAAAAATAATATAAGCTCGCTGCCGAATAATTCAACCTATACGAAAAAGTAGAAGCCTCCGTATCTACTCTCTAGAGAGAATTCATGTGACTGGTTCTGGGGGTCATTATGAACATTTTCTATGCACTGTGTGTGTGTGTGTGTGTGTGTGTGTGTGTGTACCTGATAACTGCTCTGCCCGTCCCCTTCTACAGCTATCCTCTACGCATCAGACGCTTCCGAGAACACTGTTCCGTGTCCTCCTCATAAGCCTCCAGGGACCTGGACATATTATCACCATCCCCAGGTTACAAATGGGGAAATCAAGGCTCAGAGACGCTAGGCCCCGTGCTCTGGCCCACACAGCTAGTAAGGGGCAGGACCGAGCCAAACCCAGGCCAGCCGACTTCAGGCTACACGTATCCACCTACGGAGAGGCGACCACGAAGAACCGCCCTGTGTCCTCGAAACAGAAGGTGCGGGAGGTCCAGGGCTGGGACCACGAAGCCACCTCTCGAGCTCCAGCAGACATTAGGCGCCTACTGCCCGGCAGCGTGTCCTCGCCTCTTAGGTCTCTCATGGTGACACCCCTAAGAAAGGCCATCCTGATCAAGAGTCGCCCCCGGGGGCCTCCCTCGGGACCCGAAGCATGACCTGAATGGTAGTGACAGAGGCAGCGAGGAGGGGGACATATGTGTCAGCTCCAGTGGACATGAGTAAGAAGCAGCAGAGCGTCCTCGAAGGGGGGCGGGGAGGCACCTCAGGGACACGACCTGTGTGGGGTCTCCCCTTTCAGTTATTTCTTCTTTTCAAGCTCTCTAGAAAATGCTTGCGGCAGCTCTATCTGGGTCACAGGACCGAAATAAACAGTATTTGAATAATCTCAGGCTGGCAGCCTTGGAGGATGGACGGAAAATTACCCCCTGGGAAGGTGAATCGGAGCACGTCACTAGATGCATCCAGAGCGTGTGTCAGTCACCTCTGTGCCTCCTGGGGGCACTCTCTCTCACCCCAAGCCCTCCGCTGGATGCCCCGGGGAAGGAATAGCAAGATGCACTCGGATGAGGGAGCCACAGGCTGACATGCCAGTCAGTGGCTTCACGACTGCCCGCGAAAGGAGGCAGGACTTGAATCCGGGTCTCCCCGACCTCTCTCCCCTTCTCTCCTTAGAGGAGCATGTGGAACTGGGTGGCACATCTCTGAGCAAGCTGGACGGCTCACTCAGGGTCTCCATAGCAACCTGTGAGACTCCTATCGCCAGCGGCGAGATGGTTTACCTGGGCCAGCCACGCTCTCTGGCCAACCCGTCGCTTGGCTGGCATCAAAGGTAAGATTACTTTCCAGACAATGGGGCACAGCAATGGCAGCCAATGGGCATGAGGTAGCGCGGTGCCAGGAAGAAGACGGACCCTGGACCATGTAGACGGGAGCTCCGGCCCTGTCCCTTGCCAGCTGAAAGCCCTTATCGTGTCTACTGTCACTCCCCGAGCACCGGCCGTCTGCCGCGCCCTGTGCTTGGTTCCTTATTTGCAGGACCTCATTTCAACGCCATGAATTAATAGGTCCTCTTATTTTCCCCATTTTGCACACGAGGGAATGGAGGCTCAGAGAGATGAGGCAAATTGCCTAAGACACACAGCCGGTGAGGAGCAGACTTAAACTTAGGTCTTTCTGTCTCCCAAGCCCATGCTAAATATAACCACAGGACTATACCACTGTTGCAGAGAGGAGCCAGCACCATTCAGCAGAAAACCTGGGTTCCACTTCTAGAAACCCCACCCAGCAGGAGACCCACGCTCCCTCCTGTGTCCACCCGGGCAGATGACCAGACGTCTCTGAGCCTCAGTTTCCCTATCTGTAAAATGGGTCAGAGTCATGGCTGCCATAGAGGTCAGAGAAGCCGAATCCAAATGGGATGACCGCAATAGTAAGGGGCCCTCAAAACCTGTCACTCCTGGCCAGCGAGCTCTGCCCGGCCCCGCTTCCCTCCTGTCGTCCGCACTGGCTGGCCCAGAGGTGGTGCTGGCCGGCTGGCTGGACCAGGCGCGGGCATTTCTCTCTTGCTGAGCATTGCGGATCGCACCGAGCATTTCCTCTCCTTTTGTGTGTGTTTTTCATGACCTGCTGCCAACAGCTCTTTGCTGGGCGGCTGCCACCATTTACCCAGCACAAGAAAACTGCCTTTCTTCCCCCATTTAGGGTCTGGTTTTAATTTCTACAGTATTCTCTTTAATAACAATGCCTAATTAAAACATCTGTTAAAAAGTCTGTAACATTAACTTTACAGGGAGAATTTAATAGAATTATATTGGAATTGCAGGCATTTAACGGGCTTCCTAATTAGGCTTTTCTTTAAAAAAATAAAAAAAAGAAGAAGGAGGAGGAGGAAGAAGAAGAAAGAAACATTTCGCAAATTAAAATCCAGCCTCTTTTTTATGATAATGTAGGCTGATGGTCCAGTGGCTGGAGAGGACAGGCAGAAGCTGGAGCAGAAAGAGGGGCCAAGGTAGCTCAGGGTGATGAAATCTCTGGGATGGGGAAAGAAAAGGGACAGGGAGGCTACGCACACTCCCTCGTTTATAATCTCCATTATATCCTGATGCCAATCATGGATTAGTATCATTAGCCCCACTTTACTGATGAAGAAACTGAGGCACAGAGGAAAGTACTTTGCTCAAAATCACACACACACACACACACACGCACACACACACACACACACACACACAAAATGAGGCAGAGCTTTCCAAGTATGTGCTTTTTCTCTGCTCCACACAGCCCCCGAGCTGTGCATCAGTAGGGTTTTCTAGAGCTCTCTGGGGCCCATCTTGATTCAGCCACTTCTCAAGTGATGACCACCAGGCTGCCTCCCACGGCCACCCAATGCTCTGCCCCAGAGCCCTTTCTGCAAAGCTCCTGCCCGAGACGCCCTGGCCCTGGCTGTCAACCCCGCACCCCCTTGAACACCATGCCGGGGCCTGGGGTGGGGTAGGAGCACTGCCCGGTGCCATCGGGAACATCCTCCTAGAGAGGAATCAAGGGATAAACATCCAAAGTTTTTATTCTGGTCAAAGTAAAAAGTCTAGTCCCTGGATCAGCAGCGTCAATACCACCCGTGTACCGTCATCTGAAATGCAATTTCTCAGCCATTCCCCCACCCACCCACCCCAGACCCCCTGCAGGAGAATCTCCGAGGGGGGAGCCCTGCAATCTCTGTTTAGATCAACTTTATGGGTGACTCGAATGGGACTGTGGGCTCGCCATCTCCAAGCGAGAGGCAAGACTGACCCAGTGATTTTGCTGGAAAGAACCCCAAGTGTTTCTTCCCAGCCAGACCGACTCGGCTGCCGCTCCACTGACCTTAGATGCCCAGAAGGCACCATGGGAGGCGGACAACAGCACAGACCGCTCAAGAGGCCCCTCAATTTAAGCAGAAATTCCCAAATTCAAGGAAAGGGAGTTGCCTCCAGTAACGGTGTTCAGATTCTGGTGCATCCCTGTTTTCAGTCCCTCGTCCCGCTGACCCGCCACCAATACCAAAAGCTGCTGGGGGTAGGCCAAACCCTGAGGTGGACTTAAAATAATCCAGACCCAGTCCGGACCCTACCAATCAAGCAGTCTGACAACAACCAGACAGACAGACAAGTCCTGTTAGCAGGTTAGCGAGGCGCTCACAGACCCCGTCTCGGGGGCCGTCTCCAGCGCGGTGTGAATGGTTTACTCTGGTCCTGATGGACAGGCAGCGCGGTGCGATGGATACAGCAGGGCTGGGGGGTCAAACGGAGCTGAGTTTGAACCCCGACTCAGCCACACATTGGTCACGCCAACTTGGGCAGATGGTGTTGCCTTGCTAAGCCTCGGTTTCCTGCGGATGTACAAGCACAGAGTTGGCGTCAGGTTGATCCGAGTCTAACTCCACAAAGGAACCAAACGTCTGAAGCCAGGGATGGGCAACCAGATACGGCACAACATGATGTGGCCTCTCCTGCTCAGACAGAACCTGAGCTCCGTGGTCGAGGTGCGGAGATCGAGCCTCCGGTGTGAGTGGCTCCGGACCACGAAGCCCTGACGCTGTCCTGAGTCTCACCCTCCATAGGCATTCTCTTTGATTTCCTCCTCCCACTGGCAAGCGAGTTTCCAAGCCCCGGGTCCTGCTCTTCTTTGTCACTGCAGTCGAGGAGTGGCCAGGCCCTCCCTTCCGCCCCCAGAATGCTTAGGATCCTTATAAGGCTTTCCTAAGCACCAAGAGAGGACACCAGAAGAGAATAAGAAAACAGGAAGAGGCGCTCTGGAGTATTGCTCGACCACTTACTAACTGTGTGACCTTGACCAATTTAATTAACCTCTCTGAGCCTCAGTTTCTTCATCCAGCAAGTGGGAATAATAACAGGCTTCACTCTGCAGTTGCTGAGAGGATTAAAGAAGTTAATATTTGTAATGCACTTAGAATAGTAGAATAGCAGCTAGCACACTATAAATGCTACAGAAGTGCTTGTTCAATAAATAAGGAATGAAGGCATGAATGCAGTCCAGCTCTCAGCTCTCAAACATCAGCGATGACAGGATCCCAGAACTAAAAGTCCCTCCCCAGCCCTATCTCCAGGCTAGACGCTAACAGCCAGAGGTCCCTTGCTGGAGGCAGCCCCATCGCTTCTGGTCACTCGCTCATGTGGGCCGGGATAAGGTCCCCACAGGAGGGAAGTGGGCAGCCCCCATCTGGGCGCCCGTGGCCGTGGCCATGGCTGCTTGGGGAGGGCTGGAATTCACAGTTCAGCGCGTGGGCAGACTCAATTGGACAATCTCCTGTGTGATGGCTTCCTCTGTTCAATTACTACTAAAATTCATCAAACGGAACCAAGAGAGGTTTTAACGCCGGTAATTGTGGTGCAAAACGCTCTGTAATTGGTCTCTCAAATGAAAGTGGGGAGAACGAGGCTGCCTTGCCCCTGAACGGATGGAGAGTGATGGCTCAGACGTGCTCCCCAGAAGCCGGTTGGTCTGCCGCCTCCCACTACCGCCCAAGACCCGCACCCACCGGGCTCCTCTGGGGGGGCAGGAGGGTAGGGGGTGGCTCAGGCCTCTCTCCCCCTGCCTGCTCTGGGTGCAGGTGATGGGGTGGGTATGCCCCACGCTCCTACAGATCTGCCTCTACCCTGATGGTCCTTGGACATTAAGGTCTGCCTACAGACAATGGGAGGACTGGCAGGTCCCTAGGCGGTGGCCTTTTTATTCCTTCAGATGCGGATAATTTCATGCCTCCAGGCCTTCCGTCTTGCTGATCCTTCTGCCTGGATTCTGTTCCCCACTTCCTGCATGTTCACTTCTCATTGTAGCCATGCAGTGGAGCCTCCCTTACCGTCCCGGATAAAGCACTCTCTGCCTTCTCTGACACCCTAGACAGCAACTCGTCCCGCGTCCAGTAACACCAGTGCTTACTCTCGAAGAAGGCAGACTTTGAGTTGGGAAGCCGGTGGCAGAATTCCTCCGTGGTGATTTGTCTGCCCAGACAGCTGCCACCAATTCCTCCCAACCCTACACCCTGCTCTCTGCATCAGGAAGGGCAGTCTGCTTTTCCTCCCCCTTTCATCGGGACCAGTCTTGAAACTTGTCTTTGGTGGGAGTGAATGTTAGAAAATCCATTACCAAGTACTAGCTGGTGTCGGCCCTCTCAGGGCCTATGCTGGCTCTGTTAAGCCTCACAATAGCCCCATTTCACAGATGGGCGAACGAAGGCTCAGAGAAGTTACCTGTCTGAGGTCGCTCCGTTCGCAAAAGGCAGAGACTGGATTCGAACCCAGGATGTCTGTCTCTGGGACCCGTGAGCTTCGCTCATTCCCCCTAGGATCTCTGCTGTGTGAGAGTGGAAGGCTCAGGCCTTTCCGAGTCAAATTCCAGGACAAATCCAAGCAGGCCCCCAGACGGAGAGATGCAGGAAGCCACCGCCAGGTCGCACTCCCATCAGCTGGGAGCCTCAGTTCCTGGGGGCCCGCGGGCACGCACCCTCACACGTTGTCTTACTCCATTGTCACGACAACCCCAGGGGGTAAATTTTCATTATTCTCCTCAGTTTACAGTTTAGGGAATTGAGACCCAGAGAAGTTAATCCATCAGCCCTGAGTCACCCGGCTGGTAAGGCGCAGAGCCAGGCAGTCGCCTAGACCAGTTCTTCATCGTGCATCTGAATCGCCCAGGAAGCTGTTTAAAGGCAGGTTCTGGTTCAGCAAATTTGGGGTGAGCCCTGAGATTCGGCACTTTTTTTCCCTGTTGTTGTATTATGTGAACTGCGATCGCCTCAAAGACAGACCCGTACGGTTCCCCCATGCGGCGTATGTCAGGGGAGGCCCAGGATCTGGCACGATCTGGCGACAGAAAGGTCGGGAGGAGAGCTGGAGAGGCTGGCCTTCCAGCACACGCACCTGCGGCCACACCCGCACAGCACAGCTGAAAAGACTCACTTTTCTGGTATCGTTACAGCCCCAAGGAGGGGCGGTATCTGGCCCAAGGACACCGGCCAGGGCGCCCATCCAACACCACGTCCTGCGACCTGCCCTGCCTGCCCGTGGAGCAGCTGGGGCTCGCTGATTCCCATCCCCTCCCCGAGCCCCTGGCCAAGCCAGGGAGCCCGGGAAAGGACACGCCAGGAAATGCGTGGTTTTCGCCCCCATGCCCTGCCACGGACCGCAGCCACCCTCCCTTTGCTGCAAAGTTCCTACTTCTCTGCTCCACGTGGGGCAACCCAGGTGGTCTGCGGCTGGAGAGGCTGAGCCAGCAGAGGGGCCCACGCGATGGGGGGTTGGGGGGCTGTGTCACCACAGGCTGAGAACACACACACACACACACACACACACACACACACACATGCTTTCCCATGGGAATCCAGCCCAGCCGCTGCCTGGCCCACCAGCCAGGACCACCTCCAACTTTCTCAGGAAACCTGGATGGCCGAGGACTCAGGAACTGGCACGAGACACAACTGGAGGCCTCCGGGGGAGGGGGAGACCACAGCCGGTGTCTTGTGGGCAGAGTATGAGGCTTCTGCTGATCCTAGCAGACCAAGTGCCTCCTGTCCCCGCAGAGAACCCAGGGACAAGAAAGAGGGCTGGCAGCCTGCCCAGAGAAGTCAGAGACAGCAGAGGGCAGAGAGGGAGACAGGGAGAGACATCAGGAGGGGAGAGATGGAGGCTGAGAAAGACTTCATGAAGAAGTGAGGTCAGGATGGAAAGTCGCAGGCACAAGGGGTGAAGGCAGAGGGACGTATGAGGGTGGCTATTCTGGTCCCAGCCAGCCCCTACTCAGCAGGTGCAGAGACCAGGCCTCCCCACCCCAGAGTGATCGGTACCTGCTAGTGACCCTAGCCAAACTGCCTACCTGCTAAGTGCCTACTAAACCCTCAATGCAGGTGAGCTGATGCCCTCATTAGCATTCTTGTTTTTAGCAAGTGACTAGTCCTGTACCCAAGGGATTGATGAGATGCCCTGGGCAGACTGTCCAGAACGAGAGCCGGCCCGAGCATAGCCGTCAGCTCCTGTGGCCCCAGGACCCCAAGGCTGTCCCTTCCCCCTCCCTCTAGGACCCCCACCCAGCCTCTGCCTTCTGCCTCGTTCGCACCACCCCAGACTGGAAATCTGGCTGCCACCCTCCGGCCAGAGGCAGAGCTTTGGGGGCACTTCCTCAGGAAATGAGGCCCCAGGGTAAACAGGGCACATCCCAGACTGTGGGCTTTGTGGCCCCAGAGGCTCTTGTTTCTGCCGCTTAAAGCACTTCATACCCAGAAGCACTCTGAATGCTTCCCCAGACGCCAGCCCAGATCGCTGTTTATGTCACGCAGGCAGAAGGATCCTCTTCTGCGCCTATTTCTTCCCTTCTGGCTCTGCCACACCACAGTCATCCGGCCTGGAACTGTGCAGGGGCTTCGTGCCCGTTCTGAAAGGCGGAGAGACCCATCTGAGGGTCCTGACACCGGTCACGGGCACAGCACCCACCACGGCCCCTGCAAGGCAACCCAGGATGCCAGGCCCCACCGGGGCGTGCTCTTCCCCAAGCTTCCCAGCTGGAAGGACCCCCACCTCATGGGCAAAGACTTGGCATCCGCTCAGAGCCGCTTGAAGTTCAAAGACCAAGGAGGAGATCTGCAATGGCTAAGTGCCCTTCAGCACGAATGAAGACAACGCCAGGTCTACGCGCGGCCCCTCTTACCACCTCCACTATCTCCACCACCATCATGTTTATTAAGTACTTACTATGTGCCAAGCACTGTGTTAAGCACTTCATATGAATCTTCTCAAGTCTTTTCATCCCCACGACTACCGTATGAGTTAGAAACTATTATGATCTCTATTTTACAGATAAGAAATGGAGGCAGAGAGAAGTTAAGTTACTTGCCCATAGTCACACAGCAGGATAGTGATGGGACCAGGATTTGAACTCAGTAAGTTTGACCCCAGAGCTCTCCTATTTACTCCCAAAGGTCACATCCATGCCCCTGTGAGGTAGGCACCTCTTACAGAGGAGCCGGCTGATATGTGAGGACTGGTGGGCATCAGAGCTGGGACTCTGCAGATCCCAGAGCCAGCGTCCATGCCCAGGCCTTGCTGCCTCCTATCCTGGGATGGGTCTTGTGTCGAGCCCAGGAGAGTCCTCGGTTTTGGAGGACACAACTTGCAGCCATGTAGCCCAGCCCCATCCTGATCTCTTAATACTTGAGACACCTGGCCCAAGCCTCACTGCCCGGGCCTTCGATCTTTCACCCGCCCGGCGCCCAGCAGGCACCCAGCACACCGCATCCTTGGCCTCCTGGAGCAGGTTTCTGCTAGGCTCAGCATTCGGCAGATTAGAGGCAGAGCTGGGGGAACATTGCTCCGCCAGTGGCCTCTCCTTGCCACGGGGCCTGAAGACTCTGCAGGGCTGTTAGGAGGACGGTCAGGGCTGGCAGGAGAGGAGCTGCAGAAGGGGTGCCCACGCCCCCGAGCTTCCAACTGAGGATCTCTTTTGCAACATGGCAAAGTCCCCGGATACAAGTGGAGGAGGAAATGCAGTGCCCAACACGGCCTGGATCCAGGGCCCAGCAACCTGGGAGGACAGGGCCAGGCAAGCAGGGAAGCATGGAGGCAGGGGTGCAGAGGTGCAGGGAAGCAGGGTGAAGGGGTGTAGGGGTGTAGGGAAGCAGGAAAACAGGGGTGCAGGAAAGCGGGGTGCAGGGAAGCAGAGTGCAGGGCTGCAGGGAAGTGGGGTAAAGGGGTTCAGGGAGGTGGAGTGCAGGGCTGCAGGGAAGCAGGGTGCAGAGGTGCAGGGAAGTGGGGTGAAGAGGCTCAGGGAAATGGGGTCAGGGTGCAGGGAAGCAGGGTGCAGGGATGCAGGGAAGCAGGGTGCAGGGGCTCAGGGAACTGAGATGAAGGGGTGCAGCAAAGCAGGGTGCAAGGGTGTGGGGAAGCAGCGTGAAGGAGTGCAGGGAAGCGGAAAACCAGAGATGCAGGGAAGCAGGGGTGCAGGGGACAGCAAAGGTGCCGGAGCTGGCAGTAGAATTTGACGGAGGTACTGGCCTCTGAAAGGGGGGCAGTTTGGGCCAAGTCCCCCTGCCTCTCACTGCCCACCTCTGACAGCAGCAGCAGGGACACCTGGGGAGCCCTCAGACACCTGCAGGGAAGTGTGTGGTGGGGAGACCGGGGAGGGGAGGTGGTAGAAACCAGGATCCCCTGTGCTAATAACTGGACCCGCTACAGGCCTCCACCAACGTACCCATATGTCAGAAGAGTTTGCCCAAGAACACCCTAACCAGCTTAAGCAATAATCCGTTCATTTCCGGTCGTAAGCATCCAGAAATTCTCTGGCCAGTAGGATGACCCCAACCAACCGGCATAACTTCTGCCCAGGGGATGCTGGGTGTCATAGGTAACTTGGGTGGCCTTGTGGCGGCTCGTCAAGATACTAAGTATAGTTCGAGAACACTCCCCGGCTGCTCTGGGACTGGGTCTGCCTCGGTCAGGGCTATTTCTCCGGGGAAGCTGGCACGTGAGGGGCCTCAATAAGTATCTATGGAACGAATGAATGATCCCCATGAAGCTCTTCATAGTCCTCTCAGGGTCTGGAAACTCCGGATTCCTCGTCCAGGAATTCTCAGCAAAATACGCCACGAGTTTGCAGTGTCATTGACTCTGTCGTGGTCACAGAGAGGCACGCGGGCACACACACACACGCACAATATGTCCAGGTGCACGTGTGCAGGACACGCACGCGCACACACACACACACCCAGCAGCAGTGCCGGGGGCTGTGAGAGCAACGGCAGCAGAATCACCGCTCCCAATTAAAATCAGAGTTGAAAAGGGAAGAGAATTTATCTGCAAAACCGCAAAGCCACAGAGAGGTCACCGAAAAAGCCTCTAAACTTGTTTACAAAAAATGTGCAATTATGTATTAACTGTTCTGTGCTAATTGCACTGAGCACTTCCTTTTAACCGCCTCCCTGTTAACTATTCAGAGGAAGAAAGGAAGCCGTCTGTGCCCGGAGGAAAGAGAGCAGGACAGGGAGGACCAGATCACAGATTAAATTCTTGCCTCGGCTCATTGCTGATGGTGTGATGGAGCCTCAGTCTACTCTGAAAAATGGGGATAGGAGCGCCCACTGCTCAGAAGAGAAAGAGATCACCTAAGCAAAGGCTTCTAGAACAGTGCCAGGCATCCAGCAGCCCACACCACTGGGGGTCAGGTTCTAACAGGAATCACAGACTCCACCTTACGGCGAGGCTCATAGGACCCAGTAACTGTTCTTTGGGCAAACTGTAGGCGCGTCTCCCCACCTAAAGCCCTCCCCCCAATTTGCCTTGGGAAAAGAGGTTTCCAAAAGATGCCAGGAACATCTGAGAAAGAGTCTCTCCAAAATAACAGCTTTAGCTAACCCTGGGTCTGGCAGCGTGTCAGTCTTTAAAAAGAAAAATAAATAACTTCCTCCCTGAGATGAAGTTATTTTCTTTTCTCTATTCACATTTCCTGGCTACTCTCCTGGTTAAGACTGTTGGAGGAGTCCTTAGGAATTAGCAACTCAGAGACCAGTAGGAACAAGAAACAAAACTCTCGAGGTCCTCCTGTTCTCCAGGAATCGTGCTACATCACATTGAAGATAGTAGCTTCTAAGCCTCGTTTTAGAGAGTTGTCTCATCTCTAAAATAAGGAGAATGAAAGTAACTTTCTCATTTGACCTTCATAGAATCTTCCTGCATGTGACGCAGCACCCGACACTTAATTACCCAATAATTTTTGCTGTAAGTATTCAAAATTCTCACAACAACAGAGATCATTTGCAAGTAAAGGCTCAGAGGGGGTAAGTAACTTGCCCAAGGACACACAGCTGGTGAAGCAGCAAAGATTGGATTTGAACCCAGGAAGCCAGAGCACTACCACCCTGTGCTCCTTCCACCTGGTCAATGTCCGTTCATCCGCTGCTAGTACACTCCGGGCACCTGAGCCCAGGCAAGAGGTCTAGGAATGGAGGCTTGGGATTGTCCGTGGTGACCAAGAGCACACGAATACTTGTGTGTGCAAGGGGATCAGAACCAGGGGAATCTTAAGGACCACATTCTGCAAAGGGAGAAACGAGGCCCAGGGAGAAGCAAACCCAAACGGTCCTTCGAGACTCCAACTGCAGTCTCCAGTCTTCCAAGCACTCGGCTCTAAAGCTTGCGAATGAGATCTTTGTCCCTCCACCGTGGTCTTGCAGAGCCCAAGTCACAAGCTACCACACACCAGCTGAGTAAGCTTAAGTGGCTTACTTAGTCTGTCTGTGCCTCAGTTTCCTCATCTGTAAAGTGGGGATGAAAAGTAACTTACCAGGTTCTTGTGAGAAATAACACTATTTAAAAGCGCCAGCAATGTTCTAGGCCCTCCATGAAGTTTGGTCTAAGCTGGCTTAGGTTTGGGGGGAAGAATCACTCCTGTTTGATTTCCAAGTCAGGTGACTGCGCCCCACTCCTTGCTGGATCCACCTCAACACGATCGAGAATCGATGCCTTCCCTTGGCGGAGGATTCCCAGGCCTGGGGAGAGCGGGCTGCTGTGGCCGCTCACCCCCTCTTGGCCTGCCCTTTCCAGCCTTCCCTCTTTGCTTCTCCCTTCCCGTCTTGCCGCCCCGTTTTTCTCACCAGCAAAGACCTTTCCTCTCCAGGCCCACGGCACAAACCCTGCACTTCCAAAGGAAGCAAGCGCTGAATAGAGTTAGCAGGTTCTGATAAATGTCACATTTATTTTGGTGCCAATGGAGTCGCTGCATTTTAATGAAGACCCCACCCCACCCCCCGCCCCTGCCCCAGATGTTGGCGCCGGTGGGAACGCCACACGCTCGGCTGCCACCTCGCACGTGAGGTTCCGATCCGCGGGCGCTGGAAGGGGGCGCCGGCTGCGGCCTCCCCGGCCCAGAGATGCCACTTCCAGGGGCCCGTGTTGCCAGCCAGCACCTCTCAAGCCTCTTTCCTGACCTCAGTTTCCTCGTCTGAAGATGACGCTCCTGGCGGGGGGCTAGGCGCCGTGGAAAAGCTTGGGGCTTGTGTGCTGGTGTGAATGGATTCCAAAACTCCAGGCCCAGGGACCAGGTGGGGAACGGTTGGCTGGGACTACGCGGCCCCATGCACGGGAGGAGCCGAGTGCGAGGCCGAGTGGGCAATTCCCCAGAGAGCCACAGACTGCACCCCTTCTCCCGAAGGCCCCACCCAGAAGGGGGACCCTGGCTGCGGAGGGAGGAGGGTGCTGGGAAGGGCAGGGCCAGAAGCACAGGCCTTCCTTCCCTCCCAGCTCAAAGTGACCGGAGGAAGTGACGGCAGAGCCACAGACCCACCCCACCATCCCCCCCACCCTGCACCCTGCCCTCGTTGCAGCCACTCCAGACCCTTGGGGCTGGAGACCTCACAGAGGTGACAGGTTGGCATTAGGGGGCAGTCCCTTGCGAACTGCTCCCACGCGCACGGTAGAAGAAAATCCGCCCTTTCTCTGCATTTTGCTGAGCCCATGTGTTCTCCAGGCTCCTATTGTCTATGCGTTTTATGCTCCAGAGGCTGTTCCGTGTCGTTATCAGGAACCAAAGCCTGCGTGAAAACGCCGGATGGTCGGGTAAGAGGGGAGGAGTGTGAGAGGGGCAGCGTCCGAGGGAAACGGCGGGTGGCAGTGCCTCGCCTTCGTAGGAGACCAGATGTCACGGTTTGGGTCCCCCGGAAGCAGACCCTGAGACAAAGATCCCGGGGCACGTGGAGGATTTCGGAGGTAGTCCCAGGAAGCATGACTCGAGGAGGGAAAGTGAGCCAGGGAGGGGACGGGAGGCAGTGAAGGGTGCGTGGTCAAGAAAGTCAGCGCCCCGGGAACACACGATTCTAAGTTATTCCACCCGAGGCACTGGCTGAGGTCGTTAATTCCAGAACTCTTCTGACCTGCCCTCCGGCGATCTGTAGAAGGGCCTGGAGAGATGGCCAGTTATTATCACACTAGTTACTATGTTCATTTCAGAAGTAAGGTCACAGAGGCTCAGAGAGGCCAAGAGCCCAGGCCACCCCCGCAGAGCTGGGCAGCTGCTGTCAAAGCGAAGTTACTCAGCTTCTGAGTCCCAACTCGAACGGACCTACTCCCTAAAACTTGCGACTGCTTACCCGATCCCCGCGGAAACCCCCGTGGCTTCTCGTCTGCACTTCACTGAGGACACTTGTCATGCTACGTTGTCACCACCCTCCACCTGCCCGTGGCCTCTGACACACAGAGAGCCGTATGTAACGTACCCAGCATATGACGGGGATCTGGCAAAGGCTCATTCCGTCTCCTCCGTGCTCCCCCCAACCTCATGTCGCCAAAAGCGAGCTGTGTTCATGAGACACGTAAATCCGTTACTGAACTGCACTGAACCACGAAGTGACTTGAGAAGCAAAATTGTCCTTAGTGTTCATCCCAGAGGGAGAGTTCCTCTGGATCTGAATGTACAAGGAAGAAAGGGGGAGTCAATCAGTGCAGAAAGAACATTCCAGGAGGAGGGAACCAGCTGTACGAAGGCAGGTTTTGAGGGGACCCCAAATAATTGTGTATGTGTGAGCGAGCAGAAGTAGAAGGTGAGCAGGGGCGAGACCAGGCGGGTTTCCTGGCTGAGAAACGGCACTGCCATCGGGCATAGGCCCGGAAGAGCCATTAGGACTTTGGGTGGGAGAGGACGCTTCTGGCCAGAGCAGTCAGCCACCGAAGCTCAGATGGAGAGAGGCAGTGCGGGCATCCTCCTGAGCACACAATCCCAAAGCTGCAAGGTCCTGCGATCCCTGACCTCTGCAAGGGCACTGGGGAGGACAAGCCGCCCCGAGGCCGCATTCTAGGAGGGGAGGGGAAGGACTAGGAACCATTTCCTGGCCACCAGGGCTCAAACAAACAGGAACTAAGGACCAATGAAACACAAGGGCGCATGAAACAGAATCTCCTGAAGGAGGAAATCGGCGCTCAGCCGGAACCCTAGGGTCCTCCCTGGAAACAAAGGCAAGGGGCCCAGGGTAGCTTTGTTCCAAATGCTGTGTCTACAAATAGCAATGTCAAATCGGAAGCACAGGGAGAAACAATTAAAATATAATAATACGTTCGCTTTATGTTTCCCCCAATTAGGTGACGCATATTCATTGTAGAAGATTTGGAATATGCTGAAAATACAGCAAAGAAAATAAAAATCACGTGCGATTCCATCAGTAGGTTTTCTTCGACGCTTTTTCCAACCACTATATATCACATAACCGATCTTCCCGAGAACCGGGAGTAGGCCACAGACACTGTTTGGCTTCCTTTGCTATTAACAATATATTGCCATTAACGATTAACAATAACAATACAAACACCGTATCTGTCGTGACTAATTTATACTAATTTAAGAGTTGCACAAGGGGTGCCTGGGTGGCTCAATGGGTCAGGCGTCCGACTTCAGCTCAGGTCATGATCTCACGGTTCCTGGGTTTGAGCCCCAAATCGGGCTCTGTGCTGACAGCTCAGAGCCTGGAGCCTGTGTTTCCCTCTCTCTGTGCCCCTCCCCTGCTCTCACTCTGTCTCTCTCTCTCTCTCTCTCAAAAATAAATACACATTAAAAATATTAAAAATAAATAAAAATAAAAATAAAAAGCACTCGGCTAAGTTGAGGACAGATCTGGACAGGAGACAAGAGAGCAGAAGCTAGGAGACAGGGACAGTGAGGTGGTAATTCTAGGAGAGGGAGGGAGCCCGGGTGATGGATGTGGGGAAAGTGACTACAGCCTGGACAAGGCTGGAGGCTGGAGCCCACGGGGCCGCTGGGCACCGCTGCCAACACTCCTCAGCTACAAAGAAAGAATGCAGTAATGAGGCGTATCGCTGGTGATTTGGGAGAGACAACCTCTCTCAGAAGGTGACCTGATCTGAGCCACGATCTGAGCTCTGAGCAGGAGTTAGTCTGGTGACGATTGTACCAATTCCTTGCCCAGTCATTACAGCCTCTTGACGACAAGGAGAAGGAAGGGAAGTGAGCGGCGGCCGTTTCCCCCTGGGAAGAGGAGAAACTTTGCCGCAAACAGCTGGAAACAGCCCAAAGAGCCGTGTATGTATCTGCAACCCAAACAGCTTTGCCGTTATGGGTCTGTTTGTCATAGATCAGTTAGTGGGTAGATTGCTTCAGCTGGAAATGGAGATTTAGACAATGCCAGAGTGGATAATGGTGCCCGCACGCTGCCAGGCGCTAATCAGGACTCGGCAACGACTGTGCCGAGCCGATGGAAGTGGGAGCATTTGGAGTTATTACTCAAGGCTTGTCTCTGCAATTAGATGATTGCATAACCTTAATATGATCAATCCTGCCGGATGTGAATTGTGCAGCTGTAACCACAAAATAAGGTGGCATTTCTGTTTTCTTGTTGAACGCAAACATTATATATGCGCAAGTCATAATTTTATAACGGTCCCTTTTGGCAAGAAAGAGCTTTGTCAGTCAGAAGATGCAGTTGAGAAGAGAAAATATGTGCGGGGGGGGGCGTGCGCACGCGGGCACTCGCGAGCAACACGAGGGCTTAAAGACGCAGGCGTAATGTCAAGCTTCGTCGGGAAATACTGCTCCTCGAGTTTAGCCGCTTCTCTTTTTTTCCCTTTGGACACGTTGATTTCGAGGCCGGGAAGTTGGGAAACTTGGAGCCCCTCTGGAGCCCTCCCGGGACAACACAGCTTCGCTGTCACACACGCGCTCACTGAGAGTCACAGGGAACCAGCTGGATACTCATCCGCAATTGCGCATCCCACCCCGTTCATCAAGCCTCATTGTTCGGCGGGGACGTGAGCTACGACTTAGGCTCTTCCGATTCGAGATCCTTGCAGAAATCTTAGCCTGGCCCCCCGGGGGCCCAGCTCGAGGGACTGCAGGGACACAGCCCTCAAATGCCCTCTCCGCCTCACCGGCTCAGGGGGCCTCGAGGCAGCGCTGACAAACCAACGCGGAGACCAATGCCGGGGACCTCCAGGCGTCTCCTCTGTCTCTGGCCCCCTTCTCCGGGGGACACGGAATTCAGAGGAGGGAAAAGGGCCGGCGGTCAGGAGTTGTTCTGTGTTGGGTCTCGGCCTCCTCACATGCCGGGAGGAGGAGACGGAGAGGAGATGGGATGGGGGCAAGGGCGAACAGAGACAGGTTTTAGAAGAAAGCAGCAGGAAGGGATGTGGGAAGACAGACCCCGGTGGCCAAGAGAGGGAATGCCTAAGATGTGGGGGTTGGGGGTTCTGAACAACGGCATGTGACCCCTCGGAGTTTTAACGTCATGACTGGAACGAACAACAAAGCCAAGTGTGCAGGCCACGCAGAGGTGGAGACCAGCGCGCAGGAGGTCTCTTGGGGCAGGAGTGCGGGGCGGAGTGGGGGGGATAAGTGCTCCTGGGGCAGCGCCCGTGGGGAGGGCAGGCAGCAGGAGGGGGCAGAGGGAGTAACGGGTGGTGATGAGTCCCAACCACACGGCCTCGGCTGGCCCCGGGGGAGAGCTCTGAGCCTGGATCCCCTTCAGAGTTGTTCTAAGCTGGGCACGGGGACCGTGCCTTTACACCCTGCACTGACCAGCCCCCGATGCGGGCTGCTCCAGGAGGGACATGTGGCCAGCCGGGGTAATTCCTGAAGACGCTGACGGTGGAGAGCTATCAGCTGACAACCTCCCCGGCATTGGTGAGTGGAATAGATCCTTCAGCCCCGAACAAGGCGTCTGGGCAATGCTGCAGGGCGCAGCCAACACCAGGTAAAGAATCTGAGAGTTTGATGAACTAAAACGGGGTGGAAGCCAGAGACAGTCCTGAGGTGACAAAGAATCAGGTGTGGGCCAGGGGGCAGCTGTTAATAAAGGAAGAGTGAGCCAAGGAGCCACTCGCTGCTTTCTGGAACAGACGCAGACTCACCTGGGATACCCGAATTTCAAGCTCCAGCTCCCCCCAAAACCACCACCTATCTTAGACCTTTGCAAATGGTCAAGCTGGGTGGAAGCAAAAGTCTAGGAGGGCAGGCGCCCGAATAGGAGAGAGCCCCCCCCCTCCCCACCCAACACAACTAGCATGATCACCTAGCAGCTCACGTTTGCAGCGCACCCAAGGTATGCTGTCCTAACCAACCTTTCAGACAGGCATAGGAGCGGGCGCCTGGGTGGCTCCGTCGGTTAAGCGTCTGACTCTGCCTCAGGTCATGATCTCGTGGTTCCTGAGTTCTACGCCAGTGTCCGGCAGAGCCTGGAGCCTGCTTCAGATTCTGTGTCTCTCTCTCTTTCTCTGCCCCTCCCGTGCTCATGCTTGCTCGCTTGCTCTCTCTCTCAAAAACAAATAAACATTAAAAAAAAAGAAAAAAAGACAGGCTCCCAAGCAACCCCACAAAGCTCCACTGGAGTCAGAGACATGGGTGGGCTTTCCCGTCACCAACCCACACCTCTCTCCTGAGCACCGCATCCACGCACTCGTTCCCCAGTGAACATCTCTGCTTGGACGTCCACAGGCCACCCAGACTCACGTGTCCTACGGTGCCTTCATCTTCCGCCCTCCAACCCGGGTGCCCTCTTCCGTCCCGAATTTCAGTAAATGGCATGGCACGCACCCATCAGGACAGGGCAGAGCATGTCGGCCCTGACTCCGGCTCCCCTCACACCCCCATATCCATCGGGTCCGGGGCGGTCTACCTCCTTGCCAAGTGTAGGACCCACAACCCTCCCTGCCCGTTACTCCACCTGCTTTGAGCCCCCCCGTTGTCTCCAGGAAGCAGTTCTCCCGGTTAAGTCTCCCTGCCTCCAAACTTGCTCGCCCCTCCCAATGCCTCCTCTTTGTACATCCAGGGGATCTTCCTAAACTGCGAACCTGATCACAACTCCCCTCCGCTTAAAACCCTTCTACATCCGCCCGCTGTCTTCGAAATAAAGTCTGCGTGCCTTCCCACATCAGAACCTCCTCCTGGGCTTTTTTGTGGCTCCTGTGTCTATATGAAGTCCCATCTCTAGATAGTGTCTCTCTCCCTCTCTCCTCCCTCTCTTCCTCTCTTTCCCTCCCTCTCTCCCCTTCTCTCCCTCTCTTCCCTCCCTCTTTCCCTCTCTCTGCCCATCTGTCTCTCCCTCCCTCTGTCCCTCCCTCTCTCTCTCCTTCTCCCTCTCTCCCTGCCTCTCTCTTCCCCTCTTTCTCCCTCCTTCTCTCCCCTTCTTTTCCCTCCCTCTCTCCCTCTCTCTCCTTCTCTCTCCCCATCTTTCTCTCCCCCATCCCTCTCTCTCCTTCGCACCTGCACACACCCCTATACCCACGTTGACACCCCACACTGGTGCCACTGGTGCGGAGTCATTAGTCACGCACAGCTACTGGGCACTTTCGAATGTACCCAACCCAAAGTGATTCGTGTTAATATCTGGGTTAATTAGCATTAATATTTGGTTAATTTATTGGATTTACCTGTTTCTTTTCACTTTCTAAATGTGGCTGCTAGAAACTTTGAAACCGTATATGTGGTTTGCATTCTGCTCCCATGAGACAGTACTGCACGAGCCCCTTAGGGATGGAGAGAACACCCTCCCCTCCACCAGTTCCTAGGACTTTTCCCAGCTCAGGAGGCAGAGAACATGTCCTGGGTACGCAATTCGACCGACCTAAAGCGAAGGAAAATGTCGGTCAGAGCTTTAGCCTCTGTCTTTAAGTGGCAGTCAGCAGGGGGTCCCCATCTCTCAGGTTCCGGTAACCCCTGGGCAGACCAACCGCAGAAGAACCGGGGTTCTGCACACAAGTGTCAAGGACTATCCCCACCGTGAGAGGAAAAACCAGCCAGTCTGACTCTCGGAGCCACTTTTTGAGATGAGGGAGGGTTACGCGATGTGGGTTCAGATTGCGTGCAGGGAAGGGATTGACCCCACAGGTCAGAGGGATGGGGTCACCCCGACATGGGGAGTAGGTGATCGTGGCCTCCAGAGAGGACTAAACACAATGGCTCTTTCTCCAAGACGGAAGGAAGAACAGACCTTAAGAAAGGGAGCGAGGCTCACGAACCCCACAGAGCACCTTTTTTATTGTTGCCATTCTTTCTGGGGCTCCCCGAGCAGTCACACACCCCAGAGTTTTGAACCTTCTCTATCAGGAACCATCCATACCGCAATAACGCCTGCCTCACGCGAATAGCCTTGCATGGCAGGGACAGGGAGGCTGAGGCAGGGGACGGAGGCATGGTCTCCCCGGGAGCAGCCTCACACTGATGGGGCCAGGCCTCCCAGAGCTCTGTGGACGAGCCGGTGTCCAAGGGGGTACGGGGGGCAGCTGGGAGGAGCACGGAGCAAGGAGCTGAAAAGTCGTGAGGAGTTTCGGGAGCAGCTGTGAGGCAGCCCGCCACGTCCCCAGCCCACTCTGGAGGAAGATGGTCCCGGAAGGGAGACTTGCTCTTACCCCAACCCACTGCCCCTTCTTTCTGGGCTTTGCGTCACCCCCTGGCTTGCTGCCACCTTACTCGTCTTCGGATCTGAGTCCAGCTGTCACCTCCTCCAGGACGTCTTCACAGGGGCCCTCACCCTGGGTGAGACATCCATCCTCAATGTTCTCATCGCCCCCGTTCCCGACTCCTCTGTGGCCGCCTGCCCGTTTGACTCAATTCCTCAGCAGTGGACGCCCTCGGGGCAGGAAGCTGGTGTGATTTATCTTTGTCATCCGATGCCCAGCTCAGGCTCTGCTTCACAGTAGCTGCTCAGTGCACGTTTGCTGGAAAGTGGGCGGTGCCAGACGGATCTTGGATACAAGAGAAGCATGCTACACGCGCCCTGTCTTCAGGCCCATCTGAAGTTTGGCTCCCTTCTGGCTCCAAGGAACTGCCGATCTCCGGCTCGACCATCCGCACTGTCCAGAAGCAGCCCCTGTTGTCTCCAGAGCTCCGGGGGCCCGGAGGGGACGATGGGCACGTGTCAGGAGGCCCTTCGCTGAGAGAATTTTTCCTAATTCTCCCGTCACTTAAACAAACTGGGGTCCTGATTGATAGAAGAGCCATTTTCGCAAAGACTGGGAAAAATGGCTTTTAATATCAGTTTTTAAGAAAGAAAGTATGGCCCCTATAAACTGTTAAACTTCGCTTTATTGACCATAAATCTGTATTTTGCTCAATGCAAAAGTTTTTCATCTTGTACACAAAACTGCTGAAGCAGCGGCGGCTGCCGAAAACAAGAAGTTTTCTCTTACGGACAATTTATATGAAAAAGTTATTGAATTTCTGGTTAGGGAGGCCAGGCCAGGCGTCTCACGGCGCGTGCCGGACGCGACCCTTCGCTGATCAGTGTCAGGAGAAAATTAACCAGCTGCGAGTCTATTAGGCTGTGGGCACCAGGGATTTCAAAGCCCGGAGCAAAGGCGGGTTTCTCCCTAAGGGCGTGAAACTGAGGCTCTCTTTGCCAAAGATACAGCCAGCCTCTCTGCCAAAGGAGGGGAGCCAGGAGCTGGTTTGGGGGAGCACCTGCCAGCGACTAGGTGCTTTCTTGGTTCAAGTCTCTTTCCATCCCTGGACCGCCCAGGTGGTCATTCGACACCTTTTGCAAATGAGCAATTGGAAAATTAGAACGTGAGAGTCATCTAATTCAAAGTCTTGCAGCTGGGAAGTGTCAGATTAATTTCTCTGAGCCTCAGTTTCCCCAACCATAAAATTTATCTGAAAGTGCTTAGCCCAGGACTGGCACACAGTTGGTGCTCAGAAGATGTCTGCTTTCTCCCAGAGGTCAGGGATCTGAAGCCAAGTCTGGCTGACACGAACACCCCAACTTTCTCTTCTGAAGAAATTGCCCCCTTGTCAATCTCCCTGAACCCGGTTTCCTTAAGGAAGGGGGGGTCGTTGGACCTCCTGTGTATACATGAGGCAAAGGAGCAATACTTTTTCTGCACAAAGAAAGTCAACGCTTCATGAAAAGTATGCATTTTGACAAGGAGCTGGCAGGCTCCTTAAAAGTACCTCCTCTCACTGCGACAGGTGCCAGAAATTTTACCATTAGAGCTACACATTCTTGACTCAAGGCATCATCCCATGTCAAAATGAAAATACTCCGGGCTGAGCTCACGTTAAAAAAAAATAATAATACAGGAGCACCTGGGTGGCTCAGTTGGTTGAACGTCCAACTCTGGATTTCGGTTCAGGTCACGCTCTCACGGTCGGTCATGAGATCGAGCCCTGCATCGGGTTCTGAGCTGGGCTTGGAGCCTGCTTAAGATTCTCCTCCTCTCTCTCTCTCTCTCTTTCTCTCATGATATCAGAGCTAGAAAGAGCCCCCGGTATCATCTAATCCAAAAAGAGCATGCAGGGTACATCTAGTGAATCAGTCCTACTGATCGGTTGTTCCCGCCTAAAGCACTGTGTTAAGAAAGATTCTGAGGTAGGATCTAGGCTCAGTAGAAGAGAATGCAGTATTCCATTAGTAAGGTCTGCTTTAGGCAGGAAAGCAACTTGGCAGAGAAGCCTATGAACGCCTCTTCCATGGTCTCCTAACCTCCAATCTCTCCTTTCCCCTTGGCTCCTACAACTTAGCCCTCAGTAAAGCTGCCAAAGTGATCTTCCTAACACACAGATATGATCCCGTTAATCCCCCAATTCGACACCCTTTAATGCACCAGTAGGACAAAACGCAAAGCCCTTCATGACCCTTCCCTGCTTCTCTCTCTAGCTTCGCCTCCCATGTTATACCCAGCGAGTCCTGAGCCACTTCGACTCGCCCGGGACCCCCTGTTTGCTCACACCACCACATTCTGCACACCAGCCTACACAGAACAGTTCCTCTCAACCTACCCAGACAGCAAACTCCTATTCGTTCCTCAAAACCCAAGTCCAGAATGAACCCTGTGAAGCCTCTCCTGACTTCCCCAGCAGACTTACGTTCTCCTCCTCCAGTGCTCTCAACGCACCTCTTACTTTCCTCCATGAAGCCCTCATGGCATTGCGGTGGGTCTCTGAAGGGCAGGAACACAGTATTCAATTTTCCTCTGTGACCTAAGCATGCAGCTTAGACCCCGGCACAATAATAGGCAAAAATATCCGAGAGGATGAACGAACACTGGAGTGAATGAATGGATAACTTTCCTTCCCAATGCACAGGCCTGTTCATCACTCTTGGAAACTGGGTTGGCCTTTCAGATATACACATTATTCTGCTGAGAGGCTCTTACTGAGGTCACTGCCAGGAGCAAGGAATGACGGAAGCAAACACGGTCTCTCCCTCATGGAGCTCACAGTCTGGTGGGAAAGACAATGAACACACCAGAGAGAGACAAATGCATAAGTTATTCAAAGGAGGAAGGTGTGGTGAGGATTAACACAGGGCTGTGCTGGCAGGAAGGGGCGAACCACTTAGTTAGGGTTCTGGAGAGAATAACAGGGTCAGACCTACAGGATGCAAAGGAACCACCTGTGGGAGCTGGTGGAAGGGATCCTAAGCACACGGAATCCTACGCACACAGAAGAGATCTGTGACGTTTTCAAGTCCCTAAAGAATTTGGTGTGTGTGGACCTGAAAAGAAACCAGAGAGGCAGGAGAGAGTGAAGGAAGGGAAGAGAAGCTTGGGCTGAGGCTGGAGAGCGAGGCGGAGGCCCGATCCTGCAAAGCCTTATCCAAGAAAAGAGGTTGGATTTTGTGCTAAGGGCAATAGGGAGCCATGGGAGGGATTTGAGCAGGAGAGTGTCAAGATCTGATTCACTTTTTAAAGAGATCACTCTGACTTTTATGTAGTAAATGGTTCATTGAGAGGTCACTGCAGTCACCAGGGCAAGAGAAGATGTTAGCTCAGCCACAGGTGGTGGGAAGAAGTTGATGGACCCAGAGCATGTTTTGGAGGAAAAGGCAATAGGACCTGATGTCAGGTCCAACCCATCTGGCTCCCTTTGGGCTTTTAGCACAAAAGCCCCAAAGACAGTCTTTCATCATGTGACACTATCCCCCTCACCACCACCACCACCACCTTCCCCACCATTGCCCCTTTGGTCTTCTGACTTTAGTTGAGACAGTTTGCTCCACCCAGGGAAAGACAAGTGGACAGGAAGCACCCAGCACAGGGATGAAACCACGCGGGTGGATGGAACCCCTGCCCAACCCGAGCCACTTGAATCACCAAGCAGAGCTGGCGTACTTCCAGGGTAAGCCCAAATAGCAATTGTGACATATAAAATAGAAGATGACCCCCTTCCTAACCATGCCTTGTTAACAGTTGAACTCAAATGCCAAAAATGGTGGTGTTGGGGAGTGTGGGCTTTGAAGACCTACAAAGGATGCAGGAAAAAATGCATAGGGCAAAAGAAATTGACCACACTGGCAGGCCTGCTCCGCCTTCTAGGTCTTCGAGAATAGATGAAGATCTTTATGTCCAGTTTTTGAGTTGGGGGCTGAGTTCGTAGGGGTTTATCACTCCGTATAGCTTGGGTATAACATATATTTACTTGTGTGTATCAAATGTTATATTTTAAAAAGGACAAAGTCAGCTTTTGAGGGAAAAAGGGGGAACTCCTTCCATCTACTCAACATCCAATGAGCAAATAACATAAACGCTGAAGCAACATGTTTAGCAGCTTCGAGTTAATGAGCTGAGCCCAAGCAGACAGGTCAGAACAAAGGTCGAGATTCAAACTCCTGGTTCGTTTATTTGTTCGGTAAAGAGTGACTGATGCATGCTCTGCACTGGGTTCCTGGAGCTGCCCCTGCTGAGCTTCCGGGCTGGACGGCGAGGCCGGGCAGGAAAGCATTGCTGGAGGACTTGGTGGTGAGTGCCGATTAAAGCCTGTTCCAAGTCAGCCAGAAGGGATCAGGGAAGGCTTCCCGGAGCAGATGACAGAGGCACTGATCCTATGGAACGCACAGAAGCATTTCAAGGGAACAAAACGGTGGTGAGCTGGTCGGTGCCAGCTGGTGCCACGGAGCCAACTACGTGCGTTCTTTCCAATCTCTCTCTGTGCATCCTGTTGGTAACTTGGAATCAACTGCGCCAGGGAACAGTTACACCATGGAAATTGGCAAATGCTATAAATCAGGGTTGGGGTTTCTTTCCCAGCACACCACGGAGGTGAGCACTGACAGACCCCAAAAGATGTGTGTTGTGCATGATGTGGGGCATGGAGGACGGTGAGGACAAAGGCAAAGGCCAGGGAGGACCTTCCTGGGCCCAGACTTTGGGGGAAACAGGCAGTCGGGAGTGCGACAGCTTTGCTGTTGCCCAGCAGATGATCTTGGCAAACATCTCACCTCTCAAAGCCTCAGCTTCCTCACCAGGAATAACGATTCAGCCAGGTGTTACAGGTAAAGTGCTTAGCACTGTGCCTGCCACTCCATGAGTGCACAGCATCAGTGACCTAGGCTTAGGCTGTGATTTTCATTTAAGTAGGCTCTACACCCACCATGGGGCTCGAACTCACAACCCTGAGATCAAGAGCCGCACGCTCTGCTGACTGAGCCAGCCAGGCGCCCCCAGGCTGTAATTTTTGATTTAGTGTTTCAAAGAAGCAAATGGCAATGATTAAGGGAGAATCTTCTAATTCTATCTGCCTGTGAATAGGCACGGATAAAAGGGAAGCTCAAAATTTAAATTAAAAAAAAAATCCCAATTGAAATTGCCATGTGAAAGAGAAGGAGACGGCATTCAATAAGTTCGTGTAAACTCAGCACCGATCTGTAGTGAGATTTTAATAAATTACATGATTTTAGTCCTTGATGCAAGAAACTGCCTTCGGATGTCAGATCAATGTGAAAACCTCAAATTGACAGTGCCTTTTTGAGGGTTCTCCTCAGTGCCCTGTACCATGGCAGCAAGAACCTTTCCCAACTCTGTATAAGCTGTGAGGATTATGATGCCTCCTCCTTTCCTGTGATCCTTTCCCTGGCTATAGGTCGTTTCTGCACACCTGCTTCCAGATCATTCATTAGTCAGAGATTCAGGGGGACCCTTCTGCAGCCAAGATCTCTCTCCCTCTCTCTCTCTCATCATTGCTTTCATGCTTGCTTTCTCTTCTCCAGTAGTTTTTTTTTTCCCTGAAAATTCTAGCAAGCTTGGTCTTGCTGAACTGCAAACACAGTCCTGTCCACTCACTGAGACCACTGGGCTCCGTGTGGGTTTTGCCGCTCGCCGCTAACCCAGGACTCTCTCCAGCAAGTGAGCAGAAGCGATCATACGGCTCACCTGGCTTGCTTCCCTTCTCTAAGGGTCACTACCCTACACCCTCTGCCATCAAAGTCTGGACACTTTTCATTTATTAGGATGTTTCATTATTTTAGGCAAGAAGGTAAATCCAGTCAGATGATGACCAGAAGCAAAAATCTCCAGAAGGATGTTTTACAGCTGCAGAAAACAAGGAAAAGGGGACAAAGTGGAGATTACATGCAAAGAGCACAAAACAAGTGGTTA
This sequence comes from Paguma larvata, assembly GCA_030068075.1. Classification (NCBI taxonomy): domain Eukaryota; kingdom Metazoa; phylum Chordata; class Mammalia; order Carnivora; family Viverridae; genus Paguma; species Paguma larvata. Next base: position 30,556,965 of record CM057844.1, read on the forward strand.
ATAAACACCTGTTGAGTCAAAAGGAAGCAGCCGCTGACTAAAGTCAATTTAAATTTTGTATCGGGAGAAACAGCCCTGCCTAGAATAGGGTGGGAAGGAAACACAGCCACACACAGTCCCCTGGGAGTTCCTGACCACACCACAGCAAGGCTGCTGAAGCCGATCAGCCAAGATCATAAGGAAAAGATGAGAGAAACGTGACCTTGGGATAAAGTCCATCAGGGAAGATAGAAACCCATGCTTCTAGAGACCAACAATCAGGAAAACTGACCAGAAAGCACAGTGTGTGGTGGAAGGAAGCTGGTTAAGGACAGGACAGACAGCAGAGAACATTTAGACCAGGAATACCAAACACGTGGCAGACTTACTGCCATTTCTTCCTCCCGTGACCAGGATGGACATCACCTACCAACCACGCCCCCGCATCACGGAGCCCAGGGCTCTGCACACCATCTCTCCACCGACTGATCATGGCCGGCTTGGAAGTTAATCATGTTTATTTATTTTTGAGAGGGAGAAAGAGAAGGCGGGGGACGGACAGAGAGAGAGGGAGACACAGAATCCGAAGCAAGCTCCAGGCTCCGAGCTGTCAGCACAGAGCCCAATGCCTCAAACCGAGAGATCATGATCTGAGCCAAAGTCAGACGCTTAACTGACTGAGCCACCCAGGCGCCCCGGCCAGCTTCGAAGTTAAAAATCACTTTTCCTTACTAGATTCAGACACATATATACCATTTTTGTGGCAGTCATATTGGTGGCAAAAGAAATGTAGATATGAATTTCTAAGTAATTCGGCATCCATTTGTATAGTCTCTGATATTCCGTGAGCACACATGACATTTACACGTGTTTACATAAATATTTACTTATACATGTATGAGAGTTTTACCTTTAAAAACCTGTCGGAATAAAATGAGGTAGAAGAGAAGAGAATGCTCTGGAAAGCGTTAAGTCTCTGTACCTCAGAAGACCACCCCATGAGTCCTCTGCCCTCTGTCTGTCTGGCTTCCTGCTAAGATTAAGGAAATCTGTGCTCTATCTCCCAGATTCCTGGTGAAAAATGGTGCCTCTTCCCTTCCAAGCCCACACCCAGCTGTATAGAAGGTGACCAGCCTTCCCAGTGTGCTTGAGATGGGGACGTTCGATGTTAAAACTAGGGAAATCCCAAGCAAGCCAAGACAAGTGGTCCCTCTAGATGCAGGGATGAAGGAAAGCCGGCAGCCCTGCCCCCCTACCCCCGGGATACAAGCCAGAGAAAAACTAGAACCCGAGAGGGCATTCTCTTTAACACCGTCCAAACCTCCACTCCAGCTGCGTGGGGAGCTGGGCCCCCTGATGCCCCCCTCTCCCATAGGATCCCGGAGGGGATTTCACATCATTGCCCCTCCTCCGATGCCTGTGCCCTTGCCTCCTGCCCATCTGTGCTCCTCTGTTCCTTCCAGGTGGGTCTCCCCAACCAGCCTGCTTCTCCCTGTTTCCACCAGCCTTCTCCCCATCGTCCTAGTTCACCTTCTCCACGACACTTTTGAAACAAAGCAGAGGATGTCTTAGTCCATTCAGGCTACTTTAACAGACTACCACAGCCTGGGTAGCGGCTGTGAAAACAAGAGAAATGTGTCTCTCCCCGTTCTGGAGTCTATAAAGCCCAAGATCAAGGCGCCAGCGTGGTTGCTTTCTCTGATAAGGGCCCTCGTCCTGGTTCACAGCCGCCGCCTTCTCTCTGTGACTTCACATGATGGAAAGGGCTCGGGAGTTCTCTGGGAAGGCACTCATCTGCTCTCGTGGTCTAAGCACCTCCCAAAGGCCTCCCCTCCTAACACCATAATCTTTGGGAGTGAAGATTTCAACATAGGAACGGGGTGCGGGGCAGGGGGGGAGCACAAACATTTAGACCAATGTGAAGGATAAAGAAATGAATACAAATTTTAAATCTGAGTACCTGCTTTATCACAGTCCCTGTGCTGGCTGCTTGGAATCAGGGCCCAAGTAAGGAGCTCAGAGCTGGGAGCACGGGGAAGAGGAGAAAGATGGCTGACGCCTGAACAATTACACTGTAATATTATACTAGCTACTATTTGTGGAGAGCGTACTCTTTGTAGAAGACACCGTAAACCCCCACAACAGCCCTCTAGCTCGGTGCTCTTCATTTTTCACCTGATGGGGAAACCAAGATTCTGAACAGTTAAATAATTTGCTCAACCCTCTCCGTCCTAGCGAGTGATGGAGCTAAATTTGAACCTCGGCTCACCACAAACTCATTCTGTTGTGGAAATGCAAAGGGAAGAGGATGTTCTTTCTACCTGGCAGGAAAGAGATCAGAAAGGCTTCACGGAGGAGGTGACTTTTCAGTTGTATTTTTAAGTTCGCCAGGTGGACAAGAAGAGGGAGGCAGAGGCATTGACTGAACTCAGTTGAGAACTCCCAATATTCAGAGGACAAGTAAGATACCAGCATGATGGTTTCGCCGAGGATGCATACAGGGGAGAGGTGTGCAACGGGGCAGAGAGGGGTGGGAGTCAGATCCTGAATCCTGCACTTGACCCTGAAGGGACAGAAAGTCACTGAATGCTTTAGGCAGGAGAGATACACACAACTGGATTCATATTTTAGAAACACATCATGATACTGGGCACCTGGGTGGCTCAGTCGGTTAAGCGTCCAACTTCGGCTCAGGTCATGATCTCGCAGTTCGTGAGTTTGAGCCTCACATCAGGCTCTGTGCTGACAGCTCAAAGCCTGGAGCTGCTTCAGATTCTGTGTCTCCCTCTCTCTCTGCCCCACCCCCGCCTCAAAAATAAATACATATTTAAAAAACTTAAAAAACAAAAGAAACACATCATGATAGAGATGGAGTTGGGATGGGCTGATCTGAAGGCTGAAAGAATTATCCAAGGAAGTAATGATCGAGAAATGAACTAAGGCAGGGCCAGTGGGGTAAATCAGAGGTAACAGATACAAGAGAGGTTTAGGAAATCAGCCTATCAGGGGACTTGGAGAGTGAAATATGGGGGCTTGGAAAGTCAGGACCTGGAAATAGAGAGGGCTCCTAGTTAAGGAGAATGAGTGGAGGGCAGAGTACTATTGGCTATGAGATGAACGGAGGAAGAGGAGCAGGCTTAGAGGGAAAGGGGCCACTGGCCTGAGCTTGGCTATCTGTAGGACATCCAAGTAGAGATGTCCCCCAGGCATGAGCAAGAGGGTAAAAGTCAGGAAAGAGGGTGGCACTAAAACATGGACCTCAACTAAGCAAAAACCAGGGGGAGGAGAAGAGGGAAAGGAAAAAAAGACACAGAGAGGGAGGGAGATAAAACATAAGAGACTCTCAAAGACTAAGAAAAAACTGAGGGTGAGGGGGATGAGGGAGGGGGGAGAGGGGGTGATGGGCATTAAAAAGGGCACATGTTGGGATGAACACTGGGTGTTATATGTAAACCAATTTGAAAATAAACTATTATAAAATTAAAAAAAAAAGCAACTTAGGGAAGCCAAGTCACAAAGCTTGGAAGTTGATGGAGCAGGATCCGAATCCAGTCTCTCTGCCTCCGAAGTGTGTTATTCATTTACTCCACTCTCTCTCTCCCTCGTCTCCAAGGAATACAGAGGAACGGATGGGCTCCGGAAGTCTGGAGCATGAATATCACCGGCCCCAGGGCAAGTATGGATTCTGAAGACTGTAGGCAAGAAGAGTTTGGTGACTGGGTTTGAGGATCGTGTGCTGAGATGTTTCTGCTGTTTTCCAGCAGCTTCTGTCTCACGTCAGCCCGACCTCCAGTGTCCCCTGAGACAAGGGAGCTCAAAGTTCGGCTCCATACTTGGAATGGAGGCGAGGGAAACACTGCCTGAACACAAACAGAGGCAGGGAGAGCCCTCCGGCCGGTCCCCCACCCCTGCCTCCCTCACCCCTCATCCCAACATCTCTGCCACAGAGCAGCCAGAGGGCCTTTCCAAAATGCAGGTCTGAACACCTCACTTTTCTGCCTAAATTCTCAGTTAGCATCACACTGTGGTTCAAGATAAAAGCCAAACTCCTCACCACGCCCTCCGAGGCCCCTTCCCACACCCCCAAGACTCCTCCCTGCTCGTCTGTCTCTGCACAAACACACACACATCTGAGGGCAGGATCGTGGCCCCAGTCGCCGGCACAGGGAAGGTGCTTGGCGAGGCCAGGTGACTGGGTGGATGACGGAGCAAATGAACCAACAAGGGCGGAGAGTGTGAGTGGTCCTGGTTCAACTGCTCTCCGCGCCGTGACACAGGGCTGGGAGTTCTCCTTCCGTGTCTCTGGCCTCCCCGAGATCCTCGGAGTGCCCCCCACCCCACCCCACCCCACCCCGCCCCCCTGCAGACAAAGACAGACAGGGAGAGGTTTCGGGCCCTGAGCAGCGAGCATCACTGCCCCCCGCCAGGATTCCCTCAGCCCAAGTGCCACCACGGCCGTAAGAAAGGGGAGAGCCCAGGACGGAAAGGAAATGGGGAGACCCGGGGCAGGCCCTGACGTCTCCCATCAACATCCAGCTCTCTCAAGTTCATCAAAAGCCAACTCGACCTGTCGCCTCAGGGGACGCTTATCTTTCTCCCCTGCCCTTTCCTCTACAGGCCTCAGGCCCATTTTCTCTGCGGCTGGTCCCCGTACGAAACCGGTCTTATCTTAGAATCGAGGGCAGAGGGCAGGGATGAGGCAGTGGCATCATGTCCTTGGAGGGCAAAGCACGGACTACGTCCCTCTAGCCCCTCCACATGCCACAAGGCCACCGAGCCAGGGACTGGGCCCTCGGGGAAGTTGTCTGCCGCTTCCCTCACACCAGGGTCCAGAAGGGTCCCGATCACATCACCAGGTTGGCCGAGGCAGCCTGAGTTACAGGCTCTGCCGCCACAAGAATGTCCATATTCTCCCAAGGGGCTCGGGAGGTTGGCTGACGCCTCTCCCTGAGCCCCGGCAGCCCGGGAACGGGGACAGGACAGACTGAGATTTCGCGTTCTCAGAAACAGCAGATTCAGCAACTGTGGCTGCTACAGGAGACACAGATCCGCACCGGCTGGATTTCTCTCGGCCTTTATCGCCGTGCGAGGAGCAAGAGCTATTACGGCCTGTCCGGCGGCCAAGGACTCACCTCGTCTGGCCCTGGTGACACGATACCCTGGCCTCCAGGGCCGCCAGATGCCTCCTTCCCCAACGCTCGCATTGCTGGGACCCTCACCGCCCTGCCCCAGGAAAACCCCGACAGACCCCGTCCTTGCCAGCCACGGCTCCCAGAGAACCTTCCAGAGACTGAGCAAGGTTTGGACCCCACAGGGAAGGCTGTAATGGGGGCCAAGGGGTTCCAGAAACTGAAGCCCCCCTCCTCCACACTGGCCTGTGCTGTTTTATTGTTTTTTAAGTTTGTTTATTTATTTTGAGAGAGAGCGCGCGCGCACGCGCGAGCAAAGCTGGGGAAGGTCAGAGAGAAGGAGGGACAGAATCCCAAGCAGAATCTGCACCAACAGCGCAAAGCCCGATGAGGGGCTTGAAGTCCCGAACCGTGAGATCAAGACCTGAGCCCAGATCAAGAGTCCAACGCGTTACCAGGTGTACCACCCAGGTGCCCCTGGCCCTGGGCCTTGAGAAGCGATGGGGGAGACTCTTCCTCTGGCCTCTCTGGGCCTCCCTCCTCTGATCCCCGGAGCCCCTGGGCAGTTTGAGCAGCTGCTGAGAGGGTGGGTGCAGGCTGCCTGAGGGACAGAGGCCCCTTCTCCAAACTAGGATTCTCGTGCCAGTGTTAGAGACGCTCGGCTCCAGTCGGAGCTGACCCAGAACCTCCTGGATCCTCCCAGCCCTGGCTGGGACCCTGAAGCGAGGTGAAAGGAGGTAAGACAGAGGGAGACGGGCAGGAGGAGCGCCGCTGGACACCATCCGTCCACACTGACCTCCTGCCCCCAGAACTCCATCTCGGCAGGGGCTGGGCTTCTGCTTCCTCCTGTCGGGCTCCCTGAACAGTGCTCTTGTGTCTGGCTCCTGTATGCCTTGGCCCCCCTACACATACCCCCATAATCTGCCCTTCCGCCTCACTTCAGTGTCCGGTCCCACAGCTCACTGGCGGCTGAGACATCCTCCTTTTTTACCCCCGGGCAAGGGTCTACAGGGTCCGTGTTTAACCCACTGACCAAGTCTCCCGGAAAGTGCCGGATGCTTTTCCTTCATTCATTCCTTAGACAAACTCTCCTTAGACCCCTGATTTGTACACAGCCCTGTGCTCAGCTCTGGAGCTAAAATCTGCCCAGCATCCCTTCTCTGTTCTCCACAAGCTCTTGAACTCATAGAGAAAGGAGATAAGAATTAAAGTAATGACAAGGGTGTCTGGGTGGCTCAGTCAGTTAAGCGTCCCACTTTGGCTCAGGTCACAATCTCATAGTTTGCGGGTTCGAGCCCTGCGTCAGGCTCTGCGCTGACAGCTCAGAGCCTGGACCCTGCTTCGGATTCTGTGTCTCCCATCCCTCTGCCCACCCCCCCCCAAAAAACAAATTAACATTAAGAAAATTTTTTTAAATAATGACAATGAGAGGGTGGTGTTCACCGCTTTTTGAGCACCTACTATGACCCAGACCTTTAAAATATATACTTCAACATAAAGAATATGACCAAATCCCTAAAAGAAACATTGACACACAATTTCTCACTCTGCTGCAAGTTCGTCCCAACAAATATTGAGAGGCAAGAGCACCTGTTCCAAAACCTTGGTGTGTCCATCTGGCAGGTGAATCGAGGATACATTTTCGGATGGTTGGGAGCTGGAAGCAGGTATTGTTGGTACACTGGCCGTGTCTGCAAACGTCGAAGGTTTCTTATTGCAAGCAGTGAGATGCCCTCGGGGAGCACCTTCCCTGGCCCCAAGAGCTAACTGAGGTCCCCTGGCTGCTGACACCCCCAACCCAGGTAGGCAGGCCGGAAGCACCGAGGGAATGAAGGCTGCTCCCACCCAGACCAGCCCTCAGCAGTGACGCAGGAGAGTTCCCTCCCTTTCCGGGGTGTTGGGGCAACTTGGAGGTGTGTTCCACGTGGTCTCCCAGAGGCCCCTGCAGGGTCGCACCCCAGTGGCCCAAAGCAACAACGTGTTCCTCAACGCACACGTATTGGCTTCCTTTCCCTCGCTCACACACAACACCCCGCCAGGGCTTCCGGGGATCACCTCCCAAGGTAACCACTTACAGCCGAATCCTTACCTCGAGGGCAGCTGTGAGAGGACTCCAGCCGAAAGCAGCATTCGAAGGCTTCCCCGCATCCCGGTCTCCACCCACAAGTTCCTGCTCGACCTCCCAGAAGCCCTCTGCCCAAGCTGGCTACGTCCTCCTCCTCCAGCACACCGAGGACACTGCCCCTCACCTTGGCCCGTGCTGTGGATCCAAACTGGAACCCCCATCCCAGCCCCTCCCCGTGCCGCTCCCTGACCCTGCCCCCAAACAATTCTTTATTTCTTCCGAGACAAACGTGAGTTCTGTCTCCTCCACGAAGCCATTCGAGCCACAGCCGTCCTGGGGTCGTAATGCACGTGTCTGTACATATTCGTACGTGTGCACGCCTCACCTCTCCTCCTTCCCCGCCTTCCACAGGGAACTCTGTTACAGACCGAACCCTTGACCCCTTGCTGTGTAAACTGAAGGAAGGCACAGGGTGGAGGACCAAAACATACTGAGAAACAGGAGGTTTCTTTACTTCTGAAATCCTTTCTCGAGTCAGAGAAAAAGATAGAATCGGGGATGCGGACAGAAGGGGCAGGAGCCAGCAGGGGCTCAGTTAGAGAGAGGGCTGGGGGGGTTAGGGGGAGAAGAGGAAGGGGCAGAGGAAGAAGAGAGAGGAGGGGAGAGGAGGAGGAACAGAAAGGACAGGAGGAAGAGGAGAAAGCAGGGCATACTCTCAGCCTAAAATGATTGACCACTGGGGAGAAAACAAATAACTCTTCTTTTTTTTTTTTCCATTTTAAGTTTTGTGTCCTGTGAAGCAAACCTTTCTTTGTTTTCTTTTTTTTTTTTTTTTCAGACTTCCATAAAAAGATTCCTGTTATTTGTGGATATTGGCAACACCAAGGCCACAAAACGGGTCGGCTTTCTGCTGCACCATGTCTTCAAATCTTAAAGTGAAGGCTAAAATTTTCTGTTTGACCAGAGACAGAGGCCCCCCATTTGGGTCCTTTCCTCGGCCCCTAATGGCTTAACTGCCCAGCTGTGGCAAAAGGACAGGCCAGTGGCCATCCTGGGACCTTATCACGGGCCCATGGGCCAGCGCTGGTGACGCCCCCACCCTCCCGGCTCGGTGGTCCCAGCCTTCTCCCTCCTCGCCCAAGTCTGACGAGCCCCCCCAATGCATTGACCGTGGCCTTTGCTGGAGAGGCTAAATATAAAACTTTGCCGTGCTCCTCTCGTCAAAGTTAAAAGCTTTTCGTGTCTGTGTTAATGTTTTTTCTGTCTGCCGGCTCCAGTGACAGATACAGCATCTTATGCCGAGTAACTGGAGAGCGAATGGCTGGCGGGGGTGGGGAGGGAGGGGTAATTTATCTCGGAGAGTTTAAGCAGGATGACATGGCTGGGAACACGAGGGGGGCAAGGCTGTCACCTGATTACTAAGTCCAAGATTTCTCCTCTGAGAGGGAGAAGGAGTGAGCGAGGATGAAAAGAACAAAAGCAAATCAATAAACAGGTTAGCATCTGCGTCATTATTAACTCTCGGCCTGTCAGCACCCCATTGAAGCGATCGCTCGAGGCCGCCTCGGATTTAATGGTCAGTGCAACAGATTTACTGTAAATGTTATCAGAGGCAGGGGCGGGGGCAGGGGGCGCGAGGAGGCCCTCATTGACAAATCACGGGCTTGCGCCTGGGTGCGTGAAGCCATTTCTGAGCGTGCATAAATAACCCAGAGCTTAGGTTCTGGCTGGCAGGTCCTCCCTCTGATTTCGATGCTGCCACCCTCCTTTCCCCAAATCCTTCACTTCTGGAATGTTCCAGCAGCCAGGTGACCCCTCGATCTGTTCAAGGGCTTCTTGGTCTGACCCTTGCAAAAGATGAAAAAGGCCGGGCAGCAGGTCTGCCCCAGGAGACTCTGGGATCCAAGCAGAGTCAGAGAGCTAAGACAAGCCCAGACCCCAGAAAGGGGGCCAGGGTCTAAGGCTGCCCTCTACCTGGTGGCAGGCCTCTGAAAGGTCAGTCCTAACACTCCCTGAGCTCAGGGTCTAAGGCTTGGGGATGTCTTCTTGGGTCCTTCCAGTCACTCACCAGTCTCTGCTGCCTCTGACCCTCCCACCTCCTATACTTTTGAACAGCAAATGCTTTAGACCCTAAGGCTGGTGGGAGAACTTCTCGCTAGTCCATTCATCAGAACGCAGGTTGCTGGCCTACTCTATTGCCCAGAGCCATGGCAGAACAGGAATCCAAGAGCAGGTAGAAACAGTGGCCAGGAAGTACAGTAAGGCAGGCTGCTTTTTTCAAAGGCAAGGCAGCTGTGCACAGTTGTTTAGGCTGTACGCTGCACAAGTCTAGGGATGCAGTGCACCCCATAATCTGTGTATATGGCGATCTCTGGAATTATGCAGCAGGCAAACTTCACAGGAACGTGCAGCAGTCCCAACAAAGAGGCAGTGCCAGTGTGGGCAGTGGAGGGTAGCAGCCACCCATGGAACTGGATACTGCCAGCTGTCCCAGTAGATTCCAACTGGAATCAGAAGGGACAACTAGGCCACCAGGTATGGACCGTCTAAACAACTGGGAGGGTTTTAAAGGACTTTAGGAACTTGGGCCATTGAGAAGGGGCACGTTTTGCTGACACGTGAATGAGAAGCAGATGGCAAGACCAGCCACCTCAGGGAACGGAGGCTTCGTGTGAGCTATGCTGACCATATTCCTTCAAACCGAGCATGGAGGCTCAAGGTCTCGCAAAAGGCTTTTGCTGTTCGGACGGAGACAAAAGCCTGGCTGCAGAAAGGCTCTCCTCTCTCTGGCACTGGGATTGTTCCTGAGGTCAGAAGCAGAGCACTTGGCCTTGAATCTCAAAAATAACACAAAGAGATGGGGTCTAGGAGCGGGCGAGCTCATCACCCTCCCCCCTCCCCTGAGACCTGGAGCGGATAAGGCCTGTCTCAGCTTGGGTTCCCCTAAATGGAGTCTGTAGGACAGGGACTTGGAAAGAGGTGGTTTCGCAGGGAGGTGAGCCAAGAAAGCAGGCTGAGTGGGTCCCTTTGGTCCTTGGGTACCAGAGAGCTGTCGGACCTGGAGAAATGGGGACATAGGGCTTAAGAGACCGCGGAAACCGGCTGCAGCTGCTGGCGGGCTCCAGCGGGCCCAGACGTGTGGGACAGGGCCTCAGTAGACTCTTCTATAGAATCCAACCTCAGCACCCACCAGGACTGCCCGGCTACCTACCCCACTCCTGTCCTGTAGAAAAACCAAGTGCCTCAGAACACCACGGCCCTGTTCTGATGGACCAGCCACCATCTCCCGTGGAAAGAACAGGGAGAACCCAGACTCAGCGGTAGCTGAGTGTTCCTTGAGGACTTTCCACCAAGCTTACGCCAAGGAAGATCTTTTGTCCAGGACTGTCCCATGGTGGCAGGTTTGGGGATATTCTTTTGAGGCTAGGCCACCTCCCTGGCTCACCCGTGTCTGCAGGGCCCGGGCCCTCCCTCCCTGTCTGGGAGAGCGGGTGCTCTCGGGCCCTTCCCAAAGCGGCCATCCCACCACCCGCCCATCTGCTGGAGGAGGGGAGACCCCAGAAAGGAGCCCGTCCTCACTCCAGGCAGACCAGGAGATTCCACAGGGAGGGGATGAAGAGCAAGGAGGAAACAGCCCTGCGCGTCCTGAGGTTGAGCGAGAGCCCCTCGGAGACGGGAAAGAAAACCTCTTCCTCCTTTAGGTTTCTGTGCTCCGTCTCTGAGGGTTAAGGCAGACCTTCCAGAAGAGGGGTGAACCGGTACCGTGAAGGCTGGTCTTTACTTTTACTCCAGGACATTCTCGGGGGTGGACAGAAAGGACACACAGCTGCTTGTGTATGCAGAGCTTTCCCCCATGGCGCCATTTTGGTTTCGCAGCCATCTCGAGAGCTTAGTGTCAGAATCCACGTGTTCCTAAGAAAGACTTTGGGGCGACTTTGCCAGGGCGCATCCCAGGAGCCTTCGGTCAGAAGCTGGTGGCACCCTAAAGCTTTCCCCAGGATGAAAGTCACCTGCAGAGCTGGACTGACGACAGCCACCCCCAGGGATGGCTGTCACCCAAGAGCTGTCCCTCCAGGCCCGGGATGGTGGCGGCTTCCCTCTGTCTCTAACCTCCAGGTGCCCTCACGTTCCCCGTTGAGTGTCTTAGCCCTCAACCTCAGTGTAACCATTCCCTATTTCAACTCCCTCTGGGGTTCTGAATCAGTGTTGGAGACTGCTAATATGGTTTTTATTCTTCTGTGTGACCCCCGGCTGGTACAGACCCCGTCTTCATTTCCTACCCCCTTCCCTGCTCTATTCGTTCTCTTTAGAATGATCACCGGCCAACACACCGTACGTTTGTCCTTCATTCGCCGTCTGTCTCCACCAAGACAGGAGCTGGGAGCTCCCCTTTGTCTGGTGCTCGGAACAGTCCCTGATACACGGAAGGTGCTCCAAGGGCGCCTGTCAGATAAACAAATGCAGAACCTGCCGGCCACTTCCGTTTGGGACCCAGAGGGGACCCTGGGGGCCTCCATGCAGATTCCGAGCTGCCCGGCCCAGCTGCCCCTCTGTCCGTGGCCGGAATCCAATGCCCCGGCCGCCCCCATTCACCTCCTGATGCAGCCGTCCAAGCGTCTGCCCAGTGAGGCTGGACGAACAGGCACAAAGCAGGTACAGGCAGGGGACACCAGTGCCCTTCGCGTGCCTGCCCTGAAGGAGACGCACAGCCAGAGAACAGCAGAAGAGACGAGGCCCGTGAGAGGTGAATGGGGACCCCTGAGCTGCTTCCACACCTGAGGGGCTCGGCGCACACACGTGTGCACGCACACAGACACACACGCAGACACACGCGGGGATGCTCTCGTCTCTGCTCACCCACGGCTCATTCCCTCAGCTGAGCTGAGGCGCTCCTGACACGCTGGCTCACCCGTGTCTGCAGGGCCCGGGCCCTCCCTCCCTGTCTGGGAGAGCAGGTGCTCTCGGGCCCTTCCCAAAGCGGCCGTCCCACCACCCGCCCATCTGCTGGAGGAGGGGAGACCCCAGAAAGGAGCCCGTCCTCACTCCAGGCAGACCAGGAGATTCCACAGGGAGGGGATGAAGAGCAAGGAGGAAACAGCCCTGCGCGTCCTGAGGTTGAGCGAGAGCCCCTCGGAGACGGGAAAGAAAACCTCTTCCTCCTTTAGGTTTCTGTGCTCCATCTCTGAGGGTTAAGGCAGACCTTCCAGAAGAGGGGTGAACCGGTGTTTGTGTGGATGGGGAGATGTCTGTGTGATGTGTGCACGGTGTGTGTGACATTTGCGTTTACCCATGCTGGTGTGGGGTGTATGTGTATAACTGTGTGGTGTGTGCATAGTGTCCATTGTATATGTGTTCATATGTGTGGTGTGTTCGTGCGTGGTGTGCGTGTGACTTGTGTGTGTGTGTCTGTGTGACGCACGTGTGGTTTTTATATCTAATATGTGCTTTTGCGTGGTTTATGTGTATGTTTGTATGGTGTACATGTATATGTATCTACATGTCTCTGTGTGTGTCTGTGTGGTATATATGTCTGATGTGTGGGTGTACGTTTGTGTGTGTGTTTTAGTGTGATGTGTGTGTGTCTCTGTGATGTGTATGTTTGTGTGTGCGTCTGTGTGTGTGTGCATCTGTGTGTGTGTGCATCTGTGTGACGTGTGCATGTGTGGTGTGTGTGCATCGCTGTGTGTGCATCTGTGTGTGTGTGCATCTGTGTGACGTGTGCATGTGTGGTGTGTGTATGCGTCTGTGTGATGTGTGTATACGTTTGTGTATGTATGTGTGTGTATGCGTCTATGTGATATGTATATACGTTTGTGTATGTATGCGTCTGTGTGATGTGTGTATACGTTTGTGTGTGCGTCTGTGTGTGCATCTGTGTGATGTGTGTGTACATCTGTGTGTGTGTATGGCTGGTGTGTGTGCATCTGTGTGACGTGTGTGCATGTGTGGTGTGCGTGGCAGATGTGGTGTTTGGGTAAGGCTGGTGTGTGTGGCGTGTGTAGGTGTGTTTGGTCCAACACACAGAAGCACCTGCAATGCCTGAAGAAAATCACAAAGAGGGCCCCACGAAGACAGCTCACCCTGCTGAGGACAGAACCGGGGCTCCAGTGCACCCCCAACTCTTCAGTGCGAACTGGCCCATCCAAGGCCGTCACTATGGGCAGAAGCTACGAGGCAAAGTGTTCCCTGAAACTCCAGTCTGAGGGAAGGGAAGGGGTGGGTCCTAGAGGCGGAGGGTGGGGGGAGTCATACGGGGACCTAGAAGACAATGGTCTCTGAAGAGGGGCAAGCCCAAGGAGGCCCACGAGGGACCCCCACTCAGAGGCGCTTCTCCGGGTTTTCCTGGGCTCTGTACCCACGTGCCCCTGCTCATTTAGCTCCTTTACGAAGCGTGACCCTAAGCACAGCAAACAGGCTGTGCCCTCCGGGCTGGAACTGGCGAGAATGCAGAGGAGGGGACTCAACGGGGAGCTGAGGCCTGCCCACGGTCCCCCTCTGCTGGCCCCTGAACCAGAGCACCCTGGGAGGGGCTGGGGGCCCACTGCGGTGCTGGGAGGGGCAGGGAAGGAGCCGAGAGGGGAAAGACGACCACTTGGGTAAGACAACTGTAAGACCCAAGCCTTCGCTGGCATATGGAGGCGGCAGTGGCCTCCCAGGGGACGGTGAGCTGGACGGGAGTGCCAGCAGCACAGGACAAGGTGACCTCCCACAGCTGGCACAGGGCTCCTTATGGGCCCATCACCCCCACCAGCTTCCTAGCCCGAGTGGGGCGGCGGCTGAGCCGGGCCATCCATGGGGGATGTGCCAAACAATTACTTTCCTTATTGAATATCTGATTAATTATTCAGGAGCCAAATCAATTATTCATATCTCATTTAAGCGAGGGGGGAAAAGCCACTGCCCCTTGACAGAAGCTTCTCAGCGCCTCCCAAGGCCCCGGGGACTGAGTCATCAGCGGGAGAAATTGTCACAGCAGGAATGTGGCACTGCCCCGGCTGCGGCAGCCACCGCAGCCCTCCTCCTGCATGCACCGTCACCTGGGCACACACATGCCCGGTCACACTGTCACACACACGCACACGCTAAGCCCCCACGAGGTGCTGGCCAGGTACAGCGGTAGAAACAGTGTGTGGACATGGTCACCTAGATGCTTAGATACACATCCGACACCCTGAAAATGGAAAGTATGTGGGCACACAGAGCAAGAAGCCAGTTCCTCAGGCCTTCAGGGCAGGCAGGGCTCAGGGAGGAATGGACAGAGGACAAGGCAGGGAAGGGAGGGAAGGGCATCCCAGGCTGAGGGAACTGCAGGTGCACAAGTGCAGAGGTGTCGGAGAGCACACGGCGCTGGGGACCGTCGGTGACGCAGGGGACAGACCTATGGGAAAAAGGAACAGAGAGCAGAGACCGGACGACCCGGAGCCAGGGGGTCCCCTCATGGGAGCCACTGCAAGTGTGAGGGGCTCTGGGGGAGGCAGTCTGGAGGCAAGGGCCCCATGCCAGGCACGGGTTTACCCACTCGCCCCCCCCATTCTGTCCAAGGGTGCCGGCGGCAGGGGCTGCTTCTAGAATCTGTCTCAGTTGGAGTCAGGAAGCCTGAGGCTTTCATTCATGCCGAACCTTTGCCGCTTACCCCTCCGAGGTTCCCCACTGGAAGCAGGGGACAGGGGCGTCCCAGAGAATCTTAGACTCTCAGGGCAGGGAGCGGGACTTACAGGCACTTTCAGCAGATGGAGAAAGTGAGGCCCAGAGAGGAAAGCTGACCGACCCTTGGTCACCCAGAGCCCTGGCCAGGCCTCAGGCGGGCAGCAGACGGACTCCTAAGAGGCCGCACAGGCTGCAAGGGGCAGGGATCTGTAGCCGCCTGTCCTACCTGAACCCAGGTCCTCCCTGAGCCCCAAGGGAGAGCTCTGCAGAAAGTGGGGGGGGCGGCCGGGGACAGGCACAGACAGCCATTCCTCTCTGTCTTCCGACTTCTTTGTCTACTGATCTCCCACGTGCTGTGTGTGTGTGTGTGTGTGTCTTTCTCCCTCTCCCTCTGTCTGTCTATCCCCACACCCCCCATCTCATTCTCCCTCCCCTTGCACCCCCTTCTCTTGCTCACTCTCCTCCCCTCTTCTTCTCTCCCTATTATTCCATCCCTCCCTCTGTCTCTACCCACCACCCATCTGTGCCTCTCTGTCTCTCCTGTCTTTGTCCCTCTCCTACCCTGGCCCTGCTTCTTCCCCGACTCATCTTTCTCTTCCCTCTCCTCCCCCCTCCCTTTCCTCTTTCTCTCCATCCTCAGGCCTATCCACGGCTGGGACCCAGCCCCTTCCTTCCCCCAGCCCCTCAGCCTGACCAGACCCCGGCGCCCCACACCCACTAATCAAATCTGTGACCTGATTCAATTACACCCAGCAAAAACCCAGACGTGTAACCTTGTTAATATCACGTTTATTAGAGGGAGGGGAGGAGAAAATTAAGATAGACTTCGTGTTGCTGCTAATTAGAAAAATTGAGACTTTACATCTGCGTAGCACTGAGCAACATGTGGTGGTAACAGATGTGGGCTCATTACACAGCTGCACGGGGCGGGGGGCGTGTGGAATACGTTCCCAAGCCAGCCTCACTCCTGAGCAGCAGCCCCCTCCACGGAGCGACCCCAGGCATGATGACACCCTGGGAAGCAACAAGGCCGGGACCTGGAAGAGGAGGCCGTACGGTCCAGGAACGAAGGCCCCAGCCCTGGAGTCAGATCAGAATTCAGACCCTAGCTCTACCGCGTGTGAGCTATGTGACCTTGGGCCAGCCCCCAACTTCTCTGGGCCTTGGTTTTGTAATTTATACACAAAGATGCCATCAACACCAGCTTCGCAGACCTGTGGGAGGATGAAATGAAGTAAGGCAAGCCGGGAGCTGAGGGCGGGGTCCGCACATGCTCAGACCTCCAGTGCCGGCTGCAGGGCAGGGGACAGCTGAGGTGTCATAGCTTCACAGCACGCAGAATGTCCACCCCCCTGCCCGCACCTCCACCACCCTACTCCTGACAAAGGCCAACAAGAGCCAGGGCTCAGCCCAGCAGCCCCTGGGGACTTTGTGGGTCTGAAATAGCCCCATTCAGAACTCTTTAAGCTTGGACCCTAGACTTTACTTGTGAAGGAACCATGGAGGAAGGGCGGGATTCACTGAAGGGCCTACTTTGGGGGCCAGTGGAGGGAAGGAGGGAAGGCCAGAGATTGCGGGGGGACAGGGCTCTCGGGTTTCACATAAAACCAGACAAACCAAAATAAATAAATAAATAAGCAGGACGCCCAGTTACATTTGGATTTCAGATAAATAACAAGTCATTAAGCGTAAATATGCTCCATGCGACATTTGGGATATACTGATGCCAAACAGCAGTTCAATGTTTATCTCAAATCCAAATGTAACTGAGCATCCTCAATCTTATCTGGCACCCCTAAGTGCAGAGTCAGAACAAGCCAGAGCTGGGAGAGTGTCAGGCTCCCCTGAGCCCACCAGACATAGGTAACCAGCTGTGGTGTGGGTAGGGCTGGGGCGAAGAGAGGCTAGAAACTTCCCCTCCGTGTGCCACCCCAGGAGCTGAGCCCAGGCCCACCTCACCCCCCCCCCATGCCTCTCTCGGAGCTGAATGGAAAAGGATTCTGGCCCCAGATCCCTTCTGGTGGACAGGCCCTGGACCTGGGGGAGCCCACCTTCCACCTGCAGGGCCGCCCGCAGTCAGAGCCATACGATGGGTAAAGCGTGAAAGTCATGAAATGCTGCCTGCCGCAGGGCTGGGCTTCCAGGTGTCAGGTTCAGACCTCATCTCATCATTGAACAAGCGAGTCCTCAATCCCCAGAACAGGGAAGGCGTGGAGGAGGATTCTACTCATGAAGCCTCACAAAGCCAGGATAAAGCAAGCCCAGGCCCCACACCCTGGTTATAGGATCATAAGACCTATAACCAAGTCCAAATCTATTCACTAAGACAGGTGTGGGGAAGCCCCTGGCCAGGCACATGGTGAGCTTCTATCATTGTCCTAGACTAGGGTTTCTCAGCCAGGCCACTTTGCCTTCTAGGAGACCCTCGGCAAAGGTCTAGAGGCAGATTCAACTATCAAAACTGGGGGTGGGATGCTCTGGCATCTAGCAGGTAAAGGCCAGTGGTTCTGCGAAACATCCCACAATGCAGGCACAGGAGGGCCTACAATAAAGAATTCTCCAGCCCAAAATGGCAAGAGTGCCAAGGATGACAAACTTAGGTTTCCCCACTCAGAGGACCACAGAATCTCAAGACTCTCAGAGGGCACTGGTCCCACTGCAGATAAAGATACTAAGGACTAAGAATATCTCAAGTCACCATTGAGTTAGAAATAGCCAGTATCCAAGTCCAAGTCAACATTCTACCTCTAAAGTCTAGCACAGCACCTTGCACAGCACGGGATGGATGCCTGCTAACCTGACCCAGTTTCTCGCTGCTCCAAGAGGGTTCTTAGCTTGTCCTCAGCTGCCTTTCCCTGCTGAAATGAGGTGATATCCAGGACAGTGGGTCCTAGGGACTTCCTTCCCCTGGAAGATGAGTCCAGAGAGCCTTCCTTTGGAATTCTTCCCTTCCCACAAAAGCTCTTGTCAAGGATACCCACTTGTGCACACACACACCCTTCAGGCACATATGCACACACTCTACAGCCTGAGCTGTGACTACGTGGCTAATAGGCACCAGCTCACCCATACCCCATGTTGGCCTCAAAGGGATCCCCTTTGAGAGCTCTGCACTTATTCTGACAGTGTTGCCAGTGGTCTTCAGAACTGTGCAGAAAACCTTATCAAGGGTAAACTTTGATCCTTCAAAGGTAGAAGTGATTTTGGAAACAGCTCCTAGCCAGGACTACTCATTCGGGTGTCTGCTCAGTGAGAGAACATACTGGATCAGGCCAACCCAGGAGAGTTCTCAGAGGGAGCCATATATGGAGGTGAATCAGGTTTTGTGAAGTGGTTCTGGAGGTGACTGATGGGGAGTCAGGGCCGTCCCCAGCTGGGACCATGGGTACATGATCTAGGACAGGAGAACCAGGAATGGGATGAGGATTTGGTTGAGCAGAGGCATCACCTGGATGGCCAGAGGCAGAGTGAGCCAGAGGCCAGCCCCAAGACCACACACTCAAGGAGAAGTCAGATCCATTGCTCAGCCTATGGCCCAGAGTGAGGCCTCTCTCTTCTTCCCAGAGTGAGGCCTCTCTCTTCTTCCACCCTTTGATCTCCTCCAGTACCTCCCATTGGTAAACCCAATAGGAAGCCTCCAAGCAAGTTCTTTTGGGGCCCAGAGAAGGGCAGAGAAATGAACTGGGGAGAAGAGGGGGGCAAGCTGAGAATAGCTGGTGCGCCTGTCCTCTTTGACCAAGACACGGGCACTAACCCTAAACTGGGCTAACCAGACCTTGCTCTCCCAGGCCTCTAAGTCCCAACCAGAAAGACGGAAGAAAAATCCATTCATTCCCATG
Source organism: Paguma larvata (assembly GCA_030068075.1). NCBI lineage: Eukaryota > Metazoa > Chordata > Mammalia > Carnivora > Viverridae > Paguma > Paguma larvata. The sequence continues at coordinate 30,575,624 of CM057844.1, forward strand.
ACAGCGTCTGTACCACCGTCACACCCAGACCACACAGAGGAGCCATAGTGAACGGACATCAGCCCAAGAGTCCTCGTCCTGTCCCCCTCATCTCCACCTTCAGGACTAGTCAGGCAGAACTTGCTGGTGAGCAAAAGACGTCTCCGAACAGCTCCTACTGATGGCTTTATAACAGGGTCGCCTGGACACCTTAAATCACACTAATGAACTGCAAGAACCCCGCGTGGGGTGCTGGCAGGAGACCACACCATTGCAATGGCCAGAGGGGAGACCTTTTTATTTCTTTTCCCCAGAAACTACTCGATAAATGCTTTTAGCATCTTTTTTAAATGAAGAAAAGGAATGAAATGTAAGGGGCATATTAGCATCGCTCCCTTTTTCAATTAGTCCAAATGATCATGTTAAAAGCTATTAATAAGCCACTGTGAGTGGAGGCCACTGGTAGAAGGGTTCAGCAGGGAGCACTTGGCAGCCCACAGCGGGGTTTTGTGCAGCTGTTGAGGACCCCTCCTCGCCTCGCCTCCAAAGCCACAGGGAGCCACCATGTTCCTGCCATGCAGGGAAGGGCGGGATGGTGGACTGGAAGCAACAAACGTCTGAGGAAAGGAAAGGCTCCTCACACCCATGACACTTGCTCAGACCTGGGAAGAAACAAGAGCCAGGTTTGGAGTTAAGCAAGTAAATGCCTGGTACTACCAGTTCTTATCAGGAAAAATGGCCACATGGGCCAAGCTCAGGTCATCCTGCAGGTCATGCCAGGGATGCCCCAGGTTAGACACAATTATTTCCAACTCAACAGGTCAAACTCTCCTGTACCAGCTGCAATCCATTAGTGGTGGCTGCCTTGGTGTTCGGTGCTGAAAAGGATCCTTTTGTCCTCCACTAGGAAAAGTGGCTAAGTAATGAGTGACATCTGCCCAGGCAGTGGCAAGGAGGGTGGGAGCATCTTGCTACCGTGGCTCTGCCATTCCTATTGGGAGAGTGGTCACTCCTTTGGTCCATCCGCCATGAAGAGGGGGCTTTCATTCCAACCATGCCCAAGTGAGCCGAAGCCCTCCTTCCTGGATCCTCTCACCCTGTGCCTTGCTTCTGGGCAGACAGATGCCACAGGACAAGGACCCAGACCCGGCATTTCTTCCCAGTGCCCAGCTGAGCACAGAGAGTCGGTTTTGTTGTTCCCAGCCACGCCAGAACCAAGAGGGAGGAGCAGAAGGAGGGGACCTTTGTTTCTTCTGTCCCAGAAACTTTCAGTCCAGAATTAGGACTCACCCTTCTGGTCCCCACTGGTGTCACTGTCCCAGCCCCTTCAGCCCTGGACTCATGCGAGGCTTCCCCAGGTTTCTCTGCCTCCAGCCTCGCCCCACTGAAAGCCACCCTCTCACTACCTCAGAATGACCTCCACAAAACACAGTTCTGACCATGTTTCTCTCCTGCTGATGATGCCTCTGTGGCTTCCATTGCCCCCACATCACACCCACCTCCCAGCCTCACCTCTGCTCAGCAGACTCTCCGGCCATTCCGTTCTGACATTATCATGTCAGAGTGTGTGCTTGGAACTTTCCTTCTGTCTCCACCCTGCCAGATAACTCCTGCTTATCCGCAGAGGGCCAGCAGAGAGGTTACCTGCTCCCCAGTACCCACTGAAATCTTCTAAGGCAGTATAAGCCTCTCATACCTGGATTGTCATGGTCTGTTTGTGGTCCCTCTCCCCTACATGACTGTGGCCAATGACACAAGCTACTATCCGATGCAGAAAGGCCTGTAAATGCCCAGCTGGACCCCAGAGGCAGGGCCTGTGCTGAGCCTCACCCCTACACTACAAGGTCGTTTTCTGCCTTCCACATCCCAGACTTGCACAGCCAGCCAAGCAGGGCCCCCAACAAGAAGGGGTTACCAAAGGAACCCAAAAGGTCCAAAGGGAGGTTATAAGGCTGGGGGCAGAGAAACCACATGGCCATTCCACACGTTGTCCTTTGGCTATGCCTCTAAGAAGAAGAAAGTAGCCCCTGTATTCTGGACTCTGGGCCCACATGCCCACATCCCCTTCTCCACCCTCACTCCACTCATTAGACCAGACACCAGAGCCGAAAGAAGGGCTGACCATGGACCAAGTCCTGGGGACCAAGTTGGAAGTGGATGGCCAAGCAGTGTGGCCCCTCAGAGGGACCCAGCCCCAGACGGACTAAAGCACCCTCTCTGGTTGCTAACCGACTCCCACCCTCCCACCCTGTGATTGATGGCGGGCAGACGCATCACGCCCCCACTTCTTCTCCCGCGGAGGATTTCTTTTTGTTAGGTTTTGCTAAAGCAACCTGCAAATTAATTTAATATCCTCCTTTGGTTGGGAGCTATGAAACCGGGCCCGAGGCTGATGATGCATGAACCATCGGTGGCAAGTATTTAATCTCTGGACAATGGATAGAGATGTTAGTGCATGCCACACTAAATTCTATTTACGCTGCCTATTAAGGGCAGTCAAGCTGAAGGGAATCGGTGCACATTACAGGCCCTAATGGGAGAGGAAGCTCCACAACAGTACATTAAAGGCGGAAAATGAATTAGGAGGGGACCGCGGAGGAGAAAACAGGCAGGCCAAGGGGATGTCTGGAGATAACTCTTCCTGACAGCCCAGCGCACACGCCCAGCGCCGTGGGTCAGACACACCAAGGAGAGAAGCCCTAATGGTTCCCCCAAAGCCCTTACCTGTGGGTAGCACTCCACCCAGGGCCCAAGGACATGGGAGCTATGGACCTGCAGGTGAAGAAAGAAAACTTGGAATTGCCTCGGGCCACCAACATAGCCTCCCTGCCCATTCCAGGTAGGTCCATCTGAAGGTCTGAGACATTCTCCATCCCTCCGGGCTCACTGATACTTCCAGCCCTTCTGCAGGCAGGAGGAAGTAGGAGCAGATCTGTGGGCTTCTGCTGCTGCCGCTGCTGCTCCCGTGACATTATTGGGCAGACTTTGAGGACAGTGAATGATACACAATAGAGCTACAGAGACTTCGGATGAGTCACGTTATCTTTTCAAGTCTCAATTTCCTCAACTGTAGAGTCATGATAACACTCACTTTCTCAAGTAAGGTGAGGGTTTGAGTCTTCCTGGGGTCACTCAGAACCTCAGTCCTCCCCTTGTCTGCCTGTCTCCCCTGCCAATGTCTTATTTTCCCAGAACCCAGCATATATCTGTGCACAGAGAGGGCATTAGCCAATGCTTGCTCACTGAAGAAAGAATTTGCCCAAGGTCACCCAGCAGGTGAGCACCTCAGCCAGGATTAGCAACAGATCTGTCTGACTCCCATCACACCTCCTTCTCAACACCCCGCCTGTAAGCAGGTGGCTCCTGGGGTACTTGGGAAAATCTGAGCAGACATTCTCTCTTCAAAGCCAGACTGCAGAGTCTAGGGTCTGCAGGGGGTCCCAGGCTCCTGCTTCCTGCAAGGTGAGTGTGGAAACAACTTAGCAGGCTCGGATGCAGAGCCTCTGAGAGAGACGATGCCTGCAAAGGGCTAGTCTTTCCGGGCTATCAAGTTAGGGAAGGAGGAAGGGCAAGGTGGCACAAGCTTGCTCAAACAAAACGAAATGTTAGGACAGCACCATCATGGGGAGATATTCATAGCCAGCCAACCTCTACACTATCCAAGCACCTAGAAGGATACCCAGAAAGACCTGGGATCCTGGGAGAGGGATAATGACAGCCTCTGGGAACTGCCCAAACTAGCAGAAATGACTGGATAAGCATCGCCTCAAGACAAACTCCCAATTCCCTAATACATCCGCAATCCTCAGAGTCAGGTCCACCACGTCTCTCCCCTATAATACCAAGCTACCTGGAGCTTCCAGAATGCACTCTGACACTTCACATCATGCCTTTTCATTTGTTCCCTTTATTTGAAATACCCTTCCCTGCATCTCCTGAACTATCCCCATTTGTCCTTGAAGACTCAACCGTCTCCTCCAAGTTTTCCATGAACCCCAGAGACTGAGTTAGGTGCCCATCATTTATTCTGCAATGGTACCCTGTGCCACCTTCTTATAGCACTTACTGTACTGTTGTTATAATCAAGACACGTATCTCTGATTCATTCTGTATTCCCAGCTCCTAATACAAGACAGGCACTTGGTAGGACATGGCTGGTATTTGTTGAACTGAACTGGAATGATGCACTGGTTCTGGTCAGCCCTTCTGTCCAAATGTATTTCAGCTCTTGTCATGAAGATTACATTTATACAACACCATAATCAGGTATAAAAACATTGGATTATGTAGACTTATATACCACTGTCAATAACTGGCTATATTTGTCATAAACCACAAAAAATTACATATTAACCATTGGGAGTAAGGAGCCAAGGCAGGAATAGTACATCAATAGTCTTGATTGCACCTATGAGAGAATAGGGACTGGAAATAAATGATCTTGAAGGATTTCTGAGTAAATACAACAGATTAAAGACATGCATCCAGCTTCCAAAACTACATTGCTATTCCCTTTCCTATTCACTCCATCCTGGTGGGCTACGCCTCTTAAGAAAATCCCTTTGCTATTGTTTTACTGGGGGCTTGGGACAGAATTAGTACACCTGCTGTGACTATGTGGCAGCCATGAGAATGTGCCGTTCTCCAACTTCATGGTAATTGATCAACTGCCCCAGCTGCTATGCTCTGAATCTGTCACCACAGTCACTCCTGGCCACTGGCAGAGCACAGCAGAGCTACTAAGTCAGGGGTATTCTGGAAGACAGGAGACTCCTCTGCTGGTTGATTTAGGTTCAAGAACTCCCCCATCGGCTTTGCTGGAACCTTCTTGGAACTGCACAGCATTCTACTGCTTTTCTCTACCCAACCTTCCCTCCTTCCCTCTCTCCTCCGAAGTGGTTAAACATGCATCATGAGCTGACAGCTCTCCCCGTTCTTCCTCCTGGCTCCTCCAGGCTCTTCCCCGTTCTTCCCTCATGGGTGCCTTCCCAATAAATCTCTTACATCTTTAATCTCATCTTGATGTCTACTTCTTGAAGGACCCAAACTATCACCCCCAAGAACATTGAATCCTAGGCCAACAGTGGGGAGAACTGAGAACCAATCTGATTCACCTTGGAATTTCTGAAAGATTTAGGGACTGAAAGTATCAAGTACCACTGTACATGGGGAGTGAAAGAAAATTTAAAGGAAGGAGAACTTGTAAAAAGCTTAGAAAATACCTGGTTAGGAATGCAAAATGGTGCAGCCACAATGGAAAATGGTATGGAAGTGCCTCAGAAAATTAAACACAGAGCAACAATGCGACCCAGTGATCCTACTTCTGGGTATTCTCCCAAAATAACTGAAGTCAGCGTCTCAGAGAGAGAGCAGCATCCCATGTTCATTGCAACGGTGTTCACAATAGCCAAGATATGGAAACAACCTAAATGCCCATTGACAGATGAATGGACAAAGAAGATGTGGTATAAATATATAATGAAATATTATTCAGCTTTAAAAAGAGAAGAAAATCCTGCAATATGTGACAACAAGGATGAACCCTAAGAACATTACGCTAAGTGAAATAAGCCAATTGCTGAAAGACAAATTCTGTATGATTCCATGTATACGAGGTTTTTAAAATAGTCAAATTCAATGAAGCAAAGAATAGAACTGTGGTTGCAGGGACTGGAGGTGGGAGGGAAACGGGGAGTTGTCAATCAATGTTTATAAAACTTCATTTATGCAAGATGAACAGATTCTAGAGATCCAATGTGCAACATTGTGCCTATGGTCAGGCCACGTCCATATGGTCCAGTCCGCCGTATCTCTCCCCTCTTCCTTGCACTCTTAACTCCAATCGCACTGAACTACCCAAAGCTGAAAGCCAGAAGTGCCAGGAATAGGGCAGGGACATGACGGACCTGACCTGGCCATGGCCAAATGTTGAGATAACATGCTGTATTGTACACTTAAAACTCTGTTAAGAGGGTAGATCTCATGTTGAGTTTTCTTACCGCAATAAAATTTCAAAAACTGGAAAATTTTAAAATAACTAGAATGATATTTTTAGATGTGTATAAACGTTTGTTGAATAAAAATAAATAAAATTGATTAAAAGTATTTTTAAGAAGCAGTCAGAGCCCTAGATTTTCTCTCTACTCTTTCACAGAGAAGCAATTATTTCTGCCCTATATCAGCAGATGAGTGGAGAATCTTTCTCCAGAGATTATAAGACAAAAGATCTCTAGAATAAGGATGTCAGCCGCCATTGAAAGCAGGGTTCCCAACTGAAAATAGGAGACTCAGTGAACATACACACTTCGGATGTTGAGATTTCTTCATGCTGGTCTCATACTTGGTTCTCAGGATATCGACAGCCAAAGTTTTACCTCCAGGTAGAAAGAAGACTGAAAGAATCTTTTCTAGGGATCTAGCCATCCCAAAAAGAGGTTACTTAAAATGATGACTTCTGAGGTTGTTCCATCAAATAAGCTATAGGCCATCCAATGTGGAAGCTTGGAGTCACCAAGTCCCACTCATGCACCCAAAGTGTCTAATCAGCTGGTTAGTATCCCCTTCATCAATGAGAATAGACAACCAATGGTCAACAGACATCTGAGAAAGAGCCTTGACATGGATGATAGAGACCAAAGCAAATAAATTCAGAGCAAGAAGCAAGTAGAATAAAGCAGGAATTATGCTAACATATATATATGTATATATGTTATTTATGTGACATATCCAGAATAGACAAATACGGAGAGACATAAAGTAGATTAGTGATTGCCTAGGTCTGGGTATGGATGAAACGATTGAGGAGTGGTAAGTAAAGGATACAAAGTTCCTTTTGGGGGTGATGAAAATGCTCTTAAATCGATTGATTGTGGTGATAATTGCACAATTCTGTGAATATACTAATATAATCCTGTGAATTGTACACTTACATGGGTAAATTGTATGTTGTATGAGTTATATTTCAATAAGGTTGTTACCAAAAATACATATATATCTTATATATCATATTATGATACATATTATATATTATATACATAATTTTTTCAGAAAAATTAGAAAAGAGACTGCATCAAATAAATGTAGAACAATATAAAAAGGAATATTCCAAACACATTAAAAGGGAGCCTTGGAAATTTATATTGCAGCAGAGTTTAAATAAAAACATTCAAAAGACTTAGAATATAAAGGGGGTGTTCCCCAGAATATAGAGCAAAACAACAAAGCAGAAAATAGGACAGAAAAGAAGAGAAAATTAAATAATTCAAAATGTCTGGAATCCAGAATTCTGGAAAGAGAGAGCAGACACAATAAAGGAAGAAAGTTACTGAAATTATTTAAGAGAATTTCCAGAACTAAAGAATATTAATTTCCACTGAAAGAGAGAATGAAAGTAGTCTCATACCAGGCATATCACAGTGAAATGTTAGGAAATGTCAAGATCGCGGATACAAAGAGAAGATCCTCTAAGCTTCCAGAGGGAAAAAACAACACATATCAAATAAAGGACCAGAAATTCAGAAAGGCTTCAGATGTCTCAACAACTAGAAGACAATGGAACAGTATGTATAGGTTATCTATTGTGCATAACAGAAGAACGCAAAACCTAGAAGCTTAAAGCAACAATAAACATTCATACCACATGGTTTCTATAAATCAGGAATTCAGAGGTGTATTACCTGGGTAGTTCTGGCTCAGGGTCAAAATGTTAGAGTCAAAATGTTGGCCAGAATGGCAGTCATCTGAAAGTTTGACTAGGGCTGGTGGATCCACTTCCAAGTTGCTTCACTCACAGGGCTGACAGACTGTATTGGCTACTGGTAAGAGGTCTCAGTTTCTCATCATGTGAACCTCTCCAAAGGCTGCTTCAGTATCCACATAGCAGCTCACCTCACCCGGAAAGAGTAATCCTAAGAGAGCAAGGCAGAAGCCACGTGTCTTTATGGCCATCATTACTATAATATCCCATTGGTTACATAGGCCATTTCTATTAAATGTGGGAGGGGACTACACATAAATACCAAGAGATGAGAATTATCATGGGCTATATTGGAACTTGGTTGCCAAAGACTGGCTTCAAAATTGTGAAGGAAATGAATTCTAAACAACAAAAATGTACTCCCAGTCAAATATACAATTGTCCTTACAATAAAATAAGGACACTTTCAGAAATGAGAAGTCTTTAGTTGTTTACCCATGTATCTCTTTAAGACACAACTAGACAAAATGAGTATGTAAACCAAGCAAGAGGAAGATAAGATTCAGAAAACAGGAAATCCAACTCAGGAGTGCGAGACAATAGCTCCTCATTTCCCCCTCCATCGGCCAGGCTGCGAGGGTAAGACAGATGGAGTCATAGCATGGCTTGGTCACTAACTGCCTGTGTATTTGTGTATTCGTGGGTTTAGGCAGTCCTATAAATATATACAAGAGGGAGAAGGAGGGAGGGAGGGAGGGAGAGAGAGAGCAAGAGAGAGAATACAAGTGTCTATGTGAAAAGGATCAAAAGAGGGAACATATATGAAAGCATCTAGCATACAAGATCTTCTCAGTAAATACCAGTTTCCTTTCTTTCTCCTTATGCAGTTGGGAGAAATGAAGGAGGAGGAGGAGGAGGAGGAGGAGGAGGCGGAGGAGGAGAGGAGGGAAGAGAGGAATGAGGGGGAGGAGGGGAGGGGAAGAGGAAAATAGTGATGATGATGTTGGAGGTGGGGGTATTGGCAATAATGATGATAAGATTTTTACCATATTACCTCATGTAAACCTACAGAAACCCTATGAGGCAGGTGCTATTATTATACCTATTTTACAGATGAGGAAACAGAGGCATAAGGAGGTTCGGTGAGCCATCCAAGGACATAAAGGTCATTACAGAACCAAGATTGAACCCAAACAAACTTCAGACCCAAGAATACAACCACTTTTTAACACTGCCAGAATCTCTGGAGCACATTATGTCTGAAGCCCTTCTTCACAGCCTCCATGGAAACAATCGCGTGCCACCTACACACTCCACTGCCCTCTGTTCCTCATAGCAATTCCATTTTGAATTCACGCAATTCAGCACATATATGTTGAGCAGCGGCTAGGTGGCAGACACCAGGCTGGGCACCGAGAGTACTGAGTGAGCCAGACAGTCATGGCCCCAGTGCCCTCGAGAAGGAGTCTGACAATAAACATATCATTGTACTCAGCATGAGCATACTGGCAGCCACCTGAGGGAGCCTAGCAGGCTGCAGGCACCAGGGAGGCTGCCCTGACCTGATGAAGGAGATTCTGAGGCCAAAGGATAGGCCGTGGGTCAAGCAGGGGGAGAGAGAGGTAACGGGAACCTTTAAAGTGTTCCAGGTGGAAGGGCATCTTGTTCAAAGACCTCACATTTTTTATTAAATAAATCTCATTGGGTCCAAAAGACAAAATGAAAAAAGAAAGTGGTCCCCAAATGTGCAATTGAGAGCGGTAGGAAATGGCCACGGGGCTCAGCAGGGCTCATAGACCTTGGAAAGAACTTTTGCCTTTATCTGAAGGAAGTGGAAAGCCGCAGGAGAATTTTAAGCAGGGGAATGACAGTCAGGTGTACAATTCAGGAAGCTCATACAGGAGGAAGGACTGTAGGGCCAAGAGTGGCAGCAAGTAGACCCCCAAGATGGTTGTCAAGGTCTTCTAGAAGAGAGACGGTGTGGGCTGGAGCAGGGTTGCTGGAGGGGTTGAAGAGACATAGGGCAACACATGGTATGCTTTGGAGACACACTGTAGCCTCAGAGATAGAAGAGGTGATAGCAATGAGGTCTTGGGGGAGGTGAAGTAGAGGAAGATGAAAAACAATGATGAAAGTTTCCAGCTTAGGCCTTTGCGGGGTGCTCACCCTGAAATTCCCCTCAAATAACTTATGGGCGTTATATTTTTTGCCAAACTGAGCCATTCCCATGTGCAGTTCCCAGACTAGAGAAATAGTGAGGGGCAAAGGGGGGAGGGAGAAAAAGATACCCACAGGGTACAGTTCCTGCCCTTGAACACCCTCCCTGCCCTCCCAGCCTCCCACCGCCCATGGCCTATTCCTTCAAGGACAACCTCTGTCACAGCTGCCGGCAGCTCCCACCCACCAGCTGCAGCCCCAGTGCTGGAAATTAAGCTGTAGTGTTTATGGGACTCAATTAACAAAATCACTCATCATCCCAGGAACTCATTGACTATCTGGACATGACAACATTTGAAATAAATTAGTCCAGTGCCCAGTGAGGTCATCCTCATTCCAGTCTGGGGTCCTTGCTTGCCCCACACCCCCTGGCCCACCTCTGGGGCCTCCCCTCCACCTCTAGTCCCCCCAGGAGTCCTTGCAATTAATAGCTAATTAACAAACAAAACAAACCTATCAGGTGGAACAGAAGAAAGACATTCTCGGCCCACAAAAGCAAGTAATTATTCGGTATGGGCACGTCTGGGAAAAAAAAATCATTTATGAGATAAATCAGTGGCTCTCCCCCATCTTGAGGGTCTATTAGGGTGGAGGAAGCCTCATCAAGATCAGAAAACGGATTTAAAGGAAAAATGAAGCCTTGCCCATTTTCTCTACAGCTAATCACAAACCAAAATGTCCCAAAGTCTTTGTTTTTCCAGGCTTCTTCTAGTCATTTGGGGATGAAGTGAAAGAGTTCACTTCAAAAATATTTATTGTGCATCTACCATGAATCAAGACATAGAGAATGGAGCAAGACAGACATGAGTCCTGCTCTCATGCACCTCTATATTCTAGAGGTTTGGAGACAGACGATAGACAAGAAAACAAGTAAGATCTTTTCAGGTAGTGATAAGTGCTATAAAGGCAATTAATCAGTGATGTGATGAGGAGCATCAGGCTAAGGACTACTTTGTAGGTAGCATAATTGAGAAGTTTTTCTAAAGAGATTACAGTTGAACAGAGCCAGTCATGCTAAGAGCAGAGGAAGAACGTGAGTGGCAAGGGCCAGAATGGCTAGTATAAAGGTGGGAAAGACATTGGCAACTCAAGGAACTGAGGGAAGACGGGTGTGACTGGTGCATAAAGAGTGAAGAAGAAAGTGGGAAATAGGTAAGTTTGGAGAGCAGGCACAGAATCTTTACAGGCCACCATAAAAGGGATGTTTTCATTCTAAAAATCTGGGAAACTGTTAGAGGGGTTTAATCAAGGAGTACCAAGATAGAATGAGAAGTGGAGGGTGCACAGATCCAGGGCCTTTCACATCCCTCATGTCACATGCCCTTACCCCAAAAGTCCTAAGCAGGCCCCAGGCATTGGCCTTCGTGAACTACAACAGTTTCCAAAAGGCATCACTGTCGACTTCTGTCCCAAAGTTACTTATTCCACAGATGGAGAAATTGAGACATGGTAAGTGACTTCCTGATACAAGCCAGGGCCTTCCATGCATAGGCTCATGGAAACCTCAGAGCAGCCCACTAAGGTAGGCAGTATTATTCCAATTTAACACATGAGGAAATGGAGACGCAGAGAAGGTAAGTTGCCAAAGAAGTTAGAAGGCACTGGGAGCTAGGCTTCCAACACTTCAGACTCTGAGTCTACACTCCAGTGACGACACCACACCTTACTGCCTTTGCAGTGTAAATTATTTCCCTGAGATTTCACAGCATGCCCACGCCTGGGACTGAAGTCTCTTCATGGCCACCTGCGTATACATGTCCAAGAAGAGGCTCTCTGTTTCAGGAATTCAGGAATTCACCCCTGAAGCCCATAGCGTGGCAGTAGAGGGTTAAACAAGCAACAGATACAAAGTACCCACGACAGTGCACAGCACAATGCCTAGCGTTTAACAGGAATTCAATAGATTTTTTTTTTTTTTTTGGAAAAGAAAAACATACCTACTTATGTCAGCACAAAGACCCATTTTCTGTGAAGTTAGGTGTGGAGGATGGTATGGAAGGCAGGGAATCCATCCCTTCACTATTCTCTAGAGAGAACCAGCAGAACATTCCCACTCCAAAAACTGTATCTTGAGGCGGAGGCAACATGGCGGAGGAGTAGGGGGCTCCAGTATTTCGCTTGCCCTTTAAAGGGGGACGACTGAAACCATTGTCTCTCTCTCAACTCCAAAAATCGGGGGGAAAAGGTGCTAGAGCTGACAAGAAACTAAGGCGGAAACAGACACGGCCCAACTGAACTGTGAGTTTAATCTGGGTCGGATAAAACGAACTCGAACTCGGGAAGTTGAGCTGAGGGGAGGGTGAGCGTCTTCGGAGATAGCTGGGAAAGTGCCGACCGAACAACATCTGAACGAGAGGGCCAGAGCGGGTGAGACCACTACCATCCAGGCCCTAAATGCAGGGCTTTTGAAGAGAAGTTCAGTGGCAAACAGCAGCAATCCCCGCGCGCTGCTGGGACCGCACCAACCCCGTCCTGAGCCACTGGGACGCGCGCGGGAGGGACGGGCAGCGGGGACGCAGGCGGCGCCGCCTGCGGAGCACCTCTAACCCCGGCACAATTATAACGAAATCGGGGGGTGGCAGACGGCCGCACCACCGCGCCACCCTCGCCCAGCGCCTCCGGGGCGCGCGCGCTGCCGGGACAGGCAGGGGGGACCCAGGCAGCGGCTCCTGCGGAGCACCTCTAACCCCCGCACAGTTACAGCCAAATCGGGGGGTAGCAGACGGCCATATCACCGCGCCACCCTCGCCCAGCGCCTCCGGGGCGCGCGCGCTGCCGGGACAGGGGGGGGACTCAGGCGGCGGCTCCTGCGGAGCACCTCTAACCCCCGCACAGTTATAGCCAAATCGGGGGGTAGCAGACGGCCGTGCCACCGCGCCACCCTCCCCCAGCGCCTCCGGGCACGCACGCTGCCGGGATAGGCAGCAGGCACCCAGGCAGACCCAGGCGCGGCTCCAGTAAACCACACTAGGCTGGCGTGGGCGGTGGAGAGAGAACAGAAATAAAGGGGCGAATAAAGCCTCCAGGACTGGTGGCGCGTGTCTGGAGAGACGCCATTGTTGTCTCACAAGCCAGGAAGTCACCCCAGAAGCCATCCCTGCAGCAGTGGAGGCCGGACCCGCCTACACTAAACCACGCCGCTCCCAAACTATCAGCAGGAGTGACTGATCCAAGTGGAGATTGCTGCCTGGAGTAACGCCAGTCATTTCTTCTTTTTAAATTTATCCCTCCCTTTCTCATTCCTACCGATCCCCATCCCTGAGCTGGTCATCCAGGGTACTGACTGGCTTAATCATTTTTTTCGTTCTTTTTGTTTTTTGTTTTTTTGTTTTTTGTTTGTTTGTTTGTTTGTTTTGTTTGGGTTTTTTTTTTGTTTTGTTTTTTGTTTTTTGTTTTTTGTTTTTGTTTTGTTTTTTAACCCACTCTTCGAGGACATGTCCTACAACCTCTTCTTTACTTCCCTAGCCCTTTTTCTGGAATAACCAGGCCGTATAAGTTCATCTAGACGACATCGATCTTTATTCCTTTTCCCTCGCACCTGTCCTTATTCTGATTTCTATCAGTCTGGATTAAACCCATTAGTCGCTCTACCTGGGCAAAGTCCATTTCCTTCTTCTCCCTGCACCAGTCATTATTCTGTCTATATATGCTCTGCCACCAGCACACTACATACCCTGTCCTTAACGTGTAGCGGTTACTTCAGGACATTGCCCTCAGAGAGTCACTTGTTATTTTTTTTCTGTTGTGAACTGCTTGTCTGGACCATTTGTCGGTACGTTTGAGTATTTCTGTGTTCTGTGTGTCTGTCAGTTTTCCTTTCCAGGGCAACTTCAAGAAACAACCCATAACACATCCAGCCAAAATGACGAGACGGAAGAATTCTCCTCAAAAGAGTCTACAAGAAGTAGTGACAGCTCAAGAATTAATGAAAACAGATATAAGCAACATAACAGAACTTGAATATAGAATGTTAATCATAAAACTAATTGCTGGCCTTGAAAAAAGCTTAGATGAATGCAAGGAGTCCCACGAGGCAAAGTTCAAAGACCTTAAAAACGGTCAAGAAGAATTAAAGAAGACATTGGAAGAAATACAGGGGAAACTGGAAGCAGCCACAGCACGGATTGAAGAGGTAGAGGAAAGAGTTAGTGCATTAGAAGACAAAATCATTGAAAAAGAGGAAGCAGATAAAAAGAGAGAGAAGCTGATCCAGGAACAGGAAAGGAGAATTCGAGAGCTGAGCGATGCAGTCAAAAGAAACAATATCCGTATCATAGGAGTTCCAGAGGAAGAAGAGAGAGAGAAAGGAGTCGAAGGGGTTCTGGAACAAATCATTGCTGAGAACTTCCTCAACATGAGAAAGGAAACGGGCATGGAAATCCAAGAGGCACAGAGAACTCCCCTCAGACGTAACTTGAATAGACCTTCTGCACGGCACATCATAGTGAAGCTGGCAAAATACAAAGATAGGGAGAGAATCCTGAAAGCAGCTAGGGACAAAAGAACCCTAACATACAAAGGGAGACCTATAAGGGTAGTAGCAGACTTATCTACGGAAACTTGGCAAGCCAGAAAGGAATGGCAGGATATCTTCAATGTGATGAGCAAGAAGGACATGCAACCAAGAATTCTGTATCCGGCTAGCCTGTCATTCAGAATAGAAGGAGAGATCAAGGTTTTTCCCAACAAACAAAAACTGAAAGAATTTATCACAAATAAGCCAGCACTGCAAGAGATCCTGAGGGGCATTCTATGAAAACAAGGAGGCAAAGAACACAAACTACCAGAGACACCCTTACAAACATGAAACTTACAGATAATACAGTGACTGTAAGCCCATATTTTTCAATATTAACACTGAATGTAAATGGACTAAATGCGCCAATCAAAAGACACAGGATAACAGAATGGATTAAAAAACAAGACCCATCTATTTGCTGTCTTCAAGAAACTCATCTTAAACCTGAAGACACCTTCAGATTGAAAGTGAGGGGATGGAGAACTATCTACCATGCTACTGGAAGTCAGAAGAAAGCCGGAGTAGCCACACTTATATCAGACAAATTAGACTTTAAAATGAACGAGGTAATAAGAGATGAGGAAGGACATTATATAATAGTCTCAGGGACCATCCAGCAGGAAGAGCTAACAATTGTAAATATCTACGCACCGAATTCAGGGGCACCCAAATTTGTAAAACAACTAATTACAAACATTAGCAACCTCATCGATAAAAATGTCCTAATAGTAGGGGATCTCAACACTCCACTCTCAGCATTGGATAGATCAACAAAACAGAAAATCTCCGCAGAAACAATAGCCCTGAATGACACATTAGGACAGATGGGCCTCACAGACATCTTTAGAGTCCTTCATCCAGAAGCAAAGGAATTTATGTTCTTCTCATCTGCACACGGTACATTTTCCAAGATAGACCACATTCTGGGGCACAGGGAAGCTCTGAATAAATATAAAAGAATTGAGATCATACCGTGTACAGTGTCAGACCACAATGCTTTGAAACTTGAAATCAACCACAGGAGAAAGCCTGGAAAATATCCAAGAACATGGCGGCTAAGAAATAACCTACTAAAAGATGACTGGGTCAACCAAGCCATCAGAGAAGAAATTAAAAAATATATGGAAACAAATGAAAATGAAAATACAACAATCCGAACGCTCTGGGATGCAGCAAAGGCAGTCCTGAGAGGGAAATATATTGCAATCCAGGCCCATCTCAAGAAACAAGAAAAATCAATAACACAAATTCTAACAGCACGCCTAAAGGAACTAGAAGCAGATCAACTAAAACAATCCAAGCCCAGCAGAAAGAGAGAAATAACAAAGATCAGAGCTCAAATTAACCATATGGAGACAGAAAAGGTAGTGGAACAGATCAATGAAACCAAAAGCTGGTTCTTTGAAAAAATAAACAAAATAGACAAACCTCTAGCCAGGCTTCTCAAAAAGAAAAGAGAGAGAACTCAAATAAATAAAATCGTGAATGAAAAGGGAGAAATTACAACCAATCCCTCAGAGATACAAGCAATCATCAGAGAATACTATGAAAAATTATATGCCACCAAACTTGGCAATCTGGAAGAAATGGACAGCTTCCTAAATAGCCACACGCTACCAAAACTCAAACGGGAAGAAATAGAAAATTTGAACAGACCCATAACTAGTGAAGAAATAGAATCCGTTATTAAAAACCTCCCAGCAAATAAAAGCCCTGGACCAGATGGCTTTCCTGCGGAATTTTACCAGACATTTAAAACAGAGTTAATTCCTATCCTCCTCAAGCTGTTCCAAAAAATTGAAACTGAAGGAAAACTCCCGGACTCATTCTATGAAGCCAGCATCACTTTGATTCCCAAACCAGATAGAGACCCAGCAAAGAAAGAAAATTACAGGCCAATATCCCTGATGAATATGGATGCAAAAATTCTCAACAAGATACTAGCAAATCGAATCCAACAGCATATAAAGAGAATTATCCACCATGATCAAGTAGGATTCATCCCTGGGTTGCAGGGCTGGTTCAATATTCGCAAATCAATCAACGTGATACATCACATCAACAAAAGAAAAGATAAGAACCATATGATCCTGTCAATAGATGCAGAAAAAGCATTTGACAAAATACAGCATCCTTTCTTAATAAAAACTCTCGAGAAAGTCGGGATAGAAGGAACATACTTAAACATCATAAAAGCCATATATGAAAAGCCCACAGCTAATATCATCCTCAATGGGGAAAAATTGAAAGCCTTCCCCCTGAGATCAGGAACACGACAGGGGTGTCCACTCTCGCCACTGCTATTTAACATAGTGCTGGAAGTCTTAGCATCAGCAATCAGACAACAAAACAAAATAAAAGGCATCAAGATTGGCAAGGAGGAAGTCAAACTTTCACTTTTTGCAGATGACATGATACTTTACATGGAAAACCCAACAGAATCCACCAAAAGCCTACTAGAACTGATTCATGATTTCAGCAAAGTTGCAGGATACAAAATCAATGTACAGAAATCGGTGGCATTTCTATACACCAACAATGAAGCAGCAGAAAGAGAAATAAAGAAGCTAATCCCTTTCACAATTGCACCAAAAACCATAAAATACTTAGGAATAAACCTAACCAAAGATGTGAAAGACCTCTACACTGAAAACTATAAAAAACTTATGAAGGAAATTGAGGAAGACACAAGGAAATGGAAAAACATCCCATGCTCATGGATTGGAAGAATAAATATCGTCAAAATGGCAATACTACCCAAAGCAATCTACACATTCAATGAAATCCCAATCAAAATTGCACCAGCATTCTTCTCAAAGCTAGAGCAAACAATCCTAAAATTTGTATGGAACCACAAAAGACATCGAATAGCCAAAGTAATACTGAAGAATAAAACCAAGGTGGGAGGCATCACAATCCCAGACTTTAACCTCTACTACAAAGCGGTGGTCATCAAGACTGTATGGTATTGGCACAAAAACAGACACATAGACCAATGGAATAGAATAGAAAACTCAGAAATGGACCCGCAAGTATATGGCCAACTAATCTTTGACAAAGCGGGAAAATGTATCCAATGGAAAAAAGACAGCCTTTTTAACAAATGGTGCTGGGAGAATTGGACAGCAACATGCAAAAGAATGAAACTAGACCACTTTCTTACACCACTCACAAAAATAAATTCTAAATGGATAAAAGATCTGAATGTGAGACAGGAAACCGTCAAAATCCTAGAGGAGAAAACAGGAAAAAGCCTCTTTGACCTAAGATGCACAAATTTCTTACTCGACACGTCTCCAAAGGCAAGAGAATTAAAAGCAAAGATGAACTATTGGGACCTCATCAAGATAAAAAGCTTCTGCACGGCAAAAGAAACAACCAACAAAACGAATAGGCAACCAACGGAATGGGAAAAGATCATCGCAAATGACATATCGGATAAAGGACTAATATCTAAAATTTATAAAGAACTTACCAAACTCCAAACCCGAAAAACAAACAACCCAGTGAAGAAATGGGCGGAAGATATGAATAGACACCTCTCCAAAGGGGACATTCAGATGGCCAACAGACATATGAAACGATGCTCAATGTCACTCATCATCAGGGAAATACAAATCAAAACTACACTGAGATACCACCTCACACCAGTCAGAGTGGCTAAAATGAACAAATCAGGAAACTATAGATGCTGGCGAGGATGTGGAGAAGTAGGCACCCTCCTACACTGTTGGTGGGAATGCAAACTGGTGCAGCCACTCTGGAAAACGGTGTGGAGGTTCCTCAAAAAAATGAAAATAGAGCTACCCTATGACCCAGCAATAGCCCTGCTAGGAATCTACCCAAGAGACACAGGAATGCTGATGCATAGGAGCACGTGTACCCCAATGTTCATAGCAGCACTTTCGACAATAGCCAAATCATGGAAAGAGACCAAGTGCCCATCAACTGACGAATGGATAAAGAAGTTATGGTACTTATATACAATGGACTACTACGTGGCAATGAGAAAAAATGAAATCTGGCCATGTGTAGCAACATGGATGGAACTGGAGGGTATTATGTTAAGTGAAATAAGTCAGTCAGAAAAAGACAGATACCATATGTTTCCACGAATAGGTGGACTTTGTGAAACTAAGCAAAAACCAGGGGGAGGGGAAGAGGGGAAAGAAAAAAAAGACACAGAGAGGGAGGGAGATAAAACATAAGAGACTCTCAAAGACTAAGAAAAAACTGAGGGTAAGGGGGATTAGGGAGGGGGGAGAGGGGTGATGGGTATTAAAAAGGGCACATGTTGGGATGAACACTGGGTGTTATATGTAAACCAATTTGAAAATAAACTATTATAATAAAAAAAAAAAACTGTATCTTGCTTTTAATAAAAAAAATTTTTAAGGAATAATTTGACATGTTTTTAAACAGATATGCTTAATTTTATCTAAATATGGGTTAGACGGAAACTGATCTTTTTTAAAACCTTTAAATAGGGCTCTGGCAGTATCTTAAAACTCCAGCAGGCCAAGCACAGTGGTGCAGCCAAGTGACTGCCTCCGATGCCAGCCCTTAGGTGTTCAGAGCAGGGCCCTGAACAGGTATACTTCTGACCCCATGTGAGAGGCACTTCTGGTCCATCTATAAACTTTGAGAGGCAGAGAGCCTCCCCTGGAGAGCAGAGAGAGTGACTCTCCTACCTACTTTTCTGGATGTGTCCTGACCGAGAGTCTGGTGGCCTTGTGAGATTCGTGCCACCAAATGGTCCTCTGTGGCTAAGAACAGAGAGAAGGAGGGAAGCAGGCCCCCAAGGGTCGTCCCTGAGAGCAGGGCAAAGGCTGGACATAAGATGAGTCTCCTGTGCCTGTCTCACTGACTTGCAGAAAAGCCAAGAACCTTCGCTGCTAACTTGGCAAGATGAAGAGGTCTGTTTCCTCCCTCTTGAAGGCTCTTGCTCATATGATGAGATCCCAATTAAACTGGCACATCCCCCACCTGTCCTCCTCCTTCCTTCACCACCATCTCTGGGTACTACTCCCTTCCAACCTCGCCATCCTTCCCCTGCCTCGGTGTCTCCTAGAAAGGTCCTTCAGGGACTGAACCAGCAGCACCTGGGTCAGTGGTGGAAGGCACAAGAGGCCACCAGCCCAACTCCCCTACCTTGAGGACACTCAGGGACCGTCCCCATATGCAAAGCAGCAGGCGCCTGAATTCATAATTGGATGTTCCAAAATGTAATTATGAAAGATGAAATGCTCCTCTCAATGAGAAGGCTGTAAATAGAATAATTAATTTTGTGTTTGCTTGAACAATTCTGTATTATGGACCTTACAGTGGAACTGAAATTAATTAAGTGCACCAGGATTTATGGAGGAGGTGAAGAGAGAGGGAAAAAAAGAATTAATCCGAAGTAAAGATAGATGAGTTTGGGAGTGTAATGATGTGTTAGCCTGGGGTATTCTTTAACAAATTTACCAGGCACGTTCTGGGGACAAAAGGCGTGCATGGACAGAATTATCTCAACTAATAGAGCTGCTGGTCCACAGCCAGTGAGCACAAGGTGTGTGGGTTGGGCCAGGAGGCCCCCTCAGGGGGTTAGAGGCAGGGGCTATTTTTGAGCTGGCCAGGAGGGGGCACTACCAGAGGGGGTAAGGGGGAAGGCAGAGCAGAAGACATCACCCCACAACAGTGCAGGGGACAGTGGAAAGGTCCTAGGGGTCGCAGAGGGGAAATCAGGAGGGCCAGAAGTCAGGGAGGATCTAACCACAGGAGAAAGTCCTCAGCATCCCCGGGGGCCCCAGGAATGCTCACTCCTGCTCACGCTGCGTTGACCGGGCCTCCGTAAGTTATCCGGCATATCGCCTATGTGTCTGTCCCACCTGAGCACAGTTCCCTGATGGCTGTGACGCAACCCACTTTGATCATGAATGGACAAACAGTGAACCTGCCCATAAAGTTTAGTGACGAGGCTGAATCGCACTTTGACAGAGGCCGGGTAAGTTAGAAAAGCAGAGCAGTGACATGACTGTTGATGAATAAATTGGTCTTCAAAATGCCACCTCTGCGTCAGGCCACAAGTTACAGGGCAGTTTTCTCCTTATTCTTTGGACCCACAGGTTGCTCAGGAGCTAGGTGGGGGGAAGAAGCAGGTACCCAGCTCCTGGTTCAGGCCCTGTGGCAGATAGCATTTTCCGAAATTAGCCTCAGCAATATTTCCCATCCCACACATCGCCCTCCCCTTGAACCTGACAGGAGGGATGCTGCATGACTTCCTGAGCTGGGCCATAAAAGGGAATGTAGCTTCTGCCCGCCTTGCTCCCTCTGGGTACCTGCCATTTGAACCCAACCTCCATGCTGCGAGGAAGCCCAAGCTAGTTCCCACAGAGAGACGGCACAGGGAGGAACCGAGGCCCCTAACCAAAAGCCGGCATCAACCTCCAGACATGGGAGAGAGTGATTCCTGTCCCAGCCTTTAAGGCCTCTGACAGTATCATGGAGCAGAGGTAATCCATCCCCACTGTGACCCTTCTGAATTCCTGACTCATAAAAACTGAGAGATAATAAATGATCATTGTGTTCTAAGCCAACAAGCTTGGGATGATTTGTTACACGGCAGCAGATAACTGGAACAGGCCCCAACCTAACCAGAGTGGCGCCCTCTTTCATCGGCTCTTCCTATCAGGATCCCACATCTAATTTCTTTTCTTTAGCTAAAGAAGAATCTGCGGCTGCAAAGGTTTGAAAATGCACTGATCTGATGGAGGGCAAAATACACTGGTTTGGAGACGCGCAGACCTAGGGTGGATCCCAGCTCTGAGCTTCCTGGCTGTGTGACCCTTGTACTGCTCATATCACCTTTCTGAGCTTCCTTCTCTGCAGGGATAAAACAGGAGGAATAATACTGGTTCAAAGAGTTGTCAGAAGCGGGGGCTGGATTTTAGCACCATGCAAGCACCCCACCCTGAAGCCAGCAAAGTGTTACAACTAAGTGAGTCTCCTAAGTCAGGTGGACTCAGGTTCAAATTCCAGCTCTGGGCTTTCTGGCTGTGTAAGCACACAAAACTCACTTCTCTGGACCTGCTTCCTGTCTGTGTAACATGGATGATAATTGCACCTGGTCCCTGGCATCATGCAAGTCAAAGGTACAGAGTATGTGCTCAGCAAACAAGAGCCTGTCATTGGACTGAAGCTCATCAAGCCGAGTTCCCTCACCTTTCCTGCTCAAGCCCAAACTCATTCAATGCCCACAGTCACTAAAGCACCACCAGACTGGTGTCCCTCAGTGCCTTCCTCTGAACAGCGAGACATGAATACCCACTGAAGCTCCCAAGAAGCCCGTACATCCCCGATGCTGTGTTGGCAGCAGAAGTGTGGGGCAGAGCAAAGGGGCAGCTCGGGTACCAGACACCTGTTCCCACCCCAACATTTCTGCTCTGCTTGCAGGAATACGGCCAACAGGAACTTCGGCGTGATGCTCCAAATGCATCTCAATGGTATTTGTCAGACACACAGCCTCTTGGCCCGTGAGCCGGGTGGTTTTGCAGAGGCCCGAGACAGCCAGTGGAGGAAGGCCCTGGCCTGGGTTTGCATCCGGGCTACCGCAAGGTCTCAAACCACGAGCGGGTTCTTTCTGTCCCAGCTGCTGGGGGCCAGGTGAGCATCCCCTTTGCAGGCTCCACCGCAGGCATTTAGATACCTGGCGTGGAGAAGGGTGATGGATGGCTTTATTAACCCACTGAGATGAAGCTGCTGACAGTGAAGGACTCCCCTGTCAGGGAAGTGTCCCTTGCCTGCGGGGCCCCTCAGCAGCTTGCCTGACAGCCTGAGCCCCTGACGGATGGCAGCTCCTTAGAGAATGGGAGAGCCGCATAGGGATGGACTGGCATCCCTCCAAATGCCAGGCCTCCTTCCGGGCCCACCCCCATGAGGCTGAGTGCCGCCAACACACCCGACTCTGAAGACCACCAGCTGTCATTGTCACCCATCCTTACTGTTCTTGTCACATAACACAGAAGGCAGCCACCTTGTCTTCCATGTGACAGATGCCCCTGCAGTTGTGTGATGTATCCATAGACCCAACTCTGTGCTAAGCATTCCATGGACCTCTACCCACAGCATTCGAAAAAAGTGGGATGTGAACTCAGGTCCACCGACCTCCTCCAGCCCCTCTCTGCCCCCGACACTGTGCAGAAAGGACTCTCCTTAGGGCTGCCTCCATGGTCCCCCTCCCCTCCCTACTCTGGTCTTCCAGGCTTCTCCTCCCTCCCACTCTGTCACAGAGCAGACTAGAAGCCTGTTAGCTTCTGGGGCCTTCAGCTCCCTGAGACCGAGGCCGGAAAGGAGAGGTCGAGAGTGAGGAAGGTTCTGCCCACTGCTATTTCTCCAGAGGCCCCCCAGGACCCCCTTCAACTTCCATGACCCCCTCCCATGGCCTCAGGCACCACCTTCTCGGTGGCTCCCCCTCTGGCTTGCACCTCTCCTGCCAACGTTGCCGCCTGGTTCTTCTCCACCCTTGCCGGGATTGCTGCGGCAGCTTTGGCTCCCCCCATCCCACCCGCCTCCACACACGCATGCACCACCAGAGCGGTCTTTCCAGAAACCTGAACTCCATCCTGCCCCACCCCTCTTTGAAGCCCCAACTCCTGCCTTAACACCCCACCACACGCCAGCCACACTGACCCTTCGGCCACTTCTCACACACGCATCGGTCACCCAGACCCTTCCCTCCGCTCAGAAGACCCTCCTCCTTCTTCGGCACCTGAAACTCCCGTTCATCTTCCTGACCCAGATCTCCTCCCGTGGCCCCGCGCCCACTAAGGAGGCCCCTCCTTCTGCAGCGTCCCATAGTGCTTTGCACCTCCATTCACCATACCCCTCAGCATGCATGGTCGCTGGCTCAGGTGACCAGGCACTCCCCACTTTTCTTTGAGTCCTTCAAGGACAAGGACAGTGTCTTGTCCTCCACCCCCCTCCCCAGGCTCAGCGATACTAGATGCTCGATACATTAGAGCTCCGATGATTCGCTCTTGTGATTGCTGTTTCCAACAACCTCCGCCCCTGGCAGAGCGGCTCCCGAACAAGCTTAGGCTGGCCTCTGCCTTCACCGTTGACCTCACGTCTTCCCGAAGCCTCTCTCGCCATGTTCCAGCCATGCCACCCTGCTGCAATTGCATTCATCCAATTCACTCCTACCTCCGAGCCTAGAGAGCACATGCTGTCTCGGCCTGGCCAACTCCCTACTCATCCTGCATAGATCAGTTCGTATGTCATATCCTCAGAGGGGCCTCCCGTGACCCCTGGATTTAAATCAAGCGCTCTCTTCTACATGAACAGGATATGCTGCAATAGACTGATTGCATCGGTGCCCCAGTGCTTCACCACGCCCTCTCTCCCTTCATCCACAGCCTTCGCCTACAACTTTCCAGCCTCTCTCCCTAAGGAGGTGAAGTCTATTTCCCCACCACTAAAATCTGCGCTGACCTTGAGACTTGCCTTGGCCAACAGAATGAAGCAGAAGTGATGGTGTTCTGGTACTAAGCTTAGGTCTCAAGAAGCACTGCGTAGGTTCACTTACCCTCTTTCTTATCTCCCTTCATCATGAGAATATGCCCAGGCTGGCTGGCCATGAGATATATGAACAGAAATGAGTCCCCCTACCTCAGTCATCCCAGCGGAAGCCATCCAGATCAGCCAACCCACTGCCAACTGCCGGGTATACAAGTGGCCAAGCCACAACCAGTAGAATGACCAAACTTTAAGCTCAGCCTGAAGTGCTAGCCTACAGACTCGTGAGTTAAATAAATGCTTGTTTTTTAAGGCATCATGTATTGGGATGGTTCGTTACACAGCGCTTTGTGACAGCTGAGAACTGATACATACCTGAAATTTCGCTTCCTAGCAGATCACAGTTGTGATTATATGTTTATTAGTGTATTTATCTTCTAAGTGTTTTTCCTCCATTAGACTATAAGCTTCACGTTTGCAGCTACCATCAGTATCTTTTACATTACTGAATTCCTTAACTTGATATAGTACCTCACATACAAGAAGTGCTCAAAAACCTCATTGAGTGAATTAATGAAATTGAATGGTTGAATGAGTGAATAAATGAATGCATCCCATTCACTCCTCCTGCAGCCACTTTACTCCCGTTCCCCAAACAGCCAGGACAGAGCTGGTCTCCAAAGCAATTCACAGCAGAGGGATTAAGTCAGAGCAGTCGGTACTTCACTCCTGAGCCTATCAGCCATGGAAGCTGAACCCCTGTGAGCCGACGAGAGCCTCTGACACAAGCTTTTGTAATTCTGGAAGTTATGCCCATCTGCAAGTGGGCTCCCTGCCACATGTCCTTAATCGTGGCAGCCACCCCATTCTGCCAGCACCAGGGGGGCAGAGGGAGGGAGCTCATGCAACAGAGAGAGGGAAGCTTCCTCCCCTTCAGCCACCAAACCAGGGGCTTATGCGGGAGAAGCACACCTACTTTCCTATTCTCTCTAGGCTGGTACGGAATCTGTGTGGTCTCAAGGAGACCACTGCTACACCCTCTCCTATCTTGCTACCAGGGTCACCCCTCCCCTTCTCCCAGTCCCACCAAGAGGCTGGTCTTTGCAACCCAAACCACCCTCCTCCCTTCCTAGATCAAAGTAGAGAGAAGGAGAGCAATATTTTGCATATTCAGAGATCTTACACTGGGCCCTGGGCACCTCTTCTCACTTGTGTCCCCCATAGCCACTTCCATTCTT
Organism: Paguma larvata; assembly: GCA_030068075.1. Lineage (NCBI taxonomy): Eukaryota > Metazoa > Chordata > Mammalia > Carnivora > Viverridae > Paguma > Paguma larvata. The sequence goes on from CM057844.1 coordinate 30,600,768, forward strand.
TCTTTTCTTTTTCTTTTTTTTTCAAAATGTAGTTTAAAATCCAAACATACACACAAGCAAACATATGCAGACACTGTTTGGGGTTTCGTTAAATTCATAATTTGGGAGAGAATTTGGTGAACAATGTCTCCTCGTGCAAAAAAACAGTGTCTCCCTCCATGGCCTCTAGTCTTCTTTAATTTCCCTTATTAAGAGTTTTTTCAGAGGCGTCTGGGTGGCTCAGTCAGTTAAGCATCCGACTCTTGACTTCGACTCAAGTCATAATCTCACAGTTTGTGAGTTTGAGCCCCACGTTGCGCTCTGCGCTTATAGTGCAGAGCGTGCTTGGGTTTTTCTCTCTCCCCCTCCTGCGTGTGCTCTCTCTCTCTCTCTCTCTCTCTCAAAATAAATTAAATTTTTTAATCGCATTTAAAGAGTTTTCTTCACAGAGGTCCTACACCACTTCCATTCTACGGCTGTAAGTTTTAAGTCCTTCATACAAGCCATGCTGGAAATGGACTGGCCCAGTATGCTTTCCTGGCACTTACACAATCAAGCAGGGATTGACAAAGAAAAAAGGCAATTTTATGTATTCCACTTATTTATGAATATATTCAAGAAATATTTTATTAAGCACCTACTATGTGCCAGGTCCTGGGGATACAATGGGTTGTGAGAAAGATACAGGCCATCATGAAGCTTATAATACAATATAAGAGGTAGGCAATGAGCAAACAAGTAAATAAAAAAAGAAAATATCAGATAATAAAAGATTTTTTTTTTTAATGTTTATTTTTATCTTTGAAAGAGAGGAAGAGACAGAGCGCAAGCAGCGGAGGGGCAGAGAGAACGAGGAAGACACAAAATCCGAAGCGGGCTCCAGGCTCTGAGCTGTCAGCCCAGAGCCCAACTTGGGGCTTAAACCCACAAACCATGAGATTATGACCTGAGCTGAAGTCGGATGCTTAACCAATTGAGTCACCCAGGTTGCCCTGAAAGAATTAAATAAGGTGACATAATAGAGAGTGACTGAAAAGAAAGTAAATCCAGGAAGGTTGCAGAGAAAATAGCAAATCCATGGCCCTCCTAGAGAGCTCTGTTTAGCAAAACTTTTATCTCCATAAGCCAGAGAGAGAGCTGAGTTTGTCAGTGATTCAAAAGATAAATTATTCTTCTACTCAACATGTGTTTATGGAGCACCTACCATGTGCCTGGCTGCTATAAGGTGGCAATGTTAAAATATGACCTAATGACCCAAGCTTCGAATGAAGAAGGAAAGAAGCCAAGGAAAACTAGCATTTACTGAGGACTTACTATGTGCCAGACATGAGCTGTGAAATTTTGTGCGTATTTTTACACTCAACCCTCATGCGTTCCAGAAGTAGCAACTAAGGTAATCCCCATCTTCCTTCAGTTAAGGGAGCCATCCCTACACTTCTAGAAAGTGATACGGCTGGGATTCGGACCCATGCAGGTGTGGCTCTTCTCTCCATTGGATGCTCCCTCCTCAGCCTCTTTTGAATTGATTCAAGTCACCAGAATCAAAACCTTCTTTATTTTTATAAGAACATGAGAACTTGATTCTAAGAAGGATATATTGACAGTAAGAGAGGAAATTGCTCTTAAAAGTTTAAGGAGAATTCCATGCTTCTCTCCATCACCCAACCAAAACCCCCTCCATGCAGTTTCTTCTTCCCCCCACAACCTCTAGTCCTCAGGTACCTCCAGTCTAGACTCCTTGTCCTGTGTTTCCTATCAAGGAGCCAAGGTATATCCTCTCCATGGCACCTGCCTGCATCTTTGAGGCAGATATTTTTATGCAAAAATTCTTGCCATAAGGAAAGCATGATTAAAATATCTTTTACAAAATGCATTAATTCCCGGGCAAAGATAAAAATTCCATTTGACTCAAATAGATTTTCTGTGGTGAGCTAGCGCTGCATTGAGGGTAATGGATGGGGGAGGGGTAGGCTTCTGGCTCATAAATCATAGGGGAGATGGGAAGGGGGAAAGGAGTGGATGGAGGGGGGAAGAGGCACTGGTGAAAATCTCAACCTGTGAGAGTGATGCGTCCACCCCTTCCCCCAGTTCTTAATGATCTCATCAGGGGTCCAAGATCGATTCCCAGCCTTGTTCATCTATCCCTTTCTGCATTCATTATTTTAATAGCATCCACATAGGACTACTCAACATTTGCATCAGGCCGGCATTAATGGGAAGTTTGTTTGGGAAGCTCAGGAATCGAGGGGAAGCAGACATCTATGATGGGGACCGGGACAGTCGAAAAGGGAACATATGTGAACATTGGGGGAAAATGGGAGGAGGAAAATTACAACTAATGGTTCTGTAGAAATCAGACCAATGTGGCTGAGTTTCCCCTTCTCCCTAAAGAGCCCCTCTAGCCCCAAGACCTCTTAGCAAACCAACAAGCATAAAACTCAGGCACGTCGGTTTGAACAAAAGGAGTCCAGATCTTTGAGATGGATCAAATAGACTGTCATTCAAACTCATCCCATAAACATTTCCCAGGGGTTCATCTGAGCCAAGCACTGTGCTAGGTTTGAGAGATGCAGTGTGAAAAAGACTCAGCCTGCCAATTAGGAACTCCAGTCCAGGCAAGTGAAGACACACATAAATGCTATGCTAGAAGCAAGCCACGGAGGACATGGTCAGGAGCTTCTAAGAGGCAGTGATGCTTGAGATGAAGTGTGACGGTCAATCAAGAAGCATTTTCTGGCCCCACTGGAGTATACGTACTTCCCCAGCATAGGGAACAGCACATGGAGAGGTACGGAACGTGAGACAGGCTGGCGTGTCTGGGAACTGCAGGAACTTGGGAGTCCTGGAAGACACAAAACTGGCAAAGAGGTGGGAGACTGAAGAGATCGACCAGAAACTTCCGTGCCCGGGGTGCAGAATGAGGCTTCATTCTATAGGTCAAAAAGTGCTTCGGGCAGATTAGAAGCATAATGATACAATTGCATGATGAGAAGCCATGTACAAAATAGACTGAAGGGGAGAAGTTCAGGACAGGAGGCAGGTGGGATACATTGATCAGTCCTCTTGGGACGTGATGAGGCCTGAGCTAGGGCAGTGGCCACTAAGTTAGAGGGGAGGGGTGAAGTCTAGTGAGAGCCTAGGGTGTGGCCCCGCCTGGGTGTGGCGCTCCTCTCTGACCACCAGGCATTCGGGGGATGAGGAAAGACAGGAAGGAAGAAGAGGGCAAGGGGCAGAGTCACTGAGCCGGAGCTGGAAGCTGGATCCTCACAGGCGTGGTTGAAGAAACAAGGGACATAGCAAACATTTTCAGAGCTCCAATGGGCTACTGCCTTAGTGTGAGTTCCCCCAAAGCAGATTTAAGACAAGACCTTAGATGCAGGTAGTTTACATAGGAGCTGACCCTTGAAAGGAGGAATAAGGAGAGTGAGCCACAGAAGGATGGAGAGCCAGCGCAAGGTGGGTTTGGCCGAGCTGCTTACCACTACGCGCAAGTGAAGCTTATTCCCACTGGGGGTGTTCTGGGGGATTGTGAGAATGCCTCTCACAATTGAGAGAACGAGAAGCTGGGCACTGACCTAGTACTGCGGGCGGCCCCCCACCCCCCGCTCTACCTGGGCAGGGAATGAGGAGACTCCCCCAGGTTTTGGAGAAAGGCCTGAAACAAGGGAGCTGAGAGACACAGTGAGGACATAAAATGGAACTTTGCACATGTGCCTGGGAACCCCTCCCCCCCCCCCCGCCCCACTGCAAGTATAGTTGAAGGGAGAGAAGGGATGTGTCCATAGGCAGAGAGAGCAGACAAGTGGGGAGTTGATCCAGAGGCAGAGCCAGGTGACTTAGCCACCATCCCAAACCCGGAGAGGGCAGAAGCAGTGTCAAATGCCCTCACTGCAATACATGGCACTCTGCAATAAGGCATCCCTGGGGTGCCTGGGGGCTCCATCGTTGGAGCATATGACTCTTAATCTCAGGGTTATGGTTTAAGCCCCATTTTGGGTGTGGAGGTTACTTTTAAAAAAAAGGATCTGTTTGCCATTAATTGCAAGAGCTACAATTTATTGAATGTGTACTGGCTGACAGAGGCAGGGATAAGTTCTTTCCACATGTCTCACTTAATCCTGAAACGACCTTAAGAAGAAGGTCCCATTAGGGGTACCTGGGTGGCTCAGTTGGTTGAGGGTCTGACTCTTGACTTTGGCTCAGGTTGTGATCTCATGGTTGTGGGATCGTGCCCCTCATTGGGTTATGCACTGAGCATGGAGCCTGCTTGAGATTCTCTCTCTCTCTCTCTCTCTCTCTCTCTCCCTCCCTCTTTCTGTCTACCTATCTATCTACCCATCTCCCCACCTCTTCTCTCACTCTCCTCAAATAAAAAATAATAATTATAATAAAAAAGAAGGTCCCATTATCATTCCCATTCTATAGAGGAAGAACCCAAAGCTTGGGTGGAATATATTATTTATCCAAGGTCCCCAGACTAAAAAGGGAAAGAGCCAGGACTGGAAGCATGTTCCTTAACCCCAGAACTAGCCCCATGCTGCTCATTCAAGGGCACTTTATCTGCATAACTGGACAACTGGTGAAATTTGGATAAGGTTTTTGGTTAGATGATAGTATATCATGCTAATTTCCTGATATTGAAAATTCTACTGCAATTATGGTCACATGAGAATTTCCTGCGTTTTAGAAAATTTACACTGATATGTTAAAAGCAAAGGAACATTATGTCCACAGCTTACTATCAAACAGTTCAGGAGAAAATGTTATATGTATGTGCACATGCATGCACGCGCGTGTGCACACACACATACACACAGATTAAATGTGGTAAAATATTAAGTGAGAATTTAGGTAAAAGATGTACAGAAATTATTTGAATTATTTTTGTAACTTTCCTGTAAATCTGAGATCATTTTAGACTCTTAAAAGTTTTCTAAAATCACTTAACCCCATGGAGACTCATTTGCCTCACTTTTTCAAAAGAGGGATTAAAAAAAAAAGTCCCACTCCATTGCAAAGGGCAACAAAGAAAGGGTTATTATTGGCATGGACATGTCTTTGAGGAAACTATCAGAAAGGGATCTTGGCCCTGAGGGGTTTCTTGGATATTTGAATATTTTCTTCCCCTCGGGATCTTACTTCCTTTGGTAGCTGAACCTTGGGAACCAATGCCCAACATCATGGCCCTACACCGCCAAGAAGCAGCGCTTACAGACATGCTGGTCTCATCCCGTGCTTCCCAGGTTTAGCCACTGGGAGGATAGAATTTCAACCTACACTTTCCTACCTGCTCCAGGCATGAGCAATTCAGCTCTTGGAATCTTGTCTTGTGTGAATCTCAAGGCTGAATTTGGCCTCAAGGTCCCCCAGGCATGGTTCAAGGGGATGTAATGCTGAAAACTGGAAGAATGCCACGGATCTGGAAAAGGGGTGGAAGGGAATTATTGCTGGAGGATACTGAAAATCAAGCTCTGGTTCCAGCCCATACTGCACTGCTGAGAAAATTCCTTCAGACTCTCTTGGCCTCGTTTTCCCCATCTGTAACAGGAGGACTCATAATACTTATATCACAGGTTTCATCTACTCATTCATTGCCTCAACGGCATTTTCTGAGGACTCTCTGTGAGCCAGACGCTGGGTGAGTCACTGGGAGTAGAAGAGTACGTTGAGAAGATGTGGTCACTCCCCTCCGGAATTTATCACCTTATGCAAGGAGACTGACAGCAAGCAAGCAAGCAGATAAGTAACTGAAATCCTATAGTTTGTGACAAGTGCTAAGGATGAACCAATGGCAGACTGTGAAAGAGTAAGAGGATGGTGATCTACTTGGATAGGTGATCAGGGAAGGCTTCTCTGAAGAGGTGGCACTTGACGAAGACCTGAAGGGTGACGGATACCAGCCAGGTGAAAAGGTATTCTTGAGATCATGAGAGGTGGTCGAGAAAGAGTCATGAACGATTAGTGCTTCTTTCCTCCTCCTTCCTTCCGCCTTTGACCAATGCAGGGAGCCATTTAACAAAGGGGCAAAGCCACGTTGTCCCGAAGGTCAGCAGCCCCCTGGGCAGCGTGGGCTGGGCCCTCCCCAGGAACCTCCCCGACTTCTGTCCCTGCGCACACAGGAGCTGTGCCAGAAATCAGTGGGGGGAGTGAGAAACTCCCTTACCATATGGTCGTAAGATGCTGGCAGTTCCCAGGGGCGACCCTAGAGAGGATGCCAAGCAAACTGCCTTTACCTCCGCCCCTCCCGTGCCACAGGCAGGACAGCCTCTCTGCAGTGCCCCTCGAAGGGACTAACAGGAGCTGCTGCTCCCTCACCCCTCAGGTAGAATAACACTATCTCTCAGAGGTCCCCGTGACACTGAACCCTGGTTGCTGGGCTCACGAACACTTCCTGTATTTACTTCCTTCCCTTCCCTGGGTCACCTTCCTGCTCCCACCACTGTCTGCTGGGATCACCTCCCAAGTAAATCATCCGCATGCCTATTGTAGTGTCAGGGTCCACCTCAGGGGAGGCCAACCTACCATAGTCTTCAAGGATTACTTAGTAATCTGAATGGAATTGTGGGCTCCTACATGCCTCAAAGACTGGGGCAACCTGTCTTTTAGCTCATGGTTGTATCCCCAAGGTCTCACACACTGCCTGGGACAGAGCAGGTGCTCAGTAAATGCTGACTGAGAAACTGACCTCCCAGAGCCAGCAAGTCCCCACAAGGGCAGACACTGGACCCAGCCCTTCCCAGGAGAAAGCCCTAGGGGATACTTGGCCTCAGGGACCTCAGACACCTGGCCTAGGCAGGAAGAAGGCCCCACTAAGGGGACCGGAGCGAGGGGCACTGCCAACAATTAGGGGAGTCAGATGACAGGCAGCGCGGCGCTGAAGCGGCCTCTACTCTGCCTCCTGTGTGGAGAAGCCCAGCTCTACCGGACACGGCTCGCCATGGTGGGTGCGTAAGCAGCCACAACACGGGGCCATTTCAGTTAGTTCAGGAAAGGTACAAGAGCATGACAAACATATGTAATTTGAAAATTGGCCAGTCTTCTGCAATAATTTAGAGGCGCTAGTTAGGAGCAATAGAAACCCCCCAATTACTGATGTTTAAGGCTGGCACTGTTGCTAGCTGAATATTTCATGCATAAATGAACTTCCACTAGGCCACCCGCTGCTTCTGATGAGGCTCTTGCGGGCTTTATTGCCCGGCGCCCAGCAGGGTCCCGCCAATGGGCCCCATGACGGATGATGCATTGTTTTGTGGCTTAAATAATGCAGTGCGGGACAAGCTCAGTGCTGGTGCACTTTATTTACATATCAATTGAGTGGCCACTCTGAATATGAAGAAATATGAGAGGAGAAGTCGCTGGCACTGAATATTTCATGGCCGTGAGCCCTGCAGGAAGTGAATGTCCCCAGCCCAGAGCTAGGCCTGGCCGCGTGTGCTAGGGAGAGCTGGCATTAATAGTCTGGGAGATGAGGCAAGAGCAATCTCCCGAGCCAGGAGGGGAGCCGCTAACTGGAATTGATGAGCCCCCTATCATCTGGACATAGCCCGTCGCTGCTTCTTCAAGTCAGCACATTATCTGCTTCCTGCCTCTACCTGGTGGTTCCTGGAAACTTCTACAGAGAAGCGACTTTGTTCAAGCCATCACATCCTGACTTCTCAAGCCACATGGATGAAGCAGAAGTAAGCCGAGAGTGGAAAATGGCACGTTCCCCCAGGGAGGCCCTCGCTGTTTCTGAGGGTACGCTGGAAGATGAGTCCGGGGTCCCCGCTCAGGATCTTCCCTCTGAAATGCCTCTGGGACCTCCCGGTCCTGTAATCCTTCACTTACGGATTATCACACGGTCATCCACCATGTATGTGCCGGGCGCCTTGCTAAGTGCTGTAGATACAACCGTGAAAAAAAGTCTCTGTCCTCTTGAGCTCACAGTCAAGTGCAGAAGACAGAAAACAAAATGAGAAATGATATCGGTTGGATGTATCAGCTGTCTATTACTGCTTAACAAACTATCCTCAAAACTAAATGACCTAAAACAGTAAGCATTCATTATCCATCATGGTTTCTGTAGGTCAGGAATTTGCAAGTGGTTTAACTGAGTATTTTTGGCTTAGAAATTCTTATGAGGTTGTAGTCGAGATATTAACCAGGGCAGTGGTCATTTGAAAATTTGATTAGGGCTAAAGGATCTGATTCCAAGGCAACTCACTCACATATGTAGAAAGAAGGTGCTGGCTGGTAGCAAGATGCCTTAGTTCCTCACAATATTAGCCTCGCCATAAGTCTACTTGAGTGCCCTCCCAACATGGCGGCTGCTTGAGTGCCCTCCCAACATGGCAGCTGCTTGAGTGCCCTCACACCACAGAAGCTGGCTTTTTCCAGGTTGAGTGATCCAAGAGAGCAGGCTGGAAGCAGCGATGTCTTTTATGGCCCACCCTCAGAAGTTGCAAACCATCGTTCTATCATATCCTATTGGTCACACAGATAAAATCTGATACAATGTGGGAGGGCACTACACAAAGGCATGGATACCAGGAGACAGGGATCATTGGGGGTCATCTTGCAGGATGGCGACCATGTGGAGGGAGCAAGTGGATGCATAAATGAAGGCGGCTGGTCTGGTATAAGGGAATCTAGTAAGGCTTTCGAGAGAAAATGACACGTGGTTAGAGACCTAAAAGACAAAGTCATCTGGGCAAAGAGGAAGGGGGGAAAGAGGCAGCAGAGGGAACACCCAACACACAACAGCCCAGAGCCAACAGTATGGGGAGCCCAGGGAACGAAAACACAGTGTTCAGTTTGGCTGGAGCTCAGAGAGTGTGCTAAATGACTGGCTCCATTGTGAGGGGCCTGGGGAGAATCTGGAGGGTTTGAGACCCCTCTGGGGATTTGGTGGGCCCCCAGTCTGCTGCACCCAAGTAATGATGGATGAGTCTGGGTGAGTTTGAGAAGATGCACTGGAGAGATGGAGACACAACCCTGAGTCAGCCCCAGGCTGTAGAATAATCTATAGGATTCAAGTTAGGGTGAGAGGTAAGTTAGACACACCGTTAGAACTACAGAACTGGACGGAGATTCTGTCTCAAATGCCACCACGCCACACTCACTTGCTGGCTCTGTGATTCTGGGCAAGTCAGTTACCCTCAGTGGGCCTGTGTTTTCTCATCTATAAAGTAGGGATAATAGTATTTTTATAAAGCTGTTGGGGATATTAATTGAGATGAGGCATCTGGCACATAGTATCCACTCAGGAAATTCTTGTGGAGTGAAAGAGGCCTCCACCTCTGTCAAATTTCTTGTCTCTGGGACCTAGAGCCACTCGCCACCTTTCCCCAACACCACTCCCTCCCCCACTTCCAAGCATTACCTAATATTCTGCTCCTAAGAGTCTTATTGTCACACTCTCCCACCAGATTAGAAGCCCCCAGAAGTGGGCAAGGCCAGACTAACGCCCTCCTTTGGGACTGACCACATTCAAACAGCTCTGTACTCGGCTAGGCGAGTTTCCTGACTCCATTATTCTCTTCGTTCTAACATTTTCCTTCATAGCAGTTATCACAACTTGTGAATTTCTAGCTAGTCGCACACCTGTAAGGGCTTTGTGGTTGTTTTGTATTATTTTCATTTTGTTCTCGCTCTTAGTCTATCAACCAGAATGAAACCTCCACGAAGTCAGGAGCCACCTGCCTTGCTTACTCCTGTGGCCCCGGTGCTAACACCGCACCTGTCAACAACACAGTCTAGCAGAGGGAAGTGGAGAGGCTGGACCAGGCTGCCACGGTTCGAATTCCAGGACCAATACGCTCTAGCCGTATAGCTTTGGGCAATAGAGTATCTCAGTGTTTCCTTCTGTAAACTGGGGTCAATAATAGCACCTATCTCATTGGGAGGATTAAATGGTATTATATGTAAAGCCCTCAAGAACAGTGCTGGAGCATAATAAGTGCTATACAAGCGTTTGTTTGACGTACAGATATAGTGAGGTAATATAGACACAATAGTAGGTGCTCAATAAATATTTGATGAATTAACAATGCGCTCAGTTTAAGAAAGGGACAGAGTCCTAACTGGGACAGAGCCTGAGACAGCGTTCAGGACCCTCACACGGGCAAGTTCCTTGATCCGAACAAAGAAACCATGAACTTGGAGACCTTAGAAGTTGGTGGCAGCGGGGAAGGGGAGCTACAAGCAAAGGCCTGGCAGGATGGGGCAGGGGCCGAAACAGACCCTCTGCAGAGCCCCCACCTGGGACTGCTAGCCAGAGTACAGCTAAATCATACATTATTGATTTGTCAAACGTATTTGCATATAAATAAGCATGATCATTCATGGCGGCCTGAACGGTGCCGCCTCCCCTCAGTGCCATGATTACAGATGGATGGCCCTAGTTAGACACGAGCCAGGGACGCGCTACCCCTGCCGCAAAGTCAGCGGCTGATTTAAAACTACATTTATTGGAGCATGTAAGTGTGACAGCCTAGTGGTGAGTTTGGGATAATTAGTCTAAAAGACAAGATAAACGAGCCCTAAAACTGGTATTGTAACGAAGATGCCACCCCCCCCAAAGCCCCCCACCACCAGCTCAGCCCTGATGCCAAAAATACAGCCGATGATAATTAACTGGGAAATGTTAACAGGCAGGATTATGTTCCAATTGCATTTTTTTCAAAGGACTTTAGAATTTTACACCCAAGTTGATTGTGTTCCCCTCCCCCTGGTGATTAGACCCAAGAGAGGGATTCTCAGCTAAAAGCAGCAGCTGGGGGTGGGGTCAGACAGGCCCTGGCAGGGCCTCCAAGGCCAGGCAAGCAGGTGGCTGCAGCCAGCCGTCCCCAAGCTTGCACAGAGACAGACCTTCAGGGTGAAGCACCCTGACCCAGGGAGGTTACATCCGCCATGCTAATCCATTCCGCGTGGGCGATCGGCCGTGAGGCTGGAGGCTGGTATCCGGCCACCTCTGTTGGATCAAGGGACCCAGCTGCTCAGCTGTACCCCATTCTAGAGACTCATCATTGCAGGGAAACACACGGCTTGCTAACACTTCGTTCTAATCGTCCCAAATTACACTGGAAGACTTACAGCCCAGCAGGGTCAGCCAGCAAATATCAGACCTTACCTTGAAGATCAGCTGGGCCTAGCAAAGAAACTGGGGTCCCAGGGCTGGCACAGAAGGGAGGGGCTCACTGACTTTCGGTTCCTGTCACAGGCTCCAGGCTCTTTGGGGGCTTCTTTTCTGAGACTTAAGACTTATGGATCCAGACTGAGAGAGGGAGAGTCTTTTGGGGTTTGCGGCCCTCAAAGAAGCCTCCAAATAGGAGCACCTGGGTGCCTTAGTTGGTTGATTTTGGCTAAGGTCATGATCTCACAGTTTGTGAGTTCGAGCCTTGCGTGGGGCTCTGCTCTGACAGCACAGAGCCTGCCTGAGATTCTCTCTCTCCCTCTCTCCATGCCTCTCTCCCTGCTTATGCGCTCTCCCTCTCTCTCAAAATAAACACTAAAAAAAAAAAAAAGAAGTCTCCAAATGGGAGGCGACACGGCAAAGTCTGTGGTCAGAACAATGGGCCCTCAAAGATGTCCACATTCTAGTCCCCAAAACTTTACACGACAAGAGGGCCCTTGCAGGGGGAGGAGCCAAGCTGGCAGAACAGCATGGAAGTCTTCATTCTGTCTCGCACCCATGATACAGCCAGATCAACACGAAACCATCCCGCACACCCAGAAAACGGATCTGAGGAATAACACGACAATCTGCACAACCTGAACCACAGAACTCAGCGGACACGCCGCACCGAGAGGCAAACTTGGGGAGAGAGAAGCCGCGGAGGGCAGGGAGCCGTTTTTCCCTGCAGAGAGAGGATAGAGAAGAGGGGAGGGAGAGCACGGGAAAATCACCCCCCCACACACAAAAGCACCCAGAGAGAAAGTGGAAAAGTGGAAACAGCCATAGGGACTGACCCGAAAAGAGAGAAAGGAGAGCGTTTCAATTCCGTTAAGACTCTAAAAACGGGGGTTGCACAGAGTCTGAAACTCTGCAACTCCATACCTGGCGGTGCTCTGGAGGGAAGGGCGAACTCCCAGGAGAAGAGGGGGTCCGGGAGGTACTCGGGCCATGCGTGATTTCCATAATCTCGGAAACGCTGCTGCTACACCATAGCGTGAACTTTTTCTGGCGTGGGCTTGCACCCAGGTGCAGTCTCTGGACATCCGCAGCAGCAAGGTCCCACGAATATTCCTGGTAGTGGCCGGCACCCGGCCATTGCTTGGCAAGACCCTCACCCAGGGGGTCTCAGTGGGTCAAAGCCACAGTCCTCAGAAGTGAGGGGTCGGGAAACACAGCCGCATCTCAGATAAAACTCAGGAGGGAGGTGCCACCTGGCAACCTGACAGCGAGGTCACGGACAGTAAAAGCGGGAGTGATGGAAACCGGAGACAAAAGACCAGTGCGTGATTCCCCGGTTGGGGAGAGCACAGAACTCCGATACTAGTCCGGGTAACTGGCTGGCGCCATTTTAACCCCGCCCACGCATGCGCATACACACCTATAGGCACCACAACGATCTGCCCCAGTAAGCCAAGCAGCGCCATCCAGTGGAGAATGGAGATGTTACACTAAGACCCGCCCAACTAGGCCAACCTTGCTCTTCAGGAACATCACAAATCTCTCCACCTGCTTAGTTGACGGACTATAAAGTGCTTCCTAGTTTGACCTCAATTTTCTTTTATCTTTTTTCCTGTTTTATTTTCTTTCTTTTTTCATTTCTTTTCTTTTACTTGATACAGAAAAAGAAAAAATTTATTTTTATTTTCAATTTTTATTAAAAATATTTTCTTTATTTTTTTCTAGTAAATGTTTCACTTTTTTATAAATTTTTCAAATTCTGTTATACTTTCATCATTTCGAGTTATTCTATTTCATCACATTCATTTTCTCAAAATTTTAAACTTTTTTTCTTTTCTTCTCTTTTTCCTTTTTTCCTGTAAACAATCAAGCTCCTCTCAATAACCAGGTCAAAACATACCTAGGATCTAGCATCACTTGATTTTGTGTGTGTGCGGTGTGTGTTGTTTTTAATTTTTAATTTTAATTTTTTTCCCTTTTTTCTCTAATCAATCAAGCTCCTTTCAATAACCAGACCAAAACACAGCTAGGATCCAGCATCATTTATTTGATTTTGTGTGTGTGTTTGTTGTTTTCAATTTTTTAATTAAAAAAATTTTTTTATCTTATTAATTCCTTTTCTTCTTTCAAAATGACAAAACAAAGGATTTCACCCCTAAAGAAAGAGCGGGAAGAAACGACAGCCAGGGACTTAACCAACACAGATACAAGCAAGATGTCTGAACCAGAATTTAGAATCACAATAATAAGAACACTAGGTGGGGTCGAAAATACATTAGAATCCCTCTCTAAGGAGATAAAAGAAGTAAAAGCTAGTCAGGATGAAATAAAAAATGCTATAACTGACCTGCAATCTTGAATTGATGCCACAGTGGCAAGGATGGATAAGGCAGAACAGAGAATCAGTGATAAAGAGGACAAACTTATGGAGAATAATGAAGTGGAAAAAAAAAGAGGGAAAGTAAAGCAGAAGAGCACGATTTAAGAATAAGAGAAATCAGTGACTCATTAAAAAGGAAGAACATCAGAATCATAGGGGTCCCAGAAGACGAAGAGAGAGAAAAAGGGGTAGAAGGGTTATATGAGTAAATCATACTGGAAAACTTTCCTAACCTGGGGAAAGACACGGACATCAAACTCCAGGAAGCACAGAGGACTCCCACAAGATTCAACAAAAACCGACCATTAACAAGGCATAGCATAGTCAAATTCACAAACTACTCAGGCAAGGAAAGAATCATGAAAGCAGCAAGGGAAAAAAAGTCTTAACCTACAAGGGAAGACAGATCAGGTTTGCAGCAGACCTATCCACAGAAACTTGGCAGGCCAGAAAGGAGTGGGAGGATATATTCAATGTGTTGAAACAGAAAAATATGCAGCCAAGAATTCTGTATCCAGAAAGACTGTCATTCAAAATAGAAGGAGAGATTAAAAGTTTTCCGGACAAAAAAAAATTAAGATTTCGTGACCACTAAACCAGCTCTGAAGAAATTGTAAGGGTGATTCTCTAAGGAGAGAAAAGACGGGGAACCAAAAGCAATAAAGACTAGAAAGGACCAGGAAACACTACCAGAAACTCCAACTCTACAAGAAACATAACGGCAATAAACTCATATCTTTCAGTACTTACTCTAAACATCAATGGACTAAATGCTCCGATCAAAAGGCATAGGGTAACAGAATGGATAAGAAAACAAGATCCATCTATACGCTGTTTACAAGAGACCCACTTTAGACCTAAAGACACCTTCAGATTGAAAGTAAGTGGATGGAGAACCATCTATCATGCTAATGGTCACCAAAAGAAAGCCGAAGTAGCCATATTTATATCAGACAATCTAGACTTTAAAATAAAAACTGTAATAAGAGATGAAGAAGGGCATTATATCATAATTAAGGGGTCTATCCACTAAGAAGACATAATAATTGTAAACATTTATGCTCCAAATGTGGAGCATCCAAATGTATAAATCAATTAATCACAAAAATAAAGAAACTCATTGATAATAATACCATAATAGTAGAGGATTTCAACATCCCACTCACAGCAATGGACATTTCATCTAAACAGAAAATCAACAAAGAAACGATGGCTTTGAATGACACACTGGACCAGATGGACTTAACAGATATATTTAGAACATTTCATCCTAAAGCAGCGGAATATACATTCTTCTCTAGTGCACATGGAACGTTCTCCAAAATAGACCGCATACTGGGACACAAATCAGCCCTCAACAAGTACAAAAAGAATGAGATCATACCATGCATAGACTACAATGCTATGAAACTCTAAATCAACCACAAGAAAAAATTTAGAAAGATAACAAATACTTGGAGACTAAAGAACATCATACTAAAGAATGAATGGACTCACCAAGAAGTTAAGGAGGAAATTAAAAAGTACATGGAAGCCAATGAAAATGATAACACCACAGCCCAAAACCTCTGGGAGGCAGCAAAGGCAGTCATAAGAGGGAAGTCGATAGCAATCCAGGCCTTCCTAAAAAAGGAAGAAAGGTCTCAGATACACAACCTAATTTTACACCTCAAAGACCTGGAAAAGAACAACAAATAAAACCCAAAACTAGCCGAAGACAGGAAATAATAAAGATTAGAGCAGAAGTCAATGCTATTGAAACCAAAAAAACAGTAGAACAGATCGATGAAACCAGAACCTGGTTCTTTGAAAGAATTAACAAAGTTGAAAAACCACTTGCCAGTTTGATCAAAAAGAAAAAGGGAAGAACCCAAATAAATGAAAGCAAGAATGAAACACGAGAGATCACAACCAACACAGCAGAAATTAAAACAATAATAAGAGAATATTATGAACAATTATATGCCAATAAAATGGGCAATCTGGAAGAAATGGACAAATTCCTAGAAACATATAAACTACCAAAACTGAGAGAAGAAATAGAAATTTTGAACAGACCCGTAACCAGTAAAAAAAATCGAATTAGTAATCAAAAATCTCCCAAAAAAACAAAAATCCAGGGCCAGATGGCTTTCCAGAGGAATTCTACCAAACAATTAACGAGAGTTAACACCTTTTATCTTGAAGCTGTTCCAAAAAATAGAAATTGGAGGAAAACTTGCAAACTCTTTCTATGAAGCCAGTATTACCTTGATTCCAAAACCAGACAAAGACCCCACTGAAAAGGAGAACTATAGACCAATCTCCCTGATGAACATGGATGCAAAAATCCTCAACAAGATATTAGCCAAATGAATTCAACAATACATCAAAAAAATTATTCACCACGACCAAGTGGGATTTATACCTGGGATGCAGGTCTGGTTCAATATCTGCAAAACAATCAATGTTAATCATCACATCAATAAAATAAAGGACAAGAACCACACGATCCTCTCAATAGATGCAGAGAACACATTTGACAAAATACAGCATTCTTTCTTGATAAAAAAAAAAAAAAACCTTTAAAAAGTAGGGATAGAAGGGTCATACCATGAGATCATAAAAGCCATCTATGAAAGACCCAACACTAATATCATCCTCAATGGGGAAAAACTGAGAGCTTTCCCCCTAAGGTCAGGAACAAGACAGGAATGTCCACTCTCACTGGTGTTGTTTAACATAGTATTGGAAGTCTTAGCCTCAGCGATCAGACAACACAAAGAAATAAAAACATCCAAATTGTCCAGGAGGAGGTCAAACTTTCACTCTTCGCAGATGACATGATACTCTACATGGAAAACCCAAAAGATTCCACCAAAAAACTGCTAGAACTGATCCATGAATTCAGCAGTGGCAGGATATAAAATCAATGCACAGAAATCGGTTGGATTCCGATACACCAACAGTGAACCAACAGAAAGAGAAATCAAGGAATCTATCCCATTTACAATTGCACCAAAAAACATAAAATACCTAGGAATAAATCTAACCAAAGAGGTGAAAAATCTATACAGTGAAAACTATAGAAAACTTATGAAAGAAATAGAAGACACAAAAAAATGGAAAAATATTCCATGCTCCTGGATTAGAAGAACAAATATTGTTAAAATGTCAATACTACCCAAAGCAATCTACATATTCAATGCAATCCCTATCAAAATAACACCAGCATTCTTCACAAAGCTAGAATAAACAATCCTAAAATTTGTATGGAACCAGAAAAGACTCCCAATAGCCAAAGCAATCTGGAAAAAGAAACCCAAAGCTGGAGGCATCAACCCCAGATTTCAAGCTGTATTACAAAGCTGCAGTCATCAAGACAGTATGGTACTGGCACAAAAACAGACACTCAGATCAATGGAACAGAACAGAGAACCCAGAAATGGGCCCACGAACATATGGCCAACTCATCTTTGACAAAGCAGGAAAGAATATTCGTGGAATAAAGATAGTCTCTTCAGCAAGTGGTGTTGAGAAAAACTGGACAGTGACATGCAAGAAAATGAACCTGGACCGCTTTCTTACACCACACACAAAAATAAACTCGAAATGGATGAAAGACCTAGATGCAAGACAAGAAGCCACCAAAATCCTCGAGGAGAAAACAGGCAAGAACTTCTTTGACCTTGGCTGCAGCAACTTCTTACTCAACGTTTCTCCAGAGGCAAGGGATACAAAAGCAAAAATGAACTATTGGGACCTCATCAAGTTAAAAAGCTTCTGCACAGTGAAGGAAACAATCAGTAAAACTAAAAGGCAACCAAGAGAATGGGAGAAGATATTTGCAAATGAAATATCAGATAAACGGTTAGTATCCAAAATCTATAAAGAACTTATCAAACTCAACACCCAAAAAACAAATAATCCAGTGAAGAAATGGGCCAAAGACATGAACAGACACTTCTCCAAAGAAGACATCCAGATGGCCAACAGACACATGAAATGATGCTCAACATCACTCCTCATCAGGGAAATACAAATCAAAACCACAATGAGATACCACCTCACACCAGGCAGAATGGCTAACATTAACAAATCAAGCAACAACGGATGCCGGCGAGGATGCGGAGAAAGAGGATCTGTTTTGCGCTGCTGGTGGGAATGCAAACTGGTGCGTCCACTCCAGAAAACAGTATGGAGGTTCCTCAAAAATTTAAAAATAGAACTACCTTATGACCCAGCCACTGCACTACTAGGTATCTATCCAAGGGATACAGGTGTGCTGTTTCAAAGGGACACATGCACCCCAATGTTTATAGCAGCACTATCAACAACAGCCAAAGTATGGAAAGAGCCCAAATGTCCATCGATGGATGAATGGGTAAAGAATATGTGGTATATATATACAATGGAGTATTATTTGGCAATCAAAAAGAATGAAATCTTGCCATTTGCAACTATGTGAATGAAACTAGAGGGTATTATGGTACGCAAAATTAGTCAGAGAAAGACAAACATCATATAACTTCACTCATATGAGGACTTTAAGATACAAAGCAAATGAACATAAGGGAAGGGAAGCAAAAAGTATATAAAAACAGGGAAGGGGGACAAAAACATAAGAGACTCTTAAATATGGAGAACAAACAGAGGGTTACAAGAGAGATTGTGGGAGGGGGCATGGGCTAAATGGGTAAGGGGCATTAAGGAATCTACTCTTGAAATCATTGTTGCACTATATGCTAAATAGCTTGGATGTAAATTTAAAAACAAATTAATAAAAATAATTAGTTAATTAATTAATTAATTTAAAAAAGAGGGCCCTTGCAGACATGATTAAGGATCTTGAGATGGAGACACTATCCCGGATTTTACATGTGGGCCCAAAGTGATCACAATGTCCTTATAAGAGGGAGGCAAGAGGGCCAGAGGGAAAGAAAGGGATTTGAAGATGTTACAACCCTGTCCTTGAAGACAGAAGAAGGGCCACAAGTCAGGGATACAGGCAGCCTCTAACAGGTAGAAAAGGCAAGGAGATGGGTCCTCCCATAGAGCCACCAAAGGAAGGCAATGATGCCAACACCTAATATTAGCCCAGTAAGACCCATTTCAGACTTTGACCTCCAGGACTGTAAAATAGTAAATCTGTGCTGTTTTAAGCCACTAAGTCATCTGTTCCAGCTATAGGAGGAAACTAACAGAGTCCCCAGTGTTCCCAGCTCAGCCTCACCACACCCTACTTTGTGACTTTGGATAAGTCACTGAATTTCTCTCAACCTCAATTTCTTCATCTCTAAAATAGAGAAACATACTTCATGGGGCTCTTGTGAGTATTAAATAAGCAAATACCTGAAGAGTGCTCAGTGCATAGTAAGGGCTCAATAAATAGCACTTAGTGTTGTGGCTGTGGTTGCCATCGTTGTCCCCCGATGCTGATCCTGAGAACTTGCCAGTAAATAAAATTGATAGGAAGATACATATAGCCAGGGCACCTGAGTGGCTCAGTTGGTTAAGCATCCGACTCTTGATTTTGGCTCAGGTCATAATCTCACGGTTTGTGAGATCGAGCCCTGTGTCTGACTCTGTGCTAAGCATGGAGACTGCTTGGGATTCTCTCTCTCTCCCTCTCTCCCTGCCCCTACCCTGCTTGCATGTGTACACTCTCTCCCTCTCTCTCTCTCTCTCTCTCTCAAAATAAGCATTTTTTAAAAGATGTATATAGCCAAGTTAAAAATTGATCTAATCATCAAATATCTATTAATCACCTTCTGTATGCAAACTGCTGTGTCAGGTACAGAGAATAAAATAGCGAGCAAAAAAGATACCCAGCACCTACCTTCATGGAATTTATAATATGGTGGAGGAGATGGACCAGATTGTATGATTATATTCTATTATATATTATAACATTATAATTACATCTGTATGTTATATTATATTTATATTAAATAATCTCCCAAACAAGTGCTGTGATTGAGAGATACTGAGAAGTATAAAATGGAGAGATGTGTCCCACCAAGGAGGTCAAGGAAGGCTTCCTGGAAGAAGCTGACTTCAAATATTTCAGCATATTTGGTCCTCTGGGACTATAAGAGAAGGGACTCTTCTAAGATGTGGGAGGAAAGACTCTGCCTATAACTCTGGGGTTATGCTCAGGCCTCTGAGGAATCTAAGGGGAACTCTGTCCAGATAGAAGGCCTACAAATGTCCACCATGGTAGTTCCTGGGATGGTAGAGAGATCCTGGCCACAGGTAGTCAAATAGGAAGTGGCATGATCAAGCGTGGCCTTGATCTGTTTAAGGGTGAATCTATCCCTTGGATGTTGGACCCCTATTTGACTCCAAATATCAGGCCAGACTTTGTGTGTGGGCCCTAACCCTTTAATGCACAGGTTCTAGCTGGAAGGGTAGAGGCCCTACCCTGAATCACACACATCTGGGCCTCCTGTGGTCACCTTGAGTAGAGTTGCCCTCCAGGACATCCCTGGGCTCAGCTTATCTTCAAGGCGATCATATCAGGGAACTTGCCTAGTTTGGGAAGTATCCTCAATTTCCCAACATGAATTGATCCTTAGAAACTTGAAATCCCAGCTATTCCTTTCATAGAACAAACTATAGGAAGTAGAGCTTGATAAAAACATCCTGGTCAGTGAAGACATCCAGAAGACAATAATGATCATAGGGAAGAAGAGGACACAGTTCCTCGAGGATGTGTCATTATCCGTGAGCTAGGGTTGGGGACGTAAAAGATTTGAGTATTTGTCAAAGAGGCCTGGGTTTAAAACAATTGTGTGGCCCTTTGGTATAGCCTTCAAGAAGCCTGGTGTGTGTGCCAGACTGTGCATCAGTCAGCTACTGCTATGTAACAAGCAACCCCAACATCCCAATATATACAATAATAATGACTTACTTTTCATTTGTGCGTCTGCAAATCATCTGGGATTTGACTGCTCTAGGCTACAATTGCTGGGTTCTGCTACATTCTGTTGACCAAAGCAAGCCACTTAGCCAAGCCCCGAGTCAGGAAATAATGAAGTGTGTTCCACCCCTCATGAGTCTGAAACAAGGCATATTGCAAAGTCCAGTTTAATAGAGCAGATAAGTATACTCCTTCCATGGACATGGGAAGGAGGAAAGGAGGAAATATTTGTCTGAAAACCGAGTAATTCATCACCTACCTTAAAACTCTCTCTGGGTATAGTAGAGTATTCCTCTCTTCTTGGGAGAGAGGAGAAGGTCTAGGGACCTCCCCTCATTCTGTGAATGAGTTTAGGCCACAAACCTCCTTTCTGTGTACATGCTACACTTTCTGCACACCACCTGACTCTCGTGATGACTCAGACTGGCCGTGTTCCGAAGCCCCTCATCAGTACTTGTTTCCAAGCTTAGATAGTCACTACATAAAATCATAGGCCTCAGCTGGGCTTCCAGGCACATAGGAGATATCAAGAATCATTTATTGGATGAACGAATCCTCTGCGCACCCCTTGGACACCATCCATTGGCCTGTTGGATGTCCTCTACCTAAGCTCAATTCCTTTCCTGCTAGGTACATAACTTGGCCAGGAATATCGAATCAGACTCCAGAACCCACCCGCCCAAACAATGACTGTTACGAGCTACAGACCCTCTCTTTCCCAGCTTTCACAACATCGGCCATGCCATTGGCAGAAATTCCAAATCAGCCTACAAAACGAGGATGTGGGAGACCGCATCCCCAGAATGTTTTGGCAAAAAGCAAATATTGTGACAAACAATTGGAAACGTGGTGCATTTATCTGCACTTTCGGTAGCTGCTCATATGTTCACATTAAAACAGTTGAAAATGTATAATTAAAAGTCTGTGTCAAAACGCAGAGAACACGTAAAAATAATTTATCCATTCACAGATGAAAAACAAAAACAAATAAGTGTGAGCCAAGGGAAAAAGAAAAGAAAAGAAAGCAAACTCCATCGGGACGCAGACCACAGTGGATGGTTGACTAGAATATGTGTCATAGGGCCACACACCCCGCGTGCCCTGATGTGGGATCCGAAGGGTCTAGGTCAAGCCTAAAGCATTTTCAGTCTGACCGATTCGATGCTTCAGATGCTATGTGCGAGAGGCGTCGTGGTGACAAACACTGAGCAAATATTTGGTGAAAAGCCCTTTGCATGGAGCTCACGACTCAGATGAATGGGATGCAGATCCAGCCCTGAAGTCTAACAGGACAGACAGACAAGCGCCAGGGTGAAAAGACATATTAAATAAGTGTTTGCAACCTCCCCACCTCCTGGATTGCTACAGAGTAGTTTATCTCTGGCCATTCTGACCTTCTTTCTCTCCCCCTCTCTCAGGGAGATCCTGAGTCTCCCAATAATTTCCTGAGATTTTTTTTTTTCACTTCTATTTGGAAAATTGTAAGGCAAAACCACTTAATAGAAAAGGAGGACTTAAAAAAGAAAGAGGATTAACCAGGAAATCAAGAGCCATGAGTGGCTTGGATTGGAAACAATTTTCATTAGGAGTTCATTAAGAAGGCACCTGTCAGGAAAGAGGCATTAAAAGCCAGAGGAATGAGGAAAGAATTTTAAGTACTGCTTTGATTTATAATTCGGACCCTCTCTGACACTCCGAAAGATACCAATAAAATATTTAAATTGCTTTAAAGTCCTTTGTTGTATGTCATTCTTTGAATGCAACTCCATGCTGAGACTGGACCATGTGGGGCCTTGGTTTTACCTGGGTTCCATGAGTGAATATGATTGGGTATACCCAGGGAAACATACTCCGATAGAGGCGTGGACACAGTACCTTGAGAGTATAAGGAGTGGGGCATCTCAGAAGAGGAAAGAAGGCTTCCCAAAGGAGGTAATGTTTGAGCTGTATCCAGAAGGATATGATCACCTGACAGGCATGAATTGTAAGGGCATTTCTGGTAGAAGAAATAACAACTGCAAAGACACAGGGTGTTCAGGGAAAGGGGAAAGTTCTGGTGAGATAGAGAAGAAGCCGCAAAGCTCAATGGATGGACAGGAGCCACCTGGAGAAAGGCCTCAGATGCCATTAGAAGAAGCCTGGCCTTTATCCTGTGGTCAACAGAGAGCCTTAGGAGCACAGGAGTGACACTCCCATGGTGTCACATTCACTCAACCCTCTTGCCAGGGAGGCCGAAGCCCCTAACGCCATCCGGTCTCTTCTGGATTCCATTCCCAGAAAAGTGACCAAGCGAAATGGAACCAAGCCTCCCGCAGACTCCAGAGGTCACTCGAAGTTTGCAGTGACCGGTGAAGAAAGAGATGTACTCCAGAAAATAAAAAGCCCATCTTTCATCATCTGAATTCATATGCAGGGAGCACATTTGCCTCCAGTGAGCATGTTTCGCAAACGTGCTTAAGTGGAAATGGACTTGATTTGAACGGCAACGCAGTCTTGGTAGCAATCTGATGCTCTATTTTATTGTTTGCAATTAGTGACAAGTGAGGGAAATATTCAGATCGCGCCATATCGCGCAGAGGGTGTGTTATGCAAGCACATCGCTCAGACGAGAGGATGGGGGCTGGGGGCGCAGCCATGAAGAACCTGAACCCCCAGAAGGGAGGCCGAAGACACGGCGTCTTCAAGCTCCTAACAAGAGCAGAGGCGTTGTTTAAAGTAAAAAAGTGCAGGGGCGCCTGGGCGGCTCAGTCAGTTAGGCATCCGACTTCGGCTCAGGTCATGAACTTGCTATGCGTTGAGTTCGAGCCCCACGCCGGGCTCTGTGCTGACGGCTCAGAGCCTGGAGCCTGCTTCCAATTCTGTGTCTCCCTCTCTCTCTGCCCCTCCCCCTCTCACACTCTGTCTCTCTCTCTCAAAAATAAATAAACATTTAAAAAAATTTTTTTAAATAAAGTAAAAAAAAGTACAGCTGGCTACTGGGATGTAGAGATCAATTCTGAAGGACATTCTCTCCAGGGAGAGGACAAACTGGGTGTCCAGGGAGCCCAGCCCCTCGCTGAGCAAAATCTTCTGCGGCTGGAAAAAGAGAGGCTTCTGACTTCTCTGCTCGGCAGCCATTAGTGGTAAAGGGGCCACTGGTCACTGTCCAGTATCACCCAAGGTGGGCGTCCTCAACCTCAGCGCTACTGACCTTTTGAATTGGATAATCCTTGGGGTGAATAATGCACAGCACGGCATTAAAGGATGTTTAGTAACATCCTCGGCCTCCTCCGGCCAGCGGCATCCTCTTCAAGTATGACAATCAAACAATAGCTCCGGGGCATCTGGGCGGCTCAGTCCGTTAAGTGTTTGACTTCGGCTCAGGTCATGATCTCATGGTTTGTGAGTTCAAGCCCCACATCGGGCTCTGTGCTGATGGCTCAGAGCCTAGAGCCTGCTTCAGATTCTGTGTCTCCCTCTCTCTCTGCCCTTCCCCTGCTTGCACTCTGTCTCTCTCTTTCTCTCTCAAAAAAAAACATTAAAATAATTTTTTGGGGTGCCTGGGTGGCTCAGTCGGTTAAGCAGCCAACTTCGCCTCAGGTCATGATCTTATGGTCTGTGAGTTCGAGCCCCACATCGGGCTCTGTGCTGATGACTCAGAGCCTGGAGCCTGCTTTGGATTCTGTGTCTCCCTCTCTCTCTGCCCTTCCCCTGCTCACGCTTTGTCTCTCAAAAATAAATGAACATTAAAATGATTTTTAAAAAATAACAATTTTTTTTAAATGTAGCTCCATGGGGCACCTGGGTGGCTCAGTCGATTAAGCGTCTGACTTCGGCTCAGGTCATGATCTCGAAGTTTGTGACTTTAACCCCCGCGTCAGGCTCAGCACTGACAGCTCAGAGCCTGAAGCCTGCTTCAGCTTCTCTGTCTCCCTCTCTTCTTTCTGCCCCTCCCCTGCTCACACTCTCTTTCTGTCTCTCTCTCTTATAAATAAACATTAAAAAAAATAGCTCCAGACATTGCCAGTTGTTCCCCTGGGGACAAATCACTCCCAGTTTGGACCCATCTGGCCTAGACTCTGTGCTCGAGCCACTGTGGTCTGCTGGCTGCTTTTTACATATCCTACACTTAACCCCAGGGCCTTTGCACATGATGTTACTCTGCCTAGAACACTCTCACCCCCCATATATACACATACCCGTAAGCACAGACACATACACCCATAAACACACACACACGCACACACACACAAACACACACACACACAGAGCTAGTACACTCACCCTGCTCACTCCCCCGATGCCTGGACTTTTAGCTTCTTGTGGTGTTCACTTCACAGAATCCCATGCTATTCACGATTTAAAAAGTATTGTAGGGGAGGAAAGGACAGAGGGAAAGATTGAGACAGAGAAAAAGAAGTAAGCCTGAGAGTGGAGCGCCTGGGTGGCTCAGTTGGTTAAGTGTCCGGCTCAGGGCATGATCTCACGGTTCATGGGTTCGAGCCCTGCGTCGGGCTCTGTGCTGACAACTCAGAGCCTGGAGCCTGCTTCCGATTCTGTGTCTCCCTCTCTCTCTCTCTGCCCCTCCCCTACCTGTGCTCTGTCTCTCTCTGTCTCTCAAGAATGAAAAAACATTAAAAAAAATTAAAGTTTAAAAAAGAAGTAAGCCTGAGAGAGTATGCCCAAGAAAGAAAGAGAAATAGAGACAGAGAAAGAGGGAAAGAATCCCACAGTAAATTTTTTAAATGTAGAGATTAGAAGACAATGCAACGGTAAGTTAGGTTTTTCTCATGGATATGTGTGTACGTTCTCGACCACTTCCTTCTAGCATAAAACTAGACTTGCAGAACCTTCTAGATATACCTGAGGGGTAGCATCTGCATAATGTTATTCCATGTTTATATCCACCCCAACTGGTAGGAGCCACCATATTCCTACATAACAGATGAGGAAAGTGGGGCTTCGAGAACGTATGTGACTTGCCCCGGGCTGCATCGCTAGCGAGTGGCGGAGTCGGAATTTGCATCCAGGAACATGGAGCTCCAGAGCCTGTGCTCCTGGCCACACGTGCTGTGAGCTGAATGAGCTCGGCAGCCGGGAGGGAGCTGGCCCGACACTGGGCTGGGACCCAAAGCGGGCGTTCCGTAAACATTTACTGAATGAGTGGAACCAGAGGTGGGATTCACTTCAGGGAAATTATAACCCAGTCCTGCTGGGTCCCGTCCCCGCCCCTGCTCACTTATCACCATGTAATTGAAATAATGCCTATCGACAGAGACTCACAAACAACTGCTCAATTTTCCTCAAAATTCAATTAAACTTCGTTTATTCTGGGGATCGATCCAATTAAAAGAAGGAAAATTTCAGATGGCCTGAGCAACACCATCCATCTTCAAACAGAGTGTCTATCCCCGTGATGTAATAATTCACCCAATCAATGCTTTAAAAGCATTTAGCAGTCTTGATAATGAACTTTTGTCAAAACAGCCTTGCAGAACAATAAGTGCCTGCAGATTAATATGAAGTCGTAAAGGGCTAATGCTTTGGGGGGTGGGGGGCGGCGACATGAATCAGGGGGAGCCGTGGCCTGGAGCTTCCTCGCCTTCTCAGAACCAGTCGTGGGCAGTGTTTTCAAGCCCCAGAAAATGCTGAATGCTATTCTCCATTTCTGCCATCTGTAGGTATCTCTGCCTCCCATGGTCTCGGTTTGCCCAACTCCACCAGCCAGGGGCCTGGGACACCCCAGACCCAGATGGTGCCACTCAGGGGAGTTGGGGCAGCTCTCCTATTGGAGGAAATGTCCAAAGTAAGGAAGGCTTCGCTCGGAAGGACTTCCTACTGACCATCTCTGAGAGCTCTTGCTTTAACTGGTCTTTGAGCTGCAAGAAACCCCCTTTCTACTACAGATCTCCTCTTTCTCTTGAGGGATTCAACGTATTAGCTGTGTGACATTACACAAGTTACTTCAGGTCTCTGAGCTTTAGCTTCTCCGTATGTAAAGTAAAGATGATAGCATTTATCGACGCTCGGGGGAAGGAGGCTGGGCTGGATCTCCGGAGCGGCAAGGATGCAAAGAGTAATAAGATTCGGCCTTTATCCTGAAAGAACTCAGAGGCGCTGGAGAAAAGCAGGTGAAACAGCCACAATGCAAGATGCTAGTGCCGTTAGAGATGTCTGAGGCCAGCCCTGGAAACGGCGCCTGAAGGGTCACAGGGGCCCTTGCCAGGGCGGTGACTCTTGAGCTGGGTCTTGACCAGAGAGCAAGTATTTTCCAGGTGAGGAAGAGAAGAGAGGAGGTCTGGGCGGAGGGGACTGCGAGGGCAGAGGCGTGAAGGACGACAAGGAAGGGCACACACGCAAGGTGTGCGACCTGAAATGGAGTTGGGAAACGGAACGGAGCAGGCGGGCTCGGCCAAATCTTCACAGACCTCATTTGCCGGGCTAAAAGGACTGTCCTTTTTTCCTAAGAGACATGGGGAGCCATGGAAGGTCTTAAGCAGGGGATTGATATGAGGACAATCATATCAAGTGGGGTCGACGGGGATGGGACAGTTGGAACGACTCGGGTGGGATACGATGGCGGCCGTAGTGGTTTCACCACACAGCCCCGTTCCTCCAGGGACCCCCGACTGCCCTGTACCCATGCTGAACACACCCCTACCTCCTCGTTCCCATCAATAGTGTCCCTCTACCACCAGGCAGGAAACCGGGGATCCTTCTGCACACTTTCTTCTCCATTCCTCACAACCCCTAGGGCTCCATCATACCTTCCACCTAGACCCTGTGAGGAAGGACACGATGTCCCACCCCCAAAATGCTAAGCGCACTTTTAGTCCAGCAAGACCCCCTTACCACTCTGAGAGGGAGGCTGGGATGCCAAGCGTCCCCTGCAACCTGACCTGGACATGCCCAGAGCCGTCCCTGGTCCTGGCAGCCTTGGTCGGGGAAGAAGGGAAAGATGCTCCCCAAGGTCAAGGGGGTTCACTGCCAGCATCAAGGCACGGCAAGTCGCCTCCTGCAGAGCTGGGCTGGGCCGAGCCGGGTGAGCCCCTGGGGCCTGGAGTGGTCTGGGACCCACGGAGGCCTGGTTCTCCATCCCCCAGGCCAGTCCGTCCAGGCTGGAGGACACCTTGGGTGGTCAGCATTCTCATCACAGGGAGCCAGGCTGTGGCTCTAGCGTCTGGCACTCGCAAACCTTTCATCCACTCCTCTCCAGGCCTAACTCTCCCTTGAAAAGCCAGCGGAAACTCTCAGGGGGTCGGCTAGCCCTTTAAAAGCTGGGGGATCCGGGCAGCCAAAGGAGAGAAACCCTTGCTCCATTGCCGGAAGTCACTGCACCCTTCGGGGATGCCAGGCCCTGACCCGCCATCACAGAGGCCCAGGATTTGGAAAGAGGAGGATTAAGAACTAAAGAAGAGGAAAAAAAAAAGAGAGAGAAGAAAGGGGGGGACGGCTTGTGCTGCTAGATCAGGGGAGTATTAAATGGTCCCAAGTCCAGAAATGTCATTTCAAAGACTGCAGCCATTAGGACTTAATATGAAATTTACTCCTTCTGTGCCTTAAAAAATAGCTAATTTTTTTTCAAAAGGTGCTTTTGATGCCAAAGGTATGGCTTAGGCTGAAAGGCGCCGGCACATCAGACATCATTTGGGGGATTTCAAAGGGCCGGTTCAGCAGGATCCTGTTCTCCCGATCCTCCTTCTCGGCTGATGAAGTTGTGAGCTCCCTGAAGTCGGAGCCTGTGTTCTCGGCTATCAAAGGCCCCAGCAACACCGAGTCTGTCTGTCCATCCCAGTAAAACTTTCGCACAGAAAGCCTTCCTTTTGCGCAGAGATCTGAGGGGGGAATAAAAAGGATGCTGATTTGCCAGGAAACAGGAGGGAAGCCCCGCTGAGCTGATAGGAATCTTCGGACCAGATTTGAATACATTTGGCCCAGACAAGGGGGTGGGGGAAAAAATCCATTACTTCGGAGAAAAGCCTCACAGGGTTTCAAAGGGAGATATGTTAATGCTGGGAGAAATAATTCGTCCGGGTTTGTGTGTGTTTCCACCGCGCCATCCCCCTCCCCAAGTTTAACATCGTCAACCGGGAGCAAAAAAGCCAACGCGTTGGAATTAAGCTGCCACTGTGAACGGGGGAGGCAAGGGAGAGCTGGAGGGCCGGAGGGAGTCTGCAAACCGCCCCAGCCTTGCCCCGGCAGTTCGAGCCAGCCGGGTCTGGGGTCCGAGACTCAGACGGCAGCCGAGCCCCCCCGCCTGGATCCCACCACCAGTGTTAGAAGGACCCTCCTTTCTTTCCTTCCTTAAGGTCCTTCCTCAGGAGTCTGCAGGCTGTTGCTCACAGATGCCCCCCTGACAGCTCCCAGTGTCCGGGTGGAAAAACTGAGGCCCACAAGGGGAAGGGCACTGCCCAAGGGGCTGCGCTGGTCAGGCCCGACGACTCATCTGTACCCCCATCTCCTCCAGATCATGGCTGTGCCCTACCCATGGCCTTCTCCCGACAGCCCTGCTCGCCCCAGCACCTGCTGTGCTCTCTGAGGACTGCACCCGGATGGCTGCATTTACCTCGATGGAGATACCCTGAAATGAGGTGTCTGTCATATCCAGCCCGCAGGCCAGGCGTCTCTCTGACCCAGCATTGTCCCAGGTCCCATGGGAACTGAACAGTTGTGTCTGGATAAGCATAGGGAAGCTCCCCCTAGGCTTCAAGAGGCAGTATGCCTGGATTCAGGAGTCCCAGGCCCTGGGCCCTGCTTGGTCTTTTACTGTGGGCCTCACTTCCTTCCTCTATAAAAAGAGGACCAGTCCATCATCTCTCTCTCTCTGCTTCCTTGGCATGCTGTCAAATTTCAGTCAGATCGGAAATAAAAGCTGTGGGCAGGGAATCTGCAGAACAGGGCAACAGGAGGCCTTCTTGCCCCTCCAGAAGTTTCAGCACGAGCAGGAAGAAGGAATGAGGTTATTTTGAAGGCTGTACTGTGTGGTTGTTGCAAATGCACCTGAGTCCCTTGGAGGTCCTGTACCCCCCACATCAGCACCTGACTGCTCATGACAGTCTGACAGCTCTTTTCTTCATTAGGAGAAGAGTTGGTTGAATTTAGAGAAGAAAAGAACCTGAGGACTTGTTTCTTGAGATAAAGATGAGGGACCAGGCGGGAGTCAGGCGCTGGAGCTGCCTGATTCGGACTCCTAGCCTTGGCTTATTACACAAGGAATTGGGGACCTGCAAAACTTAGCACTTAAATCTGAGCATCGTCTTTCCACTAGGAGAGGGAGAGGAGAGAGAAAAGAGAGACAATAGCTCATCATTAATGGTCTTGAATTAATATAAATTAGTTGAGCACATCGTGGCTGCTCCCAGTCAGGCAGAGCAGGGGGCTGCCGGGGACGAGCACGGAGGTTTCTTTCACCTCACATTCACACAGCCATCCATAACGCTGCTGCTGACCGTGCGCTCCTCCCTGCCTCCCTCCCTGTCCCCCACCACCAGATCCAGGCTCCGGAGGGGTACAACAGGGGCCCTTGCCAGAGCCCACGACCTTTGGAATAACCTTTGGAAGCTTGCCGCCCAGAGAATCGCTACCATTCGGAGCAGGGGGTGTCCTGAGCTCAGCCACAGGCCAGACCCCTGCCTCCTCCATCTCGTGCTCTCACCCGGGACCACAGGGGCGGCAGGCTCACATGTCTGTGCCCAGAGCCAAGGCCACAAACAGAACAATGCCTGGAGACATGGTGCCCAGAACCACGAGAACGTCCCTTAGGACCGTAGGCTGCCCAGAGCCCCGGCATGTTTGTTTGAACACACAAGTTTGACAATTCTGTCGCGACAAGGGGTCTGAGTCAAGCTGCCTTTTCCTCCACCACATCAGGGCAGCTATAATTCAAGGAATATATGCTGCCCATCCGGTAGCACAGGGCAGCTTGGTATCAGCAAACGGGCCTAGGATGGGACTGTGGGTGACCACAGGTGTCCTAACTCAGGATGGCCCACTTAGGCACACGGAGGCCACCTGACCCAGGCTTGGCCCACCGGGACCTGTTGGGACCACCTGACCCAGGCGTGGCCCACAAGGCATGCTGGGACATTCCCAGGACCAAGCAGAACATTTGCTGCTTAACCCAAAGTTCAGAGGTCAAAGGGCACTCCCAATATCCCTGGGAGATAGGAACTTTTAAGTCCACTTACAGGGAGAGAAACTGACGCTCAGAGAGGTCAAATCACTTGCCACAAGGTCACACAGCCAATAAACAACAAGCTCAGGTTTCAAGCAGAGACAAGAGCCAATTTTATCAATGTGGCGATTAAAGCTTCATAAATGACTCCTCAGACAAGTCTCAGGACTGTCGTGAGACGGAATTAGTATCATCCCAATTGTATACACACAGCAACTGAAGCTCAGAGAGGCTGAGCGACCGTGGCCGAGGTCACACAGCTGGTTAGGTGATGGAGCTGGGATCCCAACCCCCAGCGATCTGGCTCCAGAGCCCCGGTGGCGTGGCACAGCCCGGGAAGCCAGGCTGCCTGGTTTCAAATTCTGCCTTTTCCATTTACCAGCACTGGGACTTTGGATGAGTTGTCCAGCCTCAGTTTCTCTGCCCATAAAATGGAAATCATAACCATAATATAGCAGCTCGGACCACCAAGTGATTGGTACCCACTGAACGCGCACAACACGGACTGGCCAGTACCGAGTGTCACGTGTTTGTTAGATGGATTTCCGTTCTGCACGGTGCTCACTCCGCTAATTATCCAAGCATTCGAGTAAACACTGGCAGCCGGAGGACCCTCTTCTCCAGCCTGTCCCCGCCCCCGTGGGTCCGAGGCTCGAGGGAGGCACACAGCCGAAACACGACACAGACCCGGCGTCCGTAATGCTCCTGTCAGAGCAAACGAGACCATTAACGGACGAGCTCTGTGATGGAATTGTCCCGCGTGGTATTTATTACGGGGTCCTTTCCCTGACGCCTCCCAGGGAGGGAATATTAAATATTTAATGCGCACGAGGCTGCTCATTTGTCATCCCCTCTTCAGCTCTCAAGTTGGCTCTGGGCTGGGGGAGCACCGAAGTCCGCAGGCCTGGCATCCTAATGCCTTCCCTCCTCCCCTCCAGGGCACCGGCGGGGAAAGCGACAAGGACCCACATCAGGGAGTCTTGGGGCTGAGGCCCAGGTGAGTCCCGGGAGGTGTCCTCTGTCAGCCAGTGGGTCAGTGCCCCTCATCCAAAGTTTTGTCAGTCACTGGCCACTGGAGCCTGGGAGCCTTCACACACCCAGCCCGTCCCTCCTCCTCACAGGCCTCTGGCTCCTCCACCACCTGCCCCTCCACAGAGGCTCCTCCTCCTCCACGCTCAGTGAGCCGGAAGTGCCGGGGAGCAAATGCCCCTGTAACAAAGCTCCATCAATAATGGGCTGTGAGTCGATGCGTAATAGCCCCCGTTTCCTCACCCCTTGTGTTGGATGACTCCGGGGTGCGTGTTCCACACTGGCCCCAGAGGTCCCCAGTGGGACTGGGCTCCTGCTGCCCACGGCCTCTATGCGTGGGCTTCTTCCCCTCTCTGTTCTCATGTCCCCTCTCCCCTGCTAGCCCAGCCTGGGATTGCCCCCCAACCAAACCACCTGCATTCCCGTCACGGTCTCGGGGCTGCTTCTACAGGCATATAAACTAAGGCAATGCCACGGCCAGGTGGGAGACTATCAGAGCACACAGGACACAAGCCTCGTCTCCCACTGAGCACTGACCCGCTCAGGGCCAAGCCCTGTGCTAGGGGGTTGGGGACTCAGCAAGGACCCCCAAGATCTGACTCCTGGACCCCCAAGAGCTCCCAGGCCGCATGGGGCACAGTCACGAGACACTAACCACGGCGTGATGTGACCCGCTGTCACTTCCATCAAACCAGCCCAGGTGGCGCCCTCCTGAAGACAGAGTCGCCCTGTGGCCTCAGCTCCCTCCTTGGTGCAAACATGGGGCCCCTCGGGGAACGCGGGCCAACCACTCAAAGAGATCTCGTCAGTCACATTCATTTCGATTTTCCAGCTTTCCTTCCTCTCTTTCTTCCTCTGGTGGCTTCTAGCCATCTGTGTGGCACTTGGGTGTTAGCACCGTGTAATCCCATTTGAGAGGAGAGGCTGTGGGAGCAGCAAAAGGCATTTGGCAAACTTGATCAACCAGATTGCGGGCCCACTGAGTGCCAGCTTGGGCTTCTACCTCCATGACCGCCTTTACTCCCCACGACAACCGCGTGCAGGCGCTATGGTCTGGGACGGGGGCCCGAGGCCCTGCTCCCCTCTGCCTGAGGCAGGGCTCGGCTCCTGCAGGGGCTCCCGCCTAAGCCCTTCCCCACCTCCACTCTCGGCTTCCTTTTCCTGTGGCCAGCCCATTTTCCAGGTTCAGCATCAGCTCCCCTGTCATCGCCCCAGACCGTACTTCCCTGACCTCCTACTCTGGATTGAATTGTGTCCCCCAAAAAGACAGGTTCAAGTCCCAACCCTCGCAACAAATGCGACCTTATTGTAAATAGGATCTTTATAGGTGTAATCGAGTTAAGACAGATCATAGCAGGGGCGCCTGGGTGGCTTAGTCAGTTAAGCACCTGACTTCAGCTCAGGTAATGATCTCAAAGTTAGTGGGTTCGAGCCTCACGTTGGGCCCTGTGCTGATGGCTCAGAGCCTGGAGCCTGCTTCGGAATCTGTGTCTCCCCCTCTCTCTGCCCTTCCCCTGCTCCCACTCTGTCTCTCTCAAAAATAAATAAACATTTAAAAAATTAGGTCTGGGGTGGGGGCCCATCTGATGACTCCTCCCTCATGGTAACAAGAGAGAAATTTGGACCCAGAGAGGAGAGTGGAATCGGGGACTGGAGTTTGGGGCCACAAGCCAAGGAAGGCCTGGGGCCACCAAAAGCTGCAAGAGACAAGGAAGGTTCTTCCCTAGAACCTTTGCAGAGAGCATGCAATACCTCGATTTCAGACTTTGAGCTTCTAGAACTGTGAGAGAATAAACTTCTCTTGTGTTAAGCCCCATGGTCGCTGGTGAAGCAGCTCTGGAAGTTAGTAAACCCTTTACTAAGGAAAATCTCCTTTGGATCGTCTATGTCACATCCTCCTTTCTTCCTCCTTCCTGCCAGTAATAACAAAGTATAATTACCCTTGTGAGTCACGTTCATTTCTCATCTCACTTGCTAGACCAGGAGCCCAGTGAAGGCAGAGGCCTTGTCCGCCTTGTTCTTTACTACATTTCTGGTAGCTGGCCCAGTACCTATGGTGCCTGGTACACAGTAGGTGTTAAATAAATGTTCACTGATTGACAAAGATTTAATGGATGCCTATGATGTGCTGATATTGCTCTAAGTGAACAAAATGACCAGTCCTCTCTGCATGGAGTTCACATTCTACATTCGACAAGGACCATAATAAATGGTCCTAAATAGATAGAATGTTAGAAGATGATGAGGTACTGAGGGGGTGGGGGGCAGGACAAGGGATATTGAGCACTGACAGAAGAATACAAACTGGAAAATTAAATTAGGTGATCAAGAAGGCCTTGTTGACAGGTGCCATTTAAACAAGGTTTCAAGAGAGTGGTTTGAAGGAATTGGCCATATGAGATTCTAGGGGAAGAATATTCCAGCAGAGGGCATAGCCAATGCAAAGGCTCTAAGGCAGGAATATGCTTGGTAGTTCAAGGAAGAATATTAGTCAATGTAGATGGACTGGAGTGAGGAGGGGGGAGAGTTGCAGGAAAGGAAATCATATATCTGATCAAATATTTGTTGGATGGATGGATGGATGGACAGATGGATGGATGGATGGATGGATAGATGGATGGATGGATGGATTCTTGGGTGGATATGATGGATATAGATGGATGGATGGATGGATAGATCGATGGATGGATGGTTGGATGGAAAAAAGGGGAGAGAGAGAGAAGGGAGAGACGGTCCATGTCTAGGAATCAAAGGCAGGTACTAACTCTGTCCTCTAACCATATGTTAGGTCAATAATTGACCTAATGACCAAAAGGGCCCTACCACTCAAGAAATGTGACCAATCACAGAACAAATGAAGTCAGCCCTCCACACCCTTTTCTGTCATAACACAGTATCACAGGACGGGGATGAGGATGCCTAAGAAAATAGGCTCAAGCTTCTTGGGGACCTAGGGTCCCAAGCGACGAATCCCCCGGGGTCTGGGATCTTGCCTATCTAGCTGGCCAGAGCCCCCAGCTGGATAAACTCGTTTAGAGCTACAAACCATGAGGCCGAGCTGGTCCAGCACCTGATAGCTAACAGTGCATCTCTCCCAGAGGAACTGCTAGGAGGCAACTTCTGGTACTGAGTCCCTGAAGGACATCCATAAAAGTCATTAAAAACAACAGATTTGAAAGGAAATCATGTGAGTTCATTAAAATTGGGAATTTCCTCTTCCTCCTTCACCCCCAGCTCCAGCTGGCTCAGATCAGCATCCCCAAGGGGCCCCAGCAGAAGAGGAACCCCATTGCTGGGAAACTCCTGGGTGAGGGTGTAACCCAGTGCCTGAGTTAGGGGCCGTCCTTTATCTCCAGAACCAGGCCCTCCTCTTCCCTCGTCTATCCCATCTCTCCTGCTCTGGGAAACATTTCCGGCCCCCCAGACAGAAAGTTTATAGACTTTCCCGCCACGGGACACTCAGCTCTCAGGTGACCTGTGCCACATTTTGCCCAGCTGGCCACTTCACCTTGTAGAATTTTCTTGATTTCCACGACATCACACTCCCCTCATGTTCCCCCTACCTCTCTGTCTCTGTAAGGCCCTTGTCACCCCACGACTTTAAAGTGTCAGCGTGCTCCAGAGCTCCATCTTGGGCACGCGCGCGCTCTCTCTCTCTCTTTTTCCATAATTCTCTCCTTAAATTATCTCATCCATTCCCAGGGTTCACGTATCATCAAGATACCGGCAACTTCTAATATTTTCGTGTCCAACCCCAGCCTTCCCCACTGACTCCACGCCCCCATCTTCGCCCGGACTTCCACAAGGCAACCGAAACTCACCGTGGCCAAAAGGAACCAATCTTCTCCATGTTTCCTCTCTCAGCAAGCAGCACGCCCCCACCCTGCAACTGGAACCAAACACCAGGGAGTCCTCCCTGATGCCTCTCTCCGTGACCCCACCCCCTCACGTCCTCAGGTCCCCTCTGCACTCACTCCAGGACCCATCTCGAATCCAACTTCTTCTCTTTCTACCTCTTCCATCCCAGGCCAGGCCTCACTCCACTCCAGCCAGAGCGGTCGCGGGCTCTGAGAAACTGTGGGCTCTGCTCCAGGCAGAGGAAACAGCGACAGCTCTGCACGCATGTCGCCCCGGGTGCCCTGCCGATTGAGGCCAGCTGCAGACCTCCAAGGAGAGAGCCATGTGCAGCCATGCAGGGGGCAGCCCAGCACCCTGCACCTCCCACACTGTCTCCACAAGCTGAGAGGACAAAGCAGGGCCACACAGGCCGGCGAGCAGACCCCAGCACATCCTAGTTCCTGGTCACCAGGTATTTTCATTCCCGCTAATCGTAACAATAACAATATCGCTCTTCGCCTTCATGGCTCCCTTTACAGAGAGTTTTTAGGGGTGGTACTGTCACGACTTCTTCACCAGCTCTGTGGGATGGGTGTGATACCCCCAGCCACAGGTAGGGGCCCCACAGTGGCAGACACAAGGACCCCACGCCCGGACATCTGAAGACAATTAAAACTACAGGTCCCACCACGCCCCATAGTCCCTGCTTGATAAGCGTTTCCATACTCCCCGTAGACAGCTCACCACTCCAGCACCTGGTTAGCTCTGGGAACATAGGCAGAAGTCCTTCTTTGGCCGCTGATTCCCAGGGTGGGTTTGGGACAGTCCTTAGCACCTACCATATTTCCCAGCAGCCCTGCACCCAACCGCTGTGTTCTGGAAGAGCCCTATATAAATCAGAGCTTTGTTTTAAGTTCAAGGTGGGGGGGCGCCTATTTCACTTGCTCATTCTCTTTCTCAACCCTGGCTGCACCTGAGAATCTCCTGGAGAGCCCATACCCGAAAACTGTGATTCTGTTGGCCCATGGTAGGGCTGAGTTTTGATACTCTCTGATTTTTTAAAAGAACAGGTAATTCTGAAAAGCAGCCATAGTCGAGAACCACTGATATTTGATCCACAAACGCATATGGAGCACTGGTTGAGGACCAGGGATATGCCTTCTGGAAGCTTCTACCTAATATGGGAAATAGGAAGGAAAGTGGATTATTAAAATGAACTATCTTCTAGGGGTTGGTTTTTGTTAATGTTTTTAATTTAACACACATTTCTATTACTCACTAGTTCCTGGGCAATGTTCTAAGCACTACACAAATTTAACTTATTTAGAACTTAGAACAACAGTGGGAAAGGTACCATCATCAGCCCCATTTTCCAGATGAAGCTACAGAGAGCTTAAGTAACCTGTGTGAAGTCACAACACCTAACAAGTGGCTGAGCTAGAATTCAAACCCAGAGAATTAGATTCGTGTTTCTAACCACTGGGCTCTGAAGGCGGTGGCTCCGAAATCTTAGGGGGATTTGCACAGAAACACGGATTCTTGGCCTCATTCCCCTCAGTCCCCACCGCCCTCAGATTCCAGTTCAGTCAGCTGAGGCGGGACGTGGGAACCCGGGGTTTTTCTCACGTCGAAGGTATTTCAGATGTGGGTGTCCTAAGGATAGTCCTCTGAGGGACCCTGATTAAACAAAATGTGATGGTTTTAAAATGTGTCCACAGTGGGTGCCTGGGTGGCTCAGTCGGTTAACATCCAACTCTTGATTTCAGCTCAGGTCATGATCTCATGGTTCATGACGTGGAGTCCCCTGTCAGGCTCTGTGCTGCCAGTGCAGAGCCTGCTTAGGATTCTCTCTCCCTCTCTCTCTTTCTATGCCCCTCCCCCATTCATGCTGCTCTCTCTCTCTCTCTCTCTTAAAATAAATAAACTTTCAAAAAAATTAAAAACTAAAATAAAATGCATGCACAAATTCCACACCATACCTTCCTTTAAAAGATGGAAGCTAAACCCACTCTCTCTGAGAAGGGGCCCATTCGGTGATGTGCTTTTTTTTTTTTAACCCAAGGAATTTATTTTTTTTTAATCTTTTTAAATTTACATCCAAGTTAGTTGGCATGTACTGCAACGATGATTTCTGGAGTAGATTCCTTAGTTCCCTCACCCATTTAGCCCATCCCCCCTCCCACAAGCCCTCCAGCAACCCTCTGTTTGTTCTCCATATTGAAGAGTCCCTTATGTTTTGTCCCCCTCCCTGTTCTTACATTATTTTTGCTTCCCTCCCCTTATGTTCATCTGTTTTGTATCTTAAAGTCCTCATGTGAGTAAAGAGTGACGTGCTTCTAACAAACAGAATAAAGCAGAAGGGATGGGGTGGGATGTGTGGCTTCCAAGAGGAAAGAACAGGACAAGAGCTAGCCTGTAAGGTGGCTGGGGTACAAGAGGCACCATGCCGGCCCTGAGAGAACTGCAGCTTTCTCCTTTGCTCTCTCTCTGAGGTCACTCCTTGTGGGGGAAGCCAGCGGCTGTGGCTCTGCCGTGAGGACCCTCCGCGACCCTGTGAGAGGAGCTGAGGGCTCCTGACAACAGTCAGCACCACCATGCGAGTCTGCCATCTTGAAATTGGACGCTCCAGCCTCCAGCAGCGTCTTGATGCAAACTCCAGAGAGATCCTGGCCATGACCACCCAGTTAAGTTGCTTCCCAATTTTACCAAACTGTTAGATAATAAGTGTTTGTGGCTTTAAGCCACTACGTTTGGGGATATTCGTTATGCAGCAGCGATAGATGACTAATACAGAGAAACAGTCTTCACCGTCGATGAGGGTCAGGAAAAGCTACACATGACACAGAAGCCAGGGCCTGAAGAACACAGGCCAAAATGGGGAGAGAGGCCATCACTCCAGGTAGAGGAAACAGCATGTGCTAAGACAAGGGTGAGTGCAGCGAGCTGGTATTTTCGGGCTTTGCTGGCAGCACAGGAGGCACCACAGTGAGCTCCTGGAGATGTCCCTCCCCGTTTGCCCAGGACAGTCTTGATTTATGCCTATTACCCACGCATCCCTTGCAATTTACTGTTTGTCCTAGATACGATTGTCTCCTGCCCCGGAAGCAACGGGGAGCCATGAAGGGTTTTAAGCTGGGGGGTGACCCGGTCCAAATTGTTTCAGAAAGATCCGTTTGCAGTAAACGCACCAGTGGGCGGGATGAGCCACTTTGGAAGGTGGGCAGGTTTGGAGTGAGTGTGGAGGCTGGAGCAGAGTGGAACAAGATGAGAAACCAAGGAGGACCTGGGGACAGTCCCCTGGTCAGAGCAGTCAGTGACTACGACAGCCTGTATCGAGGCCAGAACAACAGTAATGGGATCCAGGGACGTTTAGGAAAATTTAGGAGATACGGAAGAGACTCTGTCGCAGTCAGACACGGAGGAAGAGAAGCCAGCGGGTGAGATGCGGAGGCTGCCAGGGAGCGTGGCCCCCACGTTTCAGGGACCAGAGCTCCATCTAAAAATAGCTCTCCAACGAGTCACCTCAATCGGAGCCAACGAGGATTTGGCTGGTTTGTGTCTGAACCGCAGGGGGGTTTGGCCAAAGGAACTGAAACCACACATAGTCTTGGCTCGAGCAGGTCCTGTTGGACCCAGTCTCCTGCTGAGGGCAATGCCACAGCCCTGACACCCGTGAGCGCTTCTCCTGTGCACAAGAGTGTGACACCGTGAGAAGCCCTTTTCTCGTTTTGCAGTAAAGGCATCAGGCCTGGGGGAAGCCGCCAAAGGTTTCCCAGGCACAGGCTGTAGGCGGCACGGCCGGAACGCAAGCCCAGATCTCCCCAAGATACTCAGTATCAGCCAGAGAGAGCGTTTTGGGTAAAATCCCTAGAAACACACTCTTGCCTCCTCCCAGCTGGGATACCTTGGCTGAACTTGAGTCATCCTCCTAATAAAAATTCCATGTTCCATCAGCAGAATGCTTCCAGCCCAATTAGATCAATTTTCTCTAAGTAGCAATAAATGTGTTTTCCTTTCAGAGGCCAGCCTGACACATTAAGCAGGCTTGGGGCAGCCATTCCCCAGGCCGCTGGCTCCGTGTGCGCAGGGTCAGGGGTCACCGTGCCGCCGCCTCCAGCTCATTAGTGGGGCCCATTCATCTTTGCTGGGGACACCAGCACTCAACATGGTGGCAGGGCTCAGGGCGGGGGAGTGTGGGCAATTCATCAGGGACTCAGGTTCGCTGGAGACAAGAGCAGAATAGCAGACCTGCTCACGGGCCGCAGGAGCCCCAGGCCCAGCAGCTGAGGTCCGGAGCCGCCTGGTTAAAGGTTAACCTGGCCCAGGATGTCTCTCTGTGAGGGCCGCAGCCACCATGCAGGGAAAGAAGGGCCCCGGGGAAGCCCCTTTGAAATGCACCTGACTCCCGTCTGAGGTTCCCTTCCGGCCACCTCCCTGACCCCCAAAATCCATCGAGCAAGGCCTACAAGGGCCTGGAGAATGACACTGTCACTTGGGCCCCCTGTGGCTCAGAGACTTGCCTAGAATAGACCCTTTGATTTGCAAATTAAGACTCCAGGAATGAGAGGATGCTTTAGCACCGCCTTACCCTGGTCCCACCAGCCTGATGGAAGCCTGGCAGAAGGAATGAGACCTTTCCACCTCCCCAGGGCTGGGGCTCAGCCCTCCTCACACATCCAGCAGCTGCCACCCTGAGCCAGCAGAGGCCACAGCCTGGACGCAGGATCGCCAGAGGGCCAGGGCATCGTATGAGTTTGTCAGGGCTGCAGGAAGGACGTACCACAAACTGAGCGGCTTAAGCAACAGATCTTCGTTGTCTCACAGTTCCGGAGGCTAGAAGTCCGTGATCAGGCAAGACCGAGATCCCTTTGAAGGTGCTCAAGAAGGATCTGTCCCGGGCCCCTCTCCCAGCCTCCAGGAGCTCCTTGGCGTACGGCGGGCATGATTCCGACATTCACGTGGCATTGCGTATGTGTGTGTCTGTGTCCAAACGTCCTCTTTGATCAGACACCAGTCCTGCTGGATTAGGTCCCACTGTCCTGACCTGAATCACCTGCTTGAACTGAATCACCTCTTTGGAGACATCATCTCCAAATCCGGTCACATTCTGAGTTACTGGGGAATAGGGCTTCAACACGTGAATGGGGGCAGGGAGGTACGTAAGTCAGCCCACAGTAGTCCCACTTTGGGCCACAGGAGAGGTGATCCCGCCTCATTTGGGGCTGCAGATGTGGGTGGAGTAGCCACCAGGCCCGGCACCAGGAGTCTGCCCCGTTGGGTTCAGAGGTGGCAGGGAGGCACGCATCAATCACTCAAGGAAATGTACAGTTACGGCCTCTGATGGGTGCCTTGAAGCCCAGGTGTGGGCAGCTAGAGACGCAGGTCACCGGTCACGCTGCTGGCAAGCAGTAGAGCTGGGACTCATGCCTGCCTTCCCCGGGCTCTTGTTCAGTCCAGCCGACCCCCACCCTCACATCCTCCTGTCCTTCTGGCCCCCAGCCCCCTCCCAGCCTGAAGCCTTTCCTGGAAGCCGGATTAATAGCGTCTGAGCGAGCCTGGCCAGGAAGCACAGCTCGGGGTAACCTTTCCGCAGAGCTCAGGGGGCCTGGCAGAGGTCTTCCAGATTTATACCGTCCGGGCCTCAGCGCCCTCCTCCTCCATGGAGAGCCCCTCCTTCGGTGCTCCGGGCGCTCGCGGCTCAAGCTGCGCTCTGTCCAGACAGCCATCAGCAGGTCCTGGGCCCAAACATCCCCTCCTCGGGAAAAGTTTGCCGACCAGACTCCCGCGGCGCGCCCCCTCACCCCAAACCTCTCCTCAGCGCCCTAAGCACAGCTGAAACTAAATAACGGATTGCAAAATTAGCTGTTCTGTGTCCATGTCCCCTGGAGGCTGCAAGCTTTCTGACAACAGAGACGGTTTTCTCATCCCCTTCCACGTGCCCCAAATCCGAGCCCATGCCCGTGACACGGCAGTGGTCGGTAAACATTGGCCGAATAAATACACAAAATAATTGATTATTTAATCAACTTTCTACTTCTCCCAAAACCACAAGCTGACCCGCAAACTTCAGGCAAGTCTCTGCCGCTGCCGAGGGCACCAAGGGGGATAAAGATAAGGAACAAGAGGGAAGGTGTTCGGGGGCGGGGGCGGGGGGTGGGGGGGGAAGAGCTTGGGCAAAGACAAGAAGACAGTGAGGGTGTGCGAAGCGGGTCTGGAGACCGGTGAGCATTTCGGTTCGGCCACAGCAGGGCTTGAAGGCTGGGCTTAGGCGCCACTGAAGGTTTCTGAGTGCTGACTAACAGAGCGGGAGCGTCCACACGTACACAATGCAAGACCAGAAGTCAGGAAAGGGGATTTTGCTAAAGCGAAAGTTCAAGAGCTGCCCTGTAGGGAGGGCAATCAAAGTCACTGGGGGAGAGCAGGAAAGGGGGCAATGACACCGAGGCTGGGGACACACGTAGCCCAGGGGAGTGGGATTCAGCAGAACGGCATGATCAGGAAAGCAGAGAAGGAATGACCTGAGAAGACGGGGGAGAGCCGGGCAGCCCCAGTGTACTCTGGGAGGGAGACACTCCGCTCATTCTCGTATCTGCCCACCATGTGGGTCAGGGGGCCTGTTTTCAATGTCCGACCCCATCAGGGACTGGCTGTAAAACCTGGGCAGTGGCTGCGTCTCCAGAGCTCTCTTTTGTCATCTGCAGATCGGAGCAGGACAAGCCTGTTGAAGAACACGGCATGGGACACGCTGAGATCTCCAGCGCAGGCCCCAGCCCACGGCTCCCTCCTGGGCTCGCCGGCCACGCGGTCCTGGCGTAAATCATGATTCCTCACCCTCAGCCCTGTAGATTTTAGGAGCCAGGTAAGTCTTTTTTTTGTTTTAAACATTGATTTATTTTTGAGAGAGAGACAGAGCCTGAGCGGGGGAGGGATAGAGAGAGGGAGACACAGAATCCGAAGCAGGCTCTAGGCTCCGAGCCGTCAGCACAGAGCCCAGTGCAGGCCTCCAACCCACAAACCTCAAGATCATGACCTGAGCCGAAGTCGGACGCTTAACCCACACAGCCGCCCAGAGCTGTGTACGTCCTTCATGCCCACGTGCATTGTAGGATGTTTAGTGCCGTCTCTGGGAACCAAAACTGTCTCTCGACATTGCCAAGTGTTCCCTACAGGGCAAAACCGCTGAGGAAACCACGCAGGTCTGTAACCAGCCCTTTCGGGAAAGCTGTGTGCAGGGGGGCGGTGGGGGGGGCTACGTCTCGTCTCCAGGAGGAGCTCCCGTGTGCCCAGGGCCCCCACGCACCTGATCCACACACATCCTCTGAACACGTACTCTGTGCCAGACCCGTGCTGGACCCTAGAGAGAGCGCTGAGCAGAACACGGACTCTGCGCTCAGGGGTTTTACAGTTAGCGCGAGAAACCGTCCTGCTATATGGGATCATGTGGTATGGTGGGCAGGGCAACGGCCCCCAAAGATGCCCACGGCCTCCTCCCGAGGGCCTGCGGGTATGTTACCCCACATGGCAAGGGGGGGAGCTTTGCAAATGTGATCAAATTAACAGTTCTGAGATGAAGAGTTTGCCCTGGACTATCTGAGTGGGCCCAACGTAACCACAAGGCTGCTTATAAAAGAAAGAAGGAAGCAGGAGAGTCGGAGTCAAAAGGGGGAGTGGAACAAAAAAGAGGTGCGATGACAGAAGGAGCAGTCAGAGTCAGGGAGGGATGAAGATCTACAGCGCTGGCTTTCTGGTGGAGGAAAGGGCCGCCACCCAAGGAATGCAGGTGGCCTCTGGAAGCCGGACCTAGACCCTCCAGAGGGAATGCATCCCTGCAAACACCAGAATTTTAGCCCCGTAAGACCCATTTCAGATTTCTGACCTCCAGAACTGTAAGAGAAGACCCTCGTGTTATTTTAAGCCACTTGGTTTGTGGTAGTTTGTTACAAAAGCAACGGGAAACTAATATACGCAGTCACACAGTTATGCAGAGGGGCTTACAGAATCTCGGAGGAAGGAGGAGGGTGGCCACGGCTGGTTGTCCAGGTCGCACGCTACTCAAAAATAGTCAGCAAGGAAGGTCATTGGGCTGAAATTCGACCCACACTTCTCTTACCTGACCACGAGCCTTTTTGAGGACTATGGCAGCTGGGGGGGCGGTGCGGGCGATGGAAAGACACGTTTTTCTAATTCACACACAGGCACTTTCCGTTTGCCAAAAGATGTGACCGCAGGGAAAGTGGGTGGGGGTCCTCCGTCTGCAGCCGTA
Organism: Paguma larvata; assembly: GCA_030068075.1. Taxonomy (NCBI): domain Eukaryota; kingdom Metazoa; phylum Chordata; class Mammalia; order Carnivora; family Viverridae; genus Paguma; species Paguma larvata. Next base: position 30,644,423 of record CM057844.1, read on the forward strand.
ACTGTGGCCCTGGCAGGAGACTTTGAGTCTTCCTGAGAGAGTCGGGAAGGCCTTCACGGAGTCCGTGATCCCTGAGCTAGCTTGTACACAACCAACAGGAAAGGAGAGAGGAAGCCGTTCTGAGGAGAGACAGTGACGCAGAAGTCTGAAAGAGCCTGCTGCACTTGAAGGAGGACGAAGAAGCTGGGGAGGGGATCCAGAGATTTGGGGTTCACTTGGGGACCTGCAGAGTCTGAAGGGCCTGTTGACATTCAAGGGGAAGCAAGGAGTTCTGGCAAGAGATCTGGGCGGTTCCACAAGAGCCTCTAGAAGCCGCTCAGGCAGCCTGGCCTGGACCAGATGAGGCATCCCCTCCCCCCCCCACCAGCCCAGCCCCGGAGGCTTCTGCCCCCTGGCTCTGAGGGCGCCCGGCTGCTGGACAGCTTGCTTTTAGGCTCTAGTCGCAAGTCTGTCCCTGCGGTGCACGCCCCCTTCCCGGCACTTAACTCCAAGACAGGTATTGATGACGCCTCGACCTTGCCTAATATATTGCCACAATGTGACTCGGGCCAGTCCTGTAGTCCCCAGCCGGCCGCAGCCCCTCCCTGGCCCTGAGCAAAGAACAAGGAAAAACCATCAAGCTGGGCACGAGGTTTGCGATACAAATGGCAATAAGTAAGTTGTTTTCAGGAGGCGGCCAATGGGCCCCCACAGACTAATGGGCTTCCGTGGCTTCCTCCCTCCCCCTCCCCAGGCCTCCCCCTTCCAGAGCTGGCCCAGCTGGAAAGCTCCAGCTTCTCCCCCCACCCCGCCCCACCCCCCGCCCCCGAGCCCTTTTGCTGACAGTATAACCTTCAGGAACCTGAAATTCCTGAGTGGTCCCCAGAGCTCAATGCATCTTGAAAGAAAATTTGTGTAATGTCATTTCAGGCTGTCCCTAATCCAGAATTATTGAGGGGGGGCTGGGACCTGGGAATTGCCTCTGACACTTGACAAATACTTGGCTTTGTGCAAATGGACAGGCTCCTGAAATAACTGCCTTTGGATGTCACATGAAGAGAAATTAATTCTTTATTAACTTCCGCAATGATAATCTAATAAACCCATCGGGCCTCCGGGCCCCTGCATTGAAAGAGCTTGGTGGTTTGGATGCAAATGTCTCCCGACCCCACTTTGTCGGGAATGTGCTCACGGAGAGGAGAAATAATCAGCTCTGGAGGTCGGATGTCAGGTCAGGGTCAAACCGGGTGACTTTCATGGCTCCACACAGTTCCTGAGATTCAGGAGACTCGGGCCTTCTCTGTGACAACCAGCTGTTCTGGGTTTTCTGAGACGGACCTCAATTTCAGATACGCTGTCCCTTTGTCACCACGAGAGCATCCATTTTGGTCAGAGGACAGTCTCTCATTTTTGCTTAGATTATAAAGTCACCGTAGCCCTCACCCTCCAGTTCCAAAGGACAGGCATCCATGCTCTCAACCCCTAGGTACCTGCCATGTGCCAGACACGGGCACACAGGGCTTACAGTCCAGGGAAGAAGCAAACAATAAAATCGGCTATGACTGTAAACTGGGGGGAATGCCATAAGAACAAAGAATATCCAGGAAAGAGGACAAAGCCCACTTCTCCTCAGAGATGAGCCCGGCCCCCGGTCACCGTGCCGGTCGGCAGTGTAAGCAGTAGGCGGCTGACCGAGAGGCCTCCAGCTCCAGCCTCTGGTAAAGTCCTGGCTGCACACACCCCACCATAAGCCCCAACAGAAGCGGGAGTCCCAAGGTCGCTCCTAGAGACGGGAAGAGAAGGAGAAGGAGGGGAAGGAAAGGGACTTATCATTGCCCCCACAGCCGTAGTGGGGCGCAAACCTCCAAACCGCCAGGGGCAAACGATCCCAGCCTGATGTGGCGCTTACCTGCTTACATACCTCCCATCACAGGGCACTCACCACCTCTCAAGGCCCCCAGAAAACTCATGACTGTTCAGATTCTTCTTGAACAGACCACGCAGTGTGTGTGTGTGTGTGTGTGTGCGCGCGCGCGTGTGTGGAAATGAATTCAGAGCATGCTAAAGGCATATCACAAACTAGCGAAGAGACAAGGATGAAGGTTATTCGATCCGTGATACTAGATCGATTATCTAACTATATGAGATCTCACAACGGACTTAGAAACTCAGGAAAAAACAAACGAGAAAAAACACACAGGTGAATGGAATTTGGGAAAGGATTGTCTAAGCCTAAAAGCCATAGAAGGTTCACAAAGGAAAAGAATGAATATGACTGCGTAAAATTTTACATTTCTCTATGTTATAGACGCAAGCATAATCATTAATATACCCCTTTTTAAAGGGGCAAAGGTCAAAGGAGAGAATTCACAAAAAAAGAAATACAAACACCTGATATGCGGGTGGGGGGAAACCGTCCTATCTTGTTCATAATCACAGCAGTGCAAGTTGAAGCAGCCGTAGGGTGTCAGCTCTCCCCGTCTAACTGAGTCTTAAACCGCGGAATGATCTCCGATGCTGGGATTGAGGCGTGCGCTCCCTCACGCCGCTGGCGGAGGCGCAAACCGTTACAAGTCTCCTGCAAATCGGCTTTCTAACACGTCTTGAGAACTGTGAAACTTTGGATACCAGCTTCTTCAACACGCCAAGAGCCGGGTGGCAAAAGGAAGGAGAGGTAGCGTGGAGAGAGACTTACCGAAACTTCTCGACCAAAGGCAGGACGTGTGGACTTTGGCTTGGATCCTGATTCGAACACGTTGCCTATGGGAAGACATTTTTGAGACCATTGGAGAAAACTCAACCTGGCCAGATACGAGATGATATTTAGGAATTATCGTTCATTTTTTTAGGTGTGCAAACGGCATTCTGATTGTGCTGTAAGAAGTTACTGTACCTGTGTGAGAAGTAAAACTTAACTTTTACCGGGGAAATACTACAACACCCAGGACTTGCTTTAAAATATTCCAACAGTGGGGCGCCTGGCTGGCTCGGTAGGAAGAGCATGCAACTCTTGATCTCGGGCTTGTGAGTTCGAACCCCACATTGGGTGTAGGGATTATTTAAAAATAAAATCTCAAATAAATTAAGTAATTAGTCAATTAATTATTCCAACAAAAGACTGAGGAGGGCTAGATAAAACTGTCAGAATGTCAGCAATCTTGAAAGCTAAATGATAACACAAGATGTCCGGTTTGTTATTCCTTCCTACATATATTTGAAATTTTTCGATAATAAAGGGGGATTTTTTTTTGAGAGAGAGAGAGAATACAAGTGGAAAGGGGCAGAGAGAGAGAGAGAAAGAGAGAGGGAGGGAGGGAGAGAATCCAAAGCAGGCTTCATGCTGTCAGCAGAGAGCCCGATGCAGGGCTTGAACTCACGAACCATGAGATAATGAATGACCTGAGCCGAAGTCAGATGCTTAACCAACTGAGCCACCCAGGCACTCCAATAAAACGTGTTTTTAATTTTTTGTTCAGTGTTTATTTATTTTGAGAAAGAAAGTGAATGGGGGAGGGGCAGAGAGAGAGAGAGAGAGAGAGAGAGAATCCTAAATAGGCTTTGCACTGTTTGCACAGAGCCCAACATGGAGCTTGATCTTGCAAACCATGGGGTCATGACTGAGATCAAGTCAGATGCTTAACTGACTGAGCCACCCAGGCTCCCCTCCGTAATAAAAGGTGTTTTTAATACAGCTTCCCTGATGACATTTTCAAAAACGTGCACAAAGATTTACATACAAAGATATCAACAAGAAAACTGGTCACAAAAGGGAAAAAAAATCCATTAAAGCCAAATATCACATCACAAGTTGTGAAACAGCCAGAGAACTATATACCGGGCCACCGTCGTAAAAAGATATTTAAAAAAACACATATTGGCCTTTGGAAAATGTTCATATATTAAGTGATGGGGGAAGGGGAAGCAAGATACAAAATTATAATATTCGCTCCGATCCCAATTATCTTAAAAATGAATCCATTTGCACAGGGGGGAAAAGGCCAAAATGTTAACAGTGGTCATCTTCAGAAGGTATAATTACAAATGATTTTTATTTGCTTCTTTAAACTGTTCTATATGCAATAAGGTGGAAAAAAAATGTAATTGTCTTAAGAGCTGTTGCCAAATTCCTCTTGGAAAGAATTGGCCTTTGGAGAAACACCTTGATGCTTACCTGAGCTAGAAGCTGAATCCTTGAGGGCCTGGCCCCAGGGGAAAGTGAGGCCAGCCCCAGCCACATCTCAGGCCAAGGTGGGGGCTGGGTCCAAGAAGCAGGGGAGGCTGGGAGAACGTCAACCAGAGGGGAACACACACCACTCCTGGCAAGGGCTTTGTGACCTCCCTGCCTCAGAGCCGGAGGGGCTGGCTCATTCCGCCCGGAACTCTGAGAGGTGACGTCTCTCCCTGCACCCCCGCCGACATCTCAGGGAATTGTATCCTCCAAGTGTTCTACAACAACAGGTATTGCTTCTAACATCAGAAAGAAAATTAAAGTTTCATTTTTCTTTGCTAAGGAAAACAAAGTCTTCTCCATCCCAACCTGGAACCTGCCTTTCTGGAGCCATCCCCGATCCTTACCCACCTGGAATCATCCAGATCAAGCTGGCTCTGTCTCACACCTGCAGCCTGAGGGGAGTGAAGGTGGCACTCGCTGCCCCGGGTGACTTGAATTCTTGTCTGGTGGCATCGCCCAGCACGCCGCTTCACCCCGGCAACAGCGGTTCATCCCAGTTACAAAACCTGAATCCGGTGTGTGGCGTTTTTTTCCCAACACCTACAGAAGTCTTCTCATGTCCCCTCGCAGCCCTCACCGGCTGGCATTTCCTCCTGGGGGTGGTCTAAGTCCCAGCTCCTTGAGGCTCCTCCTCCCAGCTTCTAACTTCCGGGCCACCCCCCACCCTCCCCCCACCCACCGTGATGCCTCGGTGTTCACTTTTTACCTTTTCCGTTTGCTGATGACCAACTGTCCTTTACATGAAACACTTCCTGTGAAAATACTTGCTGTGGTTTCCGCCTCCTGATTGGACCCAGCTGATGGGCTCCTGCTAAGTGTAACCCTCCCCCACTGTGTACCTAATGGGTGATTTTCTAGACACAATTGTGAGATTCCCTCCTGTGCGTTCGGAACCTAGCTCCCGCCTGTCTAGAGACTGTTGGATCCTGTCTCCAACCCGTTTACTATCCCTCCCAGTTTCGTGCCATCTCCCAGTGTGCTCAAATGACCTTGAGCCCTCATCCAAGGCACTAAGCAAAACAGCACCCAGGGTGGAGACCTCCATGCACCGCTGGGGAGCTCCCTCCCTTCCCCCCCTCCCCCAAAGCACCTTCCAAGAGGCTTCGCTCTCACCTGAGCACTCACAAATCACATCACAGCTGAGACACAAGGAAAGTCACATGTGAATCACCTGACACTGTCATCCAGCACAGGTAGGGCATGGCCAATGTCAGCTGGCACAGCTTGGGTTGCGTCTGGGGAGAACGGGCCTCGGCGGTGAGAACCTGGGGTGACGGTCCCCTGGTGAGCCACACCTCAGATCAGGAGCCGCCGGGTCTCTTTCCCTTCGAGCGTCGTCGCCCAGGGCCAGTGTTTATGCTGTTTACTAACTTCACAGCAAAGTAGCAGCACAAATAATATCAAAGGCCTATTTTGTAAATTGCATGTAAATTATATAATTTTCCCAGGAATGATTTTTACATCTAATTAGCACAAATTGTCTTACGGAAAAAAAAAAAAAAGGAAGAAAGTTGCCTCCAAAAATAGCACGTGGGTTTTGGTTACCTTAATTAGAAATGCTCCTTTTAAAATGGAAATAAGCAATCGTGCAAATCAAAGAGACTCCAAGGTCATGCTTAGGGACCCCAGCCTCTCTTGGGGAATCCAGGAGGTGCTTGGAAGAGAGATCTCATTAGGAAAAGGTTTCCTATGTGGGAAAGAGAAGGTCACCCAAGATGACCTTGCTTCCGGGGTCAGGGAGCTGTACCCCAGAAGGAAAAGAAACATAAGTAGTGGCCAGGCATATCCCTTATGTCGGGCGCTGTGCCCTGGGCTAAACACCCCCACAGAGGCATTGTGGTCCTCTTCAATGGCCTTCTCCAGGGCAGTTGTTCTCCAAGCAAAGACTTCAGGGCCCGGACACCTTTCAGGCCAAGGCTCCATCCTGAGTCCCCTCGTTCAGGCAGTCAGGAAAGGAGAGGATGTATACAGAATGCGTACCCCCTCTTAACCTCAACACGGAGGTGGTTCCCATCTCTTCTCTATTCCACTGTCAGCGACTAGTCAGAACCAAAGGGCAGAGGGCACAGAGCTAGAACATTCCCAGTGAGCCTTAAAACATTCTCTTTATTTTTTTAATGTTTATTTATTTTTGAGAGAGAGATGGAGTGCAAGCAGGGGAGGGCAGAGACAGAGGGAGACACAGAATCTGAAGCAGGCTCCAGGCTCTGAGCTGTCATCAGCACAAAGCCCGACGCAGGGTTCCAACCCACGAACCGTAAGATCATGACCTGAGCCAAAGTCAGATACTTAACGAACTGAGCCACTCAGGCGCTCCAAGGAACATTTTTGGTACGCACAAGAGATGGACTTAGTGAGCCCCAGACATCTCTGCCCCAAAGCTCAGCACAGGACCAGCTCCTACTGTCCTCTCCCCCATAGACTGAGGTTGGCCACCTCTCCCCATCATCCATTGGCTGGATTCCTGGTCCAGACTCCGAGAACGCCTCAGGTAGCCATCTGCCTGGGAAGGCATGTCAGGGTGAGGCTCCCGATCGCCATCCGTTCCTCCACCCTGCCTGCGCCCCGTAGCCGAGTGCTGCACTCATTACCTAAAACTGTGGCAAACGGAGAGGCTTAAACAACAGGAAGTTGCTGTTTCACTATTTCAGAGTCCAAAATCTCAGCCGGGCTGATGCCTCAGCAGGGCTGGGAGGGAGAATGTGGTCCAGGCCTCTCTGTCTCCCAGCTTCCGGTCGTGTGCTGGCAATCGTGGTGTTCCTTGGCTCGTAGATGCCAACCCAGCAACTTCCCTTGGCATCCTCCCCATTTCCCTTCACACCATCTTCCCTCTGCGCACGTCGCTGCGTCCAACTCCCCTCTGTGTAAGGACACGGTCATATTGGATGGGGGCCCACCCTGATCACCTCATTTTAACTTGATTATCTGCAAAGACCCTATGTCTGTATAAGGTCACATTCACAGGTTACTGGGGACGGGACTTCGACATTGAGGGGTGGGCGAGGATGGCACAATTCAACCCATAACAGGGTCTCAGCATGCTCCGAGGTCTTGACAACCCTGGGCTCTTCTCCCCACCTGCCCAATGACCAAAGAGAAGGGAGATAGCTCTTCTGACAGGAGCACCCCCACCGCCCCTCCCCAGGTCCGGGAGGAGAGGCTGTGGGAGGCAGGTGTGGGAGAAGAGGAATGGAAGCAGCCAGACTGGAGCCCTGCAACATCAGTAGCCTCATGATGATTAATAATTATTAAGTTATTAATAAAGATTAATCGGGATCCCTCCTAAGAGCTGCAGAGGAGGCCGGCTCCTAGCACGAAACAAATGGATGAAAACAACTCAGAAGAAACCTGCCCGCTAGCCCGGGGACCAAGTGGCCCCATATCACCTCCTGGGGCACACGGCCTCAGAAGCAGCCCCGGGCGCGAATCCCACACTGAGAACTTGAGCGGGCCCAAACCTTCCCCCCAGGATCGAGTGAGCCCTGCGTGAGAGGCGAGGTGCCCGAGCCGATGGACGCTCCGTGTTTGTTGAGTCTCACAGGGAAGGAGGCCTGAGGCTGGAGGCTTGCTGAACGCTGTGCCCTGACTCAGGGCCCCGCAAGCTGAGGAATGGTGGAGTCGGAGTGCGTCACTTGACACAGAGGCCACACAAGACTTCTTTCTGCTCCTTGCTGGCTGCTGAGCCAGTAACACCTCAAATGGACACAGCCCGGCGGTGAGGTTGAAACACACACACACTCCGCCCGGGTTTCAGAGCCCGTTCGGGGCCAAGGGCCATGGTCCCCACTGCGTCCTGTTTCACTTTCCTTCTGATGCTCTCCTCCCCTTTGGAGGTTCTCAGCAAGTTTATATTTGGGAATAATTGTAACGTAATTTGATACATAATTAGGGCAGAATAGAAGACTGCATTTTTAACTACCCATACATCCCCATCTCATTTAAATAATTCCTAATATATCCAAGCCGGCTGCCCGTGCAGCACTGATGTGTATTGAGCTGAGGATAATGAAATAAGGGATGGGAGAGGGAAAATGCTATTTCAGAGTCTGGAGATCACCAATTAATGACATGAAAAACCGAGAGGGACTCTGTTCGCTTAATATGCCTTGTGCGAGGCACAAATGCAGACCCCTCGTGGGCTCCCCGTTCAGCTCCCCCAAGGCAATTAAGATACGCCGGAGGGATAAGGGGGGGCGGGAGGGAAAGGCAGGGGCCTCAGAGCTGGCGTGAGGATGGCCCCTGCCCCCCCTCAACCAAAATGGCCATTTTCAAGTCCCGCTGCCCCTCAGCCCTGACCTGGCTCCCCATGGTGCCTCTCCTCACTCTCCAACACACAATTATTAGGCTCCTACTGTTTTATGCTAACCCTGGAATAGATTCCCAGGCCCTGCTCTAATAAAACAACCCACCCACTCTACCCATCTGCTCCTCCAGCCCACTGGCCCCAAGGGACCTGGGTCCCGTCTACACCTCCATCCCAGGCCACAGGCCACTCACAGGGCTCTAGCCTCAAGCTCAGGGGCTGTGCCCATGCTTTCCCCCTGCCTAGACACGGCCCCAGCTCCTCCAGAGCTATCTCCCGTCCATCCTCAGGCCTCACTCACATATCACCTCCTCGGATAGGCCTCCCAGGCCCCTGTCACTCACTATCCCAACTCCCCACTATCCACTTCACAGCACAAGCCACAATATGTAACTTACTTCTATTCCCAAGCTGCACGGGGCAGGGACCAGGTCCTGTTTTCTCCCGCGTACCCGGAGGCCAACACAGAACACGCACGCAGTAGGTATCCATGAAGATGCTGCGCATATGCTGAATGGATGGATGGCTCTAGAGGAGAGAGAGGTGGCAAGCAGCAGTGGCCCTACTTTCCTGCTCCGTCCCCCCATCCGGCCTCCTCTGTCACACGTTTCTCTGGAGACCCCACCACTTGGCCCTTGAGAAGATTCACACCTCCCGCTGGCGGCCTTACCTCTGCATTCCCGTCACTTATACCCCATCAGCTAGCTCTGGGACATTGCGATGTGGCTTCTCCAAGTGCGATTACCACACCCAGCAAGGTGCGGAGAAGCAAGGCGTCTGGGTTGGGGCTGCAATGGGCCAGTGAGCAAGGCTTCTGGCGGGAGCTGAGAGGGAGCTGCAGGAGACAGAGCTTGGGGTGGAAGCAGGGCCGGCCAGCCCTCGGTGGCTGGGCTTTTGGGATGGGCCAAGAGAGAGCAGCTAATGGTCCCACGCTCCCAGCTCTGCTATTCTCTTAACAGAAACAAGAGATCCTCCAGCTCCCTTGTGTCCCTCCACTGCCACCACACACACATGCACACACACACACACACACACACTCATTTTCCCAGGACCAAGACCTCAGCCCACAGCTCTGGGCGTGCACTCGGCATCCAGAAAACACTTACACCGAAAGTCTTCATCAGCACACCCCAGGGGACTCCCTAAGGAGAGAATTTGGGGAGACTTCATTTCTCTCCCACATGGTCTCGTAGCAGCAGAGGGGACTCCTAGGACCCGGATTTGTGTCCTGTCTCTGCGAGGAGCCTGGCACTTGCAGAGGATGGAGCCGTCCCACAGCCCATGACGGAAAAGAGGCCAAGGTGCTTCCTGCCCAGGAACTCAGCCTCCCCTCCGGTCCGTGCTGGTCTGCCATCGCCCTGGTGCCTGCCTGTTCGCGGCTGCGGCGTGCGGCCGCTTGGCAAAGCGTCCCGGGCCGCAAATTCCAAAATGTCTACCTTCTCTGGTCTCCCCCTCTTGTCCTCCCTGGCCTGGGAATCTTGGCAAGTCCCTGAGGGGTCGTTAGCCATGTTCCTAGACAAACGGCAGGGCCCCACACACGGGAAGCACCGCACACCTTAAGGACAGACTGACTCCTCATTGCCAGCCCCTCTGTGGACCAGAGAGACCCAGAGATCCAAGACAGGCCCCATTTAAACACGCGGCCCTAAAGACTACCATGCTGGACAGTGACCACATCAGACTTCACCATCCTGGTTTTCAATTCAGAAAACCCACTCACCACGCTGGTGCCTCCTCCAGGCCCCGGGGCAGCACGGCGCAGGGCGGGGAGCTCAGACTTGGAAACCGGACTCCTTAACCCCAGACCCCAGCTCTCTTGCTCCCTGGCTTTGTGGCCTCAGCATATCGTTTCCCTCTCTCTCATAAGTGGGGGTAAATGCAATGCCTCTTTTCCAAGAGCTGCCGTGAGATGGAAAGAATTAATGTTGAAATAATATTCTACCCATCTGTCCTGTTTGGCTCGGGACTGGTCCCAGATTCAGCACTGAAAGTCCTGCACCCCACGACAAAAAACAGGGGTTGTCACCCGAACTAGATATATATGTACATTTATATGAAAGGTGCCTGTCACACGGTGAGTACTAAATAATTTCTTTTTTAAACCTGTGCTGGGCACCAGTGACATCACTCGCCCACGTGCGCCCCTGCCTGACTTGCCCGGAGCACCCCCCGTGGCAGGCTCACACATTGATCTGGGGCTAGGCTCCTGATTCAGGCAGAACAGGCCTCTCCAGGCCCCTGTGTGAGGCAGGCCCCCTTTCCCGGCCCGCCTGGGATGCCCGGAGGTGTCCCCAGCGCCCGGAAACGTCCTGTCCAGTGGCCCCTCCTCTGGTGTCAGAGTCTTTCTGCTCCAAACAGATGGGGCCCCCGGGGGCCGCCCCCGCAGCCCAGGAAAGCCCCAGCCCCTTTCACACTCGGGTAAAACTTTAACCAGAGGCCCCTGGCGGTGCGCTGGGCCCGGGGCTCCCATTCAGGGCATGGTAAATGACTACCGTCAGCACGCCATGAATGCCCATATTGAAGAGCCCTGCTTTCTGTCTCCCTCCCTTTCAGGCCGCCAACTTCTTCTCTCTCAAGCCACTGAGCTGTCACTCACTTGTCGCCTTCTCCTGAATGCCCCCCAGTCAGAGACCCTTTGCTCCTGCTGCCCCTTGCCTCCCACCTGCCCGCCCCTCCTCTCCCCCACTCCCTCCTCTCCTCCCCTTCCCCACCCCCTTCTCCAGCCCCAACTCACCCTGTCCTAGTCCCTGGGCAGGGAAGCTCGCACTCTTTGCCCCAATCATCCCACACTGTCACCCCCCGGACAGCGGACCCCAGGCACAGGAACTTGCCGTCACTGTGTCCGCCAGCACCGGCACCGTGTAGGCAGTCCTAAAGGGAAGGAAGGCCAAACCAGACAGGTAAATGAGAAGAGAGCAGACTCGTGGTAAAAACATGAGTCTTTACCCCAAACACCAGTCAGTTTTGTATCCGGCTGAGTCTGGGTTGTGTTTCTCTGGGGAGAGGAACCAAGGATTCTATCAGAGTCCCCAAAATGGACCGAGAAGTGCTGCTCAGAGGCCCCGCTCATCCCAAGAGGGCCATCAGCAGCACTGGAAATCCCAAACCAGCTCCACGCTGCGGTATCAAAGCCGCGCTGTTGAGACAGACAACCCCCATGTCGGAGGCCTCCATCCGAGTGGGTCACCTCCTCACCAACCACATAAGAGGGAGCCACACAGGGACAGCCAAGGACAACGGGAGCCAGAACCCTCACAGAAAGGAACGCGACGTCGGCATTCCTGAACCCAGGGCAAATGCTGTTTCCTCGGGGAGCAAGACACGGCCACGTGCTATCCTGTCTTTGTCAGAGCCCTCTTCAGACCTGATACCCATCAGTCCGGTAGCTGAGGAAGCTAAAGATGGGCTCCGCACAGTGGGGGCTGCTCCGTAAGCTACCTCATCGGAGTGTTAACTAGGAAGATGGCTTTCACTCAGAAAAGTGCTGCTCATTTCATCACCGAGGTGACCTTCAAGAGGCTCTCATTTTAGTGACAGACAGAGCTGCAAGGCATGGATGTGAGGAGAGCATGGTGCCCTCGTGTGGGCCAGGGGAGAAGGTCACCTTCGAGCTGCATTTCCACACCCGCCCCGGGGACCAGAATGCCAGGACCTGTCTTGAGACTGTTTGCACGTTATGAACCCTTGTGCATTGTGGGAGATACATGAGGGCACATGAGGCATTGCTAAGTCTAATGTTCCCCAGAATTCACACAATGCAGGAGGAAGGAGGAGCTTCCCTCCACCTCAAGTCAAGAGCCACCCTAAGGCGAAAGAAGAACCGCATGCGGGCCTACCACAGGACATGGGTGGCCACTGGTGGCTTCCCAAATACAGAGCTGAGGAAATAGACATAGTCCCATGGAATGCCCTCCAAAATAGAATTCTGTGGTCAAATACATTAAGGAAACACAGCTTGTTAAAACACCTTTCTGAGAGGGCCACAATGAAGATTAGCTTATTCTGAGCTCTAAGGAATCCGGCAGTAAACACAGTTGATAAACCCGGGCTTCCCAAACTTGACAGACAGCTGAGCCCTTTCTTATGCAGAGTGACCATCAACATCCTAGACATACACAAGGCACATTGCCTACATGATCTCACTGGGTACCAATAATTACTCTAGGGAAGTGTAATTATCATCCCATTAGACAGATCAAGGTCATGAAGCTCTGAAAGTTGAGTGAATTGTCTCAAGTTTCTACAGCCAGTACCTAGCAGACCTGGGATTTGTCTGACTGCTAAATGGTTACCTGACCATCTGACTCTTGAGGCATTGTGAGAAACGAGCTTATGGAAAATGGACGCCATCCCCATCAGAGCAAGAAGAGAAAGTAGCATTTTCTGGACTTGACATAGAACTTGCTCAATGTCAGGAAACGAGAAAGGATGAAAGATGGAAGATGCCACGGTGGATTCTGAATACTGACATAATCTCCCTCAAGGAGTCTTGCTTGTGAATAGTCTCATCAACAGTATCTGCTTCTAAGCATCTTTCCAGTTGCTGCAATCTGGAGGTTTGCCTGAATTGTGATGTATTTCATGCATTGGTTTATTTCACCTCATGATCAGGCCTGAGGGTGGCCAAACATAGACCAGCCTCTCTTATGCACTTCAAAAGAGGCAGACAAGATGTGAGGAGGTCAGACTCAGGAAGAGCAAGAGGTGAACATCCAGGGCCAGGAGAGCTGGCCTGAGCCCGATCTCTGAAGCCCTATAACAAACAACTCTCAAGGTTTTCACCCACTGCAAGCTCCAGAGACAGATGCCAAGGAGCCTGAGCCACTCAACACATGGCATTCTCCTGCAAACTGTTATGGTTCCAAGAATGATGGGCACATGACCAAGGTTGGCCCAATGCCTTTTTCCCTCTGTATTAGCTATCTTATGCTGTGTAACAAATTATCCCAAAACTTAATGGTTTAAAACAGCAACAACCATATTTTATGTCTGAAGATTTCTCCAAGTCAGGAATTTACAAGCGGCCTGTTTGAGACATTCCAGCTCCGGGTGTCTCATGAGGTTGAAGTCTGATGTCAACTGAGACTGTCATCATCTGAAGGCTTGACTGGAGCTGGAAGATCTGCTTCCAAGGAGGTTCACTCGCATGCCTATCAAGGTGGTACAGGCTGTTGACGGGAAGTTTCAGTTCCTCTTGGGCCCCTCTAAAGAGCTGACAGAGTGTCTCACAGCATGGCTGTTGACTTTCCAATGTGAGCCATCCAAGAAACCAAGGACAGCTGTCATGACCTTTATGACCTAGCCTCAGAAGCCACGCCACTGCTTCTACCATGTACCAGTAGTTAGGAAAATTCAATTAAGTATAGAAGCATTAGACCCCACCTTTTAAAGAGAGGAAGACCAACACATTTCCATTCAGATTCCTTTCTCTCCCTTGACACACTCAGCCTCAAAGACGGGGTCCAGCTCCTTTGATCATTGTGTTCCTTTAATTCCACCATTGACTAAGCCAGTTTGAATTCAATTGCATGCTACTTGCAGCCAAAGGCATTCTGACAGACACAGAATCTTAAGCAATGTTGATGCGATGTGGTAAGAGTCATAATCAAAGTATTCGCCAGTTTTTCACTAAGACAGCAGAAGGAAAAATCAGCTAACAGGGCTTGGGAGGGACCAAGAGAGGTGATCCCTGAATTACAGTCACAATTGGGGTGCTGGTAATGCTGATTTTGGTTTTTGGTTTTGTTTTTTTTATTTTGATTTTAATTTTTTTAAATTTTTTTAATGTTTATTTTCGCTAGAGAGAGAGATGGAGGGAGGGAGTGAGCAGAGGAGGAACAGAAGAGAGAGAGAGACACAGAATCTGAAGCAGGCTCCAGGCTCCAGTCTCCAAGCAGTCAGCACAGAGCCCGACGTGGGGCTCGAACTCACAAACCTGAGCCAAAGTCGGACACTGAACCGACTGAGCCAGCCAGGCGTCCCTGATTTTGATTTTAATTTTACAAGAAGAATTGACTTCTATTTCTAGGCTACAGACTTAAGATGAAACATTCAGACATCTCTCTTAATGACTAGTTCTGGATTTCTGTTACAGAAAGAAATCTCCAGGGGTGCATGGGTGGCTCAACCAGTTGAGCATCCAGCTCTTGATTTCAGCTCAGGTCATGATCTCACAGTCATGGGATCAAGCCCATGTCGGGCTCTGCACTGAGAATGGAGCCTGCTTAACATTCTTTCTCTCCCTCTCCTTCTCCCCCACTCATACATCCGCAAGCATGCACACACGCAATCTCTCTCTCTCTCTCTCTCTCTCTCTAAAAACAAAGAAAGAAAGAAAGAAATTTCCTGTTATTAAAAAAAAAGTCTTGACAATTCTGCTATGTGTTTTCAGTATCTCACTTCTCCACATTAGGCATCTCAGCCCTTACGAAAATCAAATACAAAAACAAGAAAACTTAGCAAACTTGAACCGTAAGTGAGAATCACTTCATTATCATTAATGAATAATCACCCTCACATTAGTGAACTAACTTTAAAATATCAAGCTTAACTCCTAATTAACCTTCAATCGATGCTTTAAATAAATTTTATTGTAGTTACTTTACAAAGTAAAAATATCATTAATAACATAACATGCTCCGTGTTGTCATCTTCCATATACTGTGATTAATAGAAAGTAATTCTTTAATTTTCCAAACTTGCTATTTTAAAATGATATTAAGGATGGGGAGGATGGGGGAGAGCAGAAGCCAGGTCATGGATGTCCAGCCAGGTCACACTGGCATTGGACAATGCCCTGAGGGCTAGGCCTGGGGAACGCACAGTAGCTACCCTGTTTGTCCATCAGAAAAACATCTGGGGGCACCTGGGTGGCTCTGTTGGTTGAGCATCTGACTCTTGATTTTGGCTCAGGTCATGATCCCAGGGTCATAGGATCAAAGCCTGCATCAGGCTCCATTCTAAGC
The DNA here is from genome assembly GCA_030068075.1 of Paguma larvata. Classification (NCBI taxonomy): domain Eukaryota; kingdom Metazoa; phylum Chordata; class Mammalia; order Carnivora; family Viverridae; genus Paguma; species Paguma larvata. The sequence goes on from CM057844.1 coordinate 30,659,901, forward strand.
ATGGAGCCTGCTTGAGATTCTCTCTCTCTCTCTGCCCCTCCCCCACTCATGCTCTGTCTCTTTCTCTAAAATTAAAAAGAAAAGGGGGCGCCTGGGTGGCTCAGTCGGTTAAGTGTCTGACTTCAGCTCAGGTCATGATCTCACGGTCTGTGAGTTCGAGCCCCATATCGGGCTCTGTGCTGACGGCTCATCAGAGCCTGGAGCCTGCTTCAGATTCTGGGTCTCCCTCTCTCCCTGCCCTTCCCCTGCTCATGGCCTGTCTGTCTCTATATCTCTTAAAAATAAATAAATGTTTAAAAAAAATTTTTTAGAAAGAAAAGAAAAGAAAAATATTTGGCTGGGGCATGTTAGGTTTAGGGCCCAAATTAGCACCCCTGAGTTCTTCTTGATACCTGCCCCAGCTGGTCACACGGAAATAACCCCAAATCCAGATCAAAGGGAACCAGGCAATCAGTGCATGTCCTAGTTACCAAGAGACATGAGCAACTCTGATCTTTCTTCTCAAGGGTGGGGAGGGGTCCTCCCACAAAATCCTGCATCCCAGCCCCTTAGTCGAGTCCTAAGAACAGAGGAACTATGGTTATCACTATGGAAGAGTTCCCATGTGCCAGCCCTTCGAAGAAATACTCCGTAGGCATTATTATATTACATCTTCTTAATGACCCTGAGAGGCAGGTCTGGTGCGGACTGCTGAGGGCCAATACCCATGCGTTCCTCTATACTTCCTCCCCAGCGGCTAGTTTGAGGTCATTAGCCTGAGCTGTAGCCAGTGGACTATAGGTAGACGTGATGGATACGGCTGCCAGGCTTAAGTCCTAAAACCAAGGTCTGCGAACACTTTCTGCAAAGGACCAGGTAGTAGTAACTCTATGAGGCTTTGCAGCCCCTATGGTCTGTCAGCAGCTACTCGACTCTTCCACTGCAGAGCAAAAGCAACCATTGACCAAAAGTAACCTATTGGGTCTGCCCGTTCTAATAAAACCGTATTTACAAAACCAGTCAGAGACTACATTTGACTCATGCGCGTACTTTGCCAACCTGTGTCCTAAAGCATCCCACTAAATCCTCATCCTTGGCTGGCTTAATGCAGAGGTTCCAGGAGAGAACTTGGGTCCCTGAGAACCCCGAGGAGGGCTTAGGAGATGACGGAGCCCCGAAATGGAAGAGCCTAGTTCCCCACGTCACTGCTGTAAGGGGGCCACCTAACCCGAATTGTACTGTGACTGAAGCAAGAAGTAACTTGGATTGTATTCAAGCCCCAGAGATCTGGGGAGTGTTTGTCGTGCCCTCTTGCATTAATTAACCAGATTAACAAAGTAGGCTTAATCGTTCCATATATATAAACGCCCACCTCTTTCTAGCCCAGATAACTGGCTCTGACCACTTTTGGGAATTCACTGAGAGCTCACCCAGTATAGACCCGACTATGCATTATCCCTGAACTGGACAATAGCCTCGGGTCCACACAATCCTACAGCTTGTTCCACGCCCCTGGCCTTGGACTACTGCTCCTTTGTGACAGCTGAGAAAAATGAGGTTCCGAGAGGGAGATGATCCTCCCAATCTTACAAAGCAAGGAAACGGTAGAGCCAGGTGTCAGATGACCAACTCGTCCAGGTTTGCTGGGACTTTCCTGGGTTTAGCACCAAAAGTCCCACATCCGTCCTGGGCAACAGGGCTGGCTGGTCTCCACCCAGAACTCAAGCACAGGTCTGTCTGCCACCAAACCCATCCTCACGGCCAGCGGTTCGTCTTGGTCCGATCCCCCCTGGGAGCCTCACCCGCCAGAGCCCACTCCGGGTATGCCAGACCTGGGGGGTCTGCAGGGCACCAGCACCTCCTTCCCCTCCAGGCCTCAGCCTCTTCTCCAAAGCAGTGAGTCAGGCATGAATTTTAAATATACACTAGCTTGAGCGTGGAAGTCAGCCCTGACATCTATAAAATGGCACTAAATCCTGCTTTTATGAGCTCTTGCTACATTCTGCCGACTGTTTCATCACACTCACTGCAAGTTTACTGAGGAGAGTTAATAACCCAAAAACACTGCAGCCTGCCCGTCTCCGGATTGAGGAGCAGGGCCACAGCCAGCTGGGGGTGTCGGAGGTGCCGAGCGCCCTGGTGCCGTGGTCGTGTGCGCCCTCTCTTCCCCCCTTGCCCTGCTTTGCCCTGGCCCACCCACCCTTCCTTCTTCCCTCTGACCACCCTGCCGTGTGCTCTGGGCCCAACCCCAGGATGGGTGCTCAGGAGGTCAGGGCAGAGAGAGCTCTCTGAGAGGGTGGAATCTGAAATTTGAGAAGAGCAGAAATGGCTCACACCAGAAACGAAGGGAAGAGTGTCCCAGGGAGCTGGAAGGGCATAGGCAAAGGCCTGGAATCCCATGACACTTTACCCAGGCAGCGAAGCCTTTCCAGAGAGGAGAGGAGATGGCCAGGACAAACCTTGGAACACCGCAGACTAGAAGAGACAGGCGGAGGAGAGAATGTCCAGAAAGGAGACAGAAGCAGAACGATCAGACAGCTGGGAGGGAAACCCAGGCCGGAGGGGGCAGGGGCCTCTCAAGAAGACAGAGCTCAGCGGCGGCAGATAGTACAGCAAAACTGAGTAAGAAAGGGGTCCCTTGGCTCTGACAGTGTCAAAGTCACAGATAGTTATTGAGTGCCTACCGAGTGCCAAGTTCTGTGCCAAGTTCCAGGGAAGGAGATAAAATAAAACACAGGGGTTTAAGGAGAGGGGTTGGGGAGCAGAGAAATATTAAAGTAATTACAGTGACACGAGTTCGATGTCCTGGGATCCCAGGAGAGAAGCAGAACTCTAGCTGGGGAGTTGAGGGTTCTTGGGAGAGCAGGGTTTTGAGGAGTGAATAGGAGTTTACTAGATGGGTAGGGAGACAGGGGAAACATCAATCATCAAGCAGCAGAGGTGAATGTTCAGGAATGCAGGGAGGTCCCTTACCCTGGGACAGCAGGGGAGATGAGGCTGGGGAGAAGGGGGTGGTAAAGGACCTCCTGCGCCCTGCCACGGAGTCTGGGTTTATTCTCCAGGCAACAGAGCGGCGTGGAGGGAGACAGTACCCAAGGTGCACTTTATAATTTTTTTAATGTTTATTTTTGAGAGAGAGAGCAAGCAGGGGAGGAGCACAGAGAGACACACACACACCGAAACCAGAGCAGGCTCCAGGCTCTGAGCTGTCAGCACAGAGCCTGATGTGGGGCTCAAACTCACTGCTCAAACTCACAAACTCAGATCATGGCCTGAGCTGAAATCGGACGCTTAACTGACTGAGCCACCCAGTCACTTTAGAAGTGCACATTAGAAGATAGTCTTTAGAATGTGCACTTTAGAAGATAGTCTCAGGGCACCTGGGTGGCTCAGTAGGTTAGGTGTCTGACTCTTGATTTCTGCTCAGGTCCTGATCTCACCGTTTGTGAGTTCAAGCCCCGCATCAGGCTCTGTGCTGACAGTGCAGAGCCTGCTTAGGATTTTCTCTCTCTCTCTTTCTCTGTCCTCCCCTCTCCTACTTGTTCTCTCTCTCTTTCTCTCTCTGTCAAAATAAATAAATAATAAACATTTAAAAAAGAAAAAAATATATTCTCGGCTGTGGGTTCCAGCCCCAGCTTTTTTTTTTTAATTTATAATAGTTTATTTTCAAATTGGTTTACATGTAACAGCCAGTGTTCATCCCAACACGTGCCCTTTTTAATGCCCATCACCCCTCCCCCCCCATCCCTCTCACCCTCAGTTTGTTCTTAGTCTTTGAGAGTCTCTTATGTTTTATCTCCCTCCCTCTCTGTGTCTTTTTTTTCTTTCCCCTCTTCCCCTCCCCCTGGCCAGCCCCAGCTTTGACACTAACCTGCTGAGTGACCTTCAACAAGTCCCTTCCATGCTCTGGGCCTCAGTTGCAGCCCTCCGAGTGGGGAAATGAGACTATCCCCCTCCCGTCCTTATAATCTGAGGGCTCTGCAGTTATTATACGAGTCAGCTGTTCTCAGAGGACCTTTCGTTTCTGTGCATCCGGTACAAGCGAATTCGTCATGTAGATTCGGATTTTCGGAGTCATAATTTGCCTCGAGTTTCTGAGAACTCTTTGCCTGAAAGACTGCCGGGGTCAAGCATGCCACCAGCACACGGAAGAGGCTTTTTCCCAGCTCCCTGGTGAGGACGAGAAGCAAGAACTCCATCGTAGCCCAGGGGAAGGGCTGACATTTGGTGAGATGTCTGTATTTAAATCCCACCACTTGACATCTGTTTCCAATTAATCTGCCGTGTTAAGAGGGATGCTGCCCGGAGCACAGGACTCAAGCTCAGCTCGCGAGGCGGAGGGAGGCAGCCGTAAAGAGTCAGTGCACACCCAGTACGCCTGCTCCCTCCCACTCACACCCCCAGGGGCTCCCACACACCCCTCGGGACCACCTGGCCTGCAAGGTGCCCGAGGATGTACGCCACTCCTCTCTCCGCAACTTACACTTCAGCAAGACCGGCCATGATGAGTTCGAAGAACTAAAAGCAAAGCCAAGGTCACTGGGTATACTGAGCAGAGAGTGGCACGGGGTGGGTGGGCAGGTGGGCAGGGGCCAGATCGCGCAAGGTCTCGTAGGCTGAAGGAAGGAGTCCCGTTTTTCTTCGGGGTCTGGTGGGAAATGAGACAGTCCAGTTTGCACATTTACAAGATCTCTCCGGCCGCTCCATGGAGAACAGGTTGGACAGAGGCAAGACTAGGAGGGGAACATCATTTCAAACCACGCTGGAAAAGGCAACGCTGTGGACACAGTAAAAAGACCAGCAGGGGCCAGGGGTCAGGGGGGAGGAGGAGAGAAATAGGTGGAGGCCAGAGGCTTTTTAGGCGGTTGAACTACTCTGTAGGATACCATGAGGATGGACACGCGTCATTGTACGTTTATCCAGACCCATAGAACGGACGACACCGGGGGTGAGCCCTAGCGCAAATTATGGGCGCTGGGCGATGATGTGTCACTTGTAGGTTCATCGACTATAACAGATGTGCCGCTGGTGGGGGATGTCACTAGTGGGGGAGACTGTGCCTGCGTGGGGACAGCGGTGTGTGGGAAATCTCTACTTTGCGTTCAGTGTCGCAAAACCTAAAACCGCTCTACAAAATACAATCCATCCACCAAAAAAAATTTAAAACCTACAGCCGCCTGGGTGCCTCAGTCAGTTACGCGTCCAACTTCAGCTCAGGTCATGAGCTCACAGTTCGTAAGTTCCAGCCCCGCATAGGGTTCGCTGCTGTCAATGAGGAGCCCACTTCCGATCTTCTGTCTCCCTCTCTCTCTGCCCCTACCCCACTGTTTCTCTCTCTCTCTCTCTCTCTCAAAAATAAACATAAAAATCTTGTTTAAAAACATTAAATTGACCTGTTTCTGTTCACTTGTTTTCATGTGGCAGCAAGGAAATGTGAACTTTCAGCTGTGGCTCCCACTATGTCCCCACGGGCTGGCAGTGAGTTAGAAGGGATGGTGGCTGTTTAGAGTAGGGTAGGTAGGTAGCGGTGGCAAATGCGAAAGCCGAAGCCGTGTCTGAGGTGTGTGTCGGAGGTGGTACCGGCAGGTCTCGCTGATAAATGGGATGTTGGGAACGAGCGAGGGAAAGGGGAACATGAGCGATGATGGCTGCGGTTCTGGCCTGAGCGCGTGGGTGGATGGTGATGTCATTCCCTCGAATGAGGAGGGAAGACAGTGGGAAGGGACCAGTGAGTTCCTTTGGGACAAAGCGAGTTTGAGACACCTCCGGGATGCCAAGTAAAGATGTCAGACAGACAACTGGCTACACCAGCCTAGAATATTCAGAAGCAAAGTCTGGGGAGAAGACCTAAATTTGGAAGCAATCGCTCGGAAAAACTGGGTCCCTCTTCTGTATGTGAATCTCACCAGAGACAGAGAGACAGACAGATGGACAGAACTTTTAACCGCACTCCTCTGCTCTCTCCCTTAGAGCAAAGCCTTCCGAATATGCAAATATTCTCTCTGGCTTTGAGTCTTCTCTGCATATCACCAGCTCTCTCCTCTTCACCGCCCCCACCAGATAAACCCCCTTTCTTGGCTCGCCCACCCCCCCCCCAAACTAGCCAGGCAAAAGACTGTGGCAAAGGCACCCATTGCAGACAGTCTTCATCGGAGCGCCGCGGGTCGGGATGTTTGCACAAATGCCTCACGGCATCATTTATCTTGAGGGATGTCAACTCGAAAAATGTTAGTTCATGTCACTGTCGGTGTAAATGCCAAAAATTAGCTCTCTTTCATCAGAAAACGGAATAATTAACTTTGCAACTGTTTCCAAAACTGCTAATTAATGGGTTTTACCCACTTGACTTGTCAGGCTGCCTTGCGAGCTGAGCAGCGCCTCGGCCCCTGGAGGATTCCCGCCCTCCCCTGCTCTCCGTCCCCCGCAGCCGGAGTCAGAAGAAGTTGCAGGCAAACAAGTGGAGACAGGCAAGACCGAAGGAAGGGCCACCATGTTGGAGTTACGCGTTGCCTTTTCCTTTCAAACCCGGTCTCCCGCCACTTTTCTCTGCCCCGTGACCGTCCTCGGTTGATCTCAAAAGGGCAGGGCTCAGCCTTAGTCGATGGGCTCTCCATCCACCTGGCGTCCAAACTTGAAGGTCAAATCGCATGCCTCTCTCCTCAACCAAAGTGCTGGGCGTGGTGGTTCAAGACTTAGGCCCTGGAGGCAGGCCGATGTGGGTTTCAAGGCCAGGTTGAGTTCCTCCCGGCTGTGCGTCCTTAAGCAAGACACTTCCCCTCCCACTCCCTCAGTTTCCTCATCTGTAAAATGGGATTCACAGTAGACTTAAGTGGTGCGGTGGTTGAAAGCTTAAGGGAGGTGACAGATACACAGTCTTGGGTACAGTACTTCAGATATTAAGTCATCAACAAACAGGGCTCTTAGTACATCTTTTACCCCATTTCCATCTACAGGCCACTCCCCTTCACCTGGATTCTTGCCTCTTCACTGATAGCCAGCCCGTCCCTCACCGGGATTGCCAGAGAAGTGTCCCCGCCATGCGAATCCGAGCGCACGGTGAACTAGACCACTGGTCCAATCCTTACTCTCCTGCATCAGGATCACACGTCCGAATCCTTCACCTTGTACCGTTGCAGGGCCTCCCCCTGTAGATGGAGTGTACGGCCCCACCCCACTGATATTTTTAGTTCCTTTGTTTAACTGCAGTTAAATACACATGAAATTTACCATCTTCTCTTTTACTAGCTGCTAAACGGGATCTGTCAGCTCCGAGCCGGTGACCGATTGACAAGGGAGGGGTGTATCAAAGGGGCAGGCACACTTTTTGCTCCAAAACTCTCCACTGAACCGGCCGAAGCCTCTCTCCAGCCAACACCACATCCCGACCTAACTTTCTTCCTCTGTTTTATCGTGTTTCCTTAGCGTCCCTTCTCCTGAATGGGGAGAAGTGAACACTAAACATGTTCCCAGTGACCCTCATGAGCGTAATAAATGCCGGTTTTCTTAAACCACTGAGTTTTGAGGTGTTTTGTCACATGGCATTAGGAACTGATACAATTAGAGCTCGTGACAGGTAGAATATCGTTCAGCCGTTAAAAATGATGGTGGGGCTCTGTGTGTCGACTCCAGAACAATGACTTATTCAAAGCAGTCTTGCTTAAGAAGAATCGGTCACAATAATGTGTGTAGGGCAGTGTTCTTTCTGTTAAAGAAAATTAGTACATGGGATATTCAGGTACAGAGAGACGTACAGCGGGGACTTCGGTGGTTAACAGGGTCTATCCCTGTGCGGTGGGCTTGTGGACAACGTATTATTTTTGTCTTTGTACTTGTTTTCTACCATCTAATGTTTAAATTGAATTTTCTTTTTTATCTGAATTAAAGTTCTTTGAGTCAAAACAACAAAATTACCCACTTAGCCATTTTTAAGTGTACAGTTCATCAGTGTTAAGTACATTCATGGTGTTGTGCAACAAAACTCCAGAACGCTTTCCTCTGGCCAAACTGGAGCTACCACTCCCCATTCCTCCCTCCCCCCGGCCCCCGGCAACCGCCATTTTACTTTCCATCTCTATGAACGTGACCACTGTAGGGACTTCATATAAGTGGGATCATGCAGTGTTCGTCCTTTTGTGTCTGGCTTATTTCCCTCAGCATCATGTCCTCAAGCTGCATTCTTGCTGTAGGATGTGTCAGAATCCTCTCCCTTTCTAAGGCTGAATAGTATTCCTATGGTGTTGGGCTTAGCCATGTGACTTGGTGTGGCCAATGAAATGTTAGCAGAAGGATGGGATGCATGCAGGATCTTTATACATGCTTGCATAGCTTGTCTTGGCTTCCTGTGCTCCAGACCCACAGAGCTGAGGCCAGGCATCTGATGGTTATTCCCCTGCAACCCCATCCCTGCCCGGAGCCCTCTCTCGATGCATTAAATGTGTACTTCCCACTTATGATGGAGGCTCCTGACTTGAGAGAGCTCTTGATAACCCATCCTATCCCAGCCAAAGGTCTGCCTTCTCCCAGCACAAGCATACCACCAGGCAACAAACTCACAGGCCGCAGAACAGGAAGGCTCACAGACCAAACTGAGATGCTCAAAGCCTGCCATTCACTAAACCGAATACAACACAAAGCAAAAAAGAATGAAAAACAAAGACATGAGGTTAGCTGACACGTTTGAGACAGGGTGTAAGGAGTGCAATGGCCCAATGGCCCTGGAGCCCTGGGGTATGTAATGTTCATATGTCCTACCTCCTTCTCTACCACATCAGCCTGCCCTGCTGCTGTGTGGCTCAGAGGACCAGAGCTGAGGTTTGAGCACGGGGGGTTCAACAGATGGAAGGTGCCTGGGTCAATCAAGCATAGACACTTGTAAAGAGACAAGGCAAATGTGCATGCCTGGCCACTGCTGCAGTCTTAACACTCACTTCCGGACAGCCCAGGGCTTTATTCTTATTTCTTGGACAGAGCGTATGTGGGGAAGAACAAGACCAGGAATGGTAACACCAATGGGTGGACTGTTTAGGGATGACCTGTTAGAAATGGTACAATCATGACTTGATCTTTCCACCCATTTCTATTGATAGTACTCTTGTTTGTTTTACCATAGAAACCATTGACTCCATCTCTGACGAGCAGGTTGCTAACATTCTTACTATCTGTATTCCACACATCTTATGAATTCTGCCGGAGTCTCGGGAGCTTACTCATTGTGTGTACTTAACACGTCCTCCAAGTTTTGCCTCTGTTGCATAAGCTAGAAGCTTATGTACTATCTATGCCAAACACTTTGTGGAAGATTCATCCATCGTATTTGTTTTTCTTGTCCTTGTTGGCAGAATTACATGTTCTCAAGGAATACAGCAAAAACATGTTACCCTTTCCAAACTACCCACGTTCCTGCCACTCCATCACCTCCACCTCAGTCCATACTGCTACCATCTTTCGCCCAATCCACCTGTAAATGGTGTCCCCACTGCCACACTGACCACCCACGCAGCAACCGGAGTATGGCATCTGAAAGGGAACTCTCTTCCTGCTCCACCCGGCCATAGAGTCTGAACTCCTAAGTGGCATTAAGGCCTATTGTGACATGGCCACAGCGACCTCTCCTACCCTCTCCTCACCATCCCCACACCATGCACTCTCAACTCCAGCCCTGCCTAGAATGATATCCTTCCTGCGTGCCCGCTCAGCTCCTACACTCCAGTCCAGAACCAGCTCAGGTGTCACCTCCTGTGGTGGCTGGTTTTCTGAGTCTACTTGACTGGGATGAGGGGTACCCGGAGAGCTGGTAAAACATTATATCTGCGTGTATCCGTGAGGCTGTTTCTGGAAGACATTAGTATTTGATTCAGTAGACTAACTAAAATGACATCTGCCCCCACCAATGTGGGCAGGCCTCAGCCAATCCACGGAGGACACAAATGAAACAAAAAGGCAAAGGAAGAGAAGGGTCATCTCTCCCTCCCTCTCCCTCTCTCTCCCTCTTCTTGATCTGAGACATCCATCTTTGCCTACCTCTGACGTTGGCGCTTCTGGTTCTCAGGCCTTAGGACTCTAACACTTCCCTCGACAGCTCCTAGACCTCCATGTCTAGGTCTAGACCTGCTGGATCTCCAGGTGCTCCACCCGGCAGCAGATAGCGGGACTTTTCAGCCTCCATAACCATATGAGCCAATTCCTTTAATAAATGTCGCATATCTACCTATCTATCTATCATCTACATATCTATTTACCTATCTATCCATCCATCCATCCATCCATCCATCCATCTATCTATCTATCCATCCATCCATCTATCCATCTATCTATCCATCCATCCATCTATCCATCTATCTATCCATCCATCCATCCATCCATCCATCCATCCATCCATCCATCCATCTATCCATCCATCCATCCATCCATCCATCCATCCATCCATCCATCTATCCATCTATCTATCTATCCATCCATCCATCTATCCATCTATCTATCTATTTATCTACCCATCCATCCATCTATCTATCTATCTATCTACTCATCCTATTGGTTCTGTTTCTTGAAACCCTAACTTACACACCTCTTCTGGGAACCAGTAAATATTTGGGGAGAAAAGAAAGGAAGGAGAATGGCAAAGGGAAGGGAAGACAGAGGGAGGGAAGGACGAAGGGAGAAGAGCTATAACCACCTACTATAGAAGGAACTATTCCCAGAAGTGATCATTGTCCTGCCCCGCTAGGTATTTAAGCAAAAGACTGACTGATGTCTAGGGAAAAAAAAAACAAAAACAGAAATCATTCAAATGCAGAATGTGCAGTCGTACAAGCTATAGTCAATGATCTTTCCTTGGATTCTGGGTGTTCTAATTATCTCTTGATGCAAAACAAATTACCCTGATACTTAGCGGCTTAAAACAACAGCCGTTTTATTATGTTTCTTGATTTTGTGGCAAGGTTCATCCGGGCCATTTTTCTGCTCTCTGTGGCACTGTGGGCACTTGGTGGTTGGTATTCAGTCATCTGAGCTGGGCTGGAGGATCCAAGATGGCATCACTCACAGGTCTGGACATTGGCAAGGAGTAGAAGGCTGGACTCAGCTGAGCACCCCCTTCTCTGTGTAGACTCGGAGCTTGTCCATGAAGTGTGTCTGGAAGTGTGGTCAGACTTCTTCGATGGCAGCTCAGGCTCCAGGAGACCAAGCTGAACGTTGCCAATCCTTTTAAAAACTAGACCGAGAACTGGCATGGCAGTACTTCCTCCATACCCAGCTTTAGTCAAATCAGTCACAAGCCAGCCCAGATCCAAGTGGAGAAAAAAATAGAGATTCACCCATCTCTTGATGAGGTGAATATCAAAAGAATCACAGCCATTCATAAATTTCTGGTGCAGAACCAATGGCCACACATCTAGAAAGACTTACTAGGGGCGCCTGGGTGGCTCAGTCGGTTGGGCGGCCGACTTCAGCTCAGGTCATGATCTCGCGGTCTGTGAGTTCGAGCCCCGTGTCGGGCTCTGTGCTGACGGCTCAGAGCCTGGAGCCTGCTTCCGATTCTGTGTCTCCCTCTCTCTCTGCCCTTCCCCTGTTCACACTGTGCCTCTATGTCTCTCAAAAATAAATAAACATTAAAAAAAAAAATTAGAAAGACTTACCAGGACTGGGAACGGTCCAGGGAAAACAACTTCTGAACCCCGGACCCAAGGCAACTGTGAAAGACAACATACGTTTATTGGTGTTTAAAGCCACTTAGTTTGGGAGTAATTTGTTACACAGCAACAGATTATAAATACAGATATCTTCTCCAAATGGTCTTGTCCAAAATCGAACCCTGGGAGGAAGGCAACCAGGGACTGAACTTGTGATACATTTTAGGATAAGAACTTAGAGAATTTAAAGAAATTATCAGACTGGATCTTCAAATTCTCCTATCTCAGGGACAGTTCTCATTCATGTATTCATTTAATGAATATTTACGAGTGCCCACCATGTGCCGTGCACTAAGCAAAGTGGTAGAGACAGAAGGATGAGTAAAAACAGACGCGGTCGCCCAAATTGCAGGCGTCTATAAGAGCATCCGTTCTGGGCCCTGCCCTGCCCTGTGACCTGGAAGGCACACCCTGTAGGCGGTACTGGGGCCCCAGGCAGCTTCCATCATTCGCAGCCTCCGTCTAAGCCCACCTCGCTCTCTGCTCTTCATCCCTGGGGTCATTTCTTGGAAAAGATCGCCCTCGCCCCACTACTTGGACCTAGCTCTCTGACTTCTGGCTTCCCCCGTAAGCGCGAGACCCAAACCAGAGTCAGGGACGGCAACGCCACTGCGAGCCGGCCCGGAAGTCCAGGCCGCCAGCCTGGAGGGCGCTCAGGCCCCCTTCTTCCCTGCGCCTCCACGGACTGCTGGCCGCCCCGGCTGAACTGAGACAGTTATCCCTGGCCCGGGCTGGCTCTTCGCTTCCCCTCGGGCCCACGAGCCATTGTCCCCGGCCAGCGAGGCGCATCTCGGAAGCACCATGTCCTCGGGCTCTTTTTCCTGCTCTGCCTGGATTGGGCTCATTTACTAAAAATTAGTTGGGAATGAAAGAAGCCCCTAGTTTATTAGCGTGCTATTATTCCCCTCCCGCCGTCCCCCTGCCGCATGATGGATTGCCTGGTGAGGGGACGCAGCCCCAGCCCGGGAGTGAGCAAGCTCGGCGCGGTCCCCGGCGCAGACAGATGGGGAGGCCGAGTCCTGACCATGATTGATTAGCTCCGCAAAGCCTGTTGAGCGGAGTTCCATCAAGATTGATGCTTTCTCCTCATAACAGCATTTCCAAAAAGTTTCTATTACATTTTGATTATGTTTATAGAATCTCGCTGGTCCGGGGGAAGATGAAATCTCGTTCCCAGTGTGTGTGTGTGTGTGTGTGTCTGTGTGGGCCGTCGCAGGGCCTCTGCCCAGGGCCCCTCACTTTGCGGGCAGCAGGAAAGACCTCCCTTGCCTCCCAAGATCAAGCTGGAGGAAGCCAATGTCCACTCTCCCGGTCCCTGAGGTCCGGTCTCACGGCAGCTCTGGTTTTGGAGGGCAACTCCCACAGGCGTTCTAAGGCCCTGGGCCTGAGACCGACAGGAGATTGGAGAAGGGACCGGGGAGCCCTCGTCTTTCTCCCTGGCTCCCCGGGTCACAGTGCAGGGCCTTGCCTAACGTCCGGTAAGCTCCATGCTCAAATATTTATCCGAATGTGTCTCTCTGTGCATGTGTGTGTTACACCTTACCCCTTGAGGGATTTGGGTGATTAACAGGAAATGATAAAAAAATAAAATTAAATTAAAAAAAAGAATAGAGAACAAGAATGAGGACCAAGGGAATGCAAATCAGCCCAGAACAGCGAGTCCAAAATGAAGAAGTAAAATTATGCATGCAGTCAAGTAAGGTCCCACAGTCTGGTGTGAGTTTCCTGAGAGCCAAAGAGAAAAGGGGAATAAAATCAGTTTCCTTAGGTCTTACTGTCCTTAATTTAAAAAATGAAAAACTCCAGTTCCTCAGAGGACTCAATTCTTCCATTGAGAGTTTCTTCCATTTTAATTCTAAAGGAAATTTCATACGAGACACTTCTTCATTAGAGACTGTGAGAAACTTGTTAAGCCAGTTACAATGTTAAGCCAGTTGACACTATTGACATTTTGGGTGGATAATTTTTGTTCCGGGGTCGAAGACCCTTAAGTGTAGGACCCTTAACATCATTCCTGGCCTCTACCCACAAGGTGCCCGTAGCAACCCCTTCTCACTGGAGACAGCCAAATATATCTCCAGACATTGTCAAATGTCCCCCGGGGTCAGGTTGCTAGATTCAGCAAATAGAAATTCAAGATGTCCAGTAAAATTTGAACAAAGGATAATATAATGATGAATGAATAATGAATAATATTTAATTTTAAGTATGCCCCATGCAGTATTTGGGACATACTTATACTAAAAATTATTCATTTTTTTATCTGAAATGTAACTGAAAATCAAATATAATTCAAATATAACTGAGAATCCTGTGTTTTATCAAATAACCCCTCCTGATGGACAACCTCATCTGATGGGAACAAGAACCTCAGAAACCTTTCAAACCTGAAATACTACAAGGTACTCACTCCCTACACCAACTATTTTTAAGTGTTATAATGGTGGAAATGTGTTTTTCTTCAGTGCTTCTATTTATTTATATGTAACCAACAGTTTTTTTTTTCTGTTTCCTATCTTTTTTAGGACAGGAAATATCCTAAATATTGTGAAATAACTTGCAAATAAGCGACACCAATTTTTTCACCAAAAATGAGCAAACCCTCTGATTGGGAACTTCTATGTTAATGGCCTCAAAATAGCTCTTCAGGTAATGCAGCCGGGGACTCCAGAAAGTTCTCATAACATCCATAGAAGGAGCCAAGAACATAAATCTACAATATAACTTTATGAGGGTTGATGGGGGAGCTGGGTGGAGGGTGGGCTAAATGGGTGATAGGCATTAAGGAGGGCACTAGTCTGGTTGAGCACTGGGTGTTGCATGTAAGTGACGAATCACTAAATTCTACTCCTGAAACCATTATTACACTACATGTTAACTAAGTAGAGTTTAAACAAAAATTTGAAAAGAACACAAGCAATTCTTCAGAATTCTAAACAATATCATCTTTCCACACTGTCTTCTGCTTGATGTAAGACACGGTACAGCAACCTGCCCATGGCTTACGAGCCCAGAATCCCTCTGCAAAAAGGCAACAGGTGAGTTTCACGTTCTGACCCTGAATGACCTCATGCTGGCTTCCTGTGTCCACTGGGATTACTAAACAGACTCGAGCCATCTTTAGAAAGAATCCATACTTGGATTACTCAGTCATAAAAAAACTGGCTAAGCTTTTGGAAAAGTAGCAAGTTGGATGCCTTCCTCATTCTTCATTCCAAAGTAAATTCCATTTTGATAAGTGTATCAAAACTCTTAACCATAAAAATGAAATCAGGATAATACTAGAAAAAATATGGGATAATTTTTAGAATTTCAGAATGGAAAAAGGCTTTCTGTGTTGGCTTCTGGACACAAAATCTAGGAGCCATTGAATAAAAGAAAAGATTGAGAGAGTCAATTACATTCTAAAAAACTTAACTCTCCACATGGCAGAGAGAAAAAAGAACAACAGACTCAGAGAAAAATATAAGCACCATACAATAGAGAACTAATTTCTCTATTATAGAAAGAGGTCCTCACAAATCAATAAAGGGAAAAAATAGAAAATTGGGTTTAAAAAAGAACATGAACACAGAGTTCCCAGAAAAAGAAAGACACATGGAACAGTGGTCAGCCTCACTCAGATAGAAATTAAAGACGCAGTTTTAATTTTTTTTCTTTTAATGTTTTATTTATTTTTGAGAGAGAGACGGAGTATGAGTGGGGGAGGGGCAGAGAAGGAGACCCAGAATCTGAGACAGGCTCCAGGCTCTGAGCTGTCAGCACAGAGCCCAACTCGGGGCTAGAACTCGTGAAGCATGAAATCATTACCTGACCTGAAGTCGGACGCTTAACCAACTGAGCCACCCAGGCGCCCCAAAACCACAATTTTAAACCTCTTTTATCTATCAGGTGGGCAAAGATCAAAGTGTTTTGTTTTTGTTTTTATTTATTGTTTATTTTTTTAATGTTTTATTTTTGAGAGACAGAGAGAGAGAGAGAGAGAGAGAGACAGACTATGAGCAGGGGAGGGGCAGAGAGAGAGGGAGACACAGAATCCGAAGCTGACTCCAGGCTCTGAGCTGTCAGCACAGCTGACATGGTGGTACTTGAACTCACAGACTGTGAGATCATGACCTGAGCCAAAGTTGGGTGCTTAACCAACTGAGCCACTCAGGCGCCCCAAGATCAAAATGTTTAATAATGTGCCATCGGTAAAAACTGGAGGAACAGACACAGACGCTATTGTTGGAAACAAGTACACTGGTGTTCACCCTTGGAAGGCATTTTGGCAGTATGTATTCAGATTTCAAATATGGAAGTCCACTTCAGGTACTTATTCCGCAGATACTCTCATATATGGGAATAAAGATGCATGAACAAGACTATTCATGAAAGTGTTTTGTTTATAGTAAAAGTTTGTTAATAAGCTGGATGTCCACCGCTAGGAACTTCTTCCGTAGATAATGATATCCATGAAAAGAAATGCTAGGGAGCAGCTAAGAAATAAGGGACGGCTGCTGAAAATGCAGTGCTAAGGAATGATCTCCAAGATAAGCGAAAAAAAAACAAAGACATATAGAGGATAGTAAGGAAACAGAAATATACAAATCTGCCTTTCATGTCCATATCCAGTCCTCGTGGAGCTATGCCCACGAACCTGGTTATGTGGATTTTCTCTGGGAAGTGCCTATAAAGACCTGGAATGAAAGATGAAGACATGACTCACTTTTTAATGAGTACTCTTTTGAACTGTTTAGACATTTTTTATCATGTGCATGTAACTTTTCAAAATGAAATACTTTAAAAAATTTAATAAAAATGCCCAATTGCACTTAAAGAAATTTATTCTGTGGAATTAACTGGAGACAGGTGCTACAATTTATGCTCCAAAATGTTTATTATAATGTTATTTATAATAGCGAAAAATTGGAAACATCTAATTATAGAAGATTGATTTAATTAAATTATAATATATCCATACAGGTAGAATATTTTCAACCATTGAAAAATCACATTCATAAAGAACGACTTAACGGGGCATGTGGGTGGCTCAGTCCATTTAAGCATTAGTTCAGGTCATGATCTCAAGGTCATAAGATCGAGCCCCACGTCAGGCTCTGTGCTGGGTGTGAAACCTGCTTGGGATTCTCTCTCCCTTGCTCTCTGTCCCTCTCCCCCACCAATGCTCTCCCTTTCTCTCTCTCTCAAATAAAAATAAAATAAATAAAATTTTAAAAAAGTAAAGAATGACTTAAGAGGTGAGAAAATGGTCATGAGTTGTTATTAAGTGAAAAAAATCAGGTACAAAATAGTATGTGTGGTATGATCCTGATTTTTCTCAAACACACACACACACACACACACACACACACACACACACAGAAATGTTTATGGGACAGAAAAGGTATTCCCCACATGTTAGCAGCCATGCAGATACACAGGTAACTTATATTCTTTTCCTCATACTTTCTATATATTCCACATTTCCTACAAAGAAATACTAATTTTATAATAAACAGGCATTAAATATTATATGAAAAAAACATAAATTTCCACTGGCCCACTAACGTGATATGAAAAAGAAATTGATTTTCACTTAGATGGATACTGGTTCCTAGACACTCCATGGGGCTTAGGGTCTGCCTTTATTAAATGAAAAGACTGAGTTCTAGTGGGGGATTGTTTGGAGATCAGCCTAATCTTGGGTGAAAGACTCAGTCATCCCAATTAGAGGCCACGTCTCAGTCCCATGGGATTCACGTGAGGCTGGAGGGAAGGGAAGACAGAGGTTCTGTCCCCTTGATATCACCTGGAACTCTTCCCCACATGTTTTTGGCTAAAACCAATACTTCTATTTCTAGCAGAAAGCTATAGCAGCTCCTCCAAATCCATCAAGCCTTCAAAGCCCACCGCATCCAGGCAGCACTCCCTGATACCACCTCCTCTGCTTCCTTAGGACATGGTGTGGGCACCTCTCTTCCAGTCTCCAGTTAGCTACTGTACTGTAAAAGTATTTTAAATTTATTAATAACACCTCCCATTTTGTCCCACACTCTCGGCTAAACCCATTACATCCATCCAGTCACTCAACCTTCACAACAACCCTATGACGAAGCCTCTATAAATCGTACAGTTGAGCCAACTGAGGCACAGAACCCAGTTACTCACTCAGGATCTTGCAAACAACGATGGTAGCATCAGGACTCAGGCTTAGTTTAGTGATTTCAAAGACCATAATCTCAGCTATCATGAAATGTTGAACTCTTTCCAGATATGCAACTCAGAATCAGAGCCTCTTTCTCCTGGACAGATCCAGCCAACTATTCATTTCTTCCGACAGCAGCAACTGAATATTGCCTTGGGAGACACTCGAACCTCGTTGCATGCAGTGTTTCTGGGGCTATCACAGAAGGTATCCCACCTTTCCCGGTCAGGGGACCCCAGCCGAGTCAATCATGCTCATTTCCAGGAGTTTGAATTTCAAGTGGGTGATACAAACACAGAAAGGACAGAGGCCCCTTGATCCAGCTGGTCTTCGATTCCTGATAACTGGAGTCTATCCTCGGGGTCAGACCTATTGACTTTACCTGCACCAGAAAATTCCTGTTTGCTTGGGTTAGCCAGAGTTTGCTCAATTTAGTTTGCAACCTGACCCTACCTGAAAGGGCCAGTATCTACGATATGAAAAGAACTCTCAAAATTCAAGAGTGAGACACAAAAATTCTCAAGAAAATAAAAATGTTACAGTAACATGTGACCAAGTGGCACTTACCTCAGAGTGCAAGCTTGGCTGAACATACAAAAACCAATCAATGCAATATCATATTAATAGAATAAAAGACAAAGACAAAAACCATACGATCATCTCAACAGATGCATAAAAAGCATTTGAAAAATCAATATCCATTTATTAACAAACTAAAAATATACTTAACCCACCAGTAATATAACTGAACCTTCTCAACCTAGTAATGGCCATCTATAAGGGAAAAAAAAAAACAGATACCATCATATTCAGTGGTGACAAATTGGGTGTTTTCCTTCTGAGATCAGGAACAAGACAAGGATGTCTGCTCTTGCCACTTGTCTTCAGCATCGTACTAGAAGTTCTAGCCAGGATTATTAAACAAGAAAAAGAAACAAAAGGGGGCACCTGGGTGGCTCAGTTGGTTAAGCATCCGACTTTGGCTCAGGTCATGATCTCGTGGTTTCTGAGATCGAGCCCTGCGTCAGGCTCTGTGCTAACAGCTCAGAGCCTTGAGCCTGCTTCAGATTCTGTGTCTCCCTCTCTCTCTGCCCCTCCCCTGCTCATACTCTCTCTCTCTCTCTCTCTCTCTCAAAAATAATAAATAAACATTTTAAAAATTTAATAAAAAAATAAAAAGAAATAAAAGGAAGACAGAAACAAAAGGCATAATTTCCAGATTGGGAAACAAGAAGTAAAACTATCTGTAGGCACAGATGACGTGATCTTACATGTAAAAAATCCTAAGAAGTTCACTAAACATGAGTTAGAAAAAGTAATGAGTTCAGCAATCTTACAGGATACGAGATCAATATGCAAAAATAGACTGTTTCTATACACTTGCAATGAACAATCCAAAAATGAAATCAAGAAAACAATTTTATTTACAATAGCATCAAAAAGAATAAAATACTTAAGAATAAATCTAGCGAAAGAAGTGCAAGACTCCCACACTGAAAACCATAAAGATATCATTAAAAAAGTCAAAGACCTAAATAAATAGAAAGATAGTCCAGGCTAATGTATTGTAAGACTTAATGTTAAGATGGCAAGTACTCCTCAGATAGACCAATAGGATTCCTTCCAAAACTTTCCGTTGATTTTTTTTATTTTACAGAAATTGACAAGCTGATCCTAAAAATATGTATGGAAATGCAAGAAGAGACAAAAACAATGGACAGAAGAGACAAAATTATCTTGGAAAAGAAGAACAAGATTGAAGGACTCACACTTCCCAATTTGAAAACTTACACTATAGCTACAGTAATCAGGACACTGTGGTACCAACATAAGGACAGAAGTCTAGATCAATGAAGTAGAATTCAAAATCCAAAAATAAACCCTTACTTTTATGGTCAATTTATTTTCAAGAATGGTGCCAAGAGAATTCAATAGAGAAAGAATGGCCTTTTCAGAAAGTAATACTGAGACAACTGGGTATCCACGTGCAAAAGAATGAAGTTGGGCCCCTTCCACACGTTCTATGAAAATTAACTCAAAATTGATCAGTGACCTAAATGTAAGAGCTAAATCCGTAACAGTCCTGGGACAAAACGTAGGAGTAAATCTTCATGTCCTTGGACTGGGTAATCATTTCTTCGATAAGACACCAAAAACACAAACAATGAAAGAAAAAAAGTAGATAAATTGAATTTCATCAACATTAAGAACTTTCATGCATCAAGAGACACTATCAAGAAAGCAAAATGACAATCCATAGAATGGGAGAAAATATTTGTATATAATATATCCAACAAGAGATTTGTGTGTGTGTAAAGAACTCTTACAGGGGCCCCTGGGTGGCTCAGTCGGTTGAGTGTCTGACTTTGGCTCAGGTCATGATCTCATAGTTCATGGGTTCAAGCCCCACATCAGGCTCTGTGCTGACAGGCTCGGAGCCTGAAGCCTGCTTCGGATTCTGTGTCTCCCTCTCTCTCTGCCCCTCCTCCGCTCATGCTCTGTCTCTCTCTGCCTCAAAAACGTAGCATTAATTTAATGTAAACATTTAAAAAAATTTTTAATAAAAATTTTAAAAAAGAACTCTTACAACTCAACAATGGCAAAAAGGACAAATAACCCAGTTTAAAAATGGGAAAGATTTGGAATAGACATTTCTCCAAATAATTTATACAGATTGCCAATTAGCACACAAAAAGATGGTCAACATTTTTAGTCATTAGGGAAATGGAAATCAAAACTACGATGAGGTAGCACTTCATGTCCACTGGGAGGGCTATGATAAAAAGATGGAATAACAAATGTTCGGGGCGGGGTGGACGTATTGAGCCCATACTTTGCTAGCAAGAGGATAAAACGGTACATCCACTCTGGAAAACAGCTCGGAACTTCCTCAAAACATGGAGTTTCCATAAGACCCAGCAATTCCATTCCTACACATATATACACGAGACTTGACAACATGCTGATGCAAAAATTTGTACACAGATATTCATAGCAGCATTATTCGTCACAGCCCCAAAAGGGAACAACACAAATGTATATCTGCTGTTGAATGGATAAACAAATTGTGAGAGATCCACCTAATGGAATATTATTCACCCCCAAAAATGGATGAAGTTCTGGGGCGCCTGGGTGACTCTGTCGCTGGACCATCTGACTCTTGATTCCAGCTCAGGTCATGATCTCACAGTTCGTGGGATCAAGCCCACATCAGGCTCTGCGCTGATGGTACAGAGACTGCTTGAAATTTTCTCTCACACTCTCTCTCTGCCTCTCTCTCTCTCTGTCTCTCAAAAATAAATAAATATTTTTTTAAATGGATGAAGTTCTGAAACATGCTACAACATGGGTGAAACTTGAAAACATTATAAGAAATGAAGGAAGTCAGATACCAAGAGTCATATATTGTAAAATTCATACAGTGGTGGCCAGGGACCGGGCAAAGGGGAATAGAGAGTGACTGAACAGGCATGGGGTTTCATTCTGAGTCGATGAAACGTTCTGAAATTAGGTAATGATGCTCAATATACAACTTTGTTAATATACCAAAAATCGCTCAATTGTGCCCTTTAAAAGAGTGGATTTTATGATATGTGAATTATATCTCAATAAAGCTGGGGGTTTTTTTTAATAAAAAAAACTCAAAACAAACTCAGTAAGGAAGCAAGCAATCCAAGTAGAAAACGGGCAAAAGATACAAAGAGACAGGTCGCAGAAGATGATACACAGGTGTCAGAGAAGCACCTGAAAAGATGTTCAACATCATTAGCCATTAGGAAGATGCAAATTAAAGCCACAATGAAACCCGTTAGACTGACAAAAATAAAAACTAGTAACAACACCAAATGCTGGCAAGGATGCAGAGAAACCGGAACACCCTTACATTGCTAGCGGGACTGTAAAATGATAAAACCATCTGGAAAACAATTTGGCGGTTTGTTCTAAAAAATCAAGCATGCAGTTATCATGTGACCTAGCAATTATCCTCTTGGGTAATTATCCCAGAGAAATGAAAGTTTATGTTCATACGTAGGTGAAACCGTATGAAAACCTATACATGAATGCCCGCGATTGCTTTATCAGTAATAGTGCAAAGCTGGAAATAACCCAGACAAAGGATGAAAAATCTCTGGTACTCCCATAGCTTGGAATACTACTTGGCAAGAAAAGGGAATGACTTGTCGATGGACACAACCTGGATGAATCTCCAGGGAATTACGCTGAATTTTCTAAAAGCTCCCCAAAAGGTTGCATACTGTATTATTCCATTTATGTAAGATTTGAGGGTGGGGGGAAGCTTAGAAATGAAGACTGGATTAGTGATTGCCAGGAGTTGTAAACCGAGGGCTAGGAAATAGGAGGGAGGTGGGGATGATTATTTAAGGGCAACAGGGCCGCCTGGGTGGCTCAGTCGGTTAGGCGGCCGACTTCGGCTCGGGTCATGATCTCGCGGTTTGTGAGTTCGAGCCCCGAGTCGGGCTCTGTGCTGACGGCTCAGAGCCTGGAGCCTGCTTCCGATTCTGTGTCTCCCTCTCTCTCTGCCCTTCCCCTGCTCACTCTCTGTCTCTATGTCTCTCAAAAATAAATAAACATTAAAAAAAAAAGGGGCAACATAAGGGATCCTTACGGTGATCCATCTATCTTGACTCTGGTGACAGATACCTTAACCTACCCATGTGTTAAAATTGTACAGAACTAGGGGCGCTTGGGTGGCCCAGTCAGCTGAGCATCTGACTCTTGATTTCAGTTCAGGTCATGATCCCGGGGTCATGGAATCAAGCCCCACATTGGGCTCCAAACTGAATGTGGAGCCTGCTTAAATTCTCCCTCTCTCTCTCTCTCTCTCTCTCTCTCCTCAAATAAAAAAAAATATACAGAACTAAATACATACACACTCATAAGTACCAGTAAAAGTGGGGAAATATTAGTAAGATCTGTAAATTGTATCAATGTTGAGACCCTAGCTGTAATACTGTACTACAGTTTTAGGAGACGTTACCACTGCAGGAATACGGCTAAAGGGTATATAAGATCTCTCTATGTTATTTCTTATAACTTACAATCAACAATTAACTCAAAATGAAAAAAAACGTTAATTTTAAAACCCTCTACCTGATATGGAGGAAAGAAAGAAGGGAGGGAGGAAGGGAGGGAGAGGGAGGGAAAGACAGAGGGAGGGAAGAAGAGTAACGTTTGCTAGGGATTTGCCTTGTTATAGAATCCAGTCTCTTTAACACCTGTCTGGAGGTACACATTATTATTATCCCCATTTTATAGATGAAGAAACTGAGGCTCAGAGAATAACTATCCTGTTCTCAAAGACACACTTTGAGAACTCAGGATTCAAGCTCTGCTCTCTGTCTCTCCCTCTGCCTGCCTCCATCCTTTAGGCAAACACAGCCATCAATCAAATGTAGGCAATGACTACATTACTCAAGAGGAAATTGAAGCCAGACTGTAAGACGCAGTCCACAAAATTCATGATTTCTTCCCCCCACCCCCGCTCCTTCTACTTGGTCCCTTTTTCATATGGATTGGGTTTTTATTTCTGCATTTATTGCACACGCAAATTACAGATGAGAGCATCGACTACACAAGTCATTACTCAGAGTAGCATCTCCCCGACTGCCACCGGACGAGGACCGAACAGCTTGTGGTTAATTTGCTATATAATCACTGCCTGTGACAGGGGGGCAGGGCTGTGCCTGTGCTAATATTTGGAAAGGGGAAGCTGAGCAGAGAGGACTCCTGGGGACTGCGGAGGGACAGTGGGATTGGTTGGACCAGGAGGAGAAGAGGAAAGCTGGGGGGGGAGCAGAAGAAGGGGGCACCGCCCCAGGCAGAGGCTTCTGGGAGGGTCTGCTCCTCTGCCAAGGAGTACAGTTGCTCCAGCCCATTAGCCACGTCTCCATGGAGGAACTACTCTCCCAGCCTCCGTCGTTCCTGGCCACTGACACTGTTGCTTTGGCTCAGAGGAGGGATATTCGTGTGCACAGGCATCACCATGGGGGTGCGTCATGGACTGGAGCAAGTTTACCAACAGGCGAGAATTACACTACTCTACCAGCGTGCTAACCATCCAGTAAGAAAAAAAGGCCAACGGCCCGTTAAAAAATGGGCAAAGGATGTGAACAAGCAGTCCTTGGATTAGGAAGCTTACATAGCCTCTCGACATACAAAAAGATGCTTAAACCGTAGGCTTTAAAAAGAAAAAGGAAATACAAATGATAACCACGATGAGATACCATTTTTTATTTCTTGAATTAACGAAGATCAAAATGTTTGATCACACACGGAACTGGCCAGAGTATGGAGAAACCACCAGCCTTTGAGAGCGATGGAGGGCAATACAGCATTCTCTGTCAAAATGTTTGATGCACATGCCCGTTGACCCATAAATTCTACAGTTCTAGAATGCATTCCACAGCCGTACTTGCATATATGTATGCAAAGTTGATGTACAAGGCTATTCACTGCAGCACGGTTTATAATAACAGAAGATTGGAGACAGCCTGAATGTCCATCAACTGGGGACTGCTTAAATAAATTGCCATACATCCATACAATGGAAATCTTTACGGCTGTTAAAAAAGAATGAGGCAGCTCTTTATGTACGGATATGAAACAATCTCCAAGATATATTGTTAAGTGAGAAAAGCAAAGTGCTGAACAGTGTGATTAGAATGTTGCTATTTGTGAGGGTTTTTTAAGGATATAGAGACATATACATCTACACTCCGAGATGCAAAGCATCCCTCTGGAAGGATGACAGTCTTTGCAATATTTGGTTCTGTAGAGAGAAAAAGGTTCTGGGGGCTGGGAACAAAGAGGGAGGGAGGCTCATTGTTCACTGTTTACCATGTGTGTGTATAACCCATTCTAATTGATTAGTAATCATTTCTCTTTTTTTTTAAGCATACCATGCTCAACTTTTTAAGTTATTTTTAATGTTTATTTATTATTTTAGAGATAGAGACAGAGTGCAAGCAGGGGAAGGACAGAAAGAGAGGGAGACACAAAATCCAAAGCAGGCTCCAGGCTCTGAGCCGTTAACACAGAGCCTGATGTAGGGCTCGAACTCATGGATTGAGAGATCATGACCTGAGCCTAAGTCAGACGCCCAACCAACTGAGCCACCCAGGTGCCCCTGATTAGTAATCATTTCTAAAGCTTCTGTTGGTTCCTCTTACCCAAGAATCAGACCTCTTGGCCTAACACCCAGACCTCTTTGGGGTTTAATTTTAGCCTATTCTCCTTGGTCCCCTGACTTACCACCCTGGGAACACTCCTCTGTAAGCAGACTGAATTTCTCACTTCCCCCAAATGCACCATGCTTTTTCATACCTCAGGACCTTTGCACTTACTGTTTTCTGTGCCTGGAATGGCCCCCTCACTTTCATTTGCCCTACACAGGCTTACTCACCTTTCAAGACCCAGAATAAACATGACTCCCAGAGTGCAGCCTTCTCTGACCTTCCCAAGGAGAATTAATTCCCCTCCTCTGCCTTTTCATGACATCCTGGGCAGGTCTCCAACCTAATACAACCGGGATTGCACCTGGACAGAAACCGCCTGCCTCTGGCCCATTTTCAAAAAAAGGGCTGCTGATTTAGTTTGTCCCTACTGGGTGCCAGCATCTGCCAGCGTCGGTTCAGCCTATATGAATGTCCACCTCCTCAAAGAGTGACCAAAAGAAGAGAGTTACAGAGTGTGGGCCAGGAAGAAAGATCCTGTGGACCGGGAAGTGAGACCTCAGTGCACATTAACCCATTAAAAGTTCCGAGGAGTCCCGCAAAGAAAAAAACCTGTTAAATCTGTGTAGCCAGTGTGTCTCACGCTTTTTAACCCTGGAATTTGTTTCCCTTAAACACCTCGAGAGATGTGGCAGCAGTGGAAGTAGAGTGCGTGTGGTTAGGTGAACGGCCACGGCAGAGGCTGAGGTCAGAGGCGCGTACACAGTGAGCGACACCTGCAACGCACCAAAGGTCCGTGCCGTCTGCACAGTGGGGAAACCTTTTCAAGTTGGATCCAGGTTGGGGATTCATCCTCCCGCTAAAATATTGGGGGCATCAAGTCCTTTCGGCGACAGCTCAGCAGGCCGACTCACAGAACAGATCAGAGGAAAGGAGGGAGAGAGACCTCATTCTTGAGTGGAAATGACCGGAGGCGGGTCCTGCTCACCATCTCATGGAAAAAAAGGTTCCTCTAGATTCTTTTTCCATTGAGAGTAGAAATACCAGGAGCCACAGAGACAGAGTGAAGACGAGTGGGAACAATGAGCGATTGCATCTGAGTCCGAGAATCTTCTGCATTTGCAGTTAAAATCCCAGATACAACATAGAGACTGTTCCATGCAACAGGGGGGCTGGGACACCCACCAAGGGACACAAGGTCCCATCATGGCATCCTTGATAGTGCACAAGAGCTGGTGACACCCCGACTGTCCTGGTTGTGGTCCCGTCATGCTCCCTAGAGCTAATGTTTGGCCTTCTTTTCCGACTCTCTCACTGAACCACCTTTTTAATATCTCTGGGGAAGGCCCCGCCTGGGCCAGCCATTTGGAAACCCTGCACCTCAGCGCGGACTTCCCAGGTGGCTCATCCCAGCCCCCCAAACGAGACCCAGACGTGTCTCCTCTTCTCACCACCACGGCCTAGTCCAAGGCTTGTGCTGCACCTGGTAACATTCTCCCAACTTGCTTCCTGCCCCTAGTCCACGCAGCCATCAGAGTGCTTTAAAAAAAAATAATAATAAGATCATATCCTTCCTCTAGTTTAATGCCATTAAATGACATTTCCCTTTAATGTTTTATTTTGTTTTGGTTTTAACAGCTTTATACACACTATTCACCCATTTAATGGTTTTTAGAATATTCACAGAGTCGTGCAACCACGACCACCACCCATTTTAGAACATTTTAATCACACCCAAAAGAGACTCCTCGCCCTGTAGCCATCGGTCCCAGCAGCCATCGGCCTGAACACCACTCATCTACTTTCTGTCTCTGTGGACTTTCCTGTTACGAACACTTCATATAAATGGAATCATACACTATACGGTCTTCGGGGGCTGGCTCTTTCAGTCACTGTAATGTTTTCAAGGCCCGTCCAAGGTGTAGCGTGTATCAGTACTTCATTCCTTTTCATGGCTGGATAATAGTCCACTGTAAGGGGATGCTACCGTTTGTTCCTCAGTGGACGGGTTTTTGGGTAATTTCCATTTTTGGCTATTCCGAATAATGCTGTCACATACAAGTTTATATGAAGATACGTTTTCAGTTCTCTCGAGTATATACCTCGTAATAGCATTGCCAGATACAGAAACCTGGTGTTTTAACCACTTGAAGAACTGCCAACTGTTTGCCAAAGTGGACCACCATTCTACACCGGCAGTATGTGAGACCCTCTCCTGTATGATAAAGACAAACCCCCTTGGCTTGGCCTTCAAGGCCCCCTCTAGTCTGGCTCCTACAACCTCAGCAATCTCACTTCCCCTTGCTCTGCTCCTTGTGCCTCATTCTCCAGCCATACTGGCCTCTCGCTCCCTCCAAAATCTCATGTTCCCTCCAACCTCTGAGCCTTTACTAAGACTATTGCCCCTGTTTCCTGTTCCCTTTCTGATCCCTTTGCCAGTATAACCCCTGACCCACCTGAGCCTCTCCTTTGTAGCACACACCACCATCTCAATTCACCTGTAATTAGGCTAAAATTTAAAGAATTGACAGCACTAAGTGTTGGCAAGGATGAGAACAATCGGAACCGTACAAATGGCTGGTGAGTGCCAAGCGGATCGTATCGTCTAGCAAATCCGCCCTTAGGTATTTATCCACGAGAAATTAGTGCATATATCTGTAAAGATGTGAACGAAGCTGTTCCTAATGGCTTCATTCATAATCACCAGACGCTGGAGACAAGCCAAACACTCGTCAGTAAGAGAATGGAAGAGCACGTTGTGGTATATCCATACAAAGAAACACTACACAGAAATAAAGAAAGAAAAACGCTACCAACACACACAGCAACACAGATGGATCTCAAAACCATTAAACTGAGTCAAAGAAGTCAGACATAAGACAGGACATATCGCATGACTCGATCACATGGAATTCAAGAACGGGCAGAAACAACCTGTGGTGGGAGAAGCCAGAACGAATGGTGGGGGCGTAGGTTTTGTCCAGAAAAGGACATAAGGGAACCTTCTGGTTTTTTTTTTTAATGGCTTTCTATCAATTGTGATCCTCGTTGTGGTTTTTTTTTAATAAATTATTTTCAAATTGGTTTCCATATAACACTCAGTGCTCATCCCAACAAGTGCCCTCTTCAATGCCCGTCACCCACTCTCCCCCCTCCCACACCCCCCGCACCCTCAGTTTGTTCTTAGTCTTTGAGAGTCTCTTATGTATTGTCTCCCTCCCTCTCTGTGTCTTTTTTCTTTTCCTCTCTTCCCCTCCCGCATGGTTTTCTGCTAAGTCTCTCAAAATCCACCTATGCATGGAAACATATGGTATCTGTCTTTCTCTGACTGACTTATTTCACTTAACATAATACCCTCCAGTTCCATCCATGTTACCACACATGGCCAGATTTCATTCTTTCTCATTGCTGCATAGTAGTCCATTGTATATATATATACCACATCTTCTTTATCCATTCGTCAGTTGATGGACAGTTAGTCTCTTTCCATGATTTGGCTGTTGTCGAAAGTGCTGCTATGAACATCGGGGGACACATGCCCCTATGCATCAGCACTCCTGTGTCTCTTGGGTAGATTCCTAGCAGTGCTATTGTTGGGTCATAGGGTAGCTCTATTTCCATTTTTTTTAGGAACCTCCGCACCGTTTTCCAGAGTGGCTGCATTAGTTTGCATTTCCACCAACAGTGTAGGAGGGCGCCTGCTTCTCCACATCCCCACCAGCATCTATAGTTTCCTGATTTATTCATTTTAGCCACTCTAACCGATGTGAGGTGGTATCTCAGTGTGGTTTTGATTTGTATTTCTCTGATGATGAGTGACTTTGAGCATTGTTTCATGTGTCTGTTGGCCATCTGGATGTCATCTTTGGAGAAGTGTCTATTCATATCTTCCACCCATTTCTTCACTGGATTATTTGTTTTTCGGGTGTGGAGTTTGGTAAGTTTGTTATAGATTTTAGATACTAGTCCTTTATCTGATATGTCATTTGCAATTATCCTTTCCCATTCCATCATTTGCCTATTAGTTTTGTTGGTTGTTTCCTTTGCCGTGCAGAAAATAAGGGAAACTTCTGAGATGATGGAAATATTCCGTATGCTAATCACAGACATATGTATGTAAAAATCCATCAATCTGGACAAATATAAAGCAAAGAGATGAAATGTTAATTGTAGAGTCTGTGTGGTGGGGATATGATTTCCACTGCACATTTCTTTCTACCACGTTTTAGTGACTTAACACAATAATCCCACGCATGTAATAGTCCAGAGCAGGCTTCACTGGTCAATGGGCAACTTTCCTCCTCGTGGTGAGCCTCAGACTCAAGTTCCTTCCTTGTCGTGGTCCCGCCATCCGCTACTAGAGTGATTGTCAATTTGAAGTGATTTTGTCCCCCTGCCTCTGCCTTGAGAGACATTTTCAGTGCCTGGAAAGACACTTGATTGTCCTTACTAGGGAAGAGGGTGCTACCGGCATCTAGTAGGTAGGGGCCAGGGATGCCACTAAACATCCTACAGTGCACAGGACAGCCCCCACGACAAAAGTGTATCCAGTCCAAAATGCCAATATCGGTGCTACAGAGAAACTCTGCTCTAGCAGATCTTAACCTGGGTCCACAATCCCCAGTTGTTCTTGGAGAGAACTCTATTTCGATGTAATTGGTTTCCTCTGTAACCCTATAAATTTTACTTCATGGAATCAAATTCATTATGCTGGGTAGGGGTCCATAAGCATCGCTGGTCTGCCAAATGCTCCATGGCACACAGAAAAGTTCTCTGCTTCTAGCCAGGAAGTGGAGGAAGAGGTTGGAGAACACAGATCCACTTCTTAACGCCATGGGCCTAAAATTGACAAAGTATTTCTGCTAATAGCACACTGACGAGAACTAATCGTATAGTCACACCTAGATGCAAGGAAGTCTGGGAAATGTCATTCCTCTCTGGACAACTGCTCTTAAGCACCAACTCTATTGTGTGCAAGAGGAAGCATACATTTTTGGTGGCCAGTTAGCTATCTCTACCTCAGCTTGCCACCCCTGAGATCTTCCCATGCATCATTCTATTTATTCAGTCCTCCATTTCTCTATGAGATTGGAAGCTTCTGGGGCAGCTGAGTGGCTCAGTCAGTTAAGCATCCAACTCTTGATCTCACAGTTATAATATTGAGCCCCATGTTAAGTTCCACACTGAGTGTAGAGTTTGCTTGGGATTCTCTCCCTCTCTCTCTAAAATAAGAAGGAGAAGGAGAAGAAGGAGGAGGAGGAGGAAGATGAGGAAAAGGAGGAGGAGGACAAAAAGAAGAAGAGGGAGAGAAGGAGGAGGAAGAGGAAGAGGAAGAAGAAAGAAGAAGAAGAAGGAGACTTTCGAAGAAGAAGAAGAAGAAGAGGAAGAAGAAGAGGAGGAAGGAAGAGGAGGAGGAGGAGGAGAAGAAGAAGGAGAAGAAGAAGGAGAGAAGAAGGAGGAGGAAGAAGAAGGAGACTTCTACTCTGTGGTCAGATCCCATTCCACTCCTGCACTCTGTAGACATCCTCATTGCCGCCCTGCCTTGGTCAACTCTCACATCTGTGCGGCACAGGCTGTCAAGCACCTGCCACCAAGAGCCTGAGGAAGGAACACAGAGGCCAGCTGAAGGGAGCTTGAGCTCCTTGGAACCATATGCCACAGAGAATATGACCACAGCATGCTGACGGTCTGGGCCTGCATTCTGGATCTCCTGAAAGCCCGCAGTTCAGAAAGAGTACTCTTTGTCCTGCTTGAGCTCGCCCACTGGGTGCATGTCTGCAACTGAACCCTCCATCAAGACCCCCCCCCTCCAAACAGAGGAGATCCAGCCAGGAAAAGGGATCACCATTGTCACTCACCTCAGCCTCCTCTTCCTACAGCAGGAAGCTCCCAAATGGCAGTGGTAAAAATATGTCTCCCCTCTCTCTGTAGCTTACATTAGGGGAATGAATGACGGACCCGTGTGGTTCAGAGACCCGAAGGCAGGCGGAGGTTTTGCTTTCTAATCAAAAGCAAGACCTGGTCCCCGTGTGTGAGTTTTCTATGCCAATGGCACAAATGTTAGGCCATCTTACAGATGGAAGAATTACAGCTTGACTGTGTTAAGTCAAAAGCAGGCAGTTATGGAACTGAGAGGTAGTCTGGGCTCAGGATGGGGATTCTCAAAGCGCTTTGCATGGGTGCCTCAGGCTTCCTACTCAGAAGTGTTGGGTCCAGTCCAACACACCAGTCTTGGGCCTGTAGCCCTCCCCTAGCTAATCAGGAGAAGTGGTGGGGGGGGGGTCTGCAATTGAAAAGCAGCTGCACACACAGCAGATGGTAGCGGCTGCCTCTCAGATGGTTTTTTTTATCACGTAGCTTTTTTCTTTCACATTAGGAATTTTTTTTACAAAAATCCTCTAAAAACATGAGTTTTATAGCAACAGAGGTGCTGAGTGCTTCTGAGAGATCCAGAGCCCAGACTCAGTGTGTCAGCCTGTTGGGGTCTTGGCCTCTGTGACATTTGACTAAAGGAAGTTCAAGTTCGTTGCCTAGAAATAGTCCTTGGAGGTGGGCTATCCCCTCTTCCCCTGTAGCTAGGGAAGCCCTGGAATTCCGGAAACCCACGCCACAGGACCATCTTGTCTCATGCCCTGCAGACTGGTGGCAAGCCCAGAAGGGCAACGATTCAGTGGAACCAGCCCCTAGTGTGGTCAGAGTTCCAATCTCCAAACACACGAGTTTCCTGGGAAAGAACAGAGAACAGCACAACCTCAAACAAGCAACCTAAGCTCTCTGAACCTCAGTTGCCGCATCTGTATAGTAAAGATAATAATGCTATCTACCTCCTGAGGTTGTTGGGAGGATTTAATGAGGCTTGTGAAAGGACCTAGCACAGGGCCTGGATCCAAAACACTGCCAATGAAAGTTAGTTTTGATGATGATTTTCAAGCTACAAGTAAGAAAAAAGGTCATCAGTAATATAAAAGCCAGAGAAGATGAGATGCTGAAGCCCAGATGGAGGGGTTATGAACAGGCTGGCTTGGTCGGAGAGGTCTTTGACCTTACCCAGGAGGAAAGAGTGGCTGCTCCCAGGTGAGCAAGAGATGGGGGAAGGGCTTGGGCAAGTAGGCCTCCAGCCCAGCATGGCTCCTACCTCAGCTCTGGTTTCTACTGCAGAGAAGTCTTCTTGAGCAGCTCACTAGGTTACGCTGGGAAAATAATGGAAGACATCCTTATAGGTGTGATGTGTCCTGTCCTTTAAAGATGCCCTCTACTCAGGAAGTGATACTGAGAAGAACGTCCTTTACACCCCCACCAGGTGTATCTGCAGAGGGAGCGGGGCGGGATGCCCTGCATGTGGCAGTTGGCCATGTGACCACATGCTCCGTACGGGGCTCACAGCATCAGCTTTGCAAGGGGACCTGGAGCACTCAGAATTCCAGGAGCCTGGATGCAATTCACTGACCAGCAGAAGAGCACAAGGTGCGCCCCCTGGTGAATGGGGGGGGGAGGATGCGCTGGGCCCTTAGACAGTAAGTTTCTCTGGGTCAGGATGGGACCTTCAGGTTGAGCTGGACCTTGAACTACCAAATCCTAGGGGCCTTCCAGATAGCAAAGCCTCACTTAAACGGAACGCTCCCAACAACTCAATGATCTGAAGATTACAATTCCCATTTTATAGATAAAGAAAAGAAGCTAAGAGAAATGAAGTTACTTCATTCATTCATTCATTCATTCATTTGACCAATTACTTTAAAACTGATCATCTAATATGTGCCAGGTACAGTGCTAAGCACTGAGGAATACAATTGTAAATGGGCCAGGCGTACCCTGACCACATGAAGCATGGAGTCCAGGGGAAATGAGCAATTAACGAATAATCAAATAATGAAATAAATCATCAAGTATCAATGCGATCAAGTGAGGGATATGGAGTAGGTTGACTGATTGGCTTCAAGTCTCCACCCTTCTTTATGTCAAGACTTTACCATACAACATTACCATCCCTCCCACCCATGCATTTGGGGTGATATTTTGACCAGTGGAATGTGAGTAGTCATGATGTAAGGAGGAATTTGGAGCGTGCTTGCACAATGAGGCTTGTCCTCTTATACATCAGCCATAGCTGTGAGAACATACCCTCGCTAGCCTGTTGAACCCAGGAGATGGATGAAAGGAGAGCCCCAGCTCATGAATGACATAAATATTTGCTATTGAATACCACTGAAATGTTGTGCCCTTTTTTTGTTTGTTTGTTACACAGCAATAGCTGACTAATACGAAATGTGATGATAGAAAATGAGACAGGAAGATAGGCTATAAAGAAAGACTGGATGTAGCTAAGAGAGTCAAACTCTCTGGAAGAGAAACACTTAAACAGAAAAATGAGTAACTCCTAGACACACAAGAGTACAAAAGTGGGGAGGAGAGCTTTATTTTTTTTTAATATTTTTTTGGCATTTATTTATTTTGAGAGAGAGAGAGAGACAAAGCATGAGCATGGGAGGGGCAGAGAGAGGGAGACACAGAATCTGAAGCAGGCTCCAGGCTCTGAGCTGTCCGCACAGAGCCCGATGCAGGGGCCAGAACCCACGAGCGAGATCATGACCTGAGCCGAAGTCAGATGCTCAACCGACTGAGCCACTCAGGCACCCCGAGGAGAGCTTTTAAAACCAGAGGGAAAAGCATATGCAAAGTCCGTGTGGTTAAAAAGAGCAGAATACACTCCAAGAAGTCAAAAAAGGCCAGAAATCAAGGGGAAAGTTGGTTCAGGAAATCAAATCAGAAAGGAAGTTGAGAA
Source organism: Paguma larvata (assembly GCA_030068075.1). Classification (NCBI taxonomy): domain Eukaryota; kingdom Metazoa; phylum Chordata; class Mammalia; order Carnivora; family Viverridae; genus Paguma; species Paguma larvata. The sequence goes on from CM057844.1 coordinate 30,693,729, forward strand.
AAAGAATTTAAAAAGAGCATGCAGACCTGTTAGTTTTAGGAAGTTGAGAAAAAGAATTTAAAAAGAGCATGCAGACCTGTTAGTTTTAGGTTTCACTTTTAATTTTAAATAAAATTCACACACAATACAATTAGCCATTTTAATTGTTCAACAATTTTATGGTTTTTAGTAAATTCAGGGTTGTACAATCACTGCCAGTAATTCCAGAATATTCCCATCACTCCAAAAAAAAAAAACCTCTTACACACTAGCAGTCACTTCCTATTCTCTTTCCCCAGCCCCCAGAAACCATTGATCTACTTTCCATCTCTATGAATTTACCATTCCAGACATTTCATATAATTGGAAATTACCCATTCCAGACATTTCATATAAATGGAGTCTCCTGTGTCTGGCTTCTTTCAATTAGCATCGTGTTTCCAAGGTCCATCCATGTCGTAGCTTGTATCAGTATTTCATTCTTTTTCATTGCTGACTAATATTCCATTCTATGGATATAGCTCATTTTGTTTATCTAGTCGTCAACTGATGGACGTTTGTGTTGTTCCTATGTTTTGGCTATTATGAATAAGGCTGCTGTAAGCATTTGCATACAAGCTTGGTGGTGGACATTTGGGTTGTTTCCATTCATTCGTTTTATTTAAAGACAGTGAGGGGCGCCTGGGTGGCTCAGTCGGTTGAGCGACCAACTTCGGCTCAGGTCATGATCTCGCGGTCTGTGAGTTCGAGCCCCGAGTCAGGCTCTGTGCTGACAGCTCAGAGCCTGGAGCCTGTTTCGGATTCTGTGTCTCCCTCTCTCCCTGCCCCTCCCCCACTCATGCTCTGTGTCTCTCTGTCTCAAAAATAAATAAACATTAAAAAAAATTAAAAAAAAAAAAATAAAGACAGTGAGAAGCTGTCAGAGAGTGTTGAGCATGGCAGTGACCTGATAAAAATTCCTTCCGGCTGTCGAACGGATAATGGATTAAAGGAGGAACTGGACTGTCATACAGTGATGGCAAGACTATAAAATGGGACTACCATTTTAGAAAAAGTTTCGCAGTTTTCTTAAAAAGTTAAACATATACCAATAAACAATCCAGACATTTCATTCCTACGTATTTACCTAAAAGAAACAAAACCATATGCCCATGCACACACTTGTGCAGGAATGTGCATAGCAACGTTAGTTGTAATAGCCAAAAACTGGAAATAATCCAAATGCCCATCAACGGGTGAATGGAGAAACAGATTTGTTGCATATTTACACAACAGAATACTACTCAAAAATAAGAAGGAATGAACTCTGGATACACACAACAACATGGATGTATCTCAAAATAATTGTGCAGGAAGAAAGAAAAAGAACCAGTGCATACTGTTTATTTCCATTTATATGAAACTTTAGGAAAAGCAAACTATAGTGACAGAAAGCAGGCCAGTGGTTGACTGGGGATGGGAGGTGAGAGACTGGGAGGAAGAGGAGGGAGTATTTCAAAGGAGCATGAGGAAACTTTTGAGAGCGATAGGTGTGTTCATGATCTTGAATGTGGTGATGGTTTTCCAGGTGTATAGATATGTGAAAATTTTTCAAATTGTACACTTTATATACATACAATCTATTGTATGTCAATTATACCTCAATAAAGCCATAAAAACTTAGGAGGACTTCTTGACGGATTGGATGTGGCTGGTAAGGGGAAGAGAAGTGTCAGGTGTAACCCCCAAGTTTCTGGTTTCAGCCAGTGGTGAGTGGAATTGCCATTTCCTGACACAGGAATACCTAAGGAAGAAGATGACTGGGGGGGGGGGGGCCGGAGGGGGCACTGTGGGCAGGTGGGAAGGAGAGAGACCAAGAACTCAGGTTAAGACATGTTACAGTTGATGTCCCTGTAGAAGTGTAAAGAAGTTGGCTGTGTACATAAGTCTGTAATTGAAAGGAGAGGTCACAGTTGGAGAACAGTGATAAAGTTCTTTCCATGTGGAAAGAACAGTGAGCCAAGGTGTGGGGGATAGAAACAGGGAGGAGAGAATGGCCTGAGACAGGAACCCTTGGTGGGAGAGGATGGGGTAGGGGGACAGAGAGCGGGTAGGCAGGGTGGAGGAAACAAGGCAGAAGTCGCCTTAAGGGGAGAACCTTCTGCAGGCCGAGTGGGTGGGTGAGCTGAGAGAGGAGCACCCGGGGGCCTCTGTGGGACCTGCCGGCTTCACAGTCAAGGCAGAGAGCATGATAGAAATCAGAAGCCCCAGAAAGGGAACCTATTTGGGTGTTGGGACAGGACAAATGGGGGAGTCAGCTTTGGGGCTGTGGCATCGGGTGGGACGTTCCACAGGCAGCTGGATCCTTGGATCTGGATGAGCGAGGAGAGGTCTGGGCTGGAGAGAGGCGTTTAGAGCCTCCTTGGGAGTGAAGAGATGGGGTGGAGAAGCAGAAGCCCTCAGAGATGCCCCAGAGTGCATGTGCGGACGGAAATGCAGTTGGGGGTTGGGGGAGCAGGGTGCGAGAACCAGATCCAGTACCCAGAGGCCCTACAGGAGGATCTCGGGCCAACGGTCCAGAGCAACAGCGTCCAGGGCTGGTCACCAGGCCTGCAAAAGGAGACACCCTTGAAGGACACTGGAAGGAAGGGGATGTCCTAAACCCCCAGGACCTGGGACATCTATCTCCACGTTGAATGTTCACAGCCCTCTCATGAGACAGGTGTAACTATCCCCACTGGACAGACAAGAAAACTGAGGGTCAGAGAAGTCAGGAGACATCTCTCTAGGTCACAGAGCTTGTATCTCACCCACATCTGGGGGGCTCAAGCGCTCCTCTTGAGCACCAAGATGCCCAGAATAAGGTTCCCGGGGCCGGGTTTGAACCGAGCACCCACTAACACCCCCCAGGACACAAGCCCGTCTGAAGCAGTTAGCGTGAAGGAGGGAGTGCAGCTAATTGCCTGTACAAATTAACTCTAATGTGGTCGGCATCGACGTACTGATCTTTCTTTAATTACATTAATCAATTAATGAAGAAGATGGTTTCCTCTTATTATGATTTCCAAGGCCCATATGTTCTCAGGAGTCCAGCTGGAGCTTGGGTTTCTTTTCTGCCCCGGCTTCAGTGGACACGGGGCCTGCACCAATAGGAGACCCTGCCCCCAAACCCTTCTCCACCTGAAGCCAGGCTCCAAGAGGGGGGAAGTGAGAAAACAGAAGCAGTGATCCCAGAAAAGGTAAGGAGAGGAAGAGACGCACCTCCCTAACCTGGCATTCGAGGCCGCTCTCCAGCATCGTTCATTGCTCCCTTGACCTCTGTTTATCGGCCCGGGCCGATTGATTTTCCACGAACATGCTTCAGCCTCCCCCTCCCCCATAAGTGCCATTTCCTTCACCAGGAAGGCCAGCTCCATCATCCAGGGGTCCAGGGCAGGCCAGCAGATTCCAGTCCCCTCCCCACCCCAGCACCGTATACAACGCCTGCCTACAATAGCTTCCATTCGATCATTTGTGATTCAACAAATATTCACAGTCCCTGTCATTGTGTGACTTCCAGCCCTTGGGGACAGACAGACATTACACAGATCCATGATTACATAGAACAGCGGCTCTCAGTTAGAATCTCCAAGGTAGCTTTTGAAAGTATGATGCTCAGGGCACCTGGGTGGCTCAGTCAGTTAAGCCTCCGACTTTGGCTCGGGTCATGGTCATGGGGTACATGAGTTTGAGCCCCGGATCAGGCTCTGTGCTGACAGCTCAAAGCCTGGAGCCTGCTTCGGATTCTGTGTCTCCCTTGCTCTCTGCCCCTTCCCCGCTTGCGCTCTGTCTCTCTCCCCAAAACAAATGAACATAAAAAAAAAAGAAAGAAAGTGTGGTGCTCAGGTCTCACCCCAGACACATTCAAGCCGAATCTCTGAGAGTAGATGCCGGGCAGCAGTATTTTGTTTTTATTCCCCACGCGATGCTAGCGTGCAGGCAGGGCCGAAACCCGTATCTGCGAGGCTGCCATCCCATCAGGGGTGCTTTCCCCAGACGGTTTTGACAGTAGGATCAACCCATTGTGCCCTTTATAAATTCTCTGTTTAAATGAGATGAACTGACATTAGAAACTCTGTTTTCCATGTATGAAGAAGTGATACATCGGGGCGCCTGGGTGGGTCAGTCAGTTATCCGACCTCAGCTCAGGTTATGATCTCACAGTTCGTGAGTTCGAGCCCTGTATCCGGCTCGCTGCTGACAGCACAGAGCCTGCTTCAGATCCTCTGTCCCTTTCTCTCTCTGTCCCTGCCCTGCTCACACTCTCTCTCAAAAATAAATATTTATTTAAAAAACAATACAGCATGCAACTGTTGATCTCCAGGTCATGAATTCAAGCCCTACATTGGGCATACAGCTTACTTGAAAATATAATTAATAAATAAATAAATAAATAAATAAATAAATAAATAAATAAATAAAATTAGCTTCCGGGGCACCTGGGTGGCTCAGTCGGTTAAGCGACCAGCTTTGTCTCGGGTCATAATCTCACGGTTCCTGAGTTTTGAGCCACGCATCAGGCTCCATACTGATAATGTGAAGCCTGCTTGGGATTCTCCCTCTCTCTCTCTCTCTCTCTCTCTCTCTCTCTGTCTCTGCTCCTCCCCCACTCATGCTTTCTCTCTCTCTCAAAGTCAATGAACTTTAAAATAATAATAATAATAATTTAGCTTCCATTTGTCAAGCCTTCCTGGGTGCCAGGAACTGCTCATTACTGATTTTGTTTGATCCTCAGAACAACCCAGTACTCGTTTAATCTGCTTTATAGAGAAGGAAGCTAAGAGCAGAGAGGTTGAGGATTTCTGCCCACCCGTGAAAGGGCAAACCCAGGTGGGTAGGGCTCTCTCGCACCTCGCCCTGCCTTTCCCAAACAAGGAGACCGCAGGCACCAGCCACACGTGTGCAGCCGTGGCTCATACCCTCATTGTATTGTTCCCCTTCAATCATAAGATTTTAACATCGCATCCCTTTCTCCTAGCCAGATATTTGCTTTCTAAAGCTAGCATTCATTTGAAAAAAATAATAAAATTAAAAAAAAAAAACAACCTCCACTTCAGGTTTTGAACTGCTTACAGCCATCTACTGACCGCCCTAACATGTCATGCATTTCCCTTTTATGGACCTTGTGGAACTCAGCTCACCTGGATGCCCGGGACTCACAGCTAAAGGTACTTTAATCGTCCAGTCACCCCTGCCATCCCAGGTGGCTGAACCGGCCAACGCGGGTCGCACCCGGAAATGTGCTACAGGACGAAGATTATTCAAAGACAAGGTGATAAGTAGCTGGTGTCTTTAGCAGGAGAAATGATCAATGTGTCTGTGTTCCGATTGCCCCCAGACAGCCTAGGGTGACGAGCCGTCCCAGTCTGCCCAGGACTGTCCTGATGTTAGCACAGGACGTCCTGCGTCCCAGGGAACGGCTGCCCCCATGACACCAAGCTTGGCTCGCCTCACCGTGCATGGGAAGGAGCAGCTGCTCCCCTTCAGCCAGCCTCGGGCCTGGTAGTAGTGCTCTGAGAGATGGCCCGTGGCTCCCCATGGGGCAGGATGTCCCGGCCAGGACCAGCATTGAACTGCTGCCTCTCAAAAGGGGCCTGTCTTCACTCAGGCTGCTACAACAGAACGCCACAGACTGGGTGGCCGAAGCATTTATTTTTCACAATGATGGGGGCTGAAGTCTGAGATCAGGGCCCCAGCATAGTCACATTCTGGGTGAGGGCCCTCTTCCTGGTTTACAGATGGCGGTCTTCCAGTCCTGTCCCTACGTGGCTGAGAGAAAGAGAATGCTGACCTCTCCGTTTCCTTATAAGGGCACCAATCCCATTCTTGAGGGCTCAAGCCTTAGAACCTAATTTCCTTCCAGAGGCCCCGCCTCCAAATGCCATCGCACTGGGGATTCAGCATCAACAGATGCAAGGGTAGGGGGCAAGTCCACTGCAGGATACCCGGAGGCAGAAAGGAACCGAGTCTGAACAGTGACCATGTCTCCCACTGACCATCCTCCCCTCCCCCAGATAAACTCAAGAGAGATTTGAGGCACCCACCTCGTCATCCTCAGATAGAAATAAAGCCCAGGCCCATCCTGGAGGAGCGGAAGACAGCAAGAGAGGACCAAGGCAGACGAACACTGAGACTCCAGTTCCTGGCTTCCTCTGTTGCTCCTGTGCCGAGGAGGCTGGGAGGTGTTGGGGGAGTGTCCCGGCCCTACAACCCTGGGCCTCCTGAGCTGGAAGAGCCACCTGCAGCACGTAGGGCTGCTGGCCTGAGCCAGGCCATGGTCCCCTCAAGAGCAGGAGCACAGGAGGCCAGACAATGAGCTGACAAGATCACCCTGGGTGGTGCTCGGGGAAGTCTACAGACTGTGTGAGTGCTCAGCACATGCCAGCACCTCCTGCACCTGTGACTTCAAGCTCCTCCTGCCTGCTGTGACCCAGGCCTGCTCAGAACTCGTCCATCCTCCTTCCCCTCAGTCTTTCCCTTCCCCATTGCTACCCCTCCACTCCCCCGTTGTGTGTGGCCTTGATTTTCTCATCTACCAAGTGGGAAGAATAATCAGCCCCGCCTCAAAGACGGGGGGTGAGCAGTAAAAGGAACAAGGCACATAAAATGCTTTGGACATAGTAAGTGCTCAGTAAGTGGGCATCACGGTCATTAGTATTATCCTCCAGGCACCAGGCACTGGGAGGGGCTGGTGGAGGAAGGGACGAGAAGGGTCTCATGTCCTCCCTCCACCATAAAAAACACAAGGCCTGTCCTTCCTCAGAACCAGCACCAACTTCTCCATTAGGCTCAGGAGCACCATGCCTAAGGCCGTCAATACCTTAGGGGCCAGAAAATGTTTTAATTTCTTTTTTATCTTTTTTCCCGTGGTCATAACACTAACAGGAGATCTACCCTCAACAAATTTTGAGGGTACAATACGTTGTTGACAACAGGTACAATGGTGAACAGCGGAGCTCTAGAGTTTATTCATCTTAACTGGAAACTTCTTGTTGAAATGCGTGTGATATAGAACATGGTGGAAATTTAAGGTGTACTTACCTGAAACTTTATGCCGGTTGAATAGCAACTCCTCCTTTCTCCCTCCCCACCCAGTCCTTGGCCACCACCATTCCAGTCTTTGATTCAATGAATTTGACTCCTTGAGATGCCTCTTATTAAGTGGAATCATGCAATCTTTGTCTTCCTATGACTGGCCTATTTCCCTTAGCATAATGTCCCCAAGGGTCATCATGTTGTCATACGGCAGGATTTCCTTCCTTTGTAAAGCTGAGTAGTATTCCATTGTACGTATGTATCGTATTTTTAAATTTCTTTTAAAATCAGAAAAAAAATAACTTTCAGAGGAAACAAAAACATTTCCCTTTTTTTCTCTTATCAGAAACAAGATTTGGGGGCGCTTGGTGGCTCAGCCGGTTGAGCATCCGAATCTTGGTGTTCAGCTCAGGTCATGATCCCAGGGTCTCCAGATCCAGCCCTGATCCAGCCCCGAGCCAACAGCACAGAGCCTGCTTAGGATTCTCTCTCTCCCTCTCTCTCTGTCCATCCCCCACTTTCTCTCTCTGTGTCTCTCAAAATAAAGAAACTTAAAAAAAAAAAAAACAAGAAGAAGAAGAACATTTTTAGGACCCATGAAAATATCTCTTATTGGGGGGAGGGCCCACAAAGGCAGAAGTATCTCGGGGTCCGCAGAGGTCATAAGGCAGCCCTGCTTTTTTTTTTAATTTTTTTAACGTTTATTTATTTTTGAGAGTCATAGAGACAGACCGTGAGCAGGGGAAGGGCAGAGAGAGAGGGAGGTACAGAATCTGAAGCAGGTCCAGGCTCTGAGACATCAGCACAGAGCCCGACGTGGGGCTCAAACCCACAGATGGTGAGATCATGACCTGAGCTGAAGTCGGCGCTCAACCGACTGAGCCACCCACGCGCCCCAGGCAGCCCTGCTTGAAACTTCACTCAGGCCTGCCTTTCTGCATCACCCCTCCCCAACCCTCCCCGGCCCTGTCCTCTTGACTGGACAGTGGGGAGGGGGCTCCCAGCAGATGTCCCAGACTGTCGTCTCAAATCCCACACAGAGCAGCCAGCACAGTCTGTCAAGATCACAAATCTGACGATAAGCTGACGGTGTCTCCTCCCTGCTGGAAACCCTCCGTGGCTCCCCACTGCCCTCAGACAGAGTCCGACTCCCAGGGCAGGGCACACAAGCCCTAGGTGGGCAGTCCTGTGCACACCTCCTGCCACTCCCCTCCGCGAACCCAACCTCAGGTCTTCGCACTTGCCGTGCCTCCGACCCAGAATGCCCTTTCCCCTGAGAACTCCTAGCCATCCTTCAAAGCCCGGCTCCTGTAGGAGCAATACCACACGTTCACCCTGTTGTGATTCGGGGTGAATGTGTTCTAGAGGTCAGAGGCTGTATTTTTTGGTCCCGTCCCTCCAACCGCCACCCCAGTGCCTCGCTTCCGGCTGGTGTCCAATAGGGTTGGTGAGGCAGAGGTGGCTGCCCTGCGGTCACCGCCTTCATCCAGGCCCTCCTCCACCCCACCCCAACCCCAGCGCCGGCAGCCCCGTGGTTTCCAAGTGCAGAGGGACACTCTGCGATCGTGCCCACCTTTGTCATCTGGCCGGCTGGGAGTGCGACATCTCCAGGGGCACATGCGGCCGACTAGCCCTAGGTGAGTAGCCTTGGCCAACACCCGCTCCAGGAGAAGCCATCGGCCAACCAGCACTGTAGGGGAGGCTTGCCAAGCCAAGAAAATCCCAGGGGCCGTGTTCTGAGACCTGGCCAGGGATCAAGAGAGTTGGTTCAGCCTTGGTCTGCACGTGACTGTGTAACCCTCTGTGCTTCAGTTTCCCCATCTTTTAAGAGTGGTTCGGACTGAAGCCTCTAAAGAAAGGCTTCTTCTGACTCTGGCGGCAAAAGCTCTTCCAGGGCCTTCTGTCACGCCCCCCCGCCCCCCCCAACCAAGTTACCAACAAAGAGGGAAGAGTGCCACCTACTGACTCCCAGGCTCCCTCCAGGAACATTGAACAACCAAAGGAATCCTCAGAATATGCACCCTTCAACACGACCCCTTGTCTGTATTGTCCCTTTGCATAGCCAGGCCCCGCCCCCTTGCATGGGGCCAAGGGGCACCCCCTCCAGTCTGGCCAAGGGGCTTTAGCTGCCCTGGCCCCACACCATCCCCAGCCTCAGGAAAGCCAGGAGCCCTTGTGCCATCCTGTCCCTCAGTGCTAGGGCAGCCCCCCAGCTGCCAGCCCCCACACATACACACACACTGGGCCGGCGGCTGGAGGTGGAGAACAATGATCTCTATTGTGACTAAATTTCCCCCTGAAGATCTCATTCAAGATGTTAGAGTGAGCGATCATAAAAGGAATTAATAGTTGATTCGCTGTATAATTTCCTAGTTCAATATACTTTAGTGCGGCAACTAAATGAGCCGTCCCGGCCGTTCGGTGGGGCCAGATAGCGACTTTATCACTGGGATCTCAGGCTGAGGAATAAAAGCAATTCTTCTGAAGTAATTGCGTCTAATTAAAAGAAACATTTAAAAAGTGTAACCAAAAGGAATTCATTTCAAATGGAAAATTAATGCTGAAAAATCGCCCTGAGCTCTCTTGTCGCAGCTAATAGCCAGGCAGCCGCAGAATAATTAAACTGTTTTGAAATGTCGATGCCATCCTCCTCAGGAGAAGACGGGCCCGGCTGAGCACGGCTCGGGCACCGGCACAGGGGGCGGCTTGCAAAGTGGTGGCCAGCCCTGGGACTCAGGGTCAGCCATGGGCTTCCATGCAGGGTGGGAGCCGGCCAGCCTTGGATGGGGTTGAAAGAGGTTGGGACCGTGACTTAATGGGAGCATCACTGGTCAGGCATCTTGAGCACCTGAGCGTCCCAGTGAGTCCTCAGGGCAGCCCTGCAAGTCAAGTCTTAGTATTGGTTATTATTATGAGTATTACCAGCATCCCTTCAAAAAGAGGGTTCCCAGTGACAAGATACCTTGTCCAATATCACAACTCATATGCAGCGGAGCCAAGATTCCACCATAACTCCACCTGGCTCTGGTGTCCTTGTCGATTCCCCTACATCGGGTATTAGGACTAGGCATGGACAAAGAGGCCCTATGCTCTCGGATGCTGTGGTTCTCAGCTTCAAAAAACCTGCCCCGGGCTCCACTTCCAGACACGCTAGCTTCGTTGGTCCGGGGAGCAGCCGAGGCATCAGGTTTTGTGGATTTTCTTTAAGCTGTCCAGGTGACTCTACTGTGCGACCAGGGTTGAGAGCCAGTGGAGTAGCCCCCAATTCTGTAGCACACTTCACCCCATGGGCATTCCCTGAAGTCTTCTGTCCACTTCCCCGTGGTAAGAGGGCTCCCTGCAAAACGGCAGTGCAAATATCACTCTTGCAAGGTAGTAGCCAGGACGAAATGGACTAAGAGAGACTCGTTGAGAGCCAGGCACTTAATAGATGGCAAATAAATGCTGGCTTCCAGATGGAGGGCAGCAAGGAGTAAGAACCGGAGATGCAATGTCTAGCGAGGGCTCACCGCTGCTTCTGACTCTGTTAAAATCTGGGGAGAAAACTAAATCTGAACGATTTAACAGGGAAGATGATCTGGCCAAAAGAGCCGTGTTCCAACCTGAATTCAGAATGCAGAGGTCACACTGGGTTTCTAACCAAATCTGCATTATTGAATATACACAAAAACCCACATTTTCTTTCCAAGTGCTTTACTCAAACTAAGCTGAGGGTTGCCCGCGGTCAGTGATTAGGGGGCCTGCTTTAGTGAACTAGAGGACTAATTTGTTTCTATGCTGACAAGCATTTCTAAAGACCTTGGGAATGCTCACAAAGTAGGTTTAAAGATGCACCTAAACCTTATTTACACCATTAAGATTCTTAGAAAACACCTCCTTTATGCATATGCAAAGATCCCCACCCACCCCCTTTCTGAATTGCAAATAGATTCCAATTTTCAAAGATCACCAGCAAAGCACCCATCTGCTTTGTTAATGGCTAAACCCCTTGAAAGGCAACTCTGTTCTCTAAGGGTAGTAAGAGACCTTTGGAACCAGGAGAAGTACCACCGGACCTTCTGATGGACTGGGGCTGCTGAGACACGGTGACCCCAGGATCTTTGCAAGTGTAAGAGATTGCCATGAGAGTCTGCTTTTGCTACCAACTGCCGCTTCTTTGCCTGAGGACTTTCTCTGGCCGTTGCATCCACTTCGTCCACCTGTGTGGCAGGACACACCGAGGACAGCTCTCAACCAAGGAGCAGTGAGAGTAGATCGATAAATACCCCCGGCTCCCTCTTCCCTTGCGCGGATCAGCCCGTGGTATGCTACGCGGCTTCCTACAGTCTCACCGGCTGGGAACTGGCACGATCATGCCCCCTTTATCGGCTGTCTTCCCCTCCCTGTCTCACTTCCTCACTCCCTGTATTGTCTTCACCTCCCAAGTTCACCTACTTGCATTTGAGTCCATGTCTGTGAGACGGAGAGTAAGAGCAGCATCTCGGGGGCAGCGGGTTAGCAGTTATAATGGAGAGCCCCCCCAAACTGGCCCTGAAGAGGCCGCCCGGGAAAGAAAAACGTGGGCTTTCAGAACAGACACGCTGACACGGACCAGCTATGTGACTCAGGAGAAGTCAGCCTGGCTGAGCCTTTCTTTTCTTTACTGTAAAATGGGATGGACATGGTTGTTGAGAGAGTCCTGACTCCAGGAAGCCCTTTGTCCAGTGACTTTTGGTGGAAGACTTAATCCGGACGCGCTCAGAGAATGAGGGAGTGGGGAGACAGGGTCCTGCCGAGGAGAGAAGATGGAAGTAGACAACTCAGTCGTGATGCTGCCATTCACCATTGCTCGCAAGCCAGTGGGCTGGGGGCGGCTGAGCGGCTGCCCTGATATCGAAGCCAGGAGTCGTATGTGGTTATCTAAATTTTAATGAATCAAAATTAAATACAATTAGAATTCAGTTTCTCGGTCGCACTAGCCACGTTTCAAATGCCAGGAGCCACAGGTGGCTAATGACTACCTGCCATAGACTGAACGTTTGTGTCTCCCCAAAAAAAACTCATGTGGGGAAACCTATTCCCAACGTGGCGGTATTTGGAATGGGGTGTTTGGGAGGCGATTAGTCACAAGAGCGGAGCCACCACAAGCGGAGTCCGTGGTTTTATTGAAGAGACCTCTGTGAGCTCCCTCCTTAGCCCGTTCTGCCCTGTGAGGACACAGCGAGAAGATGGGCATCTGTGAACCGAGAAGCCGGCCCTCCTCGCACAAGGCCGGCGCCTCGATCCTGGCCCTCCCAGCCTCCAGAACTGTGAGAAATAAGTTTCTGTTGTTTATAAAATAGACGGTGCGTGTTGTGAAAGCAGCCCAAACGGACGAAGCCATGACCGCCCCGGGCAGCTCAGATGTAGAACATTCCCGTCATTACGGGAAACTCTACCCGGGCCCAGAGTCAGAGGAACCCGGGCTCAGACCTGGCACGGCCTTTGCTCACTGTAAGATCTGCACAGGGCGCCTGACCTCTCTGAGCTTCAGTTTCTCCTCCTGTAAAATGGGCTGCAGTAAGCAGCTCGCCCTGGCCAGAAGGGCTATCCCAAGGGCCAGCTTAAAAGTGGTATAGAAACCACCCAGCCCAGCACCTTGTCCGGCAGACCCGAGAGGCACAAATAATGTTGACCGAACCTACTTCAGCATTTAGTTTTGCCTTTCTTGCTCTTCGATCCGTGGGCCTTAGCTGCACCTTCTCCCCAGGACATCCCCTGTCATCTCTCTCTCTCACACACACCTCTCTGCCTACACCATCAAACAGTCCCTGGGGCCTGCACGGACTGAACCAAAGGCTCCAATACATGGCAGGCGGGGTGTCATGGAGAGTGGCTTTCCTGGGCTCTGAGATAAGCCTGAAAAAGGGATGGCTTTAAATGCATATTACTAAGTGAAAGAAGCCCATCGGAAGGGCTACACTACATACTGTATGACTCCAACTGTATGACATTCTGGAAAGGGCAGAAGGTAGACACAGTAAAAAGATCAGGGGTTGTCAGGGGTTTGGGGGGAGGGAAAGAGGAACAGGGGGAGCATAGGAGATTTTAGGGGCAGTGAAACTATTGTATAATACTATAATGATGGGGGCGCCCGGGTGGCTCAGTTGGGTAAGCATCTGACTTCAGTTCAGGTCATGATCTCACAGTCTGTGAGTTCGAGCCCCGCATCGGCTCTGTGCTGGCAGCTCAGAGCCTGGAACCCTCTTCTGATTCTGTGTCTCCCTCTCTCTCTGCCCCTCCCCTGTTCATGCTCTGTCTCTTTCTGTCAAAAATGAATAAACATTGAAAAAAAATTTTTAATACTATACTGATGGACATATAGCATGATACACTTGTCCAAACCCATAGAATGTACAACATAAGAATGAACCCTAACATCCCCTATGGACTTTGGGTGATGCTGACGTGTCCAGGTGGGTTCACCACTTATAATAAACTTACCACTCTGGGAAGGGATATTGATATCAAGAGAGGCTTCCTTGTGGCTGGGGATGTGGGAAGTCTGCACATGGCACTCGGTTTTTCTGTGAGCCTAACACTGCTCTACAAAGTAAAGTCTATTGAAAAGTAAAAAGGAAAGGAAAGGAAAGGAAAGGAAAGGAAAGGAAAGGAAAGGAAAGGAAAGGAAAGGAAAGGAAAGGAAAGGAAAGGAAAGGAAAGGAAAGAGAAAAGAAAAGAAAAGAAAAGAGAAAAGAAAAGAGAAAAGAAAAAGAACAGTCTTTCAGTACCTTGGTCCAGAGCAAATGCCAACAGCAGTAACCAGATTAGAAGAAAAGTCATCAAAAGAGTGCCTGCGTGGCTCAGTCAGTTAAGCATCCAACTTTGGCTGAGGTCATGATCTTGCAGTCTGTGGGTTCAAGCCCCGCATCGGGCTCTGTGCTGACAGCTCGGAACCTGGAGCCTGCTTTGGATTCTGTGTCTCCCTCTCGCTGCCCCTCCCCTGCTTGTGCTCTATCTCTCAAAAATAAATAAGTTTAAAAAAAAATTTTTTTTTGATTTTTTAAGAAGCAGAGCCATCATGTCAGGAGGGGAGGAAAGACCACAAAGGAAAAAGACACATTCTGACTCAAAATTGCAAAACTAAGAGTGCAGAGAGAAAAGATGCACCAGAAGGGGAAGGAAAGCACTTGGCCGAGATCCACGGGCCCGGCCCTGCGGGGCGCCCCTGTCCTTGGCCGCAGCCAGCCCTGGTCTGGCAAAATCAAGCCCTCCGGGATGGATGCTCCCAATGTTCTAGCCCTCAGTCTCTGCCCGACACCTTCGTTTCTCTTTATCTGCTCTTTCTTTTTCCTTCCACCACAATATGCTCAAATCATCCAAAACTTTCCCTTTATCACTGAGCCTCCCTAATTAAGCTAACATTATTAGGAGGTTGAGAGAGAGAAAAAAAAACCCTCCCAAATTCTCTTTGCGTCTCAGCAGCTCTTTAATATGCGAGGCAACGAGAGATGAGTTGCTCCTAATTGCCAGTCCCTGGAGTAGCCAGTCAGAAAATGAATTGATGCGTTTTTTCCTTATGAACAATGCATGTAGCACAAATTACGGTGGCCGTCACCAGAGATTTAATTACAAAATATCATTACTTTCACACATCATTTCAGATTTGGCCTGATCAAATCAAAGTTAGGGCAAGAGGGAGAGAAAACTGCACCCTTAGCAGGGTCATCCATTCAGGGGTGGCTGGGAAGCCGGCGGGAATTGGCTCCGTGGAAATGTCCTCGGGGCCACTGTGCAGAGAGCAGCTGCCGGAGAGGCGAATGGAAAAGGAGAGTCTCGGGGCCCAGGGGTTCTGCAGAGTGGAGGCTGGGGGCTGGGGGAGGGGGGCCCCCGGGGCCCCTCAAGGGAGAGATGGGTTGCAGAGAAACATCACAGCCTTGCAATTCAGAGGTGCTTCAGAAGATTCGCCTCAGCTGTGGCTTTAAGCAACCAATGACTCCATTTCTTTGCTTCTGCAAATTATCTCCTGAGCATCTCGTGTGTGCCAGACACCGTGCTGGACCCGAAGGCTGCAAAACAGTGTCCAACGAACGTGGTCCCTGCCTGCTTCGGGTTCACGCTCTGCTTGGAGAGACAGATTAACATCAAAATAGTCACAGAATCGTGAGAGGGGCAGGAGGGGTAGTGGAGCCAGGCGTCCTGAGTCGACACCCCTGCTCCGGCGTGTCAAAGCTACGTGACCATGACTAAACCCTCAACCTCTCGGTGCTATAGCCTTGTCATCTGTAAACTGGAAATAATACCAGTACTTACCTGATACTGGTGTTAAGGATTTAACATTTATAACACACTTGGAACAGGGCCTGGTAAGCTCTATGTAAGTGTTTGTTAAATAAATACACATTAAAAACTGCACTGTAAGAAGCAGAATGGAGTACCCTGAAAGCCTATTAATAGGAGGAGTCAAGCTAATCAGGAAAGATAGGAAGAACTTGGGTTAAAATATGAAGAAAGGGGAGACATTAGTTAACAGAAACACTAAAGAAGAGTGGTCTTAGCACAAGAGAGCATCATGTGCAAAGGCCCTGTGGCTGGAGGAAGCGTTTTAATGGCAAGGCACTGAACAAAGGGCCAATGTGGCTGGAACATGGTGCAAACTGAAAAGGGAGCTGGTAGGTCCAGTCCATGTAGACCCTTGTTGGCCTTGGTCAAGAGTTTGGGCTATAAAAATTACCCACATGCACTGGAATCGTAAAAGCTTTATTTCTCATTTGTTGCAATTTTTTTGCCTCAATTTTTTTTAAGGGAGCAGGATCTAGGAAAACCAACCAGAGCGACATGCCTCCAAGGATAGCAGCAGTGAGGAGACCCAAGGGACAAGAAGAGAAGGGGAACGGTGACGGAGATAAAAAGGGAAAGGGGAAACTGACGGCAGCCGTGGGTCCTGTCCCCGCCCTGGAGGACGATGAGGGAGAGACATGGGAGAAATGAGTGCCCCAGCCCCCCGCTCCTCCTGCCCCCAGTCTCCAGCCAGAACTTCTCATTGGTTGAACCCATCCAGAAAGTGGATGGCAAGGAAGTCCATGACACAGGCCCTAATGGGTCGGCTGCCCGGGGTAAAAGCAGGGGAGAAAGTGGACAGTGACCCCGGGAGGCACGTGGGAGACGTCCAGCACCTCCTCCGCAGAGGACAGGTGGGCTGCGGGAGAGGAAGGCAGGCTCTCTGCGACCTGCCGTGACATCCGCCAGAGACGGGACCGTGACCCCCGCAATCCAACCCCTTCTCCGCCTGGCCTCATCCTAGCGGTTCTGGGGTGAGTACCGTCTGGGGGCCCCTCGGGACTTCTGGGGTCCTTCAGGGGATCCACAAGGCTAAGCCCGTTGTCATAATAACACTAAGACGTTATAGGTCTTTTTACTTCCCTTCACTCCGAAGTATATATGGTGGGAACTTCTAGAGCGTACTTAAGTGAGGAAGCCACGATCCCCTGAGAAGTTTAAAATACCCCTCCCTGGGGTGCCTGGGTGGCTCAGTTGGTTAAGCGGCCAACTTCGGCTCAGGTCATGATCTTGCAGTCTGTGAGTTCGAGCCCCGCCTCGGGCTGTGTGCTGACGGCTCAGAGCCTGGAGCCTGCTTCGGGTTCTGTATCTCCCTCTCTCTCTGCCCTTCCCTTGCTCACTCTCTTGTCTCTATGTCTCTCAAAAATAAAATAAAAACGCTAAAAAAAAAACCAAATTTAAAATACCCCTCCCTTTTCCAGCTGCTTATTTGAGAATGGCAGCCTTCACACGTTTGAACCAAAACAACTTACCTCTGGATGCGGGGGTGGCTCAGTCGGTTAAGTGTCTGACTCTTGATTTTGGCTCAGGTCATGATCTCACCATAAGCCAGGAATTTTTAAAATTTTTTTAAATGTTTATTTATTTTTGAGAGAGACAGAGAAAGGAGTGTGTGTGTGTATGTGTGAGCAGGGGAGGGGCAGAAAGAGAGAGGGAGACAGCGGCTCCGAAGCAGTCTCCGCACTGAGAGCAGCAAGCCCAATGAGGAGCTCGCACCCACAAACCGTGAGATCAGGACCTGAGCTGAAGTCAGACACTCAACTGACTGAGCCACCCAGGGACCCCAAAGCCGGAAAATTTTTTTAATGTTTATTTATTTTTGAGAGAGACAGAGTGGGGGAGAGACAAAGAGAGAGAGAGAGAGAGAAAATCCCAAGCGGGCCCGGCTGTCAGCACAGAACCCAACATGGGGCTTGAACTCACAAACCGTGAGATCACGACCTGAGCCAAAACCGAACAGTCGGACGTTTAACCGACTGAACCACCCTGGCACCCCTACGTCGGAAATTTTTTTTTTAATTTACAAAAACGTAACACAAGGCCATTCTTCTCACATTTTCCTTCTTCGGGAAAATACAGATATTTTCTGCTGAAAATGTGATTTACACTGACGTGTAACGGGTTGGTTATTGTTATTATAAATGCGTTAAAAAACATTCTCGTAACTTTCTGTTTTAATTTCTAATACGGAAAATATGGATAATATAGACCACATGAACAAAAGCGCTTTGGGGTCCTCAGTAGCTTTTAAGTGTGTGAGGGGGTCATAAGACCACGACGGAAGGCCCGCTGCCCTCTCGGATGCCCAGAACGAGCCTCCATACCAACTATGGTGACTCTAACCACTGCCGTCACCGCCCCTCAGGGAGAAGAACGCCGAAGCTCGGAGACAAGGCCGTAGCCACCTGGGCTCGCACAGCCGGTCGGTGGCACGGCCGGTCGGGCACCTGGGCTGTCTGGCACCCAGGCCCGGGCTCTCTCCCTTCACCGCCCGCACAGCAGGGAGCTGGAGGCACGGGTGAAGCATGGAACGGCATCTGGCTCCCGCCACCTCCTCCACGGAGGGAAAAATGACAGCGATTGATTGATCTCAGCGATCGGCCATAAACGGTCCCGACATGTGGCCATGTTAATCAGCTTCTACCAGCCGGGATCTGACCGGTTTGAAAGGTTTATAGCAACAATGTGGTGCTGATTTATTTCTCCTTAATAAAAAAGTGATCGAGTGAAACCTGCATCTCTCATGCTGTTTATCACTCGGGTGATTTATCAACTAACTACACCTGCAGGGGCCGCTGGCTCTAAGTGTGGACGGTGTGGGGAGGTGGGGTCAGCGTGGCCATCGGGGCCGCCCGCCGCCCTCTGCTTCCGGCCCGGCCGCTCCTACGCCAGCAAGACCGCGCTCTCGAGTGTGGGTCTTGAGGCTCTGCGGGAAGGGGGAGGAGAAGAAGGGGAGAAGTGGAGGGGGGCTGCCCGGTCCCAGCCGTTTTCTCCTTGTCCCCAGGGGAGACAGAGCAGCAGATCTGCTTCCTGGTTCTCTGGAGGGAAAGGGAGCCTCAAGGCAAGACCCGGGGGGTATGGATGGCTCGGGGCGAGGAAAGATGAAAAGCCAGCAGCAGCCACAGCCCCAAGAAGACATTCCAGGCTAGCGGGCCCTGCCGGAGAGCCCGCCTTCCCCTTCCTTGCTGCCCCAGGTAGAGCTCCAGGTAAGACACAACCCCGAATCTCAGAAAAACGATGAGTACTTTTTCAGTGCAGGAAGGTCCCAAATATTGCACGGATGTTCTGCAAAACCCGGCAGCCCCATCACCAGGGTGGTGAGGGAGCCGGTAGGGTATCCAACGGACTAGACCTGCGAGAACTCCCAGGGCCCGTAACCACGGCCGGCCTCGCTCTGCCCACCCGTCCTCCACCTGCTAGGTGTCCCTGGATCCTGAGGGCCTCCCCCTGGGCGCTCCAGGAGGCCACGGTTTTCCAGAGCTACTGGGCAAACCCCTCAAGCTCGCCAAACCTTACCTGTAAAATGGGAACCCTCATCCTGCTCCCGCCCTTCGCCGGGGGGGCTATACGGAGCTGGCATGGGGGGGGTGAGTCTCCATGACTACTCTACGGGGATCCAAGGCAGGGGTGGGACTGTCACCGGGCTGTGGGTCCCACCCCCTCTGAAAAGGTCGGTTTCCCTTTAGTCCTTGTGGGGAAATAACAGCTCTAACTCCAAACTTTTGGTTTTATTTATCATCTGTCCTGAACTTTGGGTTTGTGGGAGAGAAAGTCAGAAGCCAAGCTGGCCCGGCCTTTGTGGGAGGGCACGGTGTAGTGTGACAACTGAAAATAAACCTCGAAATGGAAATAAGCAGAAGCCGGGCCTGAAGTACCGCCCCGCGCGCAGTTCCGGGCGAGTACCTGGAGGCCTGTCGCCCAATGACCAGCACCTCGGCCAAGCCGTCCGCCTCCACGGGCTCCAGAGCAGGAGCCACTCGGCTCACGCACGCTGTGTGGACGAGGGTGGTCTGCTCATCCAAAACCCTCAGAAGCGCTCTGAAAGCTGCCAAGACAGAGTCGGGTGAGGGGACAGCGATCCAGTCAGACTCTGCGGGGTACGAGGAATGACGGGGAGACATCCACTAACCTGCCAAGCTGCGCGGCATACAGTGTGTGCTAGAAGAAAAGCGAGTTGGGGAACATTCTAGAGCATGGTTTCTCAACCGCGGCCCTGTTAACATTTTGGGGCTGGAGAATTCCCTGCCGGGGGCTGTCCTGTGCCCTGCAGGCAGGATGTGAGCAGCACCCCTGGCCGCCACCCGACAGATGCCTGTAGCAGCTGCCCTGTAGGTCGTGATGACAAAAAGATGTCTCTAGACGTCGCCAAAGGTCCCCTGGGGGGTAAAGGACTCCCCCACACACCGAGTGAAAACCACTGGTCTAGACAGCATCAGGAAGGTGTAGGTGAACAAAAGCAAACACCACAACACGTGTTTCGAAGGTTCTGAGTGCACAGAGAAAAGTCTGGATGGCAGGTTTCCAGACAGGGAGCTGGGGCTGCCTCTGGGGAGTGGGGGGAGAGGAGGGCCAAGGGGGACTGTCACTCAATGTGTTTTATCTGCGTGTTTGCCAGTGACAGGAGAGGAAAAGAGGAGGAGAGGGAAGGGGAGAGGAAGGAAGGAAGGCTGGAAGTGAAGGAGGGAGGGAGGAGAAAGGGAAGGAAGGACGCAGAAAAGAGAGAGGGGGAAGGAGGAAATAAGGAAGGAAGGAATAAGGAGGGAGGGAGGTGAAAAGAAGGAAGGAGGGAGGAAGGAAGGAAGTGAAGGAAGGAAGGAAGGAAGGAGGAGGGAGAGAAGGGGGGAAAAGAGCCCCAGAAGCCAAGTCTGGCTGAGGGGCTGGGGGAGTCCTGTGCCACTTGTCCTCTCTGGTCCTCAGCGTCCTCAAAGTGAAACGAGGGGTGCACCAGCCCCCCGGCCCTCTTCAGCCAGCGAGCCCAAGGTGACCCGGACCCCTCCCGCCCGCACCCCAGCGGTTTCACAAAAGAACCTGAGGTCTGGCTCCCTCTCAGCGGCTCCAACTGATTGCACCTCCTGGGGGAGGCGGGGAGGACGGGGCCTGGTCAGCCGCCCAGCTCCGCGCCGAGGACTTGGTCGGGCTTGATTAAATAATTACACAGAACCCAGCGAGTAATCACGCCGTCTCAAGCCTCGAGGAGCACCTTCCGAGGGAGGCCCCATTAGTGATGGGGGGGCGTGTGAGCGAGCACGTCTGTCTCTTGCTGGTGATAAAATTATCATCAGAAGACCTCATTTGCAAGACGCACCCATCTCCCCATCTCGTCCATTGCCTCCCAAACCGGGGTGTGTGTACAGTGTGATCCCCGTTTGGCACACGGCTGAGGAAACCGAGGCGCAGAGAAGTCTGGGGCTGGCTAAGAGCCCGCCGCCAGGTGGGGGCGAGTCCTGTCTGTGTGACCAGGGGGCTGGTCCCGAAGGCGACCATTCGCCAGAAGTCCATGCAGAGCCAGCACAGGGCTGGGGACTGACAAACCCTGAGAGGTCCGGGTTTTCTTTGCCATTGTTCTGTTTCGTTTCCCCGCTGAGATTATTTCTCTCCTTTCAATTTTGGAAGGCAAATCCCAAACCATGGGAGCCTTCCTAAAACCTGCTGCTGCCAAGACACCGGCTTGGTGTGTGGAGTGAGAAGTGGAACCCCACGGCAGCCGCCCACGTGCCCCGCAGGCCAAAAGGAGGGGTGCTGGATGGTGGGGGAGCCCAGACCATTCTGGGGCCTCCGCTCTCAGGCTGGGTCCTCCCCCTCTCCCCCTCGCCCCCTCTCAGGGATAAAGGCCACCAGCAGGCAGGCTAAGCATCCTGTCTCGCCAATGGTCTGATTTAACTGGGAAAAGAAGGAAATGGCTGAAAACTGGCTATGCTGATGGGTTCTCTGGCCCAAAGAGAGGTGCCCACTGCCTGTCCTGGCTCCTCCCAGGCACTACCACCAGCCCCATTGGCTCGTTTACTCTGGAGCAGCCCAAATTCATTAATAATGATTAGTCTCTCCTCGAGAAGAAGCGTGTAATCAAAGGACCATTAAAATTAAGTGCAGGAGGGGTTGGGGGAGGGGGGGAGGGCAGGGGAGGGCGGGGAGAAGAGGTTGGGGAGTGGAGAGGCGGAGCTGGGCAGGAATCTCCGCTGGACTCAGACACCTCCTTGCTGCAAGACCTTGGTTCAGTCACATCTCATTGCTGCTGAGACTCAGTTTCCCCATCTCTGAAATGGAGGGGCAGGAGGGACTACGGTGTCAGTGATGAGACGCAACGGAAGCACCCAGTGGAGAGGCATGAGCGTTGGCTGGCCGTGATATGAGGCCCCGGGCACCATGACCTTGTGGGGGAGTTAGTGGAAGGGGAGAGGGGTGATGTCACCTGCTGGTCAGAGTCCTGAGCAGCCACTTCTCACTGGCCAGCTGCCCCCATGCTGGTTCCTGGGCACCACACACTGCCCACCTCACCCAGTCCCAACAGTTCTACCCCAGCTTCTGGTGTGTGGGCAGGAGCAGCAGGGCAGGGGAGGGGACACAGGGGGAGCCAGGACATCCCTAGACCTTGGAGGAGGCTGGGTCAGACACGGCTTCCCAGCCACTGGCAGCCACTCAGCCCTTAGCTCCCCGCCGGGCCTCTGGTTTCTGGGGAGGCCTCGGGCGCAGAGAGAAAGCTCTGGGACCCCACACCTGGGTAACAAGAGACCAGCCCTCTGGGGCCCCAGGACATCCAACATGGAGCCCCCTGCCCGGCCGCTGGGAAGCGCGTCCCTCTTGCTCAAGGAACAAAGAAAGGAACCAAAAGAAGTAACCTCCCGGTCCACGCCTTCCTTGGGAGAAGGCAAGATGCCAAACCTCCAGATGTGCTGATCCCTGGGTCTGTGTGGACTTCGATTCCTCTCGAGGACAGGAAATGAGATTTGACAAAGGCCCCTCTCATGTGCCAAGCACTCAACCTTGTTCCTTCACATAGCAACCACAAGGACACCGCAAGGGTGGTATTAGTCGTTCCTGTTTCACGGAGGCAGAGCTCAGAAAGGCTTGCTCGAAGTCCTGGGTCCAGGACAGTCACAGTGCCAAAGCCAAGATTCAAGGTCAGTAGCAGCAGGGTCTGAACTACGGCTTCTTCTGCTCTCCACTCAGCAGCCAAGCACCCAGCTCCGGGGAGTGGGACCACGTGGGCTGGAGGGAGCTTCGCCGTGGGGGCACTCCCCTACATGTCCCTGGACACCAGGCTGCAGCTCCCCCAGCTTTGAGTCACACTGTCCTCCCCAAAACCCCGGAGGCCAAGGCTATCACACCCATACTCAAAGGTCAGAGATGTCCTAGGAATAAGGGACTGAATGCCACAGCCTGTAAACTCCCCAGGGTCTGGCCCTGCTCCTCACTGGGCCCCACTGACACAGCGCTGGGACGGAGATGGATCAATGAATGAATGATGGACGGAAAGGGGACTCGGTCACAGGAGAGAAGGACGGCAGGTTAGCACAGCCATGGAGGATACGGTAAAGAGGCAGGTGTCCAGAGCCAAACTGCCAGGGTTCAGACTCCGGCTTTGCTGCTTTTTATGTGCAAGCTTAACTTGTCTCTGTGTCCATTTTCTTACCTGAAAATGAAAAATTATAATAGTTATTTGTTGGGAGTCGTTTTGGGCTCACAGGTTGAGACCCTTCCCTGTTTAGAAGAGTGGTTAAAGCAAAGCTCCCACTAGCCAAAATGGCGGGCTTGGATTTCTTGAGCTACTCTCCTTGGCCCCAAGGAATGTAAAGGGGAAGGACCCGGAGCACAATGCCTTGATGGATTTATGAGACCTTACGGAACACCCTGCTCTCTCCCCCCACCCTAAATTTATCCTAAAACCAACATACAGGATTAAGGAGGTTTGCCCCCCTGCTGGTAAAAATGGATTATTGTTAAAGAGATCAAACTACCTTTTAAATAAAGACACAGACCAGCAGGGAGAGAATCACCAGGATAGAGAATCCCCAGGATAGAGAATCGCCAGAATTGAGAAGACGCCAGATTGCTTGGTCATTAGACTACACTTTTCTGGTGACTCTCTCACTTCCTTTCGCCTGACCGTCCGTCCTTCGTGGACCCCTAGATTCACCGGAACAAGGAACCCGGCAGTTATTCCCAGCTGAGGCTCTTCAGAGAAGCCAGTGAGTCGCTATGCAGCCTGGCACCTTGTGAGCGCTCTATACCGGTGTGGTTGAGTGGAGGGCAGGCAGCACGGCCCGAGGTGTCCTTGTGAGGCCACCAACAGCAGTCAGACTCCACACATGCGCAAGCCTGAGAGTGAGCACCTCCTTAAACTGCACCCTGGGTGTCTCATCTGCCCACTACTTTGCATCTGGGCTTCCCAGTCCCCTAGGATCTGGCTGCCCCCACCCAGAAGACAGGGGCTTTCAGAAACCAACCCCATAAGGGTCTCCAGCCTGGGAACAGTGAGCTCCCCATCACTGAGAGGTTACAGCAAAGGCGGGATGGCCACTTGAAGACCTACAAACAGGATTCCCACTGAGAAGGAGGATGGAAACCACTCTGAAGCTTTGAGAGCCGATGGGCTGAGCGTCACCTTTGCAAATGATCACAGCACCACCTGGTGGTAGTATGGGAGATGGCCCAGCAGGCCCCAGAGAACAGAGCATCCTCCAGGCCACCCCCTACCCCACCCCAGCCCCCCACTTTAATGGGTTGTTTTCATATCATTGAATTCTAACAACACTCAAAATAAGGGATTGTCATCCTTTTTACAGAGGCACCGAGGCCCAGAGACACAAAGTTACTTGCCCAAAGACACACAGCTAACAAGTGGCAGAGCCAGGATTTGAGCTTTGAGGCCACAGCCTTCCCTCCTAATCTCTAAGCCTCAGGAGATTCAGTGAGAAAGAAAACAGACACTCTCCCTGGTCTCATGAAGCTTCCATTCTCCCTGGGGCACAGGAATCACAAATGTATTTTTAGATGCTCTCTGTGCCCCGATGCTGGACTAGGAAGAAGGTGGCCGGGTCCCTACCTGAATGAAGTCGGCGGGGAAGATGAACAGAAGTCAAAGGATCACGCAGATAAATACACAGCAGTGACAAAAGATGTCACTGGATAGGAATGAGTTCTGAGACCAGATATCAGGGTGCTTACCTGGCCTGGGGGTCCGGGGAGTCTTCCCTGGAAAAGCGATGTATTAAGCTGAGATCCGAAAGAGGACCACGCCTTGCCCAGGCAAAGAGACACATATCTGTTCAACGGCAAATGCGTGTGTCACACAGTCACGTTTTTTCACTTTTTGCTACACACATATAAACTCATAACTAATGTGCCGGATATATGCTTTTGCAACTTTCTAGCTCCACATTGCTCTTCAGATTTTTGCATGTTGATACATGGAGCTATTCCCTTTAACCAAGGAGGCCATCGTACCATTGACATCAGCCACGTGCAATTTATGTATCCATGCCCTGCCGCTGACACTCGAGCGGTTTCCAGATTTTCAGTCCTACAAACAGCCAGCATCTTCCAAGTGCATGTACGTTCAAGCCCCCCCCCCCACGAGGTCTGTGACCGTATTCTTTCAAAGACATTTCAACATCCTTTTGATGGGAATGAGGAGAAAACAGGGGTCTACTAATGAAAATTTTATACAAAAACAAATGCATTTACTACTTCTTTTACTGGCTGCAAGCCAAGTTGAGGTTCCACAAAACAGTGGCCAACACGTTACCCGTGTTTCTCGAGACCTTGTTCTTTCTTCCCTTTCCTTCTCTAATTTGGCCAAGACAGACAACTGCTTGGGAGACATACCTAATGGGTTTCAAAGAATTTTTTTAAGTCACTTATTTCATAAACAGAATAACCTTTGCAAGCCTGAGTTCAGGATTTCAGTGAGTACCCTGGCTTTCAGGTTGGCTGGTCTCAAGGTTGGCGACACCCCCCTTCCCCTACGCACTCCTGTCCCCCCACCTCCAGCCCCCTGCTATGACTATACCGCGTGAGCTGGCCGTGGTCTGATGCCTTGAGATCGGCGGTGCCGGGGGGAGGAGCTTGCACACTTGCGTATTGGACCAACCAGTTTGCACAGTGCCCAGCCTGGATAACCGGAGTTAACCCGTACTGTATTCTCTGTCGATCCCTATCATGAATTATGGCCGCTATACGTGGCTTCAAGTGTACATGGAAACTCCATATTGGAGGCTTCTAGAGTGTCAGGTCTGAGGGAGACCTTGAAGTTCATGCTGGTCTGTGGGCGGGGGAGGGAAGGAGGGGTGACAGCCGCTTTTCTGCAATTGTCCCTGATTCTCAGAACTCTAGTAAAACCTGGACAATATTAGACTAGTGGGTGGTGAAAGGGGTCCGTGGTTAGGCCTTACTTAACCAGATGCATTCACTGGGCTCTCTATTGTCTGCTGTGTCAGGAGCTGAGCTGAGCTGAGCTGAGCAGGGCTGAAGAGAAAGTCACACCCCAGGAGGCAGGACATCCCTGACCCAGAAGCAGTTTCAAAATCTGCCACCAGGTGGAAGCACAGTTCCTGGCCCAGGTCTCTCGCTAGCTGGGAGTCCCCTGAGACCCTCAGATCTACACCCAGACCCTGCCTTGTGGTTCCACTGCCCTGTCTCAGCTGTGTGATTCATTCTGCCCACCCCCCCCCACCCCGGCCCCATCGCAAAACCCCTTTAGCTGGATAAGATACTACGGTCAGCTGGGGCACAGAGAATCTCCTGCTCCACTGAGGGTCCGTTGCAAAGGAGCCTGTTCTGATCAGTCATTTCGGATGCGTAGGGCGGGGCCACCAGACACCCCAGGAAAACCCAGGAGGCCACATGAGGAGGCTCACGCCAGCGCGAAACAGAGAGAGGACAGGACTTCCAGAGCCCAATAATGTATCCCTCTCCCTGCCCCAAGTTGTGTCCCTTCACCTGTGGCCATAAACCTGACCCTGGCTCAGCTTCACTCCCACAAACAGGGTAGTCTTGAGCCCAGCCTCACCTAGAGAGGTAGACAGAAGCTCAGGGGCCAGTGGCCTGGGGCCACATGCCAAGCCCTGCCTTCTTCTCTGCCCACCATTCCAGGCAGCCCTGACCTTACTGGCCTCAGACCCCTACACCCTATGCGTCAACACGGGCAGGTCCCACGTGAGGCCCTGGATCTCTGAACCAGCACAGACTCACCTGATGGCCCCTGGGATGCTGTCCCTGGCCTGGCTTCCAGCCCCTAGCCCCCCACTCCCCAGTCAGGCAGACCAGCCTGGACGGGAAGGTGGACAAGGACTGGCCACCGCCTAGACAGCCTGGCCCGCAGCCCACGGTCTGAAGCCTGAGGTCGGGAAGGTTCCCAGCTCCACAATCACACCTGCCTGCACAATCCCTTCGTCACATGTATGGTGATTGTAACTCCATGACACATGGGCTGGTGTGACCTTTCAATGTCCTGTGCCCTCCTAACCCATAAGCTCCATGAAAGGAGGGGCCGTGTTCTCCCGTGCACCCCCAGCCCTGAGCACAGGGGCCTGCACATAGTGGGTGCTCAGAAAGTAACTGTGGAATAATAAAAGAATAAATGGATATCTTCCCGGAAGAAGTACCTCCCACAGTGACTCCGCCTCATCTCATCCTCCCCGCCAGCCCACTGAGTAGGTTCTGTAACACATTACAGTGTATTCATTCCCTACTACTGTAAGAACAGACTACCATAAACTTAGCGGCCGTAAACTTAGCGGCCAAAACAACACAGCTCTATGGTCTCACGGTTGGGGAGGTCAGAAGTCCAACACGGGTCCCATGGGCTGAAATCGGGCTGTCGGCAGGGCTGTGTTCCTTCCGGAGGCTCCAGGGGAGAACTCATTTCTGTGCCTCTTCCAGCTTCTAGCGGCTGCCCACATGCCTTGGCTCATGGCCCCTTTCCTCCATCTTCAAAGCCAGCAACGTCCTATCGCCCTCAATGAAGCCAGGAAAGGTTCTCTGCTTTTAAAGACTCATTCAATCAGATTGGGCCCACCCGGATCACTTGGGATCAGCTCCCAATCTCATGATCTGTAACCTTAAGCACAACTGCAAAGTTCTTTTTTCCATGTGATATAACATATTCACAGGTTCCAGAGATTAGGACATGGACATTTATTTGGGGTGGGGGGGAGGCGGGGCAGAAGGCGTTATCATACCTAGCACACACAGATTCAAAAACACAGGTGAATTAACTTGCCCAACCCTCCCTGTTTGTGACTGGTGAAGTAGGGTTCAAACCGACGTCTTTCAGGCTGCAGAATCTGAGCTCCTTCTCCCCTTGTTGACTTTCTACGTAACCGCCTAGGGTCTCTAGACCCCTTTTCAGGAACCAGAAGGGTAAGACATATCAGCCCAGCCCCTTAGAATAAATACATACTTTCTTTTATGGGCTTTATTTTTTTTTCAAGTCATGCTTGTCTAGGCAGTGGGAACATGTGCAAAAACTTTCATTTTATTTCTCTTTACTGTCATTGTGTTGACATAAACACTTCTTTTTCATCTAGGGAAAGAAAGGATTAACCCACCCTTTTGGCTAGGATTGGGGGTTGGGCATGACGCTTCGCCACTGAACTTAATGAGGCTTTTCTCTGCAATTAAACAAATGGCCAGCAGATGGCGTGGCAGGCCCACAGCACTTCTCAGTCACCCGGCCCATCCCTGTCACGGGGTGCAAGAATGGCAGGTGTAGAGGTATTTCTCTTCTTTTCTCCAAAACCCACTCTAGAAGGAAATGTCCAGAAAAGTCCCAGCAAGGTAAAGCAAGGGCATAAAGTTCAGGTCACCCAGACAGTTTGGCGGCCTGCACTACCTCATGCCCCATCCCCCAAACCAGGCACAAAGACCAGACATCAAGCCTCGCAAGTTGAATGGCTTGGTCCCAGGGCAGCAGAAAGGAGGGGCAGCTAGTTTACAGGACACTTCAGACAGCCAGGTACCTTACATACTTATGTGCACATTTTTTTCATCTCATCTTCCCTGTGCCCCAGCGTGGGACACGGCATTAAAAATCATGAACTGGCTGGAGAGATAGTAGCAATGCCAGCAACATTTTTGAATCTCTCCAAATTCCCACATAAAAATAAGCAGGGTAGGGACGCTTGGCTGACTCAGTCAGTGGAGCACGCAGCTCTCGGTCCGAGGGCCATGAGTTCAAGCCTCACAATGGGTGTGGTGCCCACTCTAAAAAAAGAAAGAAAGGAGCAGGGCAAATTAGAAAAGCAAAACCCACAGACAACATCTGCTTCAAAATTAGGTGACAAAGATGTCCCCATGAGCACCAAAAGATGAGTGGGGGCGCACAATCACCAGTAGCCACTAAGGGGGCTGGGGGGAGGAGGGGCGCCGTTCCTGGCTTGGCCTCTGGCTTTGGCACCCCATCCGCTGGCCAGCCCAGGGAAGTAAGAGGGTATCTGATGGACCCGAGGAGTGATGACCCGAGAAGAGCAACTGGGACTAAGGGGCCTTCTCCCATCCCATAGTCGGTGAGATCAAGAGGAAGACTGAGGAAGTAGGGAAGCACTTCTACCCCACAAGCTGCCGCACTTGGGTTCCCTTCCCGGACGGCGTCCCATAGTGAGGGGAAATTGCTTGGAACAGGATCGGAATGAAGGAGGATCAATCAAGACAGTAGAGGGGAAGGAAGGCGAAGATCCAGGTAAAAGTGGCAGAAGGAGATTGAGCCGGAAACTCCCGAACACCAGCCACCAAATCTGCGTACACCATGTAAAACCAAGACAGGGAGCTCAGGAGGCTGGCCTGAACATCCTCAGGTTCAGGAAGACGAATTTCACACAAGGGCGAACAACAGAAAAGTGTCGAGGTCAGATCCCACACAAACTGAGTTCAAGTAAAAGAAGAATCTGGAGCAAAATGGCTTCTCTACAGAGTAAACGCATTCCAGCGAGACGTTGCTTCAAAACAGATCAAAACCATGACCTTCTATTTCAAAATGACCTCAAAGACATTTTTTAATTGTCCAACCCTAACCTTAACCCTAACCCTAGATGAAAGAACAACATGAATCAGAATTAAAACAATCTTATGAAGTGGCCCAAGTCAAGGAAGACTTAGAAATGCAAGAAAATAAATCTTTTTAGAAACAAAGTCTAAAACGGAAAAAACACGAGAGCAAATTAACTCAACCTTAAGATAATGCCATTCACAAAGGTGAAAACAGGAATATTTTGAATCAACAAGAAATGAAGAAAGAGATATTTTAAAATATTTGTGAGAAAGGGACAAATATTGAAATCTGGCAAAGAAGTTCCAACACACAAATAATGAATCCCTGGAAAGAAAATCAGAGCAAGAGAACAGAACAAATACTAAAAACTATTGTTCAAGAAAGCCTACTGAAATGTTTAAAAACTGAAATTACGTATGTAAAGAACACATTGCATACCTGAAAATATCAACCCAAAATAATCAGACATATTCGAGACATTTCAATAAAATTACTACACTTTGAGGAAAGAGAAAAAGATCTTTCTTCAGTCATCTAAGCAAAAATAAAACTACTAATAGCTGACTGATAAGGAAAATAAATTAGATTGTTGCCAGGTTTTTCAAGAGTCATGCTTTATGCCAAGAGAAAATGAAGTAACATATTTAAGATATTTAAAACAGGAAAATGTAAGTTAATCATTTTCTGTCCATCAGAAAATATCCATTGTCAATACAATAGATTCAGACAAATGGGTACCGACTCAGGGAATATTGTTCTCATGAGCCTTTCCTGAAGAAATTGCTGGAGAACAAGCTTCAGACAGCCTAAATGACTAGAAAGACTTAAAAGAGAGAGAGTTATCGAACATGAAATGTACAGTTACTGGTAAAACCAAAGCGAGCCTGGGATCGAAAGGAGGTAAGCCCCTTGTGCGAGGTGCTCTCACATGTAGCTACAAGACCACGATTAAAATACAGAAAGCACATACCGAGAAAAAAATGTTTTTAAATGTTCTCAGTAATTGTATTGGTGGTGGTGTTACTGTTGTAATTTTGAGACTACTGTGTGTGTAATGCACGATAAAGTAGATAAGCGATTATGAGAGATTCTAATTCTATTATCCCCTAAACCCTTGAGAGCCCAATTCTCCAGACAGAAGAAAGGAGAGATGAAATATAGCTGTCATACAGAAGAGAGAAAGGAGGGATGTCATACAAAAGAAATTAAGTGAAAATCTTCAATGCAAATTGAAATTATCAGTATGCATGCGGGGTTCTGTCGTCTTGGTTTCTGGCCGGAGGGTGTGAGTGATAAAAGATATTTCTCCATGGGGCGCCTGGGTGGCTCAGTTGGTTGAGCGTTCAACTCTTGGTTTCAGCTCAGGTCAGCTCACGGTTCGTGGTATTGAGCCCTGCGTCACGCTCCGTGAGGACAGTGCAGAGCCTGCTTGGGATTCTCTCTCTCTCCCTTTCTCTGTGCTGCTCGCGTGCACATGCTCTCTCTATCTCTCAAAATAAATAAACTTGATATCAATCTTATTTATATATATATTTCTTCATAACCAAATCATTAGCAATGTACATCTCTAGCACCCAGACAGTGGTTTTGAAATATATTACTTCCCATTTTACAAACAACACTAAAAGATCTTCTTGGAGAAAAGGCTGAATCTAGCTCTGGACCAGAAAATGTACAATATGAGTCTGGTACTTCCTGTCACACAGAAGGCAAGCACCTCTCAGAGATGATTAGGGTTATGTTGAAAGGACTCAAGAGCCAACCTGAAGAGGCTGTCGCTGGCATGACACAATGGAATGGGATCGTTTGAGCTTCAAGAAGAAGAATACTTACAATTGATTATAAGCATCAAGTGTGTTTAAATCCTAGCATTCGAAATGATTTTAAAATGAAATCAATTGGTCTCCTTTGGAGGATGATAAAGAACCAATTTGTTCTTTTGAAAACTGGTAAATAAAGAGAAAGAATGAAGCTGTGCCCTGCCTTGCGTGCCCTATGAACCTACCACTGCGTAACAAAGAGTAAATAAGGGGAAATCTCTTTCTCACTGATAAGTGGGAAAGAATGGATAAGAATGAAATGTTACCACTTGCAACCCTCAGTGAATTAATGGACTAACCGGTAACGAGCATCAACACCTGCCAAATCAGAAAGAGGGACCACCCAGCATTATGTGCTGTCAGATGAAAGAACACAAGGGCTCCGAGAATATAGCCAAAGGGATTAAACGGAAGTCTAATCAAGCCTCTGGAGCCGGCTGCCAACCTGCAGGAAGCTCAGAGGATCGAGGAACACGTTGGACAAACGCGATGAGGACAAAGTCAGCCAAATCCGGACTGTGGGAAACTCTACAAGTCAGATAGAAGTCCTTCAACAAATAGCTTGTAAGGAAACACAAAACAAAACCAAAAAAAAAAGGTAGAGGGTGACCTGTGAATTAAGAGCCCTTAAAGATGTATCGTTTTCTTTTCTTAATGGTCAAGTCTAAACAACAGCATCTAGAGATACACGCTTAGGTGATGAAATGAAGTACTGGAAGAAAATCATTGCAAACTCAGCTTACTAGTTAATTTGGGAGGGGGGCAATGAGAGGGCTCAGGTGCGGAAGGGGCACCTGGAAGGAGCTGGAGAGGGGCGTGCTTGCAACGATCTATTTATTAACTTGGGTCGCGGTTACAAAGATGTTTGCCAAAGTGAGATATCTCATTAAGCCATGCGTTTGTTTTGTATGATTTTCTGTATCCATGTTTTCTTTACAACAAAGAATTTAAAAAGAAAAGAAAGAAACCGCGACTGAAATGACCAAATGAAGAGCCGGAGAAGGTCTCGCTGTTCTCTTTTGCTGGATGACAACAGGAAAAATCAGGGAGGAAAGCAGTTTGCCAAAGGCCCCACAGCTGCTACGCTGCCCAGCTGGGCTCCAAACCCCAGAGTTTCATCTGCGCATTGACAGACAGTTGCAGACACCTGCCGAGTTGATTGCAAACAGCTGAGTTGTAACAGCCTGACTTGAGGTTCCTGGTGCTGCAAGGGAGGGAGGGTGGGGGTAGTTGTAGGGAAGGACAGTGGTCTTGGCGCCTAGCTGGGTATAGCCGTAGCGCGCCCCAGGGCCCCTCCCTTGTGCAGGGCCCACGCCCACTCACTCTGGTCTCTGAACATGGAAATGTATTGGAATTCACCTGACCATGTATCTGATCAAGTTTCGCTTCTGTTTCTCAACACCTCCCAAGTTGTTTTGTCCGCTGGAGAGAGGGGAGGGTCTGGGGAAGGATCCTGGCCTGAAACTAAGAGGTCAGCTTGACCCCAGCTGATACTTCATCTGGGGAGGGGGTCATCAATGAGTTGGGGCAAGTGGGGAGAAGATGAAACTGTGCCTTCAGCCCTGCAAGCCGGAGCCCCTCCCTTATCTGCCTTGGTTTCCAGGACCCCAGGCATTTAGCACTCGGTGTCACAGAGGGCAGGAGCACAGGGGCACCTGGGTGGCTCAGTAGGTTAAGCAACCAGCTTTTGATTTCACCTCAGGTCATGAACTCGCGGTTTGTGGTTTCAAGCCCCAAGTTGGGCTCTGCACTGACAGTGTGGAACCTTCTCGGGCTTCTCGCTCCTTCTCTGCCCCTCCCCCTCCCAGACGCACGAGCACATGCTCTGTCTCTCAAGATAAACAAATGAACTTTAAAAAAAAAAGCAGGAGCACAATACCTGTTTGTTGAATGAATGCATAAATCTGATATATCACTTTTTATTTATTTCACACAGAGTCAGAGGTTCAACTAATACTCTTCAAATAATCATCTTGAGGCCCCTGGGTGGTTCAGTCAGTTAAGCATCAGACTTTGGCTCAGGTCATGATCTCATAGTTTGTGGTTCAAGCCCCGTGTTGGGCTCCATGCTGACAGCTCAGAGCCTGGAGCCTGCTGTGGATTCTGTGTCTCCCTCTCTCTCTGCCCTTCTCCTGCTCATGCTCTTTCTCATGTGCTCTCTCATGCACGCTTCTCTCTCTCAAAAAGTAAATAAACATAAAAAAGTTTTTAAAAAATACATCATCCATTATTTGACGGGGTGCCTGGGTGGCTCAGTTGGTTAAGCGGCCGACTTTGGCTCAGGTCGTGATCTCACGGTCTGTGAGTTCGAGCCCCGTGTTGGGCTCTGTGCTGACAGCTCAGAGCCTGGAGCCTGCTTCAGATTCTGTATCTCCCTCTCTCTGCCCTTCCCCTGCTCATACTCTGTCTCTATGTCTCTCAAAAATAAATAAACGTTAAAAAATTTAAAAAAAAAATAAAAATAAAAATAAAAATACATCATCCATCATTTGAAAATCGGAGTATGCTAATGCCTATCCCTAGGGTAGAGAAGGGTAGGGAAGATTGGATCCGTAAATAAACATAAAACCCCTCGATTGGTATCTGGCACATGCTGAGTCTTCAGTAAGTTATTCCTGTAAAATGTTTAAGGTTAGGACACAGTCCGTGTGGCATTAGTAGTCAGTATGGGGCCAGAGTCAGAGGTCAGGAGGCAGAGAGAGGTAGTTCAGTATGAAGTTAGGATTAGAGGTCTAGTTTGTGGCCAGTGAGCACATTTTTTTTAATGTTTATTTATCTTTGAAAGAGAGAGAGTGCAAACAAGTGGGGGAGGGGCGGAGAGAGAGGGAGACGCACAATCTGAAGCAGGCCCCACCCTGCCAGGGCAAAGCCCAAGGTGGGGCTGGAACCCCCGCACCGGGAGAGCACGACCTGAGTCAAAGTCGGATGCTCAGCCGACTGAGCCGCCCAGGCGCCCCGAGCAGATTTTTAAATTAGCCATCTCTTTGTTGATTTATCCCCACACTGTTCCGGAGGGACTCGAGGCAACTTGAAGGAATATGGATGCGGAAATCAGGAAAGAGATGGTTGTGAATGAGATCCATGCTGGCACCCGCGGCCCCCTCAGCAGACAGCCACCACTGAATGACCAAATCCCAGGACCCTCTGGCGACTCCGACAGGTCTACACAGACAGCCCCAGGTCGAGCAGAGCCCACCTCTCAGGTGCGAATGCCCTGAGTTAACGCATGCAGCGTGCTGGCACCCAGGCAGTTCTCAATGAATGTTTGCTACGGTGGTCCGGGCACAGGGCTGAGGTGGACCGAGCGTCTGTCTGGGAAGTGCAGTGAGTGGTGTGGACTGGCATCTTCTCACCGGCCAAACCAGCAGTCTTTTCCCCATGAGCAGCCCCTGCCCACCAAATCAGAGCCAACGGGCGTTCAGTGGCCTCGGGCTGGGATGGCCACAGGCACTCCATCAGCAGCCCCAAGGATCACTGAAGCCCGTTGGCTCCAACCCCCTCTCCTTAGACTGTGCCTGGAAGGACTCTGCCCTCGGCCCTCAAGGCACCTCTTCTTCTTCATGCTGCCCAGCGAATTCGGCCAGATGAGGAAACATCCACCAGACGTATTACAACACACGTGACCACGCGTGGGTGTGTTCGGGGTTGTATTAGCTTCCGCGTCTATTGTGATTGTAACAACTGAATCACTTAAACAATGCACAGTATTTTATAGTTCTGCAAGTCAGGCCTGAGCTAAAATCCAGGTGTCAGCAGAACTGTGCCTTCTGGAGGCTGGAGGGGAGAATCTGGTCCTGGCTTCTGGCAGCTCCCCGCATCCCCACGGCTCGTGGCCCTCCTCCATCTTTAAGCCTGCAATCACAACACACGATTCTCTCTTTTTTTCAGTCGACTTATTTATTTTGAGAGAGAATACACACGTGAGTGGGGGAGGGGCAGAGAGAAAACGGAGAAGGAATCCCAAGCGAGCTCCACGCTCTCAGTGTGAGCCCAATATGGGACTCCATCCGCGAACAGTGAGATCACGACCTGCGCCGAAATCAAGGGTCGAACGCTTAACCAGCTGAGCCACCCAGGCGCCCCATAACACGTGATTCCGTTTCCTGTCTTCACATCCCCCCCTCTGACTTTGACCCTGCCTGCCTCTTACAGCCTTGCGATTACCTTGGGCCCACCTGGATAACCAGGAGTGCTCTTTCCTTTTCAAAATCCTGAATCACAGAAGTTCCTTTTGCATGAGGTGCCATATCCACAGGTTCTGGGGATCAGGACCAGGACGTCTCTGGGGGGGACATTATTATGCCTAGCACAGGAGCCTAATGTTATATACTCTGAGGACGCTGTAAACCCCCTGCTCTCTGCTCTATCGAGAGAGGAAACTTTGGAACAAGGAAAGGAAGCCTTGTTCTTTGCTCCAAACAGACTGGGCTGACCCCTCCGTTTAACTCTCAAAGGCAATCTTGTTACTCTCATTTCCGTGTTCTTGAGGTGCCCACTTCACTGTGTCAGTCAAGAACCAATGATTCAAGAGTAAAAAAAGTAAAAAGAAAAAAAAAAAACAGGAAGGTGAAAAAATAGGGACAAAGGGGAAATGAGAAAAGGAAAACTAAGAGCAACCAGAGGCAGGGTTAGTGCAGACCACACAGCTTAGAGTCCTGGGCACTTAGAAGGCATGAGCCACAAATCCTGTCTCTGAGCTTCCTAGCAACCATTGTGAAAAGGGAAACACGTGATTCATGAGGGAAGCAAAATCGTTTCCCTCCCACTCCCAGAAGAAAATGCCTTTTCCCATTATTAAAATGTGGAAGAAATTTATTCTGGAGTTCTCATGAAGAGGCCACTGAGACGAAATGAACACTGTCTTCAGCAATATCCTGACAGTCAATCCAGAAGCCGGTTTCCTAGAGCTGTTATTTTTTTTTTATGTTTATTTATTTTTTGAGAGCGAGAGCACGCAAATGGGGGCGGGGCAGAGAGAGGGAAACACAGAATCCGAAGCAGGCTCCAGGCTCTGAGCTGTCAGCGCAGAGCCCGACACGGGGCTCGAACCCACGAACAGGAAGATCATGACCTGAGCCGAACCAACTGAGCCACCCAGGCGCCCCGGATTTATAACTCTTCTTGATGAAGGTCCACAGTATAAAGCTGAAGCCTCATTTTGTAAAAAAACAGTCACTTCCTGGTCCATCCTCCAAGGTTAAGTGCTTTGGAATACCTGTTCAGATAAGGGTTACTAAGAATAAGCAGTTAAGTGATAGAAACGGTCCTTTATGAGTTTATGAGTTTCAGAGATGCATAAATTTTTGCCTCTGTGCTTCCTGCAAGTTGGCAGCTGGATCCAGACGCTTGATTTGAGTTGGGTTCAATCCTTTTGGTTACATTCTCAGCAGGCTTGTGAAACAGACACGAATGGGTCTGAACTGTCAACAACCACACACTGAAATATGGACGAATTTCACCCACATAATGTTGATCAAAAGAAACCAGACGCCAAAAAGTATATATTGTGTGATTTCATGTACACAGAAGTATAAAAGCTGACAAAACTAAAATATGCTTCTAGAAGTCAGAAGAGTGGGTAACCTTGGGAAGTAGTGACCAGGGGGAGTGTGAGAGCTTCTGGGATGCTGACAGTTAAGTGCTTGATGCACGGGCGTGCTTAGTTTCTGAAAATTCTTGCGATACGGGCACTTCTCTCAATGTATGTTACACTGCTTCCATGAAAGGTTTTTTAAAGTGAGCTCCGGTCATTATGCCACAAATTTAACAGCGGGGTGGCGTTTGGAGGGACAAGGCCTCAGTCTGTAACCAAGTTTACAGCTCATTCTAGGGCTGGAGTCTTCGCTCAGCTGAGATAAGGTGTAGGGTGGACCCAGGGACAAGACCCACCTGCGGCTGGATCAGGGCTCATCCTAGCATGAGGGCGCCTCACTCCCTGACTTCAGCGTGACCGCTGCCATTCCAGGGTCTGACCACTTGATGTCTCCACTCAACAAATTGCTGAAGGAGCCCAGGCTGGATAGAGCTGCCTGGACCCATGATGATGGCCCTGGGCTGGGCGAGGCTGGAGGCCACAGTGCCGAGCACGCCTGGGGAACACCAGGGAATGAACCCAAGCAGAGCAGAGCTGGCCAGTCTGGCGCTGGGGTCCCGACCGCGTGGAACAGCGGCAGCAGTAGAGGAGAATGCAGAGGCGAGGCTCGCTCACAAGCCCCCAGCTTTGTCCCCTTCCTCAATCAACATTGTTTCAGTCACTCATTCTCTCATTCATTCATTCATTCATTCAACTATTATCGAGCCCCTGCTCTGGGCCCGGCCTTGAGGATTCAAAGAGAGCAAACTGCCCCCAGTCCCTGTCATCACAGAGCTCACATGATACTCACGCCTCCTCTCTCCTTTCCTGGCCTCTCTGAACGCCTCTCCCTGCCCGGCATCCGCACTGCCCTCCAAGCCCAGAAGAACTCGTAGTACTAGCATCCCCTTGCCGACAAGCTTCTCAGCTCAAACCACCTCCTCCTTTTCTTTTTCGTTGTGTGTCTTTCTCGTTAGGAAACACGTCCAAAAGGCAGCAGCCTCATCTGTCTTTGAGACGCTGGTGTTCTCAGGGTCTGGCCTGGCGTAGATGACCAATAAATATTTGTTGAACGGAAATGGTTCAAACGGTTTCCTGTGCGACCAAGCAGAACAGAGGGCATCCTCTGGTCTGGGGCGCCAGGCACCCCAAATCTTGTGATTCTGGAGGAAGTCTCTGACAGGACTGTTCGTGGGGTGGGTATGAGTGCCTGAATAAGACTGAGAGCTGGAGGTTTCCAGGCCGCAGAACAGTGCTGTCAGCCTGGCTCCCGGACCCTAGGACAGTTCCACTTCCCCTTTTTCAAAAGTAAACATGGTGGGGGAGGGAAGGGGCAGGCTTCCGCACCACCCCCTGATGGGCCCAGGGACCAGGCTACAGGAACAGGAAATATGAGCCAGCCGAGATTAAGTAGGAGCCAGCTGGGGGTGCCCCGCCTTCCTCCGCCTCTCAGCAGCCTACAAGCCACGTTGATCCAGGCTTGGTCGATGATAAAGGGCAGACAGACCAGCTGGATTGCCGCCTGCTAGGATCTTGGGGAAAAGACCTGGGGAATGAGGCCGGGCATGACTGTGGGGGAAACAGGCTGGAGGGAAGGGGGTGAAGAGCTGGAACTGTAGGCAGGGACTCCCTAGAAGAGGGAGGAGGGAGTGAGAGCCTGAGACACAGGTTTGGATGGCCACATGGATGCAGGCAGCTCCCTTGGTCCTTGAGAAGACCGGTTTGGGCCTGTTTTCTTGGGCGCCAGGGATGGGGGTGCTAGCACGGGGCCTCCAGCACTGGGGTCTTCATTCTGCTGCCCCACGGCTGTCCAATCAGATTTGCACGTGGTGCTCCATGGGGGTTAGAGCGAGCCAGCACGGTCTCCAATGGAACTTTCTGCAATGATGGAAGTGTTCTGCAGCCAGGCTCTCCAGCATGATAACCACTAGCACACTGACCAGTAGCTACTATACTGGCCAGCATAGCTCTAGGCTCGATGTAGGCTGAGCAGAATCCCCTTTTCTCCTTCCGGCTCTTCCCACGCTCACGTTCAACTCTTCCTCTTATCCCTCAAGCTCTCGGCCAATAACCATGTTGTAATGGGTTTGAATTTCACAGGCCATGAACAAAAATGAATACATAAAACACCTTATTTTTCTGTAGTTTAAGGTAATAGCTATCCCAAGTATCCATTCAGGGTGAATGCAGTCAAGCAAGCGTTTCCTCCCTCTTTTCTCTCAGAGTACACTCGGTCTTGGGGCAGAACAGGGTATATAGGTGGCCCCCAAGCCCTAAGAGGGGGGTGACATCGGGAGCCTGTGGGGGGACCTTGTCCATTCTGGCCTCCAGCCATTATAAGTCCATGTCTCATTCATTCAATCTCTTCTTTCATCTCCAAACTTCATCTCTGGGTTCTACTATCCCCACCATTCCTCAGGGGCAGGAGAGACAGGTACAGAACCTCTTCTCAAAAATGCATCCCAGCATCTAACCCCATCGTTCCCACCTGCCCACACACTCTGGTACTCCCTATCCCTTGTTAAAGCTGATCGAATACCTCCTATGGACCAGGTACATTCTAAGCACTTCGAAGCATCTTCCCAGCAACTCTCGACGGTAAATACTGTGATCATTCCCATTTTGCAGGTGAGAAACTGAGGCACCGACAGGAAGTGTGAAAAAGCTCACGCAGAAAGTATTCGCGGGCCAGGACTTCAAAATCAATTCCGGAGAAACTTACCCAGAAACACTCCTTCTGGGAGTTGATCCCAAAAGTGGCGGAAGAAGCCTGAGAGCAGCTATGCACAAGACCATTTGTTAGAACAGTCTTAGTAACAGCAAATGTTTAGGAACTACCCACGTGTTCATCAACCGAGGAGTGGGCAGATAAGCAGGGGTGCATCTATACAAGAAATACTTTGTGTAAAAAGGAATAGAGACCGTGTCTCTCTCTACACTGTCATGGAGTGATCTTCAGAATACATTGTCAAATAAAAGAAGGGTATATGATATGCTACAATTTATGTAAGAAAGGAGGGATACAAATATATATACATATATACACACATATATACTTATATATTTTTAAATTACAGGAAAAAAACCTTTATTTTTAAAGTAGGCTTCATGCCCATCACAGAGCCCAACATGAGGTCTGAACTCACGACCCTGAGATCATTGTCTAAACAGAGATCAAGAGTCGAACGCTTAACCCACTGAGCCCCCCAGGTGCCCCAACAACGAAAAAAAACTTTTTAAAAAAATGACGACCGATGGGAGAGGAAGAGACTGGAGGGGAGGGAACAGGTAAAGAAGCTACACTTACTTGAATATACCTCCTTTTGAAGATTTGGCTATGGAATGGTATAAATGTTCTATGTAATTATTAAAGCAAAATTGAATTTTAAGTAAACTAATCCCTAAAACTTAAAAGCAAAATGAAACCGACGTATCAAACTATGAATTAGATTGGTAGTATAACCACTTAGAGATGAATTATTTTGAGTAACTTTAGACACAATAACTTGATTATCTATTCCCATTGGGATATACTCAAAGGACATGAAGAACAGAAAAGAAGAAAGAAAGAAAGAAAGGTTTTTAATATTAAAATGCTTTCAGTTATCATATTGTTAATAAAAAATTGTTACTTTTATATATCAGAGGATAAAGCAAATAAATCTAATGTTTATTGACTTTAGAAACCAAAACTCTTGGGCTAGGAGAAAAGAAATATAAAAAGGAAGAAATTTAGTAAAAACTCTGTGAGCTAAATTGAAAAAGGAACTATCAGTGTAAATTCGAGATCTCTTTTAAAAAATTCTGAGGGCACCTGGGTGGCTCAGTCTGTTAAGCATCTGCCTCTTAATTTCAGCTCAGGTCATGATCCTAGGGTTGTGGGATCAAGCCCCATGCTGAGTATAGAACCTGCTTGAGATTCTCTCTTTCTCCCTCTGCCCCTCTCCCCCTGCTCCCACTCTCGAACTCTCATGCTCTCTCAAAAAAAATCTGTATCCACTGAGAAGGCCTAGAAACAATTACCAATATAGTAGCTATGAGCAACCCTAGAGAAAAAGTGTGAAAGATCAAAATACCACTTCCCATAAAAGAACCCGGGCTCCTTGGAGAAATGCCTGCCTCAAGGTCTGGGGTGAAAAAATGTACGAGATGAACCTGGAACATCGTGTCATTCCAGAAAGCAAGGAAGCTATAGGGCCACGTCAAAACGGCTCAGAAGCCGATGTGAAGAGGCTCTAGCTGGCCGAAGATGAGACGATTTGAGCAACAGTGTGGTTTAAAATCAAACCAGTTTAAAATCTGTAAATTCATACTGAAAAAGACAAAGAACGAAAGAAAGGAAGGAAGGAAGGAAGGAAGGAAGGAAGGAAGGAAGGAAGGAAGGAAGGAAGGAAGGAAGGAAGAAAAAGAGGGAGGGAGAGGAGGAGGAAGGAAGGAGAAAAGAGAGAAAAAGAGAAAGAAACAGAGAGAGAGAAAGCCTCACTGGATTTCCCTTGAACACACACGGTAGGAAACCTACTCATCATTTGAAAACTGGCAAACGAAGGGAAAGAATCAAGCAAGTTTCCTACTTTTCCTGTATGAACTGAATCTCATTGTTACCAAATAATTGGTTAGAGAAAAGTTCCCTGATCAAAGTGCTTCTGCTAATAAATGAAAACAAAGTTTTCACAATCGGAATTTTGCATTTTGTATTTTGCAACCTTTAGCAAAACAATGGACTTGGGCCATGCTTATCAATCGCTCGGACTTTCACAGAAAGAAAGACAAATATGTGATGTGTCTCCCGATACGGTAAAAGACGTCACCTGTGAAGTATTTTTGCTGAAAAGACATTTAACCTGACCCTAGCGAGAGCCTAGTCACGTGGAATAAAGAGGTTAGGGAGTGTGTTAAATGATACCACAGGGAGACAATTACCAAAATCCAGAATGTAGGAAATGCCACAGGACAAATACCTCGTCCTTCAAAAGCTAAATGGAAGACAAAGAAAGGGAGAATCTCTCCAGGTCTTGTCTATCCCACTGCCACACATTCCACTTTATAAAGAGAGAGGGATTGGGGCACCTGGGTGGCTCAGTCAGTTAAGTGAAAGCCTCTCGATTTGGGCTCAGGTCATGGTCTTGCGGTTAGTGAGTTTGAGCCCTGCCTCGGGCTCTGCACTGACAGCTCAGAGCCTGCTTGGGATTCTCTCTCTCTTCCTCTCTCCCTGCCCATCCCTGCCTCTCTCTCACTTTCTCTCTCTCTCAAAATAAATAAACTTTAAAAAACTAAAATAAAATAAAAAGAGAGGGGAAGGGAAAACCTATAGATTGAAAGAGACATGAGAGATATATCAAGC
Source organism: Paguma larvata (assembly GCA_030068075.1). Lineage (NCBI taxonomy): Eukaryota > Metazoa > Chordata > Mammalia > Carnivora > Viverridae > Paguma > Paguma larvata. The sequence continues at coordinate 30,735,779 of CM057844.1, forward strand.
AATGCAATGTATATGTTGCAATGCATCCTGGGTTTTAAACTTAAGCAACAACTGGGTATATTTCGACACTGACTGAATGTTTGATAATATTAAGAATTTGTTGTTGATTTTTTTTAGGAGATAGTGATTTTGTGGTTACATGTTTCAAGTTCTTCTCTTTTAGAGGGACATAAGGAAATATTTGCAGATGAAATTATATGATGTCTGATACTTGCATCCAAATTACCCAAGAGACCAGAGGTATAGCTGGGCACATAATAAGTTCATCCCTGGGTTTCTAACTGTTGAAGCTGGGTGATGGGTACATGGAGTTTCATTATATTATTTTCCCTCCTGTTGTGTTTACTTAAAATTTTCTATAGTAAAGTTTAAAGGAAAAAAAGTAACATTAATTTATTTTTTATTCTTTCTGCATTTCTTCTGTCAAAACTGTCTCCGAGGCCAAAGGTACTAGTGTAAACCCGAGAAAGGTAAAGGAATATGGGACTTTGAAGAAAGGAAGAAAGAAAGGAAGAAAGAAAGGAAGAAAGAAAGAAGAAAGGAAGAAAGAAAGGAAGGAAGGAAGGAAGGAAGGAAGAAGAAAGAAAGAAAGAAAGAAAGAAAGAAAGAAAGACAGACAGACAGACAGACATGGGTTAATACTCCAAACTATTTTTTAAATTGAGGTGAAGTTCACCTAACATAAAATGAACCATTTTAAAAATACTCAGTTCAGGGGCGCCTGGCTGGCTCAGTTGGAAGAGCATGTGACTCTTGATGTCGGCGGTCATGAGTTCGAGCCCCACGTTGGGTGTAGAGACTACTAAAACAATAAATAAATAAACTTTAAAACTATATAGTCCGGGGGTGCCTGAGTGGCTCAGTCGGTTGAGCATCAGACTTCAGCCCCGCGTCAGGCTCTGTGCTGACAGCTCAGATTCTGTGTCTCCCCTCTCTCTTTACCCCTCCTCCACTCGAGCTCTGTCTCTCAAAAAATAAAATAAAATATTAAAAAAAATTTAAGAATAATAATAAAATAAAAAATGTATATATACTCCAGCGGCATTTAGTGTATTTGCAATATTGTAAAACCACCATCTCTGTCAAGTTCCAAAATATTTTTATCCCCTCCCAAAAGGACACCCTGTACCCATAGGCAGTCCCTCATGCTACTGGCAACAACCTGTCTGCTTTCTGTCTCCATGGATTTACCTATTCTAGATATTTCATATAAATGGAATCAAATAATATGTGAGCTTTCTATTTGAAACCGTGTCCAACCACACATTTGCTGAGCTCTGTTATGGACCAGGCACCTGCTAAGTACTAGAGATAAGATGGAGACGTGATCTCTGCCTTCGTGGAGCCTACGAGACAGCCATGACCCAAATAAATACAGTCCACTATCTCATTAAAAATGTGCAAATGTTGCAGAATTGAAGAACACACTCTACAGGGCTGGTAAGGTGAGGGGGGCTGGTCTACTTTGGGGGATGAAGGAAGCTTCTCAGAAGAAGTGGCATTTCAGCCGGTCCCTAAAGAATACCTGGGAATACGCCCGGGTGTTGGGCGGGGGGGTGGCAAACCTTCCGGCCAGACTGGAGGGGCAAGTGTTGGAAGGTCTCAACGGAGGACTCATGAAACTCGATGTCTTTGTCTTTGTTTTTGTGGGGGCTTTTCCTGACTGAAGTCTACAGCGTACATCCAGGCTCCCTCTTTGTATTGCACAGGTCACTGAGTTTTGACAAATATATAACAACATGAGTTCGCCACTACCTGTCATCCAGAACAGCTCTACTGCCCTAAAAATACCCTGTGCTTGACCCAGTCATCCTTCCCTTGCAGGTCCTTCCACTGTCCCCAGGGTTTCGCCTTTTCCAGAATGGCGTAGAGTTGGAATCAGATGGCAAATACCTCCTTCACTGGTTTCTTTCACTTAGCAACACACATGTAAGTTTCTTCCATGTTTTTCTTCACGGTTTGGTATCTTACTCTTTTTTGGCATGGGGGATGGGTAAAATACACATCGCATAAAGTTTATCATTTTAGCCATTTCTAGGTGTACAGTTCAGTGGGATTAAGTACATTCACACGTTGTGCAGCGACTACCACCGTCCATCTCCAGAACTGGACTACCATCGTCCATTCCATTGTATGGCTGTGCTGCTGTTTGTTTACCTATTCGCTTATGGAGAGACGGTTTGTTTTTAAATAAGACCACTGGCTGCCACGTGGAGGATCGGCTGGAGGAGGGCTAAGCATGGAGGCAGGGAAGCTGGGAAGTGGCTAATGCTGTCGTCCAGGCAGGAGATGGTAGCGGCTTCAACTGGGGTAATTTCCATGGAAGTGGAGAGCAGTGGTGGATATGAGAGAACGAGCAGGGTCGAACTGGCAGGATTTGAGGATGGATCAGATGGGGGGAGGGGGCTAGGGGGAGGGAGGAGTTAGGGATGAGGTCCAGCCTTCCAGCGGGGGTGACTGGCTAGGAAGGTGGTGGGTGTCACTGACCGAGATGAGGAAATGAAAAAGGAAGGAAGGCTGGGGAGAAAACCGCAAGCTCAGCTCTGGAGGCGATGTTCTGAGTTTGAAGTGTCTGATAGATGCCCGAGTAGAAATGCAAAGTGCCCCGTTGAACATACGGGCCTGGAGCTCAGAGCGCTCTCCTCTCCCTTACCAAACAATGCAGCCAATTGGCCTTAGTTCTGTTCCTGAAGAGCCCCAGTTTCCTCCAGCCTCAGGACCGTGGTGTTGCTGTTCTCTCTGCCTGGAACACTTCCCCCGAGATGGCTCCTTCTTAACATTCCCATCTCCAATCCAGTATTCCCGAACCAGAGCATCCTTCCTCAGATGCACGCTGAAATCAGCATAAGGAACGAGCTAGGGAGCCACACTAGGGATCAGGTTGCAACAATGCTCTGTAAGAAACAGCTTCCAGAAACCCCATGCTTCCTGAGAAACATTCATTTCTCACTCAGAAGTCCGCGGGGCGGCCAGGGCTCCTTGGGGTTCCCACGGAAGAGCTGGGCTGGGCTCCAGGCTGCCCCATGTGTCTTGTCGCCCTGAGTCCAGGCTGGAGGAGCCCCCACTCCCTGGGACTCACGGCTCTCGTGGCTGAGGACAGTTGCTCAAGATGGGTGAATGGAAGTACTCAGTGTCTTGGGCTGGCCTCTGTCACTTCCACACACATTCTTTGAGACAAAGTAAGTCACATGGCTAAGTCCAATATCAACAGAGGGCGGAAGTATATTCTTCCCACACCGAGGAGGGCTGAGGGAAGCAAATATTTGCTGAACAATAACACAAACTACACAGGACCCCACTTGTTGTCCCCCTAGACGGCCATGTTTGTGAGTAATCCCCCCGTAGTCCTAGGAAACAAGAGTGTGTATGAATGAACGAATGAGGAAATGTACCTTTCAAGGCAGGAAGACTGTCCTCACTCAGTGAAGAAGCCGAGGCTCTGACAAGGGAAGTGACTTGTCCAAGGTCACGGAAACCACCGTGGTAAGCCCGGCCTCGCTAGCTCCTTGGACTCAGTTCCCTACACGAAGGGAGGGTACTATTCTCTGGAGCGGGCATCATATTACCCGCTCTGCTCTCTCGCTCGATAGGGGGCGAGTACACCAGAGGGTCTTGCTAATTCAATCTCAACTCTTTCTCTGAAGCCAAGTAGGACCTTGATTCGTCATTTCCGGGTCCCAGATCCCTGAATGATAAGTGCGTGGTGAGAGAATGAGTCATCAGTACAATGGTGGTTTTAATTGCTGATTAAGTGTTCCGTGAAATTCTGTGTCCCGCCCCAACTGTGCCCGCCCCTAAGGTACCGACAGTCATCTCTGCTCTGCGGGGGCCTCCCCACAATGTCTGACACAGAGTGGGCCACACAGCAGAGCTTAAAAACTAGGCGTAGGCCTGGGAAAATCTGGAAGGACCCACCTCAGATTAACAACGTGCAACTCTTTCCAAGCAGGATTCCTTAGGACTTTTAACTTTTCTGCTTTACATCTTTATGTAACATCTGAACAGTGCACAATGAGGATAAGTTACTCCTGCAATCAGAGAGAAAAAAAAAGGAGTCTGGAAATATTTTAAGTTCACACTAGCGTGGAAAACGCTGTCACTTGCTGGTTGGTGGGGACACTCCTGAAAACCATCTTCCTTCAGAATCCTATTCCCACACGTCGTCGTCAGAAGCCTGTTTTCAGAAACACTGAGTCAATTCCCAACCCCTCCTGTCGGCATGCCAGCGAGTGCCTACCAGAAGCGGAGAGCCGAGTGAGCCCCCAGGGTGACTGGTGACAGGCTGGGGGACAGGTGGCAGCCAGAGTCAGTGAGCTCTGTGTCCATGCCTACCGTAGCTGCACTGATGGTGCTGGCCCGTGGGCCAGGCACTGTGCTAAGTGTTCCACGTGGATTATCATGTTTAATCTGCATAACAAGTCAATGTGGTTAGGAGCTATTATTAACCTGTTTTACAGCTGTGGAAACTGAAGTGCAGAGGGGCGAAGAAACTCACCCAAGGTCACATAACGAGCGGATGGGGGAACTGACATTTGATTACAGAGCCTGCGCTCCGAACCACTACCCCACAGGGCCTCCCGCTAGGAACCTGCCTGAATTCCACAGGCAGGAAGTGGAAGAATCAATCAGGCTCAGTCAGCCTCTACAAGATATGCTTTCTGTTTTATTTTTTTAAGTTTATTTATTTATTTATGTAATCTCTACCCCCAACGTGGGGCTCGAACCCATGACCCCGGAGATCAAGAGTGGCTCACTCCTCCAACTGAGCCAGACAGGCGCCCAGAAAGATATGCTCTTAATTGCTAAGACGTCCTTCTCCCTTTTCTGGATCCATTTCTGGATCCAACGCAAACACGCTGGGTGATGTGGGTGACCTCCCTGAGCCTCAGTTTCCACGACTGGAAACGTAAGAACATTGCTTACCCTGAGGAGCTGAGAGGACAGTTCCTCCCCTGGAACGTGGTAGGTATCCAGTTAAGATAGATCTGTGTTCTTCCTGCTTTCCAGGAGCTCAGTGCAGTTGGCCAAGTGGACACAGGAGCAAGCCTGTCTCTTGAACTCCATGACCAATGGGTGTATTAAGTGCTGTGGGGCCAGAGGCTGGGCATAGGATGAAAAAGTCAAGGGTTACTGTGTATCCAGAAAACTCTGCTGAGGAGAAACTGAAGTAAACAAGTCCCAGAAGAAGGGGGGGTGTTACTTCGTCATCCTTCCTGTTTTCCCAGCCTGGCGCCGTCCCAAAGCCTCTTCTTAATCTTGTCAGGATTTTGGCCCTTTGCCCCAGGAAGGAGACGCCAGGAGGCCCACAGTGAGCCAAGTCTTCAAGGAAGTGATGTCTTCTGTGGGTCAAGAGGAGGAAAGAGGCTTTCTGAGAGCAAGAAGAAGGCAGGGACAGGACCAGGGAGGGCCCAGCTGACACACCTCTCCTTGAACCCGTGAAGAAACTGAGGCTTGGAACAGGGCGAGGTTTATTGGTTTGCTGGTCAGCGTGGGGGCCAGCAGCCAGTGCAGAGTCTTCATTTTGTAGTACCGACTGTTTGCTCCCTTCCAGCTCTGGGGCCGCCAGGAAGGGAGAGCTGCCTTCACTCTCCTTTCCCCCAGCTTTTTCCAGCAACATCACTACATTGGAAACTTTGAAAACACAGATGTGGGCCCAGGGGTAAGGAAGGACAAAATGGTAGCTTCAAAGATCATGGTGGGTTTGATTCTGTAGGAAACAGGATTGATAGACTCTCTGGAACAAGGAACCACTTTTCCCCTAGCGCCTTCTGCGTGCCTGCGACAGTGCCAGGCACATTCAACATGTTACGTCATCTGATTGTCGTATTAATTCTGGGAAGTAGATCACGTGCCCCCTTTGCAGATGAGGAACCTCAGACTCGTAGGGTAGTTGTTCCGTGTCGACTCTCCTTCACCATGGAACTCCCTTATGAGCTCAGACCTCGATACCGTCTTCGCCTTGGGCATCCCCATCTGTATACCCCTATGCTTCCCCAGCTCAACTGGAGCGATCCTAAACTCACCGTCTTCCCTTCCCATGAGGCTCCTGTGTTCCCACCACGGCCTCACTACTCAGAAACTAGAATATCCACCTGGACTCCACCCTCTCCCCTGGTCTCATCTCCAAGTAGCAGCCTGGACTGGTGGTCCCAGCCCTGACCCTATTTCCCAGCCACTGGGTTTCCTTAATTCCAGGGCTTGTAGTGTAGTCCAGATCTTCATCACCTCCCTCCTAGATGACTCCAACAGCTTCAGAATCAGCCATTCTGCCTCCAGTCTGTCCCCACCCCCATCTATGTCAGGGTGATCGTTCTAAAATGCAAATCCGCCTAGTCTCACCCCACCGAAAAGCCTTCGGTAGCTTCCCAATGTCCTCAAGAGAGACCCCTTACTACGGCTTCCCAGGCCCCCCAAATCTTGGCCTTTGCTGCCCTCTCTGCTCTCCACCCCCACGCCTCAGCCGCCCTGGAATACTCACAGTTCCTCTTTCATTTCAAGGTCTCGGCACATGCTATTTTCGCTGCCTTCCTCGGGCTAACTCCTTCTCATCTTTCAGGTCTCGGCTTTGTCACCACTTCCTGACCACCCCCCTTAAGCTTCATGAGCTGCCCCTTCAATGAATTCCCGCAGTTCCCCTGAACTTCCTCCGTGACACTACCAACCCCTCCCCCCACAATGTGCCGACTAAGCCTTCATGACCGGCAGGGAAGGCTGGGCCAGCACTTTCCAGCGGAAATATAACGCACGCTGCATGGATAACTGTACACTTTCCAGTAGTACAATTTTCGAGAGTGAAAAGAAACCGATGAAATTCATTTTAATAATATATTTCAACCTGATATTTCAAAAATGGCCTTATCTCACACATCACCAACACAAAATTGTTGATATTTTATGTTCTTTTTGTACTAAACTTCGAAACCTGGTATATATTTTACACTCACAGCGGATCTCAGTTCGGGGTCACATTTCAAGTGTTCTGTATCCCCAGGTGCTAGTGGCTACCAGTTCGGACAGCACGGTTTGGAGAATGCTTAAAGCTAGCCGGCCTAGGTCCTGTTCTGAGGGGCACTCATTCTGAGAAATACGCATAGGCATTCTATGGAAAAAGGATTCTAGGTCAAGTAAGTCTTGAAAGCACGGACAAAGCGAGACAGCATTTCTATGCTTCAGAACCTCCCGGAGTCTTATCTGAGCTAATGCAGGATGCAACACTAGAAACAAGCCAGACAGTGTGGAGCTCTTACTCAACTCACTTGAGCTCAGACCTGTTTTCATCAAGCATTTCTGGGGATTAGCATCCACTAGAATGTTCTCTGGTAAATGCTAGTTTAGCCACATCCCTGACTCAGGAAATCCTGGGATCCCCACAGAAAGGACTTGGGGTTCAGCGAGCCTCGTGTGCCTCTGAGCTTGGCACAGAGAAAGCCCCCAAATCTGATTACTGAATTGACTAATTCTGGGACGCCACAGAAGGCAGGGCTAGAATCCATGAGCAAAAATGGTAGTATATTTGAGCTCAAACAAGAAAGCTTTTCAGGGGTGTGTGTGTGTGTGTGTGTGTGTTTAAAACGGTTTAAAACTTACTTGTCAGATCTGCCTGGAATGGGTGACCTCGTGAGATCATGATTTCTCCATCACCAGGAGTGATCAAGGCTAGAGTTCTGGAGGACAGTGCTTTCTGGAGTCTCTAGTATCTCTCTTTCAGAGTCTTTAATACCCCTCTTTCAGAACTAAAAAGAAAAAGGAAAAAGCAAACCGGCGGCAGTGAGCATGAGAACTTGAACTGTAGAGGAAGTGATCAGATGGACACGCAAACGTGTGCGGGGCCCTCAGTTAAGAACACACTTTGAGACTCTGGAGCCCCAGTAGAGGGTCAGTTTACAATCAAAGCCCCTTGGAGGCTACAGTCCTTGGTTCAATTCAGAAGGTTTTTTTTTTCCAATGATTATTTATTTTTGAGAGAGAGAGAGACAAAGCATGAGTGGGGGGAGGGGCAGAGAGAGAGGGAAACACAGAATCTGAAACAGGCTCCAGCCTCTGAGCTGTCAGCACAGAGCCTGACCTGTTGCTCCAATCCATGAACCGTGAGGTCATGACCTGAGCCAAAGTCGGATGCTTAACTGACTGAGTCACCCAGGCGCCCCTCGATTCAGAAGATTCTTGATCCATTTTGTAGACAGTCAACTTCTGGTCAATCACTAACTGAATCCATGAATCCTCGATTAATCTAAATGTGTGCCTGGAGGGTGGACAAGAGGATGGCCTGTTTCTTTTAAAATCGCTTTCGTGGACAAACCCAGGCAAGATCAACGCGTGCTGTTGGAAGTCATCAGGATATCGGGTACCCTGGAGTGACGGCAGGAAGGAAGCACCAGGGGGGTGCGGGGTGCTAACAAATTCTGTTTCTTGATTAGGTGCAGGTTACACAATGTTCAGTCTGAAAATTCCTTAAGCTGCACAGCTTTGATCTGTGCACTTTTCTGTAGGTATACTGCACTTTGAGAAACCGTTTTAGAGATTGCTTTCGTGATGATATACTACTTTATCACACTAAGAACAAAAGTATGACTATGATCAATACAACTAAAAATATCGGGCTGGTCTGAGATTCGAGCTGAGGAGGAAGACGCAACAGCCAGGTAGGTCTCGGGTATGGTCTGAGCTCAGCTGGCAGCTAGATGGTGGCCATGCTGCAGAGACTCCTAAGTATCCACAGACAGGCAGCGGAGGGATTCAGGCCAAGCATCTTAGAGCCTCCAAGTGTCCATCAGTAGGATACCTGGAAACACCTGGAAGCTAGGGCCTTTATAGCTCGGGTTCTGTGTCCCCGTGCCAAGCACAGGCCTGGTACCAGGTGGGGTGATCAACTAGATGTCCTCTCCCTTCCTCTTACCTGAACGTCAGCTTTGGCAGTCCCAGAAGTGACAAGGCTTTCTGTCTGTCAGGGTCACAGAGGCTGGCACAGCTGGGCTGAGAGTGGGAGGGGAAACGAAACCTTTTTCATGGCTCACATGTGCTCAAGCAACTGCAAAGAAGCCACCTGTGGTCAGTTGAAGTGGTGAATGGGAGAGAAAGAGGGAGCTTCTGAGGAGTGGGGGAGGTGATGAAAAAGGTGCATTTCAGGTGGTGAAAACAGGAGGTTAAAAAAACAGACAAACAGCAGTTAACAATAACAGGCAACACATCATGGGGTGGGGCAGTGGAGGCGCTTGACGGCTTAACCTGGCAGAAAGAGGAAGATCAAGGTAAACAGCAGTTTATAACAAATAGGCAACACACCGTGGGCCAGAGGAGAGACACCATGGATTAAGCTCGGTAGGATTGGCGAACCATGTGACCAAGAGTTCTCTCATCTGTAAAAATGGGACGATAATAGTTGCTTCCTCTTGGGGTTGTTGAGAGGATGAAATCAAGTGATGCGTGACAAATGTTCAAACCTTGTCGCTGCCGTTAATAACAATAATGGCATTGGTAATAATATGGTAGGGAGAAGCTTCTGCTTCTGAAAGGAGACTGGGGGTATTGATGTGGAAGCCAATGACAACCAGAAATCTAGAGGGGAGGGGAGAAGGAGAAGAGAGACCATCTACAGGAGGAGTTGTTAACTGGGCTGCACTTGAACATCTATGCAAAATGCTGCATTTAAGAGTACATGGGTTTTTTTTTGTGGGGAGAAGGCCCATAGCCCACACCAGTTTCTCAAAGGGGCCTATGACCCCTCCCCCACAGTTGTTTAAGAATTCCTGATGTAGATGGGGCACCTGGGTGGCTCGGTCGGTTAAGCATCTGGCTCTTGACTTCAGCTTAGCTCACGATCTCACAGTTCATGAGTTCAGTTCCCACACGGGGCTAGGTGCTGACAGTGCAGAGTCTGCTTGGGATTTTCTCTCTCCCTCTCTCTGCCCCTCCCTTGCGCATGTGCTCTGTTTCTCTCTCTCTCTCTCTCAAAATAAATAAACTTCAAAAAAAATTTTTTTAAAGAGTTACTGATCTAGAGAAAGGGAAACAGATGGCAGAAGAGGCCCACAATCATCCATGGGTTGGAGCAAGCCATCACCATAAAGCCAAGACGTGGGTTCGGGGGATGGAGAAGAGGCAAAGGAGAGACTTGGAGAACCTACCAAACGCACAGTGGGGAGGGCAGGGGGGAGGTTAGGGCAGGTGGGGGGCTGGCTTAGATCCCCCCGCAGCCTGGAGAAGGTTTGCGGAGGCTGTTGGCTGAAGGCTGGATGAGTGGATGGATGGGCAGGCAGCCCAATCCAGCAGCTGAAGCTGAGGAAAATAGTGGGGCAGACTGCAGATGCGGGGGGTGGGGAGTGGAACAGAGAGACCTCGCCTGTGTGTCTGGGGAACTGCAAAGGGATTGAGTGGAGAAATTCTTTCCATTTGCGTAGTGTGATGGGAAAAAACCGTCAGCCAGTGTACAGTGTTCTCCATCTGAAACACTTCTGTGTCTGTGGGTGAGGACGTGTAAGACAGGCACTCTGCCAGGAGAAGGGAACTTAGCTGTTCTGGAGCTGTCTTAGGGACACCCCAGGGTAGGGTGGGTGAGCAGAGACCTGTCTACCTGACAGTTCCGGGTTTCTGTCCTGATATCATCCATTCATTCATGCAACAAATGTTTCTTAAGCATCTACTATGTACCCAGTGCTCCACAAGGTGCTGGAGATGCGACAGTGATTAAGAGATGGTCCTCGACTTCAAAAATCTTCCATCTGTCTGGGGAAATGGACCATGACAGTGCAGAATGATAGGTGCTGGGGACATGCGCAGGTTGCTATGGGAACAGAGAGGAAGGGCACTCGTACCCTCCAAGCTTTTGTCTCCTTATCTGCAAAATGAGAACCATGTTGCTCACTACAAGGGGTTTCCTGGCACATTCCAGGCCCCTGTTTGACACACGTCAGGAGCTCATTGCAGCCTGGGATTAATTCATTCATTCGACAAATATTAACTGAGTTCCCTGTGTGTGCCAGGCACTGCTGTAGATGCTAGAAACTCAGCAGTAAACGAAGCAAACAAAAATCCCTACCTTCGTCAAGATTATATTCTAGGAGGAGGAAAACCAACAATAAGCAAATATGTAAAATATTTAGTAGGTTCGATGGTGACAGAGCTTTGGAGGCAAATAAAGCCGAGATTAAAGGTGAGGAAGTGATGAGGGGAGATCGTTGTGACTTTTAACGGAGTGGTCAGAAAAGTCTCACTGGAAAGGATATATTTTAGTAAGGATCTGAGAGAGGTAGGGAGTAGGCCACAGAGATGTCTGGGGGAAGGATGTTCCAGGCAGAAATGTCCTCAGACACAAAGGTGCTGAAGTGGGAGGGTGAGTGGAGGGTGACAGGCCATGTCAGGAGGCCAGTGTGGCTGGAGAGGGGCGGTCAAGGCACTAGCAGAAGAGAGGGGCCGCAAGGGCCATTGTAAGTTTTTCGACTTCTACCTTGAATGAGATGGGAGGTCACTGGGGAGGTTTGAGCTATGGGGTGATGGGATCTCACATTTTCGAAGAGTCACTTGTTCCGAGGATGTTCCGTGGGAAGGTAACGTGGAGGCCGCCAGTTAGGAGGCCCCTGCACTAAAGCAGGTGGAGATGACGAAGCCTCCGGCTAAGCAGAAGCAGGGGGAAGAGGGAGAGATGTTTAGCATCTGGATATCTGAAGGGGGTGTCCCCTAGATTTGCTGACGGACTGGAGACGGGAGTGGGTGGGCAAGAGAAAGAGTCAAGGATGTCTCTGAGGCTCGGCCTGACCTATTAACTGTGATGGGGGAAGCCCAGGGAGGGGCAAGTTGGGAAGAAAGACAGAAATGTGGTTGGAGGTGTGTGTTTAAGAAGCCCATTGGGGGAAAAAAAAAAAGAAAGAAAAAGCCCATTGGACTTTCAAGTACAAGGCAGGGGGCAAGGTCCTGATTACAGGTGTGAACTTAGGGCTTCTCCATAACTAATTGCTACTTAAAGCCACCAGGAGAGGGTGAGATAGTGAATGAGGGAAGGAAGAGAAATGCAAGGCTTGAGCCCAGGGGCTTTCCAGTGTCCAGCAATGGTGGCCTCACCTGCTTTTAATTTGGTGGTTTCAAGGCTAGGCTTGGACATTCTGTAAGGTTTCGTACAAATGTTTCCCCAATGTTCTGTCTCCCAGTCCTGAATACACATGCTCACCAGAAAGGAAAAGTCTGCAGAGGGAAAAAAAAAATCAATTTGAAATAGATTGTGTCGCCATTTTCCCCCCAAATAATAGGATAGCCAGGCTCTGGGTTTGTAGAGACATTTAGAGTTTTCTATTTTCTGCCTTCGAACTTTTGAGGCTGGGCTCCTGTGGAAGAGTCTGCCTGGCTTCCCAGCCCCAAGGACTGTCTCATGAAGCTCTCAGAACACTGTATAGTAATTAACTGATGCTTTACTTATATATCTCCTCTTCTGGACTATGGTTCCTCCAGTCGGTCACAGCACTACCAGGATCCGGCATCAAACGGCATCAGGGAATGTTAGTGGGCTTAACAACATCATTGCAAAACTGGAGGAGGAACGTCTATCCCCTGAATTGTGGGTATCTTTCTCTAGCTCCATCATCAGAGCTGGTGTTTGTTCTGGTGAACCCCTTCCATAGCACCTGCTAAGTCCTGAAAAGGTAGAGACAGATCATGCACCACTGGGCTCTGCCTTTAGGGAGGAGAATATCCCCAGAGGCCTGGATGAGCCATCCTGAAAAACGAGTTCTCTGAGTCAAACCTTGAGTGAGTTCTGGTGGGAAAGGGTCCAGAATATTGCAAGTGAGGTTTGAAGCAGCCTGTGGCTTCTGAGGGGCAAAAAGAGGTGTCTCCTCCAAAGGCCCTGGCCTCCTTATCTCCTCCAGAAAGATAAGGAAGCATATCAGCTCAACTGTGCTAGCACTTTGTCAAAGGGACTGGGATGATTCAAACGACCCTCAACTGGAAATCATTTTTTCTAGCTCTTATTAGATAGGAGTATGTCTTGCCCGTCATAAAACTAACAAAAACCCTCTTAACCCTAGATTATTCTAATTACTGCCTATGTTCCCCCTCCTGTTTATAGCTAAACCTCTTGAACAACTTGTCTGAACTTGCTACCCTCAACGTCCTCATCTTTTATTCATTTCCTAACTCAGACTCATCCCTAAAATAAGGCTTTCCTTCCAGGCCCTCCCAGATGAACTCATCTAGCCCAATCACTTCAGGTATCATCACTATGCTGACGCTCTCCTGAACTCCAAACCCACGTAGCCAACTGCATAATAGACCTCTTGACTTGGCTAACCTCAGAATTAATACAGAGAGCTGAACTCATTATTTTTCCCCCACACCAGGTCACCCCTAAGTGTTCCCTGCCTTTGTGAATGACATCTCCATCCATATTCTTGATCTGCCCCCTCCCTTTCTCTTACATATACAGTCAATTCTCGATACATCACTGCTCTGTCACGAATGTCCCTCAAATGCATATGCTTCTCTTTGTCCTCATGGTTTTTTGGATCAGAATCATCATCGCCATCATTTTTGCCCACATGACAACATCAGTCTTCTTACCTGTAGTTTAACAAGCCTCCAATCTTGACTACTTTAATCCTTTGACTACTTCAAATCTATATTGTAGTAATAGTTCCTAAAATGCTTATTAATTACGTTCTTCCATTGCTTACGACTCATCAGTGGTTCCCCTTTGCTCTCAGGATAAATTCCAAATTCCTTAACCAACAAAAGACCTTGCCTAGCCCTCCAGCCTCATCTCTCAACACCCTGCTATCTTCTACCCTCCCAGCCAGCCTGAACCATCCAAAGCTCTCCCGGTGAACCATTTTCAGCCCAGTTTCCAAGTCCTTGCCCTTCTGTTCCTCCACCTCCAGTGCTCATCTCCAGTTGCCTTCTTTATCCTCCCTAACCTTCACCTGGCCAACTTCTGTTCTCACCTTCAGGCTTCAGTTTAAATGTCATTTCCACTGAGAAGTCTTGTCTCAATTCTGGTCTGGCAGCTCCTCTAAGGGCTCCTACACCAAACATACTGTGCTTTATCCCCAAAGCACTTATCATAGTAGATGGCAATTACTTATCCTCTTGTCTGTCCCACTTACCAGGCCCTTGAAGGCAGGAACCATAACTGTCTAGTTCACAGCTGAATCCCTAGCATTAGGCATGGTACTTGGCTCATAGTTGGTGTGTGTGTGTGTGTGTGAGAGAGAGAGAGAGAGAGAGAGAGAGAGAGAGGTGCAGTGAAGGGGCAGATGCCATGAGAATCCTGGAGGATGAGGGACAAATAATTATAGGTCTTGGCCGACTCTCAGAGATTGTAGCCATTAATGCGATGTGGAGGACAGGATCAACTCAAGAGGCTCCCACAGTTTGAGCCTGCACAGCTGGGAGCATACGGAGCTATTCAACAAGCAGTGACCATAGAAGGGAAAGGTGGGCTCAGGGAAAAGTTGAACTAAGGAGCAGGGGACTGTGGAGGCCACGAAGCAGACATACCAATAAACAGATGGGTAGAAATTTTTATAGCTCCCAAAAGAAGTCAAGGCAAGAGACATCCATCTGAGAGGCTCTCTATGGAAGTCAATATAGAATCCATAAAGCTTCCAGGAGGGGGGTGTAGAGGGAGAAGAGAAGGTTGATGGCAGAAGCCTTGAGGATGCTTACAATGTGCCGGGAGATGAGGAAGATGCAGGAAAATGTCATTTGCAAGAGGTAGGAGGAAAAATCAAGAGAATTCACAGTCATTGGAGCCAAATGGAATGGGCCCAGAGAATGTGCCCATCCACATCACCGAGTGCTGCAAGAAGGCAGAGGAGAATATGGTTAAATTATTTGGAAACTAGGAAGTCTCTGATTAAAATGGAAGCCAGATCAACAGTGTTTAAGGGATGGGAAATAAGACAGAAAAGGCAGCAAATGTGGACTAGCCTTTCCAAACATGTCAACCCAGACTACGGGAACAGATAGCTAAGGACAACTTGGAAGGCTGTATGGGGATTCAGCACTAGACTCTGTAATCAGATTGCTTGAGTTCAAATCATAGCCCCACCACTCAATAGCTGTGTGCTTGGGACAAGTTAACTTAATTTTCCTAAGCCTTGGATTTCTGGTCTGTGAAATGGTGGAAGTAGTAGTAGAGCCTGCTTCCTGTGGTTATGTGAGGATTAACTGAGATAATGACAGTGAAGCACTTAGCAGAGCAGGTAAATAGTCAATTGATGTGACATGTTGTCTTTAACAAGGTGGTGGTTGGGGGCAGGGCGGATTGGGAGAGGAGAAGAAGTGGAAAAGGGGGAGAGAAAATGATGGAGTGAGCCAGACTCTGGGGGGGAGGGTGTTGGCATTGGGACTGTGTATTTGGAGGACTTGCTAGGCAGCAGGAGGTAGATCTTGTCAAAACCTGATTTGGGCTAAGCTGTCACCTGCTGGTTATTAAGGGAGGCTGCTGATCTTGTTCCATTTTCTTAAGGAGTCATGCTGAGTCAGCCTTGGGTGTCTCTTGCTCCCAGAATTTTCCAGAATGTTCTGGAGCCCCAGTTTCTGCCTCTGTGCCTCCCCCTACCTGTTGTTCTCCAGTTGGAGGCAGCTGGACCTGAGAAGACCCAGGATGTTCCTGCAGGCACACCCTGTGAGAGGGAGTGTCAGAGAGAGAGCTACTGTCACAACTTCCCCATGGGTGGTCCTCTTTTAACAGTCTGCATCTTCACCCTGATTCCAAGGGACCTGCCGTGGTTAATGACGCTTCTGAAGCACTTGCAAGGGTCTCTATGGGCCTGCTGATGAATTTGCCTATCTCCAGGGTCAGCTCTGCCAAATTGTCCCCACTCTGCTGTCCACGGTTGTTCTCACACCTGCTCAAAACCCTGTCATCGCTCACCCCTAAGTAGCACCACGGTCACTGGGAGAGGCCTCCCTACCTTCCCAGCTTCCTTCTCTGGTGTATTTCACATGTACCCTTTGCTTCATTCTGACCAACCCTACTCTCATGCCTGTGACTCTCCACCTCTTCATAGGTTGCTCTTCTTCCTGTAGTACCTTCCCTTCTATTCCAAAGGCCGGCCCCTCCTCATCTTTCAAGAATGGCGTCCATCTGGAAGCCTTTCCCAACATTGCCTCTACCGCCACCACTGGTGAGTTGGATGTGCTTCTGCCCCCAGCATTCCCATAGCAACTGGTGGCTGGCCCCCTCTTCCTTGTTATTCTTTGTACCTAATGGTATCAGTTGAGGAATATGTCTGTCTCATTATCAGACTAGGAACTCCTCCAAAATGAGGATTAGGTCTTATTAATATCTATATACCCAGGGAATAACAAGTTCCCATCTACCACATAGTCCCCTCTCCTTCATTCCTCAGTGACTATTGGTTGAAAGCATTAATGTCCTCACCACAGAAGGGATGTCTTCTGCCAGGAAGATAAGGACACACGTGAAAGTGGACTCTCCTCCTTGCCTTGAGCCACATGGCCAGGCTCCTACATCCTTGTCGCTGTCCTATCATTCCATGACTCAAGGGTTGCCAGTTTTCCTGTTAGTTCTTTTCTTTTTATTCCACAAATTTTAACCTTTACTGAGATTTTTAATTACCAGAAGGCAAAGGGTGTTTCTGGTTGCTACTGGGGTTGCTAGTCTGAGTCTCTTTCCTATGGTGTCAAGTAGACTCTTTTCTGAGAGTGTCCAAATCTCACCAGGGCAGTGGGTCCTTAGACAAGGTGCCACGGGCAGGGAGGACTTCCAAAAGATACCGCTGCCCGAGAATTGGCAGAGTCGAGACTATGCCAGCATCCACGGTCAAAATGCTGGTAGGGGCATCCAGGTGCCATAACATGAGGGGTCTAGAGCCAAGTCCAAAGGGTGACAGAGGGCTTGAGAGTGCCCAGGAGTCATATGTAGATTAGGACTGAGTATTAGTCAGAGCTCTTGGTCTTAAGTAACCCGTTGGGGCTCAATTGAGCAAAAGGGGGAATTTACTTAAAGGTACAGGAATGGGAGTGAAATAAGGCCTGATGGAATTCAGGGCCTTCTCTTCTCCTTCTCCTTCTCTCCCCCTTTCCCAGCTTTCTCTGGCCCTCTTGACAGAAAATACCACCAGGGCAGCTCCCCCAGTGTACATCATATAGATCCATCCACAAGAAGGGAGACCAAACCACTCTCTCCTTCCTAGTTCCAAAGTCTCAAGGAAGTTGATCTGAATGACTCATCTTGAGTCAGCCTGGGTCAAACAACTGTAGCCAGAAGGACAGCAGCATAGTTGTCCTATACGTGTGTACATTGTGCAGAAGGACAGGTCCCTGAAAAGCAGAGGTTGTTCAGACAACCTCATAGATGTTCGGTTCTGGAAACCAAGAGTCGAGCCAAGGCGATAAGAAGAACCCCAAGAGGCTCAGAAGAAAATAAGTGCAGGCTGGATCTTGGGTGACAACCTAGCTCAGGTGGCCTAAGGTCTGGTCATTCCAAAGAGCCCAGTCTCAAAAGGTAGAGTGGAAAAAAAGGTTTCTGGGCTTACATACATTTTGGAGATATTGTATTCCATTTCCCCTTCTATAAGATTTGCATATGTATTAGCATACTGATAAATCTGTGAAGTCCTGTGCGAAAAGACCTGTTTAACTTTAAATCATAACAATGTATATATTTGTGTATGGAGCCCTTCTTTTACTGGAATATCTATAAATCGTCCCTCTTTCACAGTGCACACTTTGGAAACAGGCCTACAACATCAGCCGTCATCTGCTAGTTATTTTTATAGGGACTGGGAGGGTCCATGAGCCTTGATTTAAAGCAGTGTTTCCCAAGCCATATTTATTTGCCTATGACCTCACTGGAGTTTCTTATATGTTCCCTCTTGTTATTTGATATACATATTTTTAAATGTTTATTTATTTATTTTTGAGAGAGAGAGAGAGCAAGAGCACGTGAGTGGGGAAGGGTCAGAGACAGGGAAAGAGAATCCCAAGCAGGCTCTGGGCTGTCAGTGCAGAGCCTGTTGTGGGGCTTGATCACACAATCTGTGAGATCATGACCTGAGCAGAAATCAAGAGTCAGACGCTTAACCAGCTGAGCTACCCAGGCGCCCCTTATTTGACTTTTTTATTTAAATCAATTGACCAACTTTTCAGAGGTACATTTTTTGGAATGTTTATTTTTGAGACAGAGACAGAGTGTGAATGGGGGAGGGAAGAGAGAGAGGGACACACAGACACCGAAGCAGGCTCCAGGCCCTGAGCTAGCAGCACGGAGCCCAATGCAGGGCTTAAACTCGTGAACTGTGAGATCGTGACCTGAGTGGAAGTTGGACGCCCAACTGACTGAGCCACCCAGTTGCCCCAATCAACCAACTTTTTAAAAGCCTAATCCAAAACAGTTACATCCTTAAAATCGTGGATTTGATGTGGTAGTTAAATTTTTCCCCCCATACACATGGAAATACATCCATAACAATTAAAGTAAAAGTGTTTGTCCGCACATTATCTATAATCTTCTAAAGTACTAGGGGTAGATGGACCATATTGCCGAGACACTGATTTGAGGTGTCAAGAGTCAGGGTGGTTATGTGACAAGATGCCCACACACCTGCAGGTTTGTGCATGGGACTATGCTTGCTATGCCATTTTGGAGTCTGTGATCTGTTTTCATGCCTACTCAGATCTTGTTTGGAGGGACCTAGAAATCAAATGCAGATTCTCCTTCGGCTCTGGGGGTTGGCAATAGAGTAGTAGTAAGAGGCCCTGTTATTCCTTAAGGCAGTCCTTAAATTATCTTGGCCTAACTGCAGCAAACAGATAGTATCGAAATGCCTCACTTGGTGGCCTGGGATTGATTCTGAGATGGCAAGTCTATTGAAAGACACCATTAGCAAGGTGAAACTGGTTCTGGCAGTTTGCTTGAGAGAAAGAGCATAGATTTGGAGTCAGGCATACCAAAGTTTAAATCTAAAATTCAGTACTTACTAGCTGTTTGTTCTCAAGAAACTTTTTTTTTTTGATAGTCTAATAAAATTTCACCATTATCGTCATTGTCCAGATGAGCAAACTAGGGCTCAGAGAAGTTAGGCAACTTGCCTGAGGTTACACAGCTAATAAACAGCAGAGCAGAACTCACACCTAGATTGGTTTGACTTCCATGTGTGTACTCCTAACTACTGTATTACCCTGCTTTCTTTTTTTTTTTTATAATGTTTATTTATTATTTTTGAGACAGACAGAGACAGAGCATGAGCGGGGAGGGGCAGAGAGAGAGGGAGACACAGAATCCGAAGCAGGCTCCAGGCTCTGAGCTGTCAGCACAGAGCCCGACGCGGGGCTCGAACTCACAGACCGCAAGATCGTGACCTGAGCCGAAGTCGGACGCTCTACCGACTGAGCCACCCAGGCGCCCCTACCCTGCTTTCATTCATTGATTGATTGTATGCCTCTTCGGTAGGATCTGTTGCTGGGTGCTGGGGATCAAGTGTCAACCAAGATAGACCTTGGGTTCAATAGGGGAGACAGAGATAAAATCACTCACTGCCCTCCTTAGTAACTTAATAACAATTGTGATAAGTGTTACAATGGAAAAGACACTCTATGAAAGCAACTCTATCTGAGTGAGGAAAGAGGGAGTGAGAGAATGTAGGGGGGGTCACTTTGAGAAAGTGATATTAAGGTAGAACTTTGAAGCATCCACAAGAATTAACCCCAAAGTGTTTACCGATAGATTTGATAGGGATATTTCTGTGGTCCATGGATGAATGCTTTTTGTATTTATTTGTAACTACTTCATAGACATGATTGTTTCATAGATATTATTACTTAGGAGGAACCTGAGAAAAGAAGGGGACAGATTAAAATACTAAGTAAAATAGTGGAAGTGGTCATAGATATGGCAAAATTCACAGAGGTCACACTTTAATTGAGCAGGTTGTGCAGCACCCTGGTAGCTACTTTAATGATTTTGAGCTTTATGCCGAGAACCATGGGAAGTGTTGTGGGAAGGGATGTTAGAGCTGCATGTTGAAAAGTTCCTTTGGCTCCTGTTGGCTATCAGCTTGTGAGAGGGCCGGAACGGAAGCAGGGACCCTTGTTAGGAGTGTATGGTGATAAGGCAAGCAAGAGGTAATGCAGACTTTGACAGATGTGTGGGCAGAAGAGGTAGATGGGTTGAAAAGATGCAGTGTGTTGGACTAATGAGAAAAGAAGGAGGAAGATGTCCAGGGTGGAGCTTTTCTAGCTGGGTGGCGGAAGATGTTGAGTTCAGCCCTGGAGAAGCTTGTGAGGTATCCAAATGTAGACGTCAGGTATGAGATGGTAGGTCACTTACTCTGACGCAGTTTAATAAAATAGCCCCACGGAGCTGTCGTGTTGGATTCAGAGCAGGGACCATAGTAGGTGCTCCCTATACGGCCGTTCTTTCTCCTGTTCATCTCACTTCTGCCCCTTAGTGTGCTAGGGATATACAGCGATGGACGGAGCCAGGTCGTGTTTACCCCGAAGTCCCATCCCGTTTGGCCGCCTGCACTACCCTCTTTTCAGCACCATTCCTGACTCACAGTAGATGCTCAATAAATGTTTGTGGAATGAACGAAATAAATTAGGGCTCTTGTGACCCAGGACTACATGTACCCGTTTGCAAACTGGAGCTGCACCAGACCTTTGGCTGGTTAAAAAATTAAAATAAATTTTAAATAGAGTGAAATAATCCAGAAGGTTGAAAGGCCGGACAAAGGCTGGGGCGGGAGATCCTGCCTCCAGGCGGCCCCGGGGTCCGGTTAGCAAACGAAGAAGCATTGGTGAAAGCGCTAGAGCCCAGGCCACCAAGATATTTGCAGCTACTTAGAGATGCACAGAGAAGGACAGCAGCTCGGCCAGGGATTGGCGCGGTCCCGCCGCGGCCTTTAAAGGCCCACCACGTGGCCGCGCTGCCGGCCGGGGACCGGGGGCGGCGTCCGGGCTGCGCCTGCGCACTGCCTCGCAGAGGCGTACGGGGTTCCGAGAAAAGGCGCGGGGAGAGGAAAGGAAGGTTGCTTAGGGTGGGCGGCCCTGGGAGGAGTCGACTCCTTATGCAAATCACAGAGGCGCGCAAGGACTAGGAGGCGGGGCTTGCGATGCAAAGCCTGCTCCGCCTTTGGAAGCTCGAGGGGGCGGGCCCCACAACCTTCGGCCTCCTTCCGCGAGTCTCTGACGTCGCCGACGTCTCATTTAAAAGCGGCCGCGCAGGCGCAGTGAGCCGAAATGCGAACTTAGGCTGTTACACAACTGCTGGGGTCCGCTCTCGCCGCCCGCCCGGCAGTCAGTCAGCGTCGCTGCCGCTGTCGCTGCCTTAGCCGTTCCGGGAGTCTCAGGCCCGCAGCCGCCGCCGCTTACCCCGCGCCTCCGGGAGCCTCCGGGAGCCTCCGTCCGCCCGCATAGGCCGGTCTCGACCGTCTGCGTCTCCTCGGCGCCACTCGCCGCCCGCCGCGCTCGCCGCTCCGGCCGACATGAGCGGGGACCATCTCCACAACGATTCCCAGGTACAGCTCGGCCTGGCCCTCTCGGCGCCCCGGCCCCGCCCCGGCTCTTCGCGACCCTCAGCGCGGGCCCCGGGCCCCGGCCCCGGCCCCAGCCCGGCCGCTTTGACAGGCCGGAGCTCCAGGCCAGGGGCGGCCGGCCGGCGGAGATGGGCTCACTAGGCCTCGGACGAAAGCCGCCAAGTTACATATTGGAGTAGGGGGGGATGGCTGCCCCTTAAGGCCGTTCCCGGGAGGGTCCCTTCCTCCCTGGGGCGCAGGGTGGGCTAGGCCCCCGGCTCCGCGCGCTCGCCGCCCGCGGGGTTAAATGTGCATGTTTGTTCATCTTCCCTCCTTTTCTTTCTCCAGATTGAAGCAGATTTCCGACTGAATGGTGAGTGTGCACCCCGCCCCGACCCCGGGTCCCCCCGCCGCCGGCCGGCTACCCCGCGCCGGGCTGGAGCCGGGCAGAGGACAGACATGGCGTCCCAGAGACTAAGTCCCGGCTCCTCGCTCACCGGCCCCATTGTTCCCATCGGGCCGCCTCTGGAGCCCCTTTCCGGGGACCCCAGCACCCCCAGATCGCGACCCTCCCAAGAGGGGGCAACGGAGACCCGGCGTCGCCCGCCGCCGGGCTTCGGGCAGCCTTTCCCGGCCCGGATTCCTCCCGGGAAAGTCGCCTTGTCGACAGTCGGGACTTAGTCTCTGCGCCATTTTCTTTTTCTCTCCTCTCCTTTCTGTGCCTGTGTCTCTTTCTCTCCCTCCCTCGGCTCTTTCCTTCAGCTGCCCAGAAAGAGCTTTCTGCAGAGGATAGCCGTATAAATCATAGCCCTCGCCAGGGAGGAAAGGGTGGGAGACTGAATTGTTACAATTTTTTCCAAAGAGAACTTTATTTTGGGGGTTATTCCCTTTCTGCTGCTTGTTTGTTTCCTTTTCTGTTTCCAGAATGAAAGACACCCTTCGGCAACTGTTGAATTTGGTGGTGGTTGGCGGGGGGGTGTAAGATGTTTATGATGGGAATTATGGTTCTAAAACTAAAGTCGCCCTTTGTGGACTTCTTCATATTTTGAGATTGTTTTTCCCAAGTTGTGTTCTTTGCAAAGGTAGCAGTACCTCCCTTCAGAAAGTTTGCAAGTTCTCTATGGGCCGTCCAATGTAAATGTTGGACTCGGGCACATAGGTGTGTGTTTGTTTGTTTGTTTTTTTAATTAAAGAATTACTGACTAGAACTTTTCACTGTGGCTGAGGTTCCTAAGGCAGTGTTTTTTCCCCCTTTTTTCTTTTTTCTTTTTGTTTTTTATTGTTTTAAAGAACCGCAGTTTAGTGTACTTGTTGGGAGGAAAGATTGTTGAACATCTCGTCTGGACTTGGTGTATTGGCCTTTTCTTTTGGCCTATGGGGAAGAAAAAACGATTTATTGAAACAAAGAGTGGCCAGCACCCACCCCTGCTTCCTGTTCTTTTTCAGAAGCTGCTGTTTTTCAGGAATCAAGAGCTGGCTTGCTTTTTCCCAGGTCTTTATGATTTTGACCCCTTTCCAGCCAAATTGAGGCATTTATCTTTGAGTATTTCCACTTCAGTTATTCAATGAAGAGTTCCCCCAATAAAAAAGCTCACCCTGTGGGCTTTTCAACAATCTTACTGAAGGAGAAAGTACCCTCGGTAATGTGCTGGGAATTCCCACTGATTCTGATGGTACATAGTCCTGCTCAGTTGAGTTTGGGTTCCGGGAACCTCTCCAATGGAAGAAGCTGATGAGGATGTTTCCTGGTGTTGTAATCAGCAGTCCGTCGTAGTTGCGTGGTCTACTGAGAGCAGCCTTATGTTCAGATTTTGTAATGGGGCATCTAGCAAGAGATGGGACTCTAAAAGGAAAGATTCTGGTTAAATTACCATGTCGCATTTCTTGAGCACCTAATACGTGCTGAACACCGCGCGTAGTGCTAGAGCTGAACCGTTGGCCTCAACACTTCTCTTGCCCGCAATCCAGTCTATTGAGAGAGACATAACTAGTTAATTATAAGGTAGGTGCTAAGGCATATGTATACCCAAAATGGTTTGAGAAACCAGGGGACTTAATTTTGTCTGGGGGTGGGGAAATTTCTCAGAGGAGGTGACTTCTGAGTGTTGTGCAAGACTAGGTGCTGAGTGTCAGGGGTTGGAGTGTTTCTTAACTACGTTGAGCTAACCTGTCAAGGTTTTAAAAGGGAGACGAGGCCCCTGCAGTTAAGAAAACTGAAGAGTGTAGAGTTTCTTTGGGATGTGGGAGCAAAGAAAGGATGTGGTAGGTGAGGATGTAGAGTCCTTTTCAGTTCTCCCGGAGGAAGGTAGGAGCATAACACAGAATATGGGTCCTTTGTACTCTAAATCGGGGCTGAGTAGTTCACGTATTGAGTAGTGAAAGAAAGTTTAGTCCTTTCTCATCAGTAAGTTATTCTCCATGGTGCTCACTGAAATTCTACAAAGGAAGTATTGAATATGTGAATGATTGTGGGCTGGGTGGGTTATTGATCTTTAATGCCGTTTTTATAGACTCAAGTAAACCGAGTATATTGACTTCTAGAGTGTGATCACTTGTAATTGCAGTGCTCGTTAATATTTATTGAATGCTTACTGTCTGGCACGAATCTCAGCTCTTTGCTTGGGTTATCTAATTCAGTTTAGTCCTTGGAAGGACCTTATGAGTTAAGTACTATTATCTCCATTTTATAGATGGGGAAACTGAGGCTTCCGTATGTTTACTAGCTTGCCCAGGGGCGGGGAGTGGGGCACTCCAAAGCTCCCAAGCTTAGCCAGTGTGCTATATATGTGATTGTAGTATGACAAAATTAAAAGCTGCACATCTCTGTTTTCTTACAGAGCTGAAAAATGTGGGAGGGAAGGATTTGCTAGTGTGTCATTTGCTTACTTTTTAACTAACCTACTCCTTTAAGACAAAAAGCATTTTAACTACCTCTCCACCACCGTAAGTGTCTGACTCCAGACTAATTATCTTTGTAAATATTGTTCAGAAGAAAGATGTAGTGTTAGTAACTGTGTGCTTGCTCTGTTAAGTAACAGCCTGGTGACTAGTGATTGATTTACATAACTGTGAAAGACAGGTTTTAAAAAATAAAAATCCGTGTTTAATTGTACACAGACATGTCATTATTGATCTTTGTATTAAGAAGAGTTTGCTTTAGCATGATTTTAAGTGGACTTGAAACTTACAGATTGACTGTGCGAGTTCATATATGCCAACATCCTTCATTCTACCTGCCCTCGTCCCTTAAGATCTAAAAGATTTTTTTGCCCTTTGGAGCTCATTCTTTACAGTAGTTAAAACTGTTGCTGTTCCTTTGGAATTCAGAACATCTGGCCCATGCTTAACTGCTGGGAAAATCTGTTATTTGTGAAATGCTTTTATATTTAAAATATTGATGGTGAGCTTGGAGTTTCAGGAGCAGAAACCATAATCTTTTACCTACCTTTTTCCTTTCCAAGTGTTGGTAGCACTAACTGCGGTGGGGCTGAGTCATTATTACAGTAACTACTGGGTTATCTGCAGAGTTGATAATGGTAACGTCACATTGGGGGTTTGTGATCCTTCTGCTGTTCCCAGTTTTTGCCTATCTACTTTACATTTGTGGGGTTCTTCCCTCCCTGGGATGAGCAAAGTATAATGCTTGATTCCATCAGTGACTGACTGTTCTAAGCAGTGTCATATGAGATCACAGTTCGACATCATCTTGTGCTGATTCTGGTTTAGCTTAATGGATTCGGACTGTATGGAGGAATTAAATATGAATTGTTTCTAATGCTGACAGACAGTCGTATTTCTGTGCTGTTAGTTGCAGGTCGAGGTGGGGGGTGGGAAGATTGATGATTTGGCTATCTGAAAATTACCATTCCATTTTTAAAACTGCAAACTGATGGGGCCTTCAAATGAAATCCAGCACATCTTCTTGCTCAATCCAGAAACACTTAAGTATCAGGCTTCGGTGTTTTTCCTTCTACAGCTAGACTCCTTGGGGCACCCTTTCAGAATTAGTGACTACTGTAGAATCTTTATACTACATTTAGACTTGAAACAAAGTTGCTTGTCAGCATGTTTTTTTTTAGATTACTAGCATATCAAAACTCCCAAACAAATTTTAGATTCCGATGTTGCTGGTAAAACAAGAAAAATCCAGAAGTTATTAAAGGAATCAGAAATACCTTATAGTTTGAAAGGTGAAACTAGGTAATATTGATGTCATCAACTCATACTTTTCTTTGGTAAGTAGGTAAAATGGAAAATAGAAACCCAGAATTAGTCCCCAAATCTCACTTACCAATTGTAGCAAAAAAAGAATTATCTTGACTTTTTTTCTTTAACATGAGCATGAAAACGAGGAATTGTGAGAGTTTGAAAGAGCGATTCATTAATTTGTTCTGGGTCTTAGTGAATTGCCATATGCCGTTTATGCCATATACAAGAGCCAGGGATTCTTCACAGGTCTTAAATCTTTAATTCCAAAATTAGGCCACTGGGGGTTTTTTGTTTGTTTTCAGCATGTGGGGCGGGAGTGTGCAAAAATATGTAAATAATGTTTTAGAAACTTGGTGTCGTATATTAATTATAATAACAGTATCCTCTGCTAAGCGTATGGAAAATGATTCTATCGTACTTCATGGATATATTTCATTTTAGGAGACTCAGGTTATACTGAATTTGTGCGTGTTATATTAGTTGGGTATGAATGCATGTGTATGTTATGGGTCTTTAACAACTTTTGCCACAATTTTAGTACAGAATAAAACTGATTTTCTTCACACCCAAAGTTGTTTTCCCGGAAGTGTGTTTTTGTGAGGGATTTCATCCTTCCCATATGAAACTGTGTTGAACTCCAATAAAGGTCTAGCTTTATTTGGAAAAATGGATTCAAATGTAATTGCTTACTTTTGAATGAAGCTATGGAAATACTTGAAGTGAATATTTGATATGGGATCCTGAGTTTAAAAAAAAACACCACCCACCCTTTTGAAAGAAGGTGAAAGGTAGTCAATTCATTGCATTTGTATATGGGAGAGTCAGTTGAGTGGCTTTTCTGTGTCCTGTGG
This sequence comes from Paguma larvata, assembly GCA_030068075.1. Taxonomy (NCBI): domain Eukaryota; kingdom Metazoa; phylum Chordata; class Mammalia; order Carnivora; family Viverridae; genus Paguma; species Paguma larvata. The sequence goes on from CM057844.1 coordinate 30,762,306, forward strand.
TTTAGATAATCTGCCCCTTAAATATTTAGAACCATTAAGTTTGCATAATAAGGGCATTTGGGCTATTGAGAATTGAGAATTGGCTTCTTAAGGTATAAAAGTTGTTGGGATGGGAGAAGTTCCTAACTGGCCTTTAAGAAATGAATGAGGTATTGTGTTTAAAGAAGCATTCGGATTGTGTTTAAACTTTGAGTAGTAATAGTTGGAACAAGTCTTTTCTCTGTTTCCTTGCCTTGTAAATCCAAGTTTGAGATACAGCTTTCTATCCCTGGGGCGCCAGACCAGTCACTGAAGTGGGAAATCTAGAGAAGCAAGGAATAATTAGCGTTTTGCCAGCCTCTGCCCTTCCCCCACAACCTGCCTATCTAGGTGTGCGTTGTATGCTCTGTGTTGATAGCACGAGTGCTGGGTACTGTGGAGGGGGATAAAGGTTGGGGGCGGGGGGCTGGTAGCATGGAGGCCTGGACTTTATTATTAGGTGGAAAAAAGCTTGTAGAATATGTTCGATAGTAACGGTATTTTGGTAGGGTTATAGGAAATGACAATATGCTGAAATGACTTAGTAGCAGATATTATTTAACATGATTTTTATTGTGTATGTTCGAGAAAGATTCTAAGTATTTTTCAAACTGGGAGAGAAGTGATTTTGCTGATTATCCCAAGTATATCTTAGGGTATATAGATTATAGATACATAGGTATGTAGTATCAAGCTGTTTAAGTGTCTTTATCTGTCGTTTATGTCTCTAAAATTTTAATAAAGAAACTCAAAGGGAGATCGGGAACTCGAGTATTAAATTACTTTTTGGGTGGTATTCTTTTTTATTTGTTGGCTTAAGTTTTATATCTACTCAGTTATCTCACTGCCACCTTTACCTTTGTGTACTGTTCTTGGTAATTTTTCTGAAATGCATAGTAGGTGTTTTTATTTACATCTCCTTCCATGCCCTCTCCAGTAGATTTAGAGTAGAGGTGCATCTCTTCCAGGCTGTTCATTCCTCTCTAAGCCTTTGAAGTTAACTTTGTTTCTGCGCATTTAAGGAACCAAAGGACTCAATTCATTAACATTCCTGAAATAACACCTAGATAAGTTCTGACAAAAGGTGTTAAAGTAATCAGCATTATTGAGGACTTTAATTCTCTAGTCTTTGTTCATATTGTTGAGAACAAGTTTAATAGATCCCTGGGTATGTGACATTTTCCTGTGGTTTGAGAACAAAAACAAATCAACCAACTCTTGGTCTCAATATTTGCATTTTTCTTAGCACAGCCTAGCAAAGATAGATGCTGGGATCTTTCTTGGAGAAGATACCCTTGGCTGTTTGGAATTCACCTTCCCCCCATCTCCCTGAAAAGTATTAAGTTGTAGGTCAGTCCTGCACTAGAGTACACCAGAAATGCACCCTTTGGGGGCACCTAGGCGGCTCAGTTGGCTGAATGTCCAATATTTGGTTTTGGCTCAGGTCATGATCTCACAGTTGGTGAGTTTGAGCCCCACTTTGGGCTCTGTGCTGACAGCAGGAAGCCTGTTTGGGGTTCTCCCTCCCCTTCTCGCTGCCCCATCCCTGCTTGCACACTCTCACAAAATAAACTTAAAAAAAAGAAAGAAAGAAATGTACCTTTTGCTACTTCATAAAAAGTCTAGATTTTAATCTTGTTAACCATATATGAATGTCTAGATTTATAAAGGTTTGTAAGCAGAATACTGTTTTGGCAGAAGACTTAAACATAGCATGTTTCAGATCAGTGGATTAGGGGATCTCGTTGACTAAGACCCTTTACTTTACCCAATTCCTATGGCAGCCTCTTCATTTGTAGTGAGTTATCTGATCTCTTGCTACGCAGTAGAAGGGGAAGTGGAAGGAAAGAAACAAATTTTGAGAGCTTAGCAGACATTACATTTTTGTATTCATTAAATGTGAATTTAATGGGAATAGTACAGGTTGCATAGGTTTATGGGAGAACCTGAGACCAAAAAAGGAAAATTTTGCTTTATACACCTTCTCAACTCTTTTTGGTAGCGTACTACTTGGTCTAGATTACAGAAATCCCATACCTTAATTGGTAAACTTCTAGGGCAGATGCCACAGCCTTCCTTTAATGATGTGCTGGTAGAGATAGTTTAGACCCCTTACACCTGGAGGGCTACGTCTCCAAGAGATGCTTTGGTGTTGAGGCTGGAACCAGATTGCTACTGAAAGGGTATAAGAGATGAAGAGGGAGGCTGTGGGGAGTACGTTCTTGAGCACCTGTGGTAAAATAGAAAATTGGAGTAGAAAAATCTAAGTAAGTTCCTATTCTTAGTATGAAACTTAACCCTCGCTGCCAAGTCTTGTTTCGTCATCTAGATAAGGGCGTTATTTCTATGCTTCACAAGCTATTGAGGATTTATAAGTATACAGAGTGCTTCTTTGCCCATATTTTACAATTTAAACTTTGGTCAGACAGCTTCTATTATGAAATGGATCTTTATTTTGAATGTTAGGTTTGACATACTGTTTTTAGTGACTCTTTCCTTCCTTCACGGGTATTCCCTGATAACCTTTTAAATCTTCCTGACATTTACACATCGAACAGTAGCATATACCTAGAGTTGGTTGAGTCTTTACCTAACTGAACTTCACAGCCTACACTGATCTCTTCTGTTAAGCAACCACTATAAAATGAAAGGTGGTATATCTATCTATATGTAGGCTTGGGCAAAGTAGGAGCCAAATGTGTATCTGGTTCCTACTTTTCTAAGAATAAGGTGAGGTTGTTGTTGCTGAAAGAACTACTTTTTCAGGGGGAGATGGACTTAGACATGAAAAAAATAATTTTGCTGTAGATAATTTCTCAACCCTTTAATAGAACTATGGATTTTCTATTAAAGATACCCAGGGCTTATATGTCAACTATACTTACAATAAAAAAAAAAAGGCACCCCAGAATTTTATTTTTATTAGATGCATTTAATAAGTGAAATGCCAAGTTCATTGTTTTATGATTCAATTTTTTTATTTTAGAGAGGGCGTGTGTGAGCAGGGCAGAGAGAGAGCGAGAATCTTAAGCAGGCTCCACGCTCAGTAAGGAACCGATGAGGGGCTTGATCGCATGACCCTGGTGGGATCATGACCTGAGCTGATATCAAAGAGTCAGATGCTCAACTGACTGAGCCATCCACGTGTTCCTGCGATTTTATTTTATTTTTTTTAATGATGAAACTCAGTATGTCTTGTGTCAGCATGTTTTTTCAAATGCCACTGTTTAACTTCTCGTCCCAAAACATTGAAAAAAAATTTTTTTAACGTTTATTTATTCTTAAGAAACATAGAGACAGAGTGTGAGCAGGAGAAGGGCAGAGAGAGAGGGAGGTACAGTATCTGAAGCAGGCTCTAGGCTCTGAGCCGTCAGCACAGAGCCCGACGCGAGGATCGAACTCACAGATCGTGAGATCATGACCTGAGCTGGAGTCGGCCGCTTAACCAACTGAGCCACTCAGGCGTAAATGTTTAAACATTTTAAACTCAGAAGACTTAGAGCACCCAAGAATTACCTTATTTTTCACTTATTCACATACTGCTTATAGTGAGCAACTTAACTCCCTGTGAAATAGTAATTCTTGGCAATAAGAATGCCTTAAATAATAAAGCTTAGGTATGAGAACTTAAATAGCAAACTCAATGTTAACAGTTATGCATGAGTATAGGCATTTGGGAGAGTCCATGAAAAAGTTTATCTAGTAAGCAGAAATTTCAATAATGGCTCATAAGTCTAGCTGATGCCGATTATTGAATTGCCTTAAATTTGTTATCTCGAAAGTGCTCCTTAAAGAAAATAAGCCAAAAGTCAGTTGCAGATATGTTTACTAATGTCCATTAGATTAAGCCAGATTGATCTTAGTAGATACACCATAGATCAAAAGGAATATCATAGAAGCATCACAACAGGAGCAGACTTCAGACTTAATACTCAGTTAAAGGTGAGCCAGAGAAAATTATTTTATAGGAGAGAAATTACAAAACTGGGTCTTATTTTCTTTATTTTTAAAAATGTTTTGTTGATTTACTTTGAGAGGGAGGGCGGGAGAGAATCCCAAGCAGGCTCCGCGCTGTCAGCACAGAGCTGGACGTGAAGCTTAACCTCAAAAATCATGAGATCTTGACCTGAGCCAAAATCAGGACTTGGATACTTAACTGACTAAGCCACCCAAGAGCCCTCAAGTTGGTTCTAATTTTAAAGAGTCTTCAAAGATAGTTTTTGGGGTTCCTGGGTGGCTCAGTCAGTTAAGTGTCTGACTCTTAATTTCTGCTCAGGTCATGATCTCATGGTTCGTGAGTTTGACTCCTATGTCAGGCTCTGTGCTGACAGCATGAAACCTGCTTGGGATTCTCTCCTCTCTATCTGTCCTTACCTCTCTCTCTCTCTCTCTCTCTCTCTCTTTCTCTCTTTCTCTCTCTCTCCCTCCCTCTTTCTCCCTCCCTCCCTCCCCCCCCCCTGCCCCCAAATAAATAAACATTTAAAAGTTTTCAAAAGATAAACATGTCAGAAGCTTGGGCTTCTTTTATCTCTTTTTTCTGATTCAGAATGTGAATAGTTGGGGGTTGTGTCTATCTGTTGGGACGTGTGTGTTCCTCCCCTCCCCCAAATCAACCATGATACAGAGTGGAAAGGACAGAGATTGAGTCAAGGGGATTTGGATTTAACTTCTTGCGCTTCTGCTCAATAATGGAATCTTTGAACAAGTTAATCTCCAAGCTTTATTTCCTTACCTGTAAACTAGGTCTAATACTTAATTCACAGATTGAGGATTAAAGAACAGTGTGAGGATCACTTTAGGAAAGGTGACACTTAAGACAGAATTTTAATTCCTTGCCACACCTTAAAAACAACAACAACAATAATAACAAAACCCAGACCTTTTTCAGAGATTGCTTTTTTAGTCTTTCGCACAAAGGGAATATCTTTAATTTTTAAATTTAGGTATTGGGAGATTTTACTCAAGGGGGAGGGTCACCAGGGAGCCTTGAATATGATACTCTTGCCTGTGAATCCAGATGGGCTCAGGACAGTAAGACTTTGTGTACAAACCATTCGTTTCTGAGTTAAGTTACAGTTTAAGAATCTTTGGCAGCCAGTAGCTTTTCCCCCTTTGCACTTGGGATGGTGCAATATTTATAGATCTACTCAGGAAGCTAAAAATTTCATGTTTAATTGCAAATGGAAAATTTAAGCTGCCATATTCATCCATTCAAACATTCAGAAAGTAAATACCAGTAACGACTAGACACAGATGAGCAAGACACATCCATATGGCTCTCAGAGTGAACATTTTGAAGTTAGTACTTGTAGGTCTGTACACTCCCCTTCTGTTGAGATGCCGTAGATTTCATTGGGCCTCAGTACAAAGGCTCCTGACATGGCAGGTTGAATTGGGGATGGAAGGTACTTTCTGGCAGTTAATGCTTTGCTATTAGTGAAAGAGGGACGTCTCTATTTGTTCCCAATCCTAAACTTTTTTTTTTTTTGTCCTTGAAAAAATTGGAAACCTAGGACCTTATATTACCAAAGATGTCCAAACAAATAACTGTTCTAGAAAAGAAGTTTTTTTTAGGATACCGCTAAACTCATTAAATCCTTTCACCTGGAATAGAAGAAGTTAAAAGTTCTGTTTATATATTTTTCATTATCTTTCTGTATTAGACAGCAGTATTGCATGACCTGTAGAAAAGTAGTTTTCAGGTTTCCCTGACCTGGTAGATTTATCAGTGACTAGCAATTTTCACGTTGTGTGCAAGAGAGTCATGTGATAATAGCTAATTTAGGTATTTGCTTGAAATGGTTTAAATCCTTGAACTCAATTGCCTGAAATAAAGAATATAGGGGCACTTGGGTGGCTCAGTTGGTTAAGCGGCCGACTCTAGCTCAGGTCATGATCTCACGGTCTGTGAGTTCGAGCCCCACGTCGGGCTCTGTGCTGACGGCTCAGAGCCTAGAGTCCGCTTCAGATTCTGTATCTTCCTCTCTCTCTCTGCTCTTCTCTTGCTCACACTCTGTCTCTATGTCTCTCAAAAATAAAATAAAAACGTTAAAAAAATAAAAAAGAATATAAAATCACTGTCTTCACAAACTTGGAGAACTAAAATCTTTGAGATTAGACTCAGTACTTAAAGTCCTGGGAAACTAATTTTATGAAGCAGTTTACATATATTACTATTGTTACTGCTTCCTAATTCATGAAGTGTCTTGGTATGAAAGCTAATACACTCCTCAGAAGAAGATTGAGAGTACATAGTGGTATTACTTCAAGTGATCTGAATACTGGAAAAGTGATTGAGACTAAATGTTAGACTGACCACGCCTTACTTACTCTTACAGTGAGTTTTCGCAAGAATGAATGCAATGTCACTAGAAATGAAGAAACAAGAGTCTCTGAGAGAATTGAGACTATTTCTTAATTTTTCATGGTTTCAGTTAACGAGGAAAGAAAACAAAAGCAGGAGAGAGGAACATAAATTGTCTAGTCTTTGTAACTGCTGGCTTGTTACACTTGACTTCCAAGCAGAAAGCTCTCCGAGGCAAGACCCCCAGCTCTGAGAGGTCTCCCAGTTAGCTCCCTCAGTGCAAGTTCAGTTGGTGGTGGTTTGGCCATAATTATTACCTTTTTCCCCTTAAAAATCAAATCACGTCCTTTCTCCCTTGAATGCAGTGTGATATAAAAACAGACACTTAAGCAGAACTTTAGAGTTCTTTATATATGTTAGTACCTTCCTAATCTCAGAATGTCAGGAAAGTTGTATATTAGCAGAGTATGCTTGTTTGCTCTGTAGAAAAACAGATTCTAGTTGGGCAAACAAGCTAAAATTTTTGTTTCTATAGTCCTGAAAATACTATAGAGCTTCTTTAGTACTGGAACTAATCTGTGGAATTTAGATGTCAGATAGTTTTTTTGTTGAGCTCCAGTTTTTAGGGGAATAGTTTAAAGCTACAGTATAGAGGTGCCTAGGTGACTCAGTCAGTTAAACGTCCGACTTCGGCTCAGATCATGATCTCACAGTTCCTGAGTTTGAGCCCCGCTTCAGGCTCTGTGCTGACAGTTCAGAGCTTGGAGCCTGCTTTGGATTCTGTGTCTCCCTCTTTCTCTGCCCCTCCCCAACTTGTGCTCTGTCTCTGAAAAATAAATAAATATTAAAAAAAATATATAAAGCTACGGTACAATGTGATTCAATTGGGTCCATAAGTGACTGAAAACAGTAAAAGTGTTTGTATAAGTAAGACTACCAGAATATTAAGCAAATACATACTCACTGCACATATGTAAATATGCATGCTAGTCAGTGCTGTCGTACAAAGGTGAAGCTGATTTTAATTTTGTTAAGTAATTTTGTCATTGAAAACTCGATTTGGGGTGCCTGAGTGGTTCAGTCAGTTGAACGTCAGACTCTTGATTTTGGCTCTGGTCATGATCTCACGGTTCATGGGATCAAGCCCTGCATAAGTGTAGAGTCTGCTTGGGATTCTCTCACTCTGCCCCCTCGCCCCTCCCAAGTAAATAAATAAACTTAAAATCTTTCCACAGCAACTCTGTTTCCCCAAAATTAAGTTCAGTGTGTATTCTTCTCCCACAAGTCTATAGTCCTGTTTTGTGTTCAAGTATTTCTTTTTACCCTGGAATACCTTAGTCTTTAGAATTTGGTACAACTTAGATAAGTATACCCAGTAGTTATCCATTTTACTACCTATTTAGGAAGGGCACTTAGTATTAAAAACTCCTTGAAGGTTAACAACATCTCCGCCTATTTCAGTATTGAAGGCATAGTTATGGACACTCCATTTCCTTTCTAGTGAAGTCTGCCTGCAGTCGCCCCTTCATCCCAAGCCATAAGTAATCACTTCTCTCTGGCTTTGAGCCTTTCTTGTCCTCTTCTGGCAGTTTTTTTTCTAGACTGGAGAAATTTGCCTGTTTTGCTTATTTACTAGGAAGTGTGCAAAGCACTTATCTCATCCTGTGTGGACGGTTCAGGTGCTTTCAACAAGTGTTTAAATTGTGAAGTGGGAACCCCTCTCTCTCGTAGCTTATTTGCTGGTTGAAAATCAAGTGAGAAAAAATGAGAGCTTTATACTGTTTTCTTTCTTTTGTAAAGATACTATTTAAAAAGTTTTTTAAATGTTTATTCATTTTTGAGAGAGCAAGTACACACACGTGAATGGGGGAGGAGCAGAGAGAGAGGAGGGAGACACAGAACTTGAAGCAGGCTCCAAGCTCCATGCCGTCAGCCCAGAGCCCGATGTGAGGCTTGAACCCACTAACAGTGAGATCATGACCTGAACTGAAGTCGAATACTTAACCGACTGAGCCACCCAGGTGCTCCTGAAGATTTTATTTTGAAGAAATCTCCATACCCAGTTCGGGGCTGGAACTCACAACCCCAAGATCAAGAGTCACCTGTTCTACCAACTGAGCTAGCCAGGCACCCCCTAAGTTTTCATTGTAGACAAGCTAAAAGCTTAAGAATCACCAGGGAGTACTTGGTAAAAATACATATTTCTAGGTCTAAACCTCTTAAGTTGGTTCTGTAATGGCACAGATAGAATAGAAATCTGCATTTTTAATACACATTTAACAATCCTGGATGATTCTGATTAATACAGGTGACCACAGATCGTCTTTGGAGAAACTGATCTGGACTTTACTATCTTATGTGCCTAAGATGTATGTTTTGCTTCATTTAAGGTACTCCATTGGTTAAGCTATTAAGTTTATGGTTTTTTTTTCTTTTTTTTAAGGACCAGAACAGTGTTTTTCAGTATATGTTTATAAAAGCACATATTTACCCTATTCTAAATATCTTCTTTCAACGAGTAATTTACCAAAATAGTAGAGATAGTCAACTGACGTTGCAGCTATTTTACTATGTATCTCATCAGAATCCTAATTCTTTCTCCTCCTTCCATGTTTAACAAGCCATTATTTGATCCTGAGGTCATCTTTTAGGAGTAGGTGACTTAGCAGAGCACAAAGAGCAAGAGGTTGTTTTCGTGCTGATATCCCTAAAATGGTTAAGACAGGGCCTTAGGAGGTAAGTGGAGGTATGGGTATAGTTTAGTGGCATGCTGAAGCTCTTGTCTATGGAGGTTACTACCTTTAGATGAAATTAGTGGTCTTTAGCTACTGATGGTACTGACATGGGAGGATGTGAGTAGAGCAGTGGTTCTTCTAGTATGGTTTCCTGATCAGCATCAGCGTCGTCTAATAACTTGTAGGAAATGCATATTCTTGGGCTCACCCAGACCTACTGGCCTAAACTGAGAGTGGGGGCTTAGCCATCTAGGTTTTAACAAGTCAACCAGGTGATGCAATACACACTAAAGTTTCAGAACCAGTAGAATAAAGTAAGATTTAAAATTACCCTTCTCCTGTTGAGCCTCACATTTTTATTTAATTTTTTGATTAAAAAAAATTTTTTTTTGCCTCACATTTTCAGGAGGAATGAAAGACAGTGCTTGAAATCTAGACTTGGGAATTAGATAAACTTGGTTAGCTGGGTGACCTTAAGCAAATCACAACTCTGATCCTAGTTTCTCATCTGTAACAATAGGGTTAGTAGCTATCTCAGTCATCTAAGAGCACATCTAATAGTATCTACTGTTATATTCCCAAGATCAAATAATTGACAAGAATAAGATAAATTTATTAAAATAAGCTTCTGGTCAAATCTTTTAGTCCTGACATTCATATGAAGCTTAGAATTAGTTTTGTAGTAATTCAGCCCCTTAAGCAGCATTCCAGGTTTTTTTTTTTTTTTTTTTTTACAAGGCCCATGGCTAGGCCTCTGTACTTATTCATGTACTTTCTTATAGTTTTGAAGTTGGAGTAATTCATAATTGGAGCATAAAAAGGAGCTTCTTCAATGATTAGCCCTAGCAAGTGTTTTTCACAAGAAGTACATGTATTCAGGCTTAGTCTTTCTCCAGCTAGTTGCCCAGAGAATGGCCTGTGCATTTCAAGAATGGTCAGTATCGATACTATAGACAAAGATGGCCCCTTAGTTGAATTGGTACTAAGATGCACGGAACAGCGCATCAGTGCCAATGCTCTGGACTCCCTTTATGGCTAGACAAGGTGTGGACTTGTGCTTCTTGATTGAATTTGTAATCAGATGTGTAAGCAGTGGATCAGCACACTCAACGTGTGAACTTGGGGCATTTTGAAGCCCATGCCTGTTATAAACAAAGGCAATTTAAGCTGAGCTGTGGATTCCTATGTAGCATAGACAGGAGGCTTATAGTCACTTTCACTATTTCCCAAGCATTAAGAGCACACTTAATAAGAAGCAAAGGAGGACAAGCCTGCAGGAATGGGCCTGTCCTAATTGAGTTGGCCTGACAAGGTACATTTTCAGGTTAGACAAGTCCTTTTTCCCTTTTAAGTTCTGCCTCTTGGGAAAGAAGCAGCATTTTCAGTGCAGGGATGTCCTTGTGAAAACATGACTCACCGCATAAGAGTATATGAAATATAAATGCCCATTTTAAGGGTCTTGTAACTGGTTAACTACTTTCAGAGACCGGAGTAAAACATTCTGACTTTTGTATTTAGACAGCAAAGGTGAGTTAGTAAAATGGGATTTGTTTGTCCTACTCCTTATGCTTAAAATAATTGCTCTATCTAGATTTGACTTACACCTCGGTGGATTGATCCCTTGGTTGAAATGTTCTCTGAGACTGATTCTCCAAGGACTCTGCAGAAGTGTACTGCTTTTGAGGTGGCCAGTTTAGCCAGGAAAACTTCTGGCTGACTTTAAGAAACTATACAGTGTAGTACCTTGCCATGTAGGGAAAAGGCCCTTGATTGGCCTTCAGCAAAGGACTTGGTGGTGGGGTAGTATCGGCACAAGAGAAGTCTTAATCCTGGCTTTGTGAAGTGTGACCAGAGCAAATCACACAACATGGTGCCTTATGTTCTCCCTACCAGTAAAAGGAGGAAGGTGTTGACCTGCATCCAAGCTTCTCAGTCAGCACTGTCCAGCTGAACTTTATATCCTGATGGAAATGTTCTGCATCTGTGCTGCTAGCCAAATGAGAGTATTGAGTCCTTGAAATGTGGCTGGTGTGACCAAAGAACTTAAAATTTATTTTATTTAAATTTAAAATAGCTACATGTGGCTAGTGGCTACCATAATTGGACAACACAGCTTAAAATTTTTTTTAGAGTTTATTTATTTTGAGAGAGTGCTGGGGGGAAGGGCAGACAGAGGAGGAGAGAGAAAATCCCAAACAGGCTCCGTGCTCAGCGTGGAACCCGACTTGGGGATCACACCCACAAACTGAGATCATGACCTGAGCTAAAATCAAGAGTCAGATGCTTAAAACTGACTGAGCCACCCAGGTGCCCCTGACAGCGCTACTTCAGGTAAAATTTAGGTAAGAGCAAAGAGATTCAGGTTTTCCTTGGAATATAGGTGATTGGGGCACTTGGAACTTAAAAATTCAAAAGTGGTGTGGATTTGATGAGTGTGAGTAACGAGTCTTCCTGCTGTATATCTGCATTGCCTTATGCTGGATGACCTGCTAAGAGGACTTAATGACGGGTGGAGGAGCAGACGGAAGTTTAGACAGCTTTCCGTTTCACTTGAGCCCTTTAGTGTTACAAAAAGATGAACATTTAAGGTCCTTCGTATTGAATAAATTCTCATTTTATCTCAGCAGCCTTATGAGATAAGTTGTGTCTATTTTCATAGTAAACAAAACAGATTAACTTACATTTTCTATACACCTTTATGGATCATTATCCTTTAAAATTGTTGGTATTCAACTTAATTTGAAAGTACCAGTTTTTAGCATGTTGTTGTAACACGAGGTTAATTCGTATTTGTTAAATTGTAGTCTGTAATAAGTGAATGACTATAAGTGGTGGGAAATCTAAAATTGTACAGGTAGGGGCGCCTGGCTGGCTCAGTTGGTAGACATTCAACTCTTGATCTCAGGGTCGTGAGTTCTAGCCCCATGGGGTAGAGTTTACTTTAAAAAAAAAATTGTACAGGGAAATAATACCGAGAGGTTAACTCACCCAAGGTGTTAGTTACAGTAAAAGCAGATTGGAACTCAGTTTTTACAACTTAGCTGGGGGTCTTCCTCTCATTTTCATGCTCACAGTGAGTGTAGACTGCGTCTCACTTAATACGCTGGCCCCCAGTTAGCTAGACAATATTAGTCTGATGGCTCAGAATGGGGTTGTAGCCTGGGCCACGGTGAGGACCCCTGACAATGGTGGACATGTGAAGTCTCAGAGAACATCTTGGGTAAAATGCCTAAAGAACAGGGACAGATCCATTTTCCTCCCCCTTTAACTTCAAATTATGGTCATTTAGTTTTGAGGTGGGTAGAGGAAATGGACGAGGGGTGAAATAAATAACAAGTATTTGAACATTTACTATCTCTACTTTACTTTCGAAGAAACTGAGACTCAAAGCTATGTAGTTTGTACGACAGCCAGAGAGCTGGGAGGCTAATCTAGGCCTGTCTGATGCCACAATTTGAGTTCTTAAATTCAAAAAAGTAAAGGGAAACCTGGGTGATTCCATTGGCTCTTGGGAATTCTGGGCTGTAGTGGAGATACCCATATAGTACCAGACTATGGGCTCTCCGAGCACCGCCCTTGATTCACAGTGGATCTTTACCAGACTAATATCACTGACTAGTAGGTTTTGCTGAACTTTAAACTAATGGCTAATCCTTTCCCTATTAAGGAAAATCTGTCTGCCTGTGCAGCAAAGACCCCAGGGTAATTTATTTTTTAGCAGATTGGCTTGTACTTGGATCCAGTTATTCCAGAAATCAGTAAAACCTCTTTTTATCTGAGTACTAAAGAAAAAGGATCTTTTTGTTAACCAAGGATTAACCAGACACCCCCACCCCCTGGTTTTAGAAGGAACCTGAAGACTGCTTGTTTACAAAGGAATTTCATCAGAGTTGGTTAGCATTATATGAACATGTACTGATGTTGTTCTCACTTCAAGGGGGATAAATAACAAATTGAACTAACTTGCTTCTTAAGAAGCAGAATTAGCAGTGGGCTCAGCATTGGCCTGCCCTTCAGCATTCTCTTTTAGGCGACTCACTTTATCTAGGTACGCAGAGCAGGAGTAGATTTTAACTGCTTTTAAATCAGTGTTGCTAATGGCTGTTTATGGATGGTGAAGGAAGGAGAGAAGTGAGAGTGGGGCTTATTGTGGATATCCTTTAGGAGAAAGCTTAGGAATTAGAGAGCACTTGTAAGTAAAGGTAAAGTGGAGAGGATATTCTTCACTTACACACTAACTTTGAGGAACCTCTCTTCACGGGGTACATTGAAGCTAGTTTCAAAAATAATACACCTGAACCTAATTTTATTTATTATGTTTATTTCTTTTGAGAGACAGTGTGAGTGGGAGGAGGGGCAGAGAGAGAGGGAGAGAGAATCTGACAGTGCAGACAGAGCCCTATGTGGGGCTCGAACTCAGGAACTGTGAGATCATGACCTGAGCTGAAGTCAAGAGTGAGACACTTAACTGACTGAGCCACCAGGCGCGCCCCCCCCTTAAATTTATTTTTAATTTATTTTACCGAAACTAATTTTATATGTCAGGCATACCTCAGTCTTAAAAAGAGGTTATTTCATGAGACAGGGAAATTATATGAAATACAAATTTCAGTGTCTGTAACTAAAATTTTATTGCATTCTAACTGTGCTCATCCATTTACATATAATCTGTGGCTGCTTTTATGCTACAGTGGCACAATTGAATACCTGGTACAGAAATCGAATGGGCTGTAAAGCCTAAATTACTTTACTACCTGTCCCTTTAAAGAAAAACATTGCCGATAGTTGGATTGGTGAGTAGTCTCAGGTGCTTACCTGACTGAATGGTGCTTGCATGTATCACAGAAGCTTATAAGACTCTTCATGTTACTTGGTAGCCTCTAGCCCCCAAAGAAATCTGTATAAGCCAAGTGTCAGAAGTTTACTGTGAGCTCGCAGCTTTTTAAAGTTTAATCCATTTTTTTCTTACTCATTTTCCCAACAGAGTCCTATTGGCAAGACTCTCATGAGAGGTTACCTGCCTCTCTAAGTATGGCTCTGCCCAGTGATGTCCAAACAACAAAGGAAATTTCTGTTCAAAAGAACTTGAGTACCTTACTCCTTATCTAAGCTGTGTCATCCCTTATGTAGCTCTTCTTCCTCAAATAGGGGCTGGGAGAGTAGCAGGTGAAAACAACATCTTTACTTCCTCAGTTGTAGAGACTCCGTATTCTTAGCTTCAAAAATAAATAAATAAATAAACGAAGTCCCTAGGGACTGGCTCAGCACCTTGTGCCTGCCTTTTAAAGGAATAGAGACCCAGTTGAAATAGAAACTGGAAATAAAATCAGTAGTGTGCCCATTATTGCAGGTGGCTGGTATTTGGTATTAATTATTGCTCAAAGGACCAAGAAAGAAGAAGGCAGAGTTTTTCAAAAAAGGATTCTGGGGGCACCTGGGCAGCTGAGTCGGTTGGGCGGCTGATTTCGGCTCAGGTCATGATCTTACGGTCTGTGAGTTCGAGCCCCGCATCGGACTATGTGCTGATGGCTCAGAGCCTGGAGCCTGCTTTGGATTCTGTGTCTCCCTCTCTCTCCGCCCTTCCTCTGCTCACGCTCTGTCTCTCTGTCTCTCAAAAATGAATAAACGTTAAAAAAAAAATTAAAAAAAAAAAAGGATTCTGGACAATATAGATTATGGTCACCTGGAGAGTTTGTGTTAAAATCTACATATCTGGGGATGGTATAAGTCCCAAGTGTTAGGAAAGTTTGAGAACCACGGCTCTCAGGTATTTAATTTTTTTCTTTTTACCTTAATCCTTCTGAACTAAAACAGTTTTTAAAGGTCATGGAATTCTTTGGACTGGAAGTGTAGGCATCAGTAGAGGTCATTTTACAGATTGGAAAACAGACTAGAGCAGAGAAATAAATTAAGGATCCCATTAGGACATTGCATAAAAGACACTCAGAGTTGCTCTAAGGAATTCGACTTTTTAAACATGTCATTTAGTTCTTAGCGTAATAATATAGTAGTGAGCAGCCAGTTCTGGACCCTGATTGTGTCTAGAAACCACCACTCAGAAGACTTTATAGTTAATTAGGCAACATTTTTTTTTAAGACAATTTGGTGGTCCCATCACTGAAATCCGAGTTCTTTTAAAATTTTTTTAATTAATTGGGAATGAGAACCAGAGGAAGAAATGAAGATGAACTTGAATTTAAGGAGCATAATGGAAGGAGTAGGATGGAGAGAGGGTTGTAAAATAAGTTAAAATAGGGTGCACAGACAGGAAGAGCCTGAAAAGACTGATTAAGGTAATTGTAGTGTTGTAAAAGCATAAAAGGAGTCCAAGAAATTTAAATGCGGAAGTAGACTGACTGGAAGAGAAAACATCCTCTGACATTTATCCCCTTTTTGTGTGGGATTGAGGCCTAAAACAAACCATTTGGCTGCTTCATTTGTGTCTTTTCCTTGACAAGGTCCTTAAAGACAACATCTGGCCACTACCCTCAACAGAGTTGCTGATGTTTAAGAACCACAGCAGGTTCTCTTACTGGTTTTTAAGTCAATTTGTAGTATTTCTTCTGAACATGTAGACACTTTGGGAAATGTGAAAGGTTTTAGAAATTTGAAATTGTGTTGCAGAGCTGATAAAAAAGAAAATACTAGGTGTCTATCTTTGAGCAACTCTCTGAGTTATTTATTTTTTATTAAAACTTTTTTTTCCTAAAGTTTATTTTTGAGAGAGGGAGACACAGAATCTAAAACAGGCTGCAGGCTCTGAGCTGTCAGCACAGAGCCCGACGTGGGGCTTGAACTCCTGAACCGCAAGATCATGACATGAACCAATGTGGGATGCTTAAACCGACTGAGCCACCCAGGCGCTCCAGCTCTTGAGTTTTTTAATGCAACGTACTTCTGAGTTTCTGATGATGAAATTTTACCAAGTATTGAATATTGAGGAAGAAGACAAGCAATTTGCAAAATAATTAGCAAGATTTATTTGATTTTTGACCCAAGTCTGTCTGTCTGACAAAAGATCTTATATATATAGAGTACACATTTGGGGAAAACAAATGATAATTTTGACTTTAAAAATTGGAAATGTTACTAGTCCCTTCCCTCATTCTTGATTTGCGTTAGAGCTGAATTCTTCCAACATTTTTCTTTTAAATTCCAGAGTTCTTTGAGCTTTTAGCCAGAACACCGAATGTCCTCCTTACTTTGAAAGGTTTTTAACTATCTCCTGGAATTTTGGAAATGTTCTTATTGAGAACTGCTGTAACATAGTGATAAGGACTCTTGTGGGCTAAAGATTGAAATTGGCCACCATTAGGATGGATCACAGACCGGGTCTCCTAGGTTGAAACCGGATTACCATTGGTAAAGTCTGAATTTAGACAGCTGGGTTGGTGGGGGCTGGGGGGAGAGGGAAGGGCAGAGTTCTTGTGCCCCTCAATTATTTTCCTTTCCAGGACTGGGCTTTCAGGCTTCCTGACTGCATTTAGTTTGGCATTCAGTTCCTGGGGAGATTCACACACCCTTGATACTGACCACACTCCCGGATACCAGTCCTTTATCACCAAAACCAGCTTGTTATCTGCCCTAGACAAACTTTTAAAGTGCTGGAACGAACATACTGGGTATAGAGTATTAAGTAGAAGTATTGATTTTATTTAAACTCCAGCTTCTGGGCATGTGGTATCTATGGGTTTGAGAATGAGGGAGCAAGGAGAAGATGCAAGGATTTATTAATGTGATTTAATAAATGAGCAGCAGGTGATGAGTACCTTCTAGAAAATTAATTTCTTTGGGGTGCCTGGATGGCTTAGTTGGTTAATCATCCAACTCTTGATTTTGGCTCAGGTCATGATCTCATGGTTCCGTGAGTTCAAGCCCTGAGTTGGGTTCTGTGCTGAGGCTCAGTCCTGAAGTGCTGAGCCTTCTTGGAATTCTCTCTCTCTCTCTCTCTGTCCTTCCCTCCTGCTCACCTGCACGTGCATGCGATCTCTCTCAAAAAATAAACTTAAACAAACAAAAAAGAAATTAATTTCTTCACCCTGTGCTTTCACCCAAATGATTCCAGTGCCCACCTTCTTAATGCAATGGTTGTATGTTTATGTATCATCTCTGATGAGGGTATCTTTCACAAAGTTGTACCGTGACTGCCTCCTTGGGAAGGGCAACTTTTGGTTGAATAACTATTCCTCATCTCCAGTCTTCATACACTTGATGATTATCTTTGATAGAGGGGCCCATCATATTATACAGATGCTTTAAGTCTCAAAACCTGTCATTAAAGGTCATCGTAAATGAGGTCTGGCTCAAAACATGGCAAAGAGCTCTTCTTTGTACCAGAAAAGTCTCTGCCTTTGTTTACAAGGAAGCAGAGGACTCTTCTCTGCTGCCCTGATCTGATTACCCTAATAGTTTAGAATGGTGGAGTGGCAAATGCTTTACGATCATGGAATAGTTGACAAAATGATCAGTAACATTTGCCAATTCCTTAGTATTTTCTCAGAGCGTAAATGTTTATGTTTGGGTTGAATAGTGATTGCATTAGGGACCCTGAGTAGAATAAGCTTGGCCATACTGTTAGCTAGCCACCTACTGATGGCAGCTAAACAAATGCAAATGTTTCCTTGCAGGTGGTGTTAACTGGTGTTATCAGTGCATCCCTTAAAATTTGTAGGTTTTTTAGGCTTCTGGATACAGGATGGTTAGAGCAAGTCAGTTTCAGTTATTTCTTCATAAGTGCTTTTCTTAACCTGGATCTGTAGACAGGTAAGAAAATCAGATACCCTTTTATTTGTCATTGGCTTGTTTGGCAAGGTGAATGGGCATGATTGCCGCCTTAAATGCACGTATAGAACCTGAACCCCAAGTTATTTGGAATGATTGTTCTATGTAAGTTAATCATGAAGAGGGGTCAGTAATAGTTGTACTTAATTGACAGTTTGTAATTTTGTGGCGATGAGCCAGGAATTCCATTACAACCATACACAAGGAATTTGACTGACTTTTGAGATAAAATAAGGTCACTTAAATATTCCGACCCCTAGTTTCTTCATCTGTAAGAGAGGTGAGTTTATTTACTAAGGTTACAGATATCTAAGTTGATGATCAACAGAGATTTGAAGCTCTTAATCACTGACCTGTGCTGCCTTTGTATAGACCCAATAGTTAAGTGACGTAAAATATATATGTATTTATTTTGAGAGAGAGAGAGAGCGTGAGCATGTGAGCAGGGGAGGGCAATAGAGAAAGGGAGAGAGAGAGAGAATCCCAAACAGGCTCTAAGCTGCCAGCACAGAGCAGAGCCTGTTGCGGGGCTTGAACTCATGAACCGTGAGATCATGACCTGAGTAGAAATCAAGAGTTGGATGCTTAGCCTTACTGAACCACCCAGGTGCCCCTAGTTAAGTGACTTTTTACCCCAGGTCCTACCGTAAGTGAACAAGAATTTGAATTAGCTATTTTTCACTCTGTTGAACTGGTCTGCTTCCTCCAGCTTCCTTCAGAAGTCTCTTCCAGCATTCTGTGCTACTCTGTGATGTCCCTAATCAGCATTAGGGTTTAGCCGTGATCTTTTGTGCTTACTGCATCATTCTTAAGCATATTTAACCAAAGTGTTTTGGTTTCCTTTTTCATGTAGTGTGTGTGTGTGTGTGTGTGTGTATCTGGTTTTCTTAGTGGGGTGTGAACTCTTTGTCTTAACGCCTGGTTTGACACTGATTTGTCAACACTGAGCTGACTGTCTACCTGGTTTCCAAACCTGCAGCTTCATTGTGAGCCTGGGATTAGACCAGCTTTCAGGGACTTTATAAGAGTTGGATTGAATTTTGCTGGACTGACTTGATACCGAAGTTTCTTATTCCTAGGTATTTGGTTTCCTTTCTACCTAAGCAGAAGATTAGGACTCTAAAGCTACAAGAAGTAGGAGTGCATATATATCTTTTTTTAAGACATTGCTTTTGTAACACACGGCTTTAGAGAGACAAATTAAATATGACTCTGGGATTTTATTTTTTAATATGCCCTTGCAAGAATCAACTCTGCCATTTCCTAGCAGGCAGAAAGTAGAACTCTCTTAATTTTTGCTCAGTAATGATAAGATGAAGTTTTCAGCAAAAGATCAAACAAGTAATAAATAATAATTGACAGTTGACTTTAATTGTTCATCTGTCAAGAATGCCCACTCTTCTACTTTGCTAACTCTTTTGCCTTTAGTAAGACTTAGCTCACACACTGCCTTCTCCAGGGAGCCTAAATTCATTCCTCACTGCCCTCTTAGACACTGGCTCTTTATTTCTTCTTGTTCTCTGGTGGAATCAGGTGGTTTCTCCTCATCATTTTACTTTTCACTTGGAAACAAAGAAGACATGAAGCCTAGATTCAATTATTTTTACTTTTTTTTTTTTTTTTTTTAAATGGAGAAAGCACATATGTGCAAGCTGAGGGGAGGGGTGGGAGGGAGGAGAGAGGCTCTCAAACAGGCTCCATGCTCGGCGTGAAGCCGACCTAGGGCTTGATCTCATGACCCCAGGATCATGAACTGAAACCAAGAGCCAGATACTCCACCAACTGAGCCACCCAGGAACCCCGATTATCTTTACCCTTAAGACTCTTTTCAAAATGTCCATAAATTAAGTAATTCTGCTGCTTTACTACCCTTAATAAAAGGATAAAAGGGCAGTAAAGTAGAAAATTCTGCCATCAATTAAGAGATGGGGAGTTCATGACACCATATGTTTCATGTGTAGATGTTTGGGGGAAATGTCTGTTACCTTTATAAAAAGTTTGCTTAGTTTCTGAATACGAGCATCATGATGCAATAAAAACACTTGCTTTAATGTCAATCATTTGAGATTTTGGGGTTAGGAAAGGAAACTTAATGTATTTTAGCAAGTCTCAAATTTGAAAAGGTTTTTTCTCTGTTGACTTAATTTTCTCTGCCTTCACATATGCATAGAGCAGCATAAATTTTCTTTCTTGGGAGTGTATCTTCAGGCTGAATTTCTAGATACACATTGCTGGGTCAAACGAGATTGTGTATAAGTTAGTTTTGTTAGACATTGCCAAATTCCTCCTCCACAAGGGTTAATGAACTATATACACTTTTTTCCCCAGATGTCAAAAGAGGCAAAAATGTGTCTTAGGTTTGATGAAATTGGCATCACCCAGAGTTGTAAAAACCAGAGATGCCATGTGAGGCCTACTGCCTTGCGCAGAGAACGCACTGATAGGAGATAACTATTACTATTATCTTCTGCGAAATGGCGAGAATGTTTTCTTATGAGAGTAGTAAGAAAATTGAATGAGACTGTGTTTCTAAGTACTCAGCATTGTTCTGGCACATATATTAGTGCCCCTTTTCTCTTACTTGCTTTGGGCTATGGCTGTTTGGTTTCGTGTCTTAAATACCTTACTGGATTGTGAATTCCTTGAGGGTTGAGCTCATGTCTCATGACTCTTTAGCAGGACACTTTGGATTTAATAATATTAAAAATGGTTGTACCTGGGTTAACTCTAAGAATATAATTCTGAATCCAGTAGTAAAAGATTTCCTTTTCTTTTGCACATGAACCATCAAATCCTTATGTTAGGCTAACCAGCAACTTTTCCTGAGGCTATGTCTTGAGAACACGCAAGTACTTTCCTCTTTTGTCATTTGGAAGTGTCTTTACTTAAAATCTTTATTAACCTTAAGGAACACCTTAGATAATAATAGGAAGAGATGTTGATTGCTATTCTGTCTGTTCATTTACTTATCTGTCCTTATGGAGTAACTCCAGGGAAGTAAGAGTGAAAGGAATTAGTGGGTACAGGTCTCCTGTTTTCTCAAGACTGCCTTTCTCAGGGGTCATCCTCCTATGTCTTCTCAAATGTTTCAATGCTAGCCTTCGGAACAGTTGTCGTCAAGTTGTTAGGTGACCTGAATTCACAACGAGTGAGGTTTTCTGGTGATCTTATATGTATTGGTTTGGATCATTGATTTCTAACCTATCATCAAGTTCAGCACAGTTCTTTTTGCATTAACAGCTGCTTGAAGTGGCAAGATCCTTTCTCCAAAACATTTTAACAGTGTCCATACTTAGATGAATTCCGGTTAAGGGGAAGGGGTACATACTTATTCGAAGTGATCTTTAAGGCCATTAGTCTGTTTTCTATAAATTTTTCACCATGAGGGATATAGGTCAGTTTGCCCTTATTGGCTTCACTTTTTCACTCACTGGCTTCTCTTCTGACCAGCATCTGTAGTCAGATGGTCTACTGTTATGCTGAGTACAGTATGACTTCAGTTAGATTCATCATTTCTGCATTCTTCCTCCTGCCCCCATTCTTCGTTCTGCTCAGCTTTCCTATGTCTGAAGGCACCTTGTTCCCCTATACACCTACACCCAAAGTCTGAGTCGTTGACTCTTCCTCTGAATGTATTTACTATACACAGTCTGTCTGTGGCGTTCCTGGAACTGAGTTCTATTTCCATTTTCTTCAACATGCTGTTTTTTTTTTTTTACGTTTTTTCTTTTCTTCTCCGCTCCTTGCTATCACTTTTCCCTAGACTGCTTAAAAAACCCCTAGCTAGTTATTTTGCTTTTACCTTTCTACTCACATTGCCCTTCAATTAATCTTCTTTAAGTATGGCTTTTATTTTGTTCCTTTTCTGCTTGAAGCGGCTTCCTGTCATCCTTAGAGTAGGACACCCTGGCTCTTGGGTTGGTGTTACCTATCACACTTTC
This sequence comes from Paguma larvata, assembly GCA_030068075.1. NCBI lineage: Eukaryota > Metazoa > Chordata > Mammalia > Carnivora > Viverridae > Paguma > Paguma larvata. The sequence goes on from CM057844.1 coordinate 30,784,085, forward strand.
TCACTGCTCCTTAACACAAATCCTCTCTTAGGCTAAGCTAGTCTTCTCCTGGTATCTTTATGTAATAAAAAACAAGGGATTGGAAGGGAAGGATCTTAAAGATAGTGTTTAGCTTTTTATTATTAAAAGTTGCAAACATGCACACATCAAAGAGAGTAGTGTAATGAACTCTCCATGTATCTTACAGCCCCACTTCAGTAACTGCCAACTTTTTGCCAGTCTCGTTTTATCTTTCTCCTTATCCCCCAGATTTTTTTTTTCTTGCCTTGAGGATATTTTAAAGCAAATTCCAGACATCATTTACCTGAAAGTACTTCTGTATACATCTGTAGAGGTTTACCTGGTGTAGATCATCTCTACAGTTTCTCTGTCAGTTGGTAATTTTGTTTGTTTATACACTCTTGGTGTTCTCAAAATGAGGTGTCTCGTTTTGTTTTCCCTTTCTGTCGTGTCTCCTCAGAGGACCCAGCCTGCCATGTGGAGCTATACTATAGCCATGCAGATATTTGGAGTTGTCATATATTAAACTTTCTGGTACCTGTCACCTCACACACAGCACAGTTTGAGCATATGATTGATATGACAAATATATAATAACTTCTTTTGAAATTGAGGGCACTTTTGGGGTTCATGTCTTTGACCCGAGTCTTATTTGTATCACTGGATTATTAGCTACAGCCTTAAGTTTCTTACCAGACATTTTGGTTTTGAGTTTTTAGATTAGCAATTGCTTTAAAAGACTTGAAGACCTGGCTTTAAAATCAGTTTTGAAGTTTTGTGCCCTTAGAAAGATAATGTTATTGGCAGAATAGTTACCCGAAACCTACCTGGAATTATTTTCAGTTCATCTTTTACTTAGTTTCCTTTTTTTTAAGTTCAGTGCTTTTTAGTGAATTAAACTACTTTTCCTTGTGTATATGAGTATTTGTCAAGTCTTTGGCAAATTTTGGTAATTTTTAAAAATAACTTATTTTTATTATACAAGTGATTCATCATGGGCAAAAATTGGAAAACAAGGCAAAGAAACACACAATCTCAGGTTGCTCATAAATTTACCACCCACAGATAGCTACTTTTAACATTTGGGTATCTGCTCTAGTCTTTTTAATATTATTTGTTTATGTGTGTGTTGAATTATACACAGAGCGTGTTTTAAAAACAATACTGTGTCCCTGCCATACTCTGGCCATAATAGCAGATCCTAATGTTCTCTTTGTTATTTGTTAAATCTGACCCATAAACGAAATCAAACCATATAGACTTCATTCCATGTCGTAGTGCTGGTGGCATGTTTTGTTATTATTGTGGTTTTAACAGTAAGTTGTTAGTTTGGGGCAGACATAATATGGGTATTTATTACTGTTGTAAACAGGGGTCACCACCTTTGTGTATTGGATTGACTCAGGATTTTACAATTCTAGACTTTAGACTTAGAGTAAGTTAGAGGGTTCTGTGTCCTAGGTAGAAGATTGGGTTTAAGTTCTACTTTTTTTTTTTTTGGACACCATATGATTTTATTTTTCCCATCTCTGTGGGATGAGAATGTCTTATAGCTAGGGATATGGTCATCGAATTTTGTTTCCCTAGGGCCTGGCACAGGATAGATGCTTAGTGGATTATGCCAAATGTGGCTTATTTTGCTGTGAGCCAGGAAGGGATGAGCACACGCATTGCCTGTACATTATTACTAGTTATCTGTTGTTACCCAAAACTTGTGTTACACAAAACAAGTTACCTCAAAGTTTACAGCTTAAAACAACAAACACTTGTTTTCTCATGTAGTTTCTGTGAGCCTGGAATCCAGGAGCACCTTAGCTGGGTGGATTTGGCTCAGGGTCTGTCATGAAAGTGGAGCTGTCTGAAGACATAACTGAAACTGGAGGCCCTACTTCTGAGATTGTTTATTCCCATGGCTGTTATTGGAGTTTCACTTTCTCACTGCCTGGGCCTCTCTTACTAGGGTTGCTTGAGTATCCTAACAGTATGGCACCTGGCTTCCCTCAGAGCAAGGAGAAAGATCCAGCGCCTTTTATGACCTGGTGGCAAAAGTCGCATACTGACATTTCCATTTTATCCTGTTTTTTTACACTTGATCTTAGCCAAAAGGCCGAGAAGCGATTATCCTGTTTTTTTAGAAATGAGTTACTAAGTCTAGCCTGTACTCGGGGAGAAGAAAATTAGGCCACATTTCCTGAACAGAGAAGTGTCAAAGAATCTGTTGGACTGTTGGACAGACCGTAAAAAACCACCACACATGTTTTGGGTACATTAACTTCCAATTGATTCATATTCAACATTGTTGTGACCTGACCCCAGTGAGCCACATTTTTACTAGGCCCTTAGGATAATTCTGATACACAATAAAATTGAAGAGTCACTAACATAAATATGCAGAGAGATACCATATTCACAGATCAAAAGACATAACAATGTTTTGATGTCACTTCTCTCCAAATTGTCCTGTGAACACAAACTTCTCAGCTATTTTTTCTTCTTTTTGGAAATAGACACACTGAATATAAAGCATTTATGGAAATGCAGAAGACATAGAATAGCCAAAACAATGTTAAAAAAGAACAAAACTAAAGTACTTTTGTAACCTGATTTCAGAACTTACTATGAAAAAAAAATTACTGTGAAACTGTAATAGTCAAAATAGTATGTGTTTGTGTAATAGAATAGAGTCCAGAAATAGACTTTAAGATTATGTGGTCACTTCGTTTTCAGCAAATAGGCCAAGGCAGTTCAATGGGGGAAAGGGCTATCTCTTTAAGAAATGGTACTACAACAACTGGATATCTTTATAATTTAAAAAAATGTGCTCTATCTTTACCTCTGTAAAATTCCTAGAAAAAAAATCACGATATATATCTAACCAAAAAATTGTAATCTATAGTGTAGAAAGAACTCTTACAAAACTCAGTAAGACAAGTACATATGTACATATGTTTATATACATATATATATTTAAAGTTTATTTATTTTGAGACAGAGATCACACGTGCACATGGGGAAGGGAGAGAGCAAGAATCCCAAGCAAGCTTTGCACTGTCAGTGTGAAGCCCAGTGCAGAGCTCAAACTCACAAACTGTGAGATCGTGACTTGAGTCGGATGGCTAACTGAGCCACCCAGGTGCCCAAGAAGACAAAATGTTTTAAAATGAGGGAAAGACTCAAAGAGATACTTGACTATAGAAGATACATGAGTGGCCAATAAGCACATGAAAAGATGCCTGTTATTTAATTAGGAAACTGGATTAAAACAACAGTGAGATACCACCGCATACCTGCTAGAATGGCTAAAATTAAAGATCGATAATACTAAGTGTTAGAGAATTTATAGCAGTTGGAACTCTAATGCATATTGATGGGAATGTATAATATAGTACAATCACTTTGGAAAACAGTTTGGTAGTTTTGTATAAAGTTAAACATACTCGGACGCCTGGGTGGCTCAGTTGGTTAAGCATCCGACTTCGGCTCAAGTCATGATCTCGCAGTTCATGGGTTCGAGCCCCGTGTTGGGCTCTGTGCTGACAGCTCAGAGGCCAGAATCTGCTTCAGATTCTGTGTCTCCCTCTCTCTCTGCTTCTCCCCCACTCATGCTCTGTCTCTGTTTCTCTAGAATGAATAAACATTAAAAAAAATTTTTAAGTTAAACATATACTTATATAACCCTGTGATTTCACTAAGTATGTGCCCAAAAGAAAGGAAAACATGTCTACAAAAAGACTTGTATATGAATGTTCATAGCAGATTCATTCATAATAACCTAGAAACGACTCAGATGTACATCAGCAAGTGAATAAGTAAATTGCAGTATATCCGTAACAGTGAAATTCCATTCAGCAGCAAAATCTTAACCAACTGCTGGTAGATCCAGCAACATGGGTAAATGTCAAAAATACCATGCTAAGAAGTCAGACACAACAGTAAATCCTGTATGATTGCATTTATATAACATTTTAGACATACCCATAGTGCTAGCAAATTAGTGGTTGCTTTCAGCAGGAAGGGGCTGCAGGGAAGATGGAGATTAACTGGGAATGGACGCAAGGGAAACTTTCTGGGGTGATGGGATTGTTCTAAATCTTGATTGTGGGGGGAATTACACCTGTGCATATGTTGGTTAGACTTCCACACTGTGTCTTTAAAATGTGTATATTTTTCTGCATGGAAATTATACTTTAATTTAAAAACGGATCTTGAGGTTTGGATTTTCCAGAACTTACATAGATAACCATCTTACTTGAGAGTTACTGTTCAAGATTTATCCTTTTGTATCATGTATGACTTAGTCTCAATAGTACCAGATATAGGGAGAAGAATGCCAAACTGTTTCTTCCTTTTACAGTAGGATTCTTTCCCATTTCTCTTTCATGTTTGTAACACATGTTTTGGTTTTAGAGGCAGAGTATTGGGATGCCTTGTCTGGGCGGCGTTGTGAAATCTTTCCTTCCAATGGAACGTGCTGTTATGGCTACCTTCCATTTGAATCACGTCGTTGTGCTTCTTGAGCAGGAGATAGCTTATGACTCCTCTTAACTGACTCATCTCTTACGGTTGCAGATTCTCATAAACATAAAGATAAACATAAAGATCGGGAACACCGGCACAAAGAACACAAGAAAGACAAGGAGAAGGACCGAGAAAAGTCCAAGCATAGCAACAGGTAAGGGTTAAACCAGCAAGTCCCTCCTCATTTGGCAGTGGGTTGACTGTGGCTTGGCTCACCTGGAATAGGCCTTAACGTGAGCCACAGGTAAATAGCATGGATAACAAAGTAAGCAGAGACTGCATTTGATTCCAGAGTTGCTAAGAGTATGGCCTTGATAATTTGGATCTTACTGGGAAGGCTGTTGTTTACATCAAGATTTACAAAAGCAAGTATGATGAATTCTCTTTCAATATATATTTCATTAGAAATAGAATTTTTAACTAAGTCTGCTATGGATTTATTGTTAACACATGAGGTCCAGAGAACTTGCTTTGATAAAAGGTGTGATTGGATTGGAGACTTGAAATATATATTCCTTCTGTACTTTAATAGGTATAGATTAAAAATTCTTACCTTGAGCTTCCATGGTCTATGAGCCTCTGAAATCATATGCAAAGGTTGGGTATATGAGATTTTCCTGGAGAGAGCATTTTTGGTTTCATCAGATTATCAGAAGGGTTCAACTCTCACAGAGCCAATGACCATCAATATAAATAAAACTCAGTAGTGCTACCCTTGGGGATTCAAGCCTCAGAAAGATGTTTTCTTTTTCATTTTGCTCCCATTTTTTGGTGTAGGAAGCAAGTGGTTAAGCCCAAAGAGCACATATCTTTGGATATGGGACCCCTTCCTTGTTAAGGACTTATGCCTCCATTTTAAGTTAAAGGCAGTTGTTAGAGAAGAGTGATACATGATATTCCCAGAGTGGCCTACGTTTTGTTAAAAGGGAATGTAAAGATCAATTTTGTGTTGGAACAAGTACCTCCAGCCTAGAGTTTTTAGAACTGCGTCTATTTTTTTTTTTTTTTTAACGTTTTTAGTTATTTTTCAGAGACGTAGGGAGATACAGACTCCGAAGTAGGCTCCAGGCTCTGAGCCGGCAGCACAGAGCCCGATGTGGGGCTCGAACTCACAGACCGTGAGATCATGACCTGAGCCGAAGTCGGCTGCTTAACCGACTGAGCCACCCAGGCGCCCCTAGAACTGCGTCTTTAGGGTGGCTTATTGTCTACAGACAAGTCAAAAGTGAGAATTGTTTTCCAAGTCTGCCCTTTTTATGAACCATTAAAAAAATTTAAGAGATTGCTAATGAATTCCTTTTATGAATAAGTCATTATGAATCATTAAAATAACCAGATTAGGGGCACCTGGGTGGCTCAGTCAGTTAAGCGTTCGACTTCAGCTCAGGTCGTGGTCTCGTGGTTCACGAGTTCGGGCCTCACGTCGGGCTCTGTGCTGACAGCTCAGAGCCTGGAGCCTGCTTTGGATTCTGTGTCTCCCTCTTCTCTCTGCCCTTCCCCTGCTCATTCTGTCTCTCTCTCTCAAAAATAAATACATGGATGAAAAAAAATTTTTAATAAGCAGATTAATTTTCTCTAGTAGAGACATTGCTTTATCATCCACCACTCCTGTGGTCTTTCTCTCCCCCACCACTCACTCATTTCTTACCATTCGATCATCTAGTTTCCATGGGCATTACTCTGGTGAATTTAATCTCAGTAGTTGAATGCAGTCTCAGTTCACATGTATCTTCTCCAGTTTATAGTTGTTCTGCCCATATTAACATCTACCAAAGTAGATTTGAGAGCAAAGAGTGTTGACAAGAATAAGGAAGTTCATTTCATAAAGATAAGAAGGAACCAATTAGGAGGGCATAATAGTTATAAATGCTTATATATGAATATCAGAACCTTAAAATACATGAAGTAAAAACTGATGGAACTACAAAAAGAAATGGACAATTTATAGCCAGATTTTTCTGTCTTTCTCAATTGATAGTATAAGCAGAGAGAAGATCATTAGGATGTAGAAGACTTGAACATCACCAACTAACTTGATTTGATTGAAATTTGTAGAATATTCCACTCAGCAACAGCAGAGTACAGATTCCTGGCACCTAGAGCATTTTCTGAGATTCACCATATTCTGGGCCCAGCCCTCCTCCTCAGAACCAGCTTCCCTTGCTTTTCATGCCTCTGTCGTTTTCTACCTTTCTGGCCACCTTCTCATCTCCTTCCAGTGCACATAGCAGTTCTCTGTCTGGCTCTCCCATTGCTACCTTTCTTGTCATTTACCCTTCTCTTATGTTCCATATCCAGTCTTATGAAACTCTTTCTTTTTTTTTAATATTTGTTTATTTTTGAGAGGAAAAGAATGTGCACGTGCAAATGGGGGAGGGGCAGAGAGAGAGGGAGACAGGATCCGAAGCAGGCTCCATGCTATTAGCACAGAGCCCAATATGGGGCTTGAACTCACAAACCATGAGATTATGACCTGAGCTAAAGTCGGATGCTTAACCAGCTGAGCCACCCAGTCACCTCTAATCTCATTTGAATTTAATATGCTATTAAAACATGCTGTTACTGTTTCCGAAGTACTCTATTGCCCTCTTAATATCATTCTTTTAGTTACTGCTTAGACTTTACTGCCTTCAGGTATTCTTTCTGCCCACCCCTTCATATTGAGTGTGACTTCAGTATGCTCTCTGATACCTTGAATATATTCCTATCACAGTAATTGCCAAGTTGTGTTGGTGTTACAATTGTCTCTTTACTTCTTGGTATTCCCCATTAGACTCTTAAAGTCTCTCAGAGCAGAGCCGAAGTCTGTTTTGTTTTATGTTCTCAAGGCTTAGTGTAGTTAGTCCCTGGTGGATAGCTGGCACTTAACTAGGGTTTATTGGATCAGAGAGTGGATGACCCGTGGGTACACCGATTGCCATCTTCTCTGTTCTTTTCATAGGATCTTAATCTTCTACAGGATAGTTCCCTCTTGCTCCCCCATTTTTCAAACAAGTTTTTTTTTTTTTGCATTTTTAGTAAAATATAATGTTATAATGTGTTTTACAGTTTCAAAGTGGCATTAAGTATATTTACAGCATTGTATGACCATCATCGGTATTCATCTCCAGAACTTTTTCATTGTCCCAAATAGTCTCCAAGCTCACTAAATCATACTTTTCCATTCTCCTCCCACCCCACTCCCTTGGCAGCTTCTTTTATACTTTCTGTCTCTGAATTTGCCTATTCTAGTACTCGTGTGTGACTAGTGTGTACTAGTACTCTAGTGTGAGTGGAATCACAAAATATTTATCCTTTTGGTGTCTGGCTTATTTCTCAATCTAATGTTTTCAAGGTTCATCCATATTGTCGCTAGTAGGATTCCATTCCCTTTTTTATTTTTATTTTTTAAAATTTTTAAGAGAGATAATATGAGTGGGAGAGAGGGAGAAAGAGAGAGAATCTCAGGCAGGTTCCATGCTCAGCTCAGAGCCCAACACAGGGCTTGATCCCATGACCCTGGGATCATGACCCGAGCCAGAATCAAGAGTCATATGCCCAACCAAATGAGCCACCCAGACGCCCCTCCATTCCTTTTTATAGCTGACTAATACTCCCATTGTGTATCTGTGCCACATTAAAAAAAAACTCTTCCTATGTTGGTGGATACTTGGGTTGTTAGTACCTTTTGGCAGTTGTGAAGAATACTGCTGTGAACATGGGTGTACAAGTATCTATTTGAGTTCCTGCTTTCAATTCTTTGAGTAAATACTTAGGAGTAGAATTGCTGGCTTATGTGAAATAAGTATTTTTATCCTGCCTGCCTTGCTTCTACTGTGCTGGCTGATGTGAAGTACCAAAAAAATGGTAATCCTCGACCATGAAGAACTTTATCCTCAGGAAAATGCTGTTAAAGAATGCCAATTTCTGTGTTAGCATGAGTCTGCCCCCCCCGCCCAAAAAAACTTAAAAGAAATCCAGGTTAATATTTAAAACAAGCTTTTTAAGATGAATCCCTTTTTCTCTGGCACATCTGACTTCACCAATCAAAATGTATCATTGTGGGAGAAAAGATTAGGTTGAAGTAGCATAAAAGGCTTTGGGACATCAGTTTGTCCCTGCTCTGTTTTACCAAAATCTCCTTTCTAAAAATAAATATTATTTCAGTGTCCTTTTTCTTGGAAAGCCCATTGTAGCTTAATTGCCTTTGTCTAGAAAAAGGCCTCGTCCCGGTCCCTCTGTTTAGGTCTCCCATGACCTCGCTTATTACGCCACCTAACCTTTCTCAGCTCCTCTTCAGTTCCTGCATCTCAGTACACGTTTCAGAGTGGACTTAGGAGTCGGGGGAGTCTTTAACTGAGAAAGCTCTTTAACCGTGAACGGTTTGACAAATATGAGGAGGTGTTATTTTGTACATCTATTAAGCATATTTTTCCAAGATGTAGCATAGGCAAATTCATTTGTACCTTTTAATATTCTCTTCATTTTTATCAAAATGTTTAAGAAATAATAGCCTGTTTGCCAAGAGGCATTGAAAAACCTGGCCCTACCTTCTGTTTACACATGACTAAATCTAGCCCTGGATCTCTAATTCACATGTGAGTAGGTTTAACCAGATGATGTGTCGTAAGCAGACTTTTAAATACTTCCTGTTTTGACCTCTGCTGACATACTACCTCTTGGCAGCAAAGCAAACGAATTAGTTATATATTTATATTTCATTAAAATCCTGTACACTGTGTTCTTTTTTTTTTTTTTTAAGTTTATTTATTAATTTTGAGAGAGCATGCGAGCAGGGGGAGAGGAGGGGAGAGAATCCCAAGCGGGATGTCTCTGTGCTGTCAGTGGGGAGGCTGACTCAGGGCCTGAACTCATGAACTGTGAGATGTGACCTGAGCCAAAATCAAGAGTTGGACACTTAGCCAACTGAGCCATCTAGGCGCACCTGTTTCAGTCTCATGTTCCTTTTTTTTTTTTTTTTAAGTGATTTCTGATCTCTCTAGTAGTTTTGGGTTTCTCTATTTTCCTTCTGTAGTGGAAGCCCAGAATAATTAAAGTTTATTAACATGTTCTCAAAAAAAATGCTTCATTTTATTCCAATATTTGCTGATCAATTTGGCATGATTTTGTTTGTTATTAGGAAACAAGTTTTACACTAATGTGTTTCTATATGTCTTTCCTTTGCTGTTAGATATTAGCATCAGTCATTTCTCATTAGGCTACACTTAGGACCCAAATCCAAGAGACCTCTTTCTTTCACATAGTAACATGTGTTGCATACCTGGAATGCCAAGGAAAGGGAAACCAGCCTTTCTGCTGAGACAGAATGGGATGTGGACCCCTCCCTCAGGAGATCCCATCTTATTCATACACATTCTCCTGTGTTGTTCTTACTTAAGGTACAAAATAAGGGAGAGGGTATGAAAGATCATTCCATCTTATCTCTTTGAGTGGTCAAGAGTCTGAGGTGACATGCCCAAAGTCACATGGTGGTGTGTGAGCAGAGCAAGGACAAGAGACCAGGGCTTCTGAGTTGTGTTTTTTTCCCACTGCATTATTCCTCCCAGTAAAAAGGAAAAATCTCCTTCCTAAGAAAGGTCAGTTATATAGCCAAACTGCATTCACACAAGCACCTCTTTCTTCTATATTAGTTGGCAGCTCAGGTTTTAAAACGCCAGACCTTTCAGGCACTGCCTCTTTCTCTTTGGGCCCCAAATCCCTGAAGGTTTTAGCAATAGAAGTATTAATCTCATTAAATTCTGACCCTATGAAAACCCCATCTCTATCGCCTTTTTGGCCCATAATAACACAGTAAGAGTTTATACCAAAGTCAAATAAAAATAATTTCTTCTATTATTTATCTCTGACACTGCTTTTTTCTGTTAGCATTAATATTTAGCACTTCAGTTCCTTTTAAAAATTATATAAATCCTGTCAAAAGAAACAAAAGGAATATTCTTTCTAGATGCTGAGGAATCACTGGGCTTGTAGGATCTCACCAGATATTTTCCTTGAAAAGTTGGCATTCTTAGCCATAAATTACCTTTAATACTAGACCTCTTATGTAAACAAAATTATTAAAAGCAATTGTGTGTGTTTAGGGGGGGTTGATTTTAGAAATAAAGGACCATCATATGTGAAAAACAAGATTCCTCCTGCTAGGTTTTTTCCCCCTCCTGCTAGTATTTGACTGTGCGTCTCTTGCCAGTTTTAAGCCTGGGACTCGGCTTGAGTGACAAGTTTGTGGAAAGCCAGGGAAGATAGAAAAGCTCTGCTGTGAAATAGTAAGGGAGGCGCTTTTCCAGCCATGTTGGCAGTGCCAGTCTGTACAGTCGGCGTGAGAAACACCTGAGGAGAAGGGTGCTTTTGGTTTCTGCTTTCCCTTCAGTTTTTAAACTCTACCTGATTTAGAATTGAGAGAATGTAGGATCTTAGCAAAATGCACTAGAATTAAGCAACCAGTTCTCAGGGAAAGTTTTTCGTAAAGGAATCAAATTTAAAAGATGTTTTGCTCTCGTTTTTAAAAGATGGGAGCTGTTAGCCAAAGCCCTGCTGCCATTTATCTGCGGATCCCTGTATCAGAGTGTGTGGGGGAAATGGACAGTTCACCTAAGTAGGTAGATAAAGTTGGGTAGTTCAGAAACGGAACTGAAGTACCCCCGCTGTTCCCGTGGAAGTCAATGTTGAGTGAAAAGCGCACACAGGATAGGAGTTGGGAGTCCAGGTTCTATCATTTACTGTGTGTCCTACCTTTACTAGTTGTGTGTCCTGATTCAAACCACTAAACTTCTTCCTGGACCTTGTTTTCCATTTTTGTCATTTGTTGAGAGCAATATTGGTCTGGTAATCCTTTCAGGTTTGTTGGGGGAAGAAGTCAGTCAGTGGAATTATGTAGATAAAAGGTCTTTGGAAACTTTTACATACTAAATATTTGAGGTGGTAGTGGTGGCGGGTGGCGGTGGTGGTCACCATAAATCCTAGTAGAAGATCATTCTGATAAAGTAGAGCTGTCAATTTTCGTAATCTTTGAATCTAGTTTAGTAGTTATGGATAACATCCAATTCAGAGCCCTAGTTTTCAATTCTATCTAACCCTATTATAATGAACTATAGTAATTTATTTTTAAAGATCTCATGGTAGGAAGGGGATTTGAGCTAGCCACTAAAAGACGGTTAAGGTTTTGACAGGGGAAGGTGATGGCTAGAAAGATGGCAGTTCAGACAGCGAGAAGAGTTTTATACAAACATAGACAGTCTAATGTGCTTTGCTCTGGAAGGAATCCAGTTAGGTAGACCTTGGGTTAATAGAAAGTGGGATAGAAAATGGGTCCCAAAAAAGCAGCTTGAGGCAAAACTATCAAATGTTATTTTGCAAAGTTGGGACTTGATTCTGAATGGAGCTAGAAGCCACTGACAACAGTTGAGAAAGGAAGATAAAGGACTTAGCCACAAATGGCATGAGGGGGTCTATAAATAATCTCTAAAATTCCATTCAATACAAAGTTTTGATAATTCTTGTGATTTTGTTTAGTAACCTGTAATGGTGAGGTACGTGAGGAAATCTTCATTTCTTGGAAGCTTTCAGAAACTGCTGCGTTCTTTATCCAGAGACAACTTTTGAATTTTCCTGGAATTTTTTATTTAGCAAACGTTATTTAAACCATAATTGCCTGCTTTCTTTGAAGGAACCATGAATGTCCTCCCTCTGCAGCTTCGAAGCGCTCTAGGCTCTCCCGTAGGAGTTCCTTGTGGCTCCATTGCTACGCCCTGCTGTGCTCTGCTTCCTTGAGGAGTGGCCCAGTAGCAGGGATAAGTTTGTTCTCTTAGCCTTTATCTTCTGTTCTCAGAAGATAGAAAGCCTCCTTCTGTCCCTAGCAGTCTTTCTTTTTTGTTTTGTTTGAGAGGTCACATAACAGAGTGGTTGAGTGCCTGACTCGAGCTAGACTGCCTGAGTTTAAATATTTATGACCTCTCATTAGAGACGGTCCTTGATGAGTTACTTAACCTTTCTGTGTCTCAGTTTCCCCATCTGTAAAATGGAGATACTAATACTTATTCCAGAGTTTTGGTATGAGGATTTAAACCGCTTGGAAGAGTGGCACTAGTGCTGTTAAATATCTGTTAAATATTTTTATTGGTGATAGAGGACAGACAGTTTCTGTTTTCTTTAACAGATTTAAATGATTTCCCATTGCCAACGTCCTAGCTTCCCAGAATATCAGACAAAAATTTGTTGTTGTTTTCTCCTAAAGAGGTAGCAAGTACCTTCCCGGGGCAAAAGAAAAATACTTTTTTCTCTTGGCTTCCTGCTGCCATCTCCCTCCTTCCACACTTCTGCCTCAATGCCTTAGAACCCTGGTCAGCCTTCTCTCTTGTGTGCTCAGCTCCAACAGGAGTCACAGACCAAAGGTTTCACCGTCACTTTAAAAATAGTGTAACGTAGGTTACTTTTTTTTGTAGCATCTGGAGATGTGGCTCTGCATCTTGCTATTTGTTCTCTTTGGCATAGACTTTTGCTTGTCCAGGCTCTGCTAGTGTGGTGGATCTAATCCCCAGACAGACAGGAACCCTGAGCCAAGGAGTCAGCTTCTGTACCTAGCCAATAATTGGTGCTTTTTCTCCCAGAATTCTCACAGTGAAATTAATATTTCATCCAAAAATGTGACTATTACAGAAGTTCTAGGAATGTTCGCTACTGTCTGTATTTTGGCGTTCAGTGTATCCCAGACTAAACTCATTCTTAAAAATTTTTTTTAATGTTTATTTATTTTTGAGAGAGAGACACATACCACACAGTGTGAGCAGGGGAGGAGCAGAGAGAGAGGGAGTCACAGAATCTGAAGCAAGCTTTAGGCTCTGTCAGCACAGAGCCTGATGTGGGGCTTGGACTCACGAACTGTGAGATCATGACCTGAGCCGAAGTCAGACACTTAACCGACTGAGCCACCCGGACGCTCCCAGATTAAACTCATTCTTAAAATGCTTTTTTCCCTTCAATATTTGGGTTTCTTACTGTGATTGGTAGTAAGCCTTTCTCCCAATTTATTTCTCTTATGTCACCCCACTGAAGTTTCTTCAGTGTTTCAGTCATCTGTTTACTGCCTCTGAATTGGCAAGTATTAGAGCCTTCAGTTGTATTAAAGCCTATTTTGTGACTTTGACATATTGTGTCTTTTTTTTTTTTTAAGTTTATTTATTTATTTTGGGAGAGACAGAGACCATGCAGCCAGGGAGGGGCAGAGAGGAAGAGAGGGAATCCCAAGCAGGCTCTGTGCTGCCAGCGCAGACCCTGATGCAGGGCTCGAACTCAAGAAACTGTGAGATCATGACCTGAGCCGAAACCAAGACTCATGCTTATAACTGACTGAGCCACCCAGGTGCCCTGACATATTGTGTCTATTATGTGTGGAAAAGTTGGCAGGATCAGGATAAAGATAAAGGTAACTTCTCTTAAGACAAGTGGTCAACATACGAACCCCTCTTCTACACTATTCAGAATTTCCATCAACTCACTATCAGTGGAAAAGATGTTGTTTGTTAAGCCACCATGAAAATCAAACTAGTTTTAAGCTTTTTGGAAAAAGAGGTACATGTTAGGAAATCCTCAGTGATAATGAGTCAGTCTAACTGATCCCAGATTGGCCCTATTTTTCTATCACTGGCCAAATCCTGCTTCTTACCTTCTGTGGCACAGTCTTAGACATGCTTCTGTATCAAAGGTCTTCGTACTCCACATGCATTTGCCACTTACTTCAGGTGGACGACCAGGAAAGACCGACACTGGGTCTTGGTCTTGGTCTTGGTCTTTGCTAGCCCTCCTGCCAGCATGGGAGTTATGGCTGAGGGGGTAGGACTCCAGTACTCTCTTCTGTGTTTCTGGAGGCAAGGGCAGGAGCAGCACCTGACAAGTAAACTTAGCCTTGTGTTCAGGGCTCCATAAACCCAAATTTCTAACAGTCTACAGTGAGGTACCTTGTACCACAAGGTGTTCTCAAGTCCTGCCTTGTAATCTGAGCTCACTTAGTGTAAAAATCCTTACCTGCTCTCTTGCATCTAAACAATTGAGAATGGAGGAGAGTGAATTTCTTCTGTCACTCAATAGTTCCCATCTCATTCTGGTCTTTGATTAATTATGACTTCTAAAAGGGGTACTTACCTAGAAGGTACTTTGAATTTCCTGAATAGATTTCCCTCTGGTTATGTAGGCAGAGGAAGTATTGACTTTTTTCACTTTCCTGGGGGTGGCCTGGGTGCTGTCACATTGCTTTGTTGTTTGCTGACTTCTTTTCCTTGATCTCTGTTTGGTATGATAATGAACAGCAAAGCTGAAAACTGGAAGGCTGTGTGTACACTTCCAGGTAGGTTGCCATGCTGTGATTGCCAAAAGGCCAGAAAGCCAGTTTCCTAGTGAAACAGACCGATGTTCTTTCTAGGAATTGCTTTCATTGAGAAAGAAAGGAAAGTGGAAAGGAAAGAAAGGAAGATGGAGTGTCCCTAAACTTAGATTCCCGAATCAAGCATTTATAGATTCATGAGAAGACAAAATAAGGAGCAGCTGTCCCAGGGGTCTAATCATTTCAGATATCCAAGATCTCTGTTGTAGAAAGTTTCTCCTTGATGGTAAAATAAAGTTTTGACTTGTATATAAAATCTCAGACTGGCCATGCATTTGTCTCTAATACCGGTCTCCTTTAAGTAGTAGGTATCGATTTCATGGACATGTAATGGTACTGATTTAATGGAAAGTACTCTGAACTGGAAATGGAAATACTGAATTAAATCCCAACTTCCCTTCTTTCTAACATTGTAACTTTGAATTAGACTTTGAAACACTGGCTCCTCTGTTACTACATCAGTCTAAGAGGATAATAAAATCCACCTCACAGGTGTGGGTTGCATGAAATAAATGTATGTGAAAACACCAAGCACAACGCTTCTTTGGAAAGTGGGAGTTTTTGTTTTTGTTTTTTTTAGTGTGTGTGGGGAGGTATTTATCCATAGGTATTGTGGATGTAATTGTTTCAGATTTTTTGCTCTTAGACTTTTGTAGATGGCCATTAATTCCTCTTATAATTAATGTTTAAAAAGCACTAAAACTACAGTGCTTGTATACTGGAGTAGTAAGCTCACACATTTTGCTGTAATGTGATTTCATACGCATAAGCTCCTGAAGGATCCATGGCAGTCTTGGCAACTTTGCTCTTTGGTCAGTTATTTTAAAGTGGGAGAGAATTGGGAGTAAGAGTGTTTATGGAGTTGGGAGCCGTTTTTGTACAAAGTAAAGATTAATATTTTGGTAAAACATTGTGTCTTGGTAAAAACCGATTACGAGAACACAAGTGGAGAGTGACATCATAGTTGTGCTGAGCATAAGAAGCATGGTGGGACATTTGCCTCCAAGCACACTGGAACTAGGCTCAGCCTTCATGAGTTCAAAGAAGGTTTGCCCATGGAGAAACTTGTTACTTCATCGTGTGGCACATTTAAGTAACAACCTAATGAGAGCAATCTAGAGGGAGGAGTATTATAAACAAGAGTACGTTGGCATTTTGTTCTTTCACCCGACAGTCCCTGGATCTACCTAACCCTGTAGTCCTGCTTTTACTAGTCCCGCTGTCTTCCTGGCTAGATTTCATTAAGCTTCCGCTTATTTATCACCCAAAGGCCTATCTTGAGTTGAGGCTCCTTTCGTGCACAGAGATGTGTGTGACAGAAGAAGCTCTTCTGATCTAGTTTCTGTGCCTCTCCCCTAACCAGATGCCATCATTTGTTTCTCCGATTTTGGCCCTTGGTGTACCCAGGCGTGCTGGCCAAATCTCTTTAGAACAAACTCCATGGGATGGACATAGCCTAATGAGCTCATTGCTGGTAAAATTTCCTTTTTCTGGGCTGAAGGCTAAGTGTGACAGATGGGAAATACAGCGTGTGGTGGTGGGAAAAGCAGGAGCCGATGCTACCAGTAGGTCTGACTGTCTCTGTCAGCTGGGATTGCCGCCAGCTGTCCTGCGTCTAAGGTGGACTCCCCAGTTCATAGCACTTGAATTCATGCTCCTTTTGTTAACTTGTGGAGTATGTTGGTTGGTGCAGTAAACACATTCCATAACCTGCCTGCCCAGTGCACTGAGGAAGACAGTCATTCAGTGTTCTGCTACCCTAAACTTGTGGTTTTTGCTTATTGCCTCTCTAGTTTTTGTCCACATGCATGTTTTTATGCAATTGCAGTCATTTTATATATTCTTTTTTTCCATCTGTGGTCAATGATGTTGTCTGTATATATATGTAGGGCTCACAAATTACAGCACCATAGCTGCATAACATCTTTATGTAATGTTATTTCCCAAAGAGAAACTGTAGGAGCTAGATCCTAGGGTATGAACTTTTTTTTAAAATGTTTTTATTTATTTTTGAGAGAGCGCAAATGGGGGAGGGGCGGGCAGAGAGGGGGAAAGAGGATTAGAAGCGGATTCTGCGCTGACAGGCAGCGAGCCCATTAAGCTTGAACCCATGAACCCCAGGATCACAAACTGAAGTCAGATGCTCAACCAATGAATCCCTCGGGTGCCCCTAGAGTATGAACATTTTAATGGCTTTTGCTTTGTAATGTCATATTTAGTTTTCCAGAGAAGCAGTACCTTTACAGTGGTTACCAGTATGTCCACAAAACCCTTTCTTTTAAAATTAATTTTAAAAAGTATTTTATTTATTTTTGAGAGAGCGCAAGAAGGGGAGGGGTAGAGACAGGGGGTTAGAGGATCTGAAATGGGTCATGCACTGACAGCAGCGAGTCTAATGTGGGGCTCAAACTCACGAACCACGAGATGATGACCTGAGCCAGATGATGACCTAAGCCGAAGTCGGACGTTTAACTGGCTGAGTCACCAAGGTTCTCCACCCACAGACCCCTTTAAAAGCAAGGCTTTAGTACAGGACATGTCTTTGCTTTTAGCTAGGTCTTTTCTTGTTGCAAAGAAAGGACCAAGCAGGGTTTATAAGCCACTTCTAGAAGGGACCAGCCTTGGGACATCTGGGTGGCTCAGTCCAACTTTGATTTCGGCTCAGGTCGTGATCTCATGGTTCGTGAGCTTGAGCCCCACATCAGGCTCTGTGCTGTCAGTGCAGACCCTGCTTCCAATCCTCTACCTGCCCCTTCCCTGCTCTGCACACTCTCTCTTTCTCTCTCTCTGTCTCTCTTCCTCTCAAAAATAAACATTAAAAAAACCTTTTTAGAAGGGACAAGCCTTTCCTAGTTAAAGCTAGCAGGAAACGTCTACTGTGTTGGGCTGTTCACTGTACAGAGTCACCAAATGCATTTTTGTGTCATTTGCGTCTACCCTCTCACATCAGATGTGAATGCTCAGTTTGGAGCTTTCATCATAGTTTTTGCTGGTAGAATGTTTTAGAAGCCTAGTCTGTGTATTCTTAGTCACTTAACAAAAAGGCCTGGTATATTTAGAATGACTGCATTTCTCTTTGGTTTCTTTGTTTCTTCGAAAAAATAAAAACATCAAACAAGAATAAACAAAGTACAGTAGCCAGGAGCTTCTACTTGAACCTTCTGTCAGGATTGTTTATTTAAAGCATTATAAGTTTCTATGGTTTCATGTTATCTTAGGGTATCTTGATCTTGTTGATCTTGTGAAATGAACCCTTGTGGTCCCTACTCTGGGCTAACTCTTTGTGACTTTTTTTTTTTTTTTTTTTTTTTTTTTTTTTTTTGCAGTGAACATAAAGATTCTGAAAAGAAACACAAAGAGAAGGAGAAAACCAAACACAAAGATGGAAGTTCAGAAAAGCATAAAGACAAACACAAAGACAGAGACAAGGAAAAACGAAAGGAGGAAAAGGTACAGAACTTTCCAATGAGGAAGAAAGAGCTGTGAGATGTGCTTTTCATTTTCTTTATCTGTAAAAGCAGGTAATGAAAGTGCCGTCATTGCATAGTAAGGGCCCGTGGCCTTTGAGTGAAAAGGTCTCTGTCAGGAGACTTTAGCATCAGTCACAGTCTTGAGTGATGAAAACCAAAGCCTTTTACTACAATTTCACAGAACCAAATCTATCCATATCATTATCTTACTTTAAATGGCAAGTGGATAAATGAAGAATGTAGGGTTTCTGGAAATGTCAGTTTTCTTTCATGAGGAAAATAATTGTTTTTGGGAGAAGGCATAATGCCATGTTGGTCTTCTGTTGAATGAAGGTCCTTCCTGAGTGAAAACTTAGTGATGCTGGTGCCCTTTGTGGCTTTTGATTCCAGCATAACCAGGGCAAGCCTTCTCAAAATACCTAGCCCCACCTGGCTGCAAATGAGTGGTACTCTGTGTAGACCTAACAAAATTTTTTTTATTTTAGTTTCTAAGAAAATAATGTTGGAATTTGGTAAATTCAGACCATATGAAATAGGGAATGTAATGAAAATGACACCTTCGTTCACCTGTTGCTCATTGTCCTTCGTCTTTATCTTTCTGAAGGCAGCCCACTGTACTGGCTATTTTTTTGTATTCTTCCAGAGATACTCTGTATGTGCGAGTGCGCATGCGGATACATATGTGTATGTAGCCTTTTGTATGTGTGAAGATTTTTGAAAGACTGAGAGAGTGTCTGAGAAGTTGAAGGGGGCAGGAATGTGAAATACACTAAATCAGAAAAGGCAGGAAACAGATTATTCCTTTCTATTGTTTTTGTTTTGTTTTTTATTTTCTCTGCGCACTGCCAAGGGCAAATCCTTGAAAGGTGGAGTGTATTTATTGAGGGAGGGAGGCCTGTCATCATTTAAAGGTAAAACATTTTGAAGGAAAACATTTCTTAGTAAATTGGGTAATTCACCCTGACGAACTGTAAAAAATGAACCTTAGGAAAATGTCAAGAACTTCCCAAAGTTCACCTGTGCCCCTTTGCTAATAATAAGTCAGTCTGTGATCAAGAATTGGGGCCACATGTTCTCAAATAAGAAAGAGCTTCTTCAAATTTAGTCCTTCAAAGTACTAATCAGTTACTGTTGTTTCAGGTTAGAGCCTCTGGGGATGCAAAAATTAAAAAGGAGAAGGAAAATGGCTTCTCGAGGTAAGACTCCTCTGATACCTTGGCTGCTCTTTCTCTTGGCCAGCTCTGCATGTTGTAGTGTTGTCTGAACTTAAATAAAATATACTGACTTGGTTGCCTCTAAGTTTCCAAGGAGGTCAGTAGTGAGAGGACTTGCTCTTAGCCAATTTGAACCTTTCCCGATTTTGTGTCTCCGTCTCTCTCTGCCTCTCCTGCACGTGCGCGCACACTTTCTCTTTCTCTCAAAAATAAGCGTTAAAAAAAATTCTTAAAAGGTATACAGTTGAGGTTTTTAGTGTATTCACAAGGTTGTACAGCCTCCTACCTCACTTCGTAATTTCAGAGCATTTTCATCACCCCCAGAAGAAACTTCATATTCAGTCAATAGTAATTATGGATTTCCTGAAAAAACTCTATTCTGAATTCCTCTTTAGTAATCCCCCCTTACCACAGTTTTGCTTTCTGTGGTTTCATTTAGCCACGGTCAGGAAGTAGATGATCCTCCCCCTGACATAGCGTCAGAAGGTCCCTAGTAGCCTAATGCTATGCTGCAGCGCCCACGTCGTTCACCTCACTTAATCCCATCACGAAGGCATTTATCTCCCATCACAAGAAGGATGAGTACCATACTATAGTAAGATATTTTGAGTGAGAAAGAGACCACATTCATAGAAATTTTATTATAGCGTATTATAATTGTTATTATTATTAATCTCTTGCTGTGCCTGACTTACAAACTTTATTGCAAGTATGTGTGTATAGGAATAAACATTGTATATATAGGGTACAGTACTCTGGGGTTTCAGGCATCTACTGAAGGTCTTGGAATAGATCCCCTGTGGATAAGAGGGAACTAGTATAATATGAGGCTCATCTGTAGAAGCTTACTTGATCTACATTTTAGGGATTGGTATAGATTTGAGTAGAGATACATGATCTCTTTTCAAGAAGAAGAGGAAAATGCATACACTCTCAAGGTCGGTTTTCCTGTACTGTTTTTGCCATTTTAATTCTCTTTTCCTCATCAGCTTCAGCTCCCTAAAAAAAGCATGAAAGTCCCCTCTAGTTTCAAAAAATAAGAAGTTTATGATCATACAGTCTCATTTGCTCCACTGAATGACAGAATGGTTTTCCTGAGAGTTGGTGGAAGGTTTGCATATTGACTAGAACGAAGTGTTGGAGAGTTTTGCTTCTTTGAAACTTTGAACTTTCAGTTTCGTTTGAGAACATTTTTGAAAATTCTGCCATGTACTCTTTGAGTCCCTAGACGAGGAGGAGCAGGTGCCCTCTTCAGGCACGTTTTGTAACTGTTTTAGGAATGCAGAATAATACAATTCAAGAAGCACTAGAGCTGAAAGCTTCCGTAGGTGTTCTAATTTCCCAAAGTGAATACAGGTAGCTATCTGCTGCCAAGAGACCACCTAGGACTTTTATTAAACTAACACTAAGGTATGAATAGACTCTCTGGACTTGGTGTGTAGTCCAGGATTTAGTTTTAGAAATTCCATGTTAGAAGATGAGGAACACAGCTTTCCAAGCAGTGACCTGTATATTCACTTCACTAGACTGCTTGCTAGCTTGCATGTTTATCTTTGTGGACCAATCCAGTTGCTTTACTGGGTGGAACACAGTTTTCCAGTAATTTGTTTTACAAGTGCTTCCTTCAGACCTAGTAACCCTTCCCACATGTTGTTAACTTCACCCATGATAGTACTAGAATCTAGTTTACTTAACTAGTTGGGTAAATGGCAGTGTTTGTTTTCTTCTGGTGCAAAGTGTCTGGAGATATTGGACTCTTGACACTATGTTAGTGATTTCTGTGGTGAGGGGAAGCAGCTATAGAGATTGGCATTTGAGGAGTGTGTAGATACAGGGAAGAATAGCTGATCTCTTTAAACATTCAGAATCTGTTGCAAGCAAGGGGATCCAGTATGCTTGGGGAGTTGGGAGGTGGTAACATTGAAACCCTGTGAATATATTGACTGTTCTTGACAGCTTGACTCTGGATACTTATCCCTCGGACCCCTTAGAAACAGATGGTTTCATGTTGGGAGGCATTCCCTGTATTAAATGAGTTAGCTTTGTTGGTGCTTCTGTCTGTGAACGGTGAGTTCTGCCGAGTTATGCCAGGCCAGGGAACATCCCAAGGTTTTGGTGATTGCTGGTCCCATAGGGTTTTTTGTTTTTTTGTTTTTTCTCCTATATCTTCCTCTTTCTGGTTCAAAATAGTTGTCTAAGAGAATCATCTTTTTATATTGAGAAGACAAAAAGTCTTAACAGAAGTAGGATAAGGCACTCTCCTGTGTATAAAGTAAGTAAACCATGAGAGGAAGTTGAACAATGAATAGATTTGGCTTGGAATGGCTGCAGTTTGTTCTGGGCCTCTTTCTTCATTTAGCACATGTACTTTTGTCATAATGTCAGCTTAGTTATTTTCCCATATAACTAAGGTTATTTTCCATTAGAACTGTAAGGTACAAGTTTGAGAAATAAATTTTTATTCCCTTCCTTGTAAAAACTATATCTAGCTTTTGGTACTAGAGTAATCAGTTCAGATAATTGGTGGGTTTAGATACATAGTAGATCTCTCGTGTAAGGTGAGGGAACCATTGAGGTTTGTTCGTGTTGTGGTGTGGGTCATGCTGGCAAAGGCAGTGAAGATGCAGTAGGAAAGAACACTGACTTAGGTTAAGGAGTCTTGTTCCCAGATTTTGATACTGCCTCTTCACCTGTAAAATGCGGACAACACTATCACTTCACGGGGCTGTAGTGAGAATTAAGTGTGAGAAAGTGAAAACCTTTATAATTGGTACAAATGCATGTTATCCTTATGTTAACTACTACTCAGTGAGATGACTTACCCCTACTTGGGAGTATTTAAGGAACTGTAGACATTCCGAAACTCATTAACTAGTCTTTTTCTTCTTTAGTCCACCACGAATTAAAGATGAACCTGAAGATGATGGCTATTTTGCTCCTCCTAAAGAGGATATAAAGCCATTAAAGAGACCTCGAGAAGAGGATGAGTGAGTATTTCTTATTCCTTGATTTTTGAAAACAAAAAAGATTTCTTTAAACAATTAATGAGATGTATGTTTCTCCAATATGCAGATAAACGGCATTGATTGACTTTAGATTTTTGGAATTTGTGATTAATGGATTGGGCAGCTTAGTCATCTTTGATTTATGAGATGTAACCTTTGCTAAGCAAATACGTAGTGTACCTGATTGAGGCTGAATGCAGAATATATATTTATCTTTTTATTATTTCTTCATGTTAAAAAGGTAATGCCTGTTTATTGTAGAAATTTCAAATAATACAGAATTCATCAAGAACATTTAAATTATTTGTTAGTTTAAATTTATTATCCATTACCACAGAAAAGTTTTCACTGTTAAAGCAGTTTTTCCTAGGATCTGTGCCTGTCCGTGCATTTTAAGTGAAGTTTCAGTGTATAGAGATAATAAAATTGCTCTTAAAACAATTATTTGAAGCTTGCGTGTACCTCTTTCTCAGATTCAGTGAGGTTAAGTTCTACCCATTATTTTCATTCTTGTATAGCTTCTTATACAAGAATCTGCGAAGGATTTTTGATAGAAAGTGGGTGGAAAGAGAGGAAGGAAAATACTTGGTGAACTCCTTTGTATTCACTTAGAATGCATACAGCATTTCTTTCCTCCTCTTTCTAGCTAGGTGTTACTTTGTGGTAGCCGTCATTGCACTGGGCGTTTGGTCTGCAGACTTCATCTTCTAGTGGTGTCTAGAAGATAGCTCTTCAGCCCGCATCTCTTCCAGGCCCGTGTATAATATAAATTGTTTTGTTCTGTGTAGGACTACAACTCTTGGTCCTTGTTCAGGCCTTTTTTACTTTCTCCTTTCCTGTTCTTACTGTGGAATGCCCAGCCAAGAATAATAATCATGCCTGCTTTGGAAGCCTCCAAGAGGAGTTTGGAGGACCTGATCATGTTGGTGAGAACTATGGAGTCAAATTGTGTTAATTGCATATTCACTTTCCCCTTTGCAGTGCTGATTATAAACCTAAGAAAATTAAAACGGAGGATCTCAAGAAAGAGAAGAAACGAAAACTGGAGGAAGAAGAGGTTAGTAGAGACTGTGGCCCTTGGAGGCTTGGGTTTGGAATAGGGAGTTTTCCGTAAACAACTTTTGAAGGCAGGTGAGTTTTAGGAATTTCTTGGCCTTTCGTAGAGGAAACACTGAGAAAGATGTATAATGGTGGCTGTGGCACTGCGAGTTTTTAGATTTTTCTTAGCCTTCGGGGGTATGTACCCATAGCTCTGCTACTAGCTGACGTTCTTGGAGAAACAACACCATCAGAGGAAGTGTTAACAAGAAATCATGCTTTACAGCCCAGAAAAGTTTTCCCTAAGAATGTTTTTAGTGCTCTCTTATATGTAACAAAGCTTGCTCATCACTCACTTTGGGTAACTCTCCGGGTTTAAAAGCCCTTTAATGGGTGCGTGCCCCTTGGACATATGATGAAATCCAAGCTCTTTACCACAACTCCTCCCAGCCTGGGCGCTGCATCTGGTGCCTCCCTCCATCTTGTGCCTCTTCTCTAACTTAGCTTGTTCCAGCCACGCGGGCCTCCTTTGTTTCTTTTCCACACTGGGTTCTTTGGTGCTTCATAGCTTTGTGTAGCACGTGGTGTTCCCTGTCGGGGACACACATGTTCTTCCTCCCTTCTCCTGGCTTATTGACTTCCTTAAAATCTCAGCTCATCGCAAGTACCTTTCTAGGGGCTGTGTTTTATGCTTGTGGTGGATTTAAAATAAAATATGGTTCCTTCTTTTGACACTTCCTGTTTCTTAAACTAAAGAGTTATTAGCAAGTAATTAAAAAAAAAGATGTCAGAAAATCATAAGAGTCTTACATCTTGCACTCTCAAAAGGGGTCGAGTGAGTTCTTAGCTCTTATGCTGCATTTGTGCTTAGCCATGGTCATGGTCATGGACAAAATGGATTCACAAGTATTAAGTCACTAGTGCATCAGAGTATGAGCATAAAGATAGTAATAGTAAGGAGCGGTGAGTTTTAAGAGTGTGATCTATTATAGTCGTAGTAAGAATGGTAATAATTAAAATTAAATGTAATAGGTGATTACTGTGTGCCAGACACTATTAGTGGTTTAAATGAATGAATGGTTTCATTTCATCCTTATAACCACTTTTAAGAGGCAAATATTGCTACTATCTTATCTCCATTTTACAGATGCAGAGACCGAGGTATAGGGAGGCTGAATCATTTGCTTGAGTTCCTACAAGTACTAAGTAGTAAAGCCAGGATTCAGTCCCATGCAGTCCGATTCCAGAACCATTACACTAACTACCAAGTTATCCTGTCCCCTGCGTGACTTTGCCGATCTTTTAACTCCATGGGAAGGGAGAAGAGTCTGAAGTGAAATCACATGAAGAGTGTTAACGAGAAGGAGAGCCACAGAGAGATGATCAGGTCCTCGGCAGGGAACTGGTTTTCCTGCCAGCTAGCCCATCCTTAGCAGTGTCAGTTTATGAGCACCCACTCAGGGAGCCGAGCGTGAAATGCTGAGTGATTGTGATCGTCACCCCACTTTCATGTAGATTATCGGTACAGACTAGTTGGTAAAGAAATACACAACTTAAGCTTTTCCGTGCTTTCTCTATTGCCTTTAGGCCTTTGTTGTACTAATGTAAAATAATACCTTTCTCCGAGTTTAGAAGGAACTAATAATAACTGCTTTAAACCATTTGGAAAAAAAGGACTCTCGACTTTATTTATTTATTGTCCTTTTCAGCAGCCCTTTCCCTACATATAGGGGAAGGGGGGAAAAATGCAGGCTGAAAGACCTAGAGTTAATACGCAGTAGTATGGCCGGTACCCTAGATGGCAGGAGCAGTCCTGAAACCTCACTAACTGGCAGTGGTTTTTTTCATTTCTGGGAATTGTTGGGAAGTCTCTCAGCTACTGCTTATCCCATTTTGAGGCTTGAAAACCTACAATGTAGCCAGTGGTTTCCTGATGGGACTATCTGCATGCCTGTTCAGAAGTTCAGAAGCTGTAGGGAGAATGTCTTAACTGGAAAACATTTCCCTTTCCTGTGGTGTATTTCAGGCTAAATAGTAAACATTATCTGAATTTTATGATTCTCTAATACTTTCTCCTCCCAAACATACTTACACATTTATATTTTCCATTCCTATTTCGAAATCGTTTGGTATTCTAGTCTTTCCCCTTCCTTCTACCCTAAAGATCATTTGCTTTAAAATCCTGAGTTTGGGGCACCTAGGTGACTCAGTTAAATGTTCAACTTCAGCTCAGGTCATGATCTCGTGGTTCGTGAGGTGGAGCCCCGCATCGGGCTCTGTGCTGACAGCTCAGAGCCTGGAGCCTGTTTGGGGTTCTGTGTCTCACTCTATCTCTGCCTCCCCCCCCCACCTCTGTCTCTCACACACACATGCACACACCTCTCTCTCTCAAAAAATAAACATTAAAAAAAAAAAGTTTTAAAAAAATCTTGAGTTTATCTTGATTGTTGTATCCTGTCATGTAGTCCTAGAATGTTTATATATTCCAGTCGTTCCATGAGTCATGCTATTATTTTTCTGGTAAACTTGGGCTCTCATCATGGTTAATAGCAGCTATATAGGACCTTGAACAAGTGACTGAACCTCTGTTTTGGAGTTTTCCTTGATTATAACTGGAATAGGTCAAACCAAACTGTTGATAAACATCTTTCAAGCTCTGCCATTCTGTAATTGATTTTAAGATGACTTGAAACCACCTTTCAGAGATCTATAAAACTTGTTGAATAAGAAATTATCTTGGATAGTTAGGACAAAGGAAAATATTCTTTAAGAGTTTAGATCCTATGGAGCAGGACCCCCACCTGTTGAATAACACACGTTTGACTGGATGTGTGTGTATTGAGCTTTATCTCCTGCGTTATTGAGTTATATTTATGTTTGTGCCACAGTGGCAGCTCATCTAGGGTCCCAGTTCAGAGAAGAGCCATAAAGAAATACAGTACTGTACTAGGAATTTGTAATCATTTTAGGACCTCTCAAATACTTGTTTACTGCTTCGTGAGTTTGTATATGCAAGCAACAGTGATAGGAAGTATTCCCTCACTAGACTCCATCAGGAATTTCCTTTCAAAGTGTATAGTAAGTGTCTAATACAAGGTCTATGCCCATTATTTGATGGTGTTGGAAGAGGTTTAAAAATGAGTAGATTTAAAAACAAGTGATGGTAATACTGGATTACTCTCTATAGCAGTGCTCTCCCAAACTTTCCTCTGAGACTCAAAAATACATGTATAATTTCCTAGGCTCTTCCTATGCACAGTGAATGTTTTTAAGTACTTCCTTAGGTAATCATTTGTCAGGGAGATTTGGGAAATACTGCTTTAGAGAAAAGGACCAGTAAATTTTCATTCATCTGTTAAATTGAGAGGATTGGATTTAAAAACCTCTCCAGTTTTAGTATTTTCTGATTCCACTTTTTCTTCCTAATGGCCCCTCAAAACTGCTTCTAAAAATGTGATTGGTACTTACTTAAGTGCTTTCTCACCATGTTTCTTTGTAGGATGGTAAATTGAAAAAACCCAAGAATAAAGATAAAGATAAAGATAAAAAAGTTCCTGAGCCAGATAGCAAGAAAAAGAAGCCGAAGAAAGAAGAGGAGCAGAAGTGGAAATGGTAACATGGCAGCCCTGGTTACAGCATCCGCTCTCGGGTTCCATGGCCTAACTAAGCAAAAGTCTTATTAAAATTGATATTTGGAGGAGGAGGGAAGTACTTAAAAAAAAAAAAATAGGTCCTAGCGAAAATAACCTAGCGAAAGTGTTAAGTAGGTCTCAACATATTGATTATCAGAATTTGGTCCCACCCTGGAACAGAATGAACTATATAAGTAGATTGTGTGTGTGTGTGTGAATTTGGGATATGAAGAAAGTTGAATTTAAAATGATAGGGAAAAGATGGATTATTCTATAAATCATGTTCAGGAAACTGCCTATTTATAGGTTTAGAAAATAACCTCCATAAGAAAATCTGGATGAATGTTATAATTGTAGAATAATGAAGACCTTTTGAGGCAGAACATGTAACCAGAGCCATAAGGATAAAGATTGATAAAATCGATCCATCGAAATTAAAATGTTGCATATGGCAGACAAACTCATGGCATTAAAAACAATCCTAAGGGAAAATACTTGCAGAGGACTAGGATTAATATGAAAAAAGGTCTTTTGAAATAAATATTAAAGGAATAATCTTAGAAAAGTGATCACTAAAACATCTTAAAATAGGGGGAAAGAAAGAGGCCAAGAAGAATAATGAATGATGCATCTTTTTGTTTAATGTCTCTCTGATTAGGGAACAGTGCGTATGAAAATATCTAGGGTTGCTACTAAGAAAACAGGTGTCCTCTATGGGAGGAATGTAGTTATAGGTTACTTCTGAGACATGTGTTTAAGTGGGCAATTTTATTTTTTAATAAATTTCGCTATTCAGAATTTTGAAATAAGTATTTTTATTACTGGTGTATTTTTTAAGTTATTTGAGGGGGAGAGAGAGCATGAATGGGGGGAGGGGCAGAGAGCGACTCCTAAGCAAGTGTGGGCACTTGTCAGCACAGGGCTCAACGAGGCTTGATCCCAGTAACCTGAGATCATGGGCTGAGCTGAAACTAAGTCGGATGCTCAGCTGACTGAGCCACCCAAGTACCCCTAATACTATATTTTGTAAAACTTTTTAACTACTGTACCAATTATATATGATTTGTAGTTGTATTGAAAAAAATTCAAATGATCCAGAGGTGTACAGGTTAGGAAACAAATGAGGTCTTTCTCCCATTCTCATTTTTCCTTTCCAGTTCTGAGGTAACTGCCATTCATAGTTTGGTGTGTAGAGTTCCAGACCCATTAGTATGCATTTCCTCTATGGCTTTCGTAATTTGGAACAGTCATCTCCTCAACACAGTGTGTCTGAAGAAAAGGGAAGGATCAGTGACCAGGGAGGTGACTTAAAGTAGGGGTTGTTATTAGGAGTCATGAGAATGGTGAGTTAGTGACCATCAGTCTGTTGTCTGTCAGGGTTCCGAGTTGTGTGCTCAGTAGGTGTTTGTTGAATGAACAAGTTTATTTGCTGGTCGTCACTAGCTCCCTGTTGTCTTCCCCCTTCCTGTACAGCCTTGGCTTGTATTGGGCCCTGAAGCAGATCTACTCTTGTCCCGGTCCAGCCTTGTATGTGTGGAATAGATACCCTTGAAGAGTATAATAGCCTAATTTTGCTTCTGTGGTTGAAATCCTTATCAGTGTTGCCACTCATTAATCCGGAGAGACCATGACCTTTGATTTTTTTCTTATTTTGGTTTAAATGGGACTACTTAGTCCTGAAGTAACTGAAGATGGTTGGTTTGGGGAGTGAACCATCTTCACTACAGCCTTCAGTGCATGCTGTCCTCATGCATTGTTAAATGCATTGTTGAATTTTGTGCTTCCTTAAGCACATTGCTTGATGACATACTGTAAGTTTTTAGAGTAGAGAACAAGAATGATTGGCCTCTTAACTGATAGCTTGCCCTTTCTTCCTTTCATGGTAGATTGCCTACTGTGCTCTGAAGTCAGTGGTCCAGGCCTCAGTGACTGCCACTGACAGCATAGTCGGGGACCTAAGTAGAAGATACTCTCGTTTTTATTATTCCTCTTGGTATCCCACTGAAAGAGTTACACACTTCACCACGCAAACATGAAGACCTTTTGTTCCTCTCCCCTCCCCCACAAAGTCTGCAGACTTGTTAATCTTGCCGAAAAGAAACCAGAAAATCTTTGATCTTTATCTCCCTCACTTTGGTAGTTGTGGAGAAGGGAAAACAGTTCAGATACTCTCTGGGTTTTATTTTTTCACATTTCCCCCATGGAAACAGTGTTAACAAAGTACTTGTGGTATGCTCAGGCTTGTCTGTGAAGACATACTTACCTAAGAGCCTCCCGTTTTTAAGGGTTACCCATTATAGGTGTATGGGGTTTCAGTTCTTGAGTTAAACACACTTTTTTTGTCAGGGCTGACCTGTCAGAACAGAAGTCCCATGTTTATTCTAAATAGATGATTCTTCACAAAATAGACCTAGGAACTGGGGGGTTCGTTTGCTGGTATTAGGTGTGATTTTTAAATGGAGGTTTCAGTCTCTTTTCAGCAAAGACAAAATGCTGTAAGGATTTAGGATTGCAATGTAAGCAATTAGTGTGGACAGACTAGGATTCACAAATATAATCAGTAATAGTGATATGAAATTTATGCAGTGTGAGTTGATACTCTCCTCAAACCAGAGAAACTGTCCTTGATTCCAGAGATTAGCTTCGAGAAAGCTGTAGTAACTGAACTTTATTTCTGAAAAAAAAATTTTAATGTTTTATTTATTTTTGAGAGAGAGATAGAGTGAGCAGGGGAGGGACAGAGAGAGGGAGACACAGAATCTGAAGCAGGCTCCAGGCTCTGAGCTGTCAGCACAGAGCCCGACGCGGGGCTCGAACCCACAAACCATAAGATCGAGACCTGAGCTGAAGTCGGCCTCTTAACAGACTCAGTCACCCAGGTGCCCGCTTTACTTCTGAAATTTTAGAAATGAAGTGTGTATTTTATGGTGTACTGTGAGGTGCTCTTAGCTGCAGGAGAGCTCGATTTGAAACAGCGCTTGGGTGTTTACCTTCCCGCCTTATATACGTTTCTAGCACATTTCCACCTTCCCCCTTTCAAGCATGTTTTCCTATCCAGTTGATGCCTACCTTGAATTCATAAGTAGAGAAGTCATTTTGGTGTCTAGGTACATGTTTTTCTTAATTTTGTTGGTGAGCCATTGATGTAGGCCTAAAAGGGCAACGCTGCTGTTCTTATTTGTATTTATTTATAGTTGTTGATCCAGTGATATCAGTTTATTGAAGGATATGTTCTCTTTCTGTTTAAACTGAGGTTTAGTGTTGGGTGATTCACCGAATCTCTTATTTTACTTAAATGGTAGAGAAATTACTATGAGTCCTCAGGATGAACATGTTGGGTTAGGAAGAATTATAAAAACAGTTTGGAGTCTTAATTAAAAACTACTGGAAGAGCACCTGGGTGGCTCAGTTGGCTAAGCATCCATCTCTTGATTCTTGATTTCGGCTCAGGTCATGATCTCACAGATCATGGGATCAAGTCCCCCGAGTCAGGCTTTACAGCTGGTAGTGTGGAGCCTGCTTGGGATTCTCTCTCTCCCTCTCTCTGTGCCCCTCTCCTGCTCGCGCTGTCTCTGTCTTTAAATAAACAACCAAACAAACTTAACAAAAAGAGTACACTGGAGTTGGGGTGCCTGGGGGGCGAAGTTAAGTGTCTGACTCTTGGTTTTGGCTCAGGTCATGATCTCATGGTTCATGGGATCCAGTTCCCGTCAGCCCAGATCCTGCTTGGGATTCTTTCCCTCTCTCTTTTTGCCCATTCCCCTACCCTACTCTACAAAAAACTACCACCATTACCACCACCACCACCGCCTCTGGAATTGATGAGGAGAATGGAACCAAGTCCCAGTATAGGGGAAAACGTGTTCTCAGTCTCCCCACAGTGACTCTGACTGCTGCACGTAGGTTTCTTGCAGTTGCTCTCATATACATGCCTACACACATCATACATACATACATATATCCATGTGAATTTTTTCTGATTTGGGGAGTAACAGACTCTGAGATTTGGATGGGTCCCTGCATCTAAGCCTTTCTGTTGCCAGTGTCTATTTGGGAGATCTTGCCAGTTTCATATGTAGAAGTGGTAGGTTGGTTGTTGAGGATCTTTAATGCAGTGCTCTTTCTAGGTTTAAGATTTTGTTAAATCTTTACTTTGAGGTGTTTTCCTTTTTTAATTATTTTTAGTTATACAAAAAAACAGAATTTGCCATATTAACCATTTAAGTGTGCAGTTAAGTGGTATTAAGTACAGGGGTGCGTAGGTGGCTCAGTCGGTTAAGTGTCTGACTTCCACTAAGGTCATGATCTCACGGTCTGTGGGTTCGAGCCCTGCGTCCAGGCGCTGTGCTGACAGCTCAGAGCCTGGAGCCTGCTTCAGATTCTGTCTCCCTCTCTCTCTGCCCCTCCCCTGCGCACGCCTCTGTCTCTCTCTCTCCCTCAAAAGTAAATAAAGATCAGGGGGCGCCTGGGTGGCTCAGTTGGTTAAGTGGCTGACTTCGGCTCAGGTATGATCTCGCAGTCTGTGAGTTCGAGCTCCGCGTCGGGCTCTGTGCTGACAGCTCAGAGCCTGGAGCCTGCTTTGGATTTCTGTGTCTGTCTCTCTCTCTGCCCCTCCCCTGCTCACACTCTGTCTCTCTCAAAAATAAATAAACATTAAAATAATTTAAAAAAAAAGTAAATAAATATCAAAAAAAATTTTTTTTAATAGAATAAAGTGGTATTAAGTACATTTACATTGTTGCATAACCCTTCCACCACCATCCCATCTATCTCCAGAACACTTCCCATCTCACAAAACTGAAACTGTAAGTCTCCCTCATTCCCCCTTTCCACTGGCCCCTGGTAACTACCCTTCTGCTTTCTGTCTCTGTGAATTTGATTACTTTACATAAAACCTCATGTAAGTGGAAATATACACTATATGGCCTTTTGTGACTGGCTTATTTCACTTAAGAAGATGTCTTCAAGGTTCACCTGTGTTGTGGCATGTGTCAGATTTTCTGTCTTCCCTGAGGCTGAATGATATTTCATTGTATGTATACACCACATTTTGTTTATCCGTTCATCTATTGATGGATACTTAGATTGTATCCATCTTTTGGCAGTTGTCATAGTGCTGCTAGGAATGTTGGAGAACAAGTATTTGTTTAAATGCATGATTTGAATTGTTTTGGGTATACTCTTAGGAGTAGAATTGCTGGGTCATATGGTAGTTCTGTGTTTAACTTTCAAGCAATCATTCACTATACTGCTCTCCACAGTGGCTGCATAGTTTTCATTCTCACCAAGAGTGCAAAGGACTCTAAGTTCTCCATATCCTCATCAACACTTGTTATTTTCTGCTTTGTTTTTGTTTTTATAATAGTCATCCTAATAGGTGTGAGCTATATCTCATAGTTTTGATTTATATTTCCTACTGATCGGTGATGTCAAACACTTTTTTCAGAGGCTCACTGGCCATTTGTGTATCTTTGAAGAAGTGTGTATTCAGGTCCTTTGCCTGTTTTTTAATTGGATTGTTTGTTCCTTTATTGTAGTTCTTTATTCTGGATGTAAATCCTTTATTAGATAATATGCTTTGCAAATATTTTCTTCCATTTGTGGGCTGCCTTGTCACTCCGTTAACTGTATCCTTTGGTGTACAGTTTTCCACTTTGTAGTCCAGTTGATCTTTTTCTTTTGTTGCCTGTGCTTTTCTTGTCTTATCTGAGAAATCATGGCTAATGCAGAGTCATGAAGCTTTTCCCCTATGTTTTCTTCTAAGAGTTTTATAATTTTAGTCTGTATGTTTGTCTCTGATCCATTTTGAATTTATTTTTGTATATAGTATAAGGTAAGGATCCAACTTCATTCTTTTGTCTATGAATGTCTAGTTTTCCCAACACCATTTGTTGAAAAACCTTCTTATTCCATTGAATGGTCTTGGCACCCCTGTCAGAAATCATTTGATCATCTACCTTGAACTTTCATTTTATAGTGATGCTGTTTTTACGGCAGTTTGGTATGTGTAATTTAGAGTTGAAAAATTATTGTAGTTAGAAGACGATAGGAAATAATATACGTAATTAGTCTTCAGAAGTATTTTGTAGAACTTTAGAGCTTTTAATTTTAAAGTAGAAATAGTAAAGATTAAAATCTATGAAGTTTTAAAATCTTCTGTCCCGGGGCATCTGGGTGGCTCAGTCAGTTGACTGTCTGACTCTCAATTTCAGCTCAGGTAATGATGCCAAGGTCATGGGATTGAGCCTTGTTGTTGGGCTCTGTGCTTGGCGTGCAGCCTACTTAAGATATTCTCTCTTTCTCTCTTCCTCTCCCCCTCCCTCCCCCCCGCATTTCCTCTTCATCTTCTCTCTCTCCCTCATTGGTGCTCTTTCTCTCTCACATAAAACAAAAATAAAATATTCTATCTGTAAGACAACTGACTCTTAAAAAGGCAGGGGGGGGTGATGTTGGTGAGAAGGTCTAATTCAGAAAAAGAAAGACTTTAAGACCTATCAACCAGTTGCAGTGCACGATCCTTAATTGGATCCTGGCCTATAAAATACATTTTGAGTATAATTGGGAAGTTTTTAGTACAGTCTAGGTATTAGAATGAAGCCGATTTTGTTAGATGTGATAATAGTATTATCATTATGCGAGAGAATATCTTCATTTTTACAGGTGAACTATTTAGAGATGAGGTATCATAGCTGCAGTTTACATTGCTGAAATGGTTCAGCAAACAATAGGAAACTTAGCATAATATTAGCAGTGGTTGAAAGTAAGTGATAGGGATATGGTGTTTCTTGTATTTGTCTTTTTCTGTATGTCTGATGCCTTTTTTAAAGGTTTTAAGGTGTTTAAAAAGCTCTTTGCACTAAACTTTACATTCAGTTATCAGTGTCTGCTAGATAGGTAACCCATGAGTGCCTCAAACTCAGTACCCCAACGCAATTATTAGTTCCCAGTCTTCTGTTCCATCTTGCACTTTCTTACAAGGTTGTTTTTCCATATATCTTCACCTGGCATCTCCACTCCCAGGAGGCCTTTTTCTGTGTTCACATAAATAATACCTCTGTCATGTATACCATGGTGGTAAAACAGCTGTCCCATTTCCATAGCCCCCATTTATTGCCAAGCTCCTCGAGTGAGAATCCCTTGTATCCAGTCCTAGAACCGAACTGTTGAACTGTATTTTCATGTGTTCACTTGAGTATTCCATTTTATTTATTGTGAGTGTTGGCTTTTTCAGGGTGAAGAATACTGGTTCTTTTGATCCAGGTGTTGAATGTGGGGTCCAGAGTTATTTTAGAGCACCAAACAATTGAACGATAAGTTCTTTGGGCATTTAATAGGTGACAGTTTCTGTATTAGGTGATCACTAAATGGGGTTATACTTCATTTTTTGAAGGTGGGAAGAAGAGCGCTATCCTGAAGGCATCAAGTGGAAATTTCTAGAACATAAAGGCCCTGTTTTTGCTCCACCATATGAACCTCTTCCAGAGAGTGTCAAGTTTTACTATGATGGTGAGTTGTTCCAAGATTGTCTAATTCTTGGCCAAGAAAAGAGTCTTAATCTATTTAGGAATAGAAAATGAGGAGGATCTTGTGCTATATAATCCTTTTTGTTTATTTCATTTTGTTTTATTGTCATTGTGTGGTTTGGGGGAATGGTCATCAGGTGTTTACTTAACTGAAAGGCGCATTTGGTGATGAAAGAACTGCCTTGGGAAAAAGAGGCTGTTAATGTCTTAACTACATGGTCACCAAAAGTTCCCTCTACGTAGCTTACAGCGCTTGGTCCCCAAGTTAAATGTTTTTATCTGGACCTCATTTCTGAGGAGCCACCCTTTGCAAGATTTATTAGAAAAGCCTTACTTGAATGGTAGTATTTTACCTTAGCAATATAATGCAAGGCGATAAGCTGCTCATCACAAGAAGTAGTACTAGTAGTACAGTTGAAGTTTAGTCAGCCATCAGCCTCTAGGTAGGGCTGGTAAGTATCAATCACTGTGTATATAGCACAACACTATGCCTTTACTGTATGTGCATTCAGATTTCATGGGCTGCTGTGGAGAACTGCCCTGCCCGGGCACTTCTCTTAGAACACTTCGAATTGCCTATGAACTACTATTGGTGTTTCTGTCCTTGGCTTGAAGAATTGAAGAGTACCTTTGACATTCTTCCTATTTGCAGTGTAGCACTGTGCGGATGGGAAGGTTCAACTGATCGCCCTCATTCCATGAGTTCTATCCAAAAACGGCTAGAGCATTTTCCCCCAGACCCTTACGTGCTTAAGATTTGCTAGGTGGATCTGGACTCCTTTAATAGATGTGGAATAGTATTGGGTGGTTCCGAACCAAGGGGTCTGCTGACTAAACTTTGAGAAATCCTGGGCAAGAAAACCACTAAAGGCGTTAGTGGTGAACACACTAGGGAGAATTCTGATACATCTCTTTGTCTGCCAGTAGTGGCCTTAGGGCCACAGATACTTAAGGGTAGCAGTTTATACTGGGTCTTCCAGGTGGGGAAATTCACTTTTTATTCAGTGTGCCTTTGTTAGACACCAGCTTTCCCCGCAGTGGACAATATTGACTACTCCCTGGTTGCCGGACATTTGCCGTCTACCAGGACCCCATAGCCTGAATGACAAATGCTTGCGTCAGGTAAACATTCTGACTTGTGTTGACCAGAGCACACAGGACACAGTTCTATTAGCCCTCATCGTTGGTTACTTAAATATGATTCCAATGCCAAACTCCAATGAGGAAAAAGAGCCTAATACCGTGGAAGAAGACAATCCTAACGTCCGTGTATTCTGTAGCTCAAGCCTGGACTTTACCAGGAGCTTTAGAAAGCTCAACTAGTATAAGCCCCGCTTTGAGGTTCAAAATTATTTTGAAGGAAAGCTAGATCTTTAGTCTTTGAGTTTCTCTTTTTAAGATGGGAAGCCAAGGCCTGAACCAGTCATCACTGGTCACTGTGGTCCTTTCCTTCATTCTTGCCCAGTCCTCCATTACAGGAGCTCCAGCCATACCATTTTCTCAGTTGGGTTTCTCACTGGTATTTCTTCCCTTTGATTCTGTAAACTCCCATTGTGCAGTAAGTTAGGATGTTGTATTTGAATTATTAGTCCAAATTGATACTGTAAGTCCTGCCTGCTTTCTAGGGAAGAGAGTTCTCAGACTCCTTTGGACCTGCCAGGGAGGCAGGGCACGGGCTTGCTGAAGCAGTGATTTATTTGCCTCTGCTGAGAACCGCCAGTTTTCAGCCCTGACTCAGCAGTTTCTTCTTTCTGGAGCTCAGCCTTTTGCACAAACTGCTCCCATTGCCAGGAATCTTCAAGTCCTCTTTCCACCACTCTGCTGCTGGGGAGCTGTCCTTTCCTCTTTTGACAGCTCATCTAAAATAGACATCAAAATTCCTTCCTCTTTTGGTACAGAATTCAGTAAAATTGCCCGAAGAGTCTCCACTTGTTTTTCAAATATTTGTTGATATTGGTTTATGTCAGACAGACCTAAGAACAGTTTACATTCTTTTCTTGCCATTTATTTTATTTCATTTATTTTATATTTAGTGACAATGTTTTCCTTTATATCAGAAACATTCCGGGGCACCTGGGTGGCTCAGTGGATTAAGTATCTGACTTCGACTCAGGGCATGATCTTGTGGTTGGTGGGTTCGAGCCCAGCATCGGACTCTGTGTTGACAGCTGGGAGCCTGGAGCCTGCTTTGGACTGTGTCTCCCTTTCTCTCTGCTTCTCCTCTGCTCATGCTCTGTCTCTCTCTCAAAAATAAACAAACATTAAAAAAAAAAGAAGAAGAAACATGTTACAACTTTACTGGCAACTCTAGTTTAGACCTGAATTGGGGAGAGCGGAAGAAGTGCAGGAAAGCCTCGAAAGCTAATAATCCTATCCTCCCCAGAATGACTTATTTCAAAGGCAGGAGCTTATGGGGAGGGGGGGCGGGGAGGAGAAGTTTGAATGGCGAACGTGGTGCCACCTGTTGGCCTTTCGAGTTGCAGATTCCACGCAATTTCTGTCTACCCTGACAGTTCCAGTTTTGCGCCATGATTCCCTTCCCTTATGCCCTGCAGTTAGGGGTGGGGACTTCCCAGCAGTCAGGAAAGGAGTTGTCTTCTGAGTTTTGAAATGAATGGATTTCTGGCTAAGATTTAGTTTTCTATAATGAAAGTGAAAATCCTTGCTGAATTTTAGTACCTCTGTAAGAGTAAGACCGTGGGATGGTGTTTAACCTTATTTGAGGTATTGTCAAATTATTATGCCGTGGATTAGTTCCAGATGGTGTTGTAAAGTTGGATGTCCCTAAAGAGTACTGTTAAAGATACTCTATTTTAAAAATAGATTAACCCCCAAGTACTTCCCTTTATTGCTTTATTATCTAATTAAGGTACACAAAACCCTTAGGCCTCATTCAGATTTACACTATAAGTTAGCATTTTTCAATGTATAACATGAGGATGCCTTTAGAACAGCTTTTGCTAACATGTGCTCGCTACCAGGAATCCTAGTCGTCCCTTGTGCTCTGGGTGACTTTTATTTCCCTGAAAGAGGCAACCTCATAGTGCCTGTGTTCTAGAGCAGTCGTCACAAACTCTAGTATGCATGCAGGTCACCTGAGGGTCTCTTAAAATGCACTTGCTGAGTCTGTAAATCTGGGTTGGGGCTTGAGATTCTGCATTTCTAACAGAACTCCACGTGATGCTAATGCTGCTGATCTGTGAACCACACTTTGAGTACCAGAGGTCTAGAGGAAGGTCTTACTTAGATTTTTCATGTGGGATATCTGGGCTTGCCTGCTGTGGATATATATTATTTTATTCATATTCCACCCACCTAACTTTAAAGAAGAAAGATGCCTATTTCTTTTCCCCACAATTCCTTTCTTCCACTCCCTGCCCTATCCCTTCCTCCCCTTCTTGAACAGAGGCTGCTTAGCTTAGCAGTGGCAGGCGTCCCTCTGAGGATTTGATTTTTAAAAACCATTGAAGAGGTGTAAAGGACCCTGCTTGCTGAAAGGAAAAGGAAGAGTGGCTGGGCCTCCCCCAGCTCATCCCTGTCCTGAGCAGGCACCTGGGAACAGTTTACTGGCATAGTCTCCAGAGAATGACCCAGGTAAATATCTGCTAAAGAGAAGGAGAAGTTCTATAACTAGATATAAATCAGTGTATTGTCTTTGTTGTTGTTGTTAGCATGTGTCACCAGACCTTTGTATACCTTAGGAAGGTAAACCATTAGTTAGAAGACTTCTCCAGAGCTCAGTATTTATATTCAAAACATAATTATACACCTCAATTTTTGGAACCACTTTTTCCTCTAGGTAAAGTCATGAAGCTGAGCCCCAAAGCAGAAGAAGTAGCTACGTTCTTTGCAAAAATGCTCGACCATGAATATACTACTAAAGAAATATTTAGGAAAAATTTCTTTAAAGACTGGAGAAAGGTATTGTAGCCCATGTATTAATATCCTAGCACCTTGCAAAAATAGTAAATACTAAATAGTAAACTGTAACTTCACAATAAATTGTCTGATGCAGAATTTGAGCTTTATGAATTTTACTGTATATAAAGTTTTTCTTCCCTACTTGTTGACTATGTTACATAGATTTTCTATCCAACAAGAATATTTATAATTCTTTTCTCTCACTCATGTGGCTGCAGGACGGGGTTTATCAGGCCAAACAAAAAACTTCCAACTCTGGTTGAGCAAAGGAAACTTTGTCTCCGCAGGACTGCCTGCCCTCTGTCTGCTGTTGCAAAGGGAGATGTTAATGTGATGTCCCATTCCCTTTTGATTCTTACTTACTTGCTTTTGGTACTTTCTGCTCTTGAAATCACATGTCCTACATCTGTTTAGGTGATTTTAGACAATCTCCTTATTCTTAATTTGGATAATGTGGACAGAGGCTGTGGTGAAGTTTACCTTCTGAATAGCTCTGGAAATAACTGTTAATAAGTGAGTAGAACAGGGATGTTTCTAAGAGAGAATGAGTATGGAAATATTTCTCTCACTACTAAAGAAAATGATATATATTCATGTTTCTCAACTGTGGGATACACAGGCCTATGGATGTGGCAGGGTGTAAGCTCAAGAAATTACCTAAGAGTTTCATGAGCTTTTTTAATGATAAGTCATGTAAAGCTTTTTTTCTATTAAATATTTTATAAAGAACAAAGTAATAAAATTATGTTTTCTTTTTTTCAAAACACAAAAATTTAGATTGCCTCTCCAAACACCTTTGGCTGAAAAAAATCATGCTTTGCTGTAATCACAAAGAAACCTCTAGGGGGTTAAATAGTGTATTTACCTTCTTCTTTTTCTGTCTCCCCCCTTTTTTGACTAGGAAATGACTAATGAAGAGAAGAATATTATCACCAACTTAAGCAAATGTGATTTTACCCAGATGAGCCAGTATTTCAAAGCCCAGTCAGAAGCTCGCAAACAGATGAGCAAAGAAGAGAAACTGGTACTATAGAATTTCTTAAACCTCTGGAGAATTTTGGAATACTGATTAGTTCATCTAAGGTTTTTTTTGGTTCTTACAACACAGCTTTGACTTCAGTAGCTTCACATGGCTCTAT
The DNA here is from genome assembly GCA_030068075.1 of Paguma larvata. Lineage (NCBI taxonomy): Eukaryota > Metazoa > Chordata > Mammalia > Carnivora > Viverridae > Paguma > Paguma larvata. Next base: position 30,823,917 of record CM057844.1, read on the forward strand.
ACTGAATGAAGATTTAGGATTCTTGGCCTAGTAAAGTTTAAATTTTCTTAAAGGTTTTACATACTGAAAATTGTGAATAATAGGCACTTCATTTAATGGCTCAGTATAAGAACCTGGTGCTCTTTTGATCTAAAAACCAGTCGGTAATTCCAATAATACAGTACTTAAGGATGGCTAGACCTGCACAGTGGCTTCTGGATATTAGGGTTTTTAACCAGAGAATATTGTCCCTGTACCTCCCTGTTCTTGATCTGTTTTACCGTGGGATCTAGCCATGTTCATCCATCTCCATGTTCATTCCAGAACAATCTTTCTAGTATCCAGTGGGATGTCATTTTCTTCTAGGGTACCAGTAGGCAAACTATGGACTGTTTTTATTAAGAAGTTTTATTGGAACACAGCCACAGCTAGTTGTTTAAATATCCTCTGTGGCCGCTTCTGTGAGGCAGTAAGAGTTGAATAGGTCCAATAGAGATCATATAGTTCTCAAGACTAAAATATTTTCTGTCTAGGAAAAGTTTGCCAGACCCTGACCTACAGAAATTCAAGCCAAAGTTTCTTTTTCTTTTTCTTTTTCTTTCTCTTTTTTTCTTTTTCTTCTTTTTTCTTTTCTTTTTTCTTTCCATTGAAAGTCCAGTAGTTGAGGATTTTAAGGAATTGTGAAGCCCTGTGATTTCCATATTTTAAAAGGACTTTATGTTTATACAGTTTAGGCAACTGTATTTGTTTGATGGTTCCTATTTGACCTTTAGTTTAAAAAGTTGAGTTACTGTAAGAATGGTAATTGCCCCAGACTTTTCCAGTCCCATTTTAATCTTCTCAGTATTCCAAATTAGTGAAACTTGGTTTATTATTTACTTCAGGGGTCTTTTTTTTTTTTTAAACTAAACCACTTTGGAGCTTTGTTTTTGCGAATAGTGATCCAAAGATAGGAAGGTTTCAGGAGTATCAACACCTCAGAGCCCTGGCCAGGGACACCTGCTGCCAACAAGTTCTGGATGTTTCTACCCACGAGGCAACAGGACTTGGTTAAGTCTAATTTCTAAGTATAATATGATGAAAGGGTCAGCAGAGGGTAAGGATGCTTCAAATTCCACTCCCACATTCTTTTTTTGGAGCAAGGATCACAAAGTAGACAATGTATGTACCCATATACCTAGGAAAGACGTTGTGACAGGTATGTTTGAGCTCAAAAACCCATCGGAAGTGCTGTTCAACTCAATGTGTCTGGATCGATGAGAAAACATGGAGATGTTCTTTGCAAGGCCTGCCAGAGTCTTCCCCATCTGCCATTTTGACACTTCTCAACAAAATGATGTTAGTTTTTGAAGTTATATGTAAACATACCTATGTAACATGTTCACACATAAATTCTGTAAGAGAAGAGAATCAGTTTTGAATCTGTAGTTGGAAGTCCAGCATTAAAGGTAGATATTTTGAGAGAATTTTATTAAGTTTGGAAATTCTTTAAGAGGTTATCCTTACTCGCATTTCTTTACTTTTTTTTTTTTAATTTTTAAAATGTTTTATTTAAGTAATCTCTGCACTCATTCTACACTCATCATGGGGCTCAAACTGAGATCAAGACTCACATGCTATTCTGACTGAGCCAACAAGGCACCCCTATTTGCATTTATTTTTTAGTGATTTTTAGACTTTTCTCTACCATGACCTGTTCTCAAATAAGAGAGAAAATAGGAGCAGGGAGGAGCAATTTGAATCCCTTTTGAGTACTTCTTTGCTGTGTTCCAGAAAATCAAAGAAGAGAATGAAAAATTACTAAAAGAATATGGCTTCTGTGTTATGGATAACCACAGAGAAAGGATTGCCAACTTCAAGATAGAACCTCCTGGGCTTTTCCGTGGCCGTGGCAACCACCCCAAAATGGGTATGCTGAAGAGACGGATCATGCCTGAGGATATAATCATCAACTGTAGCAAGTGAGTACAGCCCACTGTTGGGCTTCCCTTGTTCTCAGGAATACTGTTGCCGGGAGTATTTCCCAGGTTACCCAAGGCTGCTAGGGAACTGCACAGTTATTTCCATGTATAGATCTCCAGTTACTGACTGGTGATGAGAAAATTTGGAAAAACATGCTCAGCAGATTAATCCACTCTTGGTCATGAAAGGTGAAACTGTCCCTCGCTTCTCATTTCACTGCCCTCCTGCTTTGTTATTTCCACAGAGATGCCAAGGTTCCTTCTCCTCCTACAGGACATAAATGGAAAGAGGTCCGACATGATAACAAGGTTACTTGGCTGGTCTCCTGGACAGAGAACATCCAAGGTTCCATTAAATACATCATGCTGAACCCCAGTTCACGAATCAAGGTAAGAGGTAGCTAAGAGCCGCACTGGTTAGTGAGACTGATAATGTCTTGTTGAAATGGAGTGTTATTGGTCTTTTGGAATCACCATGACAAATTAAAAACTCCACAAAATAACGTATTTTCATGCTTAGCTTTATCTGGTGACCTTCCTTAGATGTATCCATCTTCTGCATCACGTTATAATCTGATTCATTTACTAATTCACAAATATTTATTGAAATCCCAGTATGTGCCTGGCATAGTGTATGCATGGTGTTAGGAATCGTGTTGGTAAACAAAACAGATGCAGTCCCTGCCTTCATGTTGCTTGCTATCCAGTGGCGGGTGGTGATGAAGAATGTAGTAAATGTAATTGACGTCTACGGTTTTCTTCCTCACTTTCCTTGACTCTGAAGAAGGGGGCAGAATTGCTCAGAATCCAGAAAGAAGTTGTAAAATCTAGTCTTACATACTTCGGCTTCCTAAGGTTACATCTGGGTAGGTTCCACCAGGACCAAGTGGGATTGTGTATAGGAAAGCACATCATAAACCTTGTATACCACTGTGTTATTTGTTAATACTATCACCGAAAGGGGGAAAGTGTCTTGGAAGGACAGTCCGTTCTTGTTAGCCTGCTAGGCATACCCTGCTTGGGAGAGTCCTGTAAACTTCCTACCACAGATGTACGGTGAGGCTGTGCATGCACAGCAACCTAAAAGGTGAGCTCCAAAAAAGCAGCCAAGAAATTAGTTCTTTGTAGACTCTGACTGTTAACATTCAGGGGACTGGCACTAAAGACACTCTTAATCTTGGCTTGTAGGTTATTGTGCATGTTAAGACATGAAAGCCACACCTAAAAAGGCTGTGTGTCTTGTCCACACTATAAACCACACACTTTCTAGCTTACTGTTCTTTGTTCTAATAGGAAAAGTCTCTGATATTTTCTGCCAGTCAGTTGGAAAATGTCACTTTTCTTAGTTTAGAGTAAGTATAGAAAGAGAAAGAAAACCCGCAGAAGTCAGGTCTTCTAAAGGAACATGTTATTTTCTTCTGACATAAAGGTAGATAAATGATGGTTTTAGCTCTCAAAGAACTCCTAGGCTAGCGGGCAAATGGGGTAAATAATTCACCTGTGTTAGAAGAAAGGTAAGCGTTAAAGTGCTTTAGAGAAACCCAGCAGTTACTCCCAACACCTACAGATGAGGAACAACTTTATGAAGGAAATTAGGTTACAGTTGGTTTTAAAAGAGAGAGATTCCAAACAGAATTGTGTCATTATGGATAGAGAGGGAGAAGTGTTAAAAAAAGAAGTACCAAAAAAATTAGCAAGTGGTGAGTTTTGCACAACATCGTGAATGCGCTAAATGCCACTAATGGTAAATTTTTTGTGTTTTAGACAAAGGAAAAAAAATAAAAATTTTGGACACCTGGTGGCTCAGTTGGTTAAGCTTCCCAACTCTTGATCTCAGGCTTTGATCTCAGGCAGTTCGTGGCTTCAAGCCCCATGTTGGGCTCCGCACTAGGCATGAAGCCTACTTTAAAAAAAAAAAAAGGCAATATAATGGATATTGGGTTACTGTTAAGAATTTTCACATAAGTTGATACTTGATTACCTTAACAACCATACCACAGATACTAATGCCACTGTTTTATAGAGAAATAAATTTAGTCTTTGGGAGGCCAGAACACTTGCTCACGATCCAGTAGTTAGTTAACTTGACTTAAATCCTTGGCCTCCTGATTGCGTGTGATACCCTAATGCCAAATTGTGGCCAGCCTTAAGTGCCATGCTAAAGAGACTGGTTCATAGTCTGCATCTGGTGGAGAACCATTGAAGGGCTTAGAACACAGGAGTGTCTTGAACATAACCCCATTTCAGCAGGATTCATAGGTTTTATACACAGTCACACCAGTAAACACACGCTCTTGTAAGTGATGCAGAGGAAAAGTACAGGCTACCATTTGAGAGTGTATCAGGGCATTTGATTTCTCCTCGGGTTGAGGGAAGGCCTTTCTGAGGAAGTAACATTTAAGATAAGACTTACAAGATGAATAGGATTTATCCATGGAAAGGACAGGGGAATGGATGTTCCAGATAAGAAAAATTGCCTTTTGAAATCCCCGAGGTGAGAAGGAGTTTGATGGTCTTGAGGACTGAAACAAGGTCAGTGTAGTTGAAGTACAGTGAGCAGGAAAGGGGCATGAAGAGGAGGCTGGAGGGGGATGCAGGCCAGATTTCCAGGCTCTTCCTAAAAAATGTTTATATTCTTCTAAAGCGAGTAGGAAGCTACTGGGTTTTAACAAGAGGGAAGAATACCAGATTTGTGTTTTAGAAACTTGTGACTAACTGATTGTTCTGAGCGCTAACCTCTATGAAGATTGGATTAGACGCATACCGGGAGTGTGGATACTGATAGGATGCTGTTGTACTCCAGGCAGCGGATGGTGACGGCCTGGACGAAATGATGCCAGTGTGGGTGGGAGAAGTGAATAGATTGCAAATACATGTATACTGCGTTCTGTTAATATCCGGGATTCAAGTCAATTGTAGGAGAGTCTTCACCGGTTGAGGTCTCCATTGTTGATAGGCCAGGCGGAGGCCCTCCAGAGCTGAGAGCCACCAATTTATTCCTGACAATATCCACATAACCCCCATATACTATAGGGATTTGTGCAGATTTCCAAATGATGATAATAGTAGTGACCCTAGAAGTCACCCACATGTAGGCCTGTGAAGAATCTTACCCCTCAGAGTGGCTGACTCTTCTCAGCTGGATTGGGATCCTGAGTCACAAAGATGGTTAAAGGCTTGGGAAGTCAGAAGGGAAAAAGAAATGTGATTTCTTAAGCTTTCTGCCAGTCCTTGTTGGCTGTTTCCCATTCAGCAGAGCAGTGAGAACATCGGAGGTTGAGGTTTGACAGTGCTTTGAATAGTCTTTAAATGCAGTGCCAGCAGGAGAAGCATTCTCTAAATAAAAATAGATACAGGCACAGGGCATCTGGGTGGCTCAGTCGGTTAAGTGTCTGACTTTGGCTCAGGTCATGATCTCACAGTTGGTGAGTTCGAGCCTCGCTTCGGGCACTGTGCTGACAGCTCAGAGCCTAGAGCCTGCTTCAGATTCCGTGTCTCCCTCTCTCTCTGCCCCTCCCCTGCTTGTGCGGTCTCTCTTTCTCAGAAACAAACAGTAAAAAAAAAAAATAGATACAAGCATTGGGGTCTTTTTTTTATGAGATATGAATAGACACTTCTCCAAAGAGGACATTCAGATGGCCAACAGACACATGAAACGATGCTCAAAGTCACTCATCATCAGGGAAACACAAATCAAAACCACACTGAGATACTACCTTACACCGGTTCGAGTGGCTAAAATGAATAAATCAGGAAACTATAGATGCTGGCGAGGATGTAGAGAAGCAGGCACCCTCCTACACTGTTGGTGGGAATGCAAACTGGTGCAGCCGCTCTGGAAAACGGTGTGGAGGTTCCTCAAAAAAATGAAAATAGAGCTACCCTATGACCCAGCAATAGCACTGCTAGGAATCTACGCAAGAGACACAGGAATGCTGATGCATAGGGGCACGTGTACCCCAATGTTCATAGCAGCACTTTCGACAATAGCCAAATCATGGAAACAGACCAAGTGCCCATCAACTGACGAATGGATAAAGAGGTTGTGGTACATATATACAATGGACTACTACATGGCAATGAGAAAAAATGAAATCTGGCCATGTGTAGCAACATGGATGGAACTAGAGGGTATTATGTTAAGTGAAATAAGTCAGTCAGAAAAAGACAGATACCATATGTTTCCACGAATAGGTGGACTTTGTGAGACTAAGCAAAAACCAGGAGGAGGGGAAGAGGGGAAAGGAAAAAAAGACACAGAGAGGGAGGGAGATAAAACATAAGAGACTCTCAAAGACTAAGAACAAACTGAGGGTGAGGGGAATGAGGTAGCGGGGAGAGGGGGTGACGGGCATTAAAGAGGGCACGTGTTGGGATGAACACTGGGTGTTATATGTAAACCAATTTGAAAATAAACTATTATAAAAAAAAGATATTTCAAATATACAAGAATAGATGATATAATGAACACTCATGTCCACCATCTGGCTGTGCCAAACCTTAACATCGTGTGCTATTTGTTCAGTTACTTCATTTTGCAGAAAGTATTCTGATGAACCCAGCTGAACACCTCCTCTCCTCTTTCCCCCACCCCGTGTACCACTCACCTTATTCCCAGGAGGTTACCGTAATGAACAGTGTTTTTAGTGTGTATATTTTTTGTATTTTTACAATTTATTTCTGTGTGCATAAACATATGTATTATTGTTTTACAATGTATACATTTAAACTAGATAAGTTAGTGAGATCATTCTGCAACTAATTTCACTCAGCTTTTGTATTGAGATTTTGACATATACTTCTAATTTATGTTTTATATATTTGCTACATGGTATTCTATTTTATAAAAAAATTATTCCCTTGTCAAGAGACATTTAGGGCTGTTTACGATATTTTGCTGTTGTAAATACTTCTGGAACACATTTTCCTTGCATAGATGAAGATTTTCCTTAAAGATTCTTTATTAGATATTTTTAAGTTCTCTAAAGTGTCTGAACCAATTTACATCACCATCATTTCTCCAACAGTGTGTACACGTTTCTGTCTTCTGTATCCTTGCCAGCATTTTGAAAGTTTTGCTTTTTGCATTTGGATCTTTGATCTGCTCGGATATATTTTTGTGTATGGTTATGAAGTTGAGATCCAATACATTTTTTTCAAATGAATAACCAATCTAGAACTGTTTAGTTGTGTTACTCTCTCTGTTTATATATCAAATTTCTACATATGTGTCAGTCTGCTTCTGGGCTTTCTGTCCTGTTTGTTTCTTCATCAGTTGCTTACTGTCTTAACTACGGTAGTATTGTAAGGTTTTACTGCGTAGGACAAGTTTCCTTCATCTCATTCTTCAAAATTGTCTTGGCTGTTCTTTCCTCTCTGCTATTTTGCATTTATTTAGAGATAAATTTGATGAACACTATGGAGATTTTTTTTAAATGTTATTTATTTTGAGAGAGAGAGAGAGTGTGCGCACACAAGCCGAGGAGGGACAAAGAGAGGGGGAGAGAATCCCAAGCAGGCAATTTAGGGTTCAGTCTCATGAACTATGAGTTCATAACCTGAGCTGAAATCAAGAATTGGAAGCTTAAGTGACTGAGCCACCCAGGTGTCCTGAGATTTTTATTGTATTGAATGTGTAGATTAATAGGGGGAAAATATTGACCTTATTTTGAGTCTTCCAATCCATGAACATGTCTACTTCTTCATTAATTCATGTCTTTGAATATACCCTCTGATGTTGCTTTGTAATTTCTCCAGAGAAGTTTTCCTGTGTTTAAAGCCTTTTTTCCTTAGAGATCTTTTAGTTTTTAGTGCTACTAAATGTGATTTTTTTCTACTACATTTCTGTTATTCCTAGAGTGGTAATGCTGTTGATTTTTTTTAATATTGACTTTATATCTGACAGCATTGCTGAACTCTTACTCTAAAAGCATTTGTGTCATTTGTATCTTCTATATAAACAATTAAATTACCTATAAATAAGGGCATTTTAAACTAACCATTTCCAGTTCTTATACCACATACTTTCTCTGCTGAAGTTTTAGTGCTTATTTTAAAAGAACCCACGATCATCCATAAACCTCTAAGCCTTTCTCCTGTCAGCAGTTATCACAGTGAAATATATTTGATTAGTTTCTATCTCAATACCTTTCCTCTAGGTATTTATTTAACTGAAAATTTGTTTATTTTCATCCTTATAATCTATCTTTTCTCCAGTAAAGAGTGTCTCTTTATTGTAGTATATCCGAATAGGGATATCCAGTAAAACTTTGGATTGTGAGTAACTTATTCTGTGAGTATTCCAACAAGACAAACTTTCTAATAACTTTTAACTCGATAAGTAAGCAATGTCCTGCAATATGAGTAGTACGTGATGCCAGATGTCACATGGTCACAACTGAGCCAGTGGTTCTTGAAATTTGCTTTGATATACAAGTGCTTGATCACAGTCATATTTCCGGAACGAATTAATGCTCACAAACCAAGGTTTTGCTGTATTTGTATAGATACTCAGACTAGATTTTAAATCAGATGACTAATAAAACTCTCAGCCATTATTTCTTCCATGGCTTCTAGATCATGCCTTCCATTTACTTCTGTTGGAATTCTATTAGATGAACATTGGAGCTTCTCTGTCTATACTTCTTTTTAAAACTCTCTGTTTTCATATTCTTTACCTCTAGTTCTGGTCTTTGTTTGGGGGAGTTCTCTAGGACTCCCGTGCAGCCTCCTTTTGTTATATGCATCCGTAAGTTTATATCTCCTGTTCATTTCAGTCATTAATTTTTTTCAGAATTTCTAATTTTTATTTTATATGTACCAGATGTTATTTCACTTCATTTCTATTGTTTTATAATTTCTTGCCCCTTTTTGTGGCTGTTACATCTTTTTTCTCTTTATTCGTAATAGATATATGTGTGAAAACCTTTGTTAGATTGTTTTTTAAAATGTTTCCTGAACTTTATTCATGTACTAATTACTGTTGGCAGTTTTTCTAAGCCATTTTTCTTTTGTCTTTTGGAATTTCAGTCTGTAAACTTGGACTGGGAGGTGGTTTTTGTCCATGTATCATTTGCATCTGTTCCTTGTTCTCCAGTTCTCTGCTCCTTCCTCCTAGGAGTTTTCCAGCCCAGCTCAGCCTAAACTAACACAGGCCCTGGCTTTATGTCTCCCCATCTTGCTTGGAGCACTTTCACTGCAATATGTTTGAAGCATCGTGAGGATTAAAGTATGATTTCACTTAACCTGATCTGACCCAGAAGTCTATAAAGCTAAGTTTTTGTAGTAGTGAGTTACGAGTGGTAATTGTTGGTTGTACTTCATCAGGGACTCTAGATCCAGAACATGGGAGGCTGCCATGATGGGGCTTGTTCTACACCTTTCTGCTCAGCCTCCAGAGACTTTCCCTATTCTGAGATTCTTTTGCTGGTCTTTAGTTTTCTTACTCCTTTCCCCTGTGTTATGTTATTGTACTCTTCTATCCCACCTCTGCTTCATTAAGAAATTTCGCTCGAGCATGACGTGACTTAGAGATTTTTGACAATTTTATATTTATTTTTTAATATTTATTTACTTATTTTGAGAGAGAGGGAGAGAGAGAATCCCATGCAGGCTCTGCGCTGTCAGCCCAGAGCCCAGCAGAGGGCTAGATCTCACAAACCATGAGATCCTGACCTGAGCTTGACGCTTAACCAGCTGAGCCACCCAGGCACCCCAAGAGACCTTTGACAATTTTTAAAAGTTGGGCTGTCAAGGGTGAAAAACACAGCTGAAGTGTATCCCTCTAATGTCCTCCTTTCTGGAAACTTGGATTGGCCTGCTTGCAGTCAGAGTCGGTTTCTACTGCAAACAGCCTCACAGGTCATTGAAATGGTCAGGACTTTTGAGAGCCACAGGAGCTTGTGTTCCAGGTAGAGACTGTCCTGAGCTCTTTCACATTTTTCTGTGCTCATCTTGGTTTGTTCTGCTTTTCCTTTCAGGATTTTCGTTATACAGACATCTTGTTGCAAGTGTTTCCATTACGTTCCTTTTCCACTCTGTGCTTTGGTGCCCATAGAATCTGAAATAGCAGGAAAATGACAGTCAACCTTCTGGAACCAGTAGTTTCTACAAAGCTCTCTGATCCCAAGTAAACCATAGATCCAGAGGTTAAAAGGACTGCTTATTTAAGGTACTCACTGCTCAGTCCATCCCACTGCCAAGGTTGGAGACATGATCTGGTCTCATTACCTATGAAGTAGCCCTTAGTAAAAGTGAGGTTCTTCAACCAGTCTTAACTTTAGGAACAAAATTGGTCATTTTTTTCTTTAAACGAAGTACAGCAGACTTCAGAATCAGTGTTGACATTACATTGCATTTAATACTATTAAAATATTCTTAGGAAGAAACACACTTTTCTGCCTTTTCTCTCTTTAGAGCTTATAATTTCTGGGGTTTCAAAGATGTATGTACCTAGAAACTTTTGAATGTAACCGTCTGGGGATTAAAGGGCTGTATCGAAGGAAAATGTCCTTATAAAACTCTATAGTCTTGGGAAGCTCTTAGTTTGGTGAGTTTTATTAGAAAAGGAAAATAAGACATCTACATACTTTTAAAAAATTATATTCTGAATTTGCTTTTAAATAAAATTCTAAATTCTAAAGTAGAAGAAATAAAACCATAGAACTTGTAGATGCTGTCGTGGTAGAACATCTGCATGACCTTGGTGTAGGTTTCCTCGGATACAATAAACACTGATGATAAAAGAAACAGTTGATAAAGTCGACTTCATTAAAATGAAAAACTTATAGGGGCACCTGGGTGGCTCAGTCGATTGGGTGTCCAATTTCCGCTCAGGTCATGATCTCACAGCTCCATGAGTTCAAGCCCCATATAGGGCTCTGTGCTGACAGCTCAGAGCCTGGAGCCTGTTTCAGATACTGTCTCTCTCTCTCCCTCTCTCCCTCTCTCCCTCTCTCCCTCTCTCCCTCTCTCCCTCTCTCCCTCTCTCCCTCTCTCCCTCTCTCCCTCTCTCCCTCTCTCCCTCTCTCCCTCTCTCCCTCTCTCTCTCTCTCCCTCTCCCTCTCCCTCTCCCTCTCCCTCTCTCTCCCCCTCCCCTGATTTGTTCTCATTCTCTCTCTCTCAAAAATAAACATTAAAAAATGTAAAAATAGAAACTTCTATTCAACAAAGGGCACTATTAAATATATGTTACTGGCTGGGAGAAGATACTGGTAGCGTGAAAGATTTGAACAGATGCTTAACAAGATAGAGGAATGGCCAATAAGTACGCACATGAAAGAGTTCTCAACATCACTGATTACTAGGGGATTTAAACCATAAGGAGGTCCCAGTTCCAGTTCTAGGTATTGTTGCCCTAAATGAAACTGAAAACCTATGTCCACAAAAGGAATTGTACAAGAATGTTTATAGCAGCGCTGTATTCATGCAGGTCTCAAAATGGAAACATCCTAGGGGTCCGTCAACAGAAAAAACACATGGTCTCATCAAATAAGTTAGAGATAGACACAAGAACCTCTACTGTCTAATTCCTTTTTGTTTGTTTGTTTGTTTTTAGTTTATTTTATTTATTTTGAGAGAGAGCGCGTGCATGAGCATGAGTTGGGGACGGGCAGAGAGGGAGAGAAAAATCCCAAGCAGACTCCACGCTGTCAGCACAGAGCCCTACAGGGGCTCAAACTCTCAAACTGTGAGATCATGACCTGAGCCAAAATCAAGAGTCAGACGCGTAACCGACTGAGCCACCCAGGTGCCCCTGTATGATTCCGTTCTTACAAAACTCAGAATTAGGCAAAACCAAGCTATGATGATAGAAGACAGATTAAAGGAATAGTGCTTGCTCAGTTGGTGATTAACTGGATAGGGGCATGAGGAAAATTTCTCAAATGATAGGGAATATTCTCTGTCTTGGTGGGATGTAGGTTACATGGTCGAAACTGATTAAACAATGCACTTCAATTTGTATAACAAAATCTCTTCTAGAAGATTGATTCAGAATGAAAGACGAATAGGAAATAGTGGACTAAAATGCACTACTTGTATGTGGAAAAGAATTTGAATATATAAAGACCTCTATATATCAGTAATAAAAAGACAAACTTTCAAAAATGGGCATATATGAAAAGTTCATTGGATTTTATCTTTAAACATGGCATTAATGTATAAGACCAGTTTGTTGTATCTTTTGTTTAAATGATAGATGTTTGGAATTCAGAATGCTAGTCACTCCTTCTTTGGTGCATTACCAACTAAGTGAGAAGAGCCACTTTAATGGGGAACCTGACTGGCTCAGTCAGTGGAGTGTGCGACTCTTGATCTCAGGGTTGTAAGTCCTAGCCCAAAGTTGGGTGTAGAGATTACTTAAAAATACTGGCAAATTATCATCGTTCCCCAATACAAATCTTTGAGAGAGGATTAGAGAACAGGATTTAGCTCTTCCCACTTGATATCCCGAATCCAGATCCTGACCTCATTTACCCTGTACAGATATATATTTTAAATGTTTTTTTTTTTAAAGTTTATTTTTGAGAGAGAAGGCATGCGTTCAAGTGGGGAAAGGGCAGAGAGAGAGGGAGAGAGAGAATCCCAAGCAGGCTCCACATGGTCAGCACAGAGCCTGACGTGGGGCCCAATACCATGAACGTGCGATCGTGATCTGAGACGAGATCAAGACACTTACCTGACTGAGCCACCAGGTGTTCCTATCCAGTATGCTTAGCGAGTAGGCAGTTATATTAGAAACAAAATATGGTGAGCCTTCTAATTAAAAACAGTCTCCCAAAGAATGTCATATATCAGTAATCAGATTAGATTCTTCTCCATATTGAGGGTTGACTGGGTAGGAAAAGATAGGAGAGGGGGAGGGGAGGGGTCAAAGGCAGTTCCCCTGTGGTGGATACCTTGTTTCACTCAGATGGTTTTGATCAAGGCCCTGTCTGGAAGACCTAAATGGGTATTTTTTTCTGGGAGTAGTCTGAGAAAGCTTGTTCAAGTGACTTTTACTGTCCGGATTCCATTCAGGGACACTGAAGGCCATTGGGATAAGCAGACTTCCTGGAGGCTAGCCCATCCCCCAGACCTAGACAAGGTGGCTTCTGCACCGCGCACCTCCCCCCACCTCCCCCCACCTCCCCATGTCCTTACTTGAGAGAATCCTGGATCCTTGGGTTAGGAGTCCAGCCAGCCTGTGAAGAAAAGTTGGTCTTGTGGTATCCTCTGTGAATGACTTATTTGTTGGGTTTTTTTCCTAAACCTTGTTTCAGTGGCATGACTAAGGAATTGTGCAAATGTGACCCTACAGGACTTTGAGGACTTGGAGTTAGGCTTTAGTAGGCCTGCGTGCATTAGGGGGATGGCCAAGAGCCCACTCCTCAGCTGGAGGCTGTGCTGCTGAAGATTGTGCGTGCGTGTGTGTCTCACACGCTTGTCATGGAAATGGATTCCTTGTACATGAGGACAGCTGTTATCACACCTTTTCTTTACCCTCTTAAATGTCAGTACGTACTTAGAAAAATCAGTGAGAAATTTTCAGCTCATTGTCAGGAAATAGAACTTTGGTATTTCTTCTGTATTGTATCAACAACTGCTCCATCACCCACTCACAACGAGTAGTTCAGTTACAAACAACTTGGCCACATAGTGTTATGGGAGAGTGATAAACCATTAGCATAGCCGGGTGAGCTTGCATTTCGGGGTGCTGTTAGGGCTAGAAGTAGATCTTCCTTGCTTTCATTTAGCCCGCTTTACTGCATGCTCAGAAGGCTAGTTACCTTGACCGCAGTTTTCCCCGCTTCAAGGACCAGGTGTCCCGTGTCATAGGCGGGAACTAGGCATATGTAGGTAGAAATCACTGTATCCCTCTCTTGTAGATGGGGGAATTGAGGGCAGAGATTCTTGGGCTCTTAAATTCCATCCCTGTATTCATGTCATACAATCCGTTTTAGGCCTTAGAATACTCCCTGACCCTCATGGGATTTCTTAGACGACCACACCCCCCCCCTTACCTTTCTCTTGACATTAGTATCAGCCCTTGCTTGTGAATTTTCTTTCAGCATGGCAGCAGGAATAATCTTCTGTCACTGTTGGGTAGAGACCATCTTTTCACTCCATTTCAAAAACATTTCTTTAGTTTCAGAATCGATTTTTCGATCTTATATCAAAAGCTCTAATGATTAAAAAAAAATCTTCCCAGTAATATTGTTTCCCTCAATATAATCAAGAATACCTTTAAATGCAGAAGTTAGAAAATGGTAAATAATTACAGCTGTTCCTGGAAGTTACTGTGTTCCATGGTAATTACAAGTTGTAATCTTTGGTTCTGTGTCCTTGACACTCCATCAAATTGTGTGTGGTTGTCTTGAACGTAATGTAGTTCATTCTTAGCAGAAAACCGCTATCGACTCACAGATTCAGCAGCAGAACCATGATGCTGATGTGGGAATGGGGATGTTTATCCCCTTTGTGTTGACAGAAGTCTGTTTTGGGGACGTCCCATGTGGGCTTTTCCCAAGAACATAAACATTTTATCAGAATGAAAGCCAGAGGCTTTCTTAGCAATTAGACAGGAGCCATGTTTGCTTGATGGTGGAGCAGGACAGCATGGGTTCTCCTCAGGTTAGATGCTTTACAGTGTTCTTCAGTCTCCTCTTTTTCTACTTTAAGTTCAAGCTCCTTTTCTTTGGTTCAGAGCTCTGAACTTGGATATTCAAAGTCTGTTTTTACTCCACCATTCCTAAGCAGTCCACCTTTGGGGTTGGGTCTCTGCAGGGTGAGAAAGATTGGCAGAAATATGAGACCGCTCGGCGGCTTAAGAAGTGCGTGGACAAGATCCGGAACCAGTATCGAGAAGACTGGAAGTCCAAAGAGATGAAAGTTCGGCAGAGAGCTGTAGCCTTGTACTTCATCGACAAGGTGAGCATCTTCCTGTTGCATTGCCTAACATGTTCAGCTTATCAAAGATCTGGGGCTCATTTACTCCTCCGGGCCCTGTGCTAAGTACTGGGGAAGCACCAGGCTCTGGTACAGTAAGGAAGGTAGAGATGAAGAGAGAGGCATGCAGAGTCTACTGCTATCTGAATCTGAAACTGAGTTTGCCAGAAATACTGTGGCATTTTCCAACTCTTTGACTATAAGCCACCAAAAAAATTTATTTTACATCACAGACCTAACACACATAAATATATCAGTGTTCGTGTATAACTGAAACAAAGGTTGCACAAAACGATGTTTAGCTTTCTACGAGGTGTGAATTCTAACATTTTAAGTTCTGTTTCTTGTTTTTAAAAAGGTAGTTCTAACCCTTAAAACTGGTTAAACCACTAATGTATCACAACTACAGTTTGAAAGACTGCTTTTAAAAAATTTTTTTATTACGTTTCTTTATTTTGAGAGAGAGACAGAGAGCGACCAGGGGAGGGGCAGAGAGGATCCCAAGTAGGCTCTGCACTGTCATTGCAAAGCCCGATGTGGGGCTCAGACTCATGAACTCTGAGCCAAAACCCAAGAGTTGGACGCTTTAACCAAGCAAGCCACCCAGGCACCCCAAAAGACCATGAGGAGATCAGTTTGTCAGTACCTTTTAGAAAATTTTAGTGTTTTCCCAGTTGTGCGCTGCTTAGCACAAATTCTGAGTTATCTCAAAAATAAGCAAAATTAAGAGACTCGCCTTTTGAGTCTGATTGCCCAGATTAGAGATACTTCTTTGTTTGCTGCTTTTAATTTTTTATTATTATTATTTTTTATAAACTGAAATGTATCTCTTTAAGCAATAAATGCTTGAGAGAGCCACTTTTTTTTTTTTTTTTTATGTTTATTTATTTTTGAGACAGAGCACAAGCAGGGGAGGGGCAGAGAGAGAGGGAGACATGGAATCTGAAGCAGGCTTCAGGCTCTGAGCTGCCAGCACAGAGCCCGATGCAGGGCTTCAACCCATGAACTAGGACATCATAACCTGAGTCGAAGTCGGATATTTAACCTACTGAGCCACCCAGGCACCCCTGTTGCTTCGTTTAAAAAAAAAAAAAAAAAAAGGTTCTTTCTTTCCTCCATCCCCATTTGAGAGAACAGAATAAAGAAGCTTGGTTTTCTGAGAAAAGATAATACTATTATGTTTCTCTATACTTCATTTTATTTGAGGAAGAAGCATTAGTGTAGACTCCAGAAGTTTCAGCCTTGCGGACTGATGCTCTGTCCCAAAGAGAATTGGGAGACTTATTTGGGTTTCCTGGAGATCCTAGGAGCTTCAAGTATTTTCATTCATTCATTCTCCGTTTATCCCCCTCCCTGGACAGCTTGCTCTGAGAGCAGGCAATGAGAAGGAAGAAGGAGAAACAGCAGACACTGTGGGTTGCTGTTCGCTTCGTGTGGAGCATATCAATCTGCACCCAGAGTTGGACGGTCAGGAGTACGTCGTAGAGTTTGACTTCCTCGGGAAGGATTCAATCAGATATTATAACAAAGTGCCCGTTGAGAAACGAGTAAGTTACTGTGGCCTGTGCTCCCTGGCCTGTTTTTTCTTTTTTTCTTTCAGTCGTTCAACAAGCAGTTATTCAGTCCTTTGTGTATGCTCTGTACTTTGGTTGGCCAGAAAAAAAATGGTCTGAAAGAGAGGAGAGAGGTGGTGTTGGTGTTCTACGTACCTCATTTTAGTCCCTGTCTTTCATCCCCTCCACCCCATGCCACCTTCCTGGGATTGGGGAGCCATGTCCTGTAGTAATATTCAACAGAGCATGCTGTAGAGAGTAGGTCCTTATGACAAACTTCAGCTTAAGATTTAACTCACCATGTTGTAATGATTCAACCACATTTTAGTATCCCCTGGTCATGTTGCACATTGTTACTTTCGTAGTTTTGCTCAACCTCTCACCAACTCCTGACTGTTGTCCCCAAATCTCTGAGCCCACAGCAGAAGACAGTACTGCCGCTCAGTGTTCTCCCCAAAGTACTGCACTTAAACCAAAGACCTGTGGGGTGCAGGGTCCCCATAATCCAGCCCTTTAACAGCCTGATGTCTAATCATATAATTAGACTTTGCTGGCTATGGCAGTGGTCTGTATTAAATGAGTCTAAAGAAACATGACAATTAAATGTAATACCTTCCCTTAGATTGGATTCCATACTGGGCAGGTAGAGGACGTCATTAGGTCAGCTGACCAAATTAGACCATGAACAGTAGACTGAAGTATGTATGCGTGTAAAATTTATGAAGTTGATGAGTACTGTGCGTATGTAAGGGAATCTCTCATCCTTAGGAAATTCTTGGAAATACCCTGAGGTGTTTAAAGGTAAAGGACTATAATACAAGTACCCATAAATGGTTCAGAAAAAATAGTTAACATGTATACATACACGTATATAGAGAGAAAGAAATGGGGCAGACGTGTGCTGTGTGAGTGGCAAATGGTGTATAAAATGTTCATGATGGGTGAATCTGGTAAAGGATGTGGCTGTTCCTTATGGTTTTTTATTTTCCAAGTTTTTGTAAGTTTGCAGTTATTTCCAGAGTAAAGGCTTTTCAAATAATAGGTTCTGCTATTTCTTTTAGGTTTTTAAGAATTTACAGCTATTTATGGAGAACAAACAGCCTGAGGATGATCTTTTTGATAGACTCAATGTGAGTAGACAGGGTACAGTGGGTTGAAGCAGGGGCCCCGCCAGAGCCACTCAAGCTCCTAAAGGAGAGGTTTGCCTAGGGGTGACTTGGACTCTGCCTTCAGTCTGTCCTGTGGCCTTGTACCCTATACACACTTCCTTCCTCGGGCACATAGTGAGTTCATGACCAAAGCCCTGAGACAGGTAGACAAACCCTGCCTTTTCTCCTCTTCTGGCTCTTCCAGAGTCTTCTCTTGCTGGATGTCCAGCCACCTCTGCTGAAGACCGAAGTCCTCTCCCTGATAGCTTATCATGCAAGATCTTAATAGGAGAGGACAAATTGGCTTTATTGGCCTGCTTCAGAGTAAAGTACTTCATAGGGAGGTATCATGCAAGCCTATATTTTGGAATTCTTTTCTCCTTTTTTCCTAACTTCCCACTGGCAAAGCAGGACACTTGACGAAGTTGAGATTGCACTGGCATAAATGTCCTAGAGCTTGCCAGTAGGGGCAGGGTGGTATGGCTTTTACCTAAATCCCAGTGTATTCTCTGTGCCTTGTCTCCTCCAGACTGGTATTCTAAATAAGCATCTTCAGGATCTCATGGAGGGCTTGACAGCCAAGGTGTTCCGTACATACAATGCCTCCATCACGTTACAGCAACAGCTGAAAGAACTCACAGCCCGTAAGTACTGCTCGGCCAAACAGGCCTGTACCCTTACTGGTACGTCCATTGCCCTCGCTCAGCTAGCGAAGTCCTAGATCCATTCGGCTTTTTCTCCTTAACATTGTGACTGGGAACTTTTCCTTCCAGATCTCTAATAGACAGCTGAGGCTTAGTTGTATAAACAGAAGGTCAGTGCTGTTTCCCCCTTCCTACCCCAGTTTCAAGATTTCTTCTCATGGAATGCTGACAGGAGCTTTTATCTGTTCTGAAGACGCCTACATTTTATGTTTCCTTCCCCTGAGGTTTCTGCCATTTCCCCCCCTTAAGAGTTGATAGTACTCTCCTAAAAACTAAGTGCAGAAGGTATAACCAAGATCCACAAGCTTCTTTTTCTCGAGCCCAGCCACTGCTAAATTTCCTCTGTCCTCCAGGAGTATGTCAAATGGCTTTAGAATATAAGCCAGAGAATCCCAAGAGGGTATTTTGGGGTGGGACAAAAGATGCCATGTGACATAAGTAAAATATCCTCAGGCAACACTTCTAATGTTTCTCTGTAAAACAGATACCACCTTAGGATTTTAAAAGATAAAGCTTGGGATCCTTTTGCCTTGCCATCCTCTACAGACCTTTTCTGTCCCAGTTCTACCTTTTCTTCAAACTACATTGGGTGGTGGGGAGGAGGAGCGGCCTTTGAGACAAGCTGATGACTGTTAACTCTCAGGTTTTGACCTTGTGTCTTAGGAACTTGATCATCGTAGTGAGATGAGGGCTGGAAGAATGAGGAAGAGGTGCTAGGAAGGCATGTGGTATATTCTCAGGTATACAAACTAATTCTTCTCTCATGTTTCTTTCTTCACAGCTGATGAGAACATCCCAGCAAAGATCTATCTTACAACCGTGCCAACCGAGCTGTTGCAATTCTTTGTAACCATCAGAGGGCACCACCCAAAACTTTTGAAAAGTCAATGATGAACCTGCAGTCTAAGGTAATGTGGATCTGAATGGTGGGGTTGGAAAATTAAGGAGCCGCATCTACTATAGGTAGATAATCTGCAGACGAGAGGCCTTCCAGGCTGGGGTAGGAGGAGGCCAGTTCTAGGTCTGTTCTGAAAGATAGGTCCATGCTAAAGATAAACAAATGGAAATATGATAGGAGTTATCCCTGATGAAGATAACTGAATATCAGGTACCTAGCGTTTAGAAAGTCTATTTCTGACTTCAGCTCGGGTCATGATCTTGTGGTTCGTGGGTGTGAGCCCCAAGTCGGGCTCTGGAGCGTGTTCTAGATTCGGTGTCTCCTTGTCTCTCTGCCCCTCCCCCATTAGCGCTCTGTCTCTCTCTCTCTCTTAGAAAATCTATATTCTGTGGACACAAGTCCTGCACTGGCCACTCTTCCTATTCTGAAAAGCTAAGTTTGATGTGTACCCTCTTTTGAAATATTACTGTCCTTATTATACGTAAGAATAATGGGTATAAAGAGAGTCTTCACAATTCCTTGCCACAACCCAGAAATACAACTATTTCTGAATTAGATTGTTTCAAATTAAAAAGATGACGAACAATGATATTTTACTTCCCCCTAATCCTAGCACAACTATTTTTATTTTTACACATTCCACATGAGTCATATTTTTATGTAGCTCATCATCAAACATCTGTTGAATTCTGGCCGTGTGCCAGAGTTGCTGCCCTAGAGGGAGAGGCTGACATGCAAACAAGTAGACGATGTTCCTCTTCCGTGTGCTTCTCTTCCCTCTGACTCTGGCACTGAGCTTTTAAGCCACAAGGCACTAAACATTTTGATGGTTAGTGTCTCTGTTAGCGATGGCTGCATAACTAATCCGTTCCAATGCACTAACTCTCAATGAGAATTGGCAGGTATTTCACTCTAGAATCTAGACACACGAGGTTGTTCCAAAGGACCGATTCCTTAAAATATATTGTGCTTCCTTTCCTTATTCATTTATTAAGTAAGATCTGAAGGTGGGTCTAATAATGACAAAATTTCAAGGACCGTAAATAATATATAAGCGATACGTTAAGATTTCTGCAACAATTCTAATGATCCGGAAATACCTGTACTATATTGGTGGTAAATATATCATAGGTACTATTGATATTACTATGGTTTGTTGCCCACATTCATAATTGAAGAAGAAATGATGAATTTCAATAGAGGTTAGTGAAATTACTAATTCACTAATTAATTGGTAATTCTTTTCCATCCACATTCACAGAATTTGGTACTAGGGCAAGTGGAGTTTAAAAACGACTGTTACAGGGGCTCCTGGGTGGCTCAGTTGGCTCTGTGTCTGACTTTGGCTCGGGTTATGATCTCAGGGTTCGGGGGTTCGAGCCCCGCACTGGGCTCTCTGATGTCGGCAGAGTCCACTTTGGATCTTCCCTCTCTCGCCCCACCAGATAGATAGATAGATAGATAGATAATAAATACTGCTTATCAAGTGAGGCTCTATACACATTTTCAGGTCCACGGGTTTTCCTCCTGTTGAAATTTCTTCAAGATAAATACCCAGTAGTAGTATCTGTGGGTCAAAAGATCTCCACAACCTACAGTTCATGCTACAGGTGCCATCTGGTTTTCCTAAACGGATGCACATATGCACAGTAAATGAATATATATCTCTAGCCTTCTCAAATCCTTAGACCATATGGTTGGCAGGCAAAGAACCCTACAGGCCATCCATCCTAGCAGCTCCCATTTCCTGCCACTCTGTTAAATGGTGGTCATGTGGAATCATCTACTCTCCCCTTGTTGTTATTCCAAGCCAGAAATAAAAAGCATGAATATTCAGGTGCTGTTTACCCAATTCAAGCTACCCGTCCCCCTGGAGCATGAGGAGGTATTTTGTTGATCTTACTCTGGAACCACTATTTGGGCAGCCCAGGCTGCCTGCCAGACGAGCCCTCCAAGCCCAGGAACCCTCTCCTGTGTGCCCACAGAGCAAACACACGCCCCTGTTTGCCAAGTGAATCAATGGAGTCTTTGATGCTTTGAGAGAATTTAAAACAGCCTGCCAATTTAGCATCCACAGAAATGGTTAAAAGATTGTGGTCTGTTAAATTTCTAGCCTAAGAAGAGTCTAGCTAGTGGTGTCTGATGCTTTTGTGTATAGAATCAATTCCTTCAGCCTGACTTTGGGCAACATGGATGTTGGAAGTAAGCCATTGATAGTAAAATACTTTTAATGATTCTCTCACAATGGTGGCCTCTGTTTCCAATCTTGGGCTATATGTGTATATCTAACAATTTTAGGCTGAGAGCAACAGCCCAATGTGTGTTGAATCAGGCAAGTATTTATTTACTCTGCAGAGGCTCCCTTGACCTCGTAGGTTACCAAAGGTAGTAGCACATCTGAGGTCTACCCCCACCCCCCCGCCAGCAGCATGAGCTCCCTGGTTTGGGCTTTAGTTTCCTGGTGTTGCCTGCTGCTGTCCTTAAGCAGGAACTAAGAACTTAGGTTTCCCAGAGGCCCGTCAAGGGTTCTATAAGCAAGAAAGGCTGGAATTGCTTGTTTCATCCTTTGTAGACTGGGATTCCATGATTTTATTTGGAAAAAGAGCTCCATAGCTAAAAATGTTTTCAGACCTCTGTTTTTGAGTGATAACTGTTTTAATTTCCTTCCAATCTCCGCTCCCTTTCCTTTAAAAAACAGAAGGCCAAAGCCAGACCATGCCATGTATAGGTTTGAACAGGCTGGCTGAGCTGTTTAGCTTCCTGGGTTCCCTTGCGTATTCTCTCCAGTGCATCCTTTTTTCCTGAGAAGCTGGCAGCTCCTTCCCAGAGTGCTGGCAGAATCCGAGGAATGAGCTGGGTTCAGTAGATGCAAGGATCCTGTCTCAGCTTCCTAAAGAGTTGTCTCCTGCAGGATTTGTATAACCTGGCACAAGATCCATTTAATAAACACCTTTCATCTGTAGCCCTCCTCCCAGGTGTCTAAAACCGAAGCACTATGTGATCAAAAGATTAGCACCCACATTCGCAGTCCTGGCTTGGTCTTTAACCTGACCTTCTGCATTAAGGGGGCAGATCCCGGGTCACTGCCTATAGAAGGACCACTTATTTCTTGAAGGGTCACTGAAGAACATAAATGGCTAAATAGCATTTGCACTCAGCAGTCCCTGTGTGTCTACTCTGTGCCTTCATGAAGCCACCCCAGGCATGGGGGGTGGGAGCTTTACGTGGCACACCACTGACAGAGGCAGCCTGCTTGGTGGAGACAGCTTCTAGGTTTCATGTCTGATGGAGCTCTTCTTTTTTCTCTCTGGGCTGATTTTATTCTTAAACCTTACTGCTCTTCCCCACCTAGATTGATGCCAAGAAGGAACAGCTAGCAGATGCCCGGAGAGACTTGAAAAGTGCTAAGGCTGATGCCAAGGTCCTAAAGGATGCAAAGACCAAGAAGTATGTACCTGGTTGTTGTGCAAAGCTGGGGCTTGGTTGAGAGAAAAGCAGGGGTAGTATCGGAAGCTCTTCTAGAGTTTCCAAGTGGTATCTTTTGGAAATCTCTCTATATATTTAGGGCTTTCCTGCTTTTGCTGCCCCTGCATGGCAGGGTGGGGTTGCAGTGTTTTTGTCCAGAAGCTAGGCCTGGTTCTTGATGACTTCCATTCTTCCAGGGTGGTAGAGTCAAAGAAGAAGGCTGTGCAAAGACTGGAGGAGCAGTTAATGAAGCTCGAAGTTCAGGCCACAGACCGAGAAGAAAATAAACAAATTGCTTTGGGAACCTCCAAACTCAATTATCTGGACCCAAGGATTACAGTGGCTTGGTAAGCATTGGGCCCTTCTTGAGTTCCTGCTGCTGGCTTGAGAAGGGAGTGGAGGGTTGAAGAGCATTGTTGGCCTTCACGTGCCATCCCTGCACCTCACACTTGAACTCCTTGGGGAAACCGTTGCCTTTCTGCTGTGTACACTACAAGTGCACTAGAACATCTTCAATGGCCCTAAATGGTCAGTATTGTTAATACTGCCTTGGAGCGTGTTTTTGTCTGTGAAAGGCAGTTGCAGCGTCTACCCCTGTGGAACTTTAGGACAAGAATGGGAACTCTTAGCCTTTATTAAAGGCAAAGTCTAAAAGGAGTCCATCTACCTACACTTGAACAAAACTTTTCTATAAATTTTTTTACAAGTGAAAGAAAAAAGGAACAAGCAGGAAAAAAAAAAGAATGCAGATCTGAGCAACCTACAGAAAGAGTTGGAAGGAGCTTATAACAAAGACCGATAAATTCTCTATTGCTGTGTCTCTTACCCCCCCCCCAGTCATAAAATGACATCCAAAATAAGTGACTTTTATTTTTTTTTGGAAGATTATTAATTAACGTGCATTTTTCTGAGCCTAACCTGCTCCCCTATGGGTCCAGGGTTCCACACAGCTCTTGTACCCCTTTTACTTTTTTGCCTTCCTGGGTGCTAGAGATTGGGTTAGCTTGAGGGGGGGCAGTATGCACAGTGTTTAAGAGCATGGACGCCAGAGCCAGTCAACTTGGGTTCACTTCTTAGCTCCATGCTCACTAGCTGCATGACAATGTAAGCAAGTTTCTCCACTCGCTGCCGTAGATTAGTACATCTGTAGTAGCATCTATTTTAGAGGTCACTCTCACAATTAAATGAGCACGTGATGCTGTGAGAATATGTCTGGCACCTTCTTAAAATTCATTCTCACCAGATGGACATGAAGGAAGCATATTCAGATCCCTGTCCTGGGTCTGGGCTGTCGCTCCCTGAGAGACTAATCCCCCTTTTTCTCCTTTGTGTGCAGGTGCAAGAAGTGGGGGGTCCCAATTGAGAAAATTTACAACAAAACCCAGAGGGAGAAGTTTGCATGGGCCATCGACATGGCTGATGAGGACTACGAGTTCTAGCCAGTCTCGAGGAGCGGGCAGGGTTCTGTGAAAAGGAACAGTGTGGTTTGGGGAAGATGGAAAAACTGTGAGCCTTGCTTACCCTCACACCTGAGGGAGAGAGGCGGCAAGTCTTAACAAACCAACATCTTTGCGAAAAGATAAACCTGGAGATATTATAAGGGAGAGCTGAGCCAGTTGTCCTATGGACAACTTATTTAAAAATATTTCAGATATCAAAATTCTAGCTGTATGATTTGTTTTGAATTTTGTTTTTATTTTCAAGAGAGCAAGTGGATGGGAATTTGTCAGAGTTCTGCCGGGCAAATTCACTGTTTCACTGAAGCATTTGGATTCTCTTAGCTACTGTATACGAAGTCCGATTATATTGGTGCGTTTTTACAGTTAGGGTTTTGCAATAACTTCTATATTTTAATAGAAATGAATTCCTAAACTCCCTCCCCTCTCCCCCCATTTCAGGAATTTAAAATTAAGTAGAACAAAAACCCAGCGCACCTGTTAGTGAGAATTGTCACTATCTATTGTCATGGGAATCAATTTTCATTAAACTTGAAGCAGTCGTGACATCGGCAGTGTTTTGGTTCAGACACCTGTTCACAGAAAAGCATGATGGGAAAATATTTCCTGACTTGAGTGTTCCTTTTTAAATGTGAATTTTTATTTCTTTTTAATTATTTTAAAATATTTAAACCTTTTTCTTGATCTTAAAGATCGTGTAGATTGGGGTTGGGGAGGGATGAGGGGTGAGTGAGTCTAAGGATAATGAAATAATCAGTGACTGAAACCATTTTCCCATCATCCTTTGTTCTGAGCATTCTCTGTACCCTTCAGATCTCCATCTTTTTCATTTTAAACCCCGTCTTTCACTTGAAAGATTTTATTGTGTAAAAAGTTCCACAAGTCAATAATTTAGAGGAAAATGAGTATTTGGTCCAAAAAAGGAAAAATAATCAAGAATTTAGGGCTTTTATTTTTTCTTTTGTAATTGTGTAAAAAATGGAAAAAAAAAACCATAAAAAGCAGAATTTTAATGTGAAGACATTTTTTGCTATAATCATTAGTTTTAGAGGCATTGTTAGTTTAGCGTGTGTGCAGAGTCCATTTCCCACATCTTTCCTCAAGTATCTTCTATTTTTATCATGAATTCCCTTTTAATCAACTGTAGGTTATTTAAAATAAATTCCTACAACTTAACGGAAATCTAGTGTCTGCCTCTTTGTTATGCAAGGTCCCCAACCCGGGGCTGTGTGGGATGTGGTCTCACTGCTCAGCTCTGCATTGGTGGCTCCCTCCCCCAGGGGCTGGGCCGGGCCTGGAAGGGGCTGTACCTGTCCTGCTGCCTTGGGTGTGGGTCAGAGGGGAGCCAAAGTCCATATCCTAAGATAAAAGGCCCAGGAAGTGAGGGAAGGTGCAAGAACTGAATTTGGAGCCTGGGGTAGGTAATGTTTATTGAGCAAGGTAAAGTGAATGTATTTGGGAGATGGACTTTCTAAGTGTTTCGGCCAGAAGCAGTCGGGAGCTTGTCTGGGTTTGCTTGTATGGCTAAACTTTACAGCCAGGATGGCAGGAATTCAGGGTCTAAGCCAGTTAGAAGACTAGATCCCAGACGCCCAGCTGTAGATTTCTCCTTGTGTTGACTGGTTAATTGGAAAAGCGTGGTCTGTGGCCATTCCTCAGGGCTCCTGTACCCACATTTGTAGGGTCCCTAAAAAAACTGTTCCTTCCTTATACTAGGCTACTGTTAAGTCTGGAATTTAGGGTGAAGAGAGAGCTTTCCTGGCCACCTGGAGCAGGAAGAAGGCCAGAGGTCCGAATTGGGCACTTAGCCATAGGCCCTCCAGCTTGCTGGGAGGAGAGCCATCTCCTGGATGGTCTCTCAGCTCCCTGGGGCTGGGGGCTGGGCTGGTGTTGGCCCCCTGCAGAGACCCCTGGAGGGTCCTCCGCAGCCTGCAGTTCATTGGTCAGTGGTAGCATTCACCCCAGGAATAAAGGAGGTTATATAGCCATCGGTGCTTTGGAGCAGATTACAACCAAGTAGTTTTTAATTGTGTGGTTTTGAGGGAGCTAAAACATTGAACATAAGGAATGGCAACACAGGCTCTTAAGACACCTGGTTGATAACACTATACTTTATGGCTCAGTGGTGAGTGATGAGAACTTGGGCCCAAGGTCTGGGACTGGAGCAGGGCCTGCCAAGGGAACAAACCTTGGTCCACACCTAGAAATGAGGGACAGGAGGCCTCACAGGCGTAAGATTTTACTCATGAGCAGCAACTTGTGCCTACCTTTCCCAGCAGGGATCTTCCTACAAGTCTTCTGAGGGCAGGTGCATGGCAACTAGCTCCTGGTCAAGAACAATTGTGAAGGGCACCCTTGGTGGTGGCAGGCCTGGGAGAGCAGAGGATGGGAAACTGACCTGGCCAGTAGGGATGAGGGAAGAGGCTGGACAGGTAGGTGAGGGCCAGATGTGAAAAGCCTTGAGAAATGCTTGAGCCTGGAGTCAGGAGAGAACACATCTCAATTATTCCTCCAGGAGATTTGGCTCCCTCCTCACACTTAAGCTTCGTGCAGGAACAGAGGCCCGATGGTGCAGGGTCCGAAAAACTCCCTCCTTTCAGGTTCTTCTGTGATGCTCACGTCCAGCTATAGGCAGAGCGGGATGGCTTCCACGTGCTATGCAAGCCAGGTGTCCAGGTGCTTGCTACCCAGCAGCTCCTCTGTCCAGCAAATCCACCTTGGGTCTGTGTCACATTTAAAAGAAAAAAACGGGGGTGCCTGGGTGGCTCAGTCGGTTGGGCATCTGACTTCAGCCCAGGTCACGATCTCAGAGTCCGTGGGTTCCAGCCCCGCGTCGGGCTCTGCGCTGGCAGCTCGGAGCCTGGAGCCTGCTTTGAATGCTGTCTCCCTCCCTCTCTGCCCCTCCCCCGCTCACACACTATCAAAAATAAAATAACATAAAAATAAATATTAAGAAAAAAAGGAAAAAGTTCACAACTCCCAGCTATTTCCCTCTCCCTCGTCATTTCCCTTTCCATTTCACATACGAGTGCCCAGAGCCAGTCATCCACACCATTGGGTCATCCCCCCCACCCACTGTAACCAGCTTCTGTCCCATCTTGCCCCCAATTCCTCCCTTCATTCTGACCACAATCGCCAACAAATGAGTGACCAATAGATGGGCTTGCACTTTGTATCTTAAGCTTTTTGTGGCCCCGGACATGAGACCACTCTTTGATTTAATAGCCCTATTGAAATATATTTTACCTATCATAAAAATCTACCTGTTTCAAGTGAAATTTTTGTACCTAGTATGGCCGTCACCATAAATCAGTTGTAGCATATCATCCTGCCCAGTAAGATCCCTCGTGCCTATTTAAAAGTTAATCCCCACTCCTGTCTCCAGCCTCCACTAAATCTACTTGCTCTATAAAGGTCTTTCCTGGACATCGCGCACAAATGGAATTGTACAGTACGTGTCCACTCCCCTCTCCAAGCACTTCTTTCCGGCTTCCACAATGGCGCTCTCTCCTGGTTTTACTCCGTCAAGCTGCTGCATCTTGGTTCCCCCCACCCCCCCCTCCCCCCCCCCCCCCGCACCACCTGACACCCCCACCCCACCCCCACCCCAGCTGCTGTGGCTGTCTCTCAGCCTGGCCAATTTCATTTGCATGTGAGGGTGACAACTCCAGACCTCTGTCTCCAGCCTAGACCCCTTTCCTGAGCTCCAGACCCATGCTGGAGCTGCGGGACAGGTCCCCAGGCTACTCAATCTCCCAATTTCTGGAATTCAGCTCAGTACCAACTACCCACGACCACTGACTGGGCTGTTTCACATCGCACTGAAAGGCACCTCCATCCACTCTGCCCCTCAGCCAGAGTCTAGGGGAGCTACCATCCTTCGCTCCTTTCTCTCACCTCCACATCTGGTAAACTACCAGCTGAAATCCCCT
Organism: Paguma larvata; assembly: GCA_030068075.1. Classification (NCBI taxonomy): domain Eukaryota; kingdom Metazoa; phylum Chordata; class Mammalia; order Carnivora; family Viverridae; genus Paguma; species Paguma larvata. The sequence continues at coordinate 30,851,941 of CM057844.1, forward strand.
CCTACATACCATATACACCAAATACAGGTAGTTTCCCCTCAGAAAACTTAAAAAAGGTGTTCTGAGAAAAGTGTTTACTTACATTTTGGTCTTTACAGAATCCCTCATATAATGGGATGCTCTCTCAACTTGTTTTGAACCAAAAAGCACTTTTTGGAGAAAACACATTACCCTGAAATGACCTCAGCCAAGCTAGTTTTGGACGATTCTAAGTAGTCCCCTGACAAAATCAGTAAACAAAGAGGCAAAGATATTTACCACAGACTTAGTAATTATTTCTCACAATCCCAAGTATTATGTATAAACAAGCCTCTTAAAGGTCACTTTAATAGCAGTACGGTATTGACTTTTTTAGGTGTGGTAGAGATCATATATATATATATATATATATATATGTGTGTGTGTGTGTGTGTGTATGTGTATATATATATATATATATATATATATATACATGAATTTTTTTAACAGTCTTTCAGAAAAACACTGAAATACAGATAACATTATAGAGCTAAGATTTGTGTCAAAATGATATGGAAGGGGTTAGTGGGTGGAGTTTGACATGAAACGAGAGTAGCCATCAGTTCATAATTGCACCTGGCTGATAGGTACAAGGAAGCTCACTATACTATCCTGTCTAAACTTACATACATTTGAAATTTTCCATAAAATTTTTAATGCAATACAGTAAGGAGTGCAGATCATTAATATATACCTATGGGAGAAATGAATCTGTTTTAATGTTATATACGAAAGATAATGGTGCTTAGATTAAAATTCCTGGTAATAGCGTAACATACTGATCCGAAAAGTATTCTCTCTGCAACAACATGAATGAGTCTCGAAAACATGCTGAACAGAGACCAAGGGTACATACTCCTCGATTCCAAATACACGAAATTCCAGAATATAGGTGCCACTCTTTGGTAGTGATGGGAAGTCGGGTTAGTGATTGCCGGGTGGGGGCAGCGCAGACGGACTACAGAGAGGCACAAGACACTTTGGGGTGATGGAAATGTTCCATATCTTGATCAGGTGGGGTTACAGGAGGGCATTCACTCATCAAGTCTCCCCAAACTTTACACTTAGAAAAATGGATGCATTTTTTAGTATGTAAGTTATTCCTCAGTAAAGCTGGTTTTTCAGAAGTGCTCTCAGCTGAGAGGGCAGTGAAGGTGATGTGCTTTCAGAAATTATATTAGATGAGGGGCGCCTGGGTGGCTCCGCCGGTTAAGCGTCCGACTTCGGCTCAGGTCATGATCTCACCGTCCCGAGTTCGGGTCCCGCATCAGGCTCTCTGCCGACAGCTCAGAGCCTGGAGCCTGCTTCAGATTCTGGGTCTCCCTCTCTGTCTCTACCCCTCCCCTGCTCATGCTCTGTCTCTCTCTCTCTCTCAAAAATAAATAAACATTAAAAAAGTTAAAAAAAAAAAAAGTTATATTAGATGAGTCCAAGTGGCCCCAGTGGTGGCAATTACATAGAAATCAAGGACTCGTAAAGAGTTGGAACATAAATTTATTACTGGACAGGCAAGAGTGGGAAAAATCAATATACTGTTTTAAATAATACACAATTTAAAATAACTGTATATATATACGTAGGGGCGCCTGGGTGACTCAGTCGCTTAACTGTCCAACTTGATTTCAGGTCATGATCTCACAGTTTGTGAGTTCGAGCCCCATGTCAGGCTCCACACTGATGATGCAGAGCCTGCTTAGAGCCTGCTTAGGACTCTTTCCCTCTCTTTCTGCTCCTCCCCCTGCTCTTTCTTAAACTGTTAAATTGAGCATTTGAATCGCGCATCCCTAAGGTTTATATTTTAGCTGCAAAGAACCACAAAATATCTGGAGTGCCCTTATTGCATAAACAAGTGGTTGCCTTATATTTGGAGCTGCCATATCTTCAGGCATATACATTGTCTCTCACTTGGCTCTACCCTCATAGCCACCAACAGGTGTCTCTTCTCAGTGCTCCAGGGGCCCTTACTTCTTGCACTGAATTGTTATCTGTTGACAAACATCTGTTGGCATTTCTTTACCCACAACTAGAGTGAGAACTTGGTCTGATTCATCTCTGCTGTTTTACTGCTATAAAGGAGCACCAGGAGAGTTTGTTAAAGAAAGGAAGAGAAAGCAGAAAGACAGAGGTCAGCCTGGGCTTGGGCCAGTGACTGGCAAGGGCTCTCCCTTTCTCTTACTTCAGGAAAGCAACTATGGTATCCCTGCCATCTCTCTGAAAAACGCACATCTGGAGCCCAGCCCTCCCACCTCAACATCCGGGACCTACTACAGGATCCCATCAGCGAAGGGGACACAGAACCTGCAGACAGAGCAGAGTCCTGGGAGTGGCTGGGCCAGGGCCCTGGTTTTGCCTGGAGTGATTAGAAAATACGAGGCTCTCGGGGCTGGGAGTTCACCCCAGGTACGGTGGGAAGCAGAAGAACATGACCTAAGAAGTGTGAGATCCAACGACTAAGTTGGAGCCATAGATCGATATTGGGACCAGAGGTCAAGAGCCTGAACTGCAGACTGTGGGGCGGAGCTCAGGGTCTATTGAGGTGAGTATTGAGTACCAGCTATATACTGAAGTACAGGTTAGCTGGCTCACAAACTCAGAGATGAGATGGGCTGATCAGATACCTAACATAAGAAACTACCAAGTAAAAATTTTAAAGAAAAGGATAAAGTTTTATTTGAGGAAACAAATAAGACTATAAGTCTATAACTCTGCCTACTTTCAATTGTGGAAGGGGCCTTCCTGAGTAATAGAAGGTATATTATATCTTCTATATTCATGCAAAGTCATTACAAGGAAGAAATGAAAACTGCATCAGCATTTGCCATTGATCTGTTGGGAACATTCTACACTAAATCAAGTGTCCATTTGAGAAACTTATAAATTTTTTTTTAATGCTGATTTTTGAGATAGAAAGAGACAGAGCGTGAGCGGGCTAGGGGTAGAGAGATGGACACACAGAATCCGAAGCAGGATCCAGGCTCTGAGCTGTCAGCACAGAGCCCAATGTGGGACTCGAACCCATGAACCATGAGATCATGACCTGAGCCGAAGTTGGACACTTCACCAACTGAGCCACGCAGGTGCCCCAAGAAACTTCTTTTATAATTTAACCCCAAGAAAATTTTTCTCCTTCAGGGAATCAGTTACCAGAATAAAAGGTTTTTCTTTGGCTACCAGGAAGCTCAGCCACATTGATTCTCAGTAACAGCAGTCGTGGTAACCCACACCAACCATATTATATTCCTCCTTCTCGTGCCACATTCCATTTCTACAGTGCAATAGTTTTGTCCTTTGTTTTAAATACTCTAAACTTTTTTAAAGGACCAGGAAGGAATATATTTGAGGTGGGCACACCGACGTGCCTCTCAGATTCTCCTTCAAGGAAGCACTTGTTGCCCCAACTGCTGGAGGACCTGTCAGACCTCAAAGATCACCTCAGTTGCAGAGCCATGTGACTGAGGCTGTGCTCTTCCCAGGGCTGACTGACGTGGGGCTATGAAGGTCCAGCCATTTCAAGCCAGTACCAGACGAAACAGCTCCCTGGGGGGCTGACTGAGGCTGTCATCAGGCCTGCATCACAGCTGAACTTCTCCCTGTGCCCCGTCCTGTTTCCTTCTCTCCCTTCCACAGTGTTGATCCCAAGAGCAGTCCCTAACAAACATGCTGCACACTAATCTCTGTCACAGAGTCCGCTTCCCAAAGAACCTAATCTGTGACACCATTTAACCAACTACAGATGCTCCCTGATCTATGACAGTCTGACTTACAATTTTTCATCTTAACGATGGTGCAAAGACGATATGCATTCAGTAGAAACCGTCCTTTGGATTTTGATCTTTCCCCGGCTAGCCACCTGCAGTATGATCCTCTCTCGTGATGCCGGGCAGCGGCCACGACTCCCAGTCAGCTGTGTGATCAAGGCCAACAACCACTCTGCGCCCGTACGGCCATGCTGTTTTTCACTTTCACTACAGTATTCAGTAAATTACAGGAGCCATTCAACACTTTAGTATAGGACAGGCTTTGTGTTAGATGATTGTGCCCAACTGTAGGCCCATGTGAGTGTTCTGGGCACACTGAAGGTAGGCTAGGCCAAGCTATGATGTTCTGGAGGTTAGGCACAGTAAATGCACTTACGGCTTACTATATTTTCAACTTATGATGGTTTTATTGGGCTGTAACCCCATCTTAAGTCAAGGAATATCTATAACTAAAAACAGAAAACACATCGGGTTGGGGGATTATGGAAAAGGGTGAGAACGCACAACAAAATAGTTCATACCTACGTGGGAGGCAACGTAGCATTGACTCTGCAGCCAGGTTGCCTGGGTTTGAATCCCCTCTCTGCCACCTCTCAGTTCTGTGTCCATAAGCATGTCTCTTCATCTCTCTGTGCGTCAGTGTTTTCACCTGTAAATTCAAGATAATAAGTACTCTTATTACCCAATATACAATGCTGTAATAAGTAAGGGAGGCAATGTGGTAAAGCAGTTATGGAGGACTTACTATATGCCAAGTGCTGCTCTAAGCGTTTCGATAAACACCTGTGAGATCAGGCGCACAAGGCCAGAGGGGCATCTGAGCTGGGACCCTTACCCAGAATCCAGGCACAGGTCTCCACAGGGACGGTGGAGACCTGGGCATGTTGAAGCAGGAGTCTGACAGAAATAGGCCTAAGCAGGGCTAGCCTGGGTGATGTCAGGGCGTGTGCCTTGTGTGGGTTCTGGGCTGCTCCCTCCAAGCCAGCGCAGCTGCACGCCTTGCCAGTAACACCCACGTACCCATATATATGCTGAGCTGGGGGAAGCCCAAACCAACCACACCCTCTGCATGCCCTGCTTTTCCTGAGTCTCTTTTGGTGGAGGGAGGTACCTGAGGCCTGGGATGCTGCTTCAGAACTCCCAGGAGGAAATGGGGCCTTGTTTTCTGATTAAGGGCCTGGCAGCAGACTGAAAACTTGAGCTCCTGTTGACAGAGATTTCTGGAGCCCCTGGGGGCCTGGCCCTGGAGGCAAAAGCAAAAGCAAGAAAGCATGGTCTGTGTGTTGGGAAGCTCTTGGAAAATGGAGAAACAGATTTTAAAAGTGTATCACAGGCTGCAGGCTGCCCAGGTCAGTACAGGAAGGAGGAGGGGGATGGGAGCGCTTAGGAGGGGGAGTCCTGGACATATGGACAAGATCAGATAAGCAGGGAGAGGCCCCGTCCAGTCAGTCCCCGCCTGTCTTCATCACCTCCCATGCTCCCCCTCACTTAGTAAACTCGAGCCTTCTTTCTATACCTACAGTCTTTAAGCTCCTTCTGGTCAGGGCCTTTATATATGATGTTATGTCACCTGCAAAGAACTTTCCTCCAACCCACCCCTAAGAGTTCAGCCGGCCATCTACTCACATCCTGTAGGCCTCTGCTGAGTCCTAGGGAGGCCTTCCTTTTCTACCAAGAGAGATCTAAAGGCCATGTTCCTTGTGTTTTATCTCCTAATCCTATGTGTTCCCTCCCCACCTCCCATCGCCATCACCACTGTCCCTAAATAACACCCCGTTTATCTGTTTAATGTCTGAATTCCTGGAGGGCTGGTGCTGGATTTCTTTTTCTTCCAACCCATGGCACCAAGGCCCGGCACGGCAGGGGGAGCACTACTTTAAGCCCAAATCAGCCCAAGCCATACTCTAGGAGCACTCACGTTCTGCGAAGTTCCCTGTGCTCAGGGCCTGCCAAGGCCAGAGCCTCCCCTCATCTGTCCTGACTGTCCAGCTAGCCTCTGTTGCCCACCAGGATGTACTAAGGCTCTCTTGTGAAGCAGACAACGTATTAAGTCAGACAGACCTGGGTTCAAGTTCTTACTTGTTTCTTACGTGGCCTTGGCGCAAGTTGTAGAACTTCCCTGAATCTCAGTTTCCTCATCAGTAAACTGGAGACAATAATCCTTGATGAGGGGGTAATCATGAGGATCAGGTGTAACCACAAGTGTAAGCCTAGGCCGGTACCTGGTCAACTTTAGCGCCCTCCCTCCCACTTTAAAGGGTGGGCACTAGGTGGCAGTCCATCTCAGCCACTACACCTCCCTTCAAGTGGCGGAAGCCTACAGAAGTCTGAACTTCATGCTGGATTCTCAGCTTGTTAGGGGCCGCACTTGAGAGAATTAAAACACAAACCCACACAAGTTACAACTGCACCAAGACAAAGTCAGAGGCAGCCCCAGGCACTAGTCACCACCCAGATGGGTAGGCTGTCTGAGCACACATATACTCACAAATTCCAGAAACCTGGATCTTTCTCTGGCACCAGCTGGGTGCTCTGCTGGGCCTCTCGCCTCTGAAGTTATCTTGCTTTGCCTGACTCAACATCTGTCGAACCGGCTCCACTGTGACCACAGGTGTCTTCAGTTTGTCTGTGACAGTGGTGGTGGGGGGCGGTGGGCACACTGCAGGCGCAAGTCTAGGGGAATGGTTTCAGGAAGATGGAGTGTGAATTATTCAAATAACCACTTAAAGGCTTTGTGGCTGGAGAATGGATAATGAAGAGAAGGTGGGGAGAGATGAAATGGGAGGGAAAGAAAGGGGCCAGACCACACAGGACCAGCTGGGACAGGAGAGAGTGTGGATTTTACCTGCAATGGGAAGTCACGGAGGGTTTGAGGCCAGAGGTAGAGGATCACAATTTAATTTCTTCTTAAAGACTGAAGCATGAAGAATAGATGCAGGCAAGACCAAGGAGGGTAAATATTCTGGATGAAAAAAGACGAACGTTGGGCTCGTGGGTGGAGTGGAGATATTCCACGTAAACAGGCCTTGCTAGATTGCTCGGTGGTCGCGGCACACAGAGGGCTCAAGGATACCTCCAAGGGTTTTGGCCCAAGCATCTTAGAAGAATTAGGGCCTTGTTCTGAGAAAGTGAAGACAGCGGGAAGAGCAGTTTGAGGAAGGACATGGAGCCGGCAGTAGGATGCTTGGGAGATAAAGATTTGGCTCTATGGGTGCCTGAGTCTGGGGGTGAAGCCATGAGAAAGGTCAGGTCGCCTTAGAAACTGGCTCAGGACCCAGCCCAGAGGAAGAGAAACTTCTGGGACTGAAAGGCACCGGCCTGAGAGGGAGGAGGAAAACGCGGGAATTCAGTCCACGATGACCAAAGCTCCGGAAAACATTTCCAAGAAGGGCTCGTGGAGGCAGTGCTCAACGTGGGGTGGGCAGTGGCTGATGAGTGGAGGGCGCAGAGATTTAGACCACTGGAGGCCACAGGTCTATCTAAAGGCCCTACAGGTGACGCTCAGGAGTGGGGGGCCTTCTCCGAAAGACCGGACCCTCGAAAGCCACACTGGCCATAGGGGCGGGGCAGACCTGAGTCTGGCCGTCGCAGGAGCGGCCTGCGGGCCAGCCCAGCGCGACCGAAGGGGAGGGGCGGGACAGGACTGCTGTCCATCAGAGACCGCCGGCCAATCCGCAGGAGGCTCCGCCCCCGGCCCGCCCCGGAGAGGGCGCGCAGAGGACCCGCCTCCGCCGCCGCCGCTGCCGCCGCCGCCGCCGCCGCCGCCGCGGGTGTGAGGCGGCCCGGCCTGGCCTGGCTGGCTCCCTCCGCCGGGCAGCCTGCCCAGGTAACCGGGTTTGGCCGGCGGGTCTGGGGGCGCTCTGCACCCTCACCTCTTCTTCTGGCCGCTGTGCGGGTAGTGCTTGGGGAGCGGGGCTGAGGAAACGGCTGCGGCTGGGCCTGTGCGGGACAGTGGGCTGGGCAGCCGCCTGTGCGTGTGAGACTGACTGACGGGCCGGCGCGGGGCTGCCGCGCGTGACGGGGCCGACCCGGCAGCGTGAGGAACCTCTGCAGGACTGCAGGACGAGCGGGTTGAGGGCGAGTAGCGCGCGCGCTCCCGCCTCCATTGCGCCCCGCGCCCCCGCCCGGGGCCTGTCCGGGGGTCGCGGGGCGCAGGCGCGGCGGGCTGGCGGGCGGAGGGTCCTCTCCACGGGCGCGCGGGCGCCTTTGTTCCCGGCGCGCGGGCCGGGGCGGAGCCTGCTGAGTCGCCCCGCCCCCTGCTCAGGCCCCGCCCCGTCTCCGCCCGCAGGAGCCGCCGCCGGGGCCCGCTCGCCGGCCGCCTCAGCCACAGCCGCCTGCTCCCGCCGGCCGGGCCTGCGCCGCCGCCGCCGCCTCCCCCCAATACCCCCAGTGCGGGAGCCATGGCGGGCGCCGCGTCCCCCTGCGCCAATGGCTGCGGGCCTGGCGCGCCCTCGGACGCCGAGGTGCTGCACCTCTGCCGCAGCCTCGAGGTGGGCACCGTCATGACTTTGTTCTACTCCAAGAAGTCGCAGCGGCCGGAGCGGAAGACCTTCCAGGTCAAGCTGGAGACGCGGCAGATCACGTGGAGCCGTGGCGCCGACAAGATCGAGGGGGCCAGTAAGTGCGCCCCCTCCCCGGGGTCCGCTACGCGCGGGGGCCGCGGGGGTCCGCGCCCGGGTCTCGCCCGCCGCGGCCCGCCGCAGGAGTGACTTGGATAAACTTTCGGGCCTTCCCCCACTCCCTCCGGGCCCCGCCCCCGCCCCCGCCTCGGCCCCTTTGGTCACCGGGGGCGGGGGGCATCCGGGTCCTCAGTCACCTGACAAGACACCCCCTCCCCCAGCCCGAGGGTGGGGGGAGTGTTCCGAGTGCTTGGCCCAGAGGCCTAAAAATCCTCGTGGGTCGGAGATCGGCGGGGTAGGGGTCAGGTTCTTCTTACCTCGGGGCGGCCACGGCGAGGGAAGCCAAGGCAGCGTCAGCCCACCCAGCCCCAGCCCCAGCCCCAGCCCCAGCCCCAGAACCTGGGGCCAGACCAGACGGTCACCGCCCACCACCTTTTTTCCCAAAAGAGAGACTTGGTGAAACTTTCAGGGCCTCCAGGCTGGGCTCCGTTTGCAAAGGAACCTTTGGGTTCCCTAAGTAGAAGTTAGGCAGATGTTGGGGTAGGGTTGGTTTTGGATCAGAGCCAGCGTTCCTCCTCTCTCTCTTGGGGAGAGGGTGGAAGGTGGTCCTGTTTCGTTTGGAAAGGCTGCGAGAAGGCAGTGGCTTCTTTCCCCCTGCTGCTGCTGCTTTTGTCCTGAAACTGAATTTTAGAGGTCTGCGTGGGTGGGCAGACACCCGAAGCCAGGGCAGGGACTCTTGGTAAAGGGGCCAGGCTCCTCTTGCCCTGGGAAGCACGTTCTCCAGAGCTCGGCCCAGAAAGGCCAGCCTCAGTGCCTTGGAGTCAGGTCCTTTTTTCAAGAGCGTGCAGCCAGTTTGGGGTCTAGCCCTTTGTGTACTGCGTCCTGTATTCCATGGCTGCAGAGAGCCGGGAGCGGCTTTTGGTTTCCTGCCTGTTTGCCTTCTCAGGCCTGAGCTTGGCTGCTTTGGGGCAGGTCTCAGTTGGGAGGAGGGAGTTGGGGGATTTTGAAAAACCCCACAGGTCTTTCCGTGTTACTCCACTTGGCGCCATGCCGCCATGCCTATGCTGTGGCCGGATGGGCGCCCAGCTCTGCCCTCCATCTCCCCACCTCCAAGTGTGAGAGTGTGTCTGCTACCCTAGGTTGTGGGTTGCGCCCTGCAAGGACTCTCCCCCCCAGAGACTGGTGTTAGAACCAGGTCCATGTCGGGGGGGGGGGGGCGGGGGGGGGTCAGGAAGTGACACCTCCACGGGAAGGTCCTACAGCCCTCCTTGGGTATGGTGTGCATGCGTGTAGATGGGCGAGGAGATTGGGAGGAAGGGAAGTCTTGTGGTGAGGCAGCCATCCTCAACTACAAACTCCAGATCTGATGCAGCTGCTGAACTTAGCAATGGCAGCTGCCTTCCTCTGTGCCTCCATCAGCCCAGTCTGTCATCACGAGAAAATTTTAGTGACTTGAGAGACTGGATTCCAAAGTGGAGGAAGGACAGATACTGCAGGGAGCTGAGATAGACTCTGGGCACAGTCCCTTCCTTGCTTTTCTGGTTCTCCCTCTGCTCTGCTGAATTGATGGCACTGGCTGGAGGTTCCTCGATAGAGGTTTCCTGGGTAACTAACACTTCAAATCATGTGTGTGACCAGCAGGCGGTAAGTGCAGCACACTGGTTGAAGGCAAGGCTGGATTTGAAGCCTATATATTCATGGTTTCCCTAGCCAGTTACTTGTCTTCTCTCAGCTTCGTTCTCTTCTCTGTAAAATGGGAGTGGTAATGTAGCCACTGTATATGGTTACTCTGGGGATCAAATGAGAAAATTGATGTAAACATCTTACAGTACTTGACACACTGTAAACGTTTAATAAGTGTGAGCTGTTTTTAATAATAACGATAGCATTAACAGTCTGCAACTGCCCTCCTTGGCCCTGGACTGGGAATGTTGAGGGAGGTGGAGCGTGGCTATAGGAGAGGGTGAGGTGTAGGAAGGGAGGAGGATGGGGACCAAGTTCACATTTCACTTAGATCACTACCCGGAAAAGGGGAGGAAATGGTTTTGTTTTGCTTCAGCTCCTCTCCTCACCCACCCACCTGTCATATAGAACAGTACATGACAGAGTAAAATTTATGGAGTAAATCTATGGAGGTTTGCACGTCTGGCTCCGGGGTGTGACTTTCTTACTTGTAAGTTGGGGCCTGAACAGAAGGGAGGGGTGTGAGGAGGGAATAGTCTAGTCTATGGTGTCCCCGATCTTTGGGGGCTGGTGGCAGGAATGCAGGGGACCCATGGCCCCAGCCCCCAAGGGTAGATAAGCTAGAGAAATACAGATTTAGTGATCTTACCAGCTGGGAGTGAAGGCAAAGACTGTAGAAGGAGCCCTGGCCTTTTGATTTTGGAGGCCCAGGGTGAAGGAGTCTGAGTAAAATATGCTAGTAGATGCTTGTGTAGACGTCACACTTTGTAAATGGAGCCTCTTGCTGAAACTCCCCAACTTCTGCCCATTCATGGACGCACTTTGTTGGTGAGTTCTGATCCCTGCAGCCCCCTCTGCAGACTCTGAGGAAGTTTGGGCTGCCAGCTGTGATCCCTGCCACCTGGCCTTTTTCTGCTGACTCTGCCAGGGCTTCCGTATAGTGCTTGTTGCCTGGCCAAGGAGAGAGGCACTTCTGCTACCTCCAGGGTGTCTGGACCTGAAGGAGGTGAAAACTGCACACCACTCATGCTTTAGGCCTCATTCTGACCCAACTCCATGCTCTCTCACTTTGCCACTTGTGAAAAGGGACTGGCATTTGCTGATTTTTAAGGTGGTAGTTTGGCTCAAAAGAGGGGTGGGGAAGTGCTTTGGGGCTGGTTGTCATGGTGATGTGACAGGAACCAGGTTGATGTTTGGTTTTTTATGTTGCAGATACTGACATAAATGAACACAAAGCAATTATAGACTTCCTGCTGAGTGCTACGGAGACTTCATCATATTTTCTTGGCCAATTTTCTCAAGGGTCCTGGGTATATGTGTGTGTGTCTGGAGTCCTATCCCATTTTACAGATGAGGAAATGGAAATACATGGAGTGAATTGTGCCCTGGAGTGATAGTGCTAGTATGTGACAGCCCCAGTTAGACCCAGCTCTCCAGTCATTGGCTAGCCATCCTAAGAGGGCTCTCAGCCCCAGGGCTGTGCTGACAGTGGGCCTCAGGTCCACTGTCCTAGTGGTCTCTGTTGCTCCTCTAAGGAGAAATTTTTGTGCCTAGACCTGCATTACAGACAGCCTCAGCCTCTCTCGGTTCTGGCTCCACACTTTTCCTTCTGGTGCCTTTCTGGGGTGAGCTGGTTCAGTCAAGGGTCATCGTAGGCACAATGGCCCATGTGAAGGTTCCACGGAAGGCTCTGAGTGGCAGCCATGCTCTTCTGTGGGACTTTTGGAGCCTCAGGCTTTTGTCTTTGATTTTTTCCTACTCTTCTAGATGCTAAGCCCCCGTAGATGGTGAATGAAAATAACAGGTCCTTGCCATCAGGAAAACTAAAACAGACAATGATAATTCCTAGTGGTACCTTCGATGGGGGGTTGGGGAGGAAGGGGTCAGTATGGTGGCAGAAGAAAGCAAATTGCCCAGACTAGGCCATCAGGCTCAGAGAGAAGGTGATATTGGGACCAATTATCTTGGGCTTGACCCCTGTGGCTGTTAGGTTGGTCAGGAGACAGACCACAAGGCCTGCTCTGAGGGCTGGGCCCGAGGTGCCTGAGGCGGGCAGGCCTGGTGTCATGGGGGTTTTCTTTGTACTGGCTGATTGCTCCCAGTGGGAAAGGGGCAAGAACACATGTCCGGATCTCCAGAGCTAGCCATCCCTGCCTGTGTGTTTCCTGTCTGACTGTAGTTTTTCCAGGGGAAGTCAGACCTCTTAGTGTTTCCTCAGTGCCCCACGCTTGCCCTGATGTGTGGGTTTCCAGACCAGCCCTGCCAGGCCCTCTGTCCAGCTGGGGCTCGCTCTTTCCTGTGAACTTAGGAAAGGGCCTGCTTCACAGATGACTGGAGAAGCTGAGCACACCCAGCACTGGGCCCCCCTCCAACACCACCAGCTGAGGAGAACCCTAGGAGACGTGGGGGTGCGGTAAGAGGAGGGGGAATGTCCTTCTGCACCTTGTAGACTGTTTTGTACGTGGCTCCCATGCTTCCCTGGGGGAACGTCTTTGAGAAAAGGATAGTAACAGGTGACCAGACTCTAGGCAGAGACGGTAAGGAATGGCCGCGAGCAGCCAGCAGTAATTGAGCCACAGGAACTGGAGGTTTGTGGCTGTGATCAGTCAGATCTGACTTTAAGACTCTCTCTGTGTGTGTACGTACATATGTATACAGATGCATAGGCTCGAGTCACTGGTTAGAGATCTTGGCTACTAACCTTTTTTGTGTAGCCTCTTAGAATGAGGAGCATTTATTTGTTTAATAAATATTGTTTAAACACCTCCTATTTGCCCAATGCTAGGCACTGAGGGTGAATAACACATGGACTGTGCCACTGAGGAACTCCCACACTCTTGGAAGAGACAGAACCGGGAACATGTAATTATAACCATGTGCGCTGTGTACCATAATAAAGGTCTACCAAGGGCTCTGGGTGCAGAGTAGCAAGTTTTGCTCAGTGAGCTGGGGTTGAGAGAGAGCTAGGGAACGCTTCCCAGGGGAGGTGACCTGTGAGCTGGGCCTTGACTGATTGAAGAACTTGCCTGTGCCCAAGGCTGAGGCACTGGGGATCCTTATGCGGGGGTCAGGTATGCCATTAGTGTGGTAGAGGAACGGCTGGGGCTGGTTGGGAGCAGTTCAGGGATGGCCACAGGGAGCCATGCTCATAGGTCACCCTCTGTCCCATAGGCTGTGGCTGTCAGCAGAGGCTGAAGCAGGGCTGACTTACATTTTATCTGGGAGAAGCTGAGGGAAACCAGTGGAGCTACTGCTGTTCGCAGGAGAGAGCTGATGAGCAGGGGCAAGACTTCCTTGCGGAGGCAGGTCAGGCGCACAGCAGTGGTAGACGGGAGAGGTCTGGGTCTGGAGGGATGAGCTAGTAGGGCATAGTAGGGTAGCATTTGGGTTCCGAACTCTCCTTACTTAGGTTGTGTAACTAACTTGCTCTGTGACCTCGAGCATATGACTCTCTCTCTGGAGTCACTGTCTACAAAAGGGGGTTATAGTAACAAGCTGCATCTGACTTGTAAGGGTCTTGTAAACATTTGAAGAGAGTCTTCATAAAATGTTTCACATGGTGTGTGGCACAGTGGGTGTTCTGACAAGGAGGAATATGAGGGTTAAGTTCCCCAGGAGGACCTAGTAGCAGAAGGGAGCAAATGTACCTCTTGTATTGAGGGTGCTTTGGTTTGGAGACATGGAGGCCTGCCCATTCTCTCTCCCTCTCTCTCCCTCTCTCTCCCTCTCTCTCCCTCTCTCTCCCTCTCTCTCCCTCTCTCTCCCTCTCTCTCCCTCTCTCTCCCTCTCTCTCCCTCTCTCTCCCTCTCTCTCCCTCTCTCTCCCTCTCTCTCCCTCTCTCTCCCTCTCTCTCCCTCTCTCTCCCTCTCTCCCTCTCTCCCTCTCCCTCTCTCTCCCTCTCCTTCTCTCTCCTTCTCTCTCCTTCTCTCTCCTTCTCTCTCCCTCTCTCTCCCTCTCTCTCTCTCTCCCTCCCTCTCCTCTCTCTCCCTCTCCCTCTCTCCCTCTCTCCCTCTCTCCCTCTCTCCCTCTCTCCCTCTCCCTCTCTCTCCCTTCCTCTCCCTCCCTCTCTCTCCCTCCCTCTCCCTCCCTCTCCCTCTCTCTCCCTCCCTCTCCCTCCCTCTCCCTCTCTCTCCAAGCTCTCAGCAGCCCTGATGTTGTCAAGGCTCTTTCCTGCTGCCAACTTTTGCAAGGTGACAGGGCAGTTGGCTGAAAGCAGCTGCTTTGGTATCATATTGGCCTATTTCTGTGTGCCTAGAGAAATGGTATCTGAGCACACTGATTGGGGACCCCTGTTTTCTAGGAAGTGCTTTAATGCTACCACCTCAATATAATAGGGCCTGTCTCTGCCTCTGCTGTCACTGTTCCTGTAAGTCTTCGTTAAGTTGTGGCATCTCTTCCCGTTCTGTGCCTTTTCCTCTTCTATGGCTTCAAAGAGGTCAGAGATGAATAAGTTGGAGGGAGGAAGTGAGGCCTAATGTCACAAAGGTCTGACGTCAGGGGATAGGAGACTTTCTTCTCCCTCTGTATTTCCTTAAAACTAGAGAAGTCAGTGGGGACTTTGAGGAGAGTCCTGGGAGAAATGGGGGTGGGACAGGAGGAGGGGAAGGTGCTGGTGCTCTGTGCAAAGTGCTCTGTTCAGAGAAGCATGGTGCCTGTGCTTCCCTAGAGGGAACTCTGAGAATGATACAGTAACAGATGACAAGACTCTAGGCAGAGCCAAGGATGTTGAGGGGCCTTGAGCAGCCGTTGGTAATTGGGCTCCATATGACCGAAGATTTGTGGCTCAAATCAGACGTGGGTTCGACTCTCAGCTCTTCCTGTGACCTTGGGTAGGTTACTTTAGCCTATATGAAATGGATTTTTAGCTGTAAAAGTCACTTCCTCATAGAGCCGTATATTAGTAATAGTTAATAAAGTCACGTATGAGAGTAAGAGATTTTATGTGAAAGTGCTCTGCCTAGCATTTGGCATTGTGGGCACTTAATAAGTATTTGTTTCCTTTGCTTTCGCCTTAACTAACTACAGAACGCGAGTTCTTTCCACCACCAAGCATGGCCACTGGTGGCTGCTCTGACAGCCTGGGCTACAAATCTGTTTCCTTCTTGTTTTCTTTGTTCCTTCCCTGAGTTTGTGCACGGAGGACTGGGGCATGAGGAAAATTGGGTATTTCAGTAGTGCAGTACAGTTCATGGAGCATTTTCTCATCTGTGGTATTGTTTGCGTGCCGCCACAGCTCATGTATCGAGGGAAGGCAAGAATGGTTGGCCTTCTCTTACGGATGAGAAACCAGGGCCCTCAGGGTAAGGTCACACAGCAAGTTCATGGCAGTGCCAGGACCAGAGTGTAGGATCTCTGATTCCCACTACAATATTCAGTTTATTTTTCACTCTGGAGAAAATGACAAAAAGATAGACTATTTTGGAGGACCAGCGTGTTTTTTATGTGGACAGAGTGAGCTGATCCATTCTGCCCTCTGGTCAGATGTGCTGTTGGACCAGCCCAGGCTTCCAGCCATGGACGAACTGGACCCAGACCCTCCATCTAGATTATCTGCTGCTCATCTGGCCATGGCATCCCCATCAGGATGCTTTCCTCTCGGCCGGGGGTGAGGATAGCAGGTGATGTGAGGTGGGGAACAAAAAAGCCCTGCTCTGACTTGCTGTGACTGGCTCAGAACGACAGCTGCCTCCCAGCCTCTGCAGGGAGATGAGGGCCTGGGGCTCTGTGCTCGAGATACTCTGAGAAGGGCTTCTCCTTGCTGACAAGCTCAAGTGCATAGATTCATCCAGGTGTTCCTTCATTTACCTGCCTCGCTGGTGTGTGTTAGGCCTGCTAACCTGGAAGTGAGAACTGCCACCTCTGCCTTGTTCCCAGTGGTAGTAGATTTCTAGGCCAGTGTGTTTTATCACTATAGCTACTCTGTCCTTAAAACAGCAACAAAAAACCCCCAAACAGCAGCTTTCTTGGGCCTCTTGGGACACATTGAACAAGCAAGACACCACCGTGCTTCCCTGGCTTTGGACTCTGGCATTTGCTGATGTGCCAAGCACCATGGAGTCCAGTAATAAATGTAAAGGCTGAGGTAGGTACAGCCAGAAAGACAGAAAAGATAATTACAAGGTCTGGGGAGTGCTATGGAGGAAAGAAACCAGAGGCTGTTCTGTCAGTCAGGAGACGTGAGGGTGTGTTCTGATAATGAGTGACCCCAGATCTCAGTTGCAGACAACAAGTGAGGCTCATTTTTCACTTCTGCTATATGTGTGTGACCACGACAAGCCACTCCACTGGTTCCCAGAGAATGGCCTCAGTGGCTTGGGGTCAGCCTCCTGGTGGAGGGCCTGAACACTGGGCACACCAGGCTGGAGAGGGCTTCGGAAAACAGAGGCTGGGGAGGAACTCGTTTCTGTGGCTTGGTATGGACCCGGTAGTGGTGCGGGTGGCTGTTGGGGCAGATAGACTGCCACCTGTGTGGCCGGACTCTCTGCAGTAAGGTACCTTTGTGTTCAGACTTGGGGTACCATAGCTGTGCCGCTGCCTAATTGTTATCTCTCTGCTCTGGCCTCCTTGAGCTGCCCCTGAAGCTCTGATGTTGTGGCCGCAGCTTCCTGCTGTTGCCCCCGAGGTAGGGCCTCTCATTGCCTCCTCCCAGATGCTCCCAGACCTCTTTTTGCTAGATATGCTGGTGCCTCCACAGGGAGCCCTCAGGAGAGGGAGAGGAAGAGGAGAGGTAAAGAAGTGTGGGAAAGGGGTCTTCCGTGAATACTCTGGGGTCGGGGAGAAGAGGCAGTGGGGACATGGAGTTGGTTACTTTGGAGGAGGCTGTGGTCCCAGGAGATGGGGCTCTAAGAGTCCCTGCTTGCCATTTTCACTTAGCTGTTAACATTCTCCCCCCTTCCTTGTAACACTAGTTCCTTTCGAGGTGGTGCTTGGCTAGCCTTTAAGAGGCTGCAGTGGCTGTGTGCCCAGGCACAAGTACTAGCTCTCTCCCCCACTCATCACCTCCTAGGAACTGGGCCCATCTTGGGGGAAGCAGGGAGGGCTCCTTTTTATAGCCACATGTAGGCTTTGTGTATAGGCTCTGCTGCTTCCTTCCGGGCCCTTCCCGGTGTTGGCGGGTGGCCCTGGCTTCAGTAAGACTCAGGATGCAGAATAAATGGGCGGGGCTTTCTCCTGCAGAAGACTGGCATCTCCTTTGCTGAGCCCATGCCTGGCACAGAGGACGCTGGGGTTAACAAGCAAGTAAAGGAGGAGACTAGGTCCTTGATCCTGGGACACTTGGAATCTAGAATGCAGAAAGCCATGAAAGCCCAGAGCCTGCAAGAGACGTTTGTACCGAAGACATAGGCTGAACCCAAGGGTCCAGTCACAATCAGCTTCCTCTCTGTAGCAGCCCATCTTGCCCTTGTGGAGTTCCTCCTCCTGCTGGCCGGCATGCCAGCATTGGTTAGAGAATCTGTACAAAGGCTGTGAGGTGCCTGGGGGCAAGGCGTGGGCACGGTGAAGAGTGGGCGGTCTGACGGAAGCTCCAAGCCCTGGCAGTGAACACTGACCAGACTGGTGAGGGGCTGGGCCACGGCAAGTTTGACCACTTGTTTGTGTGAGATCTAATTCTAACTCAGTAGGGGTGGGCCGTTCACTTTGGGGTTGGCTTCCTGTTTTCTTGGACACCTGGGGATATGGCTGAGCTGAGGGAAGTGGTTGTTTAAGGGATGGCCCCAGGTCACAGTGTCCTTGGCTTGGCCTTGCCTGTGGGGGGAGTAGGGCATTGACCACACTGGGCCTTTGGCTGTGAAGCTGTGGGTGTGTGGTGGGTAAATTCTAACCCCATGAGATTGAGTGACTTTAGCCTCAGGCCCAAGAGTGTGGGTCTCAGTTCACAGAGTGACTAACCCTGGGAAGGAGAGGAGGAGCTGGCCACAGATTCAAAGGCTTTTCAGCCTGCTTGGGACAGGAAGTCAGCTGGGGGTGTTGGCAGTGGTGGGGCACGGGGGTGATGGATTCTCTGAGGGTCTGCAGACCACTGCCCCCCATTCCACCTGATTTTTCTCCAGCTCTTGGGAGGCAGCTTTCCTCTTCCTACGCTAGTCACTTCGTCTACCCGAAGAAGCAGTAATTGAGTATAACGTGCCTGTTGGCTTTTCTTGGGAGCGCTCAGCATATCCACCGAGGAGGTTAGAAAGGATAACTAAAATATGTCACTTTGTCCAGGATTTTATTACTCAGGGCCCTTGAGACCAGCAGTGAAATACAGAGAGTATCCCCTCCAGTGACAAGAGAATGCCTGGTGCCTGGACCGTTTCCACAAGGGCATCCTAGTCCCTGGCCTGAGAACTGGCCCACACTGGGAGGATGAGGCTCTGCAGGCTGGGGTGAGAAGCATCAAGGAGCCTGTTAGGGGAGGTGAGGCCAGAAGCTGTCTTAAGTGGGTAGAACTAGGATGTTAAAATCAGGAGGGGAAGGTCCCAAGGTAGCCATTCCTGTTGATAGGGGAGGCAACTTTGAAGAATCCTAGCTTGGCTTCCTGGGAGGTGGATCACCTTGGAGTGAGGTCAGAAGCTAGATCATGCATCAAGGCCTTGCCTGCCCAGAAAGTAAAAGGAGGACAAGAAGAGTGCCTTGGCTTGGTCTGGCGTGGCCCAGAGAGAGAGTGGCCAGATGCTGAGGAGAGGCTGGCTCTAAAATGGAGAGAGCCTAGTGGAGTGCTCAGAGGATGTCTTGGCGAGCAGGCCTTGCCTTCATGACTTCCTTCATTACTTAGCACATCTCCAACCTCCCGGTCAAGGTTGATTCTGCTGGGGACTTAAGGGCTGGCTCCATACCTCCCTCCCACCCTCCTTCCCCCAAGAGGGAATAGAGTGTGTGTGGTAACATGGAAACCAAAGAGGCAGGGAGCCAGGGCTGGCGTGGAGCTTCACAAGGAGCTCCGCTGGGGGGGCCACTGCTGTCGCCCTCCATCTGCCCTCCCACCTCAGCCTCTGTCGTTTGGATCTCCAGTCAGAAGCCCCTATTGTTTCCTTGGGGAAGGGAGCCCCCAGATTTTTCTGTTTTCTAAGGCATTCCATTTTCTGCTAGGCCCTGGGGCCTTAAAGTTGACAGGCATGATCTATGCCCTCAAGAAGCTCACACTCCATTAGAGAAAACAAAATATGCATAGGATTACCACTCATCTAAGTGATTGCTAAACATGGTTGTGATAATAAATAAAGCTAGTAGGGCTTGTCCAAGGATTAGGCTGCAGGTGTTGAGAGAAAAGGAGGTGCTAAGAATGGTTCTAAAGTTTCTAGTTCATGTATCTGTTGGGTGGGGATGCTGTTAGTTGACCCAAGAGGTGTGGCAGGAGGCCTGGGTTTTGGTGAGAGAAATGTTGAAGAGTGTTTTTGGGTTTGAGGGGTTAACTTTGAGTTGTTTTTGAGGTGAGCAGGTGGAAATGGCAGGTAGGTAGTTGGGTTTTTGAGGTGAGCAGGTGGAAATGGCAGGTAGGTAGTTGGACCAAAGGGTCTGAAGCTTAGAGGTGAGGACCGTGGTGTCTGTAAGAGGAGACACTGAAGTCTGTGGACATCGATGACGGAGAGAAGGTAGAACATTGGAAGAGGAGAGGACCTTGGCCTCGCCTTTGCGAAAGGCCAGTTTTTAACGTGGATAGGCCTGAAGCCCAAGAAGAAGAGGGAAACCCAGGGCAGAGGTTCAAGCAGGAGGGAGGCCTTGGTCGATGTTGTTGATTGCTTTGAGGGCCAGGAAAGAGGACGATGGAAAAGTTACTTAAACTCAGCGTTCTGGTTCTCCGGGTGGCCTGAATATACTAGGGGGAGCATTTCATTGGACTTTTGAGGTCCTGGACAGTTATGGGACCTGGCCCTCCTGGGCCCTTAGCTTCTTCCACAGCTGGGGCCTGGCAGACAAAGGCATCTAGAAAAAAACTTGGACAGCATCAGCCTGCAGGGGTGGCACAGGTCAGAGTTTACAGGCCTGGGGGGCTGACCCATGGGCTGTCTGGGGAGTTATTTAGGTCTGGGTAGGAAAGTCGGAGCAAGCCCTTGTCCACACTGCAGCTTTCTTTCCCCCCGTTGTGGCATTGAAGGCCAGTGTAGGCCTGCTGTTCCTTCCACCCCCAGCATCCAAACTGCTTCATTGACGCCTCGGCTTCCGTGATCCCCTCTGCCTGACACAGGCAGATCAGCACTCCAGACTGAGCCTTCAACGGAGCCAGTCTGAGAAGTCCCAAAGAGCACTGCTCACTTTCTCTGTGCCGTCAGCACCACAGACATCTCCCTGTTGTTCCATCTTTGCACGACCTCATAGTTATCTGCTTCCACATCTGTTTCCGCCATCAGCCAGGGGCTTTTCTGAAGGGCAGGAACTCAAGTGCCTTATTGATCTCTGTTTACCCAGGACCCAACTGAGGGCCTGATACTGAGTAGATAGGTGTCTAATACATGTTTGGTTAGACGATGGACTGAATGAATAAGCGTAATAGGCAACTGCTCAGCTCTCTCCCGGCTTTGAGTTCTCAGGGTGGGGCCTCCTTTCCCTTCCTTCCTTTGTGGCCTAGGCATGGTGTTCCCACCTCTGAAGTCGATGGGATTAGTCTAGCATCATAGGCAAGAGGCTGCCTGCCTGGGTGGTGTGAAGGCTACGGTGCCATGCAGAGGGTCCTAGTTCTGCCATGAACCACCATGCGACCAGGACAAGACCCTTTGGAACCTCCATTTTCTCATCGCTCCAAAGAGGAGATTCATCTAGAATCTAGACTCTTGATGATTCATGTGTTGGCAAGGATCCTTTACAGCTGTAACCTGAAACAGTTAGTACGTATGAGTTCAAGGCCCCATGTAGGAGGACCCCGCAGACCTCCATCCAGCTGTCCGAATGGCCTTTTCCTGTTTATCAAGGTGGGAGAGGGCCCAAACACCGAGTCAGGCCTGGCTGCCCTTCTCGGTCAGGTGTTTGGGGAGGAGTGACTGAAACCCCAGCCAGAAGCAGATGCTAAACTCTGCCCTGGTACATCTTGGACTCCCAAATTCAGCCAGGGTTTCCTTGTGTCGTGTATACCCTGGGAAGGGGCTGTGGCCTCTCTCCCCTGCTACTCTGGTTTAAAGGCAGCTGCTGCACAGGAATGGGAAGGAGGTAAGCCCCATCCTCACCTTTTCTTTGTTGAGCGACCCTCTGGCCCAAACTTTCCCAGCCCGGAACCTTGTCTGTAAAATGGAGGTAGATAGCTACCTGCTCCCACTTTTGACTTCCTCTCCGGTAGGAGCTGGGAGCTGCTTCTGACTTTCTGTTGGAAAGTAAGAGGGGGAAGGTCATAGCCTCAGAACAGAGGGAATTGGGGGGCCTGGTGGGGACTGTCCTTCCAGAGGCCTTGAGCAGCGTGGAGACTGCTGGCCCATTCCATACCCCCTGCTTCCAGCTGTGTCAGGTTCTTTCCCCGTCCGTGCCTAAGTTCTGTCCTTGCCTCCCCTCCATTCACCTCCATCCTTCCCCTTCAGAAGTCTGCAGGCTGCGAAAGCTGTATCTTCTAGCCCTTTTGTCTCTGGCTCCCTCTGAAGGGTGCTCTGGGCTGCAGTGTGCCCTTGGGGCACTTGTGTGGGGGGAACATGTGTAGGGGTGACAGAGGTAGGAGGAATTGGCCACAGAGCAGTTGCTTCCCCTCGTGGCTTCCTTTCTCCATCTCGGCATCCTCTCTGAAAGAAAAAGGCTCTGTTCTGTGTTCCCTTTCTCTGTATGTAGTTTCTTTAGAGGGTGGTGAAAGAGGTGGCTCACTTTAGGGGTTGGGGGCAACAGGGAATGGCCCATTTGTGTACCCCAGGCTGTACTTGAAGGGCTAATGATGAAGAGCATTTGCGGGGAAGATTTTCTTTTTTTAAAAATTTTATTAAAAAAAACTTTTTTTTTTTTTTAGCATTTATTTATTTTTGAGAGACATAGAGACAGAGTATGAGCAGGGGAAGGGCAGAGAGAGAGGGAGATACAGAATCTGAAGCAGGCTCCAGGCTCTGAGCCGGCAGCACAGAGCCTGACGCAGGGCTCGAACTCACAGACTGTGAGATCATGACCTGAGCCGAAGTCGGCCGCTTGACCGACTGAGCCACCCAGGCGCCCCTAAAGATTTTATTTTAAGTGATCTCTACAGTCAGTGTGGGGCTTGAACTTACAACCCTGAGATCAAGAGTCTCATGTTGTCCTGATGAGCCAGGTGCTCCATTTAGGGGAAATGCTCTTCCAGACTTGCTCTTCCGAATCACCTGGTGGCCTTGGCTTGGAGCCAAGGAGGGCAGGGTGCTCAGGGAACCCTGCTTTTTCTGTTCCTCAAAGCTCCATTGGCTTTCTGTGGTTCCCATCAGCTACAGCAGCCTTTGCATAGGGACTTCCCAGTATTTCCAGATTGCACTGGCCCCCAGGGGCCATGTCTCTCTGACCCCTTCCCAATTGTGACTGCTCCTTTTTTCTATCCCCATAGTAAACCTCACCAACTTCTGCATTTGCATATTTGTTGCCACTCCTCTACCTTTGTTGTCCCCCTGCACCACCTTTTCCAGGAAGCCATCCCGGATACCATCTTTGAGCGTCTGTGGTCTTCGCTGCCTTTGTTAGATAATGAGCTCTGGAGTCTAACTAACTCATGTGTTCATCCTTGCTGTAAACATTAGGCCTCCAGGACCTAGGTTTTGGGAATGGAGAGAAGAGTCAAATGTAGCTTCTTCTTTGGGGAGCTAGCTCGCAGCCAGAGACCTAGGTACCTGGAAGCATTAGACAGTGTGACAAGAGTGGCGGAGCACCGGGTATGCCGCTGGACTGGCCCGATGGAGAGAAGGTGGGCCTGGCCTGTGCAGAGGCTTGGAGGGAGGAAGGTGGGCTGAGAGCTGGTGGGCTGGGCTCCTTGCAGTTTGCTGCCTTGATTGGACGTGGCCCCTTTAGAGGAGGGGTGGGCTTTCCCCAGCTTCCCGCAGCACTCTCTGCAGGGCTGGGCACACAGGCCCGGAGGAGAGCTGGAAGTCCACATCCCACGGGTGAGGGTAATGAAAACCCCTAGACCTGCCCAGATAACATTCATTTACCTCTTTCAAGCTCTCTAGATTTGGAAAAACAGACAAACAAAAACTTTCATGTTTATCATGAGTTGTAATTGTTTTAAGTTACAGAATGTGTGTGTGTGTATATATAATTCCGTATGAGTAATTTTTGCAGTTACATCAGTTAGCTTACTTTGTAAAAGGAAAATGCTCTCAAGAAAAGTATTTTACTGAAAGCTTGTTTGAAATCCAGAAATTTGTGATATGGGCCACTTCCTTCTGGTTTTTTGTCGTGCTGGTGGTGGTGTTCTTGGCCATATGTTCATCATTTGCGGGGGGGGGGGTTAATTTTCTGTATGTCCTCCTGTCTCTTTCTGGTGAGATCACTTTGGTGTCTCTTATTGACATCTCATAGTGACCCAATGAAGAGGGGCCAGGAGTGGGGATCCCATTTTGCAGGTGAGGAAAATGAGGCCCAGAGGTGGGGCTGTGCCTCCCACCAGCCTTGTCAGTGTTTAGTGCTTATGGTCCTTCTCTGTACAGCCTCCTCGCCTGATGGGTGGTTAATTGGCCACTGGGTTTGGAGGACCTCTGTCTTTGTAGAGCTGTTTGGAAGGTGACTTCACTGGTGGCATGGGATGCTAGGATACTGGTTCCTGACCAAGAATCTTGGGTCTGATTTAGATTGGATTTGATGCTGGGCTCCCTTCTCTCTGTCCCAGGGCCTGCCATGGTTTGAGTGGAATCTGCTGTGGCTCTGGATTGGCTGGGTCTCCTGAGTCATACTCATTAAGATACCCTGATAAAGGCTTGGTGCCCCACCCTTGCCATACCCTGTCTCTTCCCTGGGGTTCCTGTTGTCCCGGGACTCTGCCTGGTCTACAGGAATGCTGCCTCTGTGCATGTCCCTGCTGTGGCTGTCCTGATGCAGGGGGCAGGAGGAGGGCTGGTGGGACACTTGAGGCGCTTTTTGGCCGTTAAGCACAACTCCCTGCCCTCCCCTCCCCATGCTCCCAGGTCCTGGGAGGGTCTCTATCCCTGCCCTTCCTGTTCCACTGCAGTTCTGACCCAGATGGCTGGGGTGGCTCGGCCTCTCCTTCCCCCCAACTAAGGCAGAGGCCATGCCTGTCCCAGGAAGTCTCCTCCCCTGACGGCAGTCCCTAGGGGACCAGTCCTGGCTCTCTTAGGAAAGGAGACCCTTCTGTGTTTGTCTGGGAGGCAGGAGAATGGGAAGTGGGGTTGGGAGGTGACACAGGATATGACTTTTAAGATTGTAGTAGAGCATCTCACCAGGCATCATGTCCTTTTCAGCCTGCTGTTGGCTTGATGCACTTGGAAGTCATCAGGACCAGGCTGGCACTTCCTTATGTGGGGGAAGTACAAGGGATCAAGTGTGGCCAAGTGGGAGCTGAGGAGACTTGGACACTGGCCTGGAGCTGCTCTATGCCTACCTGGTTCCTGTCTTAGGCAGTAGCCCATTCTGCCTCCAGCTTGGTGTCTGGGGAATGTGCCCAGGAGCACAGGGCAGGCCAGTTCTCCTGGGCCTGCTGGTGCTGTGTGTCGGGTGTGTGTGTGTGTGTGTGTGTGTGTGTGTGTGTGCGCACTCACGCACCCACGCCAGGCTCCATAATTCCTGGCCCCAGTCTTTCATCTGACCCTCTAGCTGCCTGCCAAGCAGTAGGCACGCCGTGGACTACTTCTAATGATGGGCAGGCAGCTGAGAGGAAGTGCCCAGGCTGTGGAGCATGCAGGCCCTGGCCTAGATGCATTCGTGTGTGTGAGGTTGTGTGCCTTTGTGAGAGGTGTGGGAGGGAATGACAGCAGCTCTGCACCGGAAAAGTGTGCTGGTTTCTGTTTGAAAGGGCAGAGGTTGTGGTTATTTTGCAGTTTCTGATCTGGGCATTTCCCCTGTTCAACTCCTCCTTCCATCCTTGGAAACTATCTTCTCTCAGGCTGGGTTTTTGTGACTCAGTTCCCCCCACCCTCCCTGTTTCTACCTGAGTGTAACTCTCTGTTTCTAACCACCCCCCCCCCCATTTTGTGGCCCCTTCCCCCACCCATGTGCCTGTTTTTTTCATTTGTTCGTTCAGTCCTTCAGCAGGCCTGGCCTGGGGGGAGATGAGAAATGTTCTCTCTCTCTCTCTCTCTCTCACACACACACACACACACACACACACACACAGACACACAGACACACTGCCCTGAGGAGTCATGGGTGTGATTACGGTAGGCCTCCGAGTTGGGTCTTTGGAGGGAGAGGATGGAGCCTGGGAGGTAGACAGTCCACTCTAGGGACTGGGACAAAGTGGGTGATAGGAAGCACTGGCCGTTCTTGCACTTGGTCCAGCTTAGTTTAGATGGAGCAGGAAAG
Organism: Paguma larvata; assembly: GCA_030068075.1. Taxonomy (NCBI): domain Eukaryota; kingdom Metazoa; phylum Chordata; class Mammalia; order Carnivora; family Viverridae; genus Paguma; species Paguma larvata. Next base: position 30,877,400 of record CM057844.1, read on the forward strand.
ATGAGAGGGAAGAAGCTGGGGGTGTAAATCACTGAGCCTCACCCTGGAGGGCCTTGAAGGCCAGAGAAGGAGCATGTTCTCCTCAGTGAGCAACCTTGGGAGGGATCAGAACAGTTACAAGGATTCAGAAAACTTAGGAAGGGTGGCTCATTGGTAAGGAGGACTTGGGGGCAGGGCAGGGCTTTCAGTTGAAGGCCTGCGAGGGGTTGATGAAGGCAAGAGAGTAGGAAGCCAGGTCCAGGTAGAACCAGTAATGCTATGATGGGGATAGCTGGGGTTGGGGCTAGAAGCAGTGCCTCTATTTCAAGTGGGATAGGTGGAGCTGGAAGGGTAGGAAGAGGGCCTGGGGATTTGGATGCCTTAGGGCATTCCAGCCAGGGCGGTATACAGTTGGGGCTGGGAGCGCTCTGGGGTGGACGCTAGTGTGCTAGAACTACTCCTGGTCCCAGATCTCCTGGGCCAGTCTGGGTTGAGAGCATTTGAAGGGGCTCTAGGGCCAGGGCCGTGCTCAGGGAGAGTCCTCTCTGGTGGCTAAGCCAGGCTTCTTCTGTTTGAAGAGCTCCTCCCTAAAGCTGTCTCTTTATCTGGCTTGGAAACTCTGCCCCCTGTCCAGGTCGCAGACAGCACTGGGGGGTCATATGGGTGTGTGGCTGGGGGCGGCCCTTCTCTGTGCTGCACAGTGCTAGGGCCCTCTCCAGGCCCGGGGTTAGAACCTGTGCCCCAAGCATACTTTGGCGAGGGAGCAGAGGGAGGGAGCCTGCATTGAATGAGCTCCTGGGTGTCACATACAGGGCTGGGCAGTTTTGGCTGTTAGGACTTTTGATCTTACCAGCACCCTCACTGTTCCTTGTTACCTGTGTTAACAGATGAAACAGTGGGCTCAGAGCAGTTGTCACTGGGCTGAGGTCACGCAGCTAATGGGAAGTAGAGCTGGGGTTCTGGTCCAGGCAGTCTGGTCCCAGAGTCCATGCATGTTTTTTCTGCCATCCTGTTTTCTAGAGAAATTCAGTCAAGCCCTTGGCTTTGTATATGGTAAAACTGAGACTGGAAGAAGTTAAATGAGTAACTCAGCATCATCTCCCTTATTAGCGGCTGAGGCAGGTCATCTGCCATTCAGGCCCCTGTGCTTCCCTGATCTGTACTGTATGAGGCCCGGGGAGCCCATGCAGTCCCTTTGACAGCCAGGAAGGGGACACATCCCTTTGGATACCCACTGCCAGGCCTCTTGCTGAGACCTGCTTGGGCATGTCTCTGGGTGGTGCGCCATTTCAGGGGTGCATCACGGTCTCCTGGGCCTGATCTCTCATTTCTCCCATGGATCCTGAGGCACATTGGGGTCTACCTAGCCCTACCCTGGGACTTTACAATTTGGTTTGTGTTCTGCGTGTCAGGAATTGGTCCTCAAAGGACAGCCTTCGTCACCATTTCTCTTTCTAGAATCCAGCTTTGTTCCAGGTCAGAGTGACCTGCCTGCATTCTCAGCAAGGGAAGGTACACAGAATGGGGCTGTCTGCACCCCCAGACAGCTCAGCTTTTAGTAGAGGCCTGTCCTTAGGCTTAGCCCGGCTCTCTTTTACCACCTAGTGGGACTGTGAGTATTCCTGGCTCTGCCCCTGGACAGGGTGTCTCTCTTCGTTGCCCTTCCCTGAGGGAGAGTGTGGGAATGAGTGAAGAAACCAAGCTGCCCTCATTTTGGTGTGGACTTGGAGACCCCAGCCTGATCTAGGCCTCTTTTCTGCCTTTCTAGTTGACATTCGAGAAATCAAGGAGATCCGCCCAGGGAAGACCTCACGGGATTTTGATCGCTACCAAGAGGACCCTGCTTTCCGAACAGATCAGTCACACTGCTTTGTCATACTCTATGGGATGGAATTCCGCCTGAAGACCCTGAGCCTGCAAGGTAGGAGTCAAGGGTCTGGAGGAGGTAGGGGTAGTTGAGAGGGAAATGTCGACTTGTTCCTGGCTCAGCAGGAAGTGTGTGTCAGTTCAGCTATTTATCTTGATCACAGCTACATCCGAGGATGAAGTGAACATGTGGATCAAGGGGTTAACCTGGCTGATGGAGGATACATTGCAGGCGGCCACACCTCTGCAGATCGAGAGGTAAGAACCACCCCTGACATGGTTAGGGGTGGGGCATTAGGTTCTAGGGAGCAGAGGCAGGGACACAGGCCTTTGTGAGCCCAGACACTGCCTACTGACTTACCCAGAACTAGTCTGGCTGGAGGAGTTGTTCTCACTTCAGGCTTCTCTCCCTCTAGGTGGCTGCGGAAGCAGTTCTACTCAGTGGATCGGAATCGTGAGGATCGGTAGGTATATAGCTGTAGCCCAGCAGGGGGGTTGGGACAGCCTGGGGAGGAGGGAGTGGTCGGCCATGCCAAGGCCTTGTCAAGTGTGTTGAAGGCAGAGGGGTGCCCTTTGGACTTGACAGCACAGAGGTTGTTGGCGACCTTGAGGAGTGGAGAAGGGGGTTCATGTCTCTGAGCAGCTGCCTGGAGTACCAGAGGGCCCGGGGCACCTGGCCGGCCTTTAGCAGAGCTGGGGGGCAGGCGAGTGGTTCTGGCACAAGTAACTTCCTGCAGAAAGCCTTCTGATGGCCTTGGTGCAGGCTGGTGAGAGAGGCCAGGGACTATAAGCTGTGTGCCCTGCTCCTGGGGACAGAGACAGGAAATGGAGAACTAGCTCTGGGTGCCTGCAGAAAGGGTCGGGCCTGTAGTGTGTGAGGGGGTGCCTCATGCCTTTGAAGCTATCATGTGACTGAGGGGCCAAGGAGAGATGGAGGACAGAGATCAGGTCATGGTAGGGGCTTTTGACTGTTGCCAAGAAAGAGCTGGAAAACCACAGAGGGCTTTGAAGGGGGGCATCTGGTGACCTGAGTTGCACAGGAGGGTCCAGGGCAGGGCAGAGCTCGGTCAGGGAGCTGCTTCAGCATTCCAAGTGGAAGATCAGAGGGTTTGGGGTGGGGGGAGGAAGTGGTCAGATTTGGGCTCTAATGTTTGTTTGTTTTTTTTTAAGTATATTTATTTATTTTGAGAGAGGGAGAGAGAGAATCCCAAGCAAGCTCCATGCTGTTAGCAGCAGAGCCCAGTGTGGCCTTGGTCTCAAAAACCCTGAGATCATGACCTGAGCTGAGATTAAGAGTTGGATGCTTACCTGACTGAGCCATCCAGGCGCCCCTGGGCTCTGCTGTATTTTGAAGATAGAACCCAGTAGAATTTCCTAACAGGGGTTTTGGAGTACAAAAAAAAGAGGAGTCTAAGATAACAGTAAGCTTTTTGGCTGGAGCATCTGGAAAGGTAGAGTTTGGGGAGCTTACAGGTTCAGTTGGGGCATGTTAAGTTTTATGATGTCCAGGTAGAGCCACAGAGTTTGCAGGTGGGTAGAGTGAGTTTAAGGGAGACGTTGGGGCAGGAGATTTTATCTCAGGAGTATAGAGATGTTCCTTCCAAAAGCATGAGGCTGGAGATTGCCTTGGCAGGGGAGTGGGGGTGGGGGTAAGGATAGCACAAAAAGAGAAAAGGGCTAGTGAGGGCTAGCAGCTGATCCCAGGCCACTGGGACACTGGGGATTGGAGAGGTGAAGAGGTGCTAGCTAAGGAAAGTAGAAACTCTTGAGGTAAGAGGAAAACCCGGAGGGTGGAGTTTTGGAAGCCTGGGGAGGAGGGAGTGGTCGGCCATGCCAAGGCCTTGTCAAGTGTGTTGAAGGCAGAGAGGTACCCTTTGGACTTGACAGCACAGAGGTTGTCGGTGACCTTGAGGAGCGGAGAAGGGGGTTCAGGGAAGGGAAAGGAGTGTGGATGGCTCCTTCAAGGTGCTGCTGTGAAGGGGAGCAGAGACAGGGTGGTAGCTGGAGAGGTTAGCAGAGTCAATGATAATGGCAAAGAGTCCACAGAGGGAAAGCTTGGTGATGCAGTGAGTTTCCTAACCTGCAAAGCAAGGACCCTGACAGGTTCCCTTCTGGTGACTGGGGGGTCAGAGGAGCTGGTGCCTGCACAGAGCGAGCACTTGCTGGTACCAGCTAAAACCACTCAGGACAGAGCTGAATCCTGGGAGGCAGTTTTGCTGCTGCCTGCCAGGCTCTTGGGCAGGAGGAAGAGGGGAGAGCCTCTCTTTCCTCCATATTTTCCATTCTGCTGCCGGGACCCAGGACAGTGCCCGGTCACCAGCAGTGGTAGCTCACTGAGCAGGACCTCCCCTGTCCCCACCACCACCATCAGTGCCGGGTATTGAGGCGCAAACTCCCAGGATTCCAAGGTGACTGGTGAGGAATCACTGTTAAGCGGCCCCTCACAGGGAACGTGCGAGTGAGCTGTGCGGGGGTGGAGGTTTAGCAGGGGGAGGCTGCCTCCCTGTGTCCTGGGCGGGCCAGCCGCCCCTGGGAGAGCCTGGGGTGCCAGACCTACAGGCTCAAGTGCCTGATGCCTAAAGATTGGCTCTCCTCCCCGATGCCTGACCCACTTCCCTGGGCCTGTTTGCTCCTTTCTTATGAGAATCATGGCCTTTTTCCTTGCTCAGATGAGGAAACTGAGTCCCAGAGAAAGGAGAGGACTTCTCTTAGTCACCCCAAGGGTTCTGATTTAGTCTCCCCATCAGAAATGCAGGTTGAAGGGGAGTGCTTACCTGTCCAGCCCCAGGTGGACTCAGCCCATACGTCAGAGGTCACGAGAGGTTGGGTGACGCCACTGGGGATGTCTCTTTTTCCTCAGTATATCAGCCAAGGACCTGAAGAACATGCTGTCCCAGGTCAACTACCGGGTGCCCAACATGCGCTTTCTCCGAGAGCGTCTCACGGTAAGGAATTCCCAGGCCGTCCACAGGCAGGCAGTGGGGGCAGCCTGGGAGCCCCTCGCTGCGGGCCTGACCAGAGTCCTGTCCTGTGCCGTGCAGGACCTGGAGCAACGCAGCAGCGACATCACCTATGGGCAGTTTGCTCAGCTGTACCGCAGCCTCATGTACAGCGCCCAGAAGACGGTGCATGAGCCACCTGCCCTCCCACGGCCCCTGCCCCTGCTCTCCCGCCCCAGCCCCAGCCCTGCTTGCCTCCGCCCTGCTGCCCCACTTGCGGGCTTTTGGGTGCCATTTCTCCAGCGCTTCTCCTCTTGAGGCCTACCCCTGTCTGTTGCCCCAGCCTTTCTTCCTGAAAGCCCTTTTCCCACGTGGCCTCCCAGGGGCTCTCACTCTGACCAGGTTCTGTCTCCTGCAGATGGACCTCCCCTTCTTGGAAGCCAGTGCTCTGAGGTTTGGTTTGAAGTGGGGCGGTGGGGTTCTCCCCTGGTCCCTCCCAGGATAGGTGGGAGGCAGTGGGAGGGGGCGAGCCGTGCTGGCCTTTGGGGCAACTGTGCTGACCAGGAGCTGGGCTCTGCCTTCCAAGGGACCCCCCGCTGTCTGTGGGCTGTGCCAGCCAGCTGGCTGCCAGGGACTTCCCTTCTTCCCCACAGGGCAGGGGAGCGGCCGGAGCTCTGTCGCGTGTCCCTTCCTGAGTTCCAGCAGTTCCTCCTCGAGTACCAGGGGGTACGGCTGGGCTCGGCAGCACCAGGGTGCCTGGCTGAGGGGGTGGGGACTGGGCTCGTCACTGGCGGCGTCTCATGTGCTCCTTACCACCCCACCCCAACCAGGAGCTGTGGGCCGTTGACCGGCTTCAGGTGCAAGAATTCATGCTCAGCTTTCTCCGAGACCCCTTGCGAGAGATTGAAGAGCCATACTTCTTCCTGGATGAGGTGAGCCCTGCCTTTCGCCCATCTGAATGGGGGGAGCTGACCAGAACCCCACCTGGGTCCCAGGAGCCAGATTCTCCATAGGGGTGCCACCTCATTCCCCCCGTGTTCCCCTTGCCCACCACAGTGACACTGAGCATCCCTTTCCTTCCCACCTCTGCCATGCTAGCAGGTTGGGGTAGGGGCTCACTTTGTCTTTCTTTTCCTGCCCCTTCCTGGACAGTTTGTCACCTTCCTGTTCTCCAAAGAGAACAGCGTGTGGAACTCGCAGCTGGATGCGGTGTGCCCGGACACCATGAACAACCCGCTCTCCCACTACTGGATCTCCTCCTCCCACAACACGTGAGTGCCTCCCTTGGGCCCCGCCCGCTCCACCCTTGGGAGGGAGGCACTCGCCCAACTGCCCTTGCCTCTCCTTCCCTGTCCAGATACCTGACCGGGGACCAGTTCTCCAGCGAGTCCTCCCTGGAAGCCTATGCTCGCTGCCTACGGATGGGCTGTCGCTGCATTGAGTGTGCGTGGGGGCCAGGGCTGGGGGAGGGGGTTGGGGGGGCCTGCCCTCTTGACTGTGGTCATGTTGCTCCCCAGTGGACTGCTGGGATGGCCCAGATGGGATGCCAGTCATTTACCATGGACACACCCTTACCACCAAGATCAAGTTCTCAGACGTCCTGCACACCATCAAGGAGCATGCCTTTGTGGCCTCAGAGTGAGTGGGAGGGAAGGGAGGAGGGTTGGGGTCAGCTTGGCTCCGGCTCTGTCCTGTGACAGGGGTCTCCTCCAGTGCCCTGTCCCCACACCCTCTGTTTTCTCTTACTTTCGTCCTTTTGGGCCTCTCCTCTCTCGCTGTTTGCTTGACCCATTCTTCCTAAGCCCCTCCCTGTTTCTTACATCCATGGTCTGCCCTCTTCATGGGTTTTTCTCTAGCCTGTGAAACAGACTAAAGCTCTACCCATCCTCAAAAAGTACTTCCTTAACCCTAGTCTCTTTAGGCCATACTCCTGCCAACCCCTTTCCCTTTACAGCCCAGAGAGTTGCCCACATCCCCACCTGCTGTCCGGCAATTCTTGTTCACCCCTACCTGTGCTCACTGGTCTCTCATACCTTGCTGAAGGGATCATCGGGGCCCCAGCAACTAACTGCAGAGTGATGCCTGTCTCTCCTTACCTTCTTGGTGTGGGATGTCTCCTGCACTGCTGGGAGAGCCCCCATAGTTGGACCAACTCTGGGGACCTTTGCAGCTGTCCCACCCCTTTGTTCCTGTTGCACCCTTTGGTGCCCCTGTGGAACCTTCTCCACCTTTTCAATGACCAAGGCCAGCATTTTCTCTGGGTAGCTTCCCCATAGACAGGGCCTACAGGCCCTTGGTTCCTAATACCTCCTTCTCTGAGGGGGTGTTCAGACTGAGCATTGACCCCTCAGAATTGTAAGGCCTCTGTCACTGCACTGGCTCCTTATCCTTTAGGTACCCGGTCATCCTGTCCATTGAGGACCATTGCAGCATTGCCCAGCAGAGGAACATGGCACAGTACTTCAAGAAGGTGCTCGGGGACACACTCCTTACCAAGCCTGTGGACATCGCTGCCGACGGACTCCCCTCACCCAACCAGCTTAAGAGGAAGATCCTTATCAAGGTGGGGGTGGGGCCCCCATGCCTCCCAGCACCTCTCCCAGGCCATTGCAGCCTGGGTGAGGAGGAGGGGCACCGGGACTGGGGGGGCACTGCCATGTCCTGGCCTGTCCCCATAGCACAAGAAGCTGGCAGAGGGCAGTGCCTATGAGGAGGTGCCTACGTCAGTGATGTACTCCGAGAACGATATCAGCAACTCCATCAAGAACGGCATCCTCTACCTGGAGGACCCTGTGAACCACGTGAGGGCCAGGCCGGGCCAGGCATGGGAAGGGGCACCGTGGGAGGAGAAGGCCTCCGTTCATGGGCCCCACTTCTGTCTCTCCCAGGAGTGGTATCCCCACTACTTCGTCCTGACCAGCAGTAAGATCTACTACTCTGAGGAGACCAGCAATGATCAGGGCAATGAGGATGAGGAGGAGCCCAAGGAGGTGAGGGGCCAGCCCAGGGCTGGGGGCCGGGCTGGGGTCAGAGTCACCGAGTGTCTTTGCTGTCGCCCTCCCCCCCACAGGCCAGTGGCAGCACAGAGCTGCACTCCAGTGAGAAGTGGTTCCACGGGAAGCTCGGGGCAGGACGGGATGGGCGGCACATCGCGGAACGCCTGCTCACCGAGTACTGCATCGAGACCGGGGCCCCTGATGGCTCCTTCCTCGTGCGAGAGAGCGAGACCTTCGTGGGCGACTATACCCTCTCTTTCTGGTAACTCGCTCCTGGCGCATGTACACTCCGGTGCAGCACCTCCCGGAGACCACCACAGTCCGAGGTTGGTCTCTGTCGCAGGCTCTCCCATGGAACAGGACCTCGTCACACACACACGCGTACACATACACTCTTCAGGGTGCTTTGAAGCCCTCCTGCAGGGCCGCCCCACGCCCAGGCAACTTCAGCACCTGGCTTGGGCCCGGCCTGCTCCTCACCGCCTCCCTGTCTTCCCTCAGGCGGAATGGGAAAGTCCAGCACTGCCGGATCCACTCTAGGCAGGACGCCGGGGCCCCCAAGTTCTTCTTGACAGACAACCTGGTCTTTGACTCGCTCTATGACCTCATCACACACTACCAGCAGGTGCCCCTACGCTGCAACGAATTCGAGATGCGCCTCTCCGAGCCTGTCCCGCAGACCAATGCCCACGAGAGCAAAGAGTGAGGGAGGGGCTGAGGGCTGGGTGGAGGGCCTGAGTGGTGATGGCCAGCGCTTGACTTAGGCCTGTCTTCAGGTGGTACCATGCCAGCCTGACCAGAGCTCAGGCAGAGCACATGCTGATGCGTGTCCCCCGGGATGGGGCCTTCCTGGTGAGGAAACGGAATGAGCCCAACTCCTACGCCATCTCCTTCCGGTGAGGGGTGTGTCTTCGGGGTACTGCAGGTGGTGTGGGGCTATGCCTAGGTCTGGGCGGCGCTAACCCCGTGTGGCTGTTGTGTTAAGGGCTGAGGGCAAGATCAAGCATTGCCGAGTCCAGCAGGAGGGCCAGACGGTGGTTCTGGGCAACTCAGAGTTCGACAGCCTCGTGGACCTCATCAGCTACTATGAGAAGCACCCCCTGTACCGCAAAATGAAGCTGCGCTATCCCATCAACGAGGAGGCGCTGGAGAAGATCGGCACAGCTGTGAGGGCCCAGTGCTTGAGAGGGCGTGGTGGGCAGGGTGACCCTGGGCTAGCTGCTGGGCAGGGGTGGGGCTGTCGGCGTGTGGGACATAGAAGCCAGGGATGTTGTAGGAGCTCCCAGGAGGGTCACTCTGCCCAGCTAGGGACCGTGGTGTGGGTGCCGGGACGGTGTCCCAGAGGGAATGTCCTCCACAAGGATGTGTCTGCGAGGACAGGCACACATTAGGTGAAGGCGTTCTAGCAGAGAGCCCCCGCGAGCTGGAGTGTGGGGTAGGGAGATCCTGGAGCTCACGCAAGGAGAGGTAGGCTCAAGGCCAGAGGCTTACCCAGCAGATGTGGGCTGGACCGTAACCAGGACAGGGGAGTAGGCTGCAGAAGGAAGAGGCACGGGGGTGAGACACGGGAGGTAGAGGCTGCACGGACGGCACGGGGATGGGGAGGGCACGGGACTTGGACTGAAGGAAGGTGCCTAGGACGGGAGGTCTGCTTGAGACTGGGCATTGGCAAGCACAGGTGACCAGGGAGAGGACTGTGCACACTGGCGCCCCGGGCCGGGCTGGTGGCAGGGTGGGGTGGGGGCACCCAGTGGGGAGTGAGCGAGCCACTGAGCAAGAACAGTGAGTGCGTGGCTCCTGTGGGACTCTGCAGCAGCATTTTGGGCCTTCGGGAATGGAGAGGTTTCTGAATCATGGGGTGGGCCTCCAGGGTTAAGGATACGGAGAAAGAGAAGGGCGAAGCTGTGCCTGCTAGGGTCTGAGATGCCGGTGGACCGGGTGCCAGGGCAGGGGGACGACTTGGCCTGGAGCCAAGACAGAGGGGCACGGGAAAGCCAGCTGCCCCTGTCCTTTCTGGGTGTTAACGTGTACCGTTCGGTCCTGTTTCCAGGAGCCAGACTACGGGGCCCTGTATGAGGGCCGCAACCCTGGCTTCTATGTGGAGGCGAATCCTATGCCGACTTTCAAGGTACAGCCTCGGGCCACTGGGCACCAGAGGCTCCTGGCTGCTCAGGGCTTGTATTTCTCTACTGGGGGCGGAGCGGGGCGGGGGTGGGGGATGCATCTGTGGTAGTTGTAGAGAAGTGGTGTGTGTGGTTTCCCGAGTCCTTAGAGCTTGTGAGAGATGTGTGGTTGGTGTCTGACCACAGCCCTCCTGGGGCTGACCCCCCTCCCAGTCCCTGTCCCCTGGGAGTCAGTGCTGACCTCTCCAGACTGCTCCCTGGGGTAAGTCCCATTTGCTCCCTGGGTGGCAGCAGGGTGGGGGTAGGCCACAATGGCCAGAAACGTTGTTCTCTGCTCCTCACTCCCTCACCTCGTGCAGATCCCTCAGAAAGGACCTTTCTCTTTCTTTTTTCTCTAAGGGGTGAGGAGTTGTGCTCTCTCCCTCAGCAGCTAGGGAGCCTGGGAGAAGGTTCTTTCTCCTACTTTCCAGATGAGGAATGATGGGGTCCCAGCCATGCCCTGAGGCTGTCAGGTCCTGGGGGAGGCACCCGGGGCACCCACAGACACTCCTAGCTTTTCCAACCCTGGCTCCTGGGGGCAGATTCAAGGCTCTCCCTCCGGCCCGGGCTGGGGGGCTTACAGTGTTCCACCTGGACCCTGTGGAGCCTCCTGTAGGCCTGAGGGTGAGGACCGTGCTAGATGGGCTGCCCCGGGTCAGCAGAGTGGTGAGGACAGACAGACTGCCTGCTCTAACCAGTGTTCTGCCCTCTGCAGTGTGCAGTCAAAGCACTCTTCGACTACAAGGCCCAGAGAGAGGACGAGCTGACTTTCACTAAGAGTGCCATCATCCAGAACGTGGAGAAGCAAGAAGGCGGCTGGTGAGCCTGGTCCCCAGAGCCAGAGCCTGTGGTGTGTGTGGAGGGCTGGGAGGCGAGGGCCCCGTGTGCACCTGCCACTGTGCTGTCATGGCGCGTCTGTCCCACGTATCTACGCACCAGTGGTGCTCCTGCAGCCTGGCTGTGGTGCAGGGCCCCTGACAAGGGATATCCTCCTCGTGGGAGTTTGCAGTGGTGGCTGGGGTCAGTACCCTGAGGCTTCCACAGGTGGCGGGGGGACTATGGTGGGAAGAAGCAGCTGTGGTTCCCGTCAAACTACGTGGAAGAGATGGTCAGCCCCGCAGCCCTGGAGCCGGAGAGGGAGGTGAGAGCAGAGCCATGTTGGTGGGACGGAATGCTCGTCCCCAGACTCTTCTTGTCACACGCAGTGTCGGGTGTACCTGTGCATGCACAGCCACCAGTCACCTGCGGTCCTGTCTCACCCCCTGGGGGATGCGCGGTTTCCAGAACATATGCTGTTTGTGTTGTCGTGTGTGTGCTTGTAAGATGTGTCCATTGCATGCACACAGACCTGCCCCCCGTGCATGTATATAGCAGATGTGCTGACGACCATGGGCTTTGCTTTCCACAGCACTTGGACGAGAACAGCCCCTTGGGGGACTTGCTCCGGGGGGTCTTGGATGTGCCAGCTTGTCAGATTGGTGAGCCCCTGTCCCTTTCTCCAGCCCACTGTTCCTTAGGTTCAGGCTCTCCTTTGTGGCTCTCTGTGTGTCCCATGGGAAGAAGCCAGTGGCTGGCCCCCCAGGCTACCCTCACTCTGAGCTCTCCCTGTGCTTGGATACTCTCTTGTATCTTGGGATACTACACCCCAGGCCTCCTTTCTTCACCTCCAGCTCTGATCCCCAGCATGCTTACCCTGAGCCAGGCACTGTGGGTGATGCGGAGGGCTGGCTGACCTCCAGAGTCCTTACAGGCGGGGTCACAAGGTGTGACGAGGGCTTGGAGACAGGGTGGGGTACGTGACCCACATGAGACACACCAGGGTTTGAGCCCTAGCCGCCTCTCCTGGCAGAACAGCCTCACCTCCCTCTTGACCCATGGGGAGGAGGGCAGGTGGTGAGTGGCTCCGAGCTAGTGCCCGGGGTGTAGTGTGTGGGACAGAGACATCTTCCCAAGCACTGTTCTCTTGCTTTCCTAGCCATCCGTCCCGAGGGCAAGAACAACCGGCTGTTCGTGTTCTCCATCAGCATGGCTTCCGTGGCGCACTGGTCCCTGGATGTCGCTGCTGACTCACAAGAGGAGCTGCAGGACTGGGTGAAGAAGATCCGAGAAGTGGCCCAGACGGCAGACGCCAGGGTGAGGGTCGTCTGTGGGGTGTAGGTGGGCAGCATGCGAGCCTGCTGGGGGCGAGGCCTGCAGCACCAGGCCTGCCTCGAGGCTGGGACCTGGAGGAAATGACACACACACGCAGCAGGCCGTGCGGCTCGTTCATGGTGGAGATGGAGATAGTGGCCGTGGGCCATGGATCTGCCTGGTTGGCAGTTGGACACACGGGCCAAGGCAAAAGCAGTCCTGTGCTGGAAGCAGGAGCGGGTACCTGGAGGCTTGGGAGGGATGGGTGGTGTGGCGTGGGGAGAGGGCGTAACTTCGGAGGGTGTCGGTGGCAGGAGGAGCTGGGAAGGGCAGGCATCCAAGGGTGGATGGTACCCGATGTGTGAGGACTGCAGAGGTACCAACGGGCACGATATGAACCTGAAAGTGCCCGTGGTTTTGGCAGCGGCAAATGGCCCTAGTGTCACCACCAGGAAGCGTGGAGGTGGCAGTGGGCATTGGGGAGTGTGGAGCGGCAAGCAGAGCCTCTGCGAGGCTGGAGCTCGGGCCGGCTTTCATGCTGGCTGTTGGAGGAGCCAGCAGGAGGAGGGAGGCCCCTTCTACTGAGCCTGGGGGAACGGAGAGAAGGAAGTATTTGCAAGGGTTAAGGGAATCTTGTGTGATGGCCATTCCCCTGGTGGTTGGTGTGGGTGGAGGATGACGAAACAGGTCTATGGCTGCTTTGGAGGTTGGGCACCTATGAGCCGCACAGAGAACAGAAGGGGCTGAGGATTTTACTGGCAAACTAGCTGGTTGAGGGGATGGATTCTGGGGTCTGGGCTGAAAGAGGAAGTAAGAGTGTGAGCGTAGGAGCCCTTGATGGAAGAAAGTGGACCTCCGGAGGTATAAGAACAGGACAGGGTGCACTTGTGAGTGGCTGTGGTGCGTTGGTGGCTGCGTTGGGCATGGGGGCATCTGAGGCAGTGAGGCTATTAGGCCCACAAGGTGGGAGGAGCCTCCTCAGCACCAAAGACCAAGCCAGAGACCTGAATCCCCACTAAAGTCACAGGAGGCCGCCTTGCCTAAGGGAGGCTGGGTGGGTACCCGAGCCCATCACTGGAGAGTGCAGCCAACCCCAGGACCCTAAGCTGTTACTGGGCATGGGTGATGAGGATACCAGCCTCTAAGAGTCTTAGGAGGGCGAGTGTGGCCTTGGGGGCAAAGAGGAGAAAGGAGGATCCTGAGGTTTACTGTCCAATGGGGTCTGGAAGATTTGGGAGGGGGGGACAGGGTAGGGCCCAAAGAGCACCTGCAGTGTGGGTACACCTGAGGCTGCTAGGGGCGTCCTTCTGGGTGGGGCTCCAGGCCATGTATGTGTGTGTGTGTGTGTGTGTGTGTCACCAGCTCACGGAGGGAAAGATGATGGAGCGGAGGAAGAAGATCGCCCTGGAGCTCTCCGAGCTGGTTGTCTACTGTCGGCCTGTTCCCTTCGATGAAGAGAGTAAGGGCCACGGGCTGGGTGGGGTGTGTTTGGGCACCTTCCCTGGCTGGTGGAAGAGGAGCATTTTGTCCCTTCGTACGGGGGGGGGTGGGGGAACTGCCCGGGTGGGTGGGCTCCATAAGCGTTCTCCCTGTTTGGCCCAGAGATTGGCACAGAACGTGCCTGCTACCGGGACATGTCGTCCTTCCCGGAAACCAAGGCTGAGAAATACGTGAACAAGGCCAAAGGCAAGAAGTTTCTCCAGTACAACCGGCTGCAGCTCTCCCGCATCTACCCCAAGGGCCAGCGGCTGGACTCCTCCAATTACGACCCCTTGCCCATGTGGATCTGTGGCAGTCAGCTCGTAGCTCTCAACTTCCAGACCCCAGGTGAGGAGGCGCCCTGTGGGGTGGGGAGGGGCTCCATCGGGGCGCCGGGCTGGAGTCCACGTAACTCGGCTCTTGCAGACAAGCCTATGCAGATGAACCAGGCCCTGTTCATGGCTGGCGGCCACTGTGGCTACGTGCTGCAGCCGAGCACCATGCGCGATGAGGCCTTTGATCCCTTTGACAAGAGCAGCCTCCGAGGCCTGGAGCCGTATGCCATCTGCATCGAGGTGGGTGGTGCTCACCTGTGGGCTTCAGGGGGGCAGGGGTTGCTCTGCTGGGGCTCGTTTCTGGAGTCAAGGATGGGGTGCTGGTTAGCATGACTGGGGAGAGGGCACTGGACTGGTTTCTGAGCTCGAGGAAGGTGTGACCATCCTCTGAGGTAGGCAGCTGCAAGTCTCCACCGTGGGGCTGGGCCTGGGGTGCCGAAAGCCCGAGGCAGGCGGGCTAAATGCAGCCAGTTCTTGGCACTAAAGAATCAGGCTGTCCAGTGAGGCCATGGGTAGCGGATACGTGGCAGGAGGAAACTAGTGCCCGTGGAGAGCTATCCGCAGGAGCCAGCAGGATGGCACTTCCTGGAATGGGGCTCGAGGGAGAGTGACCCTCGTCCCCAGCTCTCTTCTAGAACAATCTCTGAGCACTTGATGCCCCTGGTGAGAAGCTGTGGGGAGTGGCGTGGGTGGGGCTGAGCAGTTTTAAAAGAGGGTGAGGATAGCTCAAAGTGAGTGTGTGCTTTCCTGAGAAGAGATTTCGATTTTTTCTTACCTCATGGGGAAGTAAAAGATTTTCACATTGAAACAGACCCGGGTTTGATGAAGTAGATTGCAGAAACGCCCATGAAAAGTTTGGCTGAAGCTTCTTCAAATACCACTGCTCTCAGGGCCCTGATGCCATGAGCCACTTAGTGGGTGGTGTCTTTGGGGCCCAGCAGAGGGCGCACTGCCTCCACTGCATAGGGCGGACTTGGAGGGAGTGGAAAGGACAGTCCCTGGCCCATCTTTGTCTGCTTACAGGTGCTAGGGGCCCGGCACCTGCCGAAGAATGGCCGAGGCATCGTGTGTCCCTTTGTGGAGATTGAGGTGGCTGGAGCGGAGTATGACAGCATCAAGCAGAAGACAGAATTTGTGGGTAGGTCTGCCTTCCCCACTCACCACGCCCTGCGGGCCCCTCCGCACCAGTAACCCTATTCTCTCGTGGTGGTGGCCTGAGGCCTTCTGCCCTGACTTTTGTAGTGGACAACGGACTGAACCCTGTGTGGCCCGCCAAGCCCTTCCACTTCCAGATCAGTAACCCGGAATTCGCCTTTCTGCGGTTTGTGGTGTATGAGGAGGACATGTTCAGTGACCAGAATTTCCTGGCTCAGGCCACCTTCCCGGTAAAAGGCCTGAAGGCAGGTGAGGACCTTTCCTAAAGTCCATGCCTGGGATCTAGCTTGGGGACGTGGTGGAGTAGGGGGGCTTGCTTGGCTCCCTCCTGGGCTGAGGGCCAGGCCTTCCTCCTCCTAGGATACAGAGCTGTGCCTCTGAAGAACAACTACAGTGAGGACCTGGAGCTGGCCTCCCTGCTGATCAAGATCGAGGTTTTCCCTGCCAAGGTAACCACGAGGAAGGGGGACCGGGGAGGAGCCAGGCAGCAGCCTCACAAGGCCCAGAGGAGGCACTGACCTCTCGTGCACTGCCCTTGTTGAAGCAGGAGAACGGTGACGTCAGTCCCTTCGGTAGTATGTCACTGCGGGAGCGGGGCTCCGATGCCTCAGGCCAACTGTTTCATGGCCGGGCCCGGGAAGGTTCCTTTGAAGCCCGCTACCAGCAGCCATTTGAGGACTTTCGTATCTCCCAGGAGCATCTGACAGACCATTTTGATAGTCGGGAACGGAGGTGAGGGGATGGAAGATGGGTGGCCAGTGTGCAGCCTAGAGCGGGGGATGGTGGGAGTGATGGGAAGAAGTGCTTGCTGCCCCTTCTGGGTCCTTCTCTGGCCTCCTGGGTGGGTGGAAGGTACAATGGTTTAGCTTTGAGCTGTCTCATTGCGCTCTGAGGCTCCACCGCCAGTAAGGACACTCACTCTCTCCTTGCGTCCAGGGCCCCACGAAGGACTCGGGTCAACGGGGACAACCGCCTCTAGTTGTGCGCCACCCTTGTTGAGAGCAGCGGGTGCCGCGCACCTCATGGAGTGCCGTGAGTTGGGTTCTTGAGAAGTGGCCTGTCGTGGCAGCCTTCCTGGCCCCGTAGCCTGGAGCCTGGATTCCAGCAGTGACTGCTTGACGAAACCAAGCCATTAATGAGTTGTGTTACTGTTTGGGGCCTCCAAGCCCCAGCTCTGGGTGAAGGCAAACACTGTACTGTGTCTCGAATTAATTAAGCACACACCTCTGGTCCTGAATTCTGGAGATGGAGCTTTCCGTCTGTGGGGCCAGGACCATGGCTGCAGCCCCTTGGAGAGAGAGGCTGCCTCAGCCTGTGGCACAGGAGGCTCTGAGGAACCGCTGACCTTCCAGAGGAGGCGCAGCAGCCTCATGGGGCCAGGGAAAACCCAAGTTTACATTGTCCTGTAGCTTTAAAACCCCGATTGGGCAGGGGTGGGGGGAGACGCCCCCACGGTTTGGCCCTGGAGCCAGGGCAGAGGAGCACAGGACCTGCCTGGAGAGGGGCCCCACCTGCTCAAGGAAGAGGACACAGCACAAGGGCATGTTGCCCGTGGCTGGGAACACAGCCCAGCCCTCAAGATACAGGGGATCGTGTTAGAAATAGCAGCATGGGGCAGGCCAGGCTGCTGTGGGCCGTGGAGGGTCGCCCTGCAGGCCACTGTGTGAGGGGCCTGAGGCTCAGGGCACCACCTGGAATGGGGACAGCAGCCCCTCAGGACCATGGGACGATGAGGGGGATCCGGATGCCCTTCCCTGCCTTGGGCTGCACCACCTGCCTTCTGCCTGAAGCCGGGGGGGGGGCAGCCCAAGGGTGTCACTCTGGACGCGAGCCTGGAGTCTAGACCTGCTCACCAGGGCGGACAAGTGTGTGGCCGTGCTGGCCGAGCACAGCAACTCCTGCCACGTTGTCCGGGAGGGCAGGCCTCGCTTTTACACAGAGGCCACCGAACGGCAGAAGGTTCTAACAGCAAGGTCAGCGGACTTGAGGCCTTTGTTGGAGATGGGTGCCGGTGTGGCCACAACAGAGGAGCAAGTCGCAGGCCACGCCGGGAATTTTCCCCAGTACATTCAGGAAACTCCTGCACACAACTGACAGGCCCTTCTTCAAGGTGCCCTTCGGCAGGCCGGCTAGGGGACCCCCTCCCCCACCCTATACCAGACTGAAGACCACTCTCCCCGTTGCAGCGTAAGACCTGGGCTCCGAGTCCGCAGACAGCACTGTGGGAAGATGTGGAGATTAGCCTGAGTATTCATTAAACCAGTTGCAAGTCCTCTTACTGGGCATCTGTGATGTTGGAGTATGGAATTTTAAAGGTCATCTTTTGCACACCCTGTTTCCTACTATGTTCATTATTTCACATAGGATGTATGATTTTCTCTGTCTTCCACTTCTAACCGGAAAGCTGCTTGGTTGGGGGGTGGGGGAAGCAAAACGAATGAACTGGTCTGTGCACTGTGGCAGAACTGTTATTTTTATGAATTTTACAGCTCAACTAACAGTGTTACCTTTTCAAGATTTATATATTTATATACTCTTAAAAACCACTGAGCCGTTAAAGCCTTGTTATTACTCGATCCTAATAGTAATTCAGTTTTCTATAGTTTACTTTTAGAGTAGAAGGTAAATTATTTAACGTTATATTAAACTTCCCATATCATGGATTGTAAACCGAAGGAAATTATACAATTTCTGAGAAAATGTATTGGTTTATTTAAACTAATTCTGAAGTTGTCTTTGCAAATATGACCTCCCAGTGCTGTCCACAGCAAACATCTCTACATATGGCTGCCAACGTTTGGTTTATAATTGAAATATTAACAAGAATCATAAATTTTATTGGAAAAGGTTTCCTTTTGAAAAGAACAAGTATTATTTTTCTATCAAAGTTAGTGACTCTCCCTGCTCCTCACCTTTGGAGGGCAACCTTGGAGCAGAGCCTCCGGGAGGGGCTGGCGACCACCTGACTTGTGGGGACAGCTGTGCTGCGGATGGTAAGGCTGTCGGGAACGGGCTGGGGGTGGGAGGAGAAGAAACAGCAAAGCCTGTTCTGGTCAGGTGGTTTTTGTTCAAGGGCAGAGACCATGTAGTGTGCGTTCCCTTAGGAACAGAAGGGTTAAGGATCCGTCTGCTTTGTGGGCAGGTGAGGTAATGGCCGCTGTGTAGCTGGCGAGAAGACCCCAGAAAGGAGACGGGAAGGTTGGGAAGGCAGCCCCACAAAGGGGTCCAGGCCCATGGGCACCTGCTAGCACGGCCAGTACTCGGCACACGCAAGCCCACTGCCCGCATTTGGCCTCAGTCGCTGGTTGGGCCGGCCTCTTAGGAGCTGACGGCCATGTAAAGGGCCCCGTGTCCCTTTAACTTGGGTGCTTTTTCACGGGCTCCGGGAAGCCAGTTGTCTGGAGACCACTTGCCAGGTGGTTATTGTGGAGTAGAGGCAGGTAGGAAGTTTTTGTCAACTTCCTAGGTCAAGCAGCTCTTCCCCCTGGGCGACGGAGTGGGGTGAGAACACCCTCTCCTCCCCCTCACCTGAGAGGGGATGTCTGGGGAGAGCAGCCCGGGTCCCTGCAGCCTGCCAGCCCCGGTGGGGAGTGGGATGCAGCCCCAACCCTTCCCCAGCTCACAGAATCCTCTCCTTTCAAAGAGCAGCGGCTTTCAAAAGTAGGTTGCCGGGCGCCACTCTGGTTACCTCGATCTCTGCAACCAAATCTCTGCCCAGACGTGGTTGAAAAGGCCTTGCCCTTACCTTCCTGCGGCTGTTTTTGTGGCAGTCTATGCTGATGCAGGTAAAAAATGATGCCACACACGGAGCAGCCTGCCTGGTGGATGGATGGGGACAGGCCTAAAAAGCCAGTCCAGGGATCCTGAAAAAGGCAGGTAAGTGTAATCAGTTGGTTCTTAAAATGGCAATTAGTACATCACTGGTGTGATCATTGACATGCCAAACAACGCTTGGAAAGAGCAAGATTTTTAGTCAAGCCCAAGGCTGATGAAGAGTTATAGGTTCTGAGGGGCACCTGGGTGGCTCGGTTGTTAAGCATCTGATTTCAGCTTAGGTCATGAACTCACAGTTCATGAGTTTGAGGCCCGCTGGTGAGCTCGAGCCCTGCTTCGGGGAAAACCAGCCCTGGGTGAGCCCTCGCTTCTCTCTCTTTGCCCCCCTGCTCACTTGCACCCTCACTCTCTCCCCCCCCCCCCAAAAAAAAAGTTACAGGTTTCAAGCATCCCTTTCTCATATGACAAGTCAGACCAAAGACATAACAATTTCCAAGTTGACAGATTGAGGGCAAGTCCTGGTTCATTCTAGTTTCCTCCGAGCACCACCCACTTGGAGAACTGGGATCAGTTTAAAATACTTCCTTTCATCCCCCCAACTAGATACAACAGCCAGTATCAGAGCATCCACTGCTCAGGCTCTTGCTGGCCTCTGGGCTTTCTCCCTAGAGCTTCTCTGTCCTACTCAGGAGGATGGACCTTTTCCCACCGACAAGATGGTGGATGGAAGTTGACCTGAACTTCCTGAACCAGGTTTTCTTGCTCCAGATTCTTGTGGCCAGGAGACAGCTTTTCCAACGTGTGAAGGGAGAGTTCCCGTGCCGACCTTTCAGTTAGAGGCTGCCTGTCCTCATGGGACATCCTTGGCTTTTTGGTGAAGTATTTTTCAAAAGCTTCTCTGGGTGAACTGAAGGAAGGTCAGGGTTGAGACCCACAAGTGTGGGAAGAGGAAACCAGAAAAGCAGGGCCAGGAAAAGGAAGTCCCTGGTACCAGGGGGCAAAGATGAGAAGTGGACCAGCTCCCCGCAGGGGGGGGCCCCTCTCCTACTGTCTCCAATAGGAACCATTCCTTGCTGGCTGGCACACCAGGGACAAGTAGACTGCTCAAAGTGGCAGGCCTGGACTTCTCACTCTGGACACGTGCACACAGCACTACCTGCAAGGTCAGCAGCTTTTGAAAGCCCCCGCAAAAAGAGCAGTCAGGGCAAGAACCCCTCTAAAGGGGGAAGGCAGGAGCAGTTTCTGACTCCAGTTGAGGACAGCGCCATTAACAAGGATCTGTGGCTACAAGCACAGGGACACAAGACACCCCCTATCCCCAGCCCCGACCAGGCACATCCTGAACATCACCTGGGGGCTGGGGCTGCCTAAAAACTCCCTTGTCTTGGGGGCACCTGGTGGCTCAGCTAGTTAAGCATCCAACTTCAGCTCAGGTCATGATCTCACAGTTTGTGAGTTCGAGCCCTGCGTCGGGCTCTGTGCTGACAGCTCAGAGCCTGGAGCCTGCTTCACATTCTGTCTCCCCTCTCCCTGCCCCTCCCTCACTCATGCTGTCTCTCTCTCTCTCTCTCTCTTTCGCAAAAATAAAAACATTTAAAAAAATTTAAAACTCACTTTAGGTTGGAGCCCATCATCTCACCATTTGTTTAGAAGAGAAAAACCGCTGTAAGCACAATCTGGTTGTCCCACCAAACTAGCTCGTGGCACAAAACAAGGTCGGTCCTCCTTACCTCTCAGTTAAAGGGATCAAGCCCCATCTCTGCCAGAGAATCCTCCTCATTGGGTCCTCCTCCTCTGATGATCCCCAGGGGTTCTGTTTCCTGCTCGGAGGCCACTGCAGCTGCCCCCAGGAAGCTCAGCAGCCCCCAGCAGGCTGCTCCTGCCAACTCTCCCAGGAAGCCCCTGCCCGAGTCTACACTTGGCCCGGGCTTCAGCTGCTTGGCATTCAGGCTTCCATGCTCTTGCTTCCAAGGACTTGCTTTACATTCAACATAAAGCTGTTTTCCCAAGACTTCAGTTGGCCTCCAGAAGGGCCAAGTCAGGCACAGGCCCTGGTGTCCACCTGGGACCAGAATCACTGGCCGGCCTTGGTGTGTCTCTGCCCCAGGTGATTTTATATCTGGGCTCCCTTTTTCCTGTCCCGGGCCCTCAGAGTCACCTCAGCAGAATTCGATTGCTCCGGATCTTAGAAACTGGGCTTTTAAAAAAGATTTTAAGTAATCTCTACCACCCAACATGGGGCTCAAACTCAACAACCCTAAGATCAAGAGTTGCATGCTCCGCCAACCTAGCCAGCCAGGCGCCCCAGAAATTAGGCTTTTAATCCTAGTCCTTTAAGGCCTCCGGGTCCTGAAGCATATTTGCCAGCCCCTCCTTAGCAAGAAGCATTCTCCTCACAGGGGAGAAAAGGGACAAGACCAGGACTTCTCAGCACCCTCTCACAAGACACCTGATGACTGTGAGGTCTGACACCTGTGCCTTTTCTCTGTTTAGCAGAATTCTAAAAATCACAGTCCTGTCACACACAAGTCAGTCCCATGGACACAGCAGCGTGGGAGACAGAGAGAGGAACTTTCCTGAAGTGGGCTGAGGGCAACGGCCTCGCTCACCCATCCAAGCTTAAGGTCCGGCTTGCCCACTGAATAAATCAGCAGATGTGAAATGTTTTTAGTTTTTCTGGCTCCCCCACAAAATAGAGTCAGCAGATGTGAAACATTTACGTTTTTATTTAGGAACAATCGAAAGATTTGAAGTACCATTTCAGCCCATATCAAATTGTATAAGCATTTTGGCCCTGCTCCCTCCCTCATCCAAATCCACAGATACAAAATCTAGGAAATGTGCAATTTGCATCTTAGAAATAGCAGCATCCCCACAGGGGACCTCATGAGGCCTGGAGAGACAGCCCAGAGGGCAGCCCACTCCACCTCGGCACAGCCACTGTCCAAAGGCAAGTTACATCTTTCTGTTAAAAACACTTACTCTGGATCAAGAACTCCCATTCCACCCAGGCCTGAGCGACAGTGTGGCCCCTTGGTTTGGTCTCACACCTGGCCGCCACAGTGAGGGGACCCTCTTGTGCAGTTTGGTAAAGTTGCAGTTTGCCTCTGGACAAACAGGGCAGTAGTCTCTTAGCACCAAGATGACAGTCGTTCAGCTGTCCCTCTGGGAGATGGCTCCCTAAAGCCAACTGCTCACCAGCCATTCCCAGGGCCTCCTGTCGCTCCGAAGACCAGAAAGTAAATGGGTGGTAGAAAACCAGGAATCCGCACTCTCAGGCAGGACCCTGCAGCTCTGGCAGCCGCCCTGACTTCCACAAAGACTGTGCTCAGTTAACTTCCAAAGGACAATGGCCAGCAGGGGAGAGGGGAAGGTTGGCGTGTTTTCTTTGTAATAACAATTACGGCACAGTCAGGTTTTCCCGACACAGCTGAATGACGCGGCGGCCCAGGAACGCCACAGGAACCCCACTGCATGGGCCCCCCCTTTCTCCCCTGGCCCGAGGACCATGCTGGGTCCCCCTCCAGCCAGCTCCACTGAGCCTGGGACTCCTGCCCCGCCAGCATTTCAAGCAAACTGCCACTGTGTGGGCAGGAACCAAGGATGAGTGACCATCTCTCTCTTTAAACACAAAGGACAGAACAGCTACCGTGTGGGTAGATTCCTGCCCTCCACCAGGGCGTGTCCTCTGGGGTTTGACTCCTGGGAAAGACCGTGCGCTCGTGGCTTTCTCTACTCAGGGACTCTAAACAGCCTTTAACCCTAGACGATTCACTTTCGGCTCCAGCTCAATACTTCTTCCAAATACTTCTAAGTCACCCACTTACTGTGGAAAGGAACGGCAGTTATAAAGCATTAGCCAGGAAAAGCTATTCATCAACATCCAAGTGCTCAGAAGTGCGCACGCACAGCAGGGCCAGGCTCAGGAGGAGAGCACTAACGGCAGGAAGATGCTCAGACCCCTCTCCGGGACCCTGGCTTGCCACCTGCCCCCAGCGGACGGCAGAAGAGAAGACGGCCACCCCTGCCCCCACCAGCAGGGCAATGGCTTGCTGTGCCCACTCCTCCCTCTGGCTCCAGCCTGAGCAGCCACAAGGGCCAGGCTCTGAGGGCTGCGGAAGCCTTGGGGCTGGCGACAGCAGAGCAGTGGCCATATGCTCTTTGTGGATGCTGGTGGTCCTGCAAACCAAAGATAGTGTTTTTAAAAAGGCAGCAGGTGCTTGCTCCGCCCTCATCACTGGTGTGGCCGGGGCCTGCCTAGTCTGTGCCAGGCATCGGGTTTCCTCCCCTGCCCGGGACTTTGGCAGGTAGAATGGTTGCTTCCTGCTGGACCCAGGCCGCCCAGTCTCCCGTCTTGCGAAGGACTAGGACCCCAATGCAAAGGAGAGGCCAGGTTAGCGGCCAGTCTTCACAGGTGCGCTCAGGACTGAACAGAAAAGCAGACTCTGGATCACCCCTGGGGCCAAATGCCCTGAGCCCTCTACTTCACACCCCTGCATACAGATACTGGGTGGCTCAGGACGCCCTGCCTTCCCAGGACGACATGGTGCCGGGAACACAACATAGACTGAGGCACAGACACACTCAAACCGAGGCCTCACCATTCCATGTGGGACTTAGAGCTGGGCTGGGTGGCAGCCATGATCGTCACCTCTACCCAGGCACTCGACCCAATCAAAACACGTCACTTTGTTGAGAAGTTGCCTACTCTCCTCAGCCTTGGTGTCACACAGCCTGGCTGTTCTAAGTGGCCAGAGAAACAGCCTGATGGTTACCTTGGATCGAAGCCGGGCTTCGGGGGGAGTGGTCCATTCAGAAGAAAGCTCGGGCTCCCCACTCCCTGCTTTCTCAGGTGGCAGGCACTCCCCAAGCCACGCAGAGATGCCCCCCTAAGGTCTGGGCAGGAAGGCTGGGCGGGCCTTTGCTCCTCAGCAAAGGCAGCGGAGTCAGGAGGTCTGGTGATGGGGCTCCTGGCGGGAGTGAGGAGAGCCCAGCCCTGTTTGCCTCCTGGCCCAGGCAGCTGCTGGCTCTGGCCTGGAAGTTAGCCGTGTGGACCCTGGTACATCTACAGGATTTTCCTTCTCCAGCTTACAACTGAGCCTTGCATGTAGATGAGATAAAGGAAAATTTAAACTTAATACAAAAGGTGAGTCAAATCAATAACCTGCCCCAAGTAAACTGTGAGCAAGGAAGAAGGGGAAAAAGTTAGAAAAAGTCCAAATTCCAGGTTTGGTTTGGCTGGTTCTCTTCTCCTACAAAGTGCCTTTGTCCACCTGGGCTGTGATGTCTCAACTGACAAAGCTGCTTCAATCCCAGGATCTCGGTACAAGAAGAAAACAGGCAGACTCGAGGCAACAGGGCCCAAGACAGGGCAGATGGGCAGGCTGCCGAGGAGGGTGTGCGGACAAGGCGAGCACCCAGCCAGAGAGGCCGACGCCCACCCTCCACGGAAGGCGGCCTGGCACGGATGTTCCAGAGCCAGAGGGGAGAGGGAGGTGACACAGGACCTGTGCAGGATAAGTGCGACATCTCAGCCTGGAAAACACACAGAAACTTCCTGGTGTGTCAGCCTCCCTCGGCCAGCTGGGACGGCACCATCAGTATAGCACTCCACCCAGCTCCTGCACCTGTCCTTCCAGAAAGTAGGGAGCAGTGCCTCGGGTCCCAGTGCTTTGGTCACCCACGCAGCTGCCAGGCACTTGGCCAAGCCAGGAGCTCTAAGTCACAGGGTGCTACCAAACCCCAAATGCCAATAGGCCATCCAATGCTCTTTCCATTGACTCCTGAAACCCTCGACTCCTGAAAATGGGAACACTCCTCTCAAATCAAAGAGCTCCTTAATAGTCGAGATTTAAAATAAGTAATCAAAATATGCAAAGTAGGGGCGCCTGGGTGGCTCAGTCAGTTAAGCATCCAACTTTGGCTCAGGTCATGATCTAGCAGTTCGTGGGTTCAAGCCCTGTGTCGGGCTCTGTGCTGACAGCTCAGAGCATGGAGCCTGCTTTGGATTCTAGGTTGCCCTCTCTCTCTGCCCCTGTCCCACTTGCGCCGTTTCTCTCTCAAAAATAAACGTTAAAATATTTTGTTTAAAAATATGCCAAGTATATGTATCATAAATCCAGATTTCTCTGATCAGAATGGTGATCTAGCTTCACCTACTAAAACTGGATCTACCACCCCATGTAAAAAGTATAATAAACCAAACATGTGCAAGACAGGCAACAAGAAACACCGAGAGATTTTACTATCTCTGACAAGTGCGTAGGGAGAAGAGGGGGAAGACAGTCACCTTATGAAAGCCCATCCCACCTATCTCAGCTCTACAGCCCACACACTGCCTTCCTACTGGAGGCGACATCACAGACACCCTTTGGTGGTGTGCAAAACTGCAGTGATCTGTCACACAACTGGACCCGGGGCCAACAGCTGTGGTCCCACATCCCTGATTCTGGGCTAATGTGTTTCCAAGTGCCGCCCTGGCTGTGTTTCCCAAGCGCCCAAAACCCTGTGCACATGCTGCGACATCCCCTGGGGCACCTGCTCGCTGACCCGTCTCTCTTGCCTTCCCCTTTCACTGTCTGAGGCTCCAGCCCCACTATCCAATCCAGTCCAAGAGCACAGCGAGGAGGAGGGACCGTCCGGTCTGCGGGGCTCCTTACCTGGGCGGTCCTGTCGTGTGCGGGGTGGCCTCGGCCGCCGGTAGAACATCTGTGAGGAGCACACGCCCTGGCGGCAGCACGGGAGCTTTCCCACCTTTCCTTCCAAAGACCGGCTGGCGCCGAGGTTGGGCCCCTATGTCCTGCACCAGCTTGTCTACCATGTAATTCATTTTCTGTTTTGCTGTTTGGGTTGTAAATGAAATATGAACACATATTAACCAAGAAAATCCTCGCTAAAGACACAACTCTCTGGCCGGTACACGTGCAGGACTCTGGGAGCGAGGCCCGCAGGGTGGTGTCTCAGACGCTCTGATGGTTTCTGGCGGGGCCGCCCCAGCTGCGCCTGGGGTCCCAGCACTGCCTTCAGCACAGGCTACTTTCCCCAGCACCCGCGTGCCACTAGGTTCCTCAGGTGCACACCGCAGATGTACATCTCCTAAGTATCAGAGTATTTGTCCTGTATCTATGTGTATATGTAAATTAACTGCACATACATAAACACTAAAGGAAAAAATCCCAGGTGTCTGTTCTCTGAAGGAAGAATCACTCACCACTCTTGGCAATTCCGCAAACAGGCCTTTGGGGCTAAAGAGCTTCACACTCAAATGAAAAGGATACAAACACGGGGGGCAAAACTTGCCAAGTACTCACATCTTAACAACTAAGAGGTGTCCCTACAGGGCCTGGGAGAGGAGGAGGAGACACTTCAGAAGAACAGGGGCTCAAGGACTTTTGGTTCGCAGAGAAAGTCCCTCCCCTAGAAGGCAGAAGGTGCCACCATCTTCAGTCCTTGGAGGCAAGCAGGCACAGTGCACCACCTACTTCAGTGCCTGGGTGGGGTTGGGAGAAGGATGGTGCCTAACCCACCGCTAGGATTTCTTGCCCGAAGGCCCTGCCGCTCACCCAGCCTGGGCCCGGGAGAAGCATGTTCATGCGGTCTTGGTGCTTTGGGAAGCAGGTGGTCCCCAGAAGGTGAGAAGTGCACGCAACCAGATGTGTGTCTGCCCCACCCTCCACCCGCTGCTCTCAGAGCAACCTGTTTTGGGGAAGTAAGGATTTACCACGTAGTACAGCTTTGTAAGCAAGTTTCCCAGTGTTTCAAAAGCACCTTTTCCTGTGATTTTCTCAAAAAAAAAAAAAAAAAAAAAGGATGGGAAGATTAGGCTAAAGCAGACAGATCTTGTTTCCCAAGTTTGGGGGCAGAAATGCAGAACTTGAGAAACATCCTCACAAGGACCCATCCGGTGATGTCCAGCACCCAGCCAGGCCCTTGGCATGAGGGCTGCTAGTACTCTAGGCGTCCTACCCAGAACCCCACGTGCAAGCCCACCTCAGCTCTGAGAACTCGAGTCCCCAGATCCCGTCAGCTCTCGCTCTCACACTACTGGCCGAGGGCAGGTCTTCCTTCCGAAACCAAAGGCAGCCTTGAAGCGAGTGTGGGTCAAGGGCTCTGAAAACCACAGCGGCCAAAGCTACCTGCCGGGGCTGCACACATCCAGTTTCAGCCCCTCTTTTTCTTAGTTTCCCTCTCTCTCTCAACACATCTAGATTAAAAACAAACACAAAAACAAAAACAAAGCAGGCACATAGATCAGTACATCGGGCTTGACAACAAATGTTTCTCTAAGTTGATCTGATAACTGAAAAGTTCTGGTCCATGCTTCCGACGCCCATGAGAAAGGAGAAGGGCTGGAAGGACTTACGAGCGGGACGAGCGTGTGCCATCACAAACGCGGTCCCTGTGCAAACTGCAGGGACCAGTGCTTCCGCCCAGGTTACCATCCCGCAGGGCGACGCGGGCCCAGCATGACGACAGAGACCTCTTCAGACACCCTGCCCTCAAGGAGGAGCGCGCAGTTACGCCTCTGAGTGTGCGGGTGCCCCCTGCCCACCGCCGAGGGGACGCATGGCCCCAGGGACCTCCAGAGAACAGACACGGGACATGTTCGGAGATGGTGTAGATGACAACATACTGCTTGCTAACCAAAGTTTCTATGTAATGAAAGTGTTTACAATCTGACGTTTTATTAAATGTGTATAGGCGGATTTATATGTTAAAAACTTGATTTGTGTCTATGAATATGAAATCTGAACTATTTTATCCACTGGAAGGCAAAGGAAAGGCCCTACATTGTGGGAGGAAGAACTGACAAGGACTCTGCTCCCCCGCTGGCTGGCTCGCTGGTGGTGGGCCGAAGGTGGCGGCGGGCTCCGCGGGCTGGCGGCAAGGCCTCCAGAAGCTCTCATGCGTGCCCAGCGGCAGGCGTAGGAACAGCATGTGGCGGCGGAGAGTCAGGTTGAGCCCTTTCACGTGGCAGGCGGCATCCCAGACTAGCCAATCCTTCAGTGTGATCAGTTCAAATTCAGTCTGTTTCTGAGGAGAAAACACATGCCTGTCACCTCCATGTCAGCTGCCACTCGTACAGCCCCCAAGGCCTGATCCCCAGGCCGCTGCTGCCCTGGAACCCTGTCCGAACCTGCCCCCTCCTGCCCTTCCCCATCGGCTCTCCAGAATACATGCTCTGACCTACAAGCAGCTGGGGGTGGTTTCTGTACATTCTACTGCTGTCTTCTGATCCTGCAGTCAAAGTCAGCAGGTTGTTCAGAGAGGCCTGTCACCCATGACGCTTGTGCTGAGGCTGGCCAGGAAAGCCAGGAGAAACAAGTACAGACAAACAGACAAGCCCTTCCTGTACCCAACGGCTATCTGCCTCAGACACAGGATGATGCCACGGAGTCATGGCCACCCCCCGCCACCCCTGCTCTGTCCCAGCTAGGATACGACATTTGGCCTTGTGTTGAATTTAGGAGCTGAGGGTGTCCAGTGCTTGTGACTCAAACCCATTCATCCCAATTCTGGGCTAGCCTTTTTTTTTTAAATTGTGATAAAATATATATAACATAAACCTTACCATTTTAACAATTTTGAAAGTACAATTAAATGGCTTTAAATACATTCACAAGGTTGTGTAACCACCACCCTATTTCCAGCTACCCAAGAATATATACTTAAGTGAAATTTTAATTTAAAACAAAAAATGAAATTAGTTTGTTCCAGTTGCCAGCAAGCTAGGGGTGGGCATTCCCAAGGGGCACACCCAGTGCTGGAGAAGGTGCCCAAGGCAACCAGCTCTGTGAAGCCACTCCTGTTCCCAGGGGCCCGTCACTCCCTATGAGGACCTCAGTGACTCATAGGGGCCTGGAAGAAAACGAGGTCAACTCTGGAAATATCAGGTCCCAGAACCAAATTCTAAAGGTCCCCAAATCTGAGAATCTGAGAATCCAGACACTTCCTCAGTTTCCACAGCCTTCTGTGAAGAGCTAAGTTTCATGGCTCCTGGCCTTCCTGTGATGAGGCCTCTATGAAGACAAATACCCAAAGGTGGGGAGGGAAAGGAGAGGCTGGGAACTCAGGACCCAATACCAACAATGTGACTTATCTGTGGCTACAAAACTATCTTCATTAAAATCATCTCAAATTTTCTTTCAAGTACTAATACCAGAGATATGATCCAGGGAAACTGAGGAAGAAAATACAGGCTTTTGATTCCACAAAAGGGAAGAGGATTTCCATTGCTCCGAATCAGAAAGAACAACAGAAATACAACTTACAGGACATTAAGAAAAAAAAAGCATTTCACATATCTAAGGACACCTAAAGCCCCTCTTTCCTTCTGCTCACCAACGTGAGTTGAGTTTCCTCAACAGCCCCACCACTCTCCCCTACCCCGGGGTGGTGGTTCTGTCGGGCCAGGATGGCACTGTGACCTGTTCTCCGATTGCTAAGAAATGGCTACAAAGGCTGGCACCCTCGTAGGTTCACTATGTTCCCACCGCTCTGCACAGGTTTAGAGAAATGTGAAACAAAATGAAAAAAACAACCCTCCACCCTGTGTCAGATTCACATCCTGTGCCAATGGCTCCTGCTGCTGGGGGCCCCGGAAGCAGCCCCTGCTGTGGGGCAGCCTCAGGGACAGCAGACGCCCCCCCAGGCTGTCGGGGGGCCCCCACCCTCCCCATGGAGGACAGCCTGTGCTCCCGGAGGAGGGGGGCGGGGGACTCCTTACCCAGCTCCAGTCCAGCCTGGGGACTTGGTGCGTCAGAGGGCTCCGAGCTGGCCTTGGGGGCGCCGGGCTCCCACGACTCACTGTTCTCCGACACCTCCGAGTACGCGTCACCCGTCCCTCTGTGGACCACTGCGGGCTCGCCGGTGCCCTGGTCCTCGCCGCCGGTGTCCGCCACAGCCCGAGTCTCCTCGCCCATCTTCTCAGCGAACCACTGCTTGACCTGCTGGGAGTTCATCTGGGTCTTGTCGCACAGGCTCTGCAGGTCCCGCTCGCACAGCGTCTGGTGCCTCAGGTAGTAGTCCTGCAGCAGCTCCCGGCTGCCAGGGGTGATGACCAGCAGCCCCGGGGGGAAGTTGCCCCGCTTGTAGTCCTCGTACCACTTGAGCTGGCCGTTCTTCAGGGCGTACCTGCTGTCCCCGAACCAGCGCACCACCTCAGGCCGCGGCAGACCAGTCTGCGCCATGATGGAGTCGTAGTCCTGGTTGCTGGGCCACCGCGTCTGCACGAAGAGCTGCCGCAGCAGGTGCCGCTGCTGAGCCGTCTTCTTGCAGCTCGCCTTACCCGGGGGCTGCTCGGCCGGCTCACCGGGCCCGCCATCCCCTGGCTCACAGGCGCCCAGCCCCGGGAGCTCGCCCTTGCCGTTGGCTTCGGTGACTCGCAGGTTCTTGAGGTTGATTTTGATGGGGCTGACCTTGCGCTCAGCCAGCGAATGGCCACCGGCCCCTTCTGGGGAGCCGTCTCCGCCGGGGACCCTCAGGTCGCAGGCCAGTGCCTCTTCTCCCACCTCGTCCTCGGCAGCCACTGCCGCCGCCGCCGCCGCCGCCTCCTCCGGAGCGGCGCCCTCGTCGGCCCTCTTCGGGTCCTCGGCGCTCACTTTCTTGCGTCTCTCTGAGAACCAGCTGTCGATCTCCCTCCGAGTCATCTTGGTTTCAGTCCGCAGGCGGTCCAGCTCCTCGTCGGGAGGAAGGGGGTTTTGTGCAAAACTGCTCTCCAGGGCTCTGAGCTGCTCGGGGGCTCGCTCTTTGTACCTGGTTGGTGTGAAGTCGGGGGTCTGGTGCCAGGCCTGCCGTCTAGCGGAAGGGGGGGTGGCCAGGGTGGCTGCTGGCGGGACACAGGGCCCCTCTGGGGCCTTGGCCGCCGGGGTGAAGGGCATGTCTGGCCCGGGGTCGAGGATGACGGGGCCATGTTCGCCGGGCAGCACGGGCCTGGAGCCCTTCAGGTTCCGGCAGTGGTACCTGCGGTCGCTGAACCACTTGCGCACCTCTCTGGTGCTGAGGCCGGTCACTTTGGTCAGATGCTCCACCTCGCTCTGGCCTGGGAACTGGTTCCGACAGAAGCTTCCTTTCAGAGCTGACAGCTGCTCGTGAGACTTCTTGTTTTTGTAGATGCTGGCATCGAGGAAGGCTTGGGAGGTGATGCTGGGGCACGCCGTGAGCAGCGACTGCGCCGCGTTCACCACCTTCACAGCCGACGTCGTGTTGGAGCACACTGTGTTGATGGGCGCCACAGCAGGCGGCTTGGGGACTGACGTGACTGCAGGCGGCAGGGACGAGCCGGGCGCCTGCAGCCCGTTGGCCATCAGCGGCTGAGTGACCAGCAGGCTGCCTGCCGCGCCCTCTGGCTGCCCCACCACGTGGCCCGGGAGGGCGGCCTGGATGAGGTGCTGGACACCGCCGGCGTTGGCAACCAGGGGCGTGTTGAGGACGGTGATGGTGGGCTGCGGCACGGACTGAATGACCGTATTGAACATCTTCTTCCGGGCGTCCTCGATCTCCTCAGGAGACCAGCTGATGCCCTGCTTCAGCCTTTGGGCCGTGAACCAGATCTTGAGCTGTTCCTCTGGATACTTGGTGACCACAGTCAGATAGCAGAGCTCGGCTTTGGTTGGGTACGGGAACTTGTGGAACGAGTTCTTCAGAAAGCTGTTGGAGTCCATGGCCGCGTTGTAGGTGGGGATGCTGCTCAGGGGGATCATCACCTTGGGGAGGGACTTGGACGTGGGCGGGGGCTGGTGGTGGTGCTGGGCGCGCCCGGGGGGCGGCTGCTGCAAGGGAAGGAACTGGGCGAGGCCAGCTGGCAGGACCGGCACCGCTCCCATCGGGGGCCCATTGGCCACGTGCGGCCCCTTTGCCGAGCCGGCGGCCGGCTGACCAACCGGGACCGGCCCATCAACAAAGGAGTGGTCCCCCTCCTTCACCTCGGTCCCCCCGGCCGGTGGCTGTGGTAAGGCTGCGTCGCTGGCAGGCTGACTGGGGGTGTTCTCCTTGAGCGTGTGGATTTTTTTGGCTTCAGCTTTGCCTTTCATTATCTTCATGATTGGGGTTTTGGTAATGATGATTTCGGCCTGTCCGTCAGTCCCTTCGGCGTTGGGCTCACTCGAGAGGTCAGGAGGGCAGGTGCTCTCAGGGACACTCTGCTCCACGACTACATGATTGTCTGGCTTGGCCACATTCCACACAAAGCTGGCTTCCCCCGAGTGGCACTTGGCATTGTGCAGAGAAAGCCCCTCAGGAGTTTTTGCCAGAAAACTGCATTCAGTGCATACAAAAGTTGGGTCCTTGTTAAAGTCTGTGTGCTCTGAGTTCATATGTCCCACAAACTGGGTTACATCCTGGGATCTGAAGTCACAGTATCTGCAGGAAAAGGAATAGCCATCCAAAGTGCTCCGGTGCCCGTTGGCCAGTGTGGTGCCGTCGGTACTGCTGGGCGTCTGGGTCACCTCCCCACTGCCGCCAGCGGGCACTTCGGGGGGCGGCTCCTGCTGGGAGCAAGCCTCAGGCAAGGCCTCGGCGGGCTGGGCCTCCACAGCAGCCCCCTGCAGCACCACCGCCTTCACCGGGATCATGCACGGGGTGGTGGATTTCCTCTTGCTGGCCATGGCGACCACCACTCTGGCTGATCACGGGGGCAGAGCCTGTCCTGTGCGGGCTTCACTGTGGAAGTTCCAGCTGCTCCATGAGGGCCAAAGAAATGGTTTCCAAGGGCAGTTTTTTCAGTTGTCTGCAGAACGCAAGTTTTTCCTACTAAACCTAAGGAGGAAGAGAAAACGGTGGTTACGACCTCTCGGGCTCTGGCTGTGCACTTCTCAGATGCCCACACACACTCTACTGCTTGCCCCCGATCACTGGGGCCTTTTCACAAGAAGGTCACCAGCAGCCTGAATGTGAAGCCCCCCAAACACTAACAAAATCGTGTCCTGAAGAATGCCCTGGGGATGTTCCAATACCATCTGACAGACTTAAGCCATGCGTTTTGTTTTATATTTCCCTCTGTGTTCTTGTATTAAGTTACGCAGATTCAAAAGCCAAACAACAACAAAATAATCCTCTTTTGGACGTCCAAATTAATTCTGACCATGTCAGAGTGAGAACAAAACATCCTAGTGTAATTCTTGTTTAAATGTTTGGGCCAACAAGGGTTTTTCTTTTCATAGCCTTCCCACATATGACAACAAGACGCCGCCTCCGCCTCCCTCAAGCTGGGCCCAGAGGCCAAGTCAGCCGCAGTGTGCGAAGTGGGTGCGGGGCTGGTGGCTGCCACAGGAACTAGGCCTCCCTGTGAGGCCTTTCCCTACCTGCTGCCCTGTCACACCCAGCCCAGGCCACAGAACACGGAGCATCTCCTAGTTACTGGCTGTATCCCAGACCACTGCCCCTCCACCAAAGCCAAAGGTCGGAGGTCAGAGGAGCCACGGAACTGCTTTGTGGTGCAGGACCTCAGACTGTGGCATCACCTTGGGTGTGAGTACTACACGTGACCTAGCACTGTGCTTACTTACCTTCGTATTTCTTTTGGTTCCTTTATTGTTCCTTAAAAAAAACCAACACTTTAACATCTTTGATCATTTGAAATTTGTTTCAGGGGTGCCTGGGGGCCTCAGTTGGTTAAGTGTCTGACTCTTGGTTTCCACTCAGGTCATGATCTCACAGAACGTGAGTTCAAACCTCACATTGGGCTTCAGGCTGACAGTGCGGAGCCTGCTTGGGATTCTCTCCCCCCCTCTCTTTCTACCCCTCCTCTGCTCACTCTGTCTATCTCTCTCTAAATAAATAAGTAAACTTAACAACATTTAAAAAAATGAAATCTGTTTCAAATGTTGGGGTGATTGGTTTATTTACAAGTAAAATCATTATAATTCCTTCATGAGATGCCATGGGACCCCTATTATTAACATAATATCAACATAATCATCATTACATTTATTTTAGCAAACTGTAATACTGGTAATGACTAAAATAATAGTAATTCTAATTCCAGAATCACCTTATCATCAGTATGATGACCAGATTTAATACGAAAATGTAAATAGACTTAAAAACCTCTACTCAAGTTCTTAAATACTCACAGAAAACTATTTTTCTGTAAGTCTAACCTTAATGATCATTATGATAAAAAATAATTCCTATTAAAAAAAACAGTTGGGTAGGATGAGAATAAACACACCAGACCTAACCACTTGTCACCATTTCCCCCCACTGACTCGAAATACCATGCATACATTTTTTAAACTGAATTGTTAATTGTTACTTAGGTAAAATCTCTTAAAATTGATATTTAAGATAAAATATCAGTATTAAATAAAATGGATGAAACTAAAACTACCTGTAACTTTGTATACCCTTCTACCTAGTCCAAATATCTTATACATCTATTTTAATCATACAGGGCACACACCTGTGTTTCGTTTTTTTGTTTATTTACTTATTTTGAGAGAGAGAGAGAGCACAAGTGGAGGAAGGGAACAGAGAGGTGGAGAGAGAGAGAATCCCCAGCAGGCTCCATGCAGTCAGTGCAGACAGAGTGTGACGCAGGGCTCAAACCCACAAACCATGAGATCACGATCTGAGCCAAAATCAAGAGCCGGACACTCAACCAACTGAGCCACCCAGATGCCCATGTTTTATTTTTTTTTAATGGAAGATTTCATCATAAGCATTTTCATTAAGCTTCATAATGATATTATTGAATAGTTGCCTAATAAGGTCCCACTATGAACTTAATCACCCTCCTCTGCTATTGAACAGGCTTCCAGTGTCCTGCTGTCACAGGTGACAGTGAAATGACCTCTGGGCATAGACAGGATGTATTTCTTCTATCAAATTAGTTCCTGATGCTAAAGGCACAGAAATGGGTTTACCAGCTCAACAAGTATCAACATTTCTAGGATCTATTACTGGCAAACATTTTAAATCAAGTGCTTTACAATTTCAAATCAGGAAAATTAAGAATAATGCAATTCTGTATCCAGTGAGCAAATCAGATTTCCAGAGAAGTCACTGGGGACATCAAATAGAATATCTGAAAGTGCAAGTGACATAAGAAAAAAACAGGTGAATTGGGCTCCAGCAAAATAAAAACCGGTTGTGCTTCAAAGGCTGCCAGCAAGAAAGTGAAAAAGGCAATTCACAGAAGGGTAGAATTTATTTGCGAATCATAGATCTGATAAGGGGCTTGTATCCAGCATATATGAACTCATATATACAACTCAACAATGAAAAGACAAATAACCCAATTAAGCATTGGTAAAGGATTTGAATAGACATTTCTCTGAAGAAGATCTACAAATGGCCACTAAGCATTAAAAAGTGCTCAACATCACTGGTGTTCAGGGAAGTCAAAAACCAAAAGCACAAGAAGGTACCACTTCACACCCACCAGGATAGCTGTAATCACAGTGACAAATACCAACACGTACGGGTGGAGATGTGAGGAAATCAGAGCCTTCGTACATTGCTGCTAGCATGTAAAATGGCACAGCCACATTGTAGATCAGTTGGCAGTTAAATACGTCAAATTAAATACTGAGTTACCAGAAGACCCAGTAATTCCAGCGCTAGGTATACACATGGAATTAAAAATATTGTTCACACAAACACTTGTACACAGACACTCATGGCATTACCATCACAATAGCCAAAAGGTAGAAGCAACCTCAATGTGCATCAACAGATGAATAAACAACATCTGATATGTCTACGTGATTGGCTTATTGTTATGCTGTAAAAAGGAACAAAGCACCATTAAAATGCCCCAACACAGACAGAAACATGGTAACTGCAAGTAGGCAGCTCCAAAATGCCACATGTTCTATGACCACACTGGTAGGAAATGCCCCGAAGAGGTAAATCCGAAGCAACAGAAAGATTGGTGGTGGTTGCCAAGGGCTGAGGGGAGAATGGGGAGCGACTGCTAATAGGTATGAGGTTTCTTTTGGGGTGATAAAACATCTTAAGAACATGAAATGTTCTTAGATAGCTGTGATAATTGCAAAAAAAAAAAAAGTGAATATACTGAAAACCACTAAAAGGACATCAAACCCAAGAGAGGTGGAGGACAGAAAGCTCTAGTACTCAGTTCTGTAGAAGAGGGGCATCATTCCCGCTTCTGAGGTCCCTATCCAGGTGACGTCATTTATGTGTGACACTTCCCGATTTACCTTGGTCCTCTCTCTGCCCTGGGTAAAGATGGACGGCAGTGGTCGTGAACAGAAGGCTGGAGAGGAGAGAAGGAAGACAGTGCACGCCTGCCAGCGAAAAGCAGCCCCGGGGCCAGCGAAGAGACCACGTGCTCACCTGAAGGCGCAGCCAGCAGAATTCAGGGGCAGGAAAGTGCACAGCTCTGTCGACAGGGCACAGACACCCGAGACCCAGTGCCATCACCAAGGTTTGGGATGGGGCTGGGCTTCACTGAGGAAGAGTTAAATTACAGTCCTGACAATTTAGGCTGGGAAGTGGACATAAAGGTGGATTTGATTTGGGGGAAAATTCCCATGTCATTGAAAAGTGAGTCTCAAAGTAGCCCCAAGTTGTCATTCAAGTCAATGATCAAGGAGAGCAGTAACGATTCTGAGTGGGTCAGTGGTCGACACGGAAGGCAACTGCAAAGTAACAGTCGTGGGTGTACAGTGGCCACACGTGGCAAAGTGTAGTGTTCAGTCCAGTTCGCTCCCACAACAAACGCTGGAGCGGGAACTGCTATCGTTCCCCTTTTACAGACACGAAAGGCAGAGAAGACAGCAACTGAGCACACAGCACACAGCTAGGAAGCAGCAGAGAGCGCACGGGAACCCGCACAGTCTGGGTCCAGAGCCGGCAGCTTAACCATTCCATCCACTGTGCTCTCTGAGTAACCACAGCATTGTTGGAATAAGGGTTGCAGGACTTTCAAAAATGCTGTTTTTCCCTCAATATTTATTAAGAAAAATTTTAAATATACAACAAAGCAGAAGGAGTTTTACAGTGAACACCCATGTACTCGTCAAGTGGATGCTTACGACGGGGCTATTTTTAGCAACATTACCCCTTCAGGTAAGTTTGGTTTGCTTACTTGCCACACATTTTTAACAGGGCATCCAATAAAAGAGGTACTTCAAGGGTAGGGCCCCAATTATCTAAAAGAACCGAGACATTTATGGACCAGCTCTGACAAATGAGGCCCTACTTACGGTGTGGAATTCCTAAATCAAGCCCGAGTGACGTGGGCAGATATAAACGCAAGGTTTTATGCTGCCAAAGATCCAGACACAAGGCCCAGGTGACAAGTGCACGCTCATCATTCTTTGTAGAATCTCTCCTATATTCTGTCTTGAAACCTCATCTTGTAATTTTTTTTAATGAAGAAATAAAAGCATATAACTTTTAAAAATTTTGTTTAATGTTTATTTATTTTGAGAGAGAGAGAGAACAAGTGAGCAGGGAGGGGCAGGGAGAGAGGGGGAGAGAGAGAGAAAGAGAAAGAGCATGTGCAGGCGCGCACATTAGCGGAAGAGGGGCAGAGAGAGAGAGGGAAAGAGAGGGTCTCAACCAGGCTCTACACTGTCAGCAGAGCCTGACTCAGGGCTTGAACTCACATACTGTGAGATCTTGACCTGAGCTGAAATCAAGAGTCAGACGCGCAACCCACTGAACCACCCAGACACCCCTAGCATATAACTTTTTGAAAGTCTGTCTTTGGGAATTGGCAGTCACTCAATTCACTAAATTAGCAAAGTTGCTGCTATTAATCGCTACATTTCGACACTACAAAATATCCATGTGGGGCTTGAAAAAAATGTTTATAGATCAAATTCTTTTTTTTTAAATGTTTGTTTATTTTTGAGAGGCAGTGTGTGAGTGGGGGAGGGGTAGAGAGAGAGGGAGACACAGAATCCAAAACAGGCTCTAGGCTCCAAGCTGTCAGCATAGAGCCTGACGCAGGGCTCAAACCCACGAACTGTGACATCATGACCTGAGCCGAAGTCGGACACTTAACTGATAAGCCACCCAGGCGCCCCAAGATCAAATTCTTAAAGCGCTTAGGTTTACACTATAGATAAGAATTTTTTTTTTTTTTTTTTTAAATCTTAGGAAGGAACTGGAAGGACAATGAGCTCAACAGGAGGACTCAAACGTTTGGAAAGGCGACTCTCAGCAGACTCCTTCCGAGTCTGGCGGCAGCTCTCCTAAACACACCGCCCACGATTTATCAGTAAGAACAGGAACCATGGCAGCAGCTGGCAGAGTCACAGAAACAGAACTTCACGGAGAGACTGTCACATACTGCTCATGGTTTTCAAAGATCAAGTAGACGACCACACAGGAGGAGAAGAATGTGACTTCTATAATGAGGCCGGTTCGACAGATAAGCATATAATCGAACATTTTACAGTAATCACCTTCATATTTTGGGGGGCACGGTACTTTATTGATGCTGCATGATGAGGCATGGCTCCCCAATCCCCTCCCCTTCTTTGGGTGTCTGGTATGGAAACTGTGTAGATGTTGGGGGTTCTCGGTGCGTGGGTCCCCCGAGGCCATCCACTACACTGAGGACCAGGCTGTCTCCTGCGACTGTAACAGTTATATCTACTCTTCCAAGTTCACATTCTCTTAAAAACGGCCATGAAACAGATTTCAAAGGCGGTCATGTGGTATCACAGGCCCTCTGTACATCTCAACTTTATCCAAAACAAAAACATGCAAGTAGCACTCTTTTTTAAAAAAAATTGTTAGCAATAGAGATTTACATTGAAATTTATCCTTTTTACTTCCTCTTTCAAATTATGCTCTTTATGTAGAAACTTCTCTTTCTCAAAAACAACGAAGTAAAAATCCTCCCTATTCACCCCAAAGATAGCTGGTGTTAACAATCTAGTGTCCATTTTTACAAATATATTTTCTAGGCATAGATTATTATAACTTAAAAAAAAACAAAATATGGAGTTGTATTTTTACACTCCATTCTGCTCATTATCTTCCTATGACAATGGGAAGAGTGGCAGAGTCCACACTTTAGATGACTCTTTTATTTTTTTTTTATGTTTATTTATTTTGAGAGGGACAGAGACAGTAAGAGTGGGGCAGAGGTAGAGAGAGAATCCCAAGCAGGCTCCGCACTGTCAGCACGGAGCCCAACTCAGGGCTCGAACCCACGAACGGTGAGATCATGCTCTAAGCCAAAATCAATAGTCAGACGCTTAACTGACTGAGCCAACCAGGCGCCCCTCAGCTCACTCTTTTAAATGATGTTCTAATTTATGGATGCATCATAATTTACTTAACCAATCCAGCTGTTAATAGACATCTGCATTTCTCTCGTTTTTAAGCTATTACAGGCAATGGCTCAAAAACTGTCCCCGCATATATTTTTGTGCTTTTGAGAATTTTGTAAATTCTGACTTTCTTACAAGAATTTCTTACTAGCAAAATATTGTTAGTAAAATACAAAGTTGCTCTCCAAACAGATACTGATTTTCACTCTTGCCACCAGAGAACAAGAGTGCCCTCACTATCACTGCATATGGTTACTATTTCTAGCCTTTCCTAATCTGACACATAAAAAACCGATCACTATTGTTTTAACTTGCATTTCTTTATAGGCATGGCTGAAAATCTTTTCATATATCACTGCCATTTTATAATAAATTCTTTTTTGTCCATTTTTCTATGGGATTTTGAGAGTCCTCCATATATATATTTCTTATTCCAGTATAGTTAACATATAGTGTGCTGTATTCATTTCAGGGGTACAATATAGTGATTTCAACAATCCCATATAAGTACTCAGTGTAACCGTGACTGACACGTGTCCTCTTAATACCCTTCACCTGTTTTCCCCCATCCCATCATCCACCTGCCCCCTCTGGTAGCCATCAGTTTGTTCTCTCTAGGGAAGAGTCCATTTTTTGGTTTGTCTTTTTTTTTTCTTTGTTTTGTTTCTTAAATTCCATATATGAGTGAAATCATATATTTGTCTTTCTCTGACAGACTTATTTTGCTTAACATTATAGAGAGTCCTCCATATATTAAGGAAATTGGCTCATAAGTTGTCACAAATGAAGCTGTGGTTTATGCCAAGATTTCAAGGTGTCTTAAATATTACGAAATTTCTTTAAAAAATTAACTTAATTAATTAAAGGAGAAGAACCAAAACAGCATTTAATAAGATTATACTCTCAATTTTTTTTTTGAGAGAGAGACAGCACAAGTCAGGGAGAGGGAAGAGGGAGAGAGAGAGAATCCTAAGCAGGCTCCACACTCATCATGGAGCCTGATACGGGATCAATCCCACAACCCTAGGATCATGACCTGAGCCAAAATCAAGAGTCAGACGCTCAACTGGCTGAGCCACGCAGGTGCCCTTCTCAAGGTTTTACTGTGGTAAAAGCCACGTACTGTAAGAGCTACCACTCTCAACTGCTTTGAAGTGTCCAGCACCATAAACTATTACATGCACATTCTCATGTAGCCTATCTCCAGAACTCTCTCCATCTTGCAAAACCGAAATTGTGTACCCACTGAACAGCAATGGGTCCCCTTTCCCCCCGCCTCCAACCCCTGGAAACTACCATTCTACTTTCTGCTTCTGTGAGTCCAACAACTTTGGATACCTCATAAAAGTAGAAGCATGCAGTATTTGTCTTCGTGTGACTGGCTTCTTTCACTTGGGATAATGTCCTCAAAGTTCATCCATGTTATACTATGTGACAGGATTTCCTTCCTTTTTAAGGATGAATAACATTCCATTGTACATATATACCACATTTTCTTTCTCCATTCATCTGTTGAAGAATATTTAGGATGCTTCCATGTTTGGTCTGTTGTGAATAATGCTGCTCTGAACAAGGGTGTACAATTATCTCTTTAAGCCCCTGCTTTTGATACTTTTGGATATATACCCTGAAGTAGACTTGCTGGACATATGATAATTCTATTTTTTATTTTCTAAGAACCTTTATAATATTTTCCATAGCAGCTTATACCATTTTACATTCCCACCAAAAATGAACTTCTCCACATCCTCACCAACACCTGTTATTTTGTTTGTTTGTTTTCAATGGTGGACACCATAACGGGTGTGAAATGATACTTCTTTTGGTTTGATTTGAATTTCCCTAATGATTAGTGATGCTGAGCATCTTTTCATATACCTGTTGGTCATTTGTATAGTCTCTTTGGAGAAATGTCTATTCAAGTTCTTTGTTCATTTTTCAATCAGGTTATTTGTTGTTGTGTTATAGGATTTCGTTACATATTCTAGACACTAATCCTTATCAGATAAACATGGTTTGCAAGTATTTCTTATTCCATAGGTCACCTTGTCAGTCTGTTGATTGTTTCCTTTGAGGTGCATAAATTTTTAGGTTTGATATAGTCCCATTTGTCTCTTTTTCCCTTTACTGCTTGTGCTTTCCATGTCATATCCAAGAAATCGCTACCAAACCAATGTCATGAAGCTTTTCCCCTATATTTTCTTCTTGAAGCTCTATAGTTTCAGCTTTTATGTTTAGGTCTTTAAGCTATTTGCGTTAAGTTTTGTATATGGTATGAGGTAACGGTCCAACTTCATTACTTTGCATGTGGAGATCCAGTTTTTCCTGTACCATTTGTTGTAGGGACTATCCTTTCTCCATTGTGTAGCCTTGGCACACTGTTGGAAATCATTTAACTACATATGCAAGAGTTTATTTCTGGGCTATTAGTCTGTTCCATTGGTCTACGTCCATCTTTAAGCCAGCACCATACCGTTTTGCTTACTGTAGCTTTGTAATATATTTTGAAATTAGGATTTGTTAGGCCTCCAGCCTTGCTTTCCTTTCTCAAGATTGTTTTGGCTATTCAGGGTCCTTTGAAATTCCATATGAATTTCAGGGTTTTTTCCCTTATTTCCACAAAAAAAATGTCATTAGGATTTAATAAAAACTGCATTAAATCTGTAGGTTGGTTTGAGTAGTAAGGACATTTTAGCAATATTAAGTCTTCTAATCCTTGAACATAAGATGTCTTTCTTTGTACTTGTGTCTTCTTTAGTCTGTTTTGACACTGTTTTATAGTGCTTGGTGTACAAGTCTTTTTTTTTTTTTAATTTATATGTTTATTTTCAAATTGGTTTACATATAACAGTGTTCATCCCAACATGTGCCCTTTTTAATGCCCATCACCCCCTCTCCCCCCTCCCTCATCCCCCTCACCCTCAGTTTGTTCTTAGTCTTTGAGAGTCTCTTATGTTTTATCTCCCTCCCTCTCTGTGTGGTGTACAAGTCTTTTGAGTCTTTAATTATTTTGATTTTTTGAGGCTACTGTAAATGAGACTGTTTTCCTATTTAGATTTTTCACTCTTAGTATATAGAAACACAACTGATTTTTGTGTGTTGATTTTGTGTCCTGAAACTTTGCTGAATTCTTTTGGTCTGACAGTTATTTTTGTGGAACCTTTAGGGTTTTCTCCATATATGATCATATCATCTGTAAAGAGAGATAATTGGACTTCTTCCTTTCCAAGTTGGATGCCTTTTATTTATTTTTCTTGACGAACTGCTCTGCTGAGATTTCCAGTAGTATGCTGAAATAGGAGTGATGTGAGTAGGCATCCTTGACTTGCTCCTGATCTGAAAGGAAAAGATTTTAGTTTTTCGCCATTAAGCATGCTGTTAGCTGTGGGCTTTTCACATAAGGCCTTCATTATGTTGAGGTAATTACCTTTCATTCCTAGTTTTTGGAGTGTTGTCATGAAAGATGTCTAATCTTATCAAGTGCTCTTTCTGCACCAAAGGGACCAGTATGGTTTTGGTCCCTCAGTCTGTTAATGTGGTATATTACATTTATTTTCATATGTAGTACATACCTTGGGTTCCAGGAATAAGTCCACTTGGTT
This sequence comes from Paguma larvata, assembly GCA_030068075.1. Classification (NCBI taxonomy): domain Eukaryota; kingdom Metazoa; phylum Chordata; class Mammalia; order Carnivora; family Viverridae; genus Paguma; species Paguma larvata. Next base: position 30,920,072 of record CM057844.1, read on the forward strand.
ATGGTATATAATCCTTTTAATGTGCTATTGAATTTGCTTTACTAGTATTTTGCTGAGCACTTTTGTATCAATAGTCATCAGAGGTATGGTAAGTAGCTTTCTTGTAATATCTTGGTTTCAGTATCGGGATAATGCTTACCTCATAAAATGAGTTTGGAAGTGTTTCCTCCTTTTCAATTTTTGGAAGAGTTTGAGAAGGCTTGATGTTATTTTTTAAATGTTTGGTAGAAATCTCCAGTGAAGCTGTCTGGTCCTGGGCTTTTCTTTGTGGCCAGCCTTTTGATTACTGATTCCAGTCTCCTTACGAGTTATAAGTCTGACCAGATTTTTAATATTTAATATTTTTAATATTAATATATTTAATATTTCCCATGATTTGGCCTTGGTAGGATGTATGTTTCCAGGAATGTATCCATTCTTTCTAGGTCATCCAATGTGTTGGCGTATAATTGTTCCTAATAGTCTCCTATGATCCTTTTATTTTTGTGGCATTGGTTGTACCTTTCATCTCTGGTTTTTGTCATCGAGTGTCCTCTCTTTTTTCTTAGTCTGGCTAAGGGTGTGCCAATTTGTTTTAAGGGTGTGCCAAAGTTTGTTGATCTTTTCAAAAAACCAACTCTGTTTCACTGACTTTTTTCTATTGTTTTTCTAATCTGTATGTTATTTTTGCTTTAATCTTTATTGTTCCCTTCCTTCTGCTAACTCTGGGATTAGTTTGTTATTTTTCTAGTTCCTTGAGGTATAGAATTGAGTTGTTGATTTGAGATCTTCCTTTTTTTAAATGTAGGCATTTACCACTCACTGTAAGTAACCCTCTTAGTACTGCTTTTGCTGCATCCATATGTTTTGGTATGTTATGTTTGTATTTTCATTTGTTTCCAGATATTTTCTAATTTCCCCTGTGCTTTCTTTGACCCATTGATTGTTCAAGAGGGTGTTGTTTAGTTTTCACACATTTGTGGAATTTCCAGTTTTATTTTTGCTAGTGATTTGTTTCATTTCATTTCATCTCATTTCCAGCCACGTTTCATTGTGGTTGGAAAAGGCACTTGGTATAATTTCAATCTTTTAAAATTTGTTAGGGCTTTGTTTTATATCCTAATATATGATCCATCCCAGAGAATGTTCCAGGTGCACTTGAGAAAAAGGCACATGCACATTCTGCTGTTGTTGAGTGGAGTGTTCTGTATGTGCCTCACAGGTTCAAAAGGTCTATAGTGTTGTTTAGGTCTAAACTCTTACTCTTGAAAAGATTTAGGAAATGAGGGAAAAAAGAGGGAAATGCCCCGAGATAAAGGATTTCTACCAGAAACCACAACAAACATTACACCTAGTAGTAAAACATTAGACTCAGGAACAAGATAAGAATTTCTACTACCATTATTTAACATTGTAATGGGATCCTAGACAATAAAATGAGACAAACTGGTATTATTTGCACATGAGGGGACTTTCTAGTGAGAAAATCTCCTGAAAAACTGTTATAACTAATAAGAGCACTGGGTAAGAGGATGAGATAGGGGCATCTGGGTGGCCAACTCTTGATTTTGGCTCAGGTCATGATCTCATGGTCATGGGATCGAGCCCCAATACTGGGTTGTGCACTGACAGTGCAGAGCCTGCTTGGGATTCTCTCTCTCTACCCCTCCTCTGCTTATGCTATCTCTCTCAAAAGTAAATAAACTAAAAAAAAAAAAAACAAAAAAAAAAACGACCGAGATACATTTGCAACACACACAATCATTACGTTTCCCCTATGCCGAAAACAATCCATTAGAGGAAATGGGAGGTGGATGTTGGAGAGTCCATTCACATTAACAACCAAAACTGGAAAAGATCTCAGAATAAACCTGTGTAAGAACACAGGCAATATCTACATGGTGGTAACTGCAAAACTCTAACAAGAACAAAAAAGACCTAAATATGTGGAGAGTCATAGCATACTCCTGGAGGCAAAGATTCAGAATTATGTAGATGTCCGTCCTCTCCAGATTAATCTCTAAATCCAGTACAATCACAATCACAATGCCACCAGGTAAAGCAAGTATGGAAAAGGGGGAGAGTAAAATCTAGGTGGTGAGGATGTGGGTGTTCACTATAAAATTAGTGCCATTTTTCTGTATCTTTGAAAGTTGTTATTAAAAAAATGTTTGAGGGATTGCCATCAGGATTCTCTATGGAATTTGACAAGCTAAATCTGAAATTCCTCTGGAAGGGAAAAAAATACACAACAGCTTTAAGTTTTAAAACAAAACTATTTAGATGAACTTGCTTTACAAGACATCAAAACATATTTTTAAAAATATTTATTTATTTTTCAGAGAGAGCACAAGCAGGGGAGGGGCAGAGAGAGAGAGATGGAGACACAGAATCCAAAGCGGGCTCTGACAGCACAGAGCCCAACACGCGGCTCAAACTCATGAACTGCAAGATCATGACCTGAGCCAAAGCTGGCTGCTCAACCCGCTGAGCCACCCAGACACCCAACATCAAAACATATTTAAAACTTGAGGTGCACCTGGGTGGCTCAGTCGGTTAAGCGTCCAACTCTTGATTTCAGCTCAGGTCGTGATCTCATGGTTCATGGGTTCAAGCCCTGAGTGGGGCTCTGCACTGATTGCAGGGTCTGATTGGGATTCTCTCCCCTACCCCCTACCCCCGCCTCTGCTCTCTCTGCCCCTCCCCCACTCATGCTTGCTCTCTCACTCTCGCAAAAATAAATAAACATTAAAAAAACATTTAGGGGCACCTGGGTGGCTCAATCGGTTAAGCATCCGACTTCGGCTCAGGTCATGATCTTGCAGTTTCTGAGTTCCAGCTCCGCTGAGCTATCAGCACAGAGCCTGGAGCCTGCTTCGGATTCTGTGTCTCCCTCTGTCTCTGCCCCTCCCCTGCTCACACTCGGTCTCTCTCTCTCTCAAAAATAAATAAACATTAAAAAAATTAACAAAAAAAAATTTAAAGCTGGAGTAATTAGAATAGTGTATTATCAGTATAAGAAATGATAAATGGATGAATGGATCATCTAGATACACTTTGCTTATACAGAGTTTTCAGACTTTGAAAGCAGTGCTAATTTTAAATCAGTTGGGAAAGAGAGGCAAATTAGTAAGTATTAGGACAACTAAGTTCAATCCTAACCCATATTTAAACAACAATAATTTCCAAGTGAATTTAACAGAGAAATATAACAAAATCACAAAGATATTAGAAAAAACATAGTAAAAATCTTTTTAAGTTGTGCTGAAAATTCTGTGCAAGACTTAAAACCTAGCAACTGCAAAAGAAAAGGTTAATTGATTTGACTTCATAAATATGATAAATTTTTGAATACTAAAGGAAATCATTAATAAGGCTTAAACACAAGTGACACACTGGGAGAAAATTTATAAAATGATAATGTTTACAATGTACATGACAAAAATACTAGAAAGGGGGAGCAAGGAAATGAACAAGCAAGTTAGACAAGCTATAAACTAGAAAAGATGCTCAACCTCACTGGTAATTAGGGAAATGAAAATTAAATTAAAAATGAGGCTCAGGGAACTTAAGTGGCTCCTTCAGTTGAGCATCTGACTTCAGCTCAGGTCATGATCTCACGGTTCCTAAGTTCAGGCCCCACGTCGGGCTCTGTGCTGACAGCTCAGAGCCCAGAGCCTGCTTCAGATTCTGTGTCTTCCTTTCTCTCTGCCCCTAAGCTTCTCATGCTCTCTCTTTCTCTTTCAAAAATAAACATTAAAAAAAAATTTTTTTTAAAATGAGGCTCTTGCCCCTTCCTCACAGAATGGCAAAAATCAGAAAAACAGACCATGTCATATTCATGCAATATGAGCGAGAGTATTAAATTGGTGAAATTTTTATGGAGGTCAATTTAGCAATAGCCATCAAAACTTGAAAAGGCCTTTTCTTTTATCTAGCCATTTCCCTCTGAAAAGCCCACATAATCTGGTGAAGTACAAAAATACATGCACATGATCGCAAAGATCTCAATCAGGTTATCCATGGCGTCGCTTCATAGCAGCAACAATGTCCGTTAGTTGGGTGGTGATAAAAGAAACAACAGAGCTAGTGCTAGGAAATGAAATGCAGTCATTTAAAAGGGTTAAGACCTATGGGTACTGATGTGAATACACCTCTAAGACGTATTTAAATAATAAAATATGTAACATGCTGCAAAATAAAATATATTTCATTTTTTAAGGAACAATCTTTGTAGACCATATTTCCTTGAATAGAAACAGAATTAAAAAAGAACAAAGATGGATTGAGCACTGGGTGTTGTATAGAAACACCCAGTAATAATAATTTAACAATGAATTATTAAAAAAAAACAAAACAAAACAAAGAATAAATACTGATCCACTAAATAGGGAGTGATTTTATTAGGACAGACAGGAACATTTACCTTTTTTTAACTTTATGCTTTCTATACTGTTTGAATTTGTTACAGTCGTGTGTTGCTTTTTAAATATTTATTTATTTTTGAGAGAGTGCAAGTGGGGGAGGGGCAGAGAGAGACGAACAGAGGATCCCAAGCAGGCTCCACGCTGACAGGCTGACAGCAGTGAGCCCGACGTGGGGCTCAAACTCACAAACCGTGAGATCATGACCTGAGCCGAAGTCGGATGCTCAGCCGACTGAGCCACCCAGGTGCTCCGTGTACTGCTTTTAATAAAAAAAATCAGTAAGTATTAAAATAGGTAAAATTAATAGTGCCAGTGAGCAGTACACCTTGCAAATGGAGTGGCCAGTATACAGGGTGGTTGTGAATTGCTCGTTTAGAGCAGGGAGGTTCCATGTGACATGAACCATCTGCATAGGAGGGGTGCTCAGGCTTTGTCAAAATGGTGCCCCTAAGTGGTATCACTCTCTTGTCATTTACTTGGCAAGCCTGCCTTGCGGAGGTCATTTGCCAATACATGATAGGCTGCATGGCCTGGACCAGGGAGGTGGAGGGAAGGTGACTGCTTGCTGTTTTCAATCCATCAATGGATCTGACCACTTCAAAGAATGCTGGACACCCTGAAATCCACAAAGGCACAAATGGAGGCAGAATCCTTGGAAATGCAGGATTTTGATACTTAAAAAAGAGCCCCACTTACAAACTTCCTAAATATCACACATTTGTGCGGAGTTGCACACAGTAGCTAAAAAAAAATCAGTGAACCCCTCACGCACCAGAAGTGTCAAGAAGTTGTATTGGAGCCAGATGTGCGAACAAAACAAAACAAAAAACCCAGCAGGTTCTCATATGGATTCAGCCGGGGCTGTAAGTGATAGAATGTGTGAATACCTCTCAGAATCACTGTTCAGCACGACCAAGCAATCCCAGCAGTGGGGAGCAGTGGTGGTGCTGTGAACCACTGCCGTAAACTCCGGATTAAATCAGTAGGTTCCATCTCAGGAGACTTCTGCAGTCTAAGATAACACCACACACAAGAGGACCAATTTGCACCGATGGCGCCACCGCTACGCTAGAAAGAAAAAGGCTGAGAAATTTCCATGACCAACTAGGAAACTGGATTTACTTCCATTTTATCACTCAAAGTGCTTCACAGCCTGCAAAGTGCTTCATTTCTTTTGGTCCATCCCCCTAGGCTTCTGAGTCGAGTCGGTGATCATTGTCCTTTCCCTGATCTTAGCACTGAGGAGCTGGGAGCAAGAAGGGGAGGTGACGTGACCAAAGTCACACAGCAGATCTGCGGGTAAGCCTGATATTCTGACTAAATCCTATGTTGTCTTTTAGACTGTATTCACCCTGAATACCAAATGAATAATAAACCCACTACCTTTAATTATTTTTACATTACTTACATTATGAGTTATATTATTTTGAGCCTACTTACAGAGGGCTCAAAGGTTTTACGAGCTGAATGATTCCTGTGTTGTTGTTGTTGTTGTTGTTGTAATTACAATGATTTGACGGGGTTACCATGATCCTTGATATGTATAACATTTTACACCGTGAAGAGGGGGTGCGTTATTTACTCCTATGTACGAGTACAGAGTTCTGTTACGGCGGGGCCAAGTGATTAGTCCAAGTTCGTCATCGGGAATCTATAACAAGGAGAACACAAGGGAATCGTCCATCCTCAGGAACGTGTGTGGGCAGGACCTCGGCAGGCCAGCAGACCTGCTGGCTACAATGATCAGGTTTTGCTGAAGCAAAGAAAGAAATCACGAAGAATTCAAGCCTGTTTCTAAGCCAAATCCTCAAGTGTCAAAGCAATGCCAAGCCCAGCGCTGGCCTCCTTTTACTTTCTGGGAATGTGAGGGTCACAGTACTTTCTGCATTTAGTAATCACTCTTCAGTAGAGGGCTTGGGGCCAGAGCTCTCTACTTGTTTATTCCCCTCAACCCATTCTTGTTTCTGTCAAGTCACCAACAGAAATAGCCTGCTCCAGTCAGATGTTACCACCTTTTCGGTGAACACTAATTTATTCCTTCTCAAGCTCAGAGAGGCGAATAGGATATAAATACAGAGTACCCAGAATTAAAGGGATTTTCAAAACCACATATTTCAACCACTCATATTTGCATGAATCATCTTGAAAATATCACTAACTGGTTGGGAAATCCTTTGCTTGAATATTTCCAGAGACAGGAAGGTCAGCACCTATTGAGGTTGAGATGTTGGAAATGGTTTCTGGCATAAGCAGACAGAAATTACCTTCTTTTGGGTTTCACTCTCTGAAATTTTCACTCAAAATAGCTGAGGACTTACTACGTGCTAAGCACCATGTTCTAGACACTGGGTATACAAATATTTTTAGAATCATGCCATCCCTGTTCTCAAGAAGCTAATTGCTTTTTGTGGCTGTGAGGCTATACTGATCAATACTCTTTCTAGAGCTTGCTTCCCTTCTGGTCACATTGGATTTCCCTGACCACCAGAAATTAGATATAATCAACAAAATGCAGATAAGTATGCCATCTCTAGGAGAAAGCTTTAAGAGAAAGTACATGTTCTGCCTCACTATTTGCTCTCTGGCCCACAACTGGCAGTGTTCCAGATTGCGCCTACTCTGTTAGCATAGAGTGAGAACAACGTACACACAGTATGAGCAGGAAATAACCTTTGCTGTTTTAAGCCACTGAGGTTTTTGGATTTGACTTGTTACTATGGCATAATCCAGCCTATCCTGACTGGTACACAGTATAAAGGAAGCCTGACAAACAAATGAACCGAAGTCAAACAATAAGGCAAGTGCCACAGTGGAGGCCCGCGCGGGATTCAGTGAGGGTGCAGGAAAAGCCATACCAGCAGTCTAAGTTACCCGGAGGACTTGGCTAAGGCCTCACACAACAGGTAACCTTTGAATTGGAAGTTAAAGGATGAGTAGATAGTGTTCTAGACAGGCGACGCTCTTTGTGAAGCCGCTGAGGGAAGAGAAAACATGGTGAGTTCACAGAATAACAAGGAGCTCCGTTTCGCTGGCATATGCAGTCTGACTGGGGTGGATTTATCATGGAATTAATGAAGCTGAAGTTCTGGGGACCCTCACAGCATGGGCGCTGTACCTTCAGTGGCCTGTACCTATGTTTTTTTACAAATTTATACTTATATCCTTTATACTTTTTTTCCTTAGGAAGGCTTCTCTCCTAATGTTCAGGTTGCACAAGAGCTAGGTGTGCTTTGGATGGGATGGAGGGGAGTAAGGAAACGATTCCAAGCCTACAGATCTTCTCCAGAGACCTAGTAATCTTCCACAGAACACATTTCCAACATTTGAAGACAGGAATCCTATTCCCTAGGAGTCCTTTCCCCCTGCACGTCGTGTCACGGGCTGGACTGCCAGCGCCACCCCACTGCTTTCCTCTGCACGCGCTCTCGTTTGCCCACAGCCCTCTTAGGAGCGGCGCCTGGATCGAAACCGAATCCTCCAGATGCAGTCTGAATGGACTGATCACTTTCCTTAACAGCATTTCTTGTGTCAAACTTGATTTTTCCTTATGTCGTTACCCAAGCGATGCCCGAGCATTCATACTGTGAGAGTCCTCGCAGAAACAGGCGTGAGTGCTCCTGGGTTTAACTCACATCACCAGTACCAGTGCCAAAGTACCCTTGTTTGTTTTAGTTTAGGTTTGACAGACTTTGAGGACCAAGTCTGGTAAAGAAAAGAGAGATAGTTAATTCATTTAGCAACTGTTTACTAAGCACCTACCCTGTGCCAGGCACTGTTCTAGATGCTTCAATATGGGCAAGATCTAAAAAAAATAAAGATCTCTGCCTTCCTAGAGTTTATATTCTAGTTTGGAAGACCGACCATAAACCAAATAAATAAATGAAATTGTGTGTTAAAGAGTAGTAAGTGCAATGGAGAAAAATAAAGCAGGGAAGGGAGGAGGAGCCCACACTGGGTGGGGAGGGATGAGGCTGCAGCGTGAAACCTGGTGTCTACAATGGCCTCGCTGAGAACACGACATGGGAGCAGAGACCTGGAGGTGAGGAAGGGAGCCATCCGGATGTGTGGGAAGAACACGCAAGCTGGCACATGGACCTTCAAGCGAGAATGTGCCCGGCTGGTTCAAAGGACGGCAAGGAGGCCAGTACAGCCGGGTGGGAGGAGTCGAGAGGGCAGGAGAAGGCAGGGTCACGGAGGTGAGGAGGCCAACTGTGCAGAGCCACGTGACATGACGACCTGGTTTCTCTGAGGTGGGCAGAGCCATGGAGAGTGCCTGGAACAGAAAGGGCTGACCTGATCCAACTCGTATCTCCAGGATGCCTCTGCTGGCTGCGTGGAGAACAGACAGCAGGGGAAACCAGTGGAGAAGCGGGAAGCCTGTCAGGAGGTTATCAGGCCAGCACACGACAGCAGCGTAGACCAGGATGGCACAGATGGAGGCAGAGAGGTGGCTGGATTCTAAATACATTCTTGAAGTAGAGCTGGCAAGATTTCCCGAAGGACTGGATGAAGCGTGTGGACACTGTACCCAAAGCAATTGGGGAGGCCTGCCGGGTTTCTGACCTGAGTGACTGGAAGGAAGGTGCTGCCATCAACCAAGACAGGTCTGGACCTGGGGAGATTACTGCAAAACTCAAAAGCAAACCTGTGCTGTTAAGACTGGAAGGTCCCGGGGTGCCTGGGTAGCTCAGTTGGTTGGGCGTCCGGCTTCAGCTCAGGTCATGATCTCACCGTTCCTGACTTCGAGCCCCACGTCGGGCCATGAGCTGACAGCTCAGAGCCTGGAGCCTGTTTCAGATTCTGTGTCTCCCTATCTGTCTGTGCCCCTCCCCTGCTCATGCCCCCCGCCCTCTCTCAAAAAATAAACATTAAAAAAAAAAAAAGACTGGAACGTCCCTTTCCAGGTGAAAACTGGATGGAGCTGGTTGGGTCAGAAGCATTTGAGAGAGCTAACAGTCAGGCTGCTACTGAGCGGTGAAGCTGTGCGATGCCAGTGCTCCCAAGAAAAAGCCTGTGGTCTTTGCCAAAACCTGCTCAAACCCACAGAGAAACTACGCAAGCCGAGGGAAGGCGGACAGAGGGCAGGCAGGTGGGGGATGAGGCACTGGGGACAGGAGGAGGACGGGAGCAAACCTTGAGGCATCAAAGGAAACCCTGAGAGGCAACCAGTCAGAGCCCGCACCCTGGGAAGTATGGGGCAGCTCTTTGCAATGTTACTTGATTCCTAAATTTTGTTTCAACTACAAAAGTAAATCACTTTATTAAATTTTTTTTTATTTGTTTTTTTTTGTTGTTATAATAGTTTATTTTCAAATTGGTTTACATATAACACCCAGTGTTCATCCCAACATGTGCCCTTTTTAATGCCCATCACCCCCTCTCCCCCCTCCCTCATCCCCCTTACTCTCAGTTTTTTCTTAGTCTTTGAGAGTCTCTTATGTTTTATCTCCCTCCCTCTCTGTGTCTTTTTTTTCTTTCCCCTCTTCCCCTCCCCCTGGTTTTTGCTTAGTCTCACAAAGTCCACCTATTCGTGGAAACATATGGTATCTGTCTTTTTCTGACTGACTTATTTCACTTAACATAATGCCCTCCAGTTCCATCCATGTTGCTACACATGGCCAGATTTCATTTTTTCTCATTGCCACGTAGTAGTCCATTGTATATAAGTACCATAACTTCTTTATCCATTCGTCAGTTGATGGGCACTTGGTCTCTTTCCATGATTTGGCTATTGTCGAAAGTGCTGCTATGAACATTGGGGTACACGTGCTCCTATGCATCAGCATTCCTGTGTCTCTTGGGTAGATTCCTAGCAGGGCTATTGCTGGGTCATAGGGTAGCTCTATTTTCATTTTTTTGAGGAACCTCCACACCGTTTTCCAGAGTGGCTGCACCAGTTTGCATTCCCACCAACAGTGTAGGAGGGTGCCTACTTCTCCACATCCTCGCCAGCATCTATAGTTTCCTGATTTGTTCATTTTAGCCACCATGATCAAGTAGGATTCATCCCTGGGTTGCAGGGCTGGTTCAATATTCGCAAATCAATCAACGTGATACATCACATCAACAAAAGAAAAGATAAGAACCATATGATCCTGTCAATAGATGCAGAAAAAGCATTTGACAAAATACAGCATCCTTTCTTAATAAAAACTCTCGAGAAAGTCGGGATAGAAGGAACATACTTAAACATCATAAAAGCCATATATGAAAAGCCCACAGCTAATATCATCCTCAATGGGGAAAAATTGAGAGCCTTCCCCCTGAGATCAGGAACACGACAGGGGTGTCCACTCTCGCCACTGCTATTTAACATAGTGCTGGAAGTCTTAGCATCAGCAATCAGACAACAAAACAAAATAAAAGGCATCAAGATTGGCAAGGAGGAAGTCAAACTTTCACTTTTTGCAGATGACATGATACTTTATATGGAAAACCCGACAGAATCCACCAAAAGCCTACTAGAACTGATTCATGATTTCAGCAAAGTTGCAGGATACAAAATCAATGTACAGAAATCGGTGGCATTTCTATACACCAACAATGAAGCAGCAGAAAGAGAAATAAAGAAGCTAATCCCTTTCACAATTGCACCAAAAACCATAAAATACTTAGGAATAAACCTAACCAAAGATGTGAAAGACCTCTACACTGAAAACTATAAAAAACTTATGAAGGAAATTGAGGAAGACACAAGGAAATGGAAAAACATCCCATGCTCATGGATTGGAAGAATAAATATCGTCAAAATGGCAATACTACCCAAAGCAATCTACACATTCAATGCAATCCCAATCAAAATTGCACCAGCATTCTTCTCAAAGCTAGAGCAAACAATCCTAAAATTTGTATGGAACCACAAAAGACCTCGAATAGCCAAAATAATACTGAAGAATAAAACCAAGGCGGGAGGCATCACAATCCCAGACTTTAACCTCTACTACAAAGCGGTGGTCATCAAGACTGTATGGTATTGGCACAAAAACAGACGCATAGACCAATGGAATAGAATAGAAAACTCAGAAATGGACCCGCAAGTATATGGCCAACTAATCTTTGACAAAGCGGGAAAATGTATCCAATGGAAAAAAGACAGCCTTTTTAACAAATGGTGCTGGGAGAATTGGACAGCAACATGCAAAAGAATGAAACTAGACCACTTTCTTACACCACTCACAAAAATAAATTCTAAATGGATAAAAGATCTGAATGTGAGACAGGAAACCGTCAAAATCCTAGAGGAGAAAACAGGAAAAAGCCTCTTTGACCTAAGATGCACCAATTTCTTACTCGACACGTCTCCAAAGGCAAGAGAATTAAAAGCAAAGATGAACTATTGGGACCTCATCAAGATAAAAAGCTTCTGCACGGCAAAAGAAACAACCAACAAAACGAATAGGCAACCAACGGAATGGGAAAAGATCATCGCAAATGACATATCGGATAAAGGACTAATATCTAAAATTTATAAAGAACTTTATTAAATTTAAAACTAAAAATTTTAAAAAGCAATACAAATGGTTTGTTCTGAATGTGGTTTTACTTCTGAATTACAGTTGTTTTTGTTTTAAATGGATTTTTCCAGTGTGGGTCCCAGAGTTACAGGCTAACTAGCTTGCAGGAGACTGAGCCTGCTTGAACCTCTCAAGAACATTCATTTAAAAAAGAACTCTCAGGCTCTCTCCTGTGGATATGATGCTCCTCCCCCTCCTTGCAGGCTCAGTCTGCACCGATGACTTTCTTCAGTGGCCTCACTACAAAGCCTAGCAAGACCGTACACAGGAGAAAGGATGCCGATTTCACTCACAGTAAGAGAAATGCCAATTAAAAGCACTTAGATTCTTTCTTTCACTTTCTTTGGAAAAGCTCAGAACGTCTGACAATATACTGAGTTGGCAAGGGTTTGAGGAAGCAAGGCACTCACACTGCTTGCAAGAGTGAAAACTGGTAAAACCTTGTTTGAGAATGATGTAACAATAGCTAACAAAACTACCTCAGTCCCTTTGATTCAGCAAGTCGGCCTCAAGGAACATGGCCTGCAGATATACTTGGACATGTGTGCGTAGTGGACGTAGAAGGTAATCCACTGTCCACACTGTAACGGCATGGGACTAGACATAGCCTCATTGTCCACAACATGGGCAGTAGGAGAATATGCACCTGCGAAAAAGAATGAGGGAGCACTTTTTATACTACTACGGATTAATCTTCAAGATATCTTGATACAGGTTTTTAATTTTAGTTAAAAAAAATTTTTTGATGGGCGCCTGGGTGGCTCAGTCGGATAAGCGTCCGACTTCGGCTCAGGTCATGATCTCGCAGTTTGTGAGTTCGAGCCCCATGTCAGGCTCTGTGCTGACAGCTCAGAGCCTGGAGCCTCCTTCAGATTCTGTGTTTCCCTCTCTCTCTGTCCCTCCCATGCTCGTGCTCTGTCTCTGTCTCTCAATAATAAATAAAAACGTTAAAAAAATCAAAAAAAATATTTTTGAGAGTGAGAGAGAGAGGTAGACAGTATGTGTTTGTGTAATGTAAGCAAGGGAGGGAAGGAGAGGAGAGAGGGAGAGAGACAGAGAGACAGAGAGAGAGAGAGAGAATCTTAAGCAGGCTTCATGCCCAGCACAAAGCCCAATGTGAGGCTCGATCCTATGAACCGTGACATGGTGACTTGAACCAAAATCAAGAGTCGGACACTTTTTAAAAAAGCAAAGTGCAGAAAGAAAAATAGACATGTGCTTAGGTATATATACATTTAAAATATCTTCTAGACAAATACATGAGAAGCTAGTAACCATGGTTCCCTCTGGAAAGGGGAATGGGGAGTTAGGAAAGCTTTTCCCAGTGAACTCTTTTAAATTCACAACCATGTGAATGTACCATGTATTCAAAACAAAAAAATTAAAATTTGAATTAATTTATAAATGGAAAAAATGTTAGCACATTTCCCAAAGTGTGTGGGCTGGTACAGATAGCAACAAGTGGAAAGGTGAGTGGCTAATGGGGTTGGGCAGAGGACGAGAACCTATGATGGAGGTCAATGCCATGTGGAACTCCTTCATATTTCAAACTTACAATCAATACAGATGGGATTTTGGTTGAACTTCTGTAATGGTGTACATGGCTACTTCATCTACAATATAATATAAATTCTAAATATATTCCATCTGCTGCCAGCTTAAAGCCATAGTTCTAAAATAACTTAGAAACACCCAAGACAAAGGATGGGACAATATATGCAGACCAACCTCCTCCCCGATTAAGGACTCCTAGAGCAACCCGTTATCCAGTCCAGTTAGAGTATCTCCGTGGTCCAGGAGCTCATTATCACTTATAACCATTTATTGTGAAGTTCCTTTCTTAGTCAGGCCTGGTTCCCAGGTTTCAGATCTGCCTTTTGAATGACACAGAACAAGTGAGCACCCTTCACTGTTCACTCTCCAGTCAACCACCGTGTCCACATAGAGCAGCCTGTGCACACTGGAGATGCCCATTTCCCCCGTTAGCAGCATAAGCATCCCAAATTCATTCCACTTTCTATAGTGATCTGCTCTTTTGATATATTCTAATTTGTCCACGTCACCCTCAAAATGTGGCAATTAGAACTGAACAAGCATTTGAGACGCAGCCCAATCAGAAGAGAACTACACGGAAGGAGTGCTGCAATGATTATACCACCACTACGAATACTACCAGAAACCTATCTAGGTGGCTGTTCTATTTTCTTTTTCTCCCCATGCGCATGAGGAATTTGAGGCCCAGAGGGGTGACGTGGCCCAGTGGGACGAGAGAACACTACTGGAATTTGGCAGGACTGGGGTTCTTTCATCACAGGCCACGGGGCTACCCATTTTCAGGCACTCATCTACAGTCCTGACAGAGGAGCTCTGGGCTTTCTTTCCCTTTGCTCCTTTGAATTCTACCTTTTGTCTTGAGGGAATGTTTTGGTTTCTTGTCCTTTAACTCAGTCATGTTATCTGGGTCAGTGAGGCTCTTGCAGACTCCGCTGGTGGTGGTGGCAGCATGCCTCTCTTCCTGAGAGTCACAGCACTTGTGAGATCTTCTCTGAACACCCTTTTACGTCTAAGTCAGTTCCCAACCTCCATGCCGAGGACTCCTCATTACAGCACACTGTTTCTTTCATAACATTTATCAAGATTGAGTCACTGCATCTGCATCTTCATGTACATCTTTTCCTGCTCACTGACTCTCACCCCAGCTAGGCTCTAAACTCTGTAACATCAGGGCCCACATCCACACTATCCTCGGCGTCTAGCACAGTGCCTGGGACAGAGTAAGGATTTTCAGTGAAGGAACGGATGAATAAATGGGAGCTGAGAATGGGGTTACAAATCTAATAGCAGACAGGGCTGGGTTTTTCCCCAAACCCTATCATTATGACCCATGTATTCTTAGGCAAACAACTTCATCCCTCATGATCTGACTTCTCAGCGGGAAGTACACAGAGCTGACATGCTACTCAGTGAATTGACAAGGGGTACAAAAGGATACAGTGTGCCTCCTGGTACTTGGTAAACACTAGGTAAGTCATAGTTCCCGCAGGCAGCCATGGAGGCTGCTCTACCTACCACACAGAGGCTGGCCATGGGAGGATGATACTCAAGTGTAAGAGCAAAAGGTCCATCAGTTGTTTTATCCTGCTTGTTTTTTTCTTTATGGTAAAAAAAAACCACATAAAATTTACCATCTTAACCATTTTCAAGCCTTACTGTATAGTAGTGTCAACTCTGTGTACACTGCTGTGCAAGAGATCTTCAGAGTTCTTTTCTTCTTGCAAAACCGAAACTCTGTATCCACTGAACAACTTCCTTTCCCCCTCCCCCCAGGACCATTCTACTTTCTGTTTCTAAGAGTCTGACTACTCTAATTCCTCATATAAGTGAAACTATGCAGTATTTGTGTTTCTGTGACTGGCTTATTTCACTTATAACAATGTCGTCAAGGTTTATCATCTATGTTGTACCAAGTGACAGGATTTCCTTCCTTTTTAAGGCTGAATAATATTCCACTGTATGTAGAGACTACATTTTCTGTATCCATTCATCTGTCAATGGACATTTAGGTGGCTTCTACCTTTTGGCTGTTGTGAATAACGCTATGAACATGGGTGTGCAAATATCTCTTTGAGACCCTGCTTTCAATTCTCTTGGATATATATATATCACTGTTTTTTTTAAGTTTATTTATTATGAGATAGAGAGAGCACACATAAGCAGTAGACAAGCAGAGGTAGAGGGAGAGAGAGAGGGAGAGAGGTAGATAGGGAGAAAAAGAGAATCTCAAGCAGGCTCCACACTCAGCAAAGAGCCCAACTTGAGGGGCGATTCCACGACCCTGGGATCATGACCTGAGCCAAAATCAAGAGTCAGACACTCAACCGACTGAGCCACCCAGGTCCCCCCATATATCACCATTTTTAAAGCTCTCCACAATCCAGTGAGGCTGGCAGCACGGCCCCGGTCATGGCAGTCCTATTTGCCTTCACCTGGCAGCTTTTGTCACCAAATTATCTTCCTCTCAAGTTCATTCCCCTGTCCTTTCTGATGTCCTCCAGTTTCCTCTATTTTTAAGTGAATTTGACAGGTCAAATTTCAAATCTATTTCCATATCAAGAAGGGAGGGAAGCTAATTAAACTTTCTTTCACCCTCTCTGTTAGAAAATCTCCAGGTCCCTTAGCCAGAGTGGGGCAGCCCCCCAGGCCTGAGCAGAATGGAGTTGCAGGAGTCTGAAGGCCCAGCCCCCACAATAGTGTGGGACTGTGGTGCTGTGCTCCCTTAGGTGGCCCGGGACAGTTTTAATATGTTCACTCTAAGAGTAATGTTTTGAATGCTGTTAGTATTTCATAAGGAACTGTCAGTTTCCCTTGATAGGTAGGATTAAATAATATTCCCTGGGTTTTTTGGTCTTGTGACTTAGAACCAGAGTAGTTCTAGGCAAATCCACCTTTGATCTTAGGGTGTCTAACCAGAAGGACCAGCTGGATCTGATCAACAAGTTCCACATTTTCCTGGAAATCTTCCAGGTCCGTCACTTTCATGTTATTGTCCTGAGGGGTAGCAGGACATGGGGGCTGGGGCCTCATGGGGGCTCTTGGATCTGACTCAAGGAAGCTTACTTAGGGTGCCGGGGTCCCCCAGGGGTGGGAGGAGCAATTGGTCTCAGCACCGGAGCCTCCTCTAGTCTATAAAACAGTAAAGTCAATGACAAATCATGAAAACAAGAGTGACCGTGACTGTACAAATATAAAACACCAACAACGATTTATCCACAACCATCATCAAACCGGGAGTAACGTGCACACGTGTCCCTATTCCCATGTCAGCTCTCTTCCTGTGGTACACGAGCGCACACGCGCACTCAGCAGAGTGTTTGGGGACACAAACTAGTAGACATATTTATGTTTTTTCCATGAGATTTCCAGTGCCTAAATCAAAACCTTCTAAGAACTTCTCTTGGTGGCATATAGGAGAACTGATGTGATGTGCCTGCCATCATAAGCTTAGTAAAAGTTCTATTTATTTATGTTTTGTTAAGGCTCTTTAATATTACATATTAGTTTGGTGGTAGTGTTTCTATGACAATCTTGGACAATAAAATTCATCTGACTTTACTTAAAATACCACTTAACTCTCGTAAGAATAGAAATCATCCCTTTAATGGGCCCTCTCCCATCCTCCCTCCTCCCCCGCAGAGCCAGCCTCCGCCATCCAGCTTACTCCACTTCCTTGCTCAGTCGGTCTTTGGCACACTGCAGACTCCATTCCCTCCTCCCGTTCTGCCCAAACTACTTGCCCCAAGGTCATCGGCCAAGTGGCTCTTTCCAACTTCTCAGCCAGTCTCAAAGTCATTCAGGACCCAAAGAAGGTTAAGACACACGCCTCTACAAGCTCTTCACAAGGCCACAAACTCCCCCTGCCCAGGACCTTACCTCGGCATTCAGACCTCAAAAGAAACAAAACAAAATAAGCAGAAGACTCAGCCATCATGTTCTACTGCCTAGATCTTCATCTCGCTTCCCACCCTTCATCCAGATTTCCAAGCAACAGAACGGATGTCCAAATCGCTCCTGCATCCTTTCTGCAGCCCTTGCCCATCTTCCCCTTATCTGGCTGTTGTCAAATCCCAGAAGTCTCAAATCAGACCTCTTGTCTACATCCTTAGAGACATAGTCCAATGGTTAAGGGCATAAGATCTGGAGCCAGACAGGCTCATGTCCTGATGCTGCTACCTAGGAGCTTTGGTAACCCGAGCAGGTGCTTGCGTCTTTGGTGTTTCCATTTCCTCCTCTGTAAGTGGAAGTGATAGACTCAATCTCTCAGAGCTGCTGCAAGAATAAAGCAGGGGCGTCAGGGGTGCAATACTATGCCTGACACCTAGCAAGTGCACCACAGACAAGGGCTACTGGCACATCTTTGTGTCTTTTACCATCATGCAGCCCCTGCCTGCTCTGGCTTAGAGTCCAAAACAACCCTTCAAGCTTCCAGCCCTTAGTTCTTTCTCCCCTTCTGTCCACCTCTAACACTGCCAGCATAGTCAACATCCTTCAAAACAAATCTGTTTGTTTGGTTTAAAGAATTTCTGCCGGGGTCAGAAGATTCTACACATATGCTGTTTGATACTGTAGCCACCGGTCACATGTGGCTATTCATCACTTCAGTTGTGGCTTGTCCAAATTGAGATGTATTATAAGGGTAATAATACACACTGGATTGAAGACTTAATATGAGAAGGAATGCAAAATAGAACAGAGTTCTTGATTTAAAGAAGTGACAGAACAAATGCTATCTAGTAGCTTTTAAATCACCCTTAAATTACCTTTTTGAATCAGTATGCTTATAGTTTTGGGTAGTTTATTTTTCTTAGTACTTTTACTCATGCCTCCTTCTCCTTTCCCATTTTATTTTTTTTAAACGTTTATTTGAGAGACATAGAGACAGAGCATGAGCAGGGGAAAGGCAGAGAGAGAGGGAGACACAGAATCTGAAGCAGGCTCCAGGCTCTGAGCCGTCAGCACAGAGCCTGACGCGGGGCTCGAACTCACAGACCGAGAGATCATGACCTGAGCTGAAGTTGGCCGCTCAACCAACTGAGCTACCCAGGCGCCCCTCTCCTTTCCCATTTTAAATGTTCCTAGATGGTCTCAGAAGTTATTATGGCTTTTTTTTTGGAAGGAGGGGGATTTAAGAAAATGTTTTGGTGCATTATACACAATGTGAAATTTACCATCTTAATGATTGTTCAGTGTACTGTGGCATTAAGTACATTCCCAGTGTTGTGTAACCATCACTACCATCCATCTCCAGAACTCTTTTCATATTGCAAAACAGAAATTCTGTACCCATTAAACACTAACTCCTCTTTCCCTTCCTCCCATCCCCTGGAAGCCTGCTCTCTTTCTCTGTGAATTTGACTACTCTGGGTATCTCATGTAAGTGATACACATAGAGGACAGTATTTGTCCTTTTGCTACTGGCTTATTTTCCTTAGCATAACGTCCTCAAGGTTTATCCATGTGTCAGAATTCCTTTGTGAGGCTGAATAATATTCTCTTGTATATATCTATACACCACATTTTATTTATCCACTCATCCATCAATGGACATTTGAGTTGCTTCCATCTTTTGGCTATTGTGACTAACGCTACTATGAACATGGGATACACAAATAGCTCTTTAAGTCCTTGCTTTCAATTCTTTTGGGCATATGCCCAAAAATGGAATTCATGGATCATATGGTAATTCTATGTTCAACCTTTTTTTTTTTTTTTTCAAAGAGAGAGAGTGGGGGAGAGGGGTAGAAGAAGAGAGAGGATCTCAAGCTGGCCCCAAGCCCAGCGCAGAGCCCAACACAGGACTTGATCCCATGACCCTGGGACCATGACCTGAGCCAATATTGAGTTGGATGCTCAACCAACTGAGCCACCCAGATACCCCCTAAAACACTTTAAATCACAAATATGGCTTGCATTATATTTTTACTGGCCAGTGCTGCTCTCAATGCTCTGAACTGGGACCACCAGCAGCATGGAGGGTACCAGGTGACACTGTGGGATTAAATGATAGTCTGCAAACTCCCTTCCTCTTGTGTTTATCATTACAGTGCTTACAGAGCAGGAGAGCAGTGTAGTTGAGAATTGAGGCTTTTTAATCAGGCAAGCTCAGGTTTCAGTCTTCATGACCTGCTCTGTCCAATACGGCAGCCACTAGCTACACATGCCTATTAAGTACTCGAAATGTGGCTAGTGCAAATTAAGATGCAGTGTAAGCATCAGATAATGATTAGATTTCAAAGACTTGGTACACAAAAAAGTGATGTAAAGTATCTCATTAGTAATCGTTATATTAATTACTTGTTAAAATACTAACATTTTTGATAGATTGAGTTAAATAAAAATATATTAAAATTAATTGACTTGTTTTTTATTTTTAAAAGATTTTTTAGAGAGAAGTTTCAGTTGCATGGCAAGATTGAGCAGAAGGTATAGAGACTTCCCAACTCCCCCCCCTGCTCTCGCATATACTTAGCCTCTCCCATTATCAACATCCCCCACCAGAGTGGTACATTGGTTACAACTGATGAACCCTCATGGACACGTCATTATCACCCAGAGTCCACAGTTTGCATTACAATTCATCCTTGATGCTGTACGTTCTATGGGCTTCGATAAATTTCTAATGACATGTATCTACCATTATAGCATCATACGGCATAGTTTTATTGTCTTAAAAACCCTCTGTGCTCTGTTTATCCCTCCCTCCCTCCCCTTAACTCCTGGCAACCACTAACCTTTTACTGTCTCTATAGTTTTGCCTTTTTCATAATGCCATAGAGCTGGAATCACACAGTATTAGTCTTTTTGAAAAACTGGCTTTTTAATCAGTAATACGTATTTACTTAATATGCAAGTCTTCTCAAGGCTTGATAGCTCATTTCTTATTTTTACTTTTAAAATGTTGCTCCTTATATTTCTGTTGGATAAGTGTTGGCTTGGTATGGGCAGTTTTTCCGTCTGGCATCTGCCTGCCTCTTCAGCCACTCAAGTTCACATCTGGCCAACCCTAGGTTCACTGCACCATGACACGCCAGCCTCCTTGCCTTCACATGTATTCAAGTCCCCTCACTAGAGCCTTCTTTAACTCCATTATTCCTGAAGACTAATTCATGCTCAGACCCAGTTCGAATATGACATCTTCAGTGAAGTTTTTCTTTTTAAAAATTTTTTTAAGTTTATTTATTTACTTTTGAGAAAGAGAGCCAGAGCACAAGGTGGGGGAGGGGCACAGAGAGGGAGAGACAAGCCTAAGCCGGCTCCATGCTGTCAGCACAGAGCTTGATGTGGGCCTTCAACTCGTGAACCGTGAGATCATGACCTGAGCCGAAACCAAGATTCATATGCTCAACCAACTAAGCCACCCAGACACCCCTTCAGTGAAGCTTTTCTAAATTTCTACTGTACTTGCCACCTTTTATATTACTTTATACTTTATAGTACCTTTTTCTTTTTAAGTATGTGTCTGATATTCCCTCTAGATTGTGAGCTCTCCTTGAACTTAAGGAAGATGTCTTGTTCATCTTTATGTACTCAATCCCTATCACAGATCCTGACACTCAGTAGGCACTCACAGATATTGAGTGAATAAATGAATGAAGGAAACAACAAAATTCAGACTGTCCTCCAAAAATCTAACATATCCACTTAATAATCAGCTCAGAGAAGTATCTTAAATCCAACAAACCAGGCTGGGAGGGGGAAAAAAATGGTTATAATTGTTCACAAGCCAAAATTTGTGTTTCAAGTCAAATCAGCACCTTAATCATATTTATAAAGTATGTCACAATTAAGAGGTAGTAAACCAGCCTCCTAATGGTTAGCAGATCCTGAATGGCTTGGAAATATGGGGACTGGCTACAGAAACTGGATGGTTAAAACAGCCACATTCTGAATCCATTAGCTGACAGTCCAGATCCCACCAGAATAGAGGCACTGAAATGGAGCCTTTGATGTAGTTTCCACAGAAAGCCACCAAAATGATTAAAGGATTGGAAATGAGATTTATGGGGAATGGCCACAGGAACAGAGACAATTTTGCCTAGACAAGAGAAAAGGCCGAAGGGTGACTTAATAACCATCTTCAATCATTGTTATTACACAGACGATGGTGACCAGATGGTCTCCATTTCCACCAAAAAAAGAATACTGAAAATGGACTTAAGCTGCAGCATAAGAAAAGTTGTCTAGTTTTAAAGAAAGAACTTAACAACTAAGAACCAGCAGTATACAGCAAGCAGACCAGGAATGTCTGTGGTGTAGCTACTTCCAAATGCCTTTAATTATGCTAAGAAAGCAGCAAACGGGTAGGGTGTGTTTAGGCTTTTGACAATCTTTTGTTGAGGGCAAATCCTCAGCTGGTTAATCTTCAAACGAATCCCATAACATACAATCTTAGGAATGGAAAAGAAATAAAAGATACGAAAACTGAAACACAGCACCCTCTGGTGTACATAACTGTCTTTCAATCAAGGAAGACACATATTAGTATTTCTCAAAATATAAGGTCTAAACCAAGAAAGACTCAAGAGAACTCATATCAGGCGAGTCCTAGTGTTCATTTAATCGCTACCTCCATCTTTATCCAGCACCTACTATGGCACTTCCACCTTGGGAACCAAGAAGGCTCTTACAGCCTGAACCTCTGTAAACATTAAACACGGCTACCTCTCAACTGGCTGGCACACGAACATTTCATGTTGAAGTGTGGCAATGTTTTCTACCAGATCATTCGAATTTTGCCCTGCACCGAAGAGGACATTAAATGCAGAAGTTAGGGAACACTCTTCCAACATGTGCCCCTGAGCTGTCATGGTATACACCACCCTTCCTTACCAATCTCTCTTTGCCTCATGAATGACAACAGGCCACTATTTATATCCTCCTAGGCTATATTGTCCAAAACTTTCTCCATATCCCTTCCTTTATTTTTAAGTACAAAAGACATTCTACCAGCCCAAAAAGTCTGAAAATCATTCAAGAATATTTTGAGGTCCTCTCCATATCTTCAGTCATCTTGGTGCTGGGTACGAACTTCATTTACATGGCACACACTTCACTCATGTGACTCATCACTGCTAGGCAACTGGTATATCCTACATGAACAAGACAGAGGCCTGTGTCCAAGATTCACAGCCCAGTGGGGGAGACAGACAGATACAGGTGTAAAGCTGACGCTCAAAGCTATAAGTGCTAACAGAGAATAAGAAAAAGGCAGTGGAAACACCAGAGAAGAACTAACTGGGTGTTCCCCAGGACACAGTAGACTTAACACCTTGCGGGAGCAGGTCTTAAAGGGTGAGGAGGCATCATCCGACCAGAGGAGAGAAGAGCATGTAGCATTCTAGGTATAAAGACCTCAGGGTCTTAAAAAAAAAAAGAAACAAACCAACAACAACAACTAAAACAACCTATGGCCTGAAGCCATGTCACCACTGGTAGAATGGGGCCATGTATCATGCGTTCCCTCTTGCCGCTAAGGTCTCCTTGGGGAGACATGAGCAACACACCTGAAAAAGCACATGGCCAAGCGACAACAAGCACACAAGCATGAGGTGGACTGGGCACTGGTCTGATGGAGGTGTGAACATGCTGGAGTTGAGAAGACAGGAGGCGAGGGGCCAGCCTGGTGGGGTAGCTCCTGCCCGACAAGCCAGCAGGCTTGCTGGTGCACCTCTCCCTTGTAGCACTGGCGATGACGTGCCGTCGCTGTGGAATGAGCTTCCTCCCCCACAAGACTGCGGGTTGAGGCGAGTGCTGTATCTCCCTATCACTATGCCTCTATCACTCAGACATATGGAGCTGAAGCACAATTTGAGTAGACTAATTAGTCCATATGCACGATTAGGATGTAAAGAGCAGAGTATGGGACCTAGAATCCCAAATACCTTCCTCTACCTGGTTCCCCTTGTTCTGTTCTTCCTCATTAGCTACCCATCCTCATCTGGTTTGTGTTTTCCTAGCCCTTTTGTTTTATCCTCATCGATCAACCCCCATCCTCCAACTGGAGAAAGGGGATAGATATTCCTGTCCCCAGTTAAGAGTGACCTATGTCAAACTGAAAAACAACCAAGCTGAAGAAGTGCCAGGGAACTGGCTTCTCGAGCACTCAGAAGAATGAGTGAGTACTGTGAGGGAGAAGAGAAACCCGAACCGATTACAGTGTAAAAATAGGTCAGTGCTTGAAGACAGCCCTTCAGGTTACTGGCAGCAAGCCCCTTTTGCTTCTGACTCCAGTGTCACAAGGAAGTGGCAGCACAGTCTTAGAATAAGGGCTCCACAGCCAGCTGGCGGCCTCGGCCTGGCCTTCTAGAAGCAGCGTACAAGGCCAGGCAAAAACTGGGGAGCTCAGCAAGCCTGTCACTGCTGACAGGTGATACTAGACTTGGTAAGTTTTGTTTTGTGTTCAACAAATTAGGAGATAATTCAAAGTTGTCCTTATGATAAGTCTGTCTCCCTTGCATTCAGCTTTACTTTACTCGCTAGTAAAGAAATGGATGGAGTTCAGCTAGCTCACTTACACCTATGCAGGGCCAACAGCAGCCTCTTTTCCACGAGAGAGTTATAGTTATAGTAGAGCAATGCTCTACTTGCAACAAATTGTGTGTCTCTGTGTGTGTGTACATGGCTGGAAGGGGTGTCAAAATTTTGGTTCTATGACAAAAAACCATTGTAAATTGCTCAAAAAAATAGCTATTACTGGTCAAGAATCTGGCAGAATAGAAAAAGTAAAGAGCATCTGAGCAATAGCAAAGAGCATATTTCATAACAGCAGTGACTGACATTTATAAAATGCAAGGTTCCAGAGACGTTCCAGAATAATCCATTGATATATTCCTCTATAAGAATAGCCCTGGTTCATATAGTACCTGGTTTACAGTCTTTCCTAAGAACAAGATCTGAGATAAAGGATCTGCATGGGACCACTCAGCTTCAGCAGTGATGACATGTATGTGGCGGGCATCTATTAAACACACCAATGACAGGAGTTCGCTTTAATAGCAATAAAAAGGGGGCATAATTACAAGTATTCCCATCCAATATCCACTTTGTTGCATGTGATTGAACTTCAGTTCGTTTCTCTTGCTACTAAAGCACTCAAATATCCAGTATTTGTTCACATGTGTCCAGCTCGCAGGTACAGGGTCTGAAAAGCTGAGCTGAATCTTAATGTAGACATCTAAATTAAATTACTTAGAATTTATACCTCAACTATTTCTAACAAAAGTTGAGATAACAAGACTAAATAGAAGGAGATAAAAGATGATAAAGGATTCAGAGAAAGAATTAGAGAAAGGGAGGAAGGACAGAGGGAGGGAGTGAAAAAGGAAGCACTTACCTAAGCAATGCCTTCTCTACCAAAAAAATTTTTATGGAAGTTCTCATGATGTTTTTAACATCTATTCAATGTGAAAACACATGACAGAAACCTATACATTCAGTAGTTCTACCTAAATTTGTATTTCATTAATCAAAATCTTCAGATAAATTTGATAATATATGGGCAAGAAATTTCCTTAATTTGCAGAAATACATGAGCAATTCGTGCTTTGCCAAAATGGAGCACTCTAACCCATCCCCCCCCCACCTCCTCCTCAAGGTAGAGTGTTGGTCCATAGATTAGAATCACTAATATATACAAAATAGAAAGAAATTTATCTACCAAGTACCATTTGGTTTTGTTTTTTTTTTTAACATTTATTTATTTTTGAGAGACAGAGAGAGACAGAACGTGAGCAGGGGAAGGGCAGAGAGAGAGGGAGATACAGAATCTGAAGCAGGCTCCAGGCTCTGAGCCGTCAGCACAGAGCCCGACGCGGGGCTCAAACTCACAGACTGTGAGATCATGACCTGAGCCGAAGTTGGCCGCTCAACCGACTGAGCCACCCAGGTGCCCCTACCAAGTACCATTTGGATTCTAAGGTACAAGTAATGAAATCCAACTCAAATGACCTATATCATAAAGGGGGTTTACTGACACATGTAATGGAAAGTCCACGCGTTGGGTTCGATTCAGTTGCTCTACAATAAAAGCAAGGCCTGTTTTCTTTCTCTCTGTTAGCTGCATCCTAGGAGTATCTTCCCTAAACAAAGCAAGATGGCTACAACAGTCCCAGGCTTCATGTCCCACACCATCCAGAAGGACACAGAGAGGACTGGTTTTAGGAAGGTCTTTCAAAACACTGAGGAGCCTTCTTCCCAAATCCTCAGCAAACATTCTGATGGCCTGAACCGGGTCACATCCCTAGCACTGAACCTTGGCACCATCTGCCACCGGGTTAATCACTGTGGCAACATGCGAGGGGTTACCTGACTGGGTTTACACAATCAAGACTCACCCCTGGAGCTGAGGGTGGGACAGATCCCTCTCTACTGGAAGACAAAAACAACTATTGTCTGTTTGCTAGGGAAGAGAGTGGGGAAGTGGAAGAGATGGTGGGTGGAGGGGGCAGTTATCATGTTCTCCACATCTTACCTGGTACTGTATTCAACTTGGAGATCCCCAGTTATCAAGGGCAAACATAGAAATGCATTTTGAGTGACACTTCATTATTGAATGAAGATGGACATTTACTCTTACACAAAGTGTCTTGGAGGTAAACTCAAGGAGAAACATGTCTCAGAACTCTGTGTAAGGGAAAATGGTGAGGAAGCAGGCTAAATTTGGTAAAACACAAACAGCCACCCTTTACCTTGACCCTCTAGAATACAGAGGACATGACAGTAAATCATAACCAAGTGAAGTTATTTCAGCAAAGGGCTGAGATGAAATGGTCTAGATGCCTTCCCTTCAAATGATCTAAATTACTGCAAAGAGTAGGGACTGACTTATCTTAGAGTCCTTCTTATGTATCAAATTTCTAAAAATGAGCTAAAACACTTTTAAAACATGGCCTCTAGAGGGTTTTTTAAGTTATTGCCATTACCAGATTATCCTCTTGAGCATGTGTTTGTATGCAGATGTGTGTCCCTGTCACTTATTTCAAATATAAAATATTTGAGTGCTATGAGACGGTCAGCTTTGTGCTAAGAAATACTGTGGAAATGGGAGAATTCACAGCCGCAGTTCTCTGTCCTTAAGGAGAACCCCCCCACCCACTACCACCAATGCTGACGGAAAAAAATTACTCTATGTCCGGCACTGTGCCAACTGCTTCACATTTACTTCCTCATTTAATCTAATCCTCACAACAATCCTATGAGCTAAGTATCATCAATCAATTTTTGAAGTTGAGAAACCAAAGTTAAATAGCTAAGTAACTTCACTCAGGTCACACAAGCAACAGGCAAGAGCTGGGATTCGATTCCGGGTCTTCCAGATCCCAAAGTTATGCATTCTTAACCCGCGCCGCATCTGGTTGGCAAGAAAATAGATGCAAACACCCTGCAAGAGCAAACAGTACAAGAGAGTATATAAAAGTGAAGAGCTAGGTCCCAGGACACTAAGTGCCCCAGGATTGGGAGGAAACCAAAGGCGGCATGTGGTATGATGATGAGCCAACATGAGCTGCTGTTAGTTGTGGAGCCCTATCAATGCTGACGTCCAGATGATCACATGCTATTCGTCCCCTGGCCTCTGACTCATGACCTGCTCATGTAATATTTCTCGATTATTTAGCCACTGATAAAAATGGACGGCCAACGACATTTCTTAGGATGTTTTATAGCTATTGCCAAGGGTGGGATCAGTTCTTTCTTTGATATACACAGACTTCTTCTCTGTTCTAGAGATAAGGCCATATACAAAAGGAGTAAGTCCGAAATTCTCTGGGCAAATACTAGATGGTTTTTCCACTGTTTGGGTATTGAGATGGTTTTTATAACCCTAGCACTAGGAATACATGAAAACTGCCTTTGCACATGGGATCACTTGTCACTAAACACTTGGCAGTGTGGAAAAAAGGCAAATGTAACATAATGTCTGAACAAAATGTAAGACTACTTCCTCTGTGCTGGTCTTCATGTACCAGAAAGCCGTGGGAGTGAATGGATGCAGTGTCCCTCTCATGCCTGAGCAGCCTCCTCACAAACCAGCTGACTTCTCCTCACCTCAGGTCAAGGTGACCTCCCAACCTTCAAGGTATGTATGGTTCCAGGGCCCCAGAGAAATATCTCCTTATAAAACAGTGGAGAGTCAGAAGCCAGTGACTCAGTGGGAACAGGTGAAAATTTCAACACTCTGGTACTTCTACAATGACCAGGATGTGCTACCAGCCTGGCACCAGTAGGGCTTCTACTCATTCTCATGGGTGTTAACGGTGAGGTACTGCCTGGAACTAAGACTGCTGCTATCAAAGCAATGGGAAATAACTCTGTTTTCAGGGTCACATCGGATTCGTTTTTCAGGTTCAACCCACATTTGACTGACTACTGTGTATCAGGCTCTGTGCTAACATTTCCTCACAGCCTCAAACAAACCCAGGAAATGGACGTTATTTCCACCTGACCTGTGTGGAAGCTGAAGCTCAGGGAAGTTATTTCTAGGGTCACGGCGCTGGAATGTTATAGTTAGGTATCAGACTGGATCTCCTAATGCCAATTCCAGCATTCATTTCATGTTGTATCACAGACTCTCCTAGTGAAAAAGATTTGGGGCTTGGAATATTATTACTCTAGAAACTGGAGTTTGGATGGTCATCCTCATTATAACCAAACTCTTACTCAGTTCTCAAAAGAGAAAGAATGAGCCACATTGAAGGGGACTATCAGAAGGCAAAGGGTGGTAAGTGTTGCTATGAATGGACACACAGAGTCTGGAAACCTGAGGGTGAGGACCAACTCTGACTGGGGTGGGGATGAAGAAAAACTTCAGAGAGGTAGGGCCAGCCATCTACTGGGGAGCAGGAGTTTCTAAGGTTAACACAAGCCCCCAAGCACAGACACAGAGGCAGATAAGCACAAGAAAGAAACTTGTGTGGAAAATCCCTTGGATCAGGGTTTCTCAAGCCTGGTATTGACATTTTAGACCAGGTAATTCTTTGGTGGGGTGAGGGAGGGCTGTCCTGTGTATTGTAGGATATTTAGCAATGTACCTGACCTTCACCCACCAGATGCCTCCAGCACCTCCCACCCACGCCCTTGTTGTGACCATCAAAAAGGTCTCCAGACACTGCCCATTGTGCCCTGCTGAGAACCACTGCCTTAGATGAAGGGCCGGGCTGGGTGAGGGGGCTGGAGAGTAGGAAGGGGAGCCATGAGCCACACAGGAAAGGGAGCAGATCTCCCCTGTGTCCACTCATCAACTCTCCCAGGTATGGACTCCAACAACAGTAGGACAAATGGAGCCAGATGTGGTCCCACAATGGGATGCCTTCAAAGAATCCCCAGCGGGACCCTGGCTGGGAGGAGAACGTCTGCAGGAGGAGAGAAAGGATTCTAGACGTAGGTAACTTGGCATGGGCAAATCCTCACTCTCTTCTCTTCTTCCATTAACCTGAAGCAAGAGAGGAAGACCCACCTAAGAGGATTTGAGGGGACCCGGATGAGAAGAAATGGTGGTGTGTGATGTGCCCGCACTCTCCCCCTGGGGCTGCCGCTGCCCAGGCACAATGAAAGCACCTGCGAGACTCACTGGAGGGAGACTGGGAGGAAGGCGTGGCGTGGCTTGGCTCGCTTGGCGTGGCTTGGCGTGGCTTGGCGGGGGGTGAAGACTAGAGAATTCTGAGGTTCGAGATGGAGATACTGACAGAGTTCACCAAGGGGGACCATGTTTCTCAGTAAAAAGAAAAAAGAGTGGAACTCGTCTGGGGATCTCAGGGAAGGAAAGGGGCAGAGAAAGGAACATTCACGAAAGCCCGTGTGCCAGTTCTGGGGAAGGCGCATTGCATGGGGAAGGCTACGGCATTCGATTTTCACAGCATCATATATTACCTGCTGGTGGAGGGAAGTGAGGTGCAGGGAGGCAAGTGATCTGGTTTTGCTCATGGTCTGGTTTTGCTCGTGGACCTAGGGCGACTGCATGAGTAGAGGCCACAGGCATGGCTGAGGGGATGCCTCGATGCTTCCCCTCCTCTCAGCTCTGGGGCCCACAGTCTCTTGCTCCACGTGAGCGGTGGCTGCCTGCTCCTCTGTCTGCTCCACTAGACTAGACTGTCAGGGGGCTGTGTTTTGGATTCAGCGTCTCCAGCATTTCCTTCTGTGCCAGGCACAGGCCTCAGACCCCGCGGAGGAAACAGGCAAGAGCTAAGGCAAGGCAGACAAAGAACCCACGCGGCCCAGCAGTGCGAATTTACGGCCCAGATAATGAGTACACCCGCTTACATAAGTGCTTCTCCCGCTACGCTCTGCTCTGCTCGCAGCCACTGGAGGAAAGAAGGGCTGGCTCTTCCTGTGCTATATATAATCTCTGTTTTGGCAAGGGAGCAGGCTACAGTGCCGCGGCTCAGTCACATTAGATATTAATCCAGCGAATTTTCTTTTGCTAGTGATACCACAAAATCGTAATACAGACTTAGCTTAAGATTTAGATACTTTCCCCACATTTGGAGCATTTTTCTATTGCAAAAACATTCTTTAGTTTTGGTTCCACTTTGAGAAGTAAAAAAAGGGTGAAATGAGATGCTAAAGAGATGGCTTGCAACATTCCATAATTATAGCCTTTGATGCTAGAACCTCAAGGCTCCAGTCCCAAGTGGGAAAGTACTTCCCTTCGGTAACTAAACAGGGGCTGATCCATTAACCAAGACTGTATTTTTGATACAGAGCAGGATATTTGTTTTTGGTTCTTTCCCATCTGCCTCCTAGGTCTCAACCTTGGGATCCAGGACCTCGTGACCACAGAATCAATATTTCGTAGACAGAATCATTCATTCATCCTGGGACTTGATTGGAGATGGTTTTTAGTTAGTAAACCTCTCCATCGGCTATAGTACGCTTACCTGAAAAATGTTTTCTGCAACCTTTAAAAGCATTTATATACTAAAAATTACCATATTAACTTCGTGTTAGTCCTAAAAGTTTCTCTAATCACTGAAAGCCATAGTTTATTATTCTAATATGAGTTGTTATATATACACACTCACCTGAACATTATAAAATTACATTTCTTGTAGTGCCGCCACTCTGGAAAACGCTATGACGGTTCCTCAAAAAAAAAAGTGAAAATAGAGCTACCCTATGACCCAGCAATAGCACTGCTAGGAATCTACCCAAGAGACACAGGAGTGCTGATGCATAGGGGCACGTGTACCCCAATGTTCACAGCAGCACTTTCGACAATAGCCAAATCATGGAAAGAGACTAAGTGTCCATCAACTGATGAATGGATAAAGAAGATGTGGTGTGTGTATATATATATATACACACATACATATATACATACACACACACACACACACACACACACACACACAAAATGGAATACTATGCGGCAATGAGAAAGAATGAAATCTGGCCATGTGTGGCAACATGGATGGAACTGGAGGGTATTATGCTAAGTGAAATAAGTCAGTCAGAGAAAGACAGATACCATATGTTTCCATGCATAGGTGGATTTTGAGAGACTTAGCAGAAAACCATGGGGGAGGGGAAGAGGGGAAAAGAAAAAAGACACAGAGAGGGAGGGAGACAAAACATAAGAGACTCTCTAAGAACAAACTGAGGGGTGACGGGGGTGTGCGAGGGGAGAGAGTGGGTGACAGGAACAGAGGAGGGCACTTGTTGGGATGAGCTCTGGGTGGTAAAGGGAAACCAATTTGACAGTAAATTTTTTTTTTAATTACATTTCTTATAGAATATTGAGTCATTCATACTTTTTGCCTATCTGGTTGGGACCTCTTCCATACCGATTCTTCCCAAATGGGAGATTTTAAGAAATAAAATCATGTATCTGATATTTTCATGAGTTGACAGGTTAAGGAGAAAAAGAAAAATAGGCTTTCAAAATATGAATTGTATTATCATTAATACTAAAGTCTAACTAAGTCTGAGAAGATCTATTATTTGTAGGCACAGCTCTTACAGAGAGGATGCAGGCATTGTAAGACTTGGCTAACACCGTGGGGGGGAGGGGATGGTTCAGTTAGAGCGAAGGTGACATATCATTATGGCTGGAGTCAGATAAACCAGAGTTCCAACCCTGACTTGGCAACATCCTAGTGCAGGTCCCTTGGGTCTTGGGTGAAGTATCTGACCTCTCAAACGGTTTTCTCTTTCATAAGATGGGATGCTATTGGTGCCTCCAGTGCAAGGCTCACTAGGAAAATGAGGCGAGGCAGCGTATGTGACGGTGTCCTTGCCAGGCATGTCAAGAGTTAAGCAGAAGTCTCGGGGTTCCCGCCTCCTTCCTCACTCCCTGCCTTCCCAGGGAAGCTGGCCCCTCTTCGAGGTGCAGACTGCTACGGGGACTTCAGTGATGTATGCCGCCTGCGCACATGTCTCCCCGTATGGGCTCCTGCGTCACAACCCCATTTGCCTTTTCCAAAACACGGTGCCTGGCACCGTCACTGATGCCCCACTGACAGGGTCCTCCACTTGGCCTGGGGTCCAGTCCGTTATCGGTCTGGCCCAGCCTGCCCTTGCTGAGCTCATCCTGCCTTGCGGACCCACATCTTCCCGCTCCAGCTCCCAGGGCCAGCCCTGCTTCGAGCCCTGACACAGTCCCCACGGCCCGGTATAAACTCCAGACAGCTTCACGTCACGTCGGAGACGCACACTCTCTGGTCCCTGTTCCTCCCCAGCTGCACCGACCACCACTCCTTCCCCACACCCCTACTCTGTACCCAAACAATTCTACTCACGGTGCGGTGCGCGGACACCCCTGCCGCCTTGTCACTCTTCGACTTCCCTGCACCCCTCTTACTGCCCACTACACCGTTCTCCTCTCCTCTGTGGGGCAAACTCCCAGACAGCCTGCAAACACCACTCAACTGAAGTGAAGCAGGCCAGGTAATGACTCCATGTCTTGTACGGTTTTCTGTCCCTGCAGCTGCCAGGCTGTAGTTACTTCTCACATTTTCATGGAATTCGCTAGCCCACCATAAATGTCTTGTTTGAGGGATGGACCTGGGACTCCGTGTGTCGCACAGAGCCGTCACTAGGAAATGTTTGCGCTGTTGAACAGAAGAAGCTTTCGACCCAGACCTAGTGGAAAGAGGAACTCAAAAGCAGGGCATACGTGCTCTAAGGGCAGTCTGCGACCCAGGGAGCAGGCAAAGGGAGAATCGGACATTCCCATCCAAAATGTTTGAATGCTGGCGACTGCCAGAGCTCAGAAAAAGAAGGCCCTTTCAATGTGGTTACAACTCTAAAAAGTCTGTTACATTCGCCTAGAGCCCGTGGAACGCAAAACTGTATTTTTCTCCCCAAAGCGCCACGCTGTTATAAAAATTCCCTGCTCTGTGGAACGATCGTGGGCAATTGCTTTTGCAGTTTTTGGCGATGCCAGTTTATGGCTATGTTTTTCTGTTCACTGAACTGGCTCATTTCTTCAGGAGAACAAACTGTTCTGCACTGAAGCAGGAATTGGCTGGGTTCTAACAAAAAGATTTTTCCCCCCTGACAGTGTTTTTGCAAAAGACCCAAGTCAATTTATAGCCAAGTAACAAAAGGTCAGAAAGGTTAGTCAAGCAATGGGCGTAATTCCTGTGTGTCACAGCCAATAAAGGAAATGGGTGGGAATAAATAGTATGCAATTTTAACCTGAAATTATTTGGGCAAAACTATTATGGTAAACTATACAAAGGGACCCGTGGCTTCTAACATAAAGGATTTCCCACTCTGATTTTTTTTAAGGCATATTTACTGTGGAAGAACTGAGATGACCTCAAATTCCTCATACACAAGTGGAAAATGTCAAAAAAATTTTTCACACTAATTTATTTTAAAAAATCAGCTATTGTTTTTGCAGCTCTGAAACATAAAATGTTCACATAAAAATTAAATATCTCATAGTTAAATCACAATTAGATACAATTCACATGACTGAATTTAATACAAAACCTTTGCCAAAAGAGAGAAAATTGACCAAAATTATAGGCTAAGAAAAGGTTCTACAAAGGCAGTAGTTTATCTGTTTTAATCATGCTAGAAATGTGACAAACTACTGCATTATTCAGTGAGCATAAGAACAACAACAAGAAGAAATGCCTGCTTTTGGAGCAGACGTGAAGAACTGACATCAGCAGCCAAAGCAAGCGGAAGACAGCTGAGGAACCGTCAGTGCTGGGCAGCCAACCAGGCCAGGGCCCGTGGGTCTGTGCAGTAAGGAAGCCTTTCACATCTCCAGACTGTTGGAAGCCACCCCCCTCTATCATGATGTCTACAGGACTCATGTAAAACAACGGAATAATCCAATAAACAAAAGATTGAATAGAACTCTGCCACAGTTAAGGCAACATGGTATAAACGGCTTCTCCCCCAACCTCCTTGCTTAGTACAACTACAGACACTGGAAATAACACAAGAGGCAATCAAAGGGGAAGTCCGAAAGGTGGAAAAAGGAAGACAAATAGGTTAGTGACCCTAGGACCAGAGGAACAACACAGTGAGAGAGCATCTTACAACAGTTGCCCACCCTCTGTTCCAAGAGAGGAAGATGGCCAAGAGCCAATGTTTCCCATGCCCTAACCTAGCAGCAGAAAGCAATCCAGGTGGGCTCCTCCTTCCCTGTAACAGAATAATAGAATGGGAGTTCTGCTGGTGATACCAGGCCAGCACCAACAAAGGCGGATCAGGAGCCCGCTGACAAAGCAGTGTGGGGAACCACTCTCCCTCCCTCCAGGGCCCCAGGAAGTACTCTTTACCCAGCAGGATGGAGACTCCCAACCCCCACCTAAAGGCACCAGACAGCAAGGCCTGAGATAACTCCTTCCCTCCATGAGATAGCACAAGCAAGGATCAGACCAATGTGAGCCCCAGCCGTGTCAGATAAACCAAGGAGACCCAAACAGTAAAAACAAAGGCTCTAAAAATCAGAACCCACAAAAGTAGACCCCAACCTGAGTGATAAACCTAAGTAAGGTGACTGCCTGGTAAAAGAAAAGATTAAATAGGACCCAGAGTCCCCATAAAAGACAAAATGTCCAGAAAAGAACTGAAAAATCACCCATTATACCAAGAACCAGGAAAATCACAACTTGAATGAGAAAAGATAACCAACTGACACCAATACCAAGACGACTCCGATGTTGGAATTAGCTTACAAAGGATTTTTAAGCAGCCATCATAAAAATGCTTCAACAAGCAATTACAAATTCTTCTGAAACAAATTAAAAAATAGAAAATCTCATCAAAGAAATAGAAGTTATAAAAAAAGAATCAAATGAAAATTATAGAACAGCCCCGAAGAGGAAATTCTTCTATTTTATATGGCCAAGTTGATATCAATTTAACACCCCCATTTTCCTTTCTTTTTCAAAGTCTTTCCCTAGTTTTATTCAGGAGCCCTGTGACAACCTTCCCACCACAAAAGGCCCGATCCTTTTTCTGGCATTTCAAGTAAGAAATCCTCAAAGTAATCTTCAATTCTTCCTTACTCTTTACTTCTATATCCAATCTGTTATTATAAAGGAGATTCAACATAGAATGCAGAAGGTAGCAGATATAAAGATTTCTAAGGCCCCCACCATTGATATTTATAATTCTTTTACCAAATATTACCTTTACTCTTTTGGAATACAACAAATGAACCCTATTAAAGTCAAAGTTGAAAGCTCTGACCAAGACTCTTTCATGTGTAAGATGCTTGCGTCTTTGTTGGTGTTGTTATATCTCTATTTAATAATCAGTGGGTTCATTTTAAGACTTCCCTTTTTTTTGAGATTTTTAATGTTTATTTATTTATTTTGAGGGGGGAGAGAGAAAGGGAGGGAGGGAGGGAGGGAGAGAGAGAGTGAGGAGAGAGAGAGGGGGGAGAGAGGAGGAGAGAGAGGGAGAAAGAGAGGGAGAGAGAGAGAGAGAGAGAGGGAGAGAGGGAGAGAGGGAGGGAGAGGGAGAGAGAGGGAGAGAGAGGGAGAGAGGGAGAGGGAGAGAGGGAGAGGGAGAGAGGGAGAGGGAGAGAGAGGAGAGAGGGAGGAGGAGGGAGAGAGGGGAGGGAGAGGAGAGGGAGAGAGGGAGAGGGAGAGAGAGGGAGAGGGAGAGAGAGGGAGAGAGAGGGAGAGAGGGAGGGAGAGGGAGGGAGAGAGAGGGAGAGAGGGAGGGGGGAGAGAGAGGGAGAGAGAGACAAAAAGCACAAGTTGTGTACAGGGAGAGAGAAGGAGAGACAGAATCTCAAGCAGGCTCCTCACCATCAGCATAGAGCCCAATGCGGGGCTCAAACTCATGAACTGTGAGATCCTGACCTGAGATGAGATCAAGAGTCAGATGCTTAACTGACTGCGCCACCCAGGCACCCCAAGCATTTTTTTAGTAGGCTCTACACCCAATGTGGGGCTTGAACTCACGACCCCAAGATCAAGCGTCATATATTCTTTCTTTTTTTTTTTTTTTTGAGAGACATTGACAGCACAAGTGGGGAAGGGGAAGAAAGAGGGAGAGAGAATCCCAAGCAGGCTCCTCACCATGAGCACAGAGCCCAATGCAGGACTTGAATTCACTAAACTGTGAGATCATGACCTGAGCCAAAACCAAGAGTCGGAAGCTTAACTGACTGAGCCGCTCAGGTACCCAGAGGCATATATTCTACGGAAAGAGCCAGCCAGGTGCCCAAAGACTTCCCATTTTTATCACCAATTCTGGAAAAGCTGCCTTTTTCTCCTACTGAGGACATGGAATCCATCTCTAGGGCCATACAGGATAACTCAAAGCTGACCTTGACCTTAAGTTTCTTTGCAAATACTGCAGGACTATTTTAATGATCCCACTTTTACCAATCCACCAACATGAAGAGGTAACACAGCTTTACAAATACTTGAGCACGTATTATTGGAGATCGTATGTACTTTTAAGAGAAGCTTTTATTTCACCTGTTGTCTTGCTTTTTTTGAGCTACAATGGAAAAAGCATGGACTGCAGGAATCAAAGAGTCCCTAATACTTATTAGCTACACAAGTTTGCAGCATCTCGATCTGTAAAATATAATAATTATGCATACCTCTTGTGAGGATTAAGTAATATGTTACTTTTTAAAGTGCCTGGCATATCACAGGTGCTCTCCTGGCTCCAATTAATATTCCTTAGTTTCTTTTTTTCCACCTATTTCTCACTTATGTTTTCTTGCTGAATTTTATGGATCTGAATGAGTCACCTTAAACTCCTTTGGAACAACAACAAAAAAAAGCATATAAATATACAATATAAAAATAGTAGACACTCCTCTGGGAAGTAGGGGTGGGCAGTGACTAGGAAGGGACAGGACATGACTTTTGGGTAATGACAATATCTTGATAGGAGTTTGAGCTGCATAGGTGTATGCCTCTGTCAAAACTCAGCACAAGTACAGTTACAATTTAACTGCAATGAAATGTTAAGATCTTACCTGAAAAGGAAAAAAAAAGTAAAAGCAAATAATGATCCCTACTTAGTGATATGTATGCTGAAGCAATGAGGGAAAATATATTAAAAATATGGATGGCGAAATAAATGAACAGGATACAGTAAAATGTTAATGGTCAAAACCTGGTGGTGGGTGTACAGTTGCTCACTATGAAATTCTTCAACTTTGCAGAACATTTGAAATTTTTCATAATAAAATACGGGAAAAAATTTCCTACAGGAAAAAATGGAAGGCACTCAATACACTTTAGTTCTCTGTTCAAATTCTGTCCCTGCTGTTATCCATCTGACTGTTCATGCAGTTGAAAACACTTACCAGGCACCCAGGGCAGTACTGCCTACAGCAAGTCTCTCAGCCCTAAGCCCTCTGAATCATGGGATTTCTGTGAAGATTAAGATAATAAACATATAACACTGGCCCAGTTCCTGCCACAGTTGGTGTTTGATAAATGCTAGCTGCTATTATGCCAGTACAGCATACAGCAAAGAGTATGGGCTTAGAGCACATCAAGTAGTGGTTAGAAGCCCTACCTAACTGGCCATCTGGGTTCAAATCCCAACTCCACCACTTTGTAGCTTTGGGCAAAATTTTTAATCTTTCTGTGCCTCAGTTTCCTCATC
Source organism: Paguma larvata (assembly GCA_030068075.1). Lineage (NCBI taxonomy): Eukaryota > Metazoa > Chordata > Mammalia > Carnivora > Viverridae > Paguma > Paguma larvata. The sequence goes on from CM057844.1 coordinate 30,957,594, forward strand.
TGTTAAAAAAATAAAAAAGGATGACAATATCTGTCTCTCATGATAGTACCAGAGAAAGACCAAAGGCAGCTTCATGGGGGTGAGGAGGGGGTGGTGGGAAGTGGATGATCTGGGACTTGAAGCAGAGAGGGGCAGGGAAAGCTTGGTAACGAGCAAGTATGTGGTACTCACATAGGGTTATTGTGACAATTAAACATAGTGATAGATATAAAATGCTTAGAGAGTAGCTGTAACAAGTACTCAATCACGATGCCAGATACACAGAGAACATGTGGATGAATGTACAAGTCCCTGACACCGCATGGAGCTGACGGATAACCTAGGAGAGGAGGAAGGCATGCCAACGGAAGGGTCACAGAATGAGGGGTGATGTGTGCCATAGGAGGTATGCTACGATGAGCCTGAGACACCAGAAAATCAAATGGAAAACAATGCCAGAGGAACACCAAAGGTGGCTTAATGCGGGGGGGGGGGGGGGGCGCGGAGACTGGATGACCTGGGAGTTGAAGGCAGGGAAAACCTTGTAACGCAGAAGTACGGGGTACACAGCCAACCAGGGCATAAGAGGAGCTATGCGGGTACAGGCTGGAAGATTTGTGGCTGGAGAGGAGTCAGAACCGGATGGTGAAAAGCTTTGCTGATGAATGGAAACTTTGTTCTGCAAAAGTACTTTGAAAAAATGACCAACCATTTATATACTCCACTTCCAAATTAAATTGTCAACCAATAGCTTATCCTTGATTTCTCTAGTGGACAAATAAGACATGCTGCTCATTTGTCCACTGTACTTTTCAAATACAAGAACTAAAAATTCATAACCATTAGTATTTTACCAACTCAAGGTGTGAGGATGAATCTCTACTTAATAGGAAACACCAGAGCCTCTAGAAGGAGGGCCAAGGAAAGATTACTAACAATTTGTGGAATCAAGTTAGTTAGCCCCACTCTAATTGGTCCGTTGCTTTGGGGTTCAACTCGGAATCTGACCCAAGAGATTAAATTCAGGAAGGGAGAAATGTGTATGCGGCAGAGAGGAGGGGGCTCCCTCTGGACACTGCCAGCTGGCCACACTGCCCCTTTCCGAGCTCACTCTGCCTTAGTCAACATACTTCTGATTGCCAGAAGCACTGAGCAAGCCCACTAAGTCTTCCCAAAGTGTCTTCAACATCAGAGCCTGAGGGGAATGGTCAAGAGTGGGGCAGGTTTTATGCTTAAAGGCACCAAATACTACTTCAAAATTATGTATATGAAACATATGAAGTACACACGAAAACACCTTTTCTTTTAAGCACTGTTGGAAAGAAATTAAAATAACAAAATATACATAGAGAGGTTTTTAAATTCTAGAATTATATATAGGCAAACTTTTATCTTGGTGTAAATCAAGCCATTCTAGAAGAGGCAACTTTGAGTGAGTGGGCTGGCTGGCTCAGACTCAGAGGAGCAGAACTCCATGAGGGCAGGGACCCTAATTCTCTTGATCATTACTCTCAGGGCCTAACACAGTGCCTGGCGCATAATGGGTGCTCACAAAATATCTGCTGACTGAAAATAGTCTAGTCCCATCTCTGAAGTACAGAAATACAGTGTTTTGTTTTTTAGTTCAGTGAGATTATTAAATTCTTAATTGGGTGGGCCAGAACTGGTTTACTACCAACCAAACTCGAAGGAGACCCACGAGAACTTCCCCCTCAATTTTAGAGACAGTGTAGCTTTCCAGGAGCCTCACTGTCCTGGCATTCACGCAGAGCTGTCCTCTCCTTACACCAGGGCATCTGGGAAACAGAATCCCTCATCAGGCTATACCTCATCAGGTGCAAACCTGATATTCAACCCGCAGGTATAGCGAGCTCACCTGTGCAGCAACCAAAGTGCCGGCCCCAGGCTGGTGGGGCATCTTCCATCCTGTGGACAGAGCGGTCTGTACTCCGACAGAGTCCAAAAAATCCTCCTAGGCTCCATGCAGACTCCCAGTCTGCTGCCTCTTTGCAACATTCTTCGTCTGAACATGTTATAAACCTCTAACTTTTGTGATTTTTCTGTTTACAAGGCTTCCAAATGTGGCTGCCTCCTGATGACCAAGGAGAGACTTTCATCTGCACATGCTTCCAGAGGACTGCTTGGGTCTGCTCCTCTCTGCACGCATGTGTGCCGATTTTCAGGCCCATTCTGGCCTCGGCAGCAATGAGGCCGTATATTAGGAGAATGCCAGGGCACTAACTGGTATCTCTGGACCCATGACTCTGTGTAAGTTCTGGTTTTGATTTTTGTTTTGCCTTAAGTGTAAGATCTTGCACTGACTAATTTTCTGCCTGCTTGGCCTCATAAAATTTTCAGAAAAATCTCCCATCAGCACAGTTTAGAAAGGTCTGGGAAATTTAACATATCCAAAAATGAGCCCAGAGGCAACACTGTGGCAAGTTACCATTATCATTTACCCACTCACAGAGGGGGACTGACCTCCAAGCTTGCTTCCTATTCTCAAGCCAGGACCAAATTGCTTCTCTAACCTATAATGGCTTTTTACTGAAAAGAAAATGAGATGGAGAGAAAACAGAAAACTTTGGTAATGAATCCATTCAAAACTTTCTTTTTTTTTAACAAAGTGTTTAGTTTCAGCTAATTTTAGACTTACAGAAAAGTTGCAAAAATAACAGTTCCCATATATCCCTGACCCAGCTTCCTCTAATGTTAACATCTTACATAAGCCTAGCGGATCGAACAGAACCTGGATGTTAACGCTGGAACAATACTATTAACTAAACCAAAAATATTTTTCAAGTTGTACAGGTTTTTCTCTACCAATGTCCTTTTTCTGTCTTATCTAGAATACCTATGTATATAGTCATTTCTTAGTCTACTGCAGCCTGTGACAGAACCTTGATCTTTCCTTGCCATTTGTGTCCTTGACACTTTTTAAGAGTATTAATCAGTTATTTTGCTGACTGTCCCTTGATTTGGGTTTGCCTGATATTTTCTCATAATTACACTGAGGTTATGCATTTTTTTATTTTGAGTTTTAATTTTAATTCCAGTTAGCTAACACACAGTGTTATATTAGTTTCAGGTGTACAATACAGTAATTCAACACTTGCCCTGTGCTCATCATGACAAATGCACTCCTTAGTCCCCAACACCTAGTTAACCCACCCCCCAAGGTTCTGCATTTTTGACAAAAATAACACAGAAATTATGTTGTATTCTCCTTAGCACATCATATCATAGTATTCATTATGTCAATCACTGGTGATTGTTCACCTTGATTACTTGGTTAAGGTGCTTTCTCCGCTACAAGGTTACTATCTTTTCTTTCCTTTATAGTTAATAAACATGATGAGAGTTTAGGCTATGCAAATTCTGTCAATGGTTTCTTAAAATACTGTCTCCTTCATTCATAAATCTGCTAATACTCTTTTGTTTGTTCAAGGGCTTATGTTTTTCTTCTGCTTATAAAAATAGCACACCGTCACTGTAAAAAAAAAATCACAGTGGAGAGCTCATAATCATACCTTTAGGGACTGGTACTTGTTATGGACTAAATGTTTGTGTCCACCCCAAAATTCATGTTAAAATTCTAACTCCCCACATAATGGTATTAGGAGGCAGGGCCTTGGGAGGTGATTAGGTCATGACAGTGGAGCTGTCATGAATGGGATTACGCCCTCACAGAAGGGACCTCAGAGAGCTCTCTCTCCTCCCCACCATAGGAGGATACAAAAAGAAAAAGGCCACCTGTAACCCAAAAGAGGGTTCTCATCAGAACCTGACTATGCTGGTATCTTATCTCAACTTCCGCCTACCAGAACTGGGAGAAATAAATTTCTGTTGTTTATAAGCCACCCAGTCTGTAGCATTTTGTTATAGGAGCCTGAGCTAAGATAGCATTGTAGATAATTTGATGTATATACATCCCAGTGAACTTTTTCTCCTCTTTTCTTTCCACTGGAGTCACAGACCATGGGCTGAAATCCAAACTCCACCATGGACTTCAGGCAAGTCACTTAACTTCTGTGTGCTGGCTGGCCAGCATCTGTTATTTACAGATGGGGTAAGCAAAATTAACTAATGGTTTTTTGAAAGAACTATTCACTAAGGTAGAAATAAAAATTTTATAGCCTGTATTTAAGGGAAAGCGATCAAACTCTGCCATGAGGAGGGTGAGGTCACACGGTGGGCATCTGCAACTCCAGATGCCACACCTGGACCAATGTCAAAGTTGTTCATTGCTGAATTCCTTAAAAACTTGGGGGAATGCTACCTGGTCCCCAGAATTTACCTATTTCTAGTTTTTCAAGTAAGGCTATAAAGGTATCACTTATTTGTGTGGTCCAACTGACATCAGGAAAAGGTCATCTTTCCTGTTTTCCTCCGAGAGAACAGCAGCAGCAATAACAGGAGCAGCTAACAAGAGCAGAGCACATGACACGCACCGGACACTGGGTACTCGGCACACTCCCGAAGCAGCAGTTCATTTAGTCCTCAGCACAACCCTTGGTACTAGGTATTATTATCGCCTCCAACTACAGGTGCAGAAACTAAGGCACAAAAAGGCCAAGTAACTCCCAAGGTCACTCAGCTAGCTAGTACACAGCAGAGCCAGGATTTGAACCCAGGCAGGCCTAGCTCCAGAGCACATGCTCTCAGCACTAGAGTCTCCTGTTGTCAAAGAGTCCAAGAACAAATTCTCATCCGGAAGACAGACACAGGCTATAAATTAGGGTTCTGGATGAAGCTGAACTGAACAAAAGATTCAAATGACAGAAGAAAACCACTTCCAGAATGGAAAGACCTCAAAGAAACAAGGAGGAATTCCCAGGGTCTCACATAATTAGCAATCAAAGAGGGTCACTAAGACACAGCCTGGAAATATCTAAAAGCAAAGTGTAAAAGGGAAGGGGGAAAAAAAAAAACTCCAAGAAAACAAGTTAAACAAGCAGATTATGTGAAAGGAATCCTGCAGGGTTTTGATTTTTTTTTTCTTTTTTTTGTAGCAGAAGCCTAGAAACAAGGCAATGTAAGCTATAAGACCTCAAAGAAAAAAAGATGAGCAAATCAAAATAGTTGAAGCTGTGATCTATAAACACAGTGATGCCACTCTGCAGACCAGGAGTCCTGTCATTCCTCTCCCACTGAGCCATCTCCAAAAGCTGCAGTCAATAGCCACCTGCATTTCCTCAGCTTCTCCAGACTCCAGTGTGAGCTGATTCAGGAACTCTGGGGGAACTGGGCAGGCTGGGATTGCTACCAGTTTTCTAACTGGGAAAACCAGAGGCTTGGCTTCTTACCCTACTGGACCTGTGGGTGGCCATTGCTGGCCACTGCCCCTGGTAGGAAATCATCTCTTCCACATAGCTCTTTCTTCTTCTAGCATCGATTTGGTATTTTGATCTGGTTTGCAATTCATTAACTAGATTAGTAACAATGCATTGGAGTCTTCGTTTTCTGGCCCACAGAGTATGGTAGTAATAACTTCCAAACACAGGGCTATTGAGAAGATAAAAGAAGCCATGTGAAAAAGCTCTTACCGCCCTGTATGGGACATGTATTACAGTGCCAGTGCGTCTCCATTTCCTGAACATAAAGAACTGGTCTTTGCCCAGAGGCCATCCCAACCCTTTTATTTTCTGTCTACATGCTCTACCTCCAGGTTTATGTCTATTCTCACGATTTTGACATCCTCCGAGCAAGTATGTCCCACCCCTTTATCTCCAGCTTTCACAACACGCCTAACTTTCTGACCCATGTTTCCAACTGCTTCTAGATATGTTTCCCTACATCTCTTCAGGGTTTCCTAAATTCAACAAGTCCTAAAATGAACTCTTGCTTCTCTCCGAATGAGTCTCTGCAGTCCCTCTGTGCACCCATTACCCCACTCCATAAGTTAGCCAATATTTCCACTGTCTGTCATCACTTTCCCTAAAACAAACAAACCCCTCTCAGTCATCCACTAATTTCCAATCTCACCTGAGTCAGACATTAGAGTTTTCAGACACCGCTTCAAAACACCTCATTCTCTCTTTTCCGTCACCACTGCTACCACCTTATTCGAGTTCCCACCATCTCTGACCTGGATGACTGCTATAGCCACTTAACTGACTTCCTGTAGCCCTTGCTTCAACTGAGAGCCACAGTTATCTTTCTAAAAATAACCTTGAGCATGGTACCCCCTTGCTTTAAAACCCTCATGATACAGCCCACAGAATACAAACTGGAACTTGTTGGCCAGGCATTCAAGGTGCTTCACAATCTGGCCCAACATCCCTTTGTTCAGTCTCATCTCCAGCCACTTGGGTCTCTTTAGGCTTTGAGGAACTTGGATGATGAACTTGGGTACCTTTAGGCTTTTGCCCTTTTGTTTTATCCTCTATCTTACAAAGTTCTACTGGTACAGTAATACTTGGCTCCCAGGATGCCTCTGCTGACTCACTAAACTTCATTCCCCTCCCCAACCCCCCGTGTCTTCAGGACACGTGACACATTACATCTTTTGCCACCGTTAGTCTGCATGCATGCCACCTCGTCAACCAGAAAGGGGACCTTGAAGGCAGGGTCAGAACTGTCTTCATCTTTATAGTTCCTGCACCAACCTCAGCGTCCACCCAGCTCAGAGTGAGACCTCAGCGGTTGTTAATTAACTGAATCAAGAAGAGCAAAATACTTGTGAGCACTAGGCCGAAGCCCCGAAGAATTAGTGCACCTCACAGAACAAATGTAAAACGTGAAAGGGGAAAATAATGGCGGCAAATAAGGAGAGGGGATGCCAAAACAGGGAGAAACAGAGTTTCCTTATATGGAAGGAAGGAAAAGTTCCTGCTTTTGCTTTGATGATAGTAAATAAATATAGAAACAAATGTTATTTTTGGCACTAAGAAAACTCAAAAGATTGTTCACCTTTAAAATATGCTTAGAAGTTAAAAGAAAAAACATTCTCCAAAACAGAAGGTATAACAGAAAAAGAGACAACTGACAAACATAAAAATCAAAAAAACAAATCATTTATAGAAATATGACAAATGCAATAACAACCATGAATTAAAGAGGACAAATTTACACATAAGTTATAGAATCTTCAAGACTGGCTAAACAGAAGACAAAACCCAACAATATTCTACCTGAAAGACACAAGCTCTAAGGGTGCCTGGGTAGCTCAGTCAGTCAAGCATCTGACTTCAGCTCAGGTTACGATCTCGCAGTTCATGAGTTCAAGCCCCACATCGGGCTCTGTGCTGACAGCTCGGAGCCTGGAGCCTGCTTTGGATTCTGTGTCTCCCTCTCTCTCTCCCCTCCCTCACTCGCACTTTGTCTCTCTCAAAAATAAACAAACATTTAAAAAATTTTTCGTTCTTTTTTTTTTTTTTTTTAATGTTCTTATTCATTTTTGAGAGCAGGAGAGACAATGCATGAATGGGGGAGGGTCACAGAGAGAGAGGGAGACACAGAATCCGAAGCAGGCTCCGGGCTCTGAGCTGTCAGCACAGAGCCCGACGCGGGGCTCGAACCCACAGACTGCGAGATCATGACCTGAGCCGAAGTCGGACACTTAACCGACTGAGCCACCCAGGCGCCCCTAAAAAATTTTTAAAAAATAAAGAGATAAGCTCTGAAATGACAATTCTGAAATGACAATAATGAAGTTAGAAAATGTAACAAAATCACTACACAAGATATCTATGGACAATGAAAAAAAACGTAAGACAAACATTGCTGTTACACCTTCTGTTTTGGAGAATGTTTTTCTTTCCTTTCAAGAAATAAAAACTAAGTACACAGCTAATAATATTGAGAAACAAACAACCAAAAAAAACCTAGAGAAACTTTTTGTTTGTTTGTTTCAAGAAAGGAGCTAGAGATTTTGGAAGCAAAACCCAAAATACTTTAGAAGGAACCTTAAGAAATAAGCAGGAGTTGCTGCCTAGGAGAGGAAACCGCCTGCCTGAGGAGCAGGAATGGGAAACTGATTTTTCACAGCCCCTTTTTGTTCGTTAAAAGTTTTCTAATTTGTAATAATTAATAACCTAATAATGTTTTCTATTTCTAATAAATTTTCTGTGAAGAGATTAAACGTGATACTATGGAATTTAATTTTTTTAAAAAAGGAAATGTATGAAGTTGGAAAAGTAGGACATAAAGGCAATAAAATTTTAAGGGAGTATCGTGTTTAATCAGTTTAGATAAAACTAAATAAATGGATTTTCTATTAAAAATGTGAAATTCTAACACTGGCAGAAATAGAATACCTAGACTAACATCTTTTAAAAAAATGACACTCCCACACAACCACTAGTCTCTGATGGTTTATTAGTGAGTACTTTCAAACTCTCCAGAAACAAACAATTCATAATATAGAAATTATGCCTAAAATAGGCCAACATAAAGGTTATCTAATTTATTGCACTAACCCAGTACTAAAGCTGGCTGAAGAAAATGAAAAGAAAGAAAACTAAAGACAAAGCTTACTTAGAATTTATGCTCAAATCTAAAAGAAAATAATAGTAAACATAATCTAAGAATAGCTTAAATTTGTGTCATGTTAACAGATACCAAAAATTCAACTGTTAATATTCCATTCAACCTATTCCTAATTTAAAAATTCTAAATGAATAATAAAAGTATACTTTCTTCCCCTTATTAGAGTATCTATTTAAAACCAAATGCCAATATTAAACTTCAAAGAAGAAATGAGCCATGTAGTCATTAAACACAGGCAAAAAATAAACACGTATTTTATCATCACTGTTAATATAGTGTCAGAACTTCTTTCCAATACAAAGTAACATGAAAACAAACCAGAAATATAAATACTGTAAATCCAGAGGCAAAATGTTTTTATATATAACACCATCGTATATTTATAAACCCAAAGGAATCTTTTACATGGTTATGATGAGTTTAAAATGACCAGTCATCACCAATATAGAAAAATCAATAGTGTTTCTGGCCCTCACAGTTGATCACACAGAGAAGCCTCTCAGGCTATTTTTTAAAGTGCTGACGCCTACCTAAAGGCTCCGCCAAAAAAGTGCTAGGCCTGATAAATGAATTCAGTAAGGTCACAGGATATGAAACCAATATACAGAAATCTGTTGCCTTTCTATAAACTAATAATGAAGTAACAGAAAGAGAGATTAAGAATTTGCATTTACAATTGCACCGAAAAGAATAAAAGACCTATAAACTAATAATGAAGTAGCAGAAAGAGAGATTAAGAAAATAGTCCCATTTACAATTGCACTGAAAAGAATAAAAGACCTAGAAATAAATTTAACCAAGGAAGTGAAAGACCTGTACTCTGAAAACTATAAAACACTGATGAAAGAAATCAAAGAGGACACAAATGGAAAGATATTTCACACTCGTGGATTGGAAGAACAAATATTGATAAAATGTTCATACTATGCAAAACAAGATACGGATTTAATGCAGCCCCTATCAAAACACCAATAACATTTTTCACAGAACTAGAATAATTCTAAAATTTATATGGAACCAGAAAAGACCCCAAATAGCCAAAGCAATCTTAAAAAAGGAACAAAAAAACTGGAGGTGTCACAACCCCAAATTTCAAGACATACTACAAAGCTGTAGTAATGAAAACAGTATGGTACACACGGATTAATGGAACAGAAGAGAGAACACAGAACTAAACCCATGATTATATGGTAAATTAATCTTTGACATAGGAGTTAAGAATATACAATGGGAAAAAGTCTCTTCAACAAATGATGTTGGGAAAACTATACAGCTACATGCCAAAGAATGAAACTGGACCAGGGGCACCTGGGTGGTTTAGTTGGTTAAGTGTCTGACTTTGGCTCAGGTCGTGATTTCATGGTTTGTGAGTTCAAGCCCCACGTTGAGTTCTGCGCTGACAGCCCAGGGCCTGGAGCCAGCTTCAGATTCTGTGTTTCCGTCTCTCTCTGTCCCTCCCCCTGCTCATGCTCTCTCTCAAAAATAAACAAATATTTAAAAAAAATTTTTTTAATATTAAAAAAAGAATGAAACAGGACTACTTTCTTATATCATACACAAAAATAACCTCAAAATGCATTAACTACCTAAATGTGAGACCCAAAGCCATAAAAATCCTAGAAGAGAGCACTGGCAATAATTTCTCTGACATAGGCTGTAGCAACATTTTTCTAGATAGGTCTCTTGAGGCAAGGGAAACAAAAGCAAAAATAAACTATTGGGACTATATCAAAATAAAAAGCTTCTGCACAGCAAAGGAAACAATCAACTAAAAGACAGCCTACTGAATGGGAGATGGTATTTGCAAATGACGCATCTGATAAAGGGTTAGTTTTCAAAATATGTAAAGAGCTGATACAACTGAACACCAAAAAACACCAAATAATTCAATTAAAAATTGGCAGAAAACATGAACAGACATTTCTCCAAAGACATACAGATAGCCAATAGACACATGGAAGGATGCTCAACATCCCTCATCATCAGGAAAATGCAAATCAAAACCACAATGAGACAGCACTTCATACCTGTCAGAATGGCTAAAATCAAAAACAAGAAACAAGTATTGGTGAGGATGTGGAGAAAAAGGAATCCTTGTGCATTTCTGGTGGGAATGCAAACTTGTGCAACTGCTGTGGAAAACAGTATGGAGGGTTCTCAAATCATTACAAATAGAATTACCACGTGATCCACTAATTCCACTACTGGGTATTTACTCAAAGAATACAAAGCATTAATTTGAAAAGATATATACAACCTTATGTTTACTGAAGCAACAGACAAATTATGGGAGCAATCCAAGTTTCCATCAATAAATGAATGGATAAAGAAGATGTGGTATGCACACACACACATGCACGCGCACGTACACACACAGAGGAATATTACTCAGCTATGAAAAAGAATGAAATCTTGCCATTTGCAACAACATGGATGAAGCTAGAGAGTATGATGCTAAGTGAAATAAGTTAGTCATAGAAAGACCAATACCATATGATTTCACTCATATATGCAATTTAAGAAACAAAACAAACGGAAAAGAAAAAGACAAACAAAAAACCAGAGTCTTAACTATAGAGAACAGACAGATGGTTACCAGAGGGGAGGTGGGTGAGGGATGAAATAGGTGAAGGGGACTAAGTATCCTTATCATGATGAGCACTCAGTCATGTACACTAGTGTTGATCACTGTATCGTACACTTGAAACTAATATGACACTATATGTTAATTATACTGGAATTTTAAAAAATTACTAAAATATGAATACAAAATGCCGATGGCTACACCTCATCCCAAACAAACTGTCTCAATCCCTGGAGGTGTGACAGGCATCAGTATTTTATACAGCTTCTGGAGGTGATTCTAGCGTGCTGTCAAGTAGAGTACCGCAGGTACATGCTTACATGCTTCATTACCTAAGTATCAAAAAATCACAATGCAAAAAGTTAACGGTTTGTGACATTGACAAGGGAACAGGAGTTGTAAGATATTGCTGTAACGGAACGTTGCTGTAAAGGAACGGGAGTTCAAAAGAAGAAACCTGAAAGGGGATACAATCAGCTACTGTGCAAATGTCTCCAGTCCACTGCAATTCAGCCAAAGAAGCAGGCAGTTGTCCAAGTTATTAGAGGGGAACATGACCCATGGCCACAACGAAATAACAGCAGCAAGAGCTAATGAGTCTCGGTGCAAATGCCACTGAGACAGGAAGCACGCATGAGGATTCAACAGAGGCTGAGGAGGAAGAGGCCTACCTGCACACCTGTATGAGGTTATACGTGAGATAAATTCCTAGAAATGCAATTGTGGAGTCAAATGGTATGTGCCTTTAAAAGTCAGAGATCAATTTTAAAAGATCTTAAAGGCAAAATAGAAAAAGCGTCATGGGCAGAATAAACAAAACATCGTATTTGATAGGTAGGAGTGGCGCAGGACAAATGAGCTAAGCCGGAGCAAGGCAAGATGGCTCCGTGTTGCCAGGGAGTCAATACGCGGACTGACATAACAGAGAATTCTTCATGATTCCAATTTGGCTTTGCCCTTCCTATTAACTCTGTCCCCACGGCAGACACCTGAAGGAGAAAGAGGGCAGGAGCCATGTGGCTATCTGAAAGGAAAAGATCTGAGGCAGGAGCATTTCTGAGTTGACTCTGGATTGACTGGAGAGACAAGGAGATCAGTATGACTCCAACAGCTGGTGTGAAGGTGAACAATAGAAAATGTATATAAAAGTTCACTTGTGAATCAGCTTGTCTTATGCCCTTTTCAGAGAACTGACATACAAGGCCACGAAGTAGTTTTTACTCAACCTACACATCAAAGTTAAAGAATGAGCAAGCTGGAACGTGTCCTATATCTACCAGCAGTCCTGCTGCAGTCCGCCATAAGGCAGGAAGTTCAGAAGCTCCAACAGCAGGAACATTCCCATAGACTGGGTGGCCCCAGACTTGAGCGGCAGAGTGACGCTGCCGTGCAGCCGTCTCAGTCAGCACGCTGTGCACAGAACCCCCAGCATTATATACCATCACTGACTCTGACTCCACTTCCGCCCCTTTCTTTCCAAAAATTTCTACTCAGCGCACTGAAGAAAAAGTTCTTAACTTTATAATGAAAACTAATACAATAGATTTCCTTTATTTAAAAAAGCTTAACAACAACAGCCAACAACAACAAAACGCCAAACTCTAAAGCTTGTGAGTGGCTCAGTAACAGAATAAGTTCAGTTCACAATTCGATAAATAAATAAATGACCAAAAAAAAAAAAAACCCCGAAACTGTAAGTAGGTCACATCTACTTCAGCAAATGAAGGCGAGGTCTATTTACGTTGATTGTTTGCTCCTCTGCTTTGTCTTTAGTATTATATTTAGCACTGAAAAGTGTTTCCTATTCCAGAGGGCAGCCGGAGAGTACGGTTTAGGTAAGTGGCATTCAAACAAGTGCTCTAGTTTTTCAAGTCAGTCATTTAATAAAGCAGAAGTGTAAGTCTGCACTCAAACTAAAAGTTGGCCTCAGACTAAACCTGCACATCACAGAGACACAGTACATAGCTCAACTTTTATAATATCCAACAGGTGGCCTAAGGTAGAAGTTCCTATCAAGAGATCTAAGATTTCATCTAAATTGTATATTCAATGCAGATTTTTAGATTAACTTAAAAAAAGAAGCATTTGATCAAAGAGCCCAGCAATAAAAACCAAGGGAGAAGAATAAAGAATGTTTAACAATAACATGAAGACTAAATATGCAATAAAGACTTAGGAGTTACAAAGCATGGCAAGTAACTTGTTAAAATTCAGAAGCATACTATTTACCCAGGAAACATGCTTTTTTCTCCCTTCATTGGTCTCTCCGCTTTCTCCCCCCATCTCTTGCAGCCCTGTGTGCATCTTTAAAGGTCCACTTGTTGCTTTGGCAGCTGCAGTTCAGCCCTGTGAAAGAAGCAGCAAATCGTCACTTTGTGAGAAGAGATAAAGTACCTTCCAGGAAGCTGAGTTACCCAATCTCATCAATTTCCTTCCCTAATTGATTTCCACCAAAACGATACACAAACAGAAAAACCAGGGTCGGGGGCGGAGAGGAAGGAGAGTAAAACATGGTTGTGAAAATACAAACCAGCAAAAAAACAAAAACAAAAACAAAGAAACTAGCAATTTAAAACTATGAAAATTCTAGCAGAAACAACAAAATATAAATGGAAATAAGACAAATTCAATTCTCTCTGATAATAGATCAGAACGAGATGATTCATAAAATCTGTAATTTCAGATGATTAAAAAATCAGTCATTTTAACACTCTTTCCACCAATGAGTTTCCTTGTCCCTCTTCTGGTTAAGTTTGAGATAGCTTAACAGAAAGTTAAAAATTAACACTTCCGTCCAAAGCCCCGAGGCTTTCCCGGCATGGATTCTAGTGGTATCAAAAAATGGTCTACACTGTGAGTTCTAGGCCAAGGAACCATATTATCATTATCCGTGTCTCTGACCCTTAACACTGATGTCGTCCCACTCTGCCCAGGGCCAATGAGGGGCACACAGTAACTCTCGGCAAATGAATGAGACAGGAACTATGTGTTTTCAACAAACCACTAGAGATGCTGCATGCAATCTTCAAATTTCTCAGGAAACCATTGAAAAACCACTGCTTTTGAGTCCATTCTTTCTTTCCCAAAGCATTCTCTTTGGTTGAGATGCCCATTACCAGTAAAATGGCCCTAAAGTGAGCATACCAGAGGCTCTCAGAATCTCGGATACAACAGTGCACTGGCACGTGACAGAGGGTGGGAACTACAGGGATCTGTGAGTGTAAACATATAAAAGCACCTTTCACCAAAGTAGCTCCTCGTTACCTTTCACCATGATTCTTAGGTCTCTAATGTTCACGTCAAGCTTTTACTCTGTGTCAGGCACTGTTCTAAGAGCTTTAACTACATTAACTAATTCGATATTGGTAACACTTACGTGTGATGGATTCTATTATTCTAATTGCCTAGGTGAGGAAACTAAGGCACGGAAAGGTTAAGTGAACTGAACAAGGAAATGCACTAAGCTGCTGTCCAAAGGCAGGGTCCTGGAGCAAACACACACCCTGGTAAGTGGCACCCTCATCTACATACCTCGCTTTCTCCCGCGGCTGTCATGGTTCAGCAGCACCGTGTCTAGTTAAATTAGCCCTTGTTGGAAATTTTTCCTAATTAATAATTTATTGAAGAACTTAACTTTGAATTCTCCACAACTTAAAAACTGACCCCTTCTATTTTAAAACATTATCCAACAAACATAACAAAAAGGAGATCTTCCTAATTTTCTGTAAGTCAGAAGCCAATAATTATTTTAAACTGAGTACTCACACCTACCCACAACTTCAGCTTATTATATTTATTCCAGATACTTTGCTACACTTACCAGATCCCTTCTAACTTTGAAATCGCAAAGCGCTTGCTCAAGTAAGGCATTTATTCTCTCGCGCTCTCGTTCAGTTGATTGGAACATAATGATAATGATGCCAAAAGCTGTGGGCTCAATCCCCTGGAGACCAACCAGTTAGCTTTGTTTGCTTCGTGTCTACAAACTCTTAGCCTGGATGGCATATTTTGAGTCCTACAAGGAATCAGGTAGGAGTGTACAAGACAACTAGAAGAAATACATCTGCTAGAGAAACAGGTCCACAAGTAACACAGGGGCAGAAGCAGAACCATGAGACAAAAGCATCGATTTCATCATAAAGAAGAGCTTTACGATCACTGGCAAAGCATTTCTATGTTTCTGAGTGAGAAGCTCTTCTCAATGCCAGATATTTTGCCAAATCTAACCTAAAGTCCTTCCTTCAAAAACAAAACAGGTATAAGATTTTAAAAAAAACACACACACACAAAGATTTTTAGTGTTCGCACGCGCCCTGCTTGGCTGATGTGAAAACGGAACTTTCTTACACTTAACACCAATTCCGCTGACAGTACAAACCACATGCGATGGTTTTAGAAACTGTCACAAAATCACTAGCGGTGCAGGACCACAAACCATCAGAAAACTGCAACTGCACATATCTATCATAGATTCTTTAAAATTACTATTAATTTTCAAAAAATCGAATAATATAAAGTTATTTTAAAAATAGTTTTTCAAGTTAAATGAAGAAACTAACCAACATTAGTCCATATCACATTTTAAAACAACCCAGGGTCCATTCAAGTAGTTTTACCAGCGTCTACAAATAAAAATGGAAAAACAAAACTGTATTTCTCAATTCTTATTTCAGAAAGAAACCCACTTGGGATCATCCATCTTCGAGTTTTCCTGCCCACAGCTGGAAAGAACTTTCTCAACATACCAATGCTGCGAAGCACGTTGGTTCCAACAGTCACAAGGTAACTATGACAGCAAAGCCACAGCTATTTATGAGATCATAAAAACTATGACATAATTTTTAAAAATTCACATAACATGAAATCAACCATTTTAAAGTGTACAATTCAGTGGCATTTAGTATATTCACAATATTGTGCAACTTTCACCTCTACCTAGTTCCAAACCATGTTAGTCACCCCAAAATGAAAACTCGTACTCATTAAATAGTCATTACCATCCCCCTGCTCCAGTCCCGGCCAACCAATAGGCTTTATGTCTCTATAGATGTACCTATTCTGGGTATGTGACCTTTTGTGTCTGCCTTCTTCTACTTAGCATGATGCTTTGAGGTTCTTCTATGTTGCAGCATGTATCAGTACTTAATTTTTTTTATGACTGAAAAATATCCCACTGTATGGATATATCACATTTTGTTCATTCATCATCGATGGATATTTGAGTTGTTTTCACCTTTGACCTACTGTGAATATTGCTATGAACATTCGTGTACAAGTACTTATTTGACTATCTATCTTCAATTACTTGGGGTATGTACCTAGAAGCAGAATTGCTGGGTCATATGGTAATTCTATATTTAACTTTTTGAGGAATCGCCAAACTGTTTTTCAAAGTGGCTATATCATTTTACATTCTCACCAGCGAAGCATGAGGGTTCCAATTTTTCCACATCCCCACCAATACTTTTTTTATGTTTGTTTGCTTTAATGATAGCCATCCTTGTAGGTGTGAAATAGTACCTCATTATGATTTTTTATTTGCATTTCTTTAATGACTAATGATATTGAACATTTTTTTTTTTTTTAATGTTTATTTTTGAGACAGAGAGAAGAGAGCATGAGCAGGGGAGGCAGACAGAGAGGGAGACACAGAATCCGAAACAGGCTCCAGGCTCCGAGCTGTCAACACAGAGCCCACTGTGGGGCTCAAACTCACAGACTGCGAGATCATGACCTGAGCCAAAGTCGGACACTCAACCGACTGAGCCCCCCAGGCGCCCCTGAACATCTTTTCGTAAGTGTGCTGGCCATTTTTATATATTCTTTGGAGAAAAGTTCGACCAAGCCGTTGCCCATATTTTAACTGGGTTGTCTTTTTGTTGTTGCGTTATAAATTTTTAATTTACTATGGATACCAGGGCCCTTATCAGATTAGCAAATGTCCTCTAATGCTCTAGATTTTCTTGCCACTTTCTTGGTAGTGTCCTTTGATGCACAAGAGTTTTAAATTTTGAGGGAGTCCAATTTAGCTATTTTTTTTTTCCTTTTGCTACTTGTGCTTTTGGTGTCATTTCCAAGAATCTATTACAAATCCAAGGTCATGAAGATTTAGCCTTAAGTTTTCTTCTAAGAGTTTTGGCTTACGATTAGGTATCTCATCCGTTTTGAGTTACTTGTAGTATACAGAGTGAAGTTGGGCTCCAACTTAATTATTTTGCATGTCAATGTCCAGTTGTCCCAGCACTATTTGTTGCAGCGATTTCCTTTCTGACACTGAATGGTCTTTGCATCCTTGTCAAAACCAAGTAACAATTTTAAAGATGGATGGGTTTATTCCTGGATTTTCAGTTCCATTCCATTGATCTATTGTCTAGCCTTATGCCAGTACCATGCTTTTGACTATTGAGCTTTTCTAAAATTGAAAAGGGTGGGGAGCCTGGGTGGCTCAGTTGGTTCAGTGTCCAACTCTTGATTTCAGCTCAAGTCCTGATCCCAGAAGTCCTGATCCCAGGGTCATGGGATCGAGCCCCGCATTGGGCTCCAAGCTAAGCATGGAGGCTGCTTGGGATTGTCTCTCTGTGTCCCTCTGCCTCTCTCCCCTGCTCATGCTCTAAAATAAAAATAAATAAATAAATACAATTGCAAAGTGTGATTCCTCCAACTTTATCTTTCTTTTGCAAGATTGTTTTGACTATTCAGAGTCCCTTGCAATTCCATATGAATTTTAGGATCAACTTTTTCATTTATGCAAAAAGGCCACCAGGATTTTGGTAGAGACTGCACTGAATCTGAAGATCACTTTGGGTAGTATTGCTACATTTATAATATTAAGTCTTCCAATTCATGAACATGGGATATCTTTCTGTTCAATGACATAATTTTACTTATCTTAAAATGCCCTTGATAAGGTAATGCAATAACTTCCTTTAGTTGTCTGCATCTCTTTGGTAATTCACAAAAATAAAGTTTACACTTGCCATGGAGAACCCAATATTCATATTCCAGAGAAGGAATGTCAATTATTCAGAGTCTTATTGTTTGCTTTTGCCTATGGAAAAGGTCAGAACTCAAGGATTTTCATTTCCCTGATTTAAAATTAATTTTCATCATCTTCAGTTCCTAGTAGAGGAACTGATAGAAGAGCCCTGCATGTTCGCTGATACGAACAGGCTGTTTAACAGACTTCACAGAATGGTATCACAGACTTTCTTTCATGTAATTCAAGTCCCAAAAAACTGATTATGAAATATTAACTACTTTGCCAAAGAATGTGCTCAAATATCCTTGGTTATTTATAACTTAAAATGTCAACTATACTTTCCAGGGACAGGTGAAAGACTTTAAAGCTCTTTTCTCTAAAATTTCTTTGCTAAAGTGTACAAGAGAGTACAACTGTTTGAAGTTATAAATGTAACTTGGGCTAGACACAATCTGTTCTTTGTTTATATCAAAATTATAACTGAAGATAACATAGTAACCCAGGAAAAACAACTGTGGCTTTCCCTAAGACTAGTAACTTCAAGGAAATTATATATCCCCTAAAGGTAAAAGTCACCTTAAGACCAGTAGATTATTCATCTGACGGGCAGAGAGTGCTTCAGTTCCCATGTTTGGTGTCAACTTTTCAATGCTTCAATTTATATGTCCTCTCAACATATGAGTCACATGGGACTAACAGTCCACACACATCCAGTAATATCAAAAAGGGTTTTAAGAATCAAACTGCTTATGAGAAAGAATGAAATCTGGCCATGTGTAGCAACATGGATGGAACTGGAGGGTTTTATGCTAAGTGAAGTAAGTCAGTCAGAGAAAGACAGATACCATATGTTTCCACGCATAGCTGGATTTTGAGAGACAGCAGAAAACCATGGGGGGAGGGGAAGGGGGGGAAAAGCTACAGAGAGGGAGGGAGACAAAACATAAGAGACTCTTAAATACTAAGAACAAACTGAGAGTTGAGGGGGGTATGGGAGGGGGTAGAGAGGGTGACAGGCACCGAGGAGGGCACTTGTTGGGATGAGCACTGGGTGTTGTATGGAAACCAATTTGACAATAAATTGATATAAAAAAAGAATAAAAATCATGCTCTATTAAAAAAAAGAATCAAACTGCTTATAAAGAACTTCAATCAGAAAATACTATCTGGTTTTGAAATAAACAACTAGCGACTCAATCCTGGGGAAAAGACATTCAATTCCACGTGTTTTGTCATCTATAATTACACCAAAGGCAATAAGAATATCTTCTGGCAGGTGCTCAGGGTCAGTGCCTAGGCAGGGAATGTTAGTAGCTAACGCAAAGTTAGAAAGTCTGATATTTGTTCTGTTTTTTTTAACCAGAAAGTTTAAGTTGAAGAGGTCAAGGAAAAAGGAGGCAAAGAAAAAAATAGACCTGGACAAGAAATGAGGGCTAGAAGACAATCAGAGAGTCTGACACAGTGAGGTAGCAGACAGACGACAGTCCAGGGAGGGGAAAGCTGGCCTAGGGGGTACAGAGAGTGGACTCCGTGCTGGCCGAGTCTGCTGCTAAGTGCCCAAGGATCCTTTCAGCAGTTTCCACCAAAGCTGGTCAGTATAACATCCATGGTCATCTACTCCCTCTTCATGGGATGAGTTTTGCCATAAATTCTTCCATAACATGGCAGGAGGCGGGCACCCTCTCCTTTGGTCCCGCCACTGCCCCCACAGTAGTCCTTCCTCTAAGCATGTTTTCCACAAGCTAACTGAATAACTGCACTTCTCCCTCCACATTTCCTCAGCTCTGTTTATAGTCAGTTAACCTGAACTGTGTGTCGAGATTCAGGAGACAGATGGAACAAAGGGGCGGTGCCCAAGGAAATGGGATAAAGGCCATATTCCCCTTGGTTGGTGATAGCACAGAGGGAAATGAATTCTACAAGGAATGAGGCTAGGTGACAAGGTGCTGTGCCCTATTCTGTCACAGAGATACATGTCCTGAACCTCTCAAACCTAGAACTCACAATTCCTGTTCTTGAGTAATATACACTGCATGGGTAATATCACATGTATGACAGGCACTTGAGTCTGAGGGGGAGGGAGGAGGGGAGGTGTTTCTTCTAGTTATCGGATGGTGTGCGCCCACGAGGTCGTGGCTCTCTTTCACGACCCGTGTTGGAAGAGCAGTCATGGGCTGCATAGTAAGTGCTTCAAGTCCTGCTGGAGCTCCTTACCCCAAAAGCCCCAGCAGAAGGGAGCCCAGATGGGCACTCAGGCAACACTTGCCGCAGGGCCAGCTGGGGTGAGGAAGAACCCCCGCCCACTCTCTGGGTGGTCAATGCTCAGCATTCTGAGGAACCTGAAGCAGCTGCTGTGATTTGGTCTCAATGTGGTAGTGGCTCTCTTGGTCCCTGATTGGATGGCCTGAGCTCTTTCACTGCTGAGCTTTGTCTTTTTTCTTTCTTTCTTTCTTTCTGTGAAAGGAGCTTTCAGTTCATCTGCAGGCCTGCCATTCTGTGCCCAGGAACTGAACTCCTTAGGCATCTGCCCTGGACTTGGCCCGCCACTTTCGTTTTAGTCTCTGCTCTCTTTGTGGTGGTCTTGGTGACAAGCTCCTAGAAACAAGCCCTTAACTGCAGGACAAATGCCTGATCTGAAACACTGCTAGACAGGAAAAGAGAAGTAGGGTGGCATGCTGGGCTTTATAACACAGCTACAAACTAACTATCCCTGATTTTAAAACAGCCCAAACCGTGGGTTTGAGCCCTGTATCGGGATCTGCACTGACAGTGAGGTGTCTGCTTGGGATTCTCTCTCTCCCTCTCTCTCTGCCCCTGTCACTCCCCTCCCTCCCTTCCAAGCCCTCCCTTCCTCCCTACTTCCCCCTCTCTCTCTCTCTGCCCCTTTCCCTCCCTCCCTCTCTCTCAAAATAAATAACTTTTAATAACTAAATAAAAAAATAGCCCAGACCTGGACATATCCTACATGTCTGTCGGCATGAGGATGGATAAACAAACTTTGCTATTCACACAGAATACTACTCAACAATTAAAAAGAATCAGTTGCTGATATGCACACTATGAGTGAATCTCAAAATCAAGTTAAGCAAAAGAGGTCAGACATAAAAGAGAGTATATTATGCAACTTTGTTCATATGGAGTTCAAGAAAACGTGAAATTAATCTATGGTGGGACCTTTGAATGGTGAGGACTGACAAGAAGGGAGCATGAGGGAACTTTTCTGCAGGGACAAAAAAGATCTCCATAGTTCCTGGGGTGGTATTTACATAGGTATAAACATTGGTCCAAACTTATTGGACGATACATTTAAAACCTGCCCATTGTGCTGTGTGTCAAGGATATCTCCATTTTTCGAAATAAAAAAGCTAAGGGGCACCTGGGCGGCTCAGTTGGTTAATTATCTGACTTTTGATTTCAAGTCGGGTCATGATCTCACTGTCCATGGGATTGAACCCTGTGTGGGGCTTGCACTGAGTGTGGAGCCTACGTGGGATTCTCTCTCTCTCTCTCTCTCTCTCTCTCTCTCTGTCCCTCCCCCATTCGCTCATGCACATGTACACTCTCTCCCTCTCTCTCAAAATAAATAAACATTTTTAAAATACATTTTTAAAAGGTTCATAAAAAATGGCAGTTTTCTATCATGTTGCCCTTACGTGGCTGACCACATAAGAAGATGATTTGAAGTACTCAAATATACCTTAGACAAAATAAAGATAAATCTCTCCAAAGTAATACAGAAACTTATATCATTGTACACATTCAGCTCTTAAGACTGAATTACAGGGGTGTTGGTTGGCTCAGTCAGTTAAGCATCTGATTCTTGATTTCAGCTCAGGTCATGATCTCACGATTCATTAGATCAAGCCCCAAGCTGGGCTCTGCACTGACAGCATGGAGCCTGCTTGGGATTTTCTCTCTTGCTCTCCCAAAATAAATAAATAAACATTTTTTAAAAAGACTGACTTACATAAAGAGTTCCTTCAAACTTTTCTCATTCTAACATACAAGTTAAGTATTTTAAACACGTTTTAAGAGCAGAAAGTATGCTGTAGAGGATGGAAAGACTAATTTGATATTTCTTAACATGTGAAATAATTTCCCAATTATAAGAGCAACATGCATTCAATACAGGAAATTTGGAAAATACAGAATAGATAAGACTGCAGGGGCAGAAAACTCACATAATCCAAATCATAAGCATAAAGAAGAAAATTAAACGTCATTTGAAAAAATAGCAACTATCCAGAGATAAGCACTGTCAATGTATTGATACACATACAATTTTAACCAAATCGGGATCATAGTATACATATTATTACTTTCCCCCCATTTAAAGATATGAAACAGGCATTCTCCATGTCACTGAGCATTCTTCCCATTTTTTACTACTACTGAGGTTAAATATTTTCATGTGATCATTGCCCATTCCTATTTCTCTGTGAGACAACTTGGCAATTTAAAAAATATTTTTTCCTTATTATAATATACATACTGTAAAAATCTGGAAAATACAGAAGGCTATACAAACATGGAGGAAACCCTCATGTAATCCAAGTCATAAAAACAATTACTGTTAATTTTTACTTTTCTTTGCATATACCTTCTTATAGATTTGATATTCTGGATAAATCTGTTTTGGAGTCTATATATTTTTTTCACTTAGCATCCTTAAAAATCACATACACATTTTCCCTATGTCTTTAAAGTTTATTTATTTTCGTTAGCTTCGTTTTATTCATAGAATTTTGTCAGCTGCATAGATATCTATAATTTAACAACTGCTCGGGGTCAGGCACTTGAACCTGTTTATTTTGGTTTTCTTTTTATTTACTTTACAATGTGGAGGTAAACATCTCTGTTTATAAATTAGTGTCTTAACCTATGATTATTTCTTTGAGATTGACTGTTTTTAAATTCCTGGGTTAAAAAATATGAACTTTTTTTAAGTTCCTTTATTTATTTTGAAAGAGAGAGAAAGTGCGTGTGCAAGCAGGAGACGGGCAAAGAGAGAGAGAGAAAGAGAATCCCAAGCAGATTCTGCACTGTCAGCGCAGAGCCCAGTGGGGGGCTTGAACCCACAAACGTACGTTTATGACCTACGCCAAAATTAAGAGCTGGACACTTACTCAGCTGAGCCAGCCAAGTGCCCCTGGAGACGGGTTTTCTATGTTGGAGGTAGGATCAGCAGGCCTTCTGGTTGACTGGCATGCAGGACAGAGCTGCTAGGGATGACTCCCAGGTTTAGGACTTCAACAACTAAGTTCTTGAAAAAACCATTTTACCAAGATGAGGAACACCAGAGGTCAACAAGTTGTCAACAATTACCAAATACAGAAGCAGTGCTTTTACTCTGGACTAATTTTTCACTAAATTCTAGATCCTGTAATATGCTGCAAACACCAAGGGTAATCACATAATTTCTCTCTCATCTTCCCTACCAAGTAGCAATCTTTCTCAGGCACATACTGTAATGCATATTTAACACTGTGCAATCAATGCCCCAGAGGTCATTAGACACAATTGGGCTCTCAGTGCTTTTAATGAGGTCCACCTCTAAATGACAGCCAAACATCAACTCTAGAAACCTAGGTCCATTACATTCAGTAAAACTGGGGAAACAAGGATCCTAATAAAATGTACAATGTCTTATGACTACTTTTCACAAGAGAATTATTTTGATCAACGCTTGACTGGTACAAGTAGTAACACTCAAAATTCAGTGCACTAAAAAAAGATATTTCAGAACTCTTTAGATGTCCCATCGCTGTGTGTGATTTTCTAATATCCTGGAAATGAGATCTCCCCTCACCCTGCATCTGTCCAGCTTTGCTTCTCAAAGTCCATAATGGAGCTTCAGCTATCCACTAACTATGTAGTAGAAGGACTTCCTATAAAAGACTACCCACCACTAAGGGCGAGGGCAAGAACATCCCTGGGGAGGCCACCACAGAACATTAATATAACTTACCTATGACTTTTGTGAATCAAAGACAGACATGAAGAGTTACATTCTTCAATCTCCAAGAAAGACTCTGTTCAGAACATAGCTTCTCTAAGAATAGTATATGGGAAGTCATAGAAAAAAGACTTAGGTGGGAAAAGGGTAAGAAGAGAGGCAAAGGGATAAACTTTCCTCTTTACACTTGCACATTTTTTGGCTATTAGAAGTTTGTGTACATAAATATGTATATACATGCTATGTGTTACTTACATAATTCTAAAAAAGAAAAAAAAGGAAAGGTTATTACACAAAACCTCCACTTCCCAAACTTTTGTAATAGAAAAGAGTTTTTCCAAAGTAATGAGAAATCTGTACTTGCTTCATGTTACAACTACTGAATAAGTAATGCTTATTACATAAGTACTTAAAAAGGATTACAGTTGTTGATCAAATAAATGAATTCGAAAACACTTATGTGGTATTTACAAGGCACCAAGTACCATGCCATCCTAGACTATCTCCTGCTTTCAGACCACTCGCTTCCCTTGCTGACCTCCTCTGCTCCAACCGCCTCAAGTCCCACCTTACATGCCAAGAATCCTCAAAGCCAATTTCCTCTCAACCAGAGCTGGCTGCCTAACCGATGTCTGCTCTTGGATGGCCCACTGCCTCACAAGCTCACCATATCCCAAACCAGAATCATCATCTCCTTCAAGACCTGATCTATTTCCTTTATTTCATGTTTGACGGCAACTTTAGAGCCACTCATTCATGAACCTGAAATCTCCCTGATAGTAGTGACTTTTTGCCCAGTGCAATCATCCCTTCTGCCTAGAACAGCAACTGGCAAACAACAGACAATAAATATTTGTTAAATGAATAAATGGCTAAAATTGTATGCTATAATATTAATGACAAACTTAGAAAACTAAAAAAATCTTGGGGTGTGTCCCTAGCCAATGCCAAAGTTTACTGGAAAGGCGACACACTGGAGGTCCTAGACAGAAACTAGACTGCAGAAGACAACTTACGGCTGACCAGAATGTTACGTGGGAAAAAAAACAACCAACCAACCAACCAACCGACAAACCAGTGCTTCTAGAGAGGGCACAAAAGTTTCCCATAAGGTAACTACCACTCCTATAACAAATCCCGACCTTTATATTATGTGCCCTTGACCCCTATTCTACAGTCAAACATCTCTATCACCAGAGGTGTTGGGCACAGGCTGAGGGCATTTTTGCACGGAAAGAGTGACTATCCTAAACTATCTTTAAAGCTCCTTTGAATTTCAGGACTCTATAAATTTATTTAACAATACGTACTTTGTAATTATTTAACACTAAGGTGTTAAATCAAATAGAAACAAGTATTTGGAAAGTTTTAAGAAGAAATCAATTAGTTAGCATGTCCTTTTTTCAAATATGCTAACTAATGGAACCTAACAAATATTCTTGGATGTATAACCATTTTAATCATCACCAGGCCACTGGTGAATAACTTAGTTTCAATTGTGTTGTTTAATGTAACTGTGCTTCCGATTTCAAGTTCATGAGTGAGTGGCTCCAAAGTCACAGTCAAACAGAGGAAATAAAGGAGCTCCTTGTTTTATTTCAAACTTGAATTTAAAGAGCTGGTTGCATCATTGCACTGTTACAGGTCAAGGGTGTCCCTCAGTACATATCATTTTATTAATGAAGAAGTTATCTGTCTTCCTTCAGGTACTATATCAAGGATGAGATTTAGTTGTATCAATAAAAGTATTGGATATATCTACGAAACATCCAAAATTTTGCACTTTCCTTCCCGCAGTTTTAACAATGTTATTTAGTACTGTCACATTGTTGACATGATCCAGGGAATGGTAAAAGCTTTTTGTCTCCTAAATTGCAAATGCCACAGGGCCTGTCTTACTAGTTCACTGCTATATTTCTGGTGCCTAGCAGTATGTCTGACAAATACTAGGTGGTCAATATAAGTTTGTAATTAAATAAATAACAAAATTTCATTATTCAAATATTCACCTTATTCTAGTTGAATTTTAGCAAAAAAAGACACCTATAAAGTAAAAACTAGTAATAAGTCCAAACACATTTTGAGCAAAGGCAACATTTGAATAAGAGGGTTTCAAGATGACCAATTTGAAAGAAAAGTACTCATATGTTTGATAAAGTTCTGCTAATGGTTGTTGGAAAATCTGGTAAGTCTGTAGTCACAATTTTGAATGGTATTAAGCTACTAAAACTCCACAGCCTTCCTTTAAAAAGACTGAAATCTAAAAAGAAGTAGAGGATAAGAGCGGTTTGCTTTGTTGAATGATTATGTACCAGGTACTGTGCTTGGCACCTTACATACTTATTTCTTCTAATCCTCACAAATACCCTATGAAACAGATGTTTGTTTCATCTCCATGTTACTGATAAGAAATCAGAGAGGCAGAAGAACCTGCCTTAGGCTACACAGCAGCAAGACAAGGGTTTCAACCCAGAGTATTGTTCTTAACCACTTGGCTATGCTAACAGAAAACCAAAGTTTCTCCTCTGATCATAAAATCACCAGGGCAGCTGGGAGGTCCAAACGAACACGCAGAAAAGTGGTCATGGACACTCAGTAAATACTAGTTACCATCTCCTTTCCTATGTCTCCCCTCCCCCTTTCTTCATCTATAGGGCTCTCATTCTGTCTCCTTAGGCAATGCTTCCTAAACTGGAATAAAAAGCAGTGACCCAATAATTTGCTTCCTCCCTGCCTACAAGTTTGGGGAGCTTTAAGGCATTTTAAACAGTTTGTGGTATTGTTTGATGCAAGCCACTGAAAAGGAATTAAACGTATTACTCATAATTGGGGAAGTTAAATACACCGCCTTAGGTCATATAGTTAGTAAGAAGTAGAACTGAGATTTGAACCCAGGCTTTTTTTTTTTTTTCTTCCCCTCCACATGCTCCTTCCACTACTAAAACAGGAGTCACATAACTTTGAGGTGGGTCACCCACATGAAAAAGGGAAGATCGGAAAATAAAATTTATATAGAACTTTAAGAATGTGTAGAAATAGAGGAGAAATTCTGCCAGAGAAAGGCAAATCCAGAATAAAACAAATGCCTTTGCAGAGGAGGGTTATAGTAGTAGCATCTGTTAAGTAGGTGTTATACTAAACCAAGTTATTAGAGGTTTGGAATGGCTGGCTGAATCGATTTTTAAAATCTCTTCTGGGGTGTCTGGGTGTCTCAGTCAATTAAGCATCCGACTTCGGCTCAGGTCATAATCTCAGGGTTTGTGAGTTTGAGCCCCACACCGGACTCTGCACTGACAGCTCTGAGACTGGAACTTCGGATTCTGTGTCTCCCCCCTCTCTGTCCTTCCCTTGCTTGTGCTCTGTCTCTCCCTCTCTCTCTCTCTCTCTCTCTCTCAAAAATAAACATTAAAAAAAATTTGGGGGGCGCCTGGTTGGCTCAGTTGGTTAAGCGTCCAACTTCAGTTCAGGTCATGATCTCATGGTATGTGAGTTTGAGCCCCATATTGGGCTCTGTGCTGACAGCTCAGAGCCTGGAGCCTGTTTCAGATTCTTTGTTTCTCTCTCTCTCTCTCTCTCTCTCTCTCTCTCTGTCCCTTCCCCACTCTCACTCTCTCTCTCTCTCTCTCTCTCTCAAAAATGAACATTAAAAAAATTTAAACATTTTAGCCACTCTGACTGGTGTGAGGTGGTATCTCAGTGTAGTTTTGATTTGTATTTCCCTGATGATGAGTGACATTGAGCATCGTTTCATGTGTCTGTTGGCCATCTGAATGTCCCCTTTGGAGAAGTGTCTATTCATATCTTCCGCCCATTTCTTCACTGGGTTGTTTGTTTTTCGGGTTTGGAGTTTGGTAAGTTCTTTATAAATTTTAGGTATTAGTCCTTTATCCGATATGTCATTTGCGATGATCTTTTCCCATTCCGTTGGTTGCCTATTCATTTTGTTGGTTGTTTCTTTTGCCGTGCAGAAGCTTTTTATCTTGATGAGGTCCCAATAGTTCATCTTTGCTTTTAATTCTCTTGCCTTTGGAGACGTGTCGAGTAAGAAATTGGTGCATCTTAGGTCAAAGAGGCTTTTTCCTGTTTTCTCCTCTAGGATTTTGACGGTTTCCTGTCTCACATTCAGATCTTTTATCCATTTAGAATTTATTTTTGTGAGTGGTGTAAGAAAGTGGTCTAGTTTCATTCTTTTGCATGTTGCTGTCCAATTCTCCCAGCACCATTTGTTAAAAAGGCTGTCTTTTTTCCATTGGATACATTTTCCCGCTTTGTCAAAGATTAGTTGGCCATATACTTGCGGGTCCATTTCTGAGTTTTCTATTCTATTCCATTGGTCTATGCGTCTGTTTTTGTGCCAATACCATACAGTCTTGATGACCACCGCTTTGTAGTAGAGGTTAAAGTCTGGGATTGTGATGCCTCCCGCCTTGGTTTTATTCTTCAGTATTATTTTGGCTATTCGAGGTCTTTTGTGGTTCCATACAAATTTTAGGATTGTTTGCTCTAGCTTTGAGAAGAATGCTGGTGCAATTTTGATTGGGATTGCATTGAATGTGTAGATTGCTTTGGATAGTATTGCCATTTTGACGATATTTATTCTTCCAATCCATGAGCATGGGATGTTTTTCCATTTCCTTGTGTCTTCCTCAATTTCCTTCATAAGTTTTTTATAGTTTTCAGTGTAGAGGTCTTTCACATCTTTGGTTAGGTTTATTCCTAAGTATTTTATGGTTTTTGGTGCAATTGTGAAAGGGATTAGCTTCTTTATTTCTCTTTCTGCTGCTTCATTGCTGGTGTATAGAAATGCCACCGATTTCTGTACATTGATTTTGTATCCTGCAACTTTGCTGAAATCATGAATCAGTTCTAGTAGGCTTTTGGTGGATTCTGTCGGGTTTTCCATGTAAAGTATCATGTCATCTGCAAAAAGTGAAAGTTTGACTTCCTCCTTGCCAACCTTGATGCCTTTTATTTTGTTTTGTGGTCTGATTGCTGATGCTAAGACTTCCAGCACTATGTTAAATAGCAGTGGCGAGAGTGGACACCCCTGTCGTGTTCCTGATCTCAGGGGGAAGGCTTTCAATTTTTCCCCATTGAGGATGATATTAGCTGTGGGCTTTTCATATATGGCTTTTATGATGTTTAAGTATGTTCCTTCTATCCCGACTTTCTCGAGAGTTTTTATTAAGAAAGGATGCTGTATTTTGTCAAATGCTTTTTCTGCATCTATTGACAGGATCATATGGTTCTTATCTTTTCTTTTGTTGATGTGATGTATCACGTTGATTGATTTGCGAATATTGAACCAGCCCTGCAACCCAGGGATGAATCCTACTTGATCATGGTGGCTAAAATGAACAAATCAGGAAACTATAGATGCTGGCGAGGATGTGGAGAAGTAGGCACCCTCCTACACTGTTGGTGGGAATGCAAACTGGTGCAGCCACTCTGGAAAACGGTGTGGAGGTTCCTCAAAAAAATGAAAATAGAGCTACCCTATGACCCAGCAATAGCCCTGCTAGGAATCTACCCAAGAGACACAGGAATGCTGATGCATAGGAGCACGTGTACCCCAATGTTCATAGCAGCACTTTCGACAATAGCCAAATCATGGAAAGAGACCAAGTGCCCATCAACTGACGAATGGATAAAGAAGTTATGGTACTTATATACAATGGACTACTACGTGGCAATGAGAAAAAATGAAATCTGGCCATGTGTAGCAACATGGATGGAACTGGAGGGCATTATGTTAAGTGAAATAAGTCAGTCAGAAAAAGACAGATACCATATGTTTCCACGAATAGGTGGACTTTGTGAAACTAAGCAAAAACCAGGGGGAGGGGAAGAGGGGAAAGAAAAAAAAGACACAGAGAGGGAGGGAGATAAAACATAAGAGACTCTCAAAGACTAAGAAAAAACTGAGGGTAAGGGGGATGAGGGAGGGGGGAGAGGGGGTGATGGGCATTAAAAAGAGCACATGTTGGGATGAACACTGGGTGTTATATGTAAACCAATTTGAAAATAAACTATTATAACAAAAAAATAAAATAAAAAAAAATAATAAAATAAAATAAAATTGTGTTTCATGTGAAAAAAAAAATTTAAACAAAAATGTTTTAAATATCTTCTCTTCTAACTGAAGATGTAGTAATTTTGATAGAAAGGACTACATTTTTCTTTGTTAATAACTTAGCAAGCACAGAGCCTAAGTACCACATGAATGCTGTGATTATGTAAAAAAAAAAAAAAAAAAGAGATGTAAAAATATATGTTCCAAACAATTTTTATATGGTACATCAATTAAAAGTAAAGCAGGAGTCTTTAAAAAAGACATTTTTGAGCAGTCAGGAAATGTTTGATATGCTTAGGATTAGATGATATTAAAGGATGTATTGCTATTTTTAGGTTTGTTAATGGCACACGAGTTGTGAGTTTAAGTTCTACTATTCAATACTTGTCATTACTTTTCAACCTAGCCAGAATATGGGCATTATTGCTTATTTTTTACTGAAAATAAAGCAGTCCAATTATTATCGACATTGGGCCTTGATTTTTGTTGCTGTTGTCTTTCTCCTCTGATTGGATTTTCCTAATTTAACATCTAGTCACAGTACTCAGCTTTTGTGACATATTTGGAAGATGCTGTCTTTACTATTTAGGAGTCGTAATTATCTAAACATATTAATCAACAGTGGCAAAGTAATCAACTCATTGAGACTAGCAATACTTGGGTTTTTGGTTTGTTTTGACAGAGCCAGACTCAAATTGTGTCTCATATACAGTATTTGGAATGAAAACTTAATTATATTTGCCTAGTTAAGTTGTGGACATACCATAAACGCTTCAATTACGCACCAGAATAGTTTCAGAATATTTAGTAAAGAACAAACTGGAGATTAACATTAAATTCACCCAGAAAACTCCGCTACTTGGTGCTGGAAATGTTGTCCTTCTCGATCTGGTGCTGGTTATACAGATCCATTTAGCCTGTGAAAATTCACGAGGCTCCACACTTATGTTCACTTTCCCCCATGTATATTACTTCAATAAAAAGGTGGTAAAAAAGATACTTATCTGTTAGGTTCCATACTGAAGTATCACAGATGAGATGAAAAAATATCTGGAATTTGTTTTAAAAGACCAGAAGATGGGGGGTGGGCAGAAGACCATGAGTGGTGGTGGGCAGGGAAGAAGATGAAGAAGAGTAGAAAATATATGAAACTAGATTATAAAGATGTTGATATTGTTGAGACTGTGTGATGGGTTCATGGAGGTTTATAATACATATTTGAAAATTACTATAATGAAGAAAATTGTTAAAGGGAAGGTAAGATTACTGCTGCAACAGTGCTTGCATGTGAGCAGCTGAAAGAACAAGGAGAGATCTGGTCGACCCCAGAAAACCATCATCAGAGAAAGGGAAGAAATTAACGGGTAAGCCACAACAGCAACGTGTCACTCCTGACCCGTCCCCCAGATGCTCAAATGATGAATCTGGGGCATAAGGGCTTTGAGAGTGCAGGGAGAGGGTTTTTTCTGATAGTCAGTGTGCAGAATAGTTTCCAGGGTGGTGGCCACACCCACTATATTCAGAACAAAAGGAAAAGATGGTCTATGGAAGCAAAATTTAAGGGACTATATAACTGTGAATGTGTGTGTGTGTGTGTGCATGCGTGCACACGCAGGTTGTGATCATTGCAACAATCAAGCTACAAATTGCCAAGATTACGGCACTGGGTGGAATGCACTTTGAAAGGGACTCTGATATCCTCTCCCCTCAAGAACACTACATCTGAAAGGCCTGCTCAGGAAAAGAGAATGCGTCAATCTCTAAGCACAACCTTTGAGCTCAGAAGGTGCTTAACCTGCAGAATGATTCGAAGCAAAACTTCTCTTTCAAGATCTGTAGCAGAATACTTCTATTAATCCTACAGCATTGAAAAAATAAGAGCCTATCTCACCCAGAGGCAGGGAATCCCTAATACAGAGATACACTCTATTAAGCAGATCGCATTGAGCTCTACGAAATAAGTGCAAATGCCTTTGTCATCCAAATTTTGACATAATAATCGTCCCTTAAAACACCCTAAAAGAGTCTTGGACATAGTGTTATCTGCTCTGTACAAAAGCACCTGTCCCCTGAGCTAAAAGATTGAAAGCTTAGAGAAAAGAGGGATCAGATGCTCATGACCTCCCCAACCTGAGTTCTACAAAGCTCACTTGCTAATCTATTACTGAAAGGCTGGCAGCTGCAGGAGTATCTTTCAGTTAAGGAATGTAATTTCAACAATGCATCCATTTTCTCCAAATTCCAACCGAGTTAAAAAAAAATTGGATGTTCAATAGCATTTCTTATAAAAGAATTTTATCAGTAACACTATACCTTCTAACCGATGTTTTTAAAAACATCTATCTATTTAGTTTCTCTTTGGGTAACTTTCTGGTATACGCAAGTATGCTAGATTAATAGTAAAAAATATGTGTTCAGTATACATGATCACATTATCAAATGTCCACATAACGAGAAACTTGAAAAGATACTAAATATGTTGGATAACAGCTTGTCCAACATAGGCAGGAAGAAAGGGTCCAAATAAACATGCACGGAGAGATACGCAACCATTTGGAAGCTGGTGAAATAGCACCACTCTTGTTTTCCTCATTTACTTAGTGTGGTAGATGAACCTCTGGGTATGGGCTCAAGCACCTCATCAGACAGTACCTGTTGGGAGCTCTGATGGGTACTACTATCCAGACACCAAAGGATTGTTTTCATGAACAACTCCAAAAACTGTGCCTCCCTAATCAAATATGACTGGATAGACCCACAGCATCAGCATCACCTTGAAACTTATTAAAAAATGGAATCTCACATTGCACACAGACCTATTGAACCAGAATCTTCATTTTAACCAAATTCCCAGATAATCTGTAGGCACATCACTGTTTGAAAAGCATGGGATTAGGGGATAACTGTCGATTTGAAGGGAGGCTTCAACAGAGCTCTTCTGTGGGCCACCCCTGTTCCTCATTTTTACTTATGACTCACACAAGGATATTGAAGAGCCCTCATCAAATCCCAAGTGACACTAATCTAAAAGGAAAAACTCAACAGCACAAGCACCTCCTAGAAGAAACCAGGCTTAACAGTAGATCACATGAAAAGATATAAGCAACTAGGGATTTGCTAAGGGGCGGGGGAGGAATGCCCACTGAATGTATTACTGCAAATCAGACCACTTCTGGAGAACTGGCTGCCAATCTGGCCACATATTCTACCAGAATGACTGACAGCCAACTGAGGACACAGATAATGGTGAGAAACTGACTAAGAGGGAAAAGGTTCTAGAAATTCTTTCATGAGGAATGGCTGGACTGGAGCATATTAAACCTGAAGATGAGGTGACTAAGTTGGGACATCATGGTTGTTGTATTCATATATTTGAAAGGCTATCTCAAGATAATTTCATTCTACAAATGTGTTTTTGAGCACCTCCTATGTGCCAGGAGCTGTGCCAGAAGCTAAGGATGCAGAAAGCAAAAACCAGAGCAGATCTCTGATTTTCTCAAGTTTCCTGACTAGTGGAAGAAACATAACTGTTGCTCCAGAAAGCAGAACTATGGTCCATGGCAGGCAAGTGGAAATACAATGGCACCATACAAGGAAGCCCTTCTGGCCGGAGGGCCCCAACCTAAAAAGGAGTGGCTGGACACACAGAGGTGGCCAGGCTCCCCAGGGCTGACCAGAATGGGTTAGGAAGGGGATGATCACCGTCCAGGGAAGAGCCCAGAGGACAGCCAGGCCAATGGTAATATTTCAGGGCTGCAGCATAACTTGGACCAATACCATTAATCATATACAAGATTTGTTTCGAATTACACTGCATTCAATTTAGCCAAGAACAAATTATCTTTAAAGCTTAATCACAACTTAAAGTTTCAGTTAAATTTTGTATGTAAATATCAATGCCTAATTTATCTTTGGTAACAATTTTTAAAATCTAGGATTTAATAAAAATCCACATTAACATTTTAAGTGACAACTCTGCATAATGACTCACTTTAGTTGTTATCTTGCTTCTCTCGGTAACCCCTAAAATTACCGCATTTATGTTCCTTGATATACCTTCAGAGTTGCTCATCTCACTTCTAAGAAATTATGCAAAAAAAGGAACAATTCCTTTCCCTCTGCTAGAAAGAACAAAAGAGGGAGGGTTGGGAAACTAGTGCATGAAGACGCGAATGAACAATGTTTATAAAGAAAAATAATAAACAAACCACTTCAATGCCCAACAAAACTGCCAATCTGTTTCATGACATGAAGCAGGGTAAATAAACAATAATCCAACAAGTGGGAGACCGTTTAAGGTAAAGTGATAAACTATTAATTATGAAGGTTATATAGCAACACGAAAACACATTCATGACAAGAAAACAATATAAACTTGTACAATTCCAGCCATATAAAATTCATGCATGCATGCAACAAAAAATAGGGGAAAAAAACTTTAAAGTTTACTCTCTAGGGTGTTAGTTTTCTTTTTCATTTAAAATTTCTACTTCACTGTTGACTAATCAAAAAATACTTTTAGAATGAGTGCAATAGGAGCTAAAATAATTTTAACTCATAAGTGTAATAATTTGTACATTAGCAAGAAATGAAAAACAAAGGTGACACAGTTTGTGTTGAATTGGTTCTTTGTCTTTTATAAAGCTATTTAAGTTCATAAACAAAAAAAAGTAAAAGATAATGAGATTCATGTTATGAAAAGTGCTTAACATTTGTGAAAAGTAAAAAGGACTTTGTACAGCAGCCGCCCATGAACTTTGGGTAAGAGCAAAACTAAATTTCTGGATTCTATTTTGCTTTTCACCTTATTTGATCTCACTTAACATCATTCATGCCAAGTTGGGTTTTTTTCCTCCTCTCTCCCCGTCTCTTCAAGTTCACAGATGTGAAGAAAAAAATAGACAGACCTTTTACAGTCCTCCCCTGTTCTCTCAGCAATGCCATCAACTGTGGATTTGTGTGTCTGCAGAGTCAGATGTGAGGGATATCTGGCTACCATCTGTCACCACAGAGATCACCACGACTGGGCTGACTTAGGGCCAAAAGATTTGGGTTCGAATTTTCCACATATATAACACAGAAATACTACTACTTACCCCAAAAGGTGACTGTGCCGTGAGAAAGTCCCTAGCACATGGTGATGCTCAAGGAATGCCTACCTCATACTTTCCCCCCACCTTTCACTACGTACATATAAACCACAGACCGTCAATCCCTAAACCCCTGGGGCCTGTGAACTGGGGGAGAAGTCCTAGGCAGACCCATATTTAAAAAAAACTTTTTTTTAATGTTTATTTTTGAGAGAGAGAGAGACAAAGTGTGAGCAGGGGATGGGCAGAGAGAAGGAGACACAGAATCCAAGCAGGCTCCAGGCTCTGAGCTATCAGCACAGAGCTCAATGCAGGGCTCGAACTTGTGAACTGCAAGATCATGACCTGAGCTGAAGTCGGACGCTTAACTGACTGAGCCCCACCGCAGGCGCTCCAAAGCAGACCCGTATTTTAATTCCTCAGTCCAAGCATAGTTAATGAGTCCAGTTTTATCCCAAGTAAATAATGGTATCCAAGTCACCAATCTCTTGGGGCTGGGGGAAAGAGCAGCCTCCCGAAGACCCATCCTTCCAACTGTGCCACTGTTTCAAGTGTGGAGTTGGGAAACAGGGCACAAAAATTAAATCTCCAATACCAAAAGAGCTATTTTAACCTCTGAAAGAGTGGGAAAGAATGTGGAGTAACCAACACCCCCCCCTGCCTTTCTCTCTCTCCCCCTCTTCCCAGGAAATGAGGACAGTGAGGTCCCCAGAGGGTGTGTATGGCAAAGTTAGGACTGAGTACAGCTATCTGCCTCCCAGTATAACTTTAACTACCACTGCCACCCCTCTTTCCCATTTGGTCTGTGCTAGCCGCCTGCCCAAAGGCAAATCAAAAGTTTAGTCCAGCCCACCACGATGGCATTAGAGTTTCATTGGTTTAAGATGGTCATGTGGGGTCCAGAGGGACACCAGAGAATATCTAATTCTAAAGAACTCTTAGAAGGTTACTCTCTGTTTACTGGGTCCAGAGCCCTAGACGCACCTCAGCTCTAACTGTACGCACCTACCATGTGCAGGGCACTCTTCTAAGTGCCCTGGTGAATTGCAAAGAATAATACAATTCTTTCTGTTCAAAATTTACATTTTTTAAACTTTATTTATTTAGAGAGAGGGCACACATGCTAGCATGAGTGGGGGAGGGGCAGAGAGAGGAAGAGAGAGAATTCCGAGCAGACTCTGTGCTGGCAGCATGGAGCCCGACGTGGGGCTTGAACCCACCAACTGTGAGATCATGACCTGAGCAGAACTCAAGATTTGGAGGCCTAACCAACTGAGCCACCCAGGCACCCCTCAAAATTTACATTTTAACTAAGAAAATCTGAGAGCTAAATACGAGACACAAGAGAAGGGCACTGTACATAGAGCTTTACCCAGCAAAAAGGTGCTAGAGAAGCAGTATAATCGTGTATTAAGAGTTCAAGATCGGGGTCACATTGAAACATGTGAAAATTGAGCAAGTCTCAACCTTTCTAAGCCTCAGTTTCTTCATCATCAAAATGAGGTCAATAATAGCACCCAGAATTAGAGATGTCTTTATCAACCAGGGCTGCTGTATTAAACTACATGATATCCGCAGCAGTCCTTGGCACAGCGGCCGCCATGCTGTGAGGACTCAGTCAACGCTAGCTTTCATTATCAGACCCAAATGATGTTGCTCACCTCTTCTGTGGCTAGCAGTCAACCTCTACAGCCTTACTGGCATTGCACCAGCACCCCAGGACTTAAAAGCCTGTGTTTTCTTTTAGGAGGAAACATATTACAGTATTACCGAATATAACAAAGTACTTTACTTTTAAGACCACAGAGAGTTTAGAACCTCCGCTAGAGGCGGGTTTCAGCTAAAAGTAAGTTTAACAAGAGACTGAGTCACCAGAAAAAGCTAACAAAACCTTGGGATGATCTGTGAGAATCACAATATGTAGAATAAGGGACATCTGAAAACACCAGCTAGCCATCCTCTAGAAAGAAGGGCCGGGGGGATGAAACCGATGATGGCTGCCTTCACGTACTTGAAAGGTGGTATATGTTGTATATGGTGGGGGAAACTAAGGCAAATCCAATGGGTCAAAGGTCACAAAACAGATACAGCTTCCTGTGAGGAAGAATGTTCTTGGGCTAACAGAGAGGCCCCCACATGAGAAGGGGAGTTGCTGTCTCACCAGTGGGCACACTGGAAAACCCTATGTCACTTCCTATCTGAGAGTCTGCAATCCCAATGTCTTGTCTGGCCACCAGAAGTAAATATAAGCAGAATCAATAGAGCGTGACTTATGCATAAGCCCTGCTCATCCTAATAACAAGAACCTCCTGAGAGACTAAGACGGGGGCTCAAATTCAGGCTATTATATATACTCATGCAGTCTCATTTCATTTGAGAAATGTCTACAGTTAAAAACAAATAACAACAATCTCAATGTTTTCTCTTAAAAAAAATAATCAGCTCCACACTACTCCAAAAAGGCACAAGGACAACCTGTAGCATTATTTTAAGTAATCAAACTAAGTGTTGCACTTAGTCAAAGGTGTGTCTGCTTTTTGCTCAGTGAGGCTCAGAACACTGAACACTGAAAAAAAGCAAGAAAGATTCTAAAACTCAAGCCACTGGGAAAAACAGGGCTCAACATTTTATTTTTCTTTGTTCCACCTGCCAAAAAAGAAAAAAAAAAGGATAAGGTGGGTTTGGAACCTAGAGAAAGACAGAAAGAACTCAAAAGGGTAGAAGACGTATGGAACCATAAAAGACCCGGAACAGCCAAAGCAATCCTTAAAAAGAGATCCCTCTCTCTCTGCCCCTCCCATGCCTATGCTCTGTCTCTATCTCTCAATAATAAATAAAAACATTAAAAAAAGAGAGAGAGAGGGGTGCCTGGGTGGCTCAGTAGGTTAAGCGGCCGACTTCGGCTCAGGTCATGATCTCGCGGTCTGTGAGTTCGAGCCCCGAGTCAGGCTCTGTGCTGAAAGCTCAGAACCTGGAGCCTGTGTTCTGATTCTGTGTCTCCCTCTCTCTCTGGCCTTCTCCTGCTGACGCTCTGTCTCTATGTCTCAAAAATAAATAAACGTTAAAAAAAGAGAGAGAGAGAGAGAGAGAGAGAGAGAGAAACAAAACTGGAGACATCATGATTCTGGATTTCAAGCTATATTACAAAGCTGTAACTATCAAGATAGTATGGTACTGGCACAAAAACAGACACATAGATCAATGGAAAAGAAGAGAAAACCCAGAAATGTGCTCATAACTATATGGTCAACTCATCTTTCACAAAGCAGGAAAGACTATCCATTTGTTATCCAACATATGGTGTTGGGAAAATTAGACAGCGACAAGCAGAAGAAAGAAACTGGACCACTTTCTTACACCATACACACAAAAATAAATTCAAAATGAACGAAAGACCTAAATGTGAGACAGGAAACCATCAAAATCCTAGAGAAGAACATAGGCAGCAACCTCTTTGACCTCGGCGGGAGCAACTTCTAACTAGACAGGTTGCCAGAGACATGGAAGTCAAAAGCAAACATAAACTATTGGGACTTCATCAAGATAAAAAGCTTCTGCCCAGTGAAGGAAACAATCAACAAAACTAAAAGGTTGCCTATGGGATGGAAGATATTTGCAAAGGACATATCTGATGAAGGGTTAGTATCCAAAATCTACAAAGAACTTATCAAACTCAATACTCAAAAAAACAAACAACCCAGTTAAGAAATGGGCAGAAAACTTGAATAGACACCTTTCCAAAGAAGACATTCAGATGGCTGACACCTGAAAAAGTGCTCAACATCACTCATCATCAAGGAAATACAAACCAAAACCACAATGAGATACCACCTCACATCTGCTAGAATGGCTAACATTAACAAAACAAGAAACAACAGAGGTTGGCAAGGATGCGGAGAAAGGGGAACCCTCTTGCACTGTTGGGGGGAATGCAAACTGGTGTTGCCACTCTGGAGAACAGTATGAAGGTTCCTCAAAAAACTAAAAACAGAACTACCATACGATCCAGCAATTGCACTATTAGGTATTTACCCAAAAGGATACAAAATTACAGTGTGAAGGGGTATATGCACCCCAATATTTGTAGCAGCATTATCAACAAAAGCCAAACCATGGAAAGAGTCCAAATGTCCATCAACTGATGAATGGATAAAGATGATGCAATGTGTGTGTACACATAAAGATGAAAGATGAAATCTTCCCATTTGCAATGATGTGGATGAACCTAGAATGTATTATGCTGAGCGAAGCCGATCAAAGACAAATACCAGGTGATTTCACTCATATGTGGAATTTAAGAAATGAAACAGATGAACATGTGGGAAAGGGGGAGAAGAGAGGGAAATAAACCACAAGAGACTCTTAACAACAGAGAATAAACTGAGGGTTGATGGAGGGCGGCTAGTGGGAGATGGGCTGGATGGGTGATGGGCATTAAGAAGGGCACTTGTGACGAGCACTGGTGTTGAATGTAAGTGATGAATCACTGAACTCTACTCATGAAACCAATATTGCACTGTATGTTAATAAACTAAAATTTAAATTAAAAAAAAGGGTAGAAGAAGACATTTGAAGGAGAAGAGAGTTTAGTGGCCTTCACACCTTGCTTAAGTGCAGGGCTGTGACTTGCAAGCCTAAGTGGACACTGTGCTGTCTTCTAGTTTTTCACTCACACAGTGAGCCGGTTAGCAGGAGGCAGGGTATAAAGGCAGAAGCTGGTCTTTCACTCACCTTGTTTGCTGCCTTCGAAGGCTATCACAATTCAGCCCAGGAGAATTTAGGGCTCACCAACATGGAGGCAACTGTAATGGTGAACCCACAACTGTGGAATCACAAAATATGAGGCACATAGAACACTTTTCTGAAGTGGGAGCAAGGGTGTGGAGAACCAAATTTCCAGGCAATGCAGGTCTTTGGAAGTGCTTCTGAAGCAATTCATATTCTTAAATTCTCAGATTTCTTTTCCTTTCAGAAGATGGAAACAATTACTAATTCTTTTGAGTTAATTCCTTCTGTTCACAGAAGAAATTATACCAGAATTCCCAGTCCTCAGACCCAGTGAGAAATGACCGCTTTACTAAAAGACATACAATCAGGTGTAGATACCTTCATTACAAAGTGTGGCTTTCACCTAAACTGCAGAAAGCAATCTTTGTCCTAGATCACAGGGCCTTTCGTTGTAATCCTATCCTTCAAGCACTATTAAACTGGGGAGACAAATAAGTAAGCAGGGTGCTAAGTGCTATCGTATCCACTTTATGCTCCAGGAGAAATGAAAAAGGAGAAGGAGCACCTAACCCAGCCTGAGGGGTCAGGAAAGGCTTCCTGGAGGAGGGGGCACCTGAGATGAGGCTGGAAAGGAGTGTAGACACTGGCATGAAGAAAAGGGGGAGGCCTCTCTCTGTTCGCAGAGGCACAGAGGGAACCCAGGAGGACCAAGGCCAGAAGGCCGGGAATGCTATCGTTTCAGGGTCTGGCTGAGGAGTTGGGAGACAACAAAGGGGCCACAGGATGAGGAGCGAGAGAGACAAGGCGCTAAGTGAGAAGAGCATTCCAAGGCAGGAACAGCTCACAGTGTTACTGGATGCAAATAAAGCCATGCGAGAGCTAAAGACTTGGACTTGGCTAACCATAAAGGGCTGCCCCCTTTCCCCAAAACATTTCAGGGAAGTGGCAGTGACAGAGGCCAGAGCACAGAGGGCTGAGCCAAGGAGGTAAGGAAGTAGACACTGCGGATAAGGCTACTTGCAGGAAGCTTGGCTAAAAACAGGTAGTGAGCTAACAGGAAATACAGGATCCAATTTTCTTTACCAGTCTGAACCTCTGCCTGGAGCTCCAGACCCACTTCTACTCAATTCCTCCTTTGCCCTCCCCCACCGCATTCAATATGTGCCATGGCCTCCCCTCCACCCATTCTCCACAACAGCCAGAGGAGTCTATTATTTTTTTTATCATTTTTATTTTTGAGAGAAAGCAAGCGAGCATGAGGAAGGCGGAGAGAGGGAGACAGAAGAGCTGAAGCAGGCTCCGTGATGTGAGTGCAGAGCCTGATGCGGGGCTTGAACCCATGACCACGAGACCAGGACCTGACTGAGACCAAGAGTCAGCCGCTTAACCGACCGGGCCACCCAGGCAACCCTCAGAGTTGTCTTTTTTAAACTATAAAGGGGACCACCCTCCCCTCCACTCAAAACGTACAACGATTTCCCACTGCCCTTCGAATAAAATTGTAGCTCCTTGCCATGGCCTTATACCCTGTGTGATCTGGGCCCTGCCTCCCATTCCAGCAAATCTTCTCTTGCACCTCCCCCTGCTGCTCGCTGTGACCAACCCAGCCTCCCTGCAGCCCCAAACCCTCTAAGCACAGTTCAACCTCGGGGTCTTCACGCCAGCTGACCCCTCTGCCTGGAAGGCTCCTGTCCTGCCTGCCCTCCTCCAACTGAAGCAGTTGAAAGGTGAGTCACTCATAAAAGGAGCAGCCACCAGGAGGTCCTCCTCTAACCCATGCCCAGGGGTTCACCTCCAACCAACCTCAGAGCCCAGCCCTTCCAGCTCTCTGGGTGGGGTTCTGCCTGGCTTCTCCCCTCCAGGGGCTTTGATGTCAGAAGACTCAAGTTCTAGCTCATTTCTCTGCTGCTGACTGGCTGTGCAGCTTTTGTCAAGGCGCCACCTCATCAGTGTTCTCATCTTGGGAAAGGTAAACAGTGCCTGCCTCCCCAGCTGTCAGGAAACTCATCTCAGAGGGTGTGTAAACACCCCAATTCTTACCCACCTGTCTCCCTGGGCCCAGGGGGGCTTCTCTCCCACCTTTGCAGCGCTTGCCTTCACCAGGAACCAGCCCCAGGCCCCTCGGCCTTCCTGCGCTCTGTCCATCAAGGCAGGAGGAGTGGCCTGTCTGTCCTGTCCTAGGGCTGCACAGGGCCTGCCCCACGCTTCTCAGAGCCCCTGCCATCACTCTGAGCACATGAAAACCCACACGCCCCAAATTCGCCTCCTACCCAGTAAATGCCTCCCTCAACCATCTCTCTTTTGGCCTTGGTCACCAGCTCCTATCCTGGTGCATAAAAGCCTCCCAGACAGTCATCCATACTTTCTCTTCCCTCACTCCGCTGGCAGGACACGGGACACCCAGAGCAACCTTGGCAACAATGGTTTGAAGATGGCAATGCCTCCATCGTTCTGGACTCCCTCCACCCCCACAGGTGACTGAATTTGAAATGGGCATGAACATGCCTACTGTTTTAAGCCACTGAGATATCGGCAGGGTTTATCTGTTACAGGAGCGAGTGTGTCTCTACGTAATACAAGCTAGATTTAGACAGTTGGAGAGAAGGCGGAGAGCTCTAGTCATGAA
Organism: Paguma larvata; assembly: GCA_030068075.1. NCBI lineage: Eukaryota > Metazoa > Chordata > Mammalia > Carnivora > Viverridae > Paguma > Paguma larvata. Next base: position 31,000,099 of record CM057844.1, read on the forward strand.
AAAGCATTTATACGAAGGCCTGGATCTAGAGTTACTCATGGCCTCAGGACACCAGCTCCATTTATATACCACTTATCCTCTTCAAAGTACTTTAAAATACATTTTCTCCTCTGACACAACCATCACCACTATCCTTCATTATTGTTGTTATAATCAACAGTTTACAAATAAAGAAACAGACCCAGAGAAGTTAAGCTATGTCCGAGGCCCCATAGCTAGTAACTGGAGGGGCCAAGATCAGACCACAGGACTCCTGACTCTGAGTCCAATGGCATCCTCCCTACAGCACCCAGTCTCTCCAGGCCACGCTAGCGCTACAGCAGACACTCCCGGCTGAAGTGCAAGGGTGCCGGAATGAAACAGAAAAGATAGGTGGTCTGCTAGCACTAGTTAAAGGCAGATTGTGGAGGACTGTACAAACACTGCGAAGCAGAACTTTCATTTGATAGACAATGGGGAGCGATAACCAGGCCCCACTTCGAGTCCCGCAGCAATACCGTTATACCTTCACTCCTGTCTTCAGAGACCTCACTGCACCAGCTCACCCTGGCTATCAGTTGTTGCCGAAGGTCCATTTCACAAAGAAAATAGAAGCTTCGATGAGGGTAAAACGTCTGGCCTCCTCCCATCTACAGACATGCCTGAGCCCCCAGTACCTTTCCTCTCTCCACACAAAGTCACAGAGGCATCCTGCCTCTGGCAGCGCCTCTGGCATCCCCTTTGTGCGTCCTTCCACCCTGGGGGAGCAGGTAAGGCACCATTTGTCCTTTCTCTCCCTTGCATCTCTGCCTTCTTCCTGTTTTCTAGCTCTGTCTCTTCACCTCCGAAGAGCCCCTCCCATCCAAAGGTCATCCCTTCCTACAGCCCCTTCTTGTCCTCACACTGCACAAGTGAGCTCCTTGAGGAAACAGGAGCAGCCAACATGCACCTTCACGTCATCGCCATGGACTCTGTTCCACCCACTGTAACGAATGATGACACTGAAACGGTCACCTCTAAGGACACCTCCCAGAGTTAAGTTCAATGGACATAAACCATTTCTCTTCACCTGGAGACACCCGACAGTGCTGCACTCCCTCCCAGAAGTTCTCCCCTGCCTGGCTTTCCACAGCCCCACTCTCTCCTGCTCTTCCTCCTCTTTGTCTATTCCTTCTTGGTTTCCTTTACTGGCTTGTCTCCCTCTCCCTCTCCCCTAAATGTTGGTGTTTCCTGGGGTTCCAAACCTCTATATCTGCAGTCCACACCACCTGTGTGAGTTCTCCTTGACCTGACTACATTTGCCTGCCGATCTCTCCATGTGGATTCCATGGGCATCTCCATCTCAACATGGCTAAAAACCACACTAACCACTTTGTTTACTGTGTTTGTTCTTCCTCTTTCTGCATCGATGATGACAGCATTTAAGTAATGTATCAGTCTGGTTCTCCAGAGAAATAGAACCAATAGGATATATGTGTGTAATTACACACACACATAGAAATTTATTTTAAGCAACTGGCTCACAAAATTGTGGGAACTGGCAAGTCTGAAATATGTAGGAAAGGCCAGCAGGCTGAAAATTCAGGCAAGAATTAATGCTATAGTCTTGGGCTCCTTCCCCGCGCAAACGGCCAAAAGGGTCTTGCCCTCTCCCTTCTATATCCCCAGCACCCCACACAAAACCTGACACATAGCAGGAGCTCAATAAATGTTGGTGAATGGCTAACCAAGCATAAAATGACATGCTATTTAATGAGAATGAGACCAAAAGATGTGAAAGGCATTGAATTTTAAGGAGAAAGAATCAGGGGTGCCTGAGTGGCTCAGTTGGTTAAGCATCCAACTCTTGATTTCGGCCCAGGTCATGATCTCACAGTTCCTGAGTTCGAGCACGGCATCAGGTTCTACGCTGATAGTGCTGAGCCTGCTTGGGGTTCTCTCTCTCTCCCTCCCTCCACCCCTCCCCCACTCTTGCTCTCTTTCAAAATAAATAAATAAACTTAAAAGAATGCAAATGAGAAAGAATCAGGAAACCTGAACAAGGCTGTACTATAAATTGAGACACAGCCCTTCTGAGGCATTCATTTGCCAGAACTATCTGACCACTACACCTGTGGACTGAATGAGACCCATCGCAGAAGCATATCCTTTGCAATCCTTTGTCTAACCTGAACGTCTCAACTCTGTGAAGCAGGCATGGCAAAGGCCACATTTTATGACTACATTGAGGTTCCAAAAGACTAAGGGTCTTTTCTAGGTTACTACAGAAAATATCTACACGAAACGTTGTTCAGGGATATGCAGGAAGAGAGACCATAAAAACAACAGGAAGTCAGAACCAAAAAAGAATCTTGCAGCTCAAAACTCCTTATCTACCTAAATCTGTAAAAACTAAAGATACCTCCTACTTCTTACCAAGGATACTTTTTAATTATCGTTCAGATAAACTTCCGTATTTCTACTATACAAGTCTATGGTATGTATTAGACTACTACTATTATCATACACATCCATTATTGTAGTAATAAATTTCCGGTTAGACAGTAAATACCTAGAAGCATTGTTTTCTGAAATAATGACAGTATGCATTAAATCTACAGCTTGCTCTGGATGACTAAGTAGCCTATATTAACCCCAGGCACCCAAAATAGCTGGTTTTCTTATTTATTATTTAAAGCATTAGAATTAATGAAATATTAATAATATTTAGTCCCAGTATTATATTTGGGGATTCTCTGAAGCCACAGAGTAGTGGAAACCCTCTGTTAGCCATTCCTATTAAACAGAGCAGGGGCTGATGACCTCCACCTCTATTTGCATATATAGTAACTTGACCTTCTCAAAGCTCTTTTCTATGTAGTGTCATTTAACTATTATAAAACACTTATAAACCTTGTTAAAAGAGGTTTTTATTACCATTGACAGAAAACAGAATCAAATGCCTAAGGTCATATAATTGGTAAATGGCAAAAGCAGGACTATGCACCAGGCCTTTCTGTCTCCAGGCCTATAGTTATCTATTGTGAGTCTATCATGGACAGATCCAAGGATCCACCAGACTATAAGGGGCATGAGGCCAGAGAAAGACCATGTCTGACTGTTCCCCACTGGTGTCTAGCATAGTACCTGACACACAGTAGGCACGAAATAAGTACATTACTGGTGAGTGGCTGAATTCATTTCCTTAGAGTTGCTTCAGTCACCTGCACAGTAAAATGGGATATAAGGCATTACCAAATATCTCAGCTTTCAGAATGCTACTGGCATTATCAGGAATATACAAGGAAAATACTATTTGTTTCAAAATCATGTATGCTGAGTCCCCCAAAATATCAGAATTCTGAGCCAGGGCCGCATTTCAGCACAAAAGGTAGAAAATGGTATGTTTTTCAGCTTCCTGGAAAATTAAGTGTTGAATTAACAGGGCAAGGGCATGAGTGAAAAGTCAGCCTTACACGGGAAAGGAAAAACTGACTGCAAGGTCTCAGACCTAACAGTGACCATTTGCGAGGGTGGCGCGATGGTCCAGTTGTAGCTAACCTACCGTGGCAAGAAATGGGCCTGCCAAAGGAGTGAGATTCGCCCAGAGGGACACATGTCAGCCAAAGAGCGTCCACTCTGTGGCAGAAATACACAGCTTTGAGGCAGGCCACGCTCAGAAACGAGGCACACGCAGACTTGGAGCAGGTAGACCCATTCTGTAACACTCTCTGTGCCTGGCCATGCTAGAACAAGGGAGAGGTTTATTATGGCCCCAGCCCATAGGGCTCTGCTGCCCGCACTGCCAACGATCCCTGGGAAAGACACTCAGAAAGGAGACAGTGAGTCTTCAAGGGGTCTCCTAACCCGGCAGACCGCTTCTTTCCTACAAAGGCCTCACCATCCTCACTTAGAGCTCCTTCTGCCCCCAATTCCTAAACCATGTACCCAAACACATGCCTTCCATTATCACTCTGGTTTTCTATTCACCACCATAGCACTATATTTCCAATTCTTTTAGAATTTGAGACATCTGCTAGAACCCAAGATTATTTTTAAGGGCTTCTGTAAAAGCTCTTCTCTACCATACATTCCTTAATACTTCATACTTAATTACAAAGACAAGTTATCCAAAATAATTACGATAGTGAGGCATTCTGGATGAGTGAAAGCTAATTCATTAAGCACCAAAGTATCCTGCTAAAATAAATGATGCCTTAGTAAACAGAATACCAAATATAACAGTTCCAAATCCCACCCAATTCAAGATCCTGTCTGAAAACAAACCCTCCCAGAAGGCACCCTTATCCCCTCTCGACACTTCCACCCACCACCAGAAATAACCTCTTTCATCTGTGAGCCTACATTTTGATTATACCTCCTTCATAGCACCCAGCGTCGTCTGCTTGAGGTTATAGACTTAAATGCAACTTGTCTAACTTTTAAAAATACCTGAGAACAAAGACCTTCTTTTTTAACCCCTAAGGTGCCTAGTTCTGTAGGCATACAAACACTTCACAAATTGAGTACACTTAGTGATTCAAATGTTATAAAGAGCATCATAATACAGCAGAGCCTTCATAATACAGCACACAACAGAGTTCAGGGGTTCCTGGGCCTTGTAGGGCAGATGAGTGTGATATTAAAGAGCATATTATTATTGTTAAAATACTCATGGGCCTCTGTTTAGTATTTGTCAGCTTTAGAAGATGTTTTTCTAAAAGGAAAAATATTCTGAATTCCCATTTTTTTTCTCTAAATGGAATACTTTTTAAAAATCTCAACTTGCAAATGGAAAGTTCTGGTTGAGATGGCATTACTAAACCTCCACTGCCACATTTTCTAGGTCTCGAGATACACATTCGAGTGGCTCCCTGCCGTTCACCAAGGAGATGAGGCAGTAAGTGGAAGGATGTGGTGAGTGACAGGACTATAACCAAGATGCTATGCCATGTTTGGCACCCAGTGCGGCAGTCTGAAAGCCAGGCTTCTCAGTACCAGCCGTGCTAAAAGGAAATAAGAAATGGAACACACGATAGAGCAAATCAAGTTTTAGCTCAAGGTCCATAGCAACCACTTCTAGCAGGGCTGACAATATTATTTTCCCACAGCTTTGGTGTTTGGGTAGGACAAACCTGGTTGGAAGTATAGTTTAAATATTCTGAACAACTCAAACTCAAATCTCCTTACTAGCAATAGGGGGCTCTAAACGATCAGCCGAGAATGGCTAGCTCCAACTTTCCTCCCAGCAGCTATTCTTTTGTAGGATTCCTCTTCCCTGCCAGGAAAAGGAACCAAATTTTCTTGGCGAAAATACAGAGAATGGGGCAGTAGGGCTGCTGCCATCATGCTATTCAGCATAAAATCATGCATAAAGCCCCTTGGGGATCATAACTGCCCTTATCTTTAGCTTGTCATTGAGTAAATGTTTTAGTTCCATATCTTCAGAGAGAGAAATATGTCGCACAAGTTAATTTTGTGGATAAGTGAAGCACTAAAACATTCCAGCTTATTCTAGAAACCTTTCTAAATTGCATTACTTCCTTCTCGGCCTCCAGAACTAATCAAACCGTAACTTGACCTATTCCTGTTGAGAACAACAGTTGCAATTGGTTAATGTATTCAAGGACCACTGAGGCAAACAGAACTCTCTTCTACATTGACTGTTCCCAGAACTGCGATACTTTGAATCATTCTGTATAGTGTTCCCGTCTCTGTCATCACCTGCTATCTCTTCTTGCTGTGGTCAGCATGTTTGCCTCTAATGGAGGGTCCCTTAATTCACTGCTTCTGACATCAGGCAGACCCTGGAAAGCTAAGCTACTAAGAGTCATAGGCTAAGGCTCACTCTTACCAACCTCACCTCTTTCACACCCAGGCTGTCAGCTTCCAGACCCCATGATCTTAAACACTACACCTACATTTCCCAAACTTGCCTAATTACAAAGAATTACTATGTGCGTGTGTGGTGGTGGGAGTTTAAAATATACATTCTCAGTCCCCTCTCCTACAAACTCTAATCCAGTGGGCCTGGAATGGGACCCTGAAATCTGTGTTTTTAAACACACCCTCAGATGATTTTTATGACCAAGTTTAGACACACAATACAACTTGCCATCGGTGCTGCCTACTTCAATTGGGATTCCTTCTGAAGCATAATGGATCTGGGCCAGGGCCAAGGCCAACTCCTTCCAGAGAGACCTTGCAACCAATAAAGCTTCCAGCTCACTGCTCTTCCATTGTCCTCAGGCAAAACCCCCTGATCTTCGGAGGTGCCCGCAGGCTGGTCATCAACACCTCTTCTCTTGCTGGTATTTCATTCACGGAAGACTTGGCAGCCTTGCTTCTCTCCACCCCAACATCCTGCCATCTTTGTGATGGGTTTTCTGACTACAGGAATGACCCAAACAACTCCTCAGCCTCTCAGTTACTTGACCTCCTAGACTTCATTCACCTTCACTGAGTTCACTTCAGGAGCCTGTCACGTCTAGTAGTTAACTGATCCAGCTCTAAAATCTTCCCCTCACGTGGTCCTATCTAACCACGTCTTCCTATTACTCCATCACTCCAATACACGTATTCCTTGACTTTGTCAATACCTCTGCTCCTTTTCTCCCCCTCATCCAGTCTAAAAACCCTTATCTGTCATGTTAATCACTCCCTGAACTATATCTGCAGATCCTCCTCCATTCCGCTGTCTTTCTACCACCAAACCCCAACCCTGGCTCAATCTAACCATATGCTCCTAAAACCAGCTGCATACTACTGATTCCCCAATCCACCCATGGTCTCAACTCCTACCTCAACAGAGCTCTGCATTCTGTCAGGAAATCATGGACACTGCCCCAAGTTCATCCTTCCTGACCTCAATTATATGTCAGATCTCTTTGTTTTCCCTCTGACCTCTTCGCACTTAGCAGACATCCTCACCCTCTACTTCATAACGTTGATGGAAGCCACCAAATGAGCACTTGATCATAAGCCATCCCACCAGAAAAGTCAACTGTGCCCAGATACTTTATTGTGAGGGCTGCCCAGACCACCATGCCTGTACTGGGCCTACTATCTGCTTGGCTGTTTGAAGTAAGATAATCACTACTGAAGTAAGCAGTAATGGTGAGTACCTTTCTGATGAAAGAGAAAAAACTAACCAGCCTCTCAAAAGATCTCTCCATCCTAAGAATCTTTCTTAAAATGGAGAGGAGATTCAAAAGAAAAAAACTATCTTACCTCAAGCATTTCACAAGTTTGGATCCACACAGTGCTTCCATACATCAACAGAATGATTATAAATCACAAGCCAAATAGTTAACTCATGATCATTTTTATAAGTTCAAAACCAGAGTCAATGAAACAATACTTTGGGTACTGTCTTTCACTCTTATCCAAACTCTGATTTGTTGATGGGGCTAAATGTCTTTTCCTGAGGTTTTTTTCCCTCCTTATACTATTAATAGCTAACAGTCACTGTTCTTGTATGTAATTATGCCACTCACAATGACTCCTATGAGATAAGAACTACTGTTCTTCAGGACACCTGGGTGGCTCGGCCGATTGAGCATCCAACTCTTGATTTTGGCTCACGTCATGATTTCATGGTTTGTGGATTCGAACCCCATGTCGGGCTCTGCACTAGCCATGCTAGGCCTGCTTGAGTGTCTCTCCTTCCCTCTCTCTCTGCCCCTCCTATACTTCTGCACACACTCTCTCTTTCAAAATAAATAAATAAACTTTAAATTTTTTTTTAAAAAAGAAGGAAAGATATAAATGAGACACTTGGAATTCTGGTGAAGCACTGAGCAGTAAATGCACAAGTACTAAGAGGGTACAAGGCAGGTTGGTGGGGGGAGGAAGTACCGTGGAATGGGGAGATCAGGAAAGACCCTCTGAGGGGACATTTCAGCTGAGAGCAAATGTCTGAGAGGGATCTTTCCATGAAAAGAGCAAAGGGGAGGGTGGCAGGCAGAGAAGGGCCTGTACGGAAGAGGAGGAGAACTGGCACATTTGAGGAACTGATAGTTCCAACCTGACAGAAGAATGGATGAGCAAGGGGCAGAGGTTGGAGAGCGAGACAGAGGCCGAGCGCCTCTGATTAAGAAGTGGGGGTTTGGGTCTAAATGCGGTGGGAAGCCACTGCAGGGGGGTGATGCAATCTGGACTGCTTTTTAGTAGCATTACTCTGGCTGCAATAGGGACCTGGGTTAGAAGAAGGCAAGGCGGGAAGCTGGGAGACCAGGTACAGGCTGGGACAGTCGTCCAGCTGAGAGGACAGCAGCTGGATTAGGAGGAGAGAAGGGAGGATCTGAGGTATTCTGGTGTCTAGGACAACAGTCTGTGCTGATGAGTTGGATGTGGGATGAGGAATCAGGAAGAATCAAAGACCACTTTCAGGTGTTTGGCCTGAACAACGAGAGGACAATTAAGGACACTGAGATAGGGAAGGCAGGGGCCGGAGAAAGCTGGCGGAGAGTCAAGGCAGGAGTCAGGAATGAGGAATACAAATCTGGAAGTCTGAGACGGAGGTATTTTGAACATTTGAAGATTGCGATCACAGTGAGGCAGCAAGTAGAAGGTGGTGGGTAAAAATGCAAGACTCCAACCAGAGAGAGGTCCGGGAGGGGGGTGTAACTGAGGGACGCATCAGCATTCAAAGGGTATTAAAGTCCTGGGAATAGATGAGATCATTTAGGGAGAGTATATGATGACAGAAGGGAGGCAGCCAAGTGATTAAAGAGAAGAAATAGTAAGAAATCAGGTTGGTAATCTAAAACTGAACATAGTCACGTAGCCCATGCAGAAACACACAGAACTGCCCCCCAACTATGTGCTCAAGAAATGCCTATGGAACAAATAAAAATAAATTCTTAACACATTGCCTTTAGGCCTTTAAAAGAAAATTTTCATTTATGATTTTTCCCCCCAAGTTATTGTATATTTGAGGCCTAAGAAAAAACATTTTTGAAGGTCTCTGATTGTGTTCAGAGGAATCCTTTTTGAGCAAAAAAAAGGATTTTTTTCAAAAGTTCATTAAAGTTAAAAGTACTCTGGGGCACCTGGGTGGCTCAAGTGGTTAAGTGTCTAGCTCTCAGTTTGGCTTGGGTCATGATCTCAAGGTTCGTGTGTTATGAGCCCCACATGGACCTCTTTGCCGACTGTGCGGAGCCTGCTTGGGATTCTCTCTCTCCCTCTCTCTCTGTCCCTCCTCCACTTTCTCACTTGCTCTCCCTCTCAAAATAAACAAATAAGCTTTAAAAAAGTATTCTAACTTGAAATTCAAGCCTTTAAAAAGCTTACACTCACATTATATTCTTTCTGTAAAAATTCTACCCCACGATACAATTTTTCCCATCCCTATAATGAAAATGCAATTATATGTTTTACTACAGATATCAATTCATCCTGAAAGATGAAACTGGTACTTTCAAAACAGTTCAAGAGTCACACGAGAGATGTAAAATGCTCAAGAGATCAAGGATTTATTTTAAAATGTTAAAAAAAAATTTAAGTGTACCTGTGAGACCATCCAAAACCTGATAAGCAAGGAGTTGAAAAGGATAGAGTTGCCAGGAAAATAAGTAAATATAACAGCTACCACTCAAATGAAAACACATTAAAGCTATAATTATATCTCTGGGTATCTGTTGACACAAAAAACTCACTATGCTCTTGAGGCTTATACTATCACTAAGAACTACCAAATTGAAATCACAGCTGTAAACATAACAGGGATACTTTACACTTTTCAAAGATTTCCAACGTGACGCAAGGGATAATGCATAAAAAAGAAAGCCAGTAACATCTGCCAAAACTGTTTCTTCCCTCAGTTGTTCAAGTTAAATCAAGACTATAATTCTTTCTAAGATTATAAGCCTCACTTGTAAAATTCTTCTTCTCAGATACGTAAAGGAGAGGACTTAACCTGACTGCTAAAGGGTTGGTCCCCCGACTCATGATAGACCTATCTAAAAGCTAAGAGGCTACAGGAACGTTATAGGAATGGATGTACAATGAACATTCATTTACTCATTCATTCAACAAATATTAAGCACCTATAATGTGTCAGGTGCTATTCTGAGCCCTGAAGATTCATCAGTTAAAGAATCTCACACTTCTAGGTTAACGGGGGGAAAGAGACATAAACCAACATTTTAATATGTACCTAACAAGTGGCAGTAAATGCTATGAAGAAAAGTAAGGTGGGTTAAGGAGGACAGGGACGTGGGGCGTATTTTACATAGAGGGGTCAGGGAAAGCCTGATAAGGTTACATCTGAGCAGAGACCTGAGGCCAAGAACCATGATATCCAGGGAACAGAGTTCTAGGCAGAGGGAATCACAAATGCAAAGGGACTGAGGCTAGTATATGCTTGAAGTTTTCAAGTTGTTGGGCCAAACTGGAAGTGAGGACAGGAAGGTGGCCTACTCAGCCATGGCAAGGACTTTGGATTTTACTTTAAGACGAGAAGTTATTGGAGTGCTCGATGCAGAGGCTCCAATTTACTTTCTAAAAGTTTCACAAAGGGAACCCAAGTTCTTACTCATACAAAAGTTACGAGTAATGAACAGATTAAATATATAGCTATAGAAGAGGAGACAATACCTCCAGTTGCAGAGCAGTTTAAAGTTGCAAACCAGATTAAGCAAAGAATTATATATAATGCTACCACTGAATCCCTATGTCCATCCTCCTCCTCTCATGCCTTCATGTAGGAGGCATACATACATAATCTATGTATAAGATTTTACATAATCTGTAAGTAGGAAAAAAAGCTGAGTGGGGAAAAGGGGCAGAAGGAGAGAGAGAAAAAGAGAGAATCTCAAGCAGGCTCCAAGGAGCCGAGGTAGGGCTCGATCCCACCACCCTGGGGATCATGACCCTAAGCCGAAATCAACTGACTCAGAAGAGCTCAACTGACTGACCCACCCAGGTGCCCCTACTTTTTTAATTGTTAATGTTACCTTAAAACACGCACACACACATACATATACTCCTACAGTGAGACTACCCTAGTCTGAAAGTTTATTTAAATATGAAAACAAAACAAAACATGGGGAATATTTTCTCCAAAAGTTACCCCACTCCCCACACAATGTTTACCTGTTAACGAAGCACTGTGCAAATCAAACGCGCTGCTCAACGTATCAAGGTCACAAAACCAACTTGGTTAATATGTTTATCATTACATGTTAGCTCTGTCCTCTACAGCAACTTTGATACCATCTTTCCAAGGCAGCAATAGAAGGGCCCTTTCATTAATTTCCTAAGAGTCTTTGATACTACTGTGCTGCTTCTGGATTTTTCCACTGTATGTCTCTTAGAAACAAATTAAGCCCGAATAAGTTGTTCCAGCTAATGAAGTGCGCTTTTGGCTCTTTCCCCGTGGTTGAGAACTATCCGGCAAAATACCAATTGTTGGAGGACGCATTTTCTCCTCGTTCTGAAATACTGCAATGCTACTTTTACTACAAATAAAGAACATCAACATCACCACGTACAAGAGCAGGTATAAATGGAAACTACTGTAACCCTTTTTAAAACTGAGGCTGTGTGGAGTCTCACGAATAAATACTACGTGTTCACATGACACAGATGAAAACAGAAAGGAGTATGCCCTCCCTCCTCCTCCTCCTCCTCCTCCCCTCCCCATCACATAACAGTTTCTCACAGGGCACGAGCCCAAGGCAATCACTGCTCAGAAATGCCAACCGCGCAACTCAAAGTGACTCAAGCGCTCAAACACTTCCCACCCGAGCTCCACATCCCACCCACTCCTCAGTCACTTCCGACAGGCTACTCTGAATGGAAATCCCAAACTGGGAAGGTTTAACAAGCTCCAAACTCCGCTCACACGCCGCTCTCGGCGTCCGGGGAGCCGGGGCCCAAACGGCTGTCCCGGAGTTCAGGGCTCTACTGTACCCCGAGCGGCTGGAGTTCCGGCTCAGCTGCCTCCTTGGCGGAGCGGAGGCTCTTTACACCAGGGGCAGGGGCCCGCGGGAGTCGGAGCGACAGGCTCCGGACCTCCCTGCATCTCCGCCCCGCACAGGTCAGGCCGCCCCCCAAGTCCCGCTGCCGGCTCCTGGGCGCCCACGAGGTCCCGCGCCCGCGCGCTCGGACACGCACCCTCGCAGGGTCAGGCGGGCGTCTGCGGGCGCCCCCCTCCCCTCCGCACCCCCTGTTGCTCTCGTCGCGGCTGCGGCCCGCCGGGGGCTACAACCGAGCCCCAAGACGCCCGGGCCCGGGGCTGGGTGGGGGGTGCTGACAGATGGGGCGAAGGCGGGGCTTCGGGGGGAAGGGGCGGAGCCTGCGCGCATGGGGGTGCTGGCGGCTGACAGAAAGACCCGGGGCAGCGGGCGGGAGGGGCTGGCGGCCGCCGCGGGCAGGGCCGGGGGTCAGGCGTGGCGGGAGGGAGCTCGCGCAGACGCAGGGAAGCTGACAGGCAGAGAGACACACAGACACGGAGACTGACAGTCGCAGGGGCACACGGGGTCGGCGGGCCGCGGCGGGCGCTCACCTGGCAGCGGCGGCGGTGGCGGCGGCGCCCGCGGCCGGGCCGCTCTCCCCGCGCTCCGGGCCTCCCTCCCGGCGGGCGGGCGGGCGGCCGGCGCAGGCCCCGCGGAGGCGGCAGCGACGCCGGAGCCTCGGACTGCTGGGCGGCGGGGACGCAGCTGCACCAACCGACTCCGGGCCGCTCGGCTCGGCTCGGCCGCGCTCGGAGGTGCTCGGCTCGGCTCGGTCCCGCTCGGCTCGGCTGGGGGCGGGGCCCGAGGCCCCCCGCCCAGGTCGCCTCTTGCGCCCGGGGGGCGGGGCTTTAGTGCGGGCGCGAGCCCCCTGACGTCGCGGGGAGCGGACCTTGCCCCGGACGCATGCGCAGGCGTCGTCCCGCTTTTCCCCGCGTGGAGACTGAAGGGGGCGGGGTAGGAGGGCACAGGGGAGCGGATGCTGAGACCCCAGAGGTTCCCAGCTTTTGTACTCTATATCCTGGTCTTTGTAGAGGACCACCTAAAGAAAGTCACACAAGGCTACCCTTTCGGAAGGATGTAGGGCAGGGATCCTGGTGTTTTCCAGCAAGCATCGCCTGGGAGTTGGTTTTTCTTTCATCCCATCAATGTTCCACTGCAATTTTTAATCTATTTTTCTAAACGACAATTTCTGATGGCTTTTTAACATTAAATCTTCAGGTACTTGAGGACTTGCAAGCATCAGTCCCCTCAGGTACAGTAATGCTGTCCTTTGTTTATAGCTTCTACTGCGTAACTTGTAACACCTAGGATGGGGTTGGACCCTTTTCTGATGTTTCATCACACAGCCCAAGTACCTGTTTTGTTATGGAGCCCAAGGCTGAGGCAGATACGCTTAGAAAGTGATCCCCACCTTTAGAATCTAGCAAGAGCTCTGCAATCAGACCACACCTAGGTTGGAATCCCAGATCTGCATTATATTGGCAGATTAATGATTGGCTGAGTGACTTTGGACATGGCATTTCATCTTTAATCCATAAAAGAGCAATGAAAATATTAGTAATTAAGCCAGCAGAAATGATTGGAAGATTTAAATGACAGCACACATGAGGCTTTCTGCACAGTGCCTGGTGTTCAATAAAGCTGACTTTAACTTCAGGTTGTGTTTTAACCTTCAGATTCTGAAAAACAGTGAGGATATCTATACATAAATATTGAGCAGTATGTCATGCTTGACATGGCCAAAGCCAGACTCTGGAACTTGCCCCTCAGTTTACTCCTTTCAGTCTCCCCCACCTCAGTAAATGTCAATTCCATCCTTCTGCTGGCTGTGGCCACAGCGTGAAGTCATCCTTGACTCCTCTTTTCCTGTCATCACATCCCACCTGTAATCCAGTAGCAAATACCTTTGAAATACCCCCATTTGAGCCGCCTTCTTCTTTTACCTAAAATACTGCAATAACCTCCTATCTGCTCTCCCCAATTCCACTCTGCTCTCAGCTTCTCAAGCAGCCAGAGAGATTCTGTTAAAAACCTAACTCAAAACATATTTCTCCCATTCTCTAAAGCCTCCAATGACTTCCCATCCCACACAGAGCAAAAATCAAAATCTTTTCACCAAGGACCTCCAAGAACCTAAGTATGCCCCCCCCCACCTAACACTCCTTCTCCTCTCTAGCTGCATCCCCTTGCACTCTACCCCCTCACTCCACTCCAGCCGCACTAGCCTCCATGCTGCTTATGGAACACGTAGACTCACTCCTACCTCAGGACCTTCGCACATAGTATTTCTTACCTCCGAGATACCAGAAAGGCATATACCCTTACTCCAAATTTCAAATTTTTCAAAAGTCATCTCCTCGGAAAGTCTTATCTACACCACTCTACTAAAATATCAAGTCCCAGCCACCTCATCATTCTCTTCACCCCTAACCCTGCTTTACTTTTCCTTGTAGCCCTTATGACCTGAATATTATCTGTAATGTTCTGAGGGCAAGTACTCATGTTGCTCATCTGCAGTCTCTGGAACATGGCCTGGCATGGTTGGGTAGGTACTATATATTTCTTGAATGAATAAGAGTAGATATGGGATATGTTGCTCTAATTTAACTTCACTTACTCAACAGACTTCTGAGCATCTATTCCAATAGGCACTGTGGAATGCGGAGGTAAACAAGGCATTCTCCCAACCACTGAGGAACTCAGAATTTCAAATGAGACATACACGTAAAGAAGTATTTCTGGAGGAAAATATGTAATGCTAGATGTAGGCACCACCTGCTTTGGGAAGCAGAGAGAAGGACATAATTGATACAATATAGGAGGGTGTAGAAAGACTCCCACAGGAGGTGACCCTGGAGCTAGGTCTAAAGACTTGATAAGGAAAGGACTCCAGGCAGAGGAAACAGCATGCATTCAATACGAATGTTGGGAAGTGGGTCGCAAATAGTATTTACCCACGGAATCAAATTATTTTCCTTTAAAAAAAATTTAAGCAGATTCCAGGTGAGCCCTATAATAATGTCACCTGAGCTCACTCACATTCTGATGAGCTTTCTCAAGCAGAAAAAAAAAAACACCAGAAGTATAATGGATGAAATAGAATTGTCACCTAACCTCAATTTTACTGGAATGGGCTACACCTATGACCTTTTTTGTGTCAGGATCCAGAGGCAAAGAATCTGTATCAGGAGTTTGCTGGCTGCAAGTACCAGTTAACCCCTCAGCCAGTTTAAGAAAAATAAAGGAGAATTTTTCTTAGGGCTTTTTAGTGGTTAAAGGGATGGATATCTCAGGCCAACAAGAACCCAGATGGAAGTCTGGATGGATTGGAAGCAGAGCAGGTGTTGCCAGTAAGACTCTCCCCACGAACTTGTTTTCTGTGCCTCCAGGTAATACAATGGGAAATATGTCTACCAGACACACAGAGACTAAAAATTTCTAATCATTCCAATCCCCAAATTGCAGAGAACAGCTCTGACTCAACTTGAGCCAGGTGTCCCCCTCCCCTAGAACAATCATGACCAGCTTACAGATCACGTAGTTCACCAGGAACCTGCCTCTCAATCAAAGAACAGAGAGAGGCTGTAAGTGACCCAACTTCAGTTGGGTGCCCCTATTCCCAAGAACAATTAAGGCCAGTTTACAGTTCATGTAGCTCATCAGGAATCCACTTCTGTGGATCAAGGCCATGAAAAGGGGAATTGTTTTGAGTTGAGGAGGTATCTTAATAGAAGTCCCTCGCAGAACCATTGATTCCACTTAAAGGCAAAACACCTGGAAAACATTTGATAGTCACACAGAAAATGAGTATTGAGGTCCTGATTTCTGCAGAGTATGGAGGTCTTTTTTTATGTAACAATCAAAATAGGAAGTTATTCTTTTCCTAGCAAAAAGTGGGCAAAAACTGGGGTGGTCTCCATAAACCCTCTGTTGTGGGTATTCTGATGGCCTCTTGTGGTAGTTGACATTAATGCTAGCCACCAAACATTTCTGGTTTGCTTCCCAGGCACATGATGGGGTTGTACTTCCTTACAGCTTGGAGCCAGGAGTGTCCATGCCACTTGCTTTGGTCAATAATGTGTAAGTAGATATACTCCTGGGTCCAAACTTTAAGA
This sequence comes from Paguma larvata, assembly GCA_030068075.1. Classification (NCBI taxonomy): domain Eukaryota; kingdom Metazoa; phylum Chordata; class Mammalia; order Carnivora; family Viverridae; genus Paguma; species Paguma larvata. The sequence goes on from CM057844.1 coordinate 31,016,132, forward strand.
GCTAGAAGGCAATTTTGTATATTCTCTTTCCCTCAGAGACAACAATAGACAGTGCTTGAGATGGCGATAGCTCCATCAGTCTGCATCCTAAAGGGAGAAAACATTAAATAATGCCCCCAGGGGGACTCACAGTGCACATGTAGTATGAGCAAGAAAGACACCTGCTATTGTAAAAAGATTGGGGCTTGTTCATCACCAGAGCAGAACGTAACCTATCCTGACAGATGCACCTTTTAACATCCAGTGTATCCCACTCCCCGTTGTACAACATTGAGGCAATTTGGGTGGGACAGACCCCATTTGCCACATGTGATTGTGGACTCTGGCTGTACTAAGTCAATTGGAGTAATCCCGTCTACCTTGTACTGATTGCTTCAAGAATATACCTATTACCCAGGCCTACAGCTATCAGTATCTAATATTTGCCCTATCACAATAACTGAATAAAATCATCACTGCTTCCCTGGATATCAGTGAGGAACTATTTGCCTTTGGCAACTATTTTGTGACCATGAAGACAGCCAGCCTAAAAATTAAGCCAACACATGGAACAGGGAAAAGCAGAAAGAACGGAAAGAAACAGAGTTGGGAGTGCGGATCAAGGCTTGCCTGAACCAATAGAGTCATGTAAATCAATATATTCCCTGTATTGTTGAACGTAGTGTGAGTTGGGTTTTCTATTACCTGAAACCAAAAGCATTCCAGCTGTGGCTATTCTACCATATCCACTGCATAGCGCTGAGCAGTAGCCAGTGCTATAGGATCTCAAGGGGCAAAATGTCTGAACTTTGAACAATCACAGGAAGAGAAGCTGAAAATTCTGTGATTTATATACCAGCTGCTTCTCTAGAATAAGGTATCACAACACAGGCAGAGCACAGAAAAGGAACAGTAACCTTCGAACCAAGGATTCGAAGGAGAAGAACCCTACAGTACCAGGATAGTGACAGAGCCCCTAGCTTAATCAAAAGTACATAGTTCATTTCATAGAGAAGGTTCTATCACTCTCCATGAACTTTTATGTTGCGTTTATAAAGCCTGGAGTGAAAGAATCCAGGAGGAAGTTTAATGCAGTATGGAAGTAATATTTAAATTTGAAATTACCAGGTTTAAATCCTGTCTCCATTTACTTGCTGTGTGAACTTGAGTAACTTAACCCCCTAATGTAGTTAAGAGAATTGAATGGATACTCTGAGTGTTACTATTAACATGGTGGATAATATGTTATAAAGATTCAAAGGTTAAAAAGGATGTCCCATCAGATTTTTAAAAATATTTATTTACTTTTGAGAGAGAGAGAGAGAGAGACAGAGCTCGAGCAGGGGAGAGGCAGAGTGAGAGGGAGACACAGAATCTGAAGCAAGTGCCAGACTCCGAGCTGTCAGCACAGAGCCCGACATGGGGCTTAAACTCACAGATCGTGAGATCATGACCTGAGACAAAGTTGGACGCTCAACCAACTGAACCACCCAGGTGCCCCTGTCCCAACAGTTTTTTAAAGAAAAGTTCTGAATCCAGTTGTGCCAACGTATTGCCTGTCAGCTCTAAAGCCACCCTTCTTTGGCTTGCCCTGTGACACTCAAGCTGAGTTCTGTAAGCATTCACCTTTTGCCAGGCTTTGTCAGTAGAGAGGACTGGAGAAATACAAACAATGGAAACATAAGGGGCTTCCTGATTCAGAAGCTTCCTGATTCCAGTCTGGTCTTCCTGCTCCCACAGCGCACAATTGCCAGTGGTCTATGAGAGACCCAGTGGTGTTCACCCTCCAGTTTGCTGGATGGCCAGCTTCTGACCTATTGCCTGTGGCCATCCAGCAAACTTCTCCACCATCCAATGGGCTGAATTCCTGCTATCTCCAACAAGGCCCAAATCTCACCTTGGGGCTGGGGAAGAGGCGCTTGCAAGTTTGTTCTCTCCTTGGGCGCTCTGTCTCAGCCCTAGAGATAGTAACTGCTGTCTATAGCTACTGTGCCTTTATTCTTTGGAGCTCTCTTTTGACCTTTCTAGTCACTGACAACCTTTCACAGGTTGATAATTCTTCATATCAAATGTTTCTTGTTCAACTTGGTGTGGTTTCTGTCTTCTGAGTGGGCCCTATCTTATACACAGTGGCCCCAACTGCCATTAGATGAGTTTCTGGGATTGAAAAGGGACTGGTTTGTGGGGGCAGGTGAGGGGAGTACAATTGTGAGTATAACAGTATTTATCAAGTCATGACTTCATCCTCAAGAGAACACTATAAGAAAAAAACAATGGTGAGGCCTGATGTCAGAGACAGTCTTCGGCCTGCCCTTACAACTGGGGTTCGGCTGGTCCAGCCCAGCTCAGGACCTGAGCCAAACATGATGGGTGGGATCCTGTGGCCTATCACAGGGTGGGACCCAGAGTCGCATCTTGATTATGAATATACAGTTTCTTTTGGACCGTCCATAAAGCCATCCCAGCTCAAGGCATGGTCTGTCCCCACCCACCACTCTCCTTCCCAAAAAAATAGGTATTGTGCACCTACTGTGTACCTGGCCCTGTATTAGGTTCTGATAGTGCAGCCTTGAATAAAACCAGAGACCTTAAGGTAGCTTACAGTCTAGCAAATAAGGCGGACATTGGTCAAATAATCAAAAACATAAATCTTACAAGGTGCTTGGTACCATGAGATCCACTAACAGGTGGCTTTGTCTCAAAGATGTTTAGGGAAATAGCTGGTGTGAGATCTAAAGGGAAAAACAGGGGTTAAATTAGATGTATTAGTCTGCTCAGACTGCCATAACAAAATACCATAGACCAGGTGGTTTAAACAACAGAAATTTATTTTCTCATAGCTCTTGAGGTTGAAGATCCAAGATCAAAGTCCCAGCCAATTTGGTTTTTGGTGAGAACTATCTTTCTGGCTTGGAGATGGCTGCTGTCTTGCTATGTCCTCATATGAACTTTCCTTATTATTTGTGTGCAGGGAGAGAAGGGAAGTAAGTTCTCTGGTGTCTCTTCTTACAAGGACACTAATCCTACTGGATCAGGGCCCTACCCTTATGACCTCATTTAACCTTAATTACTGCCTTACTCCAAATATCGCCACAGTGGGGGGTTAGGCCTTCAACATAAGAATTTTGGGGGGATACCTACATTTAACCCATAATACTTGGCAAATAGGGGAAAGAAGAGTACTTCCTGTGGAGGGAACAGCACATGCATAGGCCCTGTGGTTGGCAAGGATACATGGTGGTTTAAACAAAGAGAAAGAAGGAAAATGTACAATGAGGCCGATAACCGGAGGAGATAAAGCTGGAGAGGTGGCCAGTGGCCAGATCATGCATAGCCTTGAAAGTAATCATTTGAGTCATATCCTAAGCACGAGGAGGCTTCACCGAAGTGATCTGAGTAGGGACAACATGCTAGGGGGAGACTAGAAGGGAGGGTTTAGAATGGACCCAGAGAAAACAATAATGAAGTGGTCCAGGATATCGAGGCTCAGCCAAGACTACACAAGTGGTCATTGGCTAGCCTGGAGGAGACACTGCCCAGAAAGGTTGCCCAAGGCCAGGGAAGAAAACAAGTTTCTAGCACGAGTGAACTATGACCTGCAGCTTCTCTGCCGTCTTGGCTTGTCTCCTGCTATACTCCACCTGGTAGACCCCAAGCCTTTTACCACCTGAGTCAGGACAGACCATCTCTCTGACCAGCTCAGTTTCCCTAACCCAATCTGGCCCAGCTTGCCTCCCTCCTTTTCCCATACTGGGTCGCAGAACTAAGAGTCAACATGCTGCCCCCTGACCAAGCAGATTGACCAGCAACTGCCCATCCCTTCTCCAGACTCCTCAGTGTGACATTCAAGCCCTGAGCCAACAAGACTCTTCACACTTTAATGTAGGATCTTGAAGAGCTTTAATTTAAGGGAAGATGTGAACTGGAAGTGATCCATTCCTTGCACAAATGGTTTCAAGTCATCTGAGCGGACTAGATAATGTCAAGCTCAATACAGAGTGAAAGGATCCTAAACTGTTAGCACTCCTATGGGCTACGAAAAAAAATTTCTTTGGAAGAAGTTCACATCATTCTAACCTTAAAATAGTGTCTACGAACAATTTTTTCATGCAGTACAATGCTAATGAACAAATACAGCCAGACATATAAGACGACAAGACATCATAAGAGAAAACAAGTAAAACAACAAAGAAACAGACTCATGATGACCCCATATACAGGAAATTGTCAGGCAGAGACTAAAAAACAGCCAAAGGCACTATATTCATGGAGATAAAAGCCATGCTTAGACAAATAAAAATCATGAGATACCACTTCACAATCATTAGGATGGTTATTATCCAAAAGAGAGAAGAAAAAGTAAAAACCAGATGTCGTAGTTGATGCAGAGAAATTGGAACACTTGTGCGCTATTCATGGGAACTTAAAAGAGTGCAGCTGCCCTGGAAAACAGGCTGATGGTTCCTCAAAAAAGTTAAACATAGAACTACCATATGATCCTGAAAGTCTACTTCTAGGTAACATATCAAAAAGAACTGAGAGCAGGAACTCAAACAGACATTTGTATACTCTTGTTCAGAGCAACAGCATTCGCAATAGTGCAAAGGTGGAAGCAACCAAAATCGTCAATGAGGTGAACGGAAAAACAAGATGCGGTCTCTATACACAATAGAATATTATTCAGCCCTAAAAAGAGAGAAAATTCTGACACATGCTGCAACATAGCCTTGAGAACATGATGCTAAGCAAAACAAGCCAGTCACAAAAGAACAAATATTGTATGACTATTTATATCAGGTGTCTATAATAGTTAAATGTATACAGACAGCAGAATGGTGATGGCCACAGATTGGGAGGAGGGATGAATGGGAAGCTATTGTTTAATAACATTTAAAAATTTTTCAGTGTTGCAAGGTAAAAAGAATTCTGGAAACTGGTTGCACAAAAATGTGAATGTACTTAAGACCAGTAAACTGTACACTTAAAAATAGTTATCATGGGGGCGCCTGGGTGGCTCAGCTGGTTAAGAGTCCAACTTCGGCTCAGGTCATGATCTCACGGTTTGTGGGTTCAAGCCCTGCGTCGAGTTCTGTGCTGACAGCTCAGAGCCTGAAGCCTGCTTCTAATTCTGTCTCCCTCTCTCTCTGTCCCTCCTCTGCTCATGCTCTGTCTCTCTCTCAAAACTAAATAAACATTAAAAAAAAAGTTATCATGTTAAGTGTTATGTTGTGTTTCTTTTACCACAATGTTTAAAAATCTAATGGAGAGTAAAATTGGATAACAAAAAATACTTGGCTGAAACAAAAGAAGGAAGAAAAAGAGGAAAACAGGAACAAAAACCAGGTGGGACCAAAAGAAGACAAGATTATAGACATAAATTGTTTGAAACCATATCGGTAATTATGTTAAATATAAGTGGACTAAGTATTCTAACAAATAGAAAAAGATTGACAGGGCAAATTTAAACAAAATATAAGACTCAATTATATGATGTTTATGGCATACTTTAGTATGAGGACATATAGGTTAAAAGATAAAAGAATGAAAATGTTCTAGCTAAAATTTTAAATAAGGAGTAATACCTATTTTACACGAATTCTCTTAGAAAATAGAGGGAACACTTACCAACTTATAAGGTCAGCATAATCATACTACCAAAACCGGCAAGAACATGACAAGAGAAATATCATAGACCACTATCTCTCATGACCATCAATACAAAAATCCGAAATGAAATGTTAGCAAATCAAATACAGCAGCAAATTGAAAAGATAGTAAATCATAACAAAGTGGAGTTTATCTCAGGAATGTAAACTTGTTTAACATTTGAAAATCAGGGGCACTTGGGTGGCTCAGTTGGTTGAGCGCTCGACTTCGGCTCGGTCATGATCTCGCAGGGTTCAAGCCCTGCATCGGGCCCTGTGCTGACTACTCGGAGCCTGGAGGCTGCTTTGGATTCTGTGTCTCCCTCTCTCTCTGCCCCTCCCCAACTCTCACTCTGTCTCTCAAAAATGAACAAACGTTAAAAAATAATAAAAATAAATTAAAAAATAAAAATCAACCAACCACATTAACAGAAAAAAAGGGAAAAATAATTTGACTGAATAGATGCTAAAAAAGCATTTGACAAATTCAACACTTATTCACAGTAAAAACTCTTAGCAATCTAAAGATGGAAGATAATTTCCTCAATCTGATACAGGAGACACGGAAGAAAAACTAGAGCTAACTCCATTCTTAATGGTAAAATATGAGCATTTTCCTCTCTAAGATCAGAAACAGCAAGAATATCAGTTTTCACCACTTCTAATCAACATTTTATGGGCTATCCTAGCCAGGGCAATAAGACAAGAAAAAGAAAAAAGTTATAAAGATAGGAAAGAAAAAAGTAAGGCTATCTTTCTTCAAGAATAACATGATTGTAGGGGCCCCTAGGTGGCTCAGTCGGTCGAGCATCTGACTTCAACTTGGGTCATGATCTGGCGGTTTGTGGGTTCGAGCCCCATGTCGGGCTCTGTGCTGACAGCTAGGAGCCTGGAGCCTGCTTCAGATTCTGTGTCTCCCTCTCTCTCTGTCCTTCCCCAGCTTACACTCCGTCTCTCATTTAAAATTTTTTTAAATAATAAATTTAAAAATGACATGATTGTGCAGGTAGAAAATCCTAAGGAATCTCAAATAAATTTTTCTTAGTCTGCATGCTGTAACAAAGTATCACAAACCGGGCAGCTTATAAACAATAAATAAAACAATTTATTTCCCGTTTTGGAGGCTGGAAGTCTGAGGTCAGGGTGACACGATGGTCAGGTTCATGGTCAGGTTCTGATGAAGTTCTTTTTCCAGGTGCATAATCAATATACCAAAGTCAACTTCTATCTTCCAACAAATATCACAAAATAGTGTTTTTAAATAGTCAAAACAGTTTTGAAATAGCAAAAAAATACCAAATACCTATAAATGGATCTAACCAAAAACATGTACAACCCCTATAGAGGAAACACGAACATTTTAATAGATATCAGAGAATAAATGAATAACGGAGAGAGATACCATGTTAATAGACCGGAAGGCTCAATATCGTAATGCTGTCATTCTCTTCAATTGGTCTATAGATTCAAAGCAATCCCAGTTGATTTCAATCTGGCACTTGACAAGATCATTCTAATATAAAATTTATATGAAACTGCAGACGACCAAGAACTGCTAAGGTACTCTTGAAGAAATACAAGGTAGTCTATCAGCTAACAAAACTTACCATAAAGCTGTAATAATTAAGACACTATGGTATTGTTATAAGAGTAGACAGAAACCAATGATCAGAAGAGAGATGCCCCAAACTTATTAATGTTAGAGATAGCACTGCAGAACAGTGTGGGGAAATGATCTTTTGAATAGTGTTAAGTCAACTGAATGTCCATATGGGGAAAATGACATTGGAACCCCATTACACATCATCCTCGAAAGCCAATTTCTCTTACATTATGGACTAAAATATGAAAGGTAAGCCAGTAAAGCCTTAGAAGATAACATACAGTATCTTTATGACATGAAAGGAGGAAAAGTTTTCTTAAGACAGTAAAAGCACTAACCACAAGTGAAAGACTGATAAATTGGACTTCTTTATAGTTAAGAACTTCTGTGCATCAGGAAACATCATTAGCCACAGAAGAGAAAGATTTGCAGTGCACATAGGTGGCAAAGGACTTATATCCAGAGTATACAAAAACTACTATAAACAATGAAAATATAGAGCAATGGAAAAATGGGGAAGAACAGGGTCTTCACACAAAGAAAATCCACGTGGCCAATAAACACGAAAGGTGCTCAGCCTCATTAGTAATCAGGGAAATGAGCCAGAGAGAAGAGCTACTACAGACCCACCAGATGGCTGAAGTACAACGTCTGACAGTACCAGTTGCTGGTAAGAACTGCTGGTAAATGCACAAGAGAAACGCTCGTATATTGCTGGAGGGAGTGTACTCGTGTAATCATTTTGGGAAACAGTTTGGCATTATTTTTTTAAGTTAAGAATAGGGATACCTATGGCCCACCAATTCTGCTCCAAAGTGTATACCTAGGAGAAATACGTACCCAGGTAGAACAGGTAGACGTGTAAAAGAACGTTCACAGCAGCATTACTTACAATAGCCCCAGGCTGGAAATACCCCATATGTCAAGGGTGTAGACAAAGGGATAGATAAATTGTGGTATATTCACTCAGTGGAATGCTTTATACTACACAAAACATGAATGACTGCAGCTACACACAACATGGAAGACTCTTATAAATAACGTGGAGTAAAAGAAGCCAGACACAAAAGAACATACATACAATGACTGCTTTTGTATAAAACCCGTAACCAGACAAAACTAAACGTGCCCCCGCCCTCACAATCTTCCACCCCTCCTGTACCTATGAGACACGTGAAGTATGGTAATAAAAGGTGGATTTGCGGCGTGCCTGGCTGGCTCGGGAGCGTGTGATTCTTGATCTAGGGGTCGTGAGCTCGAGCCCCACGTTGGGTGCAGAGATTACTTTTTAAAAAGATGGATTTGCAAACAAGTTGGGGGATCGCTCTTTTGTCCCAGCCACAACCACCCCCCTGCTAGATTATCTCCAGTCTGAAGGGACGATGAGAGAAAACGGTCCTGGGGGTGAGCTAAAGGAAATTGTTGACACAGCTGTCTGATGTGGGGGTGGAGAACAAGAGCCAGGCACCCCTCGTGTTGGAGTTCCTTATGACGACCTCAGTGACATTTTAGTAAAGTCACTCAAAGTTAGGGGGCCGTAATGACACATTTCTAGTGTGTTAAACCTTCACCGGAGACCACAAAGTGGGACAAGAGGCATGGGCAATTTCTGAAATGCAAGGTACGCCAGCCAAATGAGGCCAGGCAGTTTTCGCAACATTCCCAACAACAAACATAATTTTGTTCTGTGCATGTTCTTCCAGATGTCTTCAGCGTATCTAAACAGTTTTTATTATTACGACTATGGGATTATATTACATGCCGTTGAACTTTTTAAAAACTTAACAGCAGGTGTTAGACATCTGTCCATTTGAATATATGTAGATCTACTTCTTACTTGGGGGTGAGGGATATATCCATTATCTTGATCGTGGTGACGGTTTCACGGGTAATAACACATGTAGAAACTTAAATTCTTAAGTGCGTGTGGTTGACTGTACATCAGTCATCCCTCATAAAACCGGAGAAGTATTGTGCTTTCACACTCTTCGACTGCTTTCCCCGCCTGACGCTGTAGGCCTCATCCATGCGGCCGTATGTACATTACCTCATCTCTCCACAGCTCTGTGCGGACTCCCCAGGCGGGTACCCACCGTGGTTTGCTAGCTCCTTCCTCCAGCACTTCCCTTGCCTCCCGTTCACCTAGGCCATGAACAATGCTCGTCTAAATAACCTCCTCCTTGTCTTCTTCTGTATCTGAGCAAATTTTCAAAATATATTTCAAGGCGTGAAATTGCTAACCTCTCTGCCCTCTGCATACTTAATGTTACCGAGAACTACGTGCTTATATGCTTATTTTCCAGAAGGGCCAAGCAAGTTTCCCTTCCTGCCAGCTGGCCATGGAGAGTTCCCAATCTTCACTTGGATTTCTGACTCTTCATGCTGCCTGGATGTCGGTTCCTCATCCCTCCCCTCCCCCTCATTTGGTATTGACTTCATGGTTGCTGACAAATCTTTAGGCTCTTTTGGTTTATATACTACTTCAAGAGCCTCTTTTTTATTATTATTTTTGAGAGATAGGGAGAGAGTGGGGGAGAGTGGAGAGAGAGAGAGAGAGAGAGAGAGAGAGAGAGAGATCTTAAACAGGCTCCATGTAGTGCGGAGCCCAATGTGGGGCTTGATCACATGACCCTGGAATCATGAACTGAGCTGAAATCAAGAGTCGGGCACTCAATCCACTGAGCCACCCAGGTGCCCTTTCATGGTTGCTGACATGTAATTCTTCAGACCATGGCACATGGCTGTGGCCATTCGCTAACGCTTAGGAGATGGAATTTTTCTCCATCTTTACTTGGTTTATAATCATGTTTTGGGGGAGGGGTGCATGTTAGAAATGCGAGCTCTATAGCCCGTCTTTGTGGGCACTCCCTGGCTGCCTTGAAAGGTCCCATCTACATGAAGGAACCGGGCCTTGGTGCTGGGGCCAGTGTTTTAAGCTGCAAGGAATGTGGTGACTCAGCTGGTCGCTCAGGGACACCTCTGTGAACAAGGCCGGGGGAAGGAAGTCATTACACAGACAGCTGGGCTGTAAAAAACAAAAATACTCCACACACCAAGCTCTACAAAGCAGTGTGGCTGTGTGTCCCATGACTCAACAGGACTGTTTCTGCCACGTGGCACCCAGCTCAGGATATGTGGCACACGGCCCTCACCCACTGCCGGCCGCTCCTCCGAGCCGCTTGGAAAGCTGACTGGGTGGGGACCCCAAGAAAACCTGTGACTGTCTTCTTTCTCCACCCTCTCCACTCTGCCCATTGCTTCCCCCATCATCTCCTTCCTCCTTCCTCTCTAATCCTCTTGCTGTTACACAGAACAAAAACAGGAATTTAGTATTTCACGCCGCTGGAGACGTGGCGGGGATACGGTGAAGTCAAAACACTGGCACCCTACGAAGGCCCTCCTGAGTCAGGCAGATGCCTTTAGAGTTCATATCACCTAGACAGGGGCTGGAGTACTGGAGAGAGAGGCCAGAAGGAGACGGATCAGCAGAAGCAGAGGATGGAGACCTCGAGTTACGGGCAAGACCATCAGAGATGTGGACGCTCGCCTTTCCTGGAGACCTACTATGTGCTGGCCACCACTCTCGGGATCTATCAGTGACGACGGGTCTTGTCCTCACGGGGCCTACATTCTCGTGGAGGGGGAGACAAATGCCAAATATCAAAATAAGTAAAACATACAGCATGTGAGAAAGTGGTTCGTGTTCCTGGAAAAGATCAGAACCAGGAAAGGCTGGATGGGAGTGGTCACGGTAGGAAGGTGACATCTGAGTAATCTTGGGGTGAGGGAGTGAGCCATGAGGATGTCTGGGGAAAGCACTGTGGGAACCTCCAGGGCAAAGGGAGAAGCGTGCCTGGTGTGCTTACGGATCTGGATCCACGAGGTGAATGTGGTGGCTGCAGAATGGGTGAGGGGGGCGGAGTCGGACAGGAGGGCGGAGGGGGAAGGTGGGGAGGGCTCTCCGAGCAGGACGGAGTTTGGTTTTAACAGCATCTCGCAGTCAGATGGCTTTGACCTCTGAGACTATGGTGCAAATGGAGTACAAAATGAAACTGCAAAGCTTGCCAAAGATGTAGAATTTATGAAGCCGATGAGAATGGTGTTGGCAAACCACTGGAATCACGCAAAGCATTGGCAGATGTTGGCCTGTCTGTGTCAGGTCAGAAAAGGACAGTGACAGGGGAGGAGTTTCCGAAGAATGATTTAAGCAAGAGGTAAGTCTTCGGGAAAACCAAAGTATTTTTGGATGGTTGCACTTTTTAGAAAATACCATGCTCTGCATGCTGCTCCCAAATCATTTATTCTGTAGTCATACTAAAAATTAGGATATGGTGGCATGCATAAGCCAAAATGTTTAGATATAAGATAATAAGATTTTGTTCAGTGTACCTTTAAGTGTATGTCAATAACTGGTTTCCTGGGTGGCTCAGTCAGTTGAGCATTGGACTTCGGCTCAGGTCATGGTCTTGTGGTTCATGAGTCTGAGCCCCTCAGTGGGCTCTGCGCTGGCAGCATGGATCCTGCTTGGGATTCTCTCTCCCCCTACTCGGCACACACGTGCATATGCTCTCTCTCTCTCTCTCTCTCACACACACACACAATAATAGACTTTGAAAAAAAATAACTTGTTCCTTTTCTTCCTATGTAACAATGGTTCCCGCTTAGCCACGTTGTAGTAAAGATTGAATAAGAGCAGTCGCTCGCTAACACGAGCAACTAAGCTTATTGTAGGGCTTCTTCCACGTGTCAGGCACCAAGAGAGACTCTGGGAGTAAAGTGATGAGAAAACATGTCCTCATGAAGACACGGTATTCATCGATGGTGTATATATAAAGTGTCGCATGAAAGAGAGGAGGATGAAAAAGCACTTGATAAAAGAAAGAAAAAGTACATGATGCTATGAGACCCTATGTAAAGGAATTAACCTAGCCGGAAGGTGCATCAGTTAGTTACTGCTCTGTAACAAACCACTACCGACCTAGAGATTTTGAACAATGGAGATTTATTATCTCAGTTTCTAAGAGTCAGGAGTCTGGCATGGCTTAGGTGGGTCTTCTACTCAGAGACTCCTAAGCTGCGATCAAGGTGACGGTGGGACTACATTCTCACTCGGGGGCTCAAGCTCCCTGAGATTGCTGGCTGGATTCACTTCCTGGTGGCTGCGGGATGGAGACCCCATACTTCTTCCTGGCAGTCAGCGGGACCTAGAGACCACCCATAGCTCCTTGCCACGTGGGCTTCCTCAACATGACTGTTCCCTTCCTCAAGTCAGCAAGGAGAGTGTCAGAGCCAGTCTGCTAGCGAGACTGTTATGTAACATAATCATGGGAGTGACATCCCTTCATCTTTGCCATATTCTATTAGTTAAAAGCAAGTCCCAGGTCCTACCCACGCTCAAGAGGAAAGGATTACACAAAGGCATGACACCAGAAGGTGGGGAGACAGGGGGTCACTGTAGAGTCTGTCTGCTACTGACGTTTCCCAGAGGAAGTCACAGTGGATCTGGGATCTAAAAAATGACTTGGCATGAACTATATAGATAGGGGGCAGGAGGAGAACTGTCTAGGTGGAGCAGACATGCAGTAACATCCACAAAGGATCTAGTACAATGACTAACAACATTATCGCTCTCCTGCTCAACAACCATCCCTGTCTCCTCAGTGCCCGTGCTTTTGCCCAACACTGAAGGCCAGATAGGTCATCTCCTTGGCACTTACTTTCTCTCTCCAGCATCTGTGCCTTTACTCACTACCTCCACCCACTTAGACTGCCCTTGCCCTTCTATATATACTCCAACTATATATAATTCAGGGCCCAGCAGAAATCGATCTTCCCTAAACAATATTTTTGAACATCTATTTCAGGGGAGGGCACCGGGCGAGACCTTCTTGAATTGCAGAGCATAGTTAACCATGGTCCTGGATTCAGAGAGCAGGTGGGGGCAGAAGGTATACCCAAATAAAAAGAGGAAGAACAGAGGTCCCTTGCCGAAGGTCAAGCCCATGGGGCAGCTGGTAAGTCCTGCAGAGATTTCGGACACACAGAAAGCGCCACTTCCTACGGTGGTTAATGATCTTCCAGCATTCTTCCCCGGGCTAGAAATCGCAAATGGATTCTAAGGTTCAGCCAAGCTGACGTTTTTCCGGAAAGGACAGCTGGAATCGGGAACTGCCCAGCCTCAGCCCACACTGCCAGACAACCTGGCCAGGCCGGGTCAGTCCTCTGCTGGCAACAGGGCTTCGTTGGCAGGAAGAGGGGATAGCTAAGGAAGTATCCTGCGCTTCGGCCCAGGAACCACTGACCACATCCAGGGCCTGTCCTTGAAAAGCTAAGAGAAGAGGCCCCCAGTAGCCCCATGGCCGTTGCCACATCAGCAGGAAAAGGGAACATGGGAGGCAAAAGTGACCCACGCCAGTAGCCCAGAGCCTGGCTTCCTCCAGCCGGAGGTGGAGGGCGGAGCCGGAGGCAGGGGCGCAGAGGGACGCAGGGGCGGAGCTGGAAGCAGGGGCGGGGTGGGAGGATGGGTGGGGCTCGTAGAGGGGAGCGGGGACCCGCCCTGCTTTTCCAGTCCCGCCTCTCAGTCCCGGAAGGAGCTGGCCTTAGAGTCCGCTGGTCCTGGAACTGAGCACCTGCTCTCTGCTTAGATTGGGGGCCAAGTCTCCGCAGACGCTTGGGAAGGGGCGGGGCAGAAGCAGCCTGGATCTAGTGGCGGAGGAAGGCCTGGCATCCCCTGCATCTCTACCCCCACCCCCATCTTCCCTAGTGCCGTCTCAATACCCATTAAAGGTTTTTTGTGTTTTTTTGTGGTTTTTTTTTTTTTTTTTTTTTTTTGCTCTGAGGGCAGAGGACCCCCCCATCCCATCTGATACTTCCTCTGCCCCCCCCCACTCTCCTCATCTTCATCTTCAAGACTGAACTACCCCCAGGTAAGCTCTGCAGGGCCTCTGTACAAACTAGTCCCTATACCTGGAACATCATTCTCACCCTTCTTCATCTAACTAATTCCAGCTTATGTTTCGAGCTGAGGTATCTCCTCGGGAAAGCCCTCCTTGACCCGTCCCATCCTGCTGTGGGCTTCCGGGCTTGGTCCGCCTAAGCCTGGTCATTTTAAGTTGCAATTGCCCGACTACCTGTCTGTTCCTTCCCTCCTCCCCGCCCACCCCAAGACTGTGGGGTTACCGCGGCATCTCCAGTGCCTGGCCTAGGTACGGTGTTCAGTGAGATCATAAAGATCCTGCCCGGCCGCTGCCTCTGCCATCCTCTGGACCTCTGCCTGGTGACAAACTCCTGTAGTCACTTCACCTGTTAGAGCAGCAGGACTTGAACTAGAGTATGCACCAGAAACACTGCGGCGGGGGGGGGGGGGGGGGGGGGGGGGGGGGGGGGGGGGGGAGTGTCTTATCAAAATACCCATGACTGGGCCCCACCCCCAGAGTTTCCGATTCATAAGTGAGGAGCAGGGGCTGAGAGTTTGAATTTCTAAAAAGTTCCCAGGGGCTGCTGCTGTTGACACAGGAACCACGCCTTAAGAATCACTGTTAGGGCCGGGGCGCCTGGGTGGCTCAGTTGGTTAAGCCACCTTAACCAATTCTTGATTTCGGCTCCGGTCATGATTTCACAGTTCAAGAGATTGAGCCCCACAGGGGGGCTGAGCCTACTTGGGATTTCTCTCTCTCTCTCTCTCTCTGCGCATCCCCTGCACATGTGCATGCATGCTCTCTCTCTCAAAATAAATAAACATAAAAAAAAATAAGAATCACTGTTAGAGCATCAGTCTCTTCATCAGTAAACAAGGATAACTACTGTCCATGCTGTATGAGGTTTTATGAGAATCAAATGGGATTATGCAGAAGAACTAGGCACGGTGCCTGTACCCAGTAGGTAGTCACTAAGTGTTTGCAGTTGCTACTGGGAGTGGAAAGGACGTGTGCCGTCAGGGAAGACATGAGCAGTAGGGGTGGGTAAGGGCCCAAGCAGGGCAGCTGGGCTGGCAGGAGAGCAGAGCCCAGCACAGCAGCCAGGGAGTCGAGGTTGTGCTATGGAAGCAGGGAAGGAGCGGGGAACCATGCACCGTTCTGGAGCAGGGCAGTGACAGGTGGAAGCTGAATGTGGCAACACTGAGCAGGAGCTGCAGCAGCAAATTCCCTGTGCTGGCTTTTCCTTGGCTGTTTGGCCAGGCATAGAGCTGCCAGATTTAGCAAATAAAAAGGAAGGCTATCCAGTTAAGTTTGAAGTTCAGATAAATCATGAATTTTCTTTTTTAAGTATAAATATGTCCCAAATTGCATGGGACACACTTACAGTAAAAAAAAAAAACAAAACAACAAAAAAACCCTTTTGTTATTTACCTGAACTTCTAATTTAACTGGGTGCCCTTTATTTTTATTTGCTAAATCGGATAATCCTAGCAAGACATCAACTGCCTGGCCCCCAATCCTCAGGCCTCCATGCTGGAGGAAGCCAGCCACAGTTTCCTTTGCCTCCCTTCCCCCTTTCAATGAGGCCACCACGAGTGACTGAGGAGCTGGTCCTGGGCTCAGTCTTGCTGCCAGGACAAGTGGTCACAGCCACAGACCTAGGTGAGTGGGTCCTCCCACTTCACACCAGGTTCACCCAGCAAAAAAGTAGCGAGGCCCAGTAAATAATCATTGGGTTTGTAATTTAATGAAGCACCTAAAGTTACCAAGTCCCACAAAGACGGAGGTGCCACCTGTCCTTGTGGGTTACTCAAGAGACAAATAGCTGTCATTGGTACAGGCCCGCCTGGTGAGTGTACCCCAGGGAGAGGAGAAAACAGCCTCTATCCTGAACCCCCGATATGAGCGAACACAAGAGTCCTGGCTGCTTGCACGCTCAGAGCATGCTTTGGAAATAGTTCTCTAAACTGCAAGCTAGAACAGAGTGGTCCCTGCCTCATTCGGTTCAGTTAGGCGTTGGGATAAGTCCTATTACCAGCAGCTGCCTCTGTCTCCCCCACTCCCATAATCACCAAATCCTGATGATTCATAGTTCCGGAAACAAGCCTGTCGAAATCCAATTACTGCAACAACCTTTATACCAACTTATTTCTTCACTGAAGAGGAACAATGAAAACAATATGTACTCCATTTTTTAAAATGTGGTACCATTATTGAATACCTAGTGTGTGCCCTGTGCTGTGTTGAGCATTTAGCTCAGTAGTTCTCAGCCTTGGCTGCACGGGGCCATCACCTGAAGACTTCCTGGGTGATCCCAGTACCTCAGGCATCAGTATTTTCCCCGGGGTATGGTGATCTCAACGCACAGCCAAAGTTGAGAACCACTGATGGAGTTCATAATCCTCACAACACAATCCTGCAAGGTAGGTTTTATCTCCATTTGGCAGATGAGGAATTAAGGCTCAAAGAGGTGCAGTAACTATGGCAGCGGCAGCCATCACCTCGGACCTCTCCCTTCCTCCCAGGCTCCCTTGTGGGATTCCTATGTTTCCACGGTTTCACTGTTAAATACAATAGTTACATATAATGCTTCCACAGATATGTTGCAGGCAGCGTTGCCCTCTGGCCACCTTCGGATAGCTCTGCTCCCAACAGGGCCCTTTTGAGATACCAGCCAGACACTGTCTGGGTTTAGGACGGACACTAAATGGTTTTTGCTATAGTGAGGACAACTGGGGACTGTCACTCCACCCAGGTCCCGTCGTCTTGGGTCACAGAACAATGGTGGCCACCTCTCACTCCCCACTACCCAGGACCTTCTAAGCCTGGCTCTTTACAATGCAGCCCACTCTTCCTAGCGTCTCCTCGGTGCCCTCCCCCTTCGCAGCAAACTCCCTCACCTCCTGATTCTTAGCACTTCTTTTTTGCAGCAGCCGTACATCCACACGGGGTGTCAGAAAGGCCTTTGATCCGGGACAGGCCACAGATCCGAGGGGAAAGAAAACGCGTGTCCTAGCTCGACTCCTCGCCCGTGGCTCGCTGGCGCGCGGATTCTTCAGACGTGCGCACACCTGGGCTCACCTGTCCCGCTCTCGCCCCCGCCTGCCGGCTGAGAGGAAGGTCAGCAGGGCGAAAAGGCTGGTCACCGCCTGCCCTCTGCTGGCCAATAGAAGTATTGACGCTCCACGGGTGCGTCAGATGGGAGGCATGAAGGAGAGCGGGCATTTATTGAGCTCCTGCAGTATGTCAGGCACTGAACCGGGCGCTGGGGGTGTAAGGATGAACGCGGCCTGCTCTCACAAAGTTCAGCTTCAAATGAGGAGACGGCCAATAGTCAAACAGTCATTCAAGCAAATATGAAGTTACAACCGTGGGCTATGTGAGCGTATGATGCGAGGCTCCTGTCCAGTCTACGAGGTGTGATGGGACGGTCAGGGAAAGCTGCCGCTGAGGAGGGGACGCGTGAGCGCCAGGTGCCCCACAATCCTACGAGGTGGCTATCAGCTTTGCCAAACAGAAAACAGGCTTAGATTGGGGAAAACTTACCCAAGGTCATACAGCAAGCAAAGCCAGTAGGGCCTAAGTCGGCCGGATTCGAAGGTCCCCGGTTTTCTGCTTCTCCCGGCAGTGGAGCAGGTGGGGGCCACAGGGACGTCCCATCCAGCAGCTTTAGGGAGAGGGGCGGGGCCGGGGCGGAGCCTGCGCGGGGCGAGGCCTGAAGTCCGGCCCCGCCCAGCCTCTATAGGTGAAAGGGCGCCCTTGGGCGTGGGGACTGGGTGGAGGCGGGGTCTTTTTGCGGGGTGGAGCCTGGACGGACTGGGGCCTGCAGACACTGGCCTTGGCTCGTGGAAGGGGCGGAGCCGGGATCTCACGCGGTGCTAGAGGAGACGGAAGCTCCAACTGAGTGCGGGGCCGAGGACACTTACCCTCTGCACTTGGGCAGAGGCTGCGGCTCGGGGTCCCGGAGGTCCAGTGGGCAGCTCCCCAGGTAGGGCCTAACCCCGGCCTGAGAAGAGGTAACCCTCACCCCGCCCCGCCCCGCCCATCTGTCTTGCCTTCTGACCCGCGTTCCTTCCTGTCCGCGGGCCTGAATCCATCTCCAGACTTCAGAGGGTAGCTCAGGCATGGAGGGGCCGGTCTCACTTCATTTCTCTCCCTGGCCCAGCCGCTGCGGGACCCCGGACATCCAGAATGTGGGATCAGGAGACAAGATGCCAAAACCTCTCAGAGGAGGCTGGCGCTTCACCCCAGCCTGACTGTGTAACCTTGGGGGGGGTCATCCACCCTCTCTGGTACTCAGTGTCCCGTGCCTGCAGACTGGGAGAGTCAGATGGCGGTAGCCGTGGAGGCTGTTGGGGATCTAGGGGTGTAGTTTTCTCCCTTCCAGGACCATAGGAATACTTATCCTCCTACTTCTTTTGGCCCTAGGTGAAGAGCTGTCCCCCCACCCTTCCCCAAATCTGGGAGTCTAGAAAGACCCAGAGCTCAGCCCCAGGCGGCTTGTTTTGGCTTCCCTGCGGTGGAGTTGTATGTGGCCTGGGAGGCCTGTGGCTGTTTCCAGAGTGGACTCTGAGGCTTGGACATCCTGCGAGGCCTGCCCAGAGCCCATCTGCTCACCTTGCAAACAGTGGGCCACCATCGAGCAGGGCCTCGAACGCTATGTAAAGAAGTCTCAGGGGTGGGCAGGGCAGTGCATTGGAGTCTGACCTGTAGTGTGCCCTAAGGACCAGCCTGGTGACCGGGGCTGTCATGATGCCAGAAAAGATACTACTGTTCATAGGTGACACGCATGGGCATTTATTGCATGCTAGTGCTTTACCGGAATTCTGTCATTAATTACACATCCCTTGTGCCCATTTCAGAGGCTGAGACTTCAGAGAGGTGAAGTGATTTGCCCGAGGTCACAGCTAGTAAGTGTCAGGGAGGGAATTAGAACCCAAACAGTCTGGTACCTTACCCACAGCGTCCTGTTGCTACCCAGGATCTGGGCATCTGGCAGTAAAGCCTTGACCTAGGAGAGCAGGAGGAGCAGGAAACTGGGGAAGAGGATTCAGAGGGCTCAGGAGGGAGGGACTCTCATAAGTCCTGAGAGGAATTCAGCTGGCCTGGGTCCCCGGGTGGAAGTGAAGTGTTTGATTATAGACATGCTGGTTTGGGGTGAAGGGTGGTATAAGGGAGCCAAGCAGACCTCTTCATATGGAGAAGACCAAGGAGGCGGAGCTGGGTCCTGGGGGAAGGAGGTGCCTTCAGAGATGGGCACAGGGCTGGGCTCACAGGAGTCCCCCCAAATGCTGAGCAGACAGATGTGGGGGGCATTTGTGGGGGGGGCAGTGGGAGGAATGAATTCTTGGCTGAGAAGGGTTTGAAAACTTGAGGCTTTGTTTCATAAAGGGGAAACAGGCTAGCTAGTCACTTGGGTGAGGACCAGAGTGGGACCCAGTGCCCCTTGGATGCCATCTCTGCTGTTCCGCTCTTTCTTCCATCTCAGTGGCTCTCTACCAGAGGCAATTTTGTTCCCCAGAGGACATGTGACGGTGTTTGGAGACAATTAGGTTGTCACAACTGGAGGTGGGGTGATACTAGTGTCAGTGGATGTTGCTAAACATCCTACCGTCCCCCCAAAGCAAAGAATTATTTAGCCCCAAACGGCAGTGGTGCTGAAGCGAGAAACCCTGTGATAGGCAAGCCGGACCTGCCGTTGTTTCCCCGGCCCAGCTCTCTTGCCCTCAGCAGGACAGATACCTCAGGCCTGAGCCTCCACCTGGGCAGACCTTTGCCCCCTCTCCTGCTCTGCCCCTCCCATGCTTGCTGCCTGATTCCTGGAAACTTCTGAAGTCCTCTCTGCTTTTCTTGGGCACAGTGGCCTAGAGCCCTGCCCGTCACACGTCTGTCTTCCTAGACCTTTTATTCACAGAATTTGGTGTGGTAGGGAGGAACCAATGTGGAAATGTTCACCTAGCACAGAGTAGGTGCTTTGCAGAGAAAATATTTATTGAATCTGAGTGACATTTTGGGGATCAAAAAGCTTCATTTTATCCCAAGTTTTCATTTTAGCAATTCTAATTGTATCTCGTGTTTGTGACGCTCTACGTTTCTCACAAGCCCCCTCAGGTGATGCTGACGCCGTGGGGCCATGAACCACATGTTGAGTGACAAGGCATTGCAGGGCTGTGCAGAAGTGGGCCGGGGGGAGGGGGAGCTGTGGCTGTGGTTTGAGGACTGTGGAGTGGAAGGAACCATGGTGTGGAGTCAGGAAGCCAGGATACAAGTCATCACTCCCTCCCACCCCCCCATCTATGACTTATTAGCTGAATAGAGTTTGGATACGTCACTTAATGTCTTTGAGGAGCGGTTTTGCGTGGCGGTCGTCCTCCAGGGGTTCTGATGCAGGGTCTGAGTGATGGGAGTGCCCCGTGGAGGTGGGATGGCCTGGATCCTGGCAGCCAGAGGGGCACTAGGCCACTGGCCTGGCCAGCAGGGAAGGGACAATGAGCTGATGCTGGCAGGGCGGGCACCGTGCCAGCGTGGAAGCAGCTTTTGTTATGGCCCTGGCTCTTCTCCACGGCTGCCACAGTTCTGCTTCTGGCTTACCCAGCTCTCCCCGGTGTGGGAAAGCTGGAGGGACCGGTCTGGCTGGGGGAAGGAGGGGCAGCTTTGATGGGTTCAGGGACTAGCCCAAGGCCTGAATGTGAGTCTCAGGGCCTGACCAGCTGAACCAGGATCTCAGTAATGGGGGTCAGGCTTGAGAACTATGGCCTAGAGACACGGGGGTCAGACTATGGACCTGTCTAGGGAAACTGGGAAGGAGTTTGGTATTTGGGGCCACAAACCGAGAGGTCACTCTACCCCCAGCTATAGGGGATGCCCTGCCTCAAGCCTCTGACCCCAAGAATAGAGCTGGGCAGAGCCTTAGGTACCTGGTGTACCCTACCCCTCGTTCTCCACAAATCAGCCCTGATGGCCCAGCAAGACCCCTTCCAACTCCTAAGACCAGGAGGCAACAAGACAGATGAACCCATTTCCCAGATAGAAGAATGGAGACTCTCTCCTCCCTGCTTCCTGGGAAGATATCAGTCTTTAGGCCTGTCACCCATTGCCCAGCAGGGCCCTGGGCCTGATGGGTCATGAGGCTGCCTCCCCCTATTCCCACCGTTGGGCCAACCCAGTGGTTCACACTGAGGGCTCTGCAGCCATACAGGCCTGGGGTTGAATCCCGGCTCCTCTCCTTACTAGTTGTGAGGTCCCAGACAGGTCACTCCACCTCTGAGCGTCAGGTGGCTCGTCTGTAAACAGCAGTAATGACACCTGCTTGGCCAGCCTCGCGGGTTGTTGTGAAGTTGAAATGAGCCCTACCACTGAAGACCATGGTCATTATCATTACTCATGGCATTTAGAGACGCAGGGCTCCCCAGATCGCCTTACCTGGGGCTCTCATTTGACAGATGTGGAGACTGGCACTTGGAGAAGGAAGGCAGCTGCCCAAGGGTCCCACAGCAGGTTGGTGGGCAAGCCAGGACTAGAATCCACACTTGCAGACACACCTTCTATCCCACAACTGGTACCCATCTGCAAAGGCAAAGGTACCCACCTGGAGGGCAGCACACCGTAAGTCTGGGGACCTGGGGGGTCAGGCTGCAGGGACTCCCTGCCGAGGGAGGTGGACCCGACCTTCGCCCCAGCACCCCCTCCCTTTGCCAGCACCAGCCATGAACTACGTGGGGCAGCTGGCAGAGACGGTGTTTGGGACGGTGAAGGAGATATACCGGGGCCTGAACCCGGCCACACTGAGTGGTGGCATTGATGTGCTGGTGGTGAAACAAGTGGACGGCTCGTTCCGATGTTCGCCCTTCCACGTGCGTTTCGGCAAGCTGGGCGTCCTGCGGTCTCGGGAGAAGGTGGTGAGTGCCGGCCGGCCAGGGGCCACTGTAGGGTGGGCTCTTCAAGCCAGGGCAGCCACTGCAGCCCCAGGAGAGGACCGAGGCCTCCCTCAGATGGGGATCTGTCCTTGGGACAAGCTTCCATTCTTTCGAGTTTTCTCTGAGAGTTTTGGGTTGGCTTGGGGATTTGGGTCCAAGAGGGTTCCCGTCTTCCTGTGGAGGCAGCCCAGTGGGGCAGTCCCTGGTACTGGGGCCATCGAACCTGGCTCCAGTTTACTAAGACCTTACGTGGGTTTTCTTGGTAAGTCTTTTCACCTGTGCAAATGGATACACCATCATCTGCCTGGTGCTGGAGGGGTGATTTGGGGGCATGAAGTAGGAGCTGATGGCACTGTCGAGTGGGTGGCACTCAGAGGTTAGCTTCTCTCCCTTAGGAAAGCTGCGCTGTCTTGTCTGGGCCCCGGGGAACATGACAGGTTTTAGTTAGCACTCAGGTCGGGAATATGAAAAGAGGTGTGGTAGGCCCAAATCTCCTTTGTGTTGGGGCCACTGGGGACTTGCCAGAATCCTAACAGGAAAGCGTAAGCTTGTAGGGGACAGTAGATAGCTAGGTGGCTAAGAGCTTGAGTTGCGGGCTCAGCTTCCTGACCCACAGCCTGACTTGGCCACTTCCCAGTATATTGCTTAACACCCCCGAGCCTCAGTTTCCTCATCTATAAAGTGGGGGCAGTGATAGGAGCTACTGCACAAGGTTGCTGGAAGGTTAAACGGGAGAGTCCCGATAAGACTTCCCATTCAGTGCCTAAAAAATGGTCATTCAGACTACTGTACACGGAGTCAGCAAGTGCTCTGGCACTGTCCTGGGTGTTGGGGAAACAGCAGCGGCAGGATGGGTCATGCCTTGTTCTAATGGGGTGTGGCGGAGGGAAGAATAGAAACTAAGGCAGACACAAGAACACGGAGACGGTGATATGTGCAACAAAGCCCAGAGAACGGGGAAGTGGGGGGGAGGGGGCAGGGTATGGAGAATTCAGCACAGCCACCCTGAGAAGGGGAACTTGAGCAGAGACCCTCAGGGTGGGGAGCAGCCAGTGTCTGGGGGGTTGGGGCAGAAGTTCCAGCGAGTGCAGTGCTCCACGGAGGCAGGATGGTAGCCTTGAAGGTGGGGTAAGGGACGATGGTGGGGACTGTGTGCCATCGTGCCCCGTTACAGGTAGACATCGAGATCAACGGGGAGCCCGTGGACTTGCACATGAAGCTGGGGGACAGCGGGGAGGCCTTCTTTGTCCAGGAGCTGGACAGCGATGAGGTAAGTGCCTCGCGGCCCCTGCCCCTTCACTAATGGCCCCTCTGGGCAGGACCTGGGGACCAGCCACTGACCCCACCCCTGGGAATACCCCAGCAGCACGAGCCTGGTGCAGAGGGGTTGGTTAGGGCTGGCACTTGAGGCATGCTGTTGGAGCCTGGGTAGAGCTGGGAGGGGGGCAGCAAGGGTTGATTCCCTTCCTGGGGAAAGCTGGGGAAGGGTTCTCAGAAGAGGATACCTGAGCTGGGCCCCTGAAGGGTGAAAAGGAGGCCTTCCCAGGGCAGCTTGGAAAGGAGGGGAGTGCTGAGGAATGGCTGGTGTGGGGGGTGGGGGGGGCGAGCACGAGATGGGTGGTTCTGGATCTGGTGGCTGGCTCGATGCAGTTAGAACACAGAAGTGTGTGGGTGAGAGCTGAGCAGAGGGGTGTTTGCAGAAGGGAGGCAGAGCCCAACACAAGCCAGCAGAGGTGTTTAAACAGTTTGAGCCTCACAAACTTTAACTGCGCCCCTACTCTATCCAGACACCATGCAGTGGACACAGATGGGGGTGACCCCTGTCTCCAAAGAAGCTTCCCGGACTAGCCTGGGAGACAGACGTATAAACAACAGATGATGGAACTACATGGTCATTATAATGAAGGGAATTGGAACTGGGGCTGGGGATAGTCAGGGTCAGCTTCCTGGAGGAGGTGATGCCTGGCTGAGTCTTAAAGGGAAAGCGGCTATGGTCAGAGAATGAGTAGCCAGCATCCAGGTTTCTACCTGGACAGTGTGGTTCATGTAGCACCCTGGCCTGGCACAAACTTCCAGGGGTACATGCAGCCCCTGGGACTGGGGCTGCTCTGCCTCTGTGAGGGAGCTCAGATGCCAGTGGCGGTTGCAAGGCCTTGCTGCTGCTGCCTCTGGCCAGCCTCCATGCCTGTTTTCCTGTTGCCTGACCCCAGATGAGCTCACTCCAGGGCCTTGGGACTCAGGCAGGGCTCAGAGTGATTGGGTGGTGAGGGTGGCCCCCCAGGCTATAGCCCCGGTCTGCTCCACAGGAACACGTGCCTCCCCGCCTGTGCACATCACCCATCCCTTGTGGGGGTCCGTCTGGGTTCCCCTCAGACTCCCAGCTGAGCACAGACAGTGAGCCTGAGGCCGCCATTGAGGGGGTGGTCTCCACGGGGCGGAAGAAGAGACGTCGCAGGAGGAAACCCAGGCGGAAGGAGGACACGGTGGCAGCCAATTCCAGTTCCGAGGAGCTGGAGACAGGCGCTGAGAGTGAACTGTCTGTACTGCGAAAAGCCAAGGCCGGAGCCTCCAGGGTGTGTGGGGACCAGGGCGGCCAAGGGGGTGGGGTACCAACCAGGGTTCAAGCACCATTTCCTCTGCTGATGCTGTGTGACTCTGGGCAAGGGCCTTGATTTCTCTGGGCTTTACCTCCCCAAACCCCTGACGCCCAACCTCCCATGCCTTTCCCTGGGTGCCCTGTCCCTGTCAGTGACCGTTTATTTCCATGTGGCCCCTCAGCAGTGTCCAGTCCGAAGAGGAGTCCTCACCGCAAGCCAAAGACATCTACCCCTACTCTGATGGCGAATGGTGCCCCCAGGCCAGGTGAGAGTCTAGGTGGCCTGCAGGCAGGGGCTCAAGGCCAAGGTCTTAGAGTGGCTTCCATTTATATTTTCCTAATGAATAATGACATAGAACACACTGAATGTGTTTATTGGCCATTTCTATATCTCCTTTGTAAGTGTTTATTCAAGTCTTTGGTTTTTTTGTTTTTGTTTTTTACTAGACTGCCTCATTATTGTTGGTTTGTAGGAGTCTTTCATATATTTATACATTCTGGATCCAAACATAGGCATGAATACGTATCACAAATATCTTTTTTTTCCCCAGGCTGGGGTGGGTGGCAGTGGGTGGCATGGTGGCGTGAGGGTCTTTAAGTTCTTGTTTCCAGCAGCCTCTTGCCGGGTGTGCTAACAACATCCCCTAAGAGCGACTCGGAGCTGGAGCTGCGGACCCCCGAGCCCAGCCCCCTGCGAGCTGAGTCCCACATACAGTGGGCCTGGGGGAGGCTGCCCAAGGTGAGTTCCTCCGTCAGCCTTCCGAGCCTGCCTTTCAGCGGCTCTGTGGCCCCTACGGGTCAGAAATGGAGTGACTGATAGTCGGGACCCCCAAGGCCTTGTAGGGTGTGGAAGGCAGGACCTGCACTGGTTTACGCCTCCCGCCCGTTTGTTTGACTGAAGGTGGCCAAAGCAGAATGGCCCGGGTCCTCGAAGGTCGCTGACGGTGGTACCGGGGCAGCCCTTCCTCTTCAGGGAGAGCCCAGCACCCCCTCCGCTCCTGTGGCTGGTGTGGACCCTTCAGGACCCCTAATCCTGCAGACGGGGGCCGGGGCTGACCTGCCTCCTGCTGACACGGAACCTCCCGCTCTGGTGGGTCCCCCTCTCCCCACCCCTGAGAGAAAGAAAACCAAGACTCAGAGCCGAAGGGACCCAGGCCTCCCTCCTCCCTCGAAATCATGGAGCTGGGCCGCCCTGGAGGGCCCAGTTCCCACCAGGCAGCCCGAGGGGGTCTCCAGAGGAAAGGTGAGTGATGACTAGACCTCTCCCAGGCTTTTCCTGGCCTCATGTTACCCACTGGCTGGACTCTGGTACTTCAAGCATGTTTCAAGTGCCTACTGTGTGCCAGGCACTATACTTGGCACCAGCACCCATGGGCTCACAGCCCAGTGAGGCAGATAGACGAAGCAAGCATAAACAGAAAGGGCATGTCATGGGTGACGCAGGACAGAATCATTGGTTGGGACGGAGGCTATTTAAATCATGTGGTCGGGGAAGGCCTGTCTGAGTGGGTGATGCATGAGCTGAGACTCCAACAATAAAGATGCAGCCAAATAAGGATCAAGGGGAGAGACTTCTAGGCAGAGGGAAGAGCGTGTGTCAAGGCCATGAAGTGGGAGGGAGGTTGCGCGGCTAGGAACGGAGGCAGCTGGTGTGTCTTGAACAAGGCAGGGGTGGGGGAGGAAGAGGAGCAGGAGCAGAGCTGGGGTTTATCCTATGGGTGTAGGAAGGTACGAGGACTCACGTCCAGGTCAGTAGTTGCTAGCTAGCTATGGCTATGGAAAATTTAATTACAATTAAATAACATTTAAAATTCCATTTCTCCATCACACCGCATTTTCAGCGTGCTAATACAGGCATGTGACTAGCAGTTACCGTATTGGATAGGCAGACAGGGGACATTTCTATTGTCCCCAAAAGTCCTACCACACAGTGCTGCTTTAGGGCATTCAGAGACCAGGGGACACACACTGCCCACACTACTAAGCACATGTCAAGTCTATAGGTGTCCCCTCTGCCCTCAGGCTCCCTGAAGAGAAGCCAGCACCTGGGCCCCAGTGACATCTATCTGGATGACTTGCCGTCTCTGGATTCTGAGAATGCGGCCCTCTACTTCCCCCAGAGGTACCTGGGTTCTGGCTACAGGGTGTCCCTGGAGGGGTGGGCCCCTCCTCCCAGCCTCTTCGTATTTACACCACTTTTGGCCTCTTTTCCCCCAGTGACTGTGGACTGGGGCCCAGAAGGTGGAGTGAACCCAACAGCCAGAAACCACCAGGGGACCCCGACCCTGAACGGGAGCCAGAGCCCACTTTGGACACGGTGGACATGATAGTGCTGTCCCTCTGTGGTGGACTAGCTGACAGCCGGGACATCTCCCGGGGTATGTCTGACCATGGCCTGAACCTCTCCAAGGATCGGCACTGAGCCCAGGGGGTGGGGGAGGGCAGGGAGGCCCCCAGAGTTGCAGGCAGCAGGGGTGTGAGGCTAGGCTGGGCGCCCTTGCTGTCCTCTGCCCTGTGGAGCCCCGTGCGGCCAGCGAGGGCAGGGCATTCCTAAGACCCTGCAAAGCAAATGCTTAGGGCTAAACTGTGACTTATCCTGTGAATCCAGGAGGGAAAATACCTGGCGGGGGGGGGGGGTGCACAGCAGGTGCAAAAACCACAGGTGGGGAGGAGCCCTGATAAGTATCACACCCAACCCTCAGGAGGCCTGATGGTAGAGTGTGGGGGCACCGGGAGGGGCTGGGCAGCGGGTCCCGTTCAAATGTGTCAGCCTCACTCCTTATTCTCTGCCTCTGTGCCCAGAGAAGTTCAACCAGCACATCGTCTCCTACCAGGACCTCGTCCAAAACCCGGGCCTCCTTGAGCACCCGAGCCTGGTGGTGAAAATCAACGAGAAGTGAGTGCCAAGGCTGAGCCGCTGGCCGCCCCGGAGCCCCCTGCCTGCCGCCACCCTGTGGCTGCTGCAGCCCCGACTCCTCCTTCTGTCTCTCCAGGCATTATAACTGGGCTGTAGCTGCCCCCATGATCCTCTCCCTGCAAGCCTTCCAGAAGAACTTGCCCAAGGTAATGGTTAGAGCCCCAGTGGGCCTGCTCAGGCTAGGGGCCTGTGGCCAAGAAGTGGACAGTGGGCAGAGATGTGTCTGGGGCTGACTGGCTACAAGACCCACTCTGAGAGGGGATACCGAGTCCCCTGAAGCCTCACCCCATGCTGTGTGGACAGAGCCTCACCCTTCCCTGGCTTCCTGGCGCGGCTGAATCCTGGCAGGGGGGGACTTTACTTCAGAGGAGTTCAGGGCAAACCAGACAGGGATGATAACCTTCAACGGGAGGCTTTTAGATCTAAGAGACGAGGCTTTGGGAGACGGAGGGCCCACTCCTCACCTTACCCTGAGAACGTCTCCAGGCTGGGCTGTGGGCACTCGCTTGCTTTATTGGCATGCATTTGTTGAGTACCTACTGTGTGCCAAGCACAGGCCAGGGACAGTCATGCCCCCCTCCCCTGAAAGACAGTAATCAAAGACTCAGCCAGATGAATGTAAAATTCAACCGTGAGTACTGGGAGGGAGGCGGGGGTGCTTTGAGAGGCTAACATGGGAGTTTGCTGAGCAAGTGCCTCCTGGGTAGAGATCTGAAGGATGAGTAATCTGTAAGGAGACGAGGGGAGGGGAACAGCATGTGGTGATGCCCAGAGGTGGGAAGGAACCCAGCCTCTTCAGTCCCTCCCAGAACTTCCACTCTCTGACCTGTACCTGCCCCTCCTACACCACTGGGAGTGGTACAGAGCCCTGCCCTAATCTGGCCCATGGTTCCTGGATCGGTTGGACTTGCCGAGAACATCACTAACCAGATGTTGACAGCCGGTGCCTCCCTTTGGTGACACACGGCTCCATCTTTTGGCTGGCTCTGAGTCTGAGCTAGGACCAGAGCCTGTGGGAAGGAGGAGGGCCACTCTCCTGCTTGGTTCTCCTCACCTTCCTCAGACAGACCCACCACCTGAGGCCCCTGGGAGACAGCCCCAGCCTGTTTCCAGCTCAAGGGGTACCCTGGCTGACCCACCTCCAGGTCATGTCCTCCTGACTTGGGTTCACCATTCTGTTTGTAGGAAGCTGATATGTCTCCTGGGAGGCCCTTGGCCCAGGCTCTCCTGGCCTCTCCCTGGGGCTACCTAGCACACATCTAATGAGCATCTTCCGAAGGTCATGTTGCCCCCACCAGACAAGGGTGGTAACACAGAGAGGGAGGCTATCCATGGGACAGAGTCACTAACCTTTGGAGTTGCCTATGTTGGTCTTGGAGGTTGAGGGGAGTACTGGCTATAGATTCTTCTTCCAGCTGTCACTTGGTGGCATCATGCAGAGAGTACTAGATCCTGAGAAATGTCAAAGCACTGTCTTCAGCTACTCTAGTAGCTCCCAGGATCTGGAGGCCAGGCCGAAGTTGGGCGAGAGCTGGGGGGTCAGGGCTGGGGTAGAGTGGAGATTGGCAGGAACAGCCCTTGGTCCCCTGTGCTTAGCTACATGAGTCATTGCTTGGAATCCCAGGATGGAGGGGAGGATGCTTCCACAGCCTCCGGATGTTGACAGCACCTTGCTCTAGGGTCAGCCTCAGACTCTGGGTTCATGGGGGCCCCAAGGGCAATGAAAAGTAGGTTTTGGTGGTGCAGAAAAAAAATGCCCTGGCCTTTATCTGCCCACAGAGCACTGTGGACAAACTGGAGAAGGAGAAGATGCCCCGGAAAGGTGGACGGTGGTGGTTTTCCTGGCGACGCAGGGACTTCCCGGCCGAGGAGGTGAGTGGTCATGGTCAAGGGTGTGGTCAGCACAGGCAGGACGTGGGGTTCACTAGATGTATGTTCTTCCCACAGCACAGGGCCCAGGCGGAAAAAAGCACAGCCAGAGAGCAGCAGGGGTGAGTTGGATCTCTTGGCGGGCACTCTGGAGCTGGAGCTGAGCCTGGAGACAATCCCTGTGGGGGCAGGGGTGGCGCCAGCACCTCTCCGCCAGCGATGGTTCTTTGTCACTACCCAGTCACTTCTACACCCTTCCTTTTTCTTAAGAAATGCCCCCATTTCACAGATGGGAAAACTGAGGCCTAGAGATACACCAAACATTCCACAGCTAGTAACTGGCGGAGCTAGAACGGGTGCCCAGACTCCTGGCCCAGACAAGGATTACTGTCTTAAGCAGGGGTAGGAGGGGTGGGGCCCCACTTCTTTGCCAGGGGCCCGCTAACCTTGCCTCTTCACAAGTGACTACAACACCCGAGCTTGGGTATGAGGGATGACCAGGGGCAGATGAGCTAAAGCCAAAGAAGGTGGGATTGGGAATAAACCCTAAGACGCACACCTGGGTCTTTCAGGTAACCATCTCCAAGGCTATCCTGCCCGTGCACGAGGGCTGGGAGCCCTGGCCCCTTTCTGGATGTACACCCCTCTCCGAATGGGTGGCGCCTAGAAGGAGAGGTTTCTGATCCCCTGGGTGGTCTCTGGACGGGCAGGGACAAGCCCCAGGTTTCTTGTGGCCGGGCCAGGGGGGCAAGCACCTGCTGGGAGGGCAGGGCCTTAGCTGAGGACAGAGGCCTGAGAGCCGGGCTGCCTGCAGGGCGAAGACTGACATGCTGAGTAGTGAGGATGACACCCCAGAGAGCCCTGTGATCCTCGAGGTCCCCTCCCTGCCACCCTCGCCTCCAGCCTACACTCTACCTACAGGAAGTCCCTCCGCCTCTCCTCCAGCCAGATCGTGAGTGTGCGCGTGGGTGCGTCCGGTGGGGGTGGGTGGGGCTGAGATAATTAGGCTCTGTGGAATTTAAAAGCCCAGAATCCATCCTCTTGACAGCCTCCCAAAGAGCCTTTGCTTGAATACCTCCAGGGTCAGGGAGCTCACTTCTTCATGTGCCAACCCGTTTCTTTGCTGGATGCTCTCATCTTCTCTGTGTCATCTTAAAATATGTACCTGCAGAGGATTGCTCAGTCTGCTGTTAGAGGCCACTCTGAAGGAACTGAAGGCTGATGACAGCCCCTCAGATTTTGGCAGTCCCTGCCCCCGAGTCCTGTCTTTGAGCTCAGTAACTGGCCTGTGAGTGTGGCTCTGTCAGGAAGGGGCCCAGGAGTACAGAGCAACTGTCATCTGTGTGGTACCCCTGTGTGACATCCACCGTCGGGTCAGCCAGGGCCCAATAGCCTTGGTCACCAGCTGTGGCTGAGAGCTGCCTTGGTTCTTCTCTAGGGACCAGGACAGGGCTAGATCTCTCTTGGGGGGATGTCAC
Source organism: Paguma larvata (assembly GCA_030068075.1). Taxonomy (NCBI): domain Eukaryota; kingdom Metazoa; phylum Chordata; class Mammalia; order Carnivora; family Viverridae; genus Paguma; species Paguma larvata. The sequence goes on from CM057844.1 coordinate 31,047,052, forward strand.
AAGTACCTGTGAGGATGCCCGGAAGGTCCCTTCTATGGAGTGGGGTGTCTCCCCACCAGGAGCAACGCCAGCCTTAGGCCCTACCCGAGAAACCTGGGTGGGAGCCATGGACCAGGCTTTGTCTGTGAGATTTCATCCCAGAGGAGCAGGAAGGGAGGTTAGGGCTCCACGCCTGCCTGTGCAGGGCCCGACCAGCACCCTCATACGGTCTCTTTGCGGCCACCCTCTGCCCGTGTGGACGTGTGCGCGTGTGTCTGGCTGTCTCTGATGAATTCAGGCAGGTTCTCTGAGCTGGGAGGGCATGAGAGGCCTGTGGGGTTCACAGGCCAGGGCTTGGGGTGGTGGGTGGTGGACACACCAGACTGGGGCAGATCACAGCTTCCCCCCTTTGCCCGGCCCCAGCGGCGCCTGAACCTGCAAGAAGGTGCCAATGACGTGGTCTTCAGTGTGACCACCCAGTACCAGGGCACCTGTCGATGCAGGGCCACCATCTATCTGTGGAAATGGGACGACAAGGTGGTCATCTCGGACATCGACGGGACCATTACCAAGTGAGGCCTAGTTGGCCAGGGGCGAGAGGGAGGGCCCGGGTCTGGCCTCCTCTGTGCTGGGGGCAGGGGGACGTCAAGAAAGGCCCTCCACCCCAGTGCACCATCCTGGGGGCCGGGGGCTGTGGCACATGAGGGCTACACGGGGCCGCCTCGGAGTGACCCTTCCTCTGTGGCTCTAGGTCGGACGCTCTGGGCCACATTCTGCCCCAGCTGGGGAAGGACTGGACACACCAGGGCATCACCAGTCTCTACCACAAAATCCACCTGTGAGTGCCTGGGCGGGGGCGGGGACCTGGGCAGGAATGACAGGATATCTTAGGCCACTATGGCCTTTGCCCCAGGAAGCCAGGCTTGGGGACCAGAAGGGCCCACGAGGGAATAAGCCTCAGGCATGTCCCTGGAGCACTGCGACCTACTAGCTGGTCTCCATTTTCCTGTGAAAGACCGGTCTCCAGCCGTCTGGCATCTGAGTCTAACTGCGGGTCTTCATGCTGTAGAGGAGGCCTACAGACTTGCTCAAACCTTTGTCCATCCCGCTCCACCTGGGTCTCCAGATGCTGTCTGTGCCCCTCCTAGGTGGGACAGCTACGGAGGCCACCTCTGTCAGCTGTTTCCCTAAGTCCCCGCCCCGCAAAGGCCTCTGGGTATGAAGGCCAGAGCCCCCAGGTTGAGCTGAGCTGGCCGAAGCCAAGAGGGTGGGGCAGGGAATAGCTGGTCTCTGACGACTCTGTGCCTCTCCTGTCCCCCGCCCCCAGAAATGGGTACAAGTTCCTGTACTGCTCGGCACGGGCCATCGGCATGGCAGACCTCACCAAGGGCTACCTGCAGTGGGTGAGCGAGCGGGGCTGCGGCCTCCCCAAGGGGCCCCTCCTGCTGTCTCCCAGCAGCCTCTTCTCCGCCCTCCACAGGTAACCACCCCTATAGGACACAAGCCGCCCTTGTGGGGAGGGGTAGGCTTGGGCGTCAGCTGAGTCAGCCTCCTGGCACCTGACCGTGCCATCCTCGGATTGCCGCCCCTCCTCGGCTGCCCCAGGGAGGTGATTGAGAAGAAACCAGAAGTGTTCAAAATCGCCTGCCTGAGTGACATCCAGCAGCTGTTCCTGCCCCACGGACAGCCCTTCTATGCCGCCTTTGGGAACAGGCCCAACGTGAGCGCAGCGCGTCACCTCCCCAAGGGCAGGGCCACCTCCTCCCTATCTTATCTCCCAGCCCACCTGGCCCCTCCTCTGTCCCCCGCAGGATGTCATTGCCTACCGGCAGGTGGGCCTACCTGCATCTCGCATCTTCACGGTCAACCCCCGGGGAGAGCTCATCCAGGAGCTCATGAAGAACCACAAATCCACGTGAGGCCAAATCCTGCCATGCATCCCCCATGCCCTCCCGGGTCCCCATGCCCTGGCCTCTCCCTGGGCCCCAGTTCCACCCAGGGCTCCAAGGCAGGATGTAGTCTCTGCCCGATGTGACGGGGGCTGGGGCCTGGTGGCAGCTCAGGCTCTCAGGCTGGCCCTGTCCCACCCATAGGTACGAGCGGCTTGGCGAGGTGGTCGAGCTCCTCTTCCCGCCCGTGGCCCGTGGCCCCAGCACAGACCTGGCCCACCCTGAATACAGCAACTTCTGCTACTGGCGGGAGCCACTGGTTACTGTGGACCTTGATGCACTGGCCTGAACCTGCCCCGGCTGCCCCCTCCTCCCTGGCCGGGTGTCCCAGGGAGTGGGTATTCCAGGGAGTGGGACACCGGAAGCTGGGTACCATGGGGCCTGTCCACTGAAGGGGAGGAGGGTGCTGAGGGCTGGTTAGCAGCCACAGAAACCTTCCCCCTCCTCCCTGTCCTGTTTCCTGCCATTGCCAGCTGAGCTGCAGGAAGCGGGGACAGCTGCTCTAGGGCTCAGCACGGCCCCGGCCTGTAGCGATTAAGTCACTGTCACCTGGGCCCTTACAGGATTCTCCATGCCCTTGACATCAATGTCCCTATCATCCTGGTATGTTGTCCCAACTCCTGATAGGACAGGGAGAAGAGGGAGGCCCCATGAGGCTTGAGACCTGTAGGCACGAGAAGGGGCTGGCGGCAGCAGTGGGGAGTGTTTGAGTCCTCTATCTGCACAGCATGGACCACCCTCTGAAGCCAGACCCTTCCACAACCCTGGCCCCTTCCCACAGCTCTTGAGCCAGACCTCACCACTCTCCCTGGTACCCTAGTATCTCAGCACACCCCAAGCCGGGATGCCCAGACATCAAGGAACGTGGATTCCGGAGCAGTGCAAGGGCTAAGGGAGTGTGACTCCTGCTTTTGCCCAGCCTGCACCCAGCTGCTGGCCTTGTTCCTCTGAGCACCTCCCCTAAGGACACAGCCCCAAACCCTGCCAGGCCCCGTGGCAGTGACCTGCCCACCCTCCCTAGACTCTGCCAGTCATTTCGGTGCCCACAGAGCTACAGAGCAAGCTTATCCAGGGATGAGGGGCTTCAGGAAGTGGGGCTGGCTCCCCAGCAGTGCAGCCTACCAGCCTGATGTCCTCGGGGGAAGAAAATACCTTTCGATGGGCTAAAAGCTTTAATCCAGGCCTGCCCTCCCGCAACGGCACCACAGTGGAGGGAAGAAACCAGAAGGCAGGGCTATGGGGACCTGCAACGCAGCACAGAAAGCCCTGGACTGGTGTGGGGGAACTGAGGCCAGGAGCCAACTGAGGCCAGATGGGTATCAGGGTCTCTGGGAACTCTGCAGGCTGGGCGAACACTGTGTTTTCAGGTTGTCCCATGATGGTGTCCTACCTCAATTTCTCTCCACTTAGTGAACCTCCAGGAGGAGCTGGGGTTTCACTGGGATGCTGGAAACTGGGCCTGGAGGCCTTTCTCTCCTGTGGCCTCCTGTTCAGAGTCTGGCCTCGTTCAAGCCATGACATACATGAGGGCTATTCTCTGAAGAGAGGCTCTAACCTGGGAGGGGGGGGCGGGAGTTTTCCCCAAATGGAAAGGAGGAGAGGGTGTGGGGACCAGAGGCCCTGAAGCATTTTTGGGAAAGACAAGGAAAAGGATAAATTAGGTGGGGTCTCTAAACAGAACCTGGACCCTGTCCTTTTTCTCAGGGAATCTACAGCTGCCTAAGCCCTCACCTGAGGGGAGGGTCAAAAGAAATAAAAAGATCTCTCAGCTGAGTCTTTGTGTTTCTGTTCTGTCCCGAAGGACCAGGGCCCGTGGAAACCTCTGGTCCTTGGTTCAGAAACCGTATCCGTGAAGCTGCCAGGTGTGAGGACAGTGCCGTGGGCACCACCTTCCTGCAGAAACTGAGCCCAGACAGCTAGGGAGAGAAGCCAAGGGGACAAGGGAACCAGACGCCTCCACAGGCTGGGGGCTATGGCCTAGGGACAAAGCGAGACGTGGATAGGTCACTGTTTGTGACTGGGCCTGTAGGTGTTTGTACAAGTGCTGACCCTGGTGTGTCTGCAGAGGGACGATTTGCAGATTGGATTGTGAGGTCAATTAGGTCCACCCTGGCCTTCAGGCATGATGTCCTTGCCTTGACCACGATGTTGAATTGTCCAGTTGGTACAGCACTGAGTGTGGATTTTGGTGGCCAGGACAGTCATATGGAGCTGGACCAAGGCTATTCTTTCTGTGGCCTCTGAAGTGGCATCCACGCTGGCCAAGGGAGGCTGGGAAGCACTGCTGGGCAAGGCTGGGCTCTGGAGAGACATCCCCAGGGTCGGTGGGGTCCGGGGTTGAGTCCCGTCTGGCCTGCCTAGTCGGCTTGCCGGGGCCGCACCTGCTCAGCCAGCTGGGCCCGGCAGTCCAGGAGGTCATCCCGGAGGCGGGCGATGTCCTGCGCATGCTGAGCCAGTGTGCGATTCAGCTGGTCCACGTAGCCCCAGAGGCCCTCTCTGGGCCTGTGTGACTCGGTGGGCAGGCGGTCCAGGCCTGCAACCAGTAGGCCCAGCCTCCCGCAGGTACTCTCCACCTGAGCTACCCTCTGGTCGAAGCGGCCCAGCACATGCTGCAGATCCTGGGCTGTGTCCTGGCAGCGGCTCAGCCCGCCCACCACATCGGCCATGCCGGCCTTGAGTCGCTCCAGCTCCCCCCTCAGGCTCAGGACCTGCCGGTGGCCCGCCTGAAGCCGAGAGCCCTGGCTGCTGACCTGTTCCTGGATGGCGTGCACCTCGGCCTCCACCTTGCGTTCTCGCTCGTCCAGGGATGAGTTGGCCACCAAGAAGGCATCGGAGTACTGGCTGACGGAGTCGCTGAGGCCCGTGAGCGACTTGCTCACAGAGTTCAGATTCACCTTGAGCAGGGTGATCTCGCCTTGGAGCGAGCTGCCCGTTGCCTCTGCCAGCTGCTCCCGGACCTCGGCCATGGTGCTGTTGAGCTGCCGGAGCAGGGCTGCGTGGCTGGCCACCTGGCGTAGAAGGGCCTCGCTCCGGCTCTGCCAGGCCTTCACTTCTGCCGCGAGGTTGTCCAGGATGGCCGAGGTGGTGCTGGGTGTACACGAGGTCTCCAGCGAAACCAGCCGCTGTTCCAACACCGCCAGCTCTGTCTGCACCAGGGGCCGGGCCGACCTGCCTGGTGGGGCGCTGTCATGGCTCAGTTCCCCAGCCAGTGTCACCAGGCGCTCCTCTAGGCTCTGCACTCGCTCTTCCAGCACGGTCCTGAAGCTGCCCACATCCCATCCCCCCTCCTCCACCCCCAGGCAGCAGCCTCTTGCTCCGCCCTCCGTCCCATTGAGGGTCTCCAGGCCCTCCAGCAGCCGGTCCGCACCCCCCTCGAGCATGGCAGCAGAGAGCCGCTCCAGCTCATCCCTGGTAAGGGGGCCATGGCTCCTCTGGGTCTCAGTGACCGCCTGTAGGTTCCTCTCGAGGTTGTCCACGCGGGCGCTGATCAAAGCCAGCCGGCTGCAGCAGCCGCCCCCACCCGCCATGCTGAGGCCCTGCAGCCTGGTCCCGAGTTGTGACAGCTCCCGGCGCAGGGCCAGCTCCCGGCCATCCAGGCTCTGGTGCAGCCGCTGGCTGGCTGCCTGACCCTCCTCACACTGCTGCCGCACCTCCTGCACCCGCAGGTCGCAGGAACTCTGGACACCTTGCAGCTTCTGCTCGAAGCCATCCAGTAGGCTCCCCCAGAGTCGGTGCAGCCTTCGGTCCACGTACTCGTCCAGAAGCGCCAGGGAGGTGAGCGGAGACGGAGGGGCCTCCCGCAGCCTCTGTAGGTGAGCCTCGTGATCCAGGGCCAGCCCGTGCACTTCATCCAGTAGCTGCACCTTGGTCCGGAGTGTGTTGCTCACCTCTGTCACCTTGCTCAAGATCTCATCCAGGGGAGGTGTGACTGGCCCTCCAACTCTGTCTCTGGGCTTCACAAACCCCTCGGAGATGATGCCGAAACCCACAGGGGCGGCAGGAGCCCTGGGACCACCGGTCATCCTGTTGGGGTCCTCGTGGCTGGCCACCAGGCCACTGAGGGTACCATATGCCTGTGCCAGGCGCTGGACATCTCCCTCCAGGCGTTCTAGTCGCTCACCAAACAGCCCTGGGCCTTTCCTTCCTGGAATAGAGGAGGAGAGAACCCCAGAGGCATTGCTGGCCTGCCTCCCTCAGCTTGTCCTGTGGCCAGGCCACCTGAGAGATTTTCTGTTCTAAGCTGACCTTCCCACTGAGCACAGCTCTCTCAGCCTTGGGAGGGGCTCTGGGAGCTCTCCCACAAGCCCAGCATGAGATGCACCCTCTCCAGCCCTGCCAGACCTCAGCCCACCTGGGTCGATCCTCCCCCCCAACCACCCCGAAGAAACCTGATCACTTGGGAGGGTCTCCTCCAGGCAGACTCACCATAGGGGCTGGGGGCCGTTCTGCCGGAAGAAGGGGGCCGGGGTCCTGGGCCCAGCTGCCCAGAGGGAATCTGGGCCTCAGGCTCTGGCTGGGCTGGGGAGGCCCCATGGTCCGTGAGGTGCTCGGGGCAGCCTTCTCCACTGAGGCCAGGGCAGCAGCGCCAGGCGAGGTCCGTCACTGTCTTATAGCCAACCTTGTATCTGGGTCTGAGTACTGTGCGGTACCTGGGCCAGACAGGGGGAGAGAGCGAGACCCTGTACCTGAGGGCTGAGGCTCCTGCCTGCCGGCCTAAGATCTGGACTATCTCCCCACCTCTGCACCACCACCAGAGCCTCCCTTTTCTGTGCATATGGTGACAGTGCAGTAGGGTGGAGGCGGGCCTTGCAGGGCTTCGGAGAAGGGTTAAGAGCAGGTGCAGGTGAAGCCCTACCCCATCTTATTTGCCTGGGGAGAACACTAGCAGGGACTTAGCCCCAGTGTCCCCAAGACCATTCTGGATCCCCTTGAGCTCATGCTGCCATCAGAAGTTCTACTCTGGCTTTGGCGGTCGGTACCTGGAAGAATTCTGGCACCACCTCAGCCCCTCCCCCGTGGATGGGGGGCACTGCCCTCGAGCCGGGCACAGGGGCCACTCTCTGCTCCCATCTGTCCCCTCAGTTCTGTCTACTCCTCTGTAGACTGCTCTGGGGACTTTGCTGTGGCCCCCCAGGCTGGTGGATGGCGCCTCTGATTCTGAGCACAGAAGGGAAGGCCCAGGGGTGCAGGGCAGGGCTCACCAGGTCCCCTCCTTCACTCGCTCAGCCACGTACCTGTCCACCCACTGACACACTGGAGCAAGCGGGTTTGTTTTCAGACATGCATTTAAACCTCTCCAAGTACAGACCTGTGTATCACACCTGTGCACCGTCCTACGTAACCTCACAGAGCCCCGTCTGTCTGGTCCCGGCCCCAGCAACCTGGCTTCCATCCCCTCACCCTTGGCCTGCCTCTTCCACAGTCACCACGGCCCTTCCTGGGTCTTCCCGGGGCCCCTTTGGCATCAACCATTGTCAGTGTGACCTCTGCCCTTTTTGTTCACCTCCAACCCTCTCTGCCTCTGCTCCTTCTTCCCTGCCTTGTTCTGTGTCTCTTCTGGGAACCCTCCCTTGATCGCCCTGTGGGTCCTAACCTGAATCTGCCTATGTCTCCTCCCCAGCCCCCTCCTTGAGCCAGCCTGTGTGGGAGCTGGGTAATAGGCTCTTTGGAGTCCAAGGAGGTACAGCCCCTTGTGGAGCTGGCCGCTGCTCTTGGGGGAAGGCAGGCCTGGGGCTTGTGCCCAGCAGTCCTGAGGGGTGGCACGGGGGTGCACTCACATGATTGTCCCGGGGCACTTGGGCCCCCATCCACACTGCCGGTACTCGGCTTTCACATAGCTGTCTGCTCCCTCCTGTAGGACACAGGTCACGTTCCTGTGCACCACGTAGGCACAGAGGGCCCTGTAAGGGGAACAGCATCCTTGGAATATCTGGCCTGAGCCAGGCCCACTGAGGCTCCTATACTCACCCCCCCATCTGTGGGCCTCCCCAGGGGACCAGATTCCCATCTCTCTTGTGTCGCTGCTCCTTGTTTCTGGAGGCCAGGGCCCAGGCCTGGGGTCTAGACCCACAGCTGGTCGGTCAGATGTCAGACTCCCCAGTGGGTTGGTCACTGGGCTAGCACTGCAGTGAACCGGGGGCTGCCTTTCCTGTGGTCTGGCCTCTGCCCTCCCTACCTGGATTCCCCAACAAGGGCCGTGCCATATTCTTTTTTTTTTTTAACGTTTATTTACTTTTGAGAGACAGAGCGTGAGAAGGGGAAGGGCAGAGAGAGAGAGGCAGATGCGGAATCCGAAGCAGGCTCCAGGCTCCGAGCCATCAGCACAGAGCCTGATGCGGGGCTCGAACTCACAGACCATGAGATCATGACCTGAGCTGAAGTCGGCCACTTAACCGACTGAGCCACCCAGGCGCCCCCCGTGCCATATTCTCACCCTCCTCCAACTCCTTCACTAGCTCTCAACTCCTTATCTTGGCATTCAATCCTTCTGAGATCCCAACTTAGTGCCTCAGTGCCTTTGGGACCCCACTTCTCCTCCTTCCTTCCCTGACTCCTGTGGAAACACATGCCATCTTCTAGTTTCTAGCCTCTGCCTTTGCTCCAGGTTTCTCCCTCTCTGATCATTTCTTGTACTGCCTCCTCCAGTAAGCCTGCTCTGATGTGCCAGGCCCACTGGGTGTCAGCTATGGGCTGAGCACTCTCCTACAATACGATTCAGCCAGCACCCCAGGTAGAGCCCCTAACTCACCTGACAGCGGCCAGTTCCCAAGCCACTGGCTACTGAAGACCAGAAGCTGAGGCAGGGGTGAGGCAGGAGCCACCCTCACAGGTTACAAGGGCTGGGGAGGTGGCTGCCTGGCATAAGCCAACCGCCCCGTGGACTGCCATTGGGCTCTGGAGCCACAACACAGACCCCAGACCCAGGCGTCCCCATCAGTTCTGTGGCCCGAACACGCTAAGGTTCCCAGGGGGGTGGCCGGGGTCAGGCTAACCGCGGGAGTGGGTGGGCTGCAGGGCGCTGGGCTCCGTCTCATACCTGGCGGGGCAGGGGAGAGAAGGGGGACGCGGGGCAGGGGTGGGGGTGGGAGATTCCCGCGTGTGCCTCGCGCCCACCGTCCTCCCTCCGTTCCCTCCACCTGGTCCTCTTGCGCCGGGAGTTTGCACACAGCGCAGCTGGAAAATGTTACTTCGTTGGAAAGGTTTCCGCGGGCACTGCCAGGTCCCAGCCGCCGCGCCAGGCCCCCTCGGCTTATTTTTCTTCGCCAGCCCCGCAGCCTCCCGGAGCGTGGGGCGCCCGCCCGGACAGGGGCTCGGCCTCGCGCGCCCGGCGCCCCCCTCTCCCGCGCGCGGCTCGGGCAGGTGGGAGCGCCGCCGGGGGCCCCATCCCTCCCGCTTCCCGCCCGGGCGCGGCCCGCGCTTACTTGTGCGGCCCCGGGCGCAGCCGCGGGCGCCATCCCGTCGTGTAGAGGCTGTAGCGGGGGGCACCGGGCGGCGCGGGCCGAGCGAGGAGCGGGGTGCCCTTGGCCTGCGCCCCCGAGAGCAGCGCCGCGACGGCGCACAGCCACACCGGCAGGCGGCGGCCCATCGCGGCCCGCGGCTCTCCACCTGGCCCCGCGCGGGGCCCCCGCCCGGCGTCCGCCCGCCGCGCCGCCCCGCCGCTCGCCCGCCCGCCCGCCCGGGTCCCGCCGCCGCTCGCGGCCCCCGGAGCTTGCTGGCCCGGCCGCCTGGCGCTCCGCAGCGGCTGCGTCCTGCCGAGTGGCCGGCGCTGCTCGCGGCTGGGGCCGCGGAGGGGAGGCGGGAGGCGGGCTCTGAGCGGATTAGCATAAACTTGGGGCCGCGTCGCTCGCCTCCGCCGGCCCCCTCTCCGCCGCCAGCCCCCCGCCCCGGCTCCGAGCTGACGCCCGAGGGGCCGCCTGCAAGCGAGAGGTTAAGAAGGGAGCAGCCCCGGGGTGGCAGGGGCGCGGGCGGTCGCGCCCTGGGGAGGGCCCCGAACGCGCCCGGTCCACGACTGTCGCCCGCGTGCACGACAGGGAAGCAGAGCCAGACCCCTGGGGCCTGCCGTGGCGCAGGGGCACACCCCCTCCCCCCAGGAACGGCCCACCCGCGGGGCACACGGGTCTTAAAAACCCATGCGTGCCTCTGTTCTGGAGCGGAGATGACCCTGTTTGGGGGGCGCACCAGCAACATCTCCGCAGCCACCTCCTTGGAATAGGTCCCAGAAGGTCCCTGTTGGCTAACTGTGCCCACACCGTCACTGTCTCGAGGTGGCCAGGACAACTGATAGCTGTGCTGATCCCTCCCTGGGGCATCTTAACCTCTCCCTGCAGCCCAGTGGGTGGCCAGGTGGTCCCTCTGATTCCCTGGTGGGGTCCGTGATTTCTTAGGTATGGGGTGCACGGAGTCCCCAACCCCCCTGCCTCTCCAGCCCGGGAAGGATGCTCTGCTTCTCTTTGTGCAACCCAAGCTCTTAGCCACTGGTTCACTATTAGCAACCCGTCAAAGAAAACCTTTGGGACTTTCTCACAAGGAGCTGCTTTAAGGCAGGCTTCAGCTTATTTCCCTTGTGAAATGGACTCCTGGAACCCAAGAGTTGGCCTTTACTGTCATTCTCATTCACCATCATCTTGTCGGCCTTCTAACCTGCAAAGAGCTTCTTGAATCCTGATGCTGTCATCCAACAGGGTGGCATTTCTTCCTGTCTCATTCACACAGGTGACTGCAGCCTCTTCTGTCTTTACACAAGCAGCTTTGAGGTGTGTGGAAGGCATAGAACTCTAGGCATCCCCGGAGAGACCTTCCTGCAACCTGAGGTGTGAATCCACACCCTTTGATTGAAGTGATGTTATAAGGGTGCGAAATGGGGTCAGCTCTGAGATTCACGTCTATGTCCCCTGCCCCTTCTCAGCCATAGTATAGTGGCCTGTGGGTCCCAAGTCGGGGAAGCAGACACCTGACCAAAATGGGCCAGTTGCTCCCTCTCCTAAGCTTTGGTACACAGGCCGAGGGGATCCAGCCTCCAGGTGGGGAGTTTCCTGGTCTATTTGATTCCTAGAGCTGCCATAAACTTTGCCACAAACTTCGTGGCTTGAAACAACAGAAATTTACTTCCCCACCATCCTGAAGGCTAGAAGTCCGAAATCAGGTGTAGCAAGACCATACTCCCTCCAGACTCTAAGGAGGAATTCTCTGCCTCTTCTAGCCTCACTGGTTCCAGGCACTCCTGGGCTTGGAGCTGTATCACTCACCGCGTCATCTGCTCTGTCTTCACGTGGTCTTCTCCCTCGTGTCTCTACAGGGCCTTTTTCTCTGCGTCTCTGTGTCCTCTCCTCTTCTTATAAGGACACTGGTCGTTGAATTTAGGGCCCAGTCTAATCTAGTATGACCTCATCCTAACTAATTACATCTGCAAAGACCCTATCTCCAAGCAAGGTCATGTTCTAAGGTTCAAAGTGGACATGAATTTGGGGGAATACTATGCAGTCCACTCCAGGGCCCCGGAGGGGTGGTGAAGGGACAGACCATGGCATGCTGTGGCCATAGCTGTGTGGGACTTACAGGGAAGCTAAGGAAGAGAGTTTGCCAGAAGAGGATCAGGTGGGGTCTAGGGGCTACGGTGCTCACTCAGGGGAAGGTGTGGGAGCAGCCGTTTGGTAATTGGCTTCCAATAACCCACCTCACTTGAGCTAGCTTGAATGGGTTTCTGATCCCTGCAAATGATGCCTGAGACAGCCTTTTATCCTCTGACACAAATCTACCGAATGTGATATTCTCTTTCAGAGATGTTCATCTGCTGGGGCACGTCACACGGCGCCCATAAAACGCTCTTGACCTTGCAACCGCTGCATTTCCACTTCTCAGAAAGTGAGGGACGTGAACAGAGCTGGGCTCCTGAGCTCGGGCTGGGTGGGTTCCGATGCCTGGCAGCACAGCCCACATGGCTCTAGAAGAATCCCCCTCACCCCCACCCCTGCGCGCTACAGAAGCTGTGATCCTTTACCAAGGGGCCCCAGCCCTGCCTCTCACTCCCTTCCCAGCCCAGATGTGGGGCCCACAACTCAGAGGGAGGAGGCTGGACCCTGTCTGAACTTGGAAAAGGCCACATAACAAGGGGCTGAAAGAACAGTTGGACCCCACTTCCCCTTTTCCCAGGTGGCTGACATCAAACACCCTCTTTAACTGGAACAATTTCAGGAGCCAGCCGTGGGGCCCCATCCTGGGGTGGAGAGGAGGACGTCGGCAAAGGAGATGCTCAGGGTCTGGGTGGGATCCGGCCGGAGTCTGGGTCTCCCCCACAGATGCTGAGGACACTTTGCATCTGCCAGACAGGAAATCTAGGGAAGCCAGAGGCAGGGGAGAGAGGCAGTCATGTCCTCCCCCTACTCAGCCCCGAGTTGCTACCCCTGGATCGGGGTGGGTTAAGGGGAGACACACAGGGTCACGATTTCTGTTCACAGGGACATGCGCACCCATATCCAGACACATTCTGTCTCTGTCACACACTCACACACACACACACACACACACACACACACACCACTTCCATACACACACGCAGAAGAATACTTTCCCAACCTTCACTAGGCCTTGGTGACAGATGTGCCCCCTCTCCCTTCAGGAAGAACGAGGGTACCATCAGGAAGACAAGATAACCCTGGGCAGGGAGAAGCATAGCCTTGCATTTCAGGCCCATCAGGGAGTAGCATGGTGGGGGAACAGGAGTGGGGGCCCTCCAGACACTGCTGCCTCCCCCTGCTTCTTCTGGGGGCTTCCTGGGGCAGACGGAAAGAGCTGGCATCTGGGGGTGGGGAGGATGAGAGAACATATCCCTGGAAGCTGTAGAGAGGTTGGCCTGCCTGGTGGTAAGTTAACGCAAGACTCTGGTGTTTGGCAACCCACCCACCTCCCTACCTCCATGCATTTCTCGGAATCCAAGGAGCTTCCTCTCCCCTCTCCAGGCTCCTTCCACCTTACCCAGGAGGTTCTCCCACTTTACAGAGGCCTTCCACGTGAGACCACTGAGAACTTCACCAAGTTTGATGGAATGTAGTTCCCTGAAGAGACAGGAATGGAAAGCACTAGAATGAGTGGCTCTCTGGCACAAGCCCTTCACGCTACAGATGAGCCCCCTGCGACCCAGGGAAGCATATCTCCCACCCCACAGCAACTGATGGTGGCACCAGCCTGAGGATATGGGCTCCTGACTCCGCTGTCCCTCTGTCCCTGCGCACTACCCTGCCCCATCTCTTTTCTCCCGAGTGCACAGCTCGGCCTCCCTAAAAGGGGCCACCTTTGGAAGTTCTGTGTAGCAAGGCTCTTTCCCCGGGGCTCACTCTCTCCCCAACATAAACATCAGCATGCTCAAAGCCCAGGGAGCATTTTGATTACACCCACACCATCAAAAACAGTTACACGTTTCTGGGGCAGGGACTTGGACTGACCCCTTCCAGCCAGGGTAGAAGCAAGACTTCTCCAGCTCTGGGGGTGGGTAGATGTTCATACTCAAGGTGAGGGCCTGGGAGAGACTCCAGAAATCATGGAAACTGGACTCTATAAAGCCCGGGGAGTCTTCTACTGAGTGAGAGTTGGTTAAAAAGCAACTTACAAATTGTACTGACGGGGCCTCAATGTGGACACATGCAAACCAGATGCAATCATTATGCAAATTATATGCAAAATACATGCATGGGCCTCCCAACTCTTGCGAATGCCAGATGCAGCCCCTGGGGACCCTGACTTCAGCTGAGTCTTGTTGTGGGGCAGAGAGAGGACCCTGGGCTTGCCAGTCTCTTATGGTGGGGAGGGAGGGCTCAGCTCCAGGGGCCTTCACACACTGGGGGAAGGAACCAGACAGGGAGTGGCTCGGATCCCGGTTTGAATGCCAGCTCCTCCCTTCACAAGTTGCTTGAACTTCATGGAGTCACTTCACCCCTTTGAGCCTCTGTCTTCCCGTCTGTGAAATGAGGGAGCCAGAGAACACTGGCTCAAGCTCCCATCTGCAAGGTCAGGCAGCTACGAGATCCTCGGTGAGGGTCTCACCTTCCCTGGGAGGCGGGTGGATGTCTGGGCTCCTTTCTGCTCCCTGAAATGGAGACTCCACAGGCAGCACCTTCTCCACAGGCGCAGCACAGCTGTGGGTTCTGGACGGACCTGGAACCCACATATCCTTCATTTCTTTAGAAATCTGTCCGAGGTCCCACTTGACCATGGGGTGTGGCAGATGCTCTAGGTACCCTGCCAGAACCCTTTGGCCTGACCTGTGCACACATCACCCCTCCCCCCCGCCCCCCCCCGCCCGCCGTGGGAGCTGCTAATGCTCACGACCTCCTATTGCAAACAGCCCCTGGCTGATGGGAGCCATCTCCCCTGGAAGTTACAAACCCTCCCACCTGTAGCCGGTGACTGGTGGCTTCAGGGTTATGAAAGGCTGGTCTCCTCGCCTCAGGGGGACAGCTCAGCAACGCAGTCAGGGTCTAGAGCCCCCTGGGTGAGGCCGCGTCTAGAGGCTACCTGAGGTCCCAGTCTTGCTCTGCACCCCGCTTTGTGTGTCTCCTGAGAGTCCGCCCCAGTGAACCGCATGCTCCCGAATCCCTGTCTCCAGCCGTGCTTCTGGGGAACCTGAGAAGAGACAGACCTGCAAACAGAGGACAACCTGTTACCTGATACCGCCGCCGTCAAGGACCCTCTGGAGGCATGGGGTCTTGAGGCCCAGAGAGGTGTGTCTGGGGCAGGGTGGAAGCGTCCGAGATGTCTCCCCAGACAAGCAATATTGCAGCTCATCTGTGGAGAGAAAGCGTCCCGAGGGATATTTGCCCATGTGGGGCACAAGGGTAGGAGGCAGCCTGGTGTGTTTGGGGAATACCAAGAGCTCTGTGAGGGGCTAGGCTCCAAGAGAGGTTGGCAGGGGCCATACAAGAGGAGCCTTGAATCCTCCAGTGAATGGTCTGGACTTAATACCCAGGTAACAGCACATACAGAATAGTCATGAAAAATGCCCCCTGGCCACCATTACAGAGAGCAGGTGCTGGAGGCAGGGTGCCAGGGAGGCAGCGGCTGCAACGGTCGGCCACAAGGCTGACAAGGCTCTGGTGGGGATGACAGGGGATGGACTCCAGACTCTGTCAGGACAGAAAGCTGACAGGCCCTGGTGGCTGGTTTGGGGGCTGTTGAGTATGGGAAGGGTTTGGAAGGTGCCAGGCAGAGGGGAGACAAAAATGTCAGGCCTGGCGCGGGAGTGACCCTGTGTGGTCAAGCGTGGGGAGAGAGGAGGGCTTAGTGAGCTGTCCAGGGCAGGGGTCTGCATTCCCCACGCCTGCTGCAAGGCAGCCACGGCCAAGCGGAGCCTTGACGGGGAGGCCTTGACAGTGATGGTGGGTGTTAACATGAGTGGGTGGCACAGCCGGCAGATTCCAGGGGAGGCCCGGGGCTGCTCCCTGCAGGCGGGTGGTGGGGGCGTGGGGGTGGGTGGGGTGTGGGGGTGGGCACAGAGCCCTGGAAAGGGCTCATGCCTGCTCTCCTCTAGCTCTTCTATTCATAAGCACAGGAGTAAAAACCACACAGGATTACCGGCTGGTAACAGAGGATGTAGACATGTGATGGGCTGGGGGAAGGGGATGACCCTCCCGGAGGGCAGGGGCCTGTGTCGGGGAGCGGAAGGGGGGCGACCCTCCACCGGGGCAGGGGCCAGGATGGGGGAGGCAGGTCGTTGCCATGGAAAACTCATGCTTGGATGGGCAGAACCCGACCTCCACCCAGACAATGCCCTTATCTCAGACCTGCCCTGCCTTAATTCCTTAATTCTCTAGGACATTTGCTGGGCATCCCCTCTGTGCTAGAAGCACAGGCAGGTGGGTGCCAGGCTGTGCTTAAGGAACCTGAGACTAGAGAGGGCAGAGGTAGCTGAGAGTTGGTAGAAGTCCCAGGAGGGGACCGGGGAGGGGTTTAGGAGGTGAGGGGGCAATGAGAGTGAAGTGGCGTAGGAGGGGTGTTTGTGGGGTGGGGAGGGCCAGTGTACAGGCTGAGGACTGGAGAGGTGTGCACGGAGATGCTTGGACTTCAGTCCCTATGAATCCACTCGCCTGCCAGTTCCTACATGCTACTGTCCCTGTTTCTGGGTAGAGTTCCCCTCCCGACTGGCAGTCCCAGAAGCAGGGGCCACCTGCTGTCTGTGTTTGCTGAATGGTGAACTGTAGGTTGTAGATGG
Source organism: Paguma larvata (assembly GCA_030068075.1). Classification (NCBI taxonomy): domain Eukaryota; kingdom Metazoa; phylum Chordata; class Mammalia; order Carnivora; family Viverridae; genus Paguma; species Paguma larvata. The sequence goes on from CM057844.1 coordinate 31,063,180, forward strand.
TCCCTCTGTAGCCATGAGGAGGATGCACTGGGGAGGCTGGTACAGGAAACAAGGCGAGAGGTGATGGGAGGGCGGGCACCTGGGAGGAGGCTTGTGGGGCTTTCGTGGGCTGGCTGGAAAGATGGGTCCGGGCCAAGGTCATAGTTGTGGACTCAACACCCCGGCAGCAGCCTGGGCCTGTCTCCCGCCCATCTCAGTTGGCGCTAGACCATATATTTGGCATCTATTCAGGGGGCTCCCTGCCATAGCCTGACCGCTCTTACTCCCCAGAGCAGCCCACCCACCTGCTCTTGCCTCCCACCATGTGACCAGCGGAGTCCTCCCCAGCGCCAGCCTCTGCAGCCAGGGACTCGCGCATTCCTGGCTACACTGATGTTGGCCTCGGTTCCTTTGGGAAAGGGCAGGCGGGAGGCTCCCACGGTGGGACGTTATCCCTCCCTTCTCTCCCCGGCCCGGGCTGCGCTGGGATGAGGGCCACCTCTGCCCCCGCTGTGTCATCCCTGTGCCTATCATCGGCCACTAGATTGCATCTCTCCTCCTCCCCTCACACCTCCTCCTGTCTGTCTGGTGAAGGGCCCCATTGTCCCTTCAGCCACCTTGTTAGAGCTGTGATGGGGAGGGTGGGGTGAGGAAAGGAGGCTTGGTGCTGGTTCAGAGGCTGTGCTGGCGCCTGGGGTCAGAACTGCTGCTATGGAGTTGAGGGCAGAAGGGAGTAGGAAGCGTCCAGAAACATCAGGAGAACGGGAAAGCCCTGGTGCTTTCCGAGGGGCTATAGGATGCCCCCAGGTTTCCAGTGTGGGGGTCCTTTTTGCTGAGACAAGGCGAGAGGGGAAGCACAAGTTTGAAGGGAAGCCACGCTGAGCTGGAGGTGCCTGCGGTTACCCAGGAGGAGAGGGATGTCCGTGATACGCATGCATTTGGGGTGTCCCAGTTGTCCCTGCCCCTTCCCAGTTTGGGGAGCTGGAGGGTGCTCAGCGAGCCCTCTAGGGCAAGGCCAGGAGGTCTGTCTCGCACATACCACCCTGCTGGTGTCTAGGGTTCCCACTGGAGCCACAGGGAAGAGCCCAACTGGTGGTCCTGGTCACCTCATTCCTCCCAGAGGCCTGGGTTCTGTCTGGACGGAGGCCCTGAGTGCCTCTGCTGCCCCTTGTCCCCTGGCCTGGCACCTCCCAGGCCACTGCTTCACCACCGACCTCACTTTGAGCTTTGGGTCCCTGGTGTGTCTTCATCCTTCCTCCTCTCTCCTTGGACTCTCCAGGCTTCCTGCCCACGTGCCCTCTCTCTCCTCCCCCAAACCTCCTTCTTCTCCTTTCCCAAAATTAGGATGAGCCTTGATAGCCCCACTGTATCCAGGGCTCAAATTGGCAGCCGGAGAAGAAGTCATTTTACCCACCTGAGAGCTCAGACTTCAGACATTCCAGGGCCAGGCACGCAGCGCTCCCAGGAAGAGGTGGGCGATGTCGACGGTCTGCCCTGGGGAGGGCCACCCTCCCCAGAATGGGCTGAATGACCCTTAATCCAGGGAGAGACAAAGACCAAAAGAGAAGTTTTCATAACAAAAACAAGTAGAAGGCTTAAGACCTGCCCTGATTTATCTGAATTCAGAGAGAAGTTAATTCATTGGCAAAAGCTGAGGCCATGGGAGCGAAGAGGCAGCCCAAGTAGTGTGTGTGACGTGAAAAGGGGAGCTGGGGACGTTCAAGGTGAAAACCAAGGAAGCAGAGTCAGCGAAGGGGACCAGAGAGATGTGGTCAGAGGAGCAGGCGAGCTGGACCAAGGGGACGCGGGGAGGGAGAGAGAGATGCCAGCCCAGAGCAAGTCTCCAGGAGACGCAGGGAAGCCGTAGGTGAGGCCTTGGCTTTCCTGACCCAGAGAGAAGGCGGAGGCCCTTCATGTGGGCCAGGCCAGCCGAAACAGGGGGAGCGGGTGGGGTGGGGGCGGGCAGAAAACAAAGGCAGAGGAAGGAATGAGTTCCAAAGAGGGCTGGGGAACTGGGAGGGAAGAGCTGGGGGAAGGAGCCAGAGAGAGGGAAGCAAGGCTCCTAAGGGGACTCAGGCCCAAGGGAGGAGGGATGGGAGGAGGGAGGTGGCCAGGAAGGCGTAGGAAGCTGAGCACCTGCAGGAGGGAGGGACAGGGAGCCGACTGGGGGAGCAGGGAGCAGAAAGCACTTCACTCGATGGTCTGGCTTCTGGCGCTGCATAGCAGGTGAGGGAGGTTGAGATCTAGGGTGGGGACGGAAGGATATTTTTAGATGGGGCCAAGGAGGGAGGCACCTGGGTGGCTTGGCCGGTGAGTGTCAGACTTCGACAGAGGTCATGATTTCTGGTTGGTGAGTTCGACCAGCATCGGGCTCGCTGGCTGCTGTCAGTGCAAATCCTCTGTCCACCTCTCTCTCTCTCTGCCCACCCCCACCCTGCTCATGCTCACTCTCTCTCAAATAAATAACCATTAAAAAAAATAGATGGGACCAAGGAGAATGCTCTATCACAGTGTCCGTGGCAGAGGCACCCTCGTCTGAAGGTGGGGGCAGAAACATGGCTGGTGGCACTTATCCAGAACTGCAGGTGCGCATCTGGGGAGGGAGGGGAGGACCTGACGGCACAGGGATTGGGTGCTCCTGGACCCAGGTTCCCGGAGAAAAATTTAGGATCACTAGAAGCAGGACAATGCCTTCCTAAACTACCCCACCCAGTTATGTAGATTATAAACCATGGGTCCGTTTGTCTTGTGGCAATGTAAAAAAACAAACAGACAAAAAAATCAACCATCCATTTTCATGAGAAAGAAAAGAAACAACAGAGGAAAACATGACTGTTTGGGAACAACTCGACCGATGCTGGTATTTCCCTGTGTCCTTTCTGCCTGTGTCACCGGCCAGCCCACCTGGCTGGTGTATTTATCGCAGTGCCGGCAAACGTCTCCTATGCTGCAGTTTTCAATGTCATGACCAAAGTTCGCTGTGGTTTCTTTCTTAGTAATTGTGATTGTTTAAATGCAGCCTGTTGTCATTTTCCACCAAGAATCTAGAGGCTGCCCAGGGAATTAAGTGATGGCATGCACTTTTCCAGAATCACTAACACCTGGCACCAAAACCAAGTGCGTGACATTCCGAGCCAGGTGTCACTTCCTGAGTGGAAGTAGCCCATCAAAAAATACAAGGTTTGGGGGCGCTCAGGTGGCTCAGTTAAGCGTCTGACTCTTGATTTCAGCTCAGATCATGATCTCACGGTTCATGAGCTCGAGCCCCGCATCAGGCTCTGCGCGGACAGTGGGAGCCTGCTGGGGATTCTCTCTCTCCCTCTCTCTCTGCCCCTCCCCTGCTTGCTTGCTTGCTGTCTCTTTCTCAAAATAAATAAATAAACTAAAAAACAACAACAACAACAACACAAGTTTCATGTAAATTACAGGATGTTAGAGTCTTGGTAATTAGAGAGATTTCGCATTTTGTGACTTTCATCAGTTGGTCGACCATGAAACAGTGAGCTGTGGGGAAAGCTAAAACATTTACCAGGAAGAGAGTATGCCTTGTCAGTCTTTTCCTGAAGGCGTATTTCCAGAGTTGCCAGAGATCGGAAGAAGAACTAAGGGAGAAGTCTCTTCATCGAGTGCTGAGTTCTACAAAAGTGTGCAAATTCCAAATAAATTGCTAGGAAGCACAAAAACCAAAACGTTGTAGAGTTTTGAGACCGTCAAGTTTTCCCTGACTTTTTTGGGGAAAAAAAAATGAGGAACAAACCTTGGGTCCACAGAGATTCCCTTGTGGTGTTCCCTCTCTTGCAGTGTGTGTTTAGTAGTTTCCATAATAAAATATATTTTTTTAATTAAAAAAAAGAAGAGAATGGAACAAGTGACAATAGATGCTGGTCACTCGTCTTTTCCCTTCCCATTTGGAAGCTCCACTCTATGTTGTCTTCGCTAGTGCTGGCCTTCCCTTTTCTGGTTTTTGGAACTTAAACAAGTTCTATTACAAGTCAGCCAGGTACCAGTCCATTCCTCCCGCTGAGAGTTTCTCTTCCCATCCCCCTTCCCCCACAGCCAATAAGAGGTATTAAAATGCTTTCGTCAGCCCCCTTTCCCTCCCCCGTTCATCTCCCACCCCTTGCCAGCATCATTTAGCACTTGTAGCTGCAGGCTACCCATAGGTATTATTACATCCCTCTCCTGTTGTTTTTTAGGCTGATTCAGTGCTTATGTTACAAACTCAGTCTCACCAATCGAAACCCATTTGGAACTAACTACACATGAATTGGTAGGATCTTGGCTCTCTCCGGATGGCTTCCTCTTCTCTTCCTCTGCCTCGTGTGCGATCGGATTGGTTCATTGCCCGATTCGACTCCTTTCTCCTGTGTTTCCCCCTGTCTGGGGAGCCTCCCTGGAGCCTGGCGTCTTGTGTCTCCTGGGGAGGCGAATGGCACCTTGGTGGGCATAGGATGCTTTTGTCTTTTCTCGATTTGCAAATTAGATGTGCATTTTTGCCCCCATGCTCTTTTCCTCCCATGTAACTTGTTGCCTCATTCAGGAAGCGTGTAAGAGTTTTCCCTTTAATCATGGAATTCAGGAATCTTCCCAGGCCATGCCTGGATGTCTGCTTTTTTCCATCGCTCCTGCCTGGAACTCAACGAGCCCTTTCGAACCAGAGTCTTTCTTTGGACCACGGAAAATTTTCTTTCTTGTTTTAAAGTTATTGCTTCTCCTCCATTTCCTGGATTTCTCTCCCCTTCTAGGCTTTTTATTAGTCACATAGTATGTCCTCTGGATCTCTCTTCCTAGGCTCGTGTTTTCCTCCAAGTTCTGTCTTCTTCCATTTTTGCTTTGGGTTTTGCATTACCTCTTCTACTTGGTCCCATTTCCCATCCTCTCCTCCAGTTCATGTTAAGTATAAAATCATGCTTCCAGGGCGTCTGGGTGGCTCCGTCAATTAAGTGGCCAGCTTTGGCTCAGATCATGATCTCACGATTCATGAGTTCAAGCCCCGCGTCAGGCTCTGTGCTGACAGCTCGGAGCCTGGAGCTCGCTTCAGTTTCTGTGTCTCTGTCTCTCTCCTCCCCTCTCCTGCTTGTGCTCTGTCTCTCTCACTCTCGAAAATAAAAATAAATAAATAAATAAATAAATAAATATCATGTTTCCAAGTTCAAAACAAAATATTTTCTTTTGCATTTGATTTTTTTAAATGTTCTTATTGTTTTGTTTTCTTTGTGCCATTGTTGGGCAGGCTGTAGTCTGTCTCCTCCCGTGCTTCTGAGTGAATCGCAGGCTTTCTCCTGACTGTCGGTTCCCTCGGGTGCTCACTGTCTTCTCTTTGCCTTTTTTCTCCCCCAGAGCATCAATATAAATCATATTAAGTTCCCCTTTTGCCAGCTTTCCTGAGGTATAATTGATAGATAAAAATTGTATATATTTAAGGTGCACGAGGTGGTGATCTGGTGGAAGTCCGCACTGTGGGGTGAGAGCCACAATGAGCTGATCAACACATCCACCTCTTCACGGTTATTTCTGTTTCTCTGTGTGTGTGTGTGAGGACACTCAGGGCACGCGGTACGGTATTGTTAATGACGGCCACCACCCCTCACGCCAGGTCTGTGGAGCTTTCTCATCCTGCAGAACCAAAACTTGGCACCCTTTGACCAACCTCTTCCCCTGCGTGCACCCCCCCACGCCACTCCTGGCCTTGATGAGTTCGACGTTCTCAGATGCCACGTAGCGGTAACATCATGTAGTATTTGCCTTTCTGTGTCTGGCTTATTTCACTTAGCGTGTTGCTTTCAGGGCTCATCCATGTTGTTGCAAATGACAGGATTTCCTTCTTTCTCGTGGCTGAATAATATTCCACTGTATATACATATATCGTGTTTTCTTTACCCATTCATCTGAAGTCATTCTAAGTAGCTCTTCTAACCACAACGGAATGCAACTAGAAATCAGTAAGAAAATGAGAAAATTCACATTAGCAACCACAGGTTGCAACTAGAGTGCACTACGCTAAGCAAAATAAGAGAAAGACAGATATATGATTGCACTGCTGTGTGGAATTTGAGAAACTTAACAGATGAACATAGGGGAAGGGAAGGAAAATTAAGATAAAAACAGAGAGGGAGGCAAACCATAAGAGACTCTTCAATACAGAGAATAAACTGAAGGTTGCTGGAGGGGAGGTGGGTGGGAGGATGGGCTAAATGGGTGATGGGCATTAAGGAGGGCACTTGTTGGGATGAGCACTGGGTGTCATATGTAAGAGATGAATCACTGGGTTCTACTCCTGGAGCCAAGACTACGCTGCCTGTTAACTAACTTGAATTTAAATTAGAAAAAAAAAAAAAAAGAAAATGAGAAAATTCACAAATACGTGGGGACTAAACAGTATGCTTTTGAACAATCTTTGGGTCAAATAGGAAATCAGAAAGGATATTTAAGAACACCCTGAGACAAATGAAATGAAAAACACAACATACCAAAAACTGATGGGATGCAGCAAAAGTTGTGCTAAGAGGGAACTCGGTCCCCGTGTATTCTTGCACCTCTAACTGCTCACAGGCTGGCTGTGCCTGGAGGTGCCCCAGAGGGGTGCGCCCTGTGTCCCCATCTCCCTGGGACAGGGAAGGATTCTGCGGGTCCTTCCAGACCACCCAAGTCTGCTGGCCCCAGCTCTCTGGAGGCTCCCTGCACCAAGCTCTCTCCTGATTCTCACCCGAGAGGCTCTCTGCTGTCGGCCCCGCTGTGCGGCCGGAGGGAGCCAGCGCCCTCAGCCTGGGGCCCTGCCCATCCGCCGCGCCTGGCTGGGGGCTACCTGGGAGCCCTGCTCTGCAGCTGGGAAGCAGGACAGCTCCCCTCCAGGACGTTTAATGAAAGACAGGTTCTTGGGTCTCATGGATGTTGATGGACGACTGAGATCAATCATCTCGTGCAGCATTATAAAAACATACCCGCAGAGAAAAATGGCAGCAGAGTGAAAGTGACCTGAACGTGCTGCTGGTCTAGGACAATGCTTCTGGAAGGTATAGAGTCCTAAGTGGCACTGAAGGCAGTTTGAAGAGTTCTGCACATCGTTTGGTTCTGGTAATAACGAAGTTCTGAAAGGAAAGGAAAGACCCCGAAGCACCCTCAGTGATGTTATTGGCACGACACAACGTCCCTCCTGCAAGGATTTCCCAAAGCTTTGGAAGTGGGGTGCAGATGAAGTGTGCGGGGGGTGGGGCAAGGTGAGTTCTCCAAAACACCTGTAGCTGTGAGGCGTAGCGATCAGGTGCCGTCGGGCCACGGCCCGGGGCACTGCAGGCGGCATTCAGTGGGGGTCCGACGGATAGCCTGTTTCCAAATTTGAACTTATCTTGCATTTTAAGTTTCTTTACCACATGGTAACATGGTAAGTGTCATAGGAATATTTTTCTGAAGAGCTTCAAAGCGAAACTATAGATGCTTGCTTTCTTTGTCTTGAAAATCCAAAAAAAGATCATCATCTGAGAGAAATTAGGAACATTTCAAAGCCGCCTGGGACACAGTGGATAAATTATGCCAAGAATCAATTCCTAAGGACTTCAAAGTTGCAAAGTATTTCTTTCAGAAGAAAGGAAACTCTGAAATAAAGTAAATGGCGGCGATTCAGATTACGCCTTTCTTCGGCTTTGTTAGAGGAAAAACATTCACTCAGGTATCTGTGAGAAGGGATAGGTTCCTGGATTATCTGATTTAAATTTACACTTCCCTAGAAACCATCGTGACAAAGTGAGACACATTTCTGAACTGCTCGGTTCAGATGGAACAAACTAACAAATAGAAAAGGTCAAACACGTGCAAGGCTTGTGCAGACTGGGAACACTTTGGAGCGGTCGTTTCGGAGCATGTTTTATGAACCTCCAGAAACCCCCCTTCTGTTGGGATCGCATTGGGCTAATTGATTTTGGCGGCTTGTTGATTTGACATGGTCTTGACCGCCCTGCTCCTTGGTCCCGGCTACCATGTAGGGCAGTGCAGAAAGCTGACTGTTCCCTCTTAGTGGCCTAGAAATCCACTTTTTCTACCCCATCAGGAGAGAGGCTCTGGCTTTGATGGCTGCTGAGCGGGACAAATCACAGCAGCAAAGGTTTCCCGAGTCCTCACTTCTTCCAGCCATGGGAAAACAACCTGAATACATTAGCTCGTTCGGTCTTCAAGCAACCTTTAGGGAAGGGACTATTAGCCTCATTTCCTGTGAAGAAAATGAGGCTCAGAGAGGTTTAGTGACTTGCCTAAGATCACACAGCAAGTCACACTCAAATCCAGAGCCCCTAACACCAAAGCCAGTATAATCACTATGTTATTTGTAACTAAAGGGATGACATCCCTGTGACATCATGGATGCATCTGCATCCACGAGGACAAAAGTAATGCGGTACTACTTTAATCTCATATTTAGGAACTTCTCATTTCGGGAAGTATGATGTGTCATATACATTTGAGGAGGATTACACATTCGAGCAGAGTTCCTTCTCTGTTGCTGGGATGACACGAAAGACAAACAGGAGAGGGAAATGTTATGAAACAAGTCCTCATTAAAAATTAAATTTCCCAGGATGCCTGGGTGGCTCAGCTGGTGAAAGCGTCCGACTCTGACTTCGGCTCAGGTCGTGATTTCATGGTCCATGGGGATAGAGCCCCACATTGGGCTCTGTGCTGACAGAGTGGAGCCTGCTTGAGATTCTCTCTCTGCCCCCCGCCCCCGCTCTCTCTCTCTCTCTAAATTAATAAACAAAATAAGTAAACATATTTCCCTTGCCAAACAAACTGTGGGATATTTATATAATGGAATACCACTCCCCAGTGGAAAGTATGGATTCGTGAAGCGGCATAAATGAATCCCAAAGGCCTTATGCTGGGCAAATTAAGCCAGATGCACAGACGACAATAGTGTATGATTTTTATGTGTATACGATTCCAGAAAAGGTAAACCCAGTGTATTTTTTCGCTCCAGCTCCCACAGATGAAGTGGTTGAAGCAACAGAAACTTACTTTATTACAGTCCTGGAGGCCAGAAGTCTGAGATCAAGTTATGAGAAGGGCTCGTTTCTTCTGAGATCTCTCTCCTTTCCTTGGAGATGGCTGTCTTCTCCCTGTGTCTTCACACAGTCTTTCCTCCCATGTTTGTGCATATCTGTGTCCTAACCTCTTCTTTTTAAAAAATATTTTAAAATGTTTATTTATTTATTGAGAGAAAGAGAGAGAGAGAGCACGAGCAGGGTAGGGACAGAGAGAGAGGGAGAGAGAGAGAATCCCAAGTAGGCTCCACACTGTCAGCACAGAGTTGGACTCAGGGCTTGCACTCACGAACCATGACATCATGACCTGAACCGAAATCAAGAGTTGGATGTTCAACGGACTGAGCCACCTATGAGCCCCCCTAATTTCTTATAAGAATACCAGTCATACTGGACTAGGGCTCACCTATGGGACCTCATTTTAACTTAATTACCTCTTTAGAAGACCTGTCTCCAAATATGGTCACATTCTGTGGTCCTGGGGTCTTACTTACTTACTTACTTACACTTAAGACTTCTACATTTCATCGTATGTCAGTTTCACCTGGAACAAAGTCAGGAACAAGTACCAGACTCCAGTGAATGATCTGCATGCACAGTGTCTAGGGGCGAAATACAGTGATGTCTGCAAATTGCTTTTGAACTGATTGATGGGTGAATAGATGGACAGACACAGCGGCATGTTAACAACTGTAGTATCCAGGCAGTGGGTTTATATGGGTATTCATTGTACAATGCTTTCAACTTTTCCGTACACCTAAAATTTTTCATCACAGGATGTTGGGTGGAAATATTTTTAAAAATAACCTTTCTATTGCAAAATGTTAGTCAGGCCTTTCTTGCAAAGCCTCTTCGGTGCTAGGTCAAGTCCACCCATAGAGAGAACCACCACGACCCCATGCCGCGTCATTGGTGGGTCAGGGACCCCCAGTGTTTTCAGCCCCTATATGCCTGTGTCTGGAGGGGAGGGGAGGAAGACAATTCAGAGAGGGGCTTGAGGTGCTAGGGAGTCCCAGGGACTGGCGAAGGGGTCAGAGGAAACTGAGGCACAGAGTTATTTCGGCTTTGTTGTTTAGAATCCAAGGCACATCATGATCTGTTTTTAAGCCACGGTGGAGTAATTAGGCCATGGCGGATGTTGGGGGAGGACATATGAATGATAAGGTGTCGGCAGCACACAGTAGGCTCACAAGTGCTGACTTAATATTTGAATGAAATTGGAAAGGGGCCTACTAAGCACGTGGCCCTCAGGAGACTATGAAGTCTCCTGTCTGGTGGAAGGGAGTCTGTCCCTGCCTCTGCCCCGGCGCACCTCTGGCCTGGCCTGAGTTACCTCGAGAAATGGGCCCAGGAGAGGCGGCCTGGTCTCTGGGTTCCTGGACAGCCTGGGTGAGGGCGCTTTGCCACATTCTTAGGAGAGAGCACATCCAAAACAATTTCTTTTTCTAAAAACTCAGTGCTAACGGGTTCCAGATGTCCATTTGTTATATAATGGGGTTTGTTTTAATAGCGTCAACTTCCAGATGTGCAGCCTGGAATCAAGAAGCCCATTGGCCCCCTGAGGACACCGCGGGCCAAGCTGAGCGCTGCCTGGGGAGGGGGGAGAGGCAGACATACGTGCAGAACCAGGCACGGGAGAAGAGCTGGGGGGTTCCTTCCCGCCGCCTACTGGGCCACTCACCTGCCCAGTGGCTGCCCCCTGACTGGGGACTGAGGAGAGCAGTCCAGCCCCGTCCCTGAACAGGGGCTCCCGGAGGAAGCTCATGGAAGGGCAGCCTGAGGGGTGTGCACCTTGGAATCCGAGGTGTGCCAGAGCTGCCGGGTGATCCTGGTTGGGTCCCTTGGCTTTGCGGAGCCTCACTGTTCTCAGATGTAAAGTGGGTCAGCACCACTGCACCCTCAGGGTCGCGGTGGAGGGCAAGGTGAGGTCAGGGGCACTGGAAAGCCTTGGGCCTTTCCCCTTGGTCAGAGTGGAAGGACCAGGCCCTTGTAACCCAGCACCCCAGCACCCCCCCCCCCCACGGCTTTCCCACCAAGCCAGGAAGCCCCAGGATGGCACAGGTGACATTCTCCCTGGAACACTGGCAAAGTCACTCACTACCTCCCCTGGGGCTTGTTTCATGGCCTTACAGTTATTCTTCTGTTTGCCTCGGGGTGACGCCCAGAGCTGCTGAGTTTGGCTCTCTGGAGTTTTGCTGAGCACGTCACTCCCTCCTGTACGTGATGGCCCTTGAGTGCCAGAAGACAGCGACCCCGTCTCCCAAACCTTCTCTCTTGGGTGGCTGCAGTTACAGCCTGAGATGAATTCAGGTTTGGGTGTCCTGAGAAAGATCACAGAACCTTGACGTAGTCACAAGAGACATACACGCCTTTATCCACAACAGAAAAACTCACCGCCATGAAAGACAATCACCCCCGAATGAATCCAAGCAAATAATACAAGTCCAATAAGATTCCAATCAAACGGGGGGCGGGGATAATATAGAGTTGAAATGGAAAATGAATATAGATTAATAGTTGCTGTGGACTGAATGTCTGTGTCCCCCAAATTCATATGTTGGAATCCTAACCCCCAACGTGATGGTATTAGGAAAGGAGGCCTGTGGGAGGTGACTGGATCCGGGGGCAGAGCCCGCTTGCCCAGGATTAGAGCCTTCGTGGAAGGGACCCGGAGAGCTCGCTCGCGCCTCTTCTGCCGTGGGAGGGAGGACACGGCGGGAAGCCAGCAGTCCGCCACCTGGCAGATGGCCTGGTCCAGAACCCGACCGCGCTGGCATCCCGATCTCAGACGGTGAGAAGCACAGTGCTGGTGTTTATACACCACCCAGTCTGTGGCACTTGGTTACAGCAGGCTGAACGGAGACTGCCGTGGTATCTCTGCCAATGAAGACCAGTAAGGGGGGGGCACTGACCCTGCCAGCTGTTCAAACACGTGGTCAAACTCCAACACTTCATACAGTTTGAGCCCCAGGACCCGTGGTGCCAGCACCAGCAGAGCAGAGAGAGAAATGGCACGGCGAACTGGAAGTCCAGAAACAGGCCCCTCCGCAGACGAGAATGTGGGATGTGGGAAAGAAAATGCATTTCAGCGGCGCCTGGGTGGCTCAGTCGGTTAAGCAGCCTTCTCTTGATTTTTGCTCAGGTCGTGATCTCACAGTTTGTGGGTTCGAGCCCCGTGTCGGGCTCTGTGCTGACCGCATGGAGCCTGCTTAGGATTCTCTCTCTCTCCCTCTCTGTCTTGCCCCACTCTTGCATGCGCTCTCTCAAAATAAATAAATAAATGTTAAAAAAAAATACACTTCAAACCGAAGCCAATGGAGAGTGTTGGCTGGTTCCCTTCAGGGAGAAGGACTTGCCTGGGGGCAGCGTGGAGAGTGCAAGGGAAGGGCTTGGTTTTCATGTTGTCTCTTTTAGGACTGTCGACCTCTCCAACACTAGATATGTACTACCTTGTGTTCAATGTCAATATATTTTCATGTCAATTACGTGTTCTCTAGAGGTCTTGATTCCTTTCAGGGTTTTTTTCCTTTGTACATTTCTGTATTTAAGTGAAACCTAATAAACGTTATAACACTAACAATAAAAGGATACATAATCAGGTGCTGGTGGTCATTACGTCGGGGAGCTGGTTTCCGGGGAGGGCTTTCACCTTCTGAATCAGATCTTCCTGTGATCAATGGATTACTTCTTCTCATCCTCCTCGCCTCGTCTTCCTTGTCCTCTTCCTCTTCCTCCTATTTCTTCTCCTTCTCTCTCTCTTTTTTGCTTAGGTTGCAAGTACGACTTTAAAAATCAAAAAGATGAGGAATTTTGAACAAAATAAACAAACCAGGGCAGGCATGATGGATTACTCGCTGAATAGGACCGGACAACTGGCTAACAATTTGGAAAAAATAAAGTTCTGGTGTTCGGCAGGAACCTAAGATGGCTTAAAGATTTACACGCTGAAAGTTAAACCATAAAGAATCCTAATGCCTATGGGCACCTGGGTGGCTCAGCTGGTTAAGCATCTGACTTTGACTCAGGTCATGATCTCACAGTTTGTGGGTTCGAGCTCCGCATCGGGCTCTGTGTTGACAGCTCAGAGCTTGGAGCCTGTTGGGGATTCCGTGTCTCCTTCTATCTCTGCCTCTCCCCGACTTGTGCTCCCTCTTTCTCTCTCTGAAATAATAAATAAACTAAAAAGAATCCTAACGCCTATATAATTTTACAATAAGCAATGATTTTCTAAGAAAACGTCAAATGAACAGATTGATGGATTGGACAACAAAAATATATAAGGCTCCTTTCCATCAAAACAAAACAAAATTAAGGTCAAACTGCAGAAAGAGAGTGAGAGAGAGAGAAAAAGAGAGAGAGAAGGAAGGAGGGAAATGACAGACAAGATAGCTATGTAACAAAGAATCAAGAATTTCAATATATAAAGACCTCCTACAAAAATTCCTGCCCATAATTTTTTCTCCCGAGCCAAGAAGAAAAGGGAATTTGACCACAGTGCAAGCTGAGTTTCCTAGCACAGGCTGCAGGTGGGGCGGGTGGGGCTGAGCCAGAGGGTTCAGAATGGGAGCGAATAGCTCCATGGGGCAGCTCCGGGGCCAGGGCTGGGTGCCCTCCATGTGGCAGGGGTTCCCCAGTCTCTCTGGCATCCACAGTCCCAACCGGTGCCAGCTTCTGCAGCCCAGCCTGACACACGCCCCGCCCCGGAGCATCGAACACTTCCCATTCCTCCACACACATCAGGCCTTCCCATTCTTACGACTTTTGTAAAAGCTGGTCTCTCTGCCTGGCTCACCCTCTCATCTTTACCAGAAAAAAAAAATCCAACTGCTCTTTGAAAGCTCAGCTCAAATGTCCCTTGTTCTGCAGAACCATCTTGGAGCCACCTGTGCCCCCAAGGAACCCCCTCTCAGGCTCCCGCAGCGCCTGCCCAGTCTTCTGTCTGCCTACCCCACACTCTTCTGCCTACCCATCCTGGTCCCCCGCTAGGCTCTTCTGGGTCTCTCTAGACAGGGCTCTCTGTGGGCTTTCCCCCCCACCCCACCGGGCCGCTCCAGGTCCGGCAGGGAGCAGGTGTTCAACCAATCAACGACGCGCAAATGAATTGTACCTCGAGTGGAAGAGCAGAGCACATGAAGAGCCACCCCCCCCGCACTTGGCTGCTTGAACTTCAGGGTCAATCAAATTCTTTCCTAAAACAGTACAATTCTATTAACAGTAAAGGTACGAGTTATTTGACTGCTATGCAATTATGAGAGATTCGTGGGAAGAGAGGTGCCAGGTTACAGTAAGAGCAGAAGCAAGAAACCCACCAAGGGGTGGTGGTAGCTGAATGCACTTGAACTTCTGAAAGCCACTGCCGAGTCTGACAGTAACGGCCTCATACCAGGCTTGGTGCCAGGCACACCCTGCCCTTGAGATACCCAAGGGAGGAGCAAGAGCTACGGGAATGACATTCCTAGGCTTTGTGGGGACACCGTGAAGGAAGTGTTTGCAGGTTGCAGATGCGGGGAAGACCCCCCCCACCCCCGGCAGATGGGTCCTGGGACTGTCTGGGGCTGGTGTGCAAGTCACCTCTGGAGGGTGTCCCTAGACTGAATCCTCCTGAGTTAGAAAACAGGACTGTTCGTCAGTAGAAGACGTGGCTCTGAGGGGAGCAGAGGGAGAGAGTGGGGCACCAGGCAGCAGGGTGAGGACCACGAGGGAGGAAAGGGACCGGCCTCAGAGGCGGCAGATGGATTGGGTGTGGGCTCCATCCTCCTCCCTGTGGCCAGAGCAGCGGGGCTCCACCGGGCCCAGAGACCACTCGCGCAGAGTGCAGGCCGCAGTGGGCTCATGGGGGAGGTGTGCCTCCATCTGGGCTTTGACCACTGTCACAGGGGCTCGGATGGACACAGGGCTCAGGAAGGTCTGTTCTCAAAGCCACCCAGCTAGCGACAGAGCCAGGAGTCAATGTCGCATCTTTCTAATTCCAGAGCCTGACCTTTAGTTCACTCTGCTAAAAACAGCGAGGCCACTGGCACAAGGCAGGCATGGGGCCCCGGGGCCAGAGCCGGGCCGCAGTCTGGGTCAGTGTAGCACCAGAGTCAGAGCCATGGGTCACCCTGGGGCCAGGGCCAGATGAGGGCTGGGAACAACTGGCTTTCTGGGCTCCGTGCGGCCGGCAGAAGACAGCGTCTGGGGGTTATGGCAGGGCCTGCTGGAGCCCCCGGCGCCCTTACCCTTGGCCCCGCCTGACCTTCCTACCCAGAAGCGAGGAACTGGCCTGGCCCTGGTCCTGGGGAAGGCTGCAGCTGCTCCCGAAGCCCTGGTCCCAGCAGACAAAGGCGCTTTCTTTCCCAGCACAAGGTCTTGATTGCGTGTTGCCCTGGATCCAAAAGTTCCTATGAAGTAAGCGGTTCCCTGCCAGGGTGTGTGTGCGTGTGTGCATGTGTGTGCTTGTGTGGACATGGGTGTACGGGTGTGCTGGGCAGTCAGGGTGGTCCAGCCCTCTCCCTGCCTCCTGGGTCTGGCTTGGTATTTCTCCGTATGCATCCTTTGTGCACATCACTCGCTGTGTATTCCACGTGCACGTGTGTGGGGTGGGCCCGTACGTGGGAGCATGTTTGAGCGTGTCTCTGCAGCCATGTGCGTGACCGCCCTGGTACACGTACCTGTGCAAATGTCCGTGCACGCCAGCATACTTCCCTACGTGCTTGCATGCCCATGTATCTGTGGGACCGAGTCTGTACCCAAGGCTTTTGGGGGGATGTATATGTCTCACGTGTGATCTCTGTGACACCTGGGACCAGACCTCCTACCTCCACTGCCTCTGGCCGTGCCTCCTCATCCTCCCCTTCCCTGGCTGCTGCTCTGCAGTGTGCAAGGCCTCCTGAGGTAGCCCCCTTCCTTCTCCTCTCCCCTCCCCTCGCCCCCGCCTCTGCATTCGTCTGGGAACAACCTGGCCCCTTTCAGCTCTGGGAGGAAGACAGGTTTGTACAGCTTGGCTTGGCCCATACACTTTCCAAAAGTTCCCTGGCTCCCAGCCGACTCTTTATAAAAAGGCTCATGGGGAATAGCCTAACAGGAAGGTGGGGACCTCATGAGGGGGCTCAGGACCCCCGCTCCTGCCCCCAAGTTGCAATGGGAGCATCGGTCAGCTGAGCCTCAGCGAGAGAGGGGGCCCGAAGTCCTGAGGGTGAGCTTGGTCTGAGGACACTCTGTTCTCAAGCAAGGGACACAGCAACTCAAGCTCTCATGCCCAGGCGGGCAGAGCTGGGAGGGACTGAGCACAGGGAAGGCAAGGCCCACAGAGGTGCCCCAGGCCCTTCAGGAAGCTGGACCTTTCCAGGCATCTGCTGGCCATGTCCCTAGTGACCCTTCTGTGGCTATCCCTGGGTCCGCCCACCTTCAGGGAGGTGGGTGCTGCCGCCAGTCTCTAGTGGCCTCGGATGGGGGTCCAAAGCCTGGCTGCCCCTCACTCCTGGCCCACAGAGTCTCTGGACCGCAAATCACAAAGCCAGTCTTTGCACGGTGCTGGTATCTTAGGGTGGGTTTTACCCAGCACCCACCTGGTTTCTCCCAGCCCACCAAAGCACAGGAGTAGGAGCTTCCGCCCTGCTCTCCCCACACGGATATGGGGAGTGCCAGCCTCTGATGGTCCTGGAGGCCCTAGGGTGTTGGAAGGAGGGTTGCCCAATGGGGTAAGATCTGATCCCGAGTGAAGTTCAGGACACAGGTGGCAGCCACTCTCCCTCTCTGTCCGAGGGGGACTTGTGAGCTGGTGCCGAAAGAGGGACCTCGGTCACAGGGGAAGGGCAGGTCCAGGCCACCCAGAAATGCTCCCAGAAGTGTGTGGTGTGGATTCAGCTTCAGGAGGCTCCTGGGTCCTGGAGTGGGACACGGCACCCTTGAGGAGGCTGGCTCTTTTGTCCTGTCCCCATGACCCCACCCCCGCCCCCCATGGGCCCCTCTCCCCTTACCCATCATGCATCTGCTTTGGGAACTCAAAAGCCAGGCAGAGCCTCGCCCCTGAGAACTGAGCGCAGTCTGGCTGACTGGCTTAGCGCCAGAGGGAGGGTGGCACCAAGGATGCAGGGATAACTAATAAAAACACGGTCAGGGTTTTGAGAACACTGTGCACCCACGTTGACTCTGCAGAGGAAGTACCACTTTGGGCGCATGTTTTATGTCTTTTCAGACCTGCTGTGTTTTAGTCCCGCTGGGGTGACTGGGCCGGTGGTGTCCGGGCAGTAGAACATGGCCCCTGTCCCTTGGGCTTGTTTCGGGGTGCCGGGTTATGCACTGGGACTCTCCATCCCCTTCCTCCAGGGCATGCTAATTATCTCCAACTTGTCTGGGGAAGGGAAGGAAGTGGCTGCAGGGGCTCAGTCGGCAAGACTACCTGCTGCAGGGCCACCGTCACTGTCCTCCACCCCTCTGTCTGTCTGTCTCTCTCTCAGATGCACACCAACACTAGGACTCTCAGAGTCAAGGCCTTGTTCCTTATATGCATACATTCTGCTTCCCGATGGGGACATTTGACAAGTGAGTGAGTCAGAGTAGGAGGGTCCCCCAGCCTGGGGAGGCCAGGGGCCCCAGGGACTGGGGTGGGGGCCTTCCTCAGGCCCCTGTGATCTACCTGACAGGCCTGCACGTTCCCCTCTCGCCCCTCCCTCAAGGCATTCACCCGGGCCTTGGCAGCCCCTCTGGCTCTTTGCTGGCCTGGAAAGTTTGGGATCTGTGAATGGAAAAGCCTGGATCAGAGCTGGAGTAGGGATGGGAGTAAGGGGGGGTTGGTGGGAGGGGTGTCTAGAGTTTTCTTGGTCTGGCTTCCTCTTGCTCAGAGCCAGGAAAGAGGCTTAACACCTCAGCAGTCCTGAGTCACTGCCTACCCTGCTCAACCTGGGCCACCCCCAACCCCCATCCCGTCCTGTTAGCCTCCCCCCACTCACACCTGCAGGGTGGCCCTTGGTGCTATCCCCCACTCTTTGGAAGTCCCTGAGGATTCTTGGGGAGCCCAAATGTGCTGGGGATAGAGAAGGGTGAGGCCCGGAGTGTCAGCCTGAGTGGGTGATACAAAGGCACATGCACCCAGCAAGACTACAGAGTCAAGGGGCCTGATAGTTTGACTAAGGAGGTTTTGCTAAGCAGCTTCGGTCTGGCCTCTCGTCTGCTCCTGGCAAGTGCCCGCACCTCCCCCATGTGGGACAGCAGCGTCTCCCTGGACGCCCCCAGGTGGAGAGCCCCTCTGGGGGCTGCTGGCTGCCAGCATTGCACTGACCTGGACTCTTCCTCGCGTCCTGCTTCCCAGAGCCGGCTGGACTCCCCAGGGGACGGACACAGGACAGTCTCCTCTCTTCAAATGCACCCCAATTCTGTATTCTCCCACATCACCTGCTGGTTGTATCAGAAACCTGCCAACGCTCAGGGCTCTGCAATCATTCCAGAAGCAAACTATGTGTTCCGGGCACCGGATCCAATCTGCAGACAGATAACTTCTCAGCGGATTTTGTTCTGTTTTTTTGTTTTTGAAAATTAAACTTACTGCATATGTTTAAAAGTCAGAGGTTTTAAAATAAATATCTGCATTTCCATCTTCTGTTGAAAAAAAACACTCAGGGTATCGGGGAACACAGAGCCCGCCTTCCCGCACGGCCTCACTGGCTGTCACCGGTCGAAGCTGTCCCTTTTAGTCAGGGCCTCCTATTGCCTTACATCTGGCCCGCGTCTCTCACGTCTGGCACCTATGGGAGTCTGCCAACACTGCCAGATTTTGAGAAAAGGGCCCACGGGCCACTGAGGCACCCCCAGATGGACACAGAGCCTTTCTTCGTTGTGTTTGGGTACAGCTGTCCCACAGAGGCCCACAGCCCTGCATTTTGCCTGCCACACTGAAAGCCACACTGAGCTGCTCTGGTCACCCAAAGGGGAGGGAGCGACTGTGGCTTGATCTCTTCTTGATGTATCCTCGGCACATCTTCAAAAGTCCTTTCTCCAGAAGTGCCTGGGTGGCTCAGTCGGTGAAGCATCTGACTCTTGGTTTCGGCTCAGGTCATGATCTCACGGTTTGTGCGTTCGAGCCCTGCGTTGGGCTCCGTGCCCATGGTGCAGGGCCTTGCTTGGGATTCTGTCTCCCTCTCTCTCTCGCTCCTCCCCTGCTTGCTTTCTACCTCTCTCTCTCAAAAATAAACAAATCATTAAAAAAAAGGTCTTAAAAAAATCCTTTCTACAACTTTGCCCGCTAGGATTGATGTCACATTGAATAGGCTGTAGCTCCTGGATCGCCCACCTTCCTTTCCGGAAAACGTCAGCACTTCCTCCCTCTTGTCTCCCGCACCTCTGCCGCCACCCACGACTGCTGGGGTGCAGCGACGGCCGTCCCCATCACAGCTCCTTTTGGCTCCGCGTGCGTAATCCCACTGGCCGGCAGGAGACGGCAATGTTTAGCAGATGTAGCATTTCCATCAGTCCGTCCTCTCCTCCCAACCAGACTGTGAGGTCCCCAATGGCAGACTGGTGTCTGCCCTGCCTCCCCCAAGCACAGCACAGCAGGAGAGGCTGAAGTCCCCAAGCAGTGTCCAAGGGCCCACCAGCTGTCAGTCAAATAAGGGTGGAGCTGACCCCCGGCTGGGGCCCCGGACGGGGTGTCTGCTGCCCTGAGCCGCAGGTGCGGGGGCAGGAGAGATGGAAGCTCCCCGGTGGCTGCACAGACTGGGTCCCGGCTGCTCTTTCCCGTGTTCCTCTGAACCCCGCTTCCAGATTGTGGCTGCAGTCAGCCTGGGCCGGGGGACGCCTGGCTGCCACTGCTGCCCCGCGCTCGGGGCTCCCGCGTCTGGCCTTCCCGTTGCCTGGCTCCGGGTGGGAACGTGGCCAGTGTGGGCTTGTCCCCCAGGCCTGTCTTCCTGGGGGGGTCACTCTTCCGGCCACTCTGCAGGTACACAGCGCACAGCCACCAGCCGCAGACCGTGTCACGGGCACCTTCCCAAGGCGTGGGCCGTGTTGCCTCCTAGTCCTTAAATTCACGTCCTTCATCTCACTCGGGCTGTGCCCTCCTGCCCTCTCCGGATCCTCTCTCTAAAAACTGCCTCTTCTCCCACGGCGTCTAATCTGTCCTTGGGCTCTCCTGAGGGTGGGGGCAGGGCAGCCCCAACGTTTCCTCCGAAGTGACGGCGTGCCCTGGAGCTTTGGAGGTGACCCCTCAGGAGGCAGGCCCTCGGTCCAGCGCTACTTTGAAGCCTGCTTTATCTTCACGGTAGGTGTCACTCTTATAAACTACTGTAGGGTCCATGTGTGTGCAAAACCATGGTCAAATAAATATAATAATATTTTAAATGACTTACTTTTCGCGCTGAATCTATGAGTAAAACTGATGCTCTAGGCCAGGGGTCTGCAAGCTGTTTCTGTGAAGGGCCGGATAGTAAATATTTTCGGCGTCGCAGGCCACGTGGTCCTGTGACAGCTCTCGATTCCGCTCGCGTGGTGCACGAGCCTCCACGGACGGTCCGTTCAGGAGCGGGCGTGGCTGCGGTCCAATAAAACTTAATTTATGGTCTCTGAAATTTGGATTGGGTATGATTTTCACGTCAGGAAATACTCTTCTTCTTTTGGTTTTCCCATTATTTAAAAACGTGACGTCCACTCTTGGCTCGTGGGCTATACAAAAACAGACAGGGGCTGTGCTCTGTGGACTGCACGCTGCCACCGGACCCACCTCTAAATTCCAGCCGAAGGCAGGTGGCAGCCTCCCTGAGCCCCGTCCTCATGTGGAGGACACATTTGGGGATGAGCTCCTGCAGGTCAAGGCCTGGTGCGGTGGGCAGAGGAGCAGAGCGGGCGCTCGGGGGCCTTGTCAGAGCCACCCTGGGGGCAAGGTCACTGCCGCGGAGCTACTGGGCAGGGAAGGAGCAGTGCGGGCTCCCCCTTCCCAGGTGGCTCGTGCCGCACCCAGCACAGAAGTGGTGGGCAATCGCTGAACACTCTGGGGCGAGGGGGGGTAGTCTGCTGGATCAAAGCTCTCCCGGTTGGGTTTCTGGTCCCGCTTACTCAAACCTTGTAGCAGAAGTTAGGCTCCAGCCTTTAGAGATGGCTTGCTGTCGGGGAGGCTGCTTTCCCCCTCTTTGTGACATCCCCCTCCTCCCCCGTCCCGGGCAGCTTCCCTCCGGCCCTTCTGGCTGAGAAGTTACACAGTCTCCTGCCACTTCTTTCTAACACTGGATGCTGCTTCTCACGTGGCCCTTTAGACCTGGGCCGGGTGAGTCTGAGCACCAACAACGAGACTCCAAGAACATCCCTCGGCTAACACAGCAGGATGGGAAGGAAACACCTCCCCACCCTCCACCCCCAGCCCCTTCCCCTGCTCATCATTCCTGTCACCCTATTTCCCAAAGCTGCACCAGAGGGGCAGCCGCATGCCTCGGACTAGATGCCCACACTGCTCCCCTGGGCAGCGAATGGCTCTGCAATCTGTCTTTCCGGGTCCTTAAATCCCAGCTCTGTCATTTGCGGGTTGGGGGCCTGGAGGAGTTATTTCACCTCTCTGGGCCTCAGTTCTCTCATCTGTAAAATGGGGACTTGCAAGTGACTGAGGGGACAGAGAATATAGCCATTAAAGCCCTTAGAACAAGCTCCAGCTCGAGGAGGTGCTTGGTAAACAATGTATACTGTTATGCTGAGTGAGGTTACCAGAGAAAATACACGTATTTGAATTTGAATGCCAGATAAAAGTTTTTAGTATGTTATGTACCAAATACTGTATGGGATATACTTACACCAAGAAAATCAGTTTATCTGAAATTAAAATTAACTGGGTGTCATCGTCTCCTTCACCTGGCAAGTCTATACTGAAGGAGGCCCCAGAGGTCCCGGACGATCTTGGAACTCAGAGCAAGGCCTTCCCTATCCCTGATTTCCCTGCTACATCCTCGATTTCATTACCTTCCTTCCAGGGCACAGGGGACTGGTGCTCCTCCCCTCACAAGCGATAACGATATATGCCTCAGATATAAGCATACTTTTCAGCCCTTGACACTGGTTATTTCAATCAACCCCATCAACAGGTGCGAGGTACAATTATCCCTATTCTACAGGTGAGGAAACTGAGGCTTGGAGAAGGGAGGGAGGTGCCCCTCCCCGCTCACCCCAGAAGCCATCTCTTTTCTCTTTGCCCACTTTCTCCATTCTAGTTCGTTCCTTTGCCCTTGGGCCTCGGGCAAGGGCTGAGCCAGAAAGCAGACAACAGGACTGTCTCAGCAGCGTTAGCTTCGGTCACGTCCAAACTGATCCCACAAACACCTTCCTCGCGGGAGCTGCAGTCGGCTCGCCCCACACACCTCCCTGAGTGTGGATCATGAGGGCAGCCCCAGTGATGGCCCCCCGGGCAGCAGGCACCGAGGTCCTGAGCGCCTGCCGTCATGCTCCTGTACCTCAGAGACTGGGTTTTGAGAAGCCGTGGTCTGGAACCCAAGGTGCCGGTCACCCGGCTGGGTGACCCCACTGCTGACCTAAGGGAGATCCTTCTGTGGTTTCCAGACCAGGCAAACGAACAGCAATTCTTGCAAGAAACCATTTTAAGGAATTCACTATAAATGAATAAAGCATAAAGTTTTCCAGAGGGTGTGGCCACAACTGTTCCGTTTTCCTTGGTGCCAATTTTTCCGAGAGTCACTCAGTCGGATCTGGTCTCTGAGGTGGAGGGGGTCCCGAGCTGGCATCACAAAGGCTGGCCTGTTCCGACCTCAGGCCGGTGGGATGGAGAGGTCCAGCTCTGTTCTCTGTGATTGATGACACAGCTTTGCAGCCTTCTGGTGGCTTTCACTAGGCAGACTGGATGCCAGCGTCCCTCTACCCAGCAACCGAGACGCTCTGAAGACAAATGAGGTCACTTATGGCAAACACACACAAAACACTGCAACACTAGCTCAGTGTACTGGACTAATTGCACTCCTCTGCCCTCACGAGGTAGAGTCTACTGGGGCAGGCTCGGGGGTCAAGAGTGAAACCAAGACTATTTATTACTTATTCTGCATAAATTATTCCTCTTTCCGGAAGGAGGGCTCCCCACATCTGGACTGGAGGGCTACAAAGACTGGAATACATCCTGATTTGAAAAAGCACAGCAGAGGCCTCTGGGGCCTTAGAGAACAATGCCTCACCCATTCTGCTGGCTATTCGGCCACCGTCTGTTGGCACCTAGCAGGGACCCAACGAGGAGGAAACTGGTGGGCGTCTGGCTCTCAGTGTCACCGAGGCTTCAGCGCTTTCCTGTCAGCCTCATTAAAAACCTTGGACACAGTCCTTCTGGGGCGCCAGAGCGGACGCTTCCCAAAGCTAAGGGCCATCAAATTCTTAACAAGCCTTAAGAACTCGGGGGCATTCCTGTGTTTTGGGGCCTGTTCCGATCCCACAGAGGTTGCCCCCCCCACCCCCACCGGAGGTCCCAGGTATGTGATTTGAAGAGGGGCTTCTAGAAAGCGGTTTAAGAAAGTGGCATGGTTAGGGCGTCGGCTGTGGGCTTTCGGGCCCAGGTCTGGGAAGCAGGGACTCTGCTGTTCTCCCTTCTCCGGCACGTGTTTTAACCAGGTGTGCCGGTGGGTCAAGAGATAAGGCAAATCAACCCCCACGAATGGATATTCAACAAGCCCCCAGTAGCGTGCCCAGAACAAACTGGGCACCTCGGGAAGACCGTGGACTGCTGTGTGCAGATGATGTATTCACACAAGGCCCAGGCAGCAAGAGACATCCAAGCGCCGCTGAATTTGACTTTTAAAATTGTTTTTTTTTTTTTTTCTTTTTAAATCCAGGATCAAGACCACAGACAATTTATTATGTAAGACATGGGGTGAAGAATGACCAAGGAAAGTTATGGCTGCGAGTGACATGGAATTTAGATGAAAAGGCTCAAGTTTGCTGAAGAGAGTTTAAATTTGGCTTTTGCTCTTGGAAACGTCAAAATAATCATAAGAAGCACTTATGCCTTACAGAGCAAATAATCCACAGAGTGTCATTTTCATTTTGCAAACAGGGACACAATAGCAGTCAAATATAAGCCTAAACACCCAGAGAGTTAAACATACAGGTTCGGTAAGGTATAACAAGGGGTTTAGCATGCTGGTGGGTTTTTAAATCAAATCCATACTGAACCCTGTGACCTACTGGAGGTTCTAAGTGGAACCTGGGGAAAGCAGCTTTTCCATACGAAACAACAACGAGGACAACGAAGGAAACCCAGGCTCTGCTGGATGTCTATAATACTCATTTGCAGTAAGGCTTTCAAGATACATGAATTTTTATAGCATTTGTATTTTAAGGATTTAGGGCAGATACATTTTTTTTTCTACTTGATAAAAAGAAAATTAGTACTTAAAAGGTTCAAAAATATATCGATTGAGTGATTTTTTTTTACATAAATAAATTATATTGATTTTTAGGATTTAACAGTTGAAAAAACCCTTTCTGCTTCCACTGGAGGCAAAACTGAACAAAATGTTAGTTAAATAGAGAGCAGCAATTCTAAGAAATCTGTTGTCAGCATTAGAGACCATCTACGCTACAAAGATGGCATTAAATAGGATTTGCTCAATCAACGGATTCTTTCTTCTTATGCGATCGGTTACAGAATTTCGGATTTTTAGCTCTGATTTGTAACCGTCTGAAGATACATCTGATTTTTTTTTTTTTCGGTCACAATTTAACAGACTTCTTTGAGATGCTCATTTTAACATTTACATAATTTATAATCCCAAATGTATAAAAGACAATGACAAAAGCATCATAAATAAATAATGCAAACTGAAATAGTTATGTCAAACTTTTGGACCTTCTGATAAATTAGCAAAATTGTAACAGGAAAAGTAAAAAATACAGTAAATTGTGGCAACACCAAGTGAAACCGGTACCAAAAGCACTTCCAAGATCTTCGACGGCCCCCGCACGGGCCCTGTGCCCCCGAAGTCCTGAACCATGAGCTTATTTCCGGTCTCAGAGTGTGACCGGCCCTCTGGAGTGCGGGACACAAGTGGGAGGGGAAAGCAGGCGGGGTAAGCGCTGCTCAGGCAGGTGCTTTGCTTCCCGAGTGAGAAGGGAAAATGATGTCACTTTGCAACAGTCTCGACTAACCTGATCTGGAATCTGGGTCCAATTGTGTAATAGAAACCGAATAGAGACCAAAAAAAAAAAAAAAAAAAAAAGGAAGAGAAGAAACAAACCTTCACAGTCGTTTTATAAAGGTCACACATACCAGTCTGGACAACCTCAAATAATTTGACTAGGGGACCTAGCAGAGTGTAAGAGTGTTGAGTGACTATATTCTTGAAGGCTCCAGAAAGAGCCCTATTCTTGGTGAAGGGGAGCACAAAGTAAAAACCTGTCAGGGCCTGGCAGTGGCCAGAGCGATTCTGGAGAGCGAGGTGAGCAGCGTGCGGCCCCACGGAGGACGAGCCCCTAACCCCCCCCCCACCCCCCCCCCGCCATCGCCGGCAACAGCTCTGGCGTGTAAAGCTTTTCCAAACTGAGAACCATCTTTCACCGTGGGGGGACGGCACACGTATGTATAAAAGAATGCCTCGTCAGTATTTCTTCTTGCTGCAGGCGTCTGAAAGACCAGGAAGGGGGGCTGTCCTGTTACTGCCAGTAAGGTTTTGCTTTCTAAAGAAATGAATATATGCACTTCCAACCATTAGTTATATACTTCTGTCTACACTACTCATTTAGTCCTCATGATAAAATAGGGAAATATCTTAACTAAAAAATATGCACCAGCACTTCCTTTTTCTGTGCTTTTTGGTTTCCCCATCAGATTCTTCCCATTCGACACAGCTCATGGAAAAAAGAGCTCCTCTCCGTCTCGGTTCTTTGGCCCTTTGGTGGTAAGTCCCTAGACAGCTTTCTGTTGCCACTGTCCCTCCTCAGGTAAGTGGGGACTTGGAAGGGAAGGCGGGGAGGGCGTGTCACCACGTACTGTATTAGCTACGGTTGCTGGAATGAACAACTGGGTAACAGAATGAGAACTCTGTGCCTCCTACACTAGGTCGACGACACTCAGCTAATGAAGTGGCAAGACCCTGCGACTATTAACATCTGTGACCACAGTTCTCAGAAAATTAGGTAGGTAATATTACTTATGGAAACACAGGTTCTTATGAAGGTGGAGTGAGGGAAGTAACAAACCTTTATGGGATAAGAAACTTACAAGTCACAATCATTTCTTAAATGAAACAGTTCTAATTGGTGTCACTATTGGAGTCTTTGAGGCCCCCTTCCCTGGCCTGTGCCGCATGTCCTCTCTCTGGGGGCACGGGGGCCCTGGGTTCGGGGCAGTTCTGGTCGCTGCCTGGCTCCTTTTCGGACCCGGGAGCGGGCTCCGGGTTGGGATTCAGGCTGTCCCCTTTTGTTTTCTTCTTCTTGCGCTTCTGGCTCTCCAGACTTACGACTTCAGAGTGTCTGGCCTGCTGCATCGCTGGCAGAGCCATGCCCATGCCCGGGGACAGAAACATGGATGGGTAAATGAGTCCAGGAGACACTCCTGGGAGGAGAAAGGGGTTAAAAGCCACAGGACTACTGGTAGTTATTGCAGGTTCGGACTGATCAGGAAACGGGCCGGGACCAGGCTTGTCTTCAGCTAACGAGTCCGTTTTTACATCATGGCTACTTGGCTTGTCTTCTACAGTCTTTTCGGTCACTGCTGTGCCACTCTTTGTTGTGCTTGACAGAGGCGCGGGAGCGGTGGTGGTGCAGGCAGTGGCCATGGGTGCGTTGAGGAGCCCCCCGACCCCGAACATCTGGGGCACTGCGGCCATTCCCGGCAGCATCATGGGCAGCATGCTCAAGGTGCTTTTGACCTCTTCGCCCGTGGGCATCGTGGCGAAGCCGGCCGGGAACCCCACCAGGCCCGTGAGGGGGATGCCTGGCAGATTTCTCATGTTCTGGAGTCCTACCAGGTCCATGCCGGCGATCAGTCCGTTCATGAACAGCGGCCCCATCCCCGAGGGAGAGTCCGCCACGATGGCAGGGGCCTTCAGGAGCTCGCTCCGAGGCCGCCTGCCCCTTCTGCGGGGGCCCACGTCTCGAAGAACAGGCTCGGCCAGGGTGTGATTGAACTTGTTTTCTGGGAGAAACCCCTGAAAAAGGACAAAGAAACATGAGACGCTGAGGGTTACTGGAGGCCAGGTGATGGGCTGGGGATGAAGACCAGGGTTCTGTACCGGGCCAGCTTGCCCCTGTTCTGCCAAGGACCCGAGTGGAAGCCCCCTGCCTACCTGCCTCGGCGGCTCTCTTGTCAAAGTGAGCCTGAGGTCACTCACTCGGAGGCCAAGAGCCAGCCACCACCCCCACCAGCACACAACAGAGGCGCCTGCTCCCTGGAGAAGCTCGTCAGAGAGCTGGGAGCTGGAGCCCAGCTAAGGACACCGAGGTCTTAGGTGAGACTTACAGCTGCAAGGCCTTAACCAAACCAAGCATTCATCTTCCTTGTACACAGGAAGCTTTTAATGGAAACAACAGAGTAGGGGAGACAGGGTTTTGTAGGAGAGGGACCTGAATTTTGGTCCCGACTCTGTAACTCGCTGTGGGACTCGGGCCACACCAGTTAGACTCGCAGAGTGCCGGTCAGAGAGGACCGTGACATCTCTCTGGGGTTACCAGAGGCGAAGTGTGCAACACACTACTGACCCACGGGAACAAGTGCTCGCTGGAGGGGTGCTGGTGACTGTGCGCCCCACTCCCTCCGGGTCACGAACTCCCGGAGGACAACTCTGTCACCAAACAGGATGCCTACATGTTTGCGGAGCAAACGAGGTCATTCTTAACACTGCTGGGGAAGCGCATCCCAGTGAGTGAAGTTCTGGTCTCCCTCTGATCGGAGGGCCGTGCTCTGGTTTTCCCAGCTGGTGGAGAACTTCGGGGCAAAGCACCACGCGGCCTGCCACCCAGCTCTGCTGGCACACGGGTCGCCAGGCACCACGAGTGCTCCATCAGCACACATGCGGACGATTTACTACGGGGAGCCCTGGGGCTCTAACAGCGTCAGTGAGTGGTAGGCCACACGGCAGAGAAAGTGCCAGCCTGGCAATAGACTTGCCGCAGCCGCGTACGCTCCTTCCTTCGTGACCGTGGCTCAGGAGCTCTGGGCGGTGACCAGGACGTACCAGAACCTGCTGGAGAGCCGACTCCGCCAGAGCTTCCCGTCTGATTGCAGACAGAGAATTAAACAAACCGTGCAATTACAATGTACCTAACTGAATTTGTTCCCAAAATGGCACGGATAATCCCCACAGCAAGAGAAAGGGAGAGATTTCTCTCAGGACCCCCTGCCTGGAACCCCTACGTCACGCGGGGAACCACACCGTTTCCCTTTTTCTATTGTCCCCTACTCCTCCCTGCTGTCATCTAGCTCACGGAGGCGGTGCGTGTCCATGGGATCAAAGGCGCGTTGTGACAACTGCCACTGTTGAGCAGTCTGTCTTTGTAGAGGAGAGCACGGAGAAAAAGCCCTTCCCTATGGTCCCTGGAAGGCCTCTCTCCTTTCTGAGCCATTACAGGAAAGCGGCCCTAACTGCCTGAGCTTCTCCTCCTTGTGGGTCCTGTTACAAAGCTGGCATTATTCTACCACCTGCCCTTCGATCACAGCAACTACGAGGCTAAAGATGTTCAGAGGAGCCGTAATGCTGGGTCTGCACTGGGGATGCAGGCCCCCCCATCAGAACTGGAATCTGGAAGCCGGGACGGGCCCCTGCACAGCAGCACGAGGTGGGACACAGGCCCAACAGTGAGGCTCCCCCGAGCCGATGCCAAGGAGCCCACGCTTCTCCAAGGCTGACTCTGTGGCCTTCTCAGGGCTCTCAGCCGTTTGTGAACATGCCCTCCCTTTCTGCAAGTCTGTGGTGGGGAGTGGGGGTCTGACAAGACACAGCTGAGACCCCAGCAGTCCACTTCGAGGCTCAGACGCAGGGCCCCAGCTGCAGTCCTTAATGGAACATTCTTGGAGCGAGAAGGCAGGTACAGGTCGCATCAAAAGACACCAGAAGGGCCAGAAAAATACTTTTATTAGGGCCCGGAGCGCTAAAAAAGACAGGAAAGGAAGTCAGGAGTCCACAGATACCTAAGGCTGAGACTGGCGGCCAGGACTGAGAATAGTTAAGATGCTCTTCACAAGCCTGGGGCGCCTGGATGGCTAAGTCGGTTGAATGTCTGGCTTCGGGTCAGGTCATTATCTCACAGTTTGCTAGTTCAAGCCCCACATCAGGCTCTCTGCTGTCAGCACAGAGGCTGCTTCAGATCCTCTGTCCCTCTCTCTCTGCCCCTCCCCTGCTCGCACACACGCACTCTCTCTCTCTCAAAAATAAACATTAAAAAATTTTTTGAGGAAAAAGATGTCTCTTCACAATCTTCCTAAAGACCTATACTTCAAACTTTAATCCAGGAGCTCTGGCATCTCATTCAGTTCACTGCCTCTCTTCTCCCTGTTAAAGCCAATCCTTGGAAAATCTAATGGATCCCTGCTTAAAGGGGCAGCTGTAGAGATGGGGTCAGTTGGTAACGAGTTCTCAGTGAGCACACACGTCACGTGTGGTGAGCTCCCAAACGAGAAGCAGCTGGGAAGGGAGGCAGGGGGCCCGTGGCAGCAGCGGCGTGGGCAGGACCGTGGCCATCCCAAAAGGTGCAGTGGGAACACAAAGACCAGCAGGAGTGACGACTGTGCCACTAAATGTGCTTCACCTGTGTCCGGCAGACGCTAAGGGCTCCGTCTGCATTATGTCACTTAGTCATCCCACCACCCTGAGGAGTCGGTACAATGATCACAGCCATTTTACAAAGAATTTACAGAGTCATAGACATGTGAAAAATGTATATTTGAATGCTCCCGAGTCCCGACAAATAAGGTTATTTTTGAAATCCTACATCTCTCCAATTTCCCAAGAATATTCAAGAAAAACCAGGTCATGGGCAAAAATCTTTATGATAGGTGACTATAAGAAAACTCTTCTCAAGAAGCCTTGGTTTTGACTAGAGGGAAACGTGATCCTGTCATGCTTAGCATCTCCCTTGCTTCTCACTAAGTGGGAGAATCAGGGATCTGCCCCGGGGGCACAGACGGGCAGGGCAGAGCAGACTCTTCCCAGCCTGGGCTGTCACCCGCACCGTGCCACGCCCGCTCTTACTCCCGCATGTGACCAGTGCCTGCTCTTCGCGGAGCTGCTGTGTTCAGTGTGCTGGGCAGCCGCTCACCCTGGCTCTGGGGATGATCATTTGGGGAGCAATCCCTGCCTGGTTCCTATTTCTGGAGAGAGAGAGTAGGACTTGATGGACCGGGGCCAGGCTAAAAGCAGAACTTGTAATGCACGCCACTGAGCCGAGGGCCCGGCCAGGCGAGCCGCGACTGGACCACAGGGCTTTTCCAAGACCTCTTCCTTGCAGCCCACCCATGGCCGAGAGCCAGGGAAAGGTGTTGGGGTGTGTCTTTTTCCTTTATACCCACGAAGTTCCCTCCTAACTCTCCAGCAGGGAGGGTATGTTTGATCTCAGAAGCCTTCCTGTTAGGAAGTAAACCCAGACCTTGATAAATGATGCCTCCATCTTCTTTCCAACAATTAACTATAAATCAGATGTTCTTTAACACCTGGGCATCTGGGGCTAGACAGCTGATCAAGACCAGCCTGTACTCTGCAGGACCTTTGGCACGCTCCTCAGGTATCGGGATGTCCAGAAATGTCCCTCCCCTGCCCCTGCTGTGGGCCTCTGTCGTAGAGAGAGTGCTGAGCCCTTTCAGAACCAGGGAACCTGCCAAGGAGGCACATGCTGGTTGCCTTCTCCCCTTCAGACTGGAAGAGCAGCAGCAGCAGAGAGGTCCCAGGGGTGAAGACAACAGCTTTTCATTTACAGCCACGCGAGAGGGGTGCTCACAGAGGAAGTCGGCTCTCACCACTTCCTGTGGGAGGGACGGTCCCTCCAGCCGCCCAGCTGCTGCCCACCCCAGTCAGGTGCCCCTCCCAGCAGCTCGGCGACCACACACAGCGGCCAAGTTGGGCTTTGGCAGCTTTCCCTCCTAATTATACCCTGAGAGCAAACCTGCTTCCTCCTCCAGGGAAGCCTAGGGAGAGGGCAAGGAGAGCAGGGAATAGGAGAGTCAGACGTTAAGCAACACTGAAGGTAAATGTGCTTCTCCAGACGATGACGCGGGCACTCCGACCTGAGGAGGACATCTTCGCCGATACAAGGAAGCACTTATTCCAAAGCCTGTGGATTCCACAGCTCTCAAACTTAACTCCTGGTAGAGGGGGAGGAGAAAGTGGTGACTAAAACTTCCTTGCTCCTCCCAGGACGTTTAGGAGGCTTAGCCCACAAACATTCACTGAGTGAAGAGAGACCTAACAACCAAAGGATGTGTGTGTGGAAACGAAGTTAAAATTCCTACACACAAAACAGAACAAAACAAAACGTAGCCCTACGAAACATTTTTGGGACAACTGGGGAAATCTGAATGTACACTAGATATTAGATATTATTAATATTCACATATGCTGATAGTTATGTAGGAAAATATTCTTAGGAGACACAGACTGAAGCATTTAGGGGTGACGGGTCATGTCTGCAAGTCACTGTCCAATTGCTCAACGAGAAACAAAAAAATCTATACACACATCTAGAAGACAAATACAACTTATGTACATATGTGCGTGCGCGCACACACACACGTCTCAGGAGCGACCACTGTGTACTGGGCATCCTGAAAGCTGGATCCCACAGCCTTAGTGTGGCCTGTGGAGCTCGCTCAGCTGAGCCATAGCACACACAGCAGAAGGGGCTGAAGGAAGGAAGAGGTTTCTTGGTTTGAATCTGTTTCCAGAGGCGCGGTGGGGTGGGTGGGGAATGAGGCTGTCTCCATGGGAAGACACCAGCTCCTGTCCCAGTGGGAGCTATGGGAGACAGCGTTGAGGGGAAGCTGGTCCTCCTGGAGTCAGGCAGAGGGTCGCTCTCTGGCCCTTGCTGGCTCCTCCCCAGTGGGGAGGGCGGGCAGCCCTGACGACCAGGCGGACAAGTGCTTCCTCGCCTGGCCTTAATGCAGGAAAAGGGCCTCCAAGACAGGGACTGTGTTTATTTAACAAGGGAGGAAAAGTGCATCTCTGGTAAGAGGTTGGCTTGCAAGAAGAGCTTAGAAATGGGTTTTCTGGCAAGGGGTCAGCATCTGTAGGAGAGTGATGAACAGTAATTTCCAGAGAACACGAAGGAAATTGTTAGACACAGAAAGAAATAAGAGGGCCAAGGAGGAAAGCACATGGTTTTTCTGACATGTCTCTAAACCAAGAGCTCAGAGGCTACAACAAAGCAAGGGCTCCAGTCTCTCCTGGATGCCTTCCACGTGACGCCCCGTGCGGGGACACAAGAACCTGGGGAGACGGCTTTCTCACGTGGAGAAAGAAGGTTGGGCTGAGAACTAGGGCTGCGTCAGCTTGTACAGCACAAGCAGGTCTAAGGAAAGGGGTGGGAGTGACGCTCTCTGACAGTAAAGCAAGAGAGGGGCAAAAGGGCAGCTCTTCCAGTGCAATAAGCTTTCTGGCAAGCGGCCGACCTTGGGACAGGGCCCCAGCCCCACTCCCGGAGATGACGGAGAGCAGGTTATGTGTGCAGAGCTGCTAGACCAACCCACCAGGTGACATCGGTCACAGCCTCCTTTAAAACACTAAGTAACAACTTCCTCCTGCAAAAGGAGGAGGAAATGACTAGGGTGGGTGGTCTTCTGGAGCTGAAAGAAGAAAATCACATCCGGCAATCCCACTAAGCAGGGAATTCGTACCCAAGGAAAGCTGCAGCAGGCAGAACCCAGAGAAGGCATTCAGGAGCCTGTGTGTCTGGGAGGACAGCCCCCGAGGGGCGGATGCCCAGGAGGCTCTTGAGAGGTTCCCTGTTTGGGGAGGACGCACTTTTAGGAGGTCAGAAGCGCATGTATGTATAATCTGCCTAAGCCCGACACATTTTCAGGTTGAAATGTTATTACTGCCCCCTAGAGGTTCCAACTTGGCGATTCCAAATCTGCACTCCGTGAGCTATAATTAACTCAGATGCGTTAGGCTACAAGCATTTCACAGATGTCTTTGAAGTCTCTTCCAGGCTCATGATTCTATATGAGGGATAGGCGGGGCTTGGAGTCAGCTGTTTTTCATCGCCAGGGAGGATGGACTAGGAGGAAATGTCTTAAATGGAAATTTCCAATAATGACATTTGTTAACACTGGAAACAGACTCCTGATACGGGGTAAGGTCTCCTTGAACTCTCTACACTATAATGGAGAAGCGGGGATTATCAAGTTTTGGAAATGGCTTAAGTACAAATTTAAACCAAAAGTTCTGGGGGAAAGGGTGAACACAAATGACAATGGGAAGTCCTCCTGCTGCCCGAGAGGCCCCAATACCACTGAGCTACACTTATCGCCTCCCTCCCGCGCCGGCCTCTCGTCCTCTTGGAGGACGCTGCCTGGCTCCCTACTTCCCAGCTGGAGCTTTCCCTACGTCCGCAAGGCTTGGCTCCGCTGGGACACGTCCCTCTTCCTTACCCTTAGTCCTGGCTCCTTGGGGACAGCGGGAACCCTCTCTTCCCCACTCAGGGAGTTGACGTCTAATTTTCCAGGTTCCTTACAGCGTGGCCTCCTCTGCTTTGGTTTGTCTGAAAAATTCTAGGAGGCAAATGGAAATCAACATTACAAAACGTCCTGTCACAGATTCTTCTGAGGAGGGTGAGCTGTTTAGCTGGTTTTGCTCTTGTCTCTTTAATGGCCCTCTGTACAGGACCCAGTCAGGTTAGGTTGAAGCACACAGCTACCAGGCCCTCAGCGAGGCTTTCTTTGAAGCAACAGCGCTCCTTCAGCTGGAGAACAGGATGTGTGGGCCTCCTGATTCAGACTGAGCTAACCCGCTGGCCTCCCAGAGCACTGCTGAATCCCTAGCCTTCTCCTCCTAATCATGTCCCCTGATTCTCTCTCCACTACTACCTGCCTGCTGGGCTCTGCTGTCTCTGGAGGGTGTGCATCTGTGAATGCACTCTCCTCCTCCTCTTGTGAGCTCTCTACCTCTGCATCTCATTATGAGTCAGAGGTACCCAGGACAAAGACTGTGGTGGGGTAGGCGAGCAGATGAGAGAAGGAAAACCAAGAAGAGACCTCAGTGCTCAGGAGTCCTCTCCTACAGATTTCTAATCTGAAGGATTTGGGGCAAAGGCAGTAGGAGGACTTGAAGGACGATTCCCAAAGCAGTAACTCAAGCTGAGAGCAGACACTCCTCCCTACAAAGGGGTCATTTTTTCACGTGGAAAGAATACACAGGGACATGTTCACGAAGCGGCACTGTTTATGTAACGTAAAGACTTCCCTGTGCACTTAGGGTCTGGTGTGGTCGTTCTGGGGGACAAGGGTGCCGAGTTTAGGCAAATTCTGTCCTCATGAGATTTTGCACAATGACTTGGTATAGCATTCTGACATGGGCTGTGATTTCTGTTACTAGAAAACTTAATGAAAATTTAAACTTAAAAAAAACAAAACAAAACAACTTCAAAATGATGTTCTTGATTGACACAGATCTCTCCCAAATTTCCCCGTCTCCCTGAGCATGCTCCTTGTCAAACGCAGCACCACGTCAGCGGGGAGGAAACGGCAGTGTTGGGCAGCACCAACAACACTTACTGCTCCAAAGCCAGGAACCTCTAAGGAGTAGTCGGCCTGCTGCCTCAGCCAGTCAAGCAGACTCTTGCTGGGAATGGCTTTCTCGGCTTGGCTGCCGGGTGCTGGGGGTGGCTCGGGGGCCGAAGCGGCAGGCACCGGCCCTTCCGGGTGTGAGGCGCTTGGGGGGGCCTGCCCTGGGTCTTCGTGGACTTCCTGGACGAAGGAGAAACAAGTATGTGCAGTTAACCATGACAGAACGGAAACCAGTTTCTGAAAGGAAAACACATAAGGTGTTCCTTGTACCTTTCCGGCCATCCCCCCGCCCCGAATGTTACTGTGCTGGGGTGCTCGAGTAAGAATCCTCCATGCCACTGACCCGCACGTGTGCTCCTGCAGATGCTGGCGTTCCCTCCACCCGATCTCCTCTTCCCGTCTTGTCTGCTTGGTAACCTTTAATTCCATCCCGTCTGCTCAGGTTCGGTGTTACCTCCTCTGTCACCATCAGTGACTGTCCCAGACAGCACAGGCCACCCCACTTCCTGCTCCCTCACGGCGCCCTTCACAGGCTTTCCACACCACCGGAAATGCCACACAACTTACTTACCTCTCCTCCCTCTACAGGTGCAACGCCGGTCTTACCCATCTCTGTCTTCCCAATGCCTATAATCGGGTCCACGAAGTACAATATGGTGCCAAATATGTTTGCATAAGACATTTTAAAAAATACTCTGAGGCCAAGGGAAAAAATGTTTCCCTAGTCATTCCACTGCCAATCTATGATCACTACAAAGAAACCATGGCTTTGCACCTCTAAAAAGTGAGACAATTGTCTTAAAAGCTTGCAGGATTGGGCAGGGAAAGAACCTGCCACTTCAGCCTCCCACATTATATAGAAAGTCTAAGAGAAAGACAAAACTTTAAACAGCAGAGCTTAATAATAAAGCCCTCAGGCCCCAGTGAACAAAGTCCTTCGTTTGGTTCACTGATCTGCCGCTTTCCTGGATAATCTTGGGCAAATTATTTAATGCTCGTAAGCCTCAGTTTCCTCATCTATAAAATGGGAGTAATAACACCTTCACAAAGTTGTGAGGATCAAATAGGACAATCACATAAAACCCTGAACACAGTGCCTGGCACATGGTAAGCACCCAATAAATACTGGTTATTCTTCTTCTTCTCCTTTTAAAATAAAACATAAAATGTGATTCCTGTTTCAGAGCTTGAAATTCAGTAGGTAGGAAAAACCAAAACACAAAGAGAAGTCAGTTGACTCGGACACATTAAGCAAAGTCTATGGGGATCTCTTCTGGCCAGGCATACGGCTTCTAACCTTGTCTGCTGTTTACAATAATCTCTGGGTTTAGGGTGTCCCGGCGTGACTCTGGTGAACCCTCCTCACGGCAGCCCTTGGGGGGAGATGCTGACACTGTGGGCCCACTGCAGAGCAGCGAGGCTCAGCGGGGCACCCACATCGCCTGCTATGTCAGGCAGCAGAGCCAGAATCAACGTTCAGGATCCTTACCCCCAGCTCCTGGAAAGCCTACCAATCTGCGAGACACCGCCACAGACTTCCACCCTGCCATTTGCTTTAACTTAATCACTAGTGGCTCTTTCAAAACACTGGGGGATATGGGCTGTTTGTACTGGAAATGTCAAGACCCCTGGCTCATATCTCCAGACTGCATGCAGTGAAGGGTCCTTAAAAGGTGCTTTTAGAAAAGACTGAGAGCAACTTACAACAAGAGATACCAAGTGGGACAACTGAAATAGGGATAAAAAATCCACAAATTAAAAAATTGTGTGTCTGGGAAAATGTAGAAAGGTGAGTGTCAGGGCGCCTGGGGGCTCAGTCAGTTAAGCGTCCGACTTCGGCTCAGGTCCTGATCTCATGGTTCGTGGGTTTGAGCCCCGCACTGGGCTCTATGCTGACAGTGTGGAGCCTGCTTGGGATGTTCTCTCTCCTGCCCTCTGTCTCAATAAAAAAATAAAAACTTAAAAAGGAAAAAAAAGAAAGAAAGGTCAGTGTATTTTACTTAATGGCCTCATATACCCACCAAGATTCCTGCCTGAAGAGTCTGCTCCTTCAAGAAGATGAGGTCCATCCCTCCTTCAACATGTTTCCGTCTCCCCCTCCTCCTCCTCGTGGCAGCGTCGTCTCTTCTGAGGCTTCCGTTGACGATCTGTCCTGTCACTGGATGGATGAGGCCAGCCTGCAGAATCCCAGACAAGTCCATGCCGAGGGCTCCTTGAAGGGAACCAACAGCTCCGATCTTAGGGGTGCTGGCGCTCACTGGGAAAGGAGACGCGGCTCCTGGGGACCCCTCTGAAGTACAAGAGAGATCTATTGCGGACTCCCCGTGCCAGCCATTGAGGACGATGGGGGGGTGCCCATGGGTGGCAGAGAACTGGTCCAGGCTCCGGGCCTTTGCATCCCTGTCCACCTCAAACTCATAGGGCCGCCTGTGCTTCTGGTCGTCCTTCATGAATACTGGAGCCAGGAAGCTCTCCTGCGAACACACACATGGGGCAAGAGAGGTGTGAATGCCACGTCCGTGGCTGCACGGTAGCTCTTTCTCCCGGACTGACTTCCTCGAGCCTAGTAGATTCCTAATCAACTTCCTGGAAGTTCTTTCCACTCAAACCTTCTCAGCCCTTAGCACCAAGTCACCTGGATAGCTTGTTAAAATGTTGATTCTCCTTTAGTGGGTCTGAGATTGTGCGTGTCTAACAGTTGTCCTCATGCTACTAAAGCTGCTAGACCTGGAGGTCCAAGGCTGTAATTCAGGGAAGCTCAGCCTCAGCTGTGCATCAGAATCTACTGGGAAATTTAAAGAAAAATTCCAATACTCGGTCTACACCCCGGACCAATTAAACCAGAACCAGCAGCTTTTCAAGGTCCCCAGCAGGTTCCACTGTGCATTTGAAGGGTGAGCCAGCGTGCTAACAACGTACCGCAAATTAAACCTGAGTTGTAAGCTTGGGTTTATAAAACCCATTCTGATTTCCCTAATTTCTATCAGCTGCTATTGTTCTCGCAGCCTTCCAAGTCCCGAACACACTGATCCGTTCACGCCTCCCTTTCCTTATATGTTTATTAGTCATCAAGTCATGCTTGCCAACTTTCCCCCCGTTTAGATCCACTCTGCCCCTAACCTGGTCTAGAACCTCAACTCTTCATCAGACCCCCCCGGCCTCCCAGCCGCTGGCACTCTTCTTTCCTGACCCTCACGTCCCAAGAGTCCACACACCCCTCCAGCTGAGCTGTAAACCCTGCTCTCATCATGCATATTTCTCTGCTCTAAGACTTTCAGTAGTCCTTGCTGCCTACAGGATAAAATCGCAATTCTTCAATTAACACTAATGACTTCACAAAAAAAGAAAGACTAAAAAATCCTATCCATTCAGTCAGTGTTTGCTGAATGAATGACTTGAGAAGAGCCACGTGTTCCCATTCTCTGCTGCACAGTCGGCCCCACACTGTGGCCTCACCTTCTGGATCTGGGCCACCAACGCCGCACCACTGCTGAAGCTGTGTTCTGATGCTTCTGGCTCCGAGACGCTGCTTCGAGAACCAGCACTGCTGGTTAACACGGGTGTGGGCAGTGTGCCCGGGGTCTCGTACTGCTGGCTGGAAGGCCACTTCCCCTTCAACACCACGTGGCAGATATTATCCAGGCGGTTGATTATCACGCGATCCTATAAAAAAAACCAAAAGCTATGAGGAGTAAGCACCAAGCTACCCAAATTCACAAAGTCCCTTGAGATCACGTGTCAAGTTTTCTGAGCAGAAGGAGTTGATTAGACAAGATGTACACACACACTCAGATGTACTCACTTTACAAGTCTTAAAATAAGTTCTACGTTCTGGACAATGGAAATTAAAGCCATAGTGCGGTAAATACAAAGACATTTTTGTATTATCGTCTAATTAGCCGAGTGTGTACTTCTTTAGTGTTCAAATGTTACATTACTAATACCTTTTCAGATATTACACACTTCCCTGAATTATTACTCAAAAATACTCTACAAGCTGAGAACGCTTTGGGTAGAAAATGCACACTCGGCGAGGTACCTTTGGCCACTCAGAGAAGGAGAAGAGGGTCTTCTCCTGGAGCAGCTGAGCAATGGTGGGGGCCCGAGCCTCCTGCAGGTCGTCTCCGAGGTCTCCGGCGATGCCCGGAGTTGAGCTCTTGCTCTCCTCTTCAGAGTATTTCCCCGGGTAATCTGCAAAGAAGGGTTTAAAAAAATCCACCTGGCACTTGGGTGACAGTAATGATCTGAAAGATTAGGACACCTGACCTGTCTTTCAAAAAACTAGCCCGTTCCGTGCTAACTTATTTGAAACTGAACATTAATTACCATGCCTTCTCTTCCCAGAAGGTTCTGGAAGAACTGAAATGCAGATCTTTCTTTAGGGCTATCCATGCAAGTCATGTGATAACTTTGTAGCCACACCCCCCCCCCAAAAAAAAACTACAAAAGACAAGAGGAGACTGTCCTGTGTGTCCAAGAAGGAGAGCAGGATGGGCACCAAGAGGCTCATGGACAGTAGCTGAGAGGAAATCAAACATTGTCATATTCTGATGCATTGAAGGCACAGTCCACGGCAAGACGCTGATGTTACTGAAGGATGAGAAGTCCTGACACTTACAACAAAGGTAAAAGAGACCTGATTCATGTCAGCAATGATGCAAAGAACCTAGAACATTTATTTCATTGATGGAAATAAATGGAAATGCAGCTCATTCTTTCAAGTTTCAGTAGTGAAAGTTTATTATCAATGTGAAATGGATCTTCAAAGACCCACTTACCAGTAATGATAGGGAATAAACACAGGGTAGCAGAACGTCCAGGGCAGGAAAAGCCATGAGCCTCTTTCCCTGTGAAATGACAAGGAATGTCGATCCTCTGAAGGGTGGAGTTGGAGATTCCACTGCTGACTGTGCACCAGTCTACGGAGCTGTGGGGACCCCTGACCACAAACAGGGCCTTGCTAGGCCAGTGGACTCAAGGATATGCAAGACGGATATGGCCCTGACCCTCAGGCTCTTATGATTTCATGGGAGAAAGACAGTCAGGAAAACAGTAATGATAAATGAGTAACTATAATTATAAACCATGGCAAATGCTATAAAAAGCAAGCTGTTATGATAGGGAAAAAGAGCTTTGGAAGGACCTGCTAGTCGAAGGGAAGGCTGGTAGAGAGGGCTTCTTGAAGGAGAGAACACCCAAGAGGAGGAGGATGGTTCATCTGGACGTGCTGAGGAACAAAGAGACACATCCCAGGAAAAGTATAAAGATGAGACTGGATGGGTAGAATCATCTAGATAATGCTGAATCCTGTAGGCCATGATAGAAAATTCGAATTTTACTCCAGATCTAATGGGGAGCATCACTGAAAGGTTTAAAGCAGAGAGCCTGGATTTAAGTTTTATGGGAAAAAAAAAGATGTATGAGAGAAAACCCTGGAAAAGAGCCAGGAGACCTGGGGACGGGCCCTGACGGCTGTACCAACCACTGCCCCACCTGTTCCACATCTCCTGCGTGTGGAGGACCCCTCGGAGGCCTGCAAAAGCATGTCTATATTTAGGTACTTACTTATGAGAGAGAGAGAGAGAGAGAAACAGCACATGCGTGTGTGGGGGGGAGGGGCAGAGAGGGGGGAAAAGAAGATCCGATCGGAAGCAGGCTCTATGCTGATAGCATCCAGCCTGATGTAGGGCTCGAACCCACGAACCACAAGACCACGTCCTGAGCTGAAGTCGGACACTCAACCAACTGAGCCACCCAGGTGCCCCTGCCCCCACTTAAAAAAAAATTTTTTTTTAAAAGCACTGGTGCAAGGGGGTCTGCCCATGAGTGTGTCGCTCACCA
Source organism: Paguma larvata (assembly GCA_030068075.1). Classification (NCBI taxonomy): domain Eukaryota; kingdom Metazoa; phylum Chordata; class Mammalia; order Carnivora; family Viverridae; genus Paguma; species Paguma larvata. Next base: position 31,103,683 of record CM057844.1, read on the forward strand.
AAGCTCATCAAGCTGACGCTGTGCCAGAGGGCCTCGGAGCACAGACATTTCTCCTCTAAACCGCACCCTTCTACACCCTGTACTCATTTCACTGTCTGGATTTCCAAGGACTATCTGGTGATTTTCCCCACGACAAGGTTTGAAAAACAATGTGGGTCTTATAATCCAACACAAGGCAGCGATCCTTTGTGGCCTAGGCTGAGGACGTACAAGGTCAGAGACTGGATCCCCACGGGTCAGCTGAGGCTACAAGTGGACTAAGCTACTTTCAGTAGCCTCTCTCTGTCATTATCCGAGGTAGCATGTAAATTTTAACTTGGGTTTGGAACTCATCCCAAGGAAGCTACTAATCATAGTGACTAAAGCCAAAGGTGAGGGGGCTTACAAATAAAAGGAAGCTAGATCATGCAGGGAGCCCAGCTGAGCTCCTCTCCCATTTTCCCGCTTTGGTAGAAGGTCACTGTCCCAGAAGGAGGAAGCTGTGTCTGTCTCAATCTCTGAGTGCCATACCTGGCATTAGGCCAGGCAGGAACGGGTTTTTTTTGTCTTTTGGTTGTTTTTGACAATGACAGGGATAAAAAGAATTATTTTTGTCCACTCTGATATGTCCTCTTGGGTCTGAAGAAGTAAAAACACCAGTGAAAAAGTTAAAGACCAATTCTTGTTGCTCAGAATCTCTACTCAATTTATCTTTGCAAAGCACAGAAATCTCTCAGAGTCATGAAGAGTCTTAACATTCAGAAAGTCATCGTAACTTGAAACCTCATCTAAGAATTTATTTAAAAAGATCAAATCTATTTGTATTTTTGCTGAGTTACTTGTAATCTTGTATTCTTATTCCTGTTAAATTACTAAAATGAATCTAAACTAAGTGCACCAACACTGACTCACAGGGTTTTGACAATGACATGAATAAATGGCACTAACTTCGCTCACCTTAATAAAGATCACATTTATTTGTATTTTTGTGGAGTTCCCAAAAAACTAACTGTACCTACACAAAATTGCAGGTTCTTGACATTCCCAGGTGTTTCTACTTTGACTGGTTTGAAGCACCTCAGTGGGAGAACAAGCGACTTCCCTGACACTGTATTTAGCACCTACCGGATAGAGAAGCCTATGCCCAAATCACACGGCTGGTGCCGCAAAGGTACTACGACGGTACACAATCATCCTCAGTTTTCTAGAATGATCAGAGTTGAGCTACTCCGTCTCACTTTCAGACCAAGGACTGTGACCTCGGGTCTTAAACCATGGGAGTGCGGGCAGGTTCCTCTCAGAAGCCGCACCATCTCCCTACCCTCCCTCCACACTGCCCCCTCCCTGTCACAATGAGAACTGGCTTGCCCCAAACACCACAGACCCCACACACTATACCTTGAGTGTGGCCGTTCCCATCTCTGTCGTAATCATCTTTACTCTCAAAATCCGTATCTTCGGACTTGAGCTCACTTGCTTCTGGATATGCAGGGAAACCTTTTTTGCCTTCTGTACTTTCCTTCCAAGGTTCATTCGAGGGCTCGGGCTTCCCCTGAAAGGGCTCTGATGGAGGAGCAGTGGGCTCACCCTCCACTGTGATACTATTGGTTTTGCTTCTGTACAAGTCTGGGGCAAAACCCTTGGATTTGTCCACTTCAAACTCCTCGTTCTCAAGGCCACGTGCCCACCTCTCCGTGTGCTTGCAGTGACACTGACAGGCCACTGGAGGAAAAGCCCCCTGCCGTCCAGGATTCTGGCTCATGGCCTCCAGGCTTCCTCTCTTGGCCTCATCCACAGAGAGGCCTCGGCTCTTTTCCCTTAGGATATCAGCAGTGGGCTCAGGCCTTTCCCTCAGGCCCGCGGCCACACCTACATTCTCCTCCTCATTCTCTTCCTCTTCCTCCTCCTCTTCACTGTGGTTCTGACTCAAAACCAATTTACTTTCTAAACTTTTGTTTTCTAATAAATCAATTAACTGCTGGTCTGATGACAGGCTTCTTCTGGAGTCACAGACACTAAGATGGCACATATCTACAAACCCACTTTCACTTCCCTGACCCAAGGAAGGGGAAGCTAAGTGCTTGGCTTCTAGCTGCCCGAGGCTTTCAGGTCTCTGCCCTGCCTCACTGCAGATGTCCCCTTCCCTTGAAAGAGACAGCAACAGATGCTTCCCGTTTTTGAGGTTCATCTGAGCTACCCCTGCTTCTAAGCTACTCATCAAAGAGGGCCCCGAAGGTATTTCTGCCTCATGGCCACCAGGCTGGCAGTTCCCATCTTGGCTTGCTGAGAGGGCCAGAGCATCCTTTCTGGGCTCCGTATTGGTACTGGGGCTCTCCTGAAGAGAGCCTGGCTCTCGACCGAGAGCCTTCTTACCATACATCATGCTCTCCAAGGACTCGGGCAGCAGGCTTTCATCGTGGGTGATGGAAATGACATCCTGAACTTTAGAAATAAAGTTTTCACAAGTCATGTCAGACAAACTGCCCCCCGGTGGGGCGAGACGATCCTCTCTCCCTTCTAGCTTCACTAGATTCTCAGGTTCATTCTCAAGGGGCTCTGAAGTCCTGCTCATCTGAGTGTACGTAAGAGATTCATATAGTCTGGAGTTGGTCTGGTAAAGGCAACAGAGACTTTCTGGTGCCTGGGCGTCCGTTCTCTTGTGCTGGGCGTAGTTTCTGTAGGCGTCCAGGAAGGACAGCTGGGGGTCGGTCATGATGTAGTAGTCAGTGCGGTTCAGCCCATGTTTGGCAGTGCCGACGAGCAGGTCTCGGTCGTGCTTCCCACACTCCCACCAGACCGGGAGGTAGAGGCTGGGCCTGCAGAGCTGGAGGCGCTCGTGCAGCTGAGGACACCTCAGCACTTGCTCTCGGACTTTCCGCAGCAGCTCAATGCGGTACAGGGTTCTCGCGGCCCGTTCCTCCGTGATGGGTTCCACGTAGATGCTAGGATCTGGGGGACCTGGAAAGGCCAACACAGAGCCCATCACTGAAGGCAGCCCCAGGATACCTGCCGCCTGCCTGAGCCCCCGTGTCTCTAGTCCCGCGTTTAACCCCCCCGGCTCCCCAGCACACAGTCCTAGCTGAGTGTGCCTCCGCTACATAGAAAAGCTACAACAATGGAAGGTTTTTATGAAACAAGGACAGACCCAGTGAGGGTGAAAGGAACATGAAAACTTCAGTCCTGGAAGCGACACGGGGTCTCATTCCATAAGCATGTACTCGGTGTCCTCTACCCAAAGTCCTTTACATGGTCTTCAGCTCTCATGGCAATGCTACACTACACCACCATCAGCCCCGCTTAAAGGACGAGGAAGGAGGCTCAGACACGCTAACTTGCTCCACACGGCAGAATCAGGATTTGAGCCCAGGTCTCGTCAGTGGGGCTGCAAGGTCCGGCTCCCTGCGGTCTATCCAGCTCCCTGGTTTTAATGAAAACACTATAACCGTGTCACATGGGGCAGAAGTGGGGACGCATGTGCATGATGCTGTCAGCCCAGGATGCACGCTGGGTGGGCTCCGTGTTTGTGGAAGCTTTCCTATGCTATAGTCATATGGTCCAAACCAAGTTTCTCAACAAGTAGGAGATGGAAGAGGGATGAGGAGGAGGAAGCTGCTGCAAATCCTAACCAGGATTGCTCCGGTGTCCTTGTTGGATCAGGGGATGTTTAAAACACACACCACTTCCTTTCTATAGCTAGAAGTCAACACATGGAAAAACAGTTAAAGTTACTAAGATGTACTCTAAAGAGCGAGCAAAGTTCACTGCAGAATTAAATCTGTAGAGACTTAACGATCCGCTGGAGCTTAACTAACAGCAGTCTCCCAATACTTCTGTGAGACGTTAATCTGAATTTCAGTTTTTGTTGAAGCTGCATCCTTTTGGGAGAGAGATTTTATTTTATGAGGGTGGACCCAATTAGCAGTTTGTGAATTTGTGAGAACCCACTTGACTTTACCTGAATTCTTCAGTCAGGATTACCTGAAGGGATTCTGTACCTTGGAAACAAGCGTGTCCCTCCCCTGTGTGCTGGGGATATAGGGACAGAGAGGTTGCTCACCACCGTCTTTCCACGCGGGCAGACGACAGACGCTCCGGCACATGGCCACGAAGCTGTAAAAATAGTGCTCCAGGCTCTCATCTGACTTCTTGTCCAAACGAGAAATGATGCGGAACTGTGTCCAGTCAAAAGTTTTCTTCTCTTGATCATAAACAACCCCAAAGGAGGACACCGCTCTGTAGAAGTCCGCTTGCTCTCTCCTAGTCCACCTTGGGATTTAATCAGAAAGGGAGATGAGCTGTTTTCCCTTAAAAAAAAAAAAAAAAAAAAAAGCCAACAACTACTTATTGAGTGCCTACTAGGAGAGCCCACAGAGTCAAGAAAGCAGGGAGGGCTGGTTTGCCTACTTTATTATTTTTATTTGTATTAAACTGGGCTGAGAGGCTTCTAATGAAAACAGCCCATTATCTAACCACTACTTTCAAATCTTCCAACTTCTTCTGGTATTTACCTCTCAATTTCTAAGCTGAATGTGCAGACGTGCTATCTCTTGATTCTTTAATTTTAGATTACCTAGTTTGTTTCCACTCGGAGATGAAGACTCTCAAATCTTCATCTAAGACGAAGATGCTTAAATATTTTGCCTTATTTTTCCCCCGGTAAGACAACACAGCATCAGAGAGTCCTGGAGGGACCTTAGAGTCACCTCCTTACTTTTCCAGATGAGGACACTGGTCCAGAGAAGGGAAGTGACTTCCTCAGCCACACATCTCCCTGACTGTTTCACACAGGCTTTCTTCCAGTTTTACGTAGAAAGGTAGCCCGCATCCAGGACACGGAGGTTCTCTAGTCTCTACATCCGCAGGGTTGAGATAATGATGTACGGTGGTTGGAATATTACACTCGGCCCATAGTCTTTATGAGGGGCTCTTGGCACAGTACTCTCCATCGCCAGAGGGAGTCAGGCCAGGAGTGGGGTGAGGGAGTCACTGGAAGAATGAGAAGCAGGCGAGAAGGGCTCAGGCTCTCTTTGGAGCTGTGAAAGATGGAAGAAATATCTTCCCTGAATTACCAAACTTCGTAAAGTCAGAAGGTGTACACAGAAGTAACTGAACTTGCTACTTTTTCTCTTTGGTGTTCTTTAAATTCACTGGATGTTACATCAGAAGGATGGATAGATGGGGCGCCTGGGTGGCTCAGTTGGTTAAGTGTCCAACTTCGGCTCAGGTCTCATGGTTAGTGAGTTCAAGCCCTGCGTCGGGCTCTGTGCTGACAGCTCAAAGCCTGGAGCCTGCTTCGGATTCTGTGTCTCCCTTTCTCTGCCCCCTCCCCTGCTCGTGTTCTCTCTCTTTCAAAGAATAAATAAACATTAAAAAAAAAATTAGAAAAGAAAAAAAAAGGATGGATAGAAAGACTTAAAAGAACTGCACTTTGTTAATTTTTTCTGGTGGCATCATTCCTAGCCTGTGCTGGCCTTCTGCAGCCATTTTAAGCATAATTCTCAGATGGGCAAGTAACTCCTGATAATTTACCCCCTCCTTCTGGGTGAGCATTTTAGAGGACTTACTGCTTGCAAAGGCTTGATAAGGACTGGGAGCTATAATACGGCACCTGTACCACACACTATTCACTTCGTTGCTAAAGGAACATGATCTGGTATATGCTAATTTTAAACCACATTTCCAAAGACTGGGGTCCAACTTAAGGAAGGGGGTCAAGCTGGAAAATCAAAGAAGTCTGGGAACTGGAACAAAATGGTTTCCTAGATCTCACCAACTCTCCAGTCAGCATGACCACACCACGGCGGCTAGAGCCCAGACTGGATTAGTTCTGGAGACCACCTAACTTCACGTGAGAACATTACATACACTCGGTCTCCAGCGATCAGCTCTCCCTTGCCACCTTTACTCAGGGGGCAGCTCTGCCTGCCCTTTTGGTCACTGGCTTTTACCTCTTTTGAGCTTCCTTGTTGATGAGGTCCATCTCTGAGGTTCTCCTGAACATCTCTTCCTGGACCCAGTATCCGTGGTTACCTGGTCCCAAAATTTCCGGTCGGCAGAGTTCCTTGCGGTTACAGCGCTGGTACACAGTGACCAGACGTCTGAGGCGAGCCGTGAGAGCAGATGGAACTGGCCAGGGTGATCTGTCTGGGTCGGAGCCATCCTGGGCTTCAAACATCAGTGAGGATATTAGTACTTACAAACAGAACCAAAACAAAGGCGGCTGTTTTTGTCGTTTGGGTTAAATAAAAACAAAGCTGACTCAAGATGCTGATCTATCAGCTCAGGAGCCAGGTAAAGCTGGAAGGTCCGCGATGCTGCGGAAGGACGAGCTTCAGGCCACGGCTGCCTGTGTCCTCTCTCACATACACACGGGCAGGACCAATCTGGGGACCTTGCTCTAAGACGTGGCTCTATGTGGCCTTCTCCATGTGGAACTAGGGGCTTTCGTGGAGCTGGGTCTTCCAACTGCCAAAGATTCTATTAAGTCTGTGTTCAGAAAAAGTAAACCACACCAAACCAATCCTCCCTAAGTTTTCTCCCCCCGAATTAATTAAATGAATAATATATCAATGAAACCGCCATTCCTTTTTCTCTCTCTGACTCCATCCTAACCTCGGATATCACTGATCTCACTTCTGAATTCCAAGGACAGGTGGGGGAATCTTGCCAGAGCCACATTAAAGCTCCGTGTGTGACTCCAGGAGAGTCTGACGAAGGTCGACTTACTTGGCTCTTTAAAAGAGTCTCCTTAGAAACAGCACTTTTATTACATGTGAACTCCAGGATAACTACAAACCGGGACCTTACTTTGCTTTGCCTTCAGAAGGACACAGTCTCACCTGCCCGGCTGTCATCCTTCTTTTCGCCAAAAATGCCATCACCGCCATCGCTGGAACTCTCCTGGGGATAAATGGAGCATAGCTGTAGCCCAGGACGAACCGGCCCAGGTGGTCCCCAGCAGCAGGCAAGCTCTCCTGCCCACCAACACCTCAAAGACTGAAACAGTCCCCCGCCAATAAAGCTTACTTGTGCAGTTTTTAAAGAACCAGAAAGCAGCTGATTTAAAATATGCGTTTTTCCCTAGAGCTGTGTGGAATGATTCTGCCTGCAGAGAATTAGCTTAAAGAACGACAAGCTGGCATGTTCTCCCTGGCAATTACATTTTACAAGCACTATTTTAGCTGTGAATTTAAATATTTGCTTTGCCATCGTCTCTTGCAATTTAATACTGCCATTTCACAAAGGTTGTGCCTGCATTTTGGGGTTTTCATTTTTTGCTGTGAAAAAGTATGTTCATGTTCATTATAGTTCGTTTACTTCACAGCAACAGATGCTCTTTTCCTAAAACGTGACTGCTCCAGACATGAGACCTGATGGCGCAAAAACCCCCCAGGAATTTAAAATTGAAATCACGACGGAGGCTCCAAGTGAATCTGGAGTAATTGCACAGACACAGAGCCTATCCGTGGTGGAGCATTCGTCAAACTGGCTCTAATGGATTCCTTTACAAATCCTTTCTTGGTCTCAGGAAGGGAACTCTTGAAGTTCTTTATATACAAGGCATATGGGAGAGCTTGGGGGTGGGAGAGGAGATAGTGCTATTTTTCAATTGGACTCCATTTTTAACATGAAAACTTACTGTCTTTTTGATTAGCATCTTTTGACCTGAACGATGGAAGAGCCCCAAGAGTCAAGACTTTGGCCATGTTAGGGAGGGTCAGAGGAGAGTAAGACTCAGCAATCTGTGGTCTGCAGACTGTTTTTGTGTGACCCTCGAGCTAAGATTAGGTTTTACAGTTTTTTTAAAAATGTTTATTTATTTTTGAGAGAGAGTATGAGTGGGGGAGGGGCAGAGAGAGGGGGAGGGACAGAGAGAGAGGGAGGCACAAAATCCAAAGCGGGCTCCAGGCTCTGAGCTGTCAGCACAGAGCCCAATGCGGGGGGCTAACCCACGAACCATGAGATCATGACCTGAGCTGAAGTCAGATGCTTAACCGACTGAGCCACCCAGGCGCCCCAAGTTTTTACACCTTTGAAGGTTAGAAGAAAAAGCAGAGGAAGCAGAAGAAGAAAAGGGGGAAGGAGGAAAGGGAGAGGGAGGAGAATACGCGGCAGCCTGGAGGTAGCCCCCAGGCCTACGAACAGTCCACTTCCTGGAAGAGCGCACGCAGCACATCATCTAGGGTTGGTAGGAATGAAGAGATAACAGTCTCTGACTGGCAACGGTCAAAACCTCACCACTCTCTTAGGCCTCTAATACCACGGAAGAGGCTGGAAGAAAAAACTCTAGAAAGGCAAAAAGGAGCAGGGGCACATTTTCTCTCTTACAAAATCGTGGTAACAGCTAACGTCACTGAGAACCGCGTGTTACCTGAGCACTGTGTGAAACCCTTTACGGGGCTCATCTCATTTACTTATCAGAACTGCTTCACAAGGTAGAGACTACGACTCTCCTCATTATACAGCTGCAGAAAACAAGCCCTAGAAAGGTTCTGTAACTTGCCCAAGGTCACATGGCTAGCAAGTGGCAGGGCTAGGTTTAAAACACAGTAGTCAGAGGTGCCTGGGTGGCTCAGTCGGTTGAGCATCCTACTTCGGCTCAGGTCATGATCTCGCGGTCTGTGAGTTTGAGCCCCGTGTTGGGCTCTGTGCTGACAGCTCAGAGCCCGGAGCCTGCTTCAGATTCTGTGTCTCCCTCTCTCTCTGCCCCTGCCCCCCGCCCCACTGCCATTCTGTCTCTCTTTCTCAAAAATAATAATAAAAACAAAAAAGAAACAAAAAACCCCCCCACACACACACCGTTGTCTGATGACAGCCTACACTTTCAACTACTCCAACTATCTTAAAAAAAAAAGGGCAAAACGAGAGTCTGGGTTGAAATTTTTTTGGAGAGTGAAACTATTTAGAATTGGAGAACACAGTTCAATCTCTCTTCTTCAGCCCAAACTGTTTCCTGCCATTTAATGTCAGTGAGGAGTGGAAACCTCAAGCTGACCTACTTTACCATTAAAAAATAAAATGTTTGGGGCTCCTGGGTGGCTCAGTCGGTTAAGCAGCCGACTTCGGCTCAGGTCATGACCTCACGGTCTGTGAGTTCGAGCCCCGCGTCGGGCTCTGTGCTGCCGGCTCAGAGCCTGGAGCCTGCTTCAGTTTCTGTATCTCCCTCTCTCTCTGCCCTTCCCCTCCTCATACTCTGTCTCTATGTCTCTCAAAAATAAATAAATGCTAAAAAAAATAATAATAAAAATAAAAAAAAATGTTTATTTATTCATTCTGAGAGAGGGGAAAGAGAATCCCAAATAGATTCCGTGTTGTTAGCACAGAGCCTGAGTACGACTCGATCTCATGAACTGAGAGATCATGACATGAGCTGAATTCAAGAGTTGGACACTTAAACAACTGAGCCACCCAGGCGCCCCTGTATTGTACCATTTTGAAGTGGCATTTAAATATGCCATCTCATCCTCTCCCACTATTTACGTAGTTAAAAAATAAACAAAAAACTACCAACCATGTCCGATATCCTTTCCTGCCATTGAGAACATTTTTCAGTATCCTCACAGTATCCACAAAGATCCTTCAAATGCTGAAATTTATAATTCCAGACACTTTCCGGACTGAGAAACAGTCTACGGCCCACAAAATGTGGGAGTGAGAGGCACCAGAGCTCCCATGCTCCTTATCGTAATGGATGGGCAGCTAACTCGGGCATCACCACGTCCCCAAATCCACAGAGGCAGCTCCCAGCTCGGGGTGAGGCAGACACACGTGACATGCGGGTCTCTCTTCCAGTCCCTCCAACAGTTTCTGTTGGTGCACAGTTGGGAAGCATGAATAGCCTCAGGCAAACTCCCAAGTAAGGCAAGATTCTGGTATTGACAAGTCCCTTTCTGTGTACCCTGCCCGTCTTGGAGGCACTTCCTCTCTCTGGAGACAATCGAATGGAGAAGACCTGCCTTACCAGTAGCCCAAGTGGAAAAGACATCCTAATCTTGCAAAGGGAGGGTGTTAACGTGTGGCTGCAGTGGCAGGCTGGGACCAGAGGAGGCACATGGAAAGACCTGCATCTAAAGGGCACAGCTGAACACTCAGTATCTCAGCATCTGCACACATGAATCCATCTGAAAGAAATACTCGTCTTTGAGGAGGTGTGACTCTGTCATGTCAACATGAAGGGTCCCAGAGAATGCTGACAACAATAACCTCAAAACAAAGGAAACTGAAAACAGCAATAAACAGAGGAAACCGACTGGTTACAATACGCGGTTTCTCCATCTTGAGCGTGCATGTGATTTGCAGTCTGACAGTCCACTTTTCAATCTCGCAAGCTCATTTCTTCATTTGCAAAATGGAGATAATACTACTTCAGAGGCTGACTGTGGGGCACAAATGAGTTGATTATGTAAAGTGTTTAACCAAATGCTGGTACAAAGCAAATGCCTAACACACGGTACCTGGAAATATGGGAATACTAATACACACTCCCAACTCCCAGATAATCAATCAGTATTTTTTGTCTTTCAGCTAAAATGTACACTGTAAGGAAGGCTTTATAAGGTAAGAAATAGCAGCAGTAACAACAACAAAGATCTATTGAGACCCAAGTAAATGAGTTGCCAGACAGTATACTGAGTACTTTCTATGCATTTTTCATTTATTCATTATTCCATTTAGATAGGAGGAAACTGTGGAATGGGGGGTTTGGCAATCTCATCTAAGATCACATGCAATTATTAAGTGGTGAAGGTGGAATCAAAGCCCAGAAGTCCTGACTTCAGAGGATGAGCACTAACCATTGTACTACATTGCCTCTGGCAGGTGGAAGACAATTTGGCAAGTGGGCCGAATCAAAGGCACTGTACATTAGCTAAGAGTCCAGACATGTCACCTCTGCAGTGGGGGCAGGGACATGCATGGACTCCTAGTTACTGTAAACAGAAGGCCCAGTCTCCCTTGTGTGTGGCTGGCCCCTCCAGGCCTGGCCGCTGCCCTGTTTGGTCTTGATGTGGGTGCGGATGGCAGTACCAAGGGGACCTGCGGATCCACGGAATTTCTTCTGTGTTCTTACAAAACCCCAGGACCAACGCAACAGGCAAGGAGCTGTCTTCTTATATTGAGCAAACGAGTGTCCCTTCTCTTGAGTGCCAGGAGCTATGCTAGGTTCAAGGGCTGTAACAGGAGAAAAGATGGAACCCTCGTCCCTCCAGAGCCCACAGTCTGGTGGTCATGAGAGACACGCAGAAAAATACTGGCCCTGCTTTGGGATAACTGCTCCTAAACACAGCAGGAAAACAAGAGTCACCAACCCTGCCAGGCCCAAATCAGATAGGGGGAAAGATACCCATAAGGTAACTTTTGAGCTTGCTATTGAAGGACACATAAGAGTTTGTCAGGAGAGAACTTAAGAGCTCTCTGTGAGAGGTAATAGGATGTACAAAGGAGGAACTAAAAAGATCCCACGGTGACTTCCATTTTATAGGAAAATCAAGCATTCTCTTTTTTATTTTTATTTATTTATTTATTTTTTAACAATTTATTGTCAAATTGGTTTCCATACAACACCCAGTGCTCATCCCAACAAATACCCTCCTCAGTGCCCATCACCCACTCTCCCCGCCCCCCATACTCCCCTCAACCCTCAGTTTGTTCTTAGTATTAAAGGCTACTCTTTTTTAAAAAAATGTGTTATTTATTTACTTTGAGAGAGAGCTCGATGCAAAGTTCAATCTCATGACCTTAGATGAAATCAAGAGTCAGACGTTTAACCGACTGAGCCACCTAAGTGCCTCCAACCATTCTATTCTTGCATAAATGTGATGTAGAGAGTAGATACACATCAAATGTCATTAACATAAAACAAGGATTTTATTATGGAAAGATCACAGAATGTAGAAAAAGACTGAGTAGGGGAGACATTGTTCTTGTGTCCCTCTAGCCAGTAGGACTTTTTTTTTAATGTTTATTTTATTTTGAGAGGGAGAGAGAAAGAGAGAGAGTGTGAACAGGGGAGGAAGAGAGAGAGGGAGGGAGGGAGAGAATCCCAAGCCGGCTCCATGCTGTCGGCCCAGAGTCCAAAACGGGGCTCTATTCCACGACCCTGGGATCATGACATGAGCCGAAATCAAGAGCCGGATGCTCAACCAACTGAGCCATCCAGGCGTCCCAGTAGGGCTTTTTTTTGAAGCCGATGAAAACTATTTCAGCTTCCTCCTCTCTAGAATGGGATAAAGATAATGCTTAACTAAAGGGGAAACGTGCTTTGTTGGCTTGGAAGTTGTCCACATTCAAATATTACTGTTTGAGTCTGGAGAACCCTCAAACTCTGAACTTGTAAAGAAAGGCAGAGAAACTAGGGATACTTCACCTGAAAAAACATTTAAAGAGATTACGGTAGCTAGCTGGCCTCAAGAATTTAAAATCCCATTAGAGAGGAGAGAAAGACAGTTTTGTTCTTTGCAGCATCATAAGAAAATGAAACAGAATCCATGGAACCAGCTGGGAGCCAGATTTCTGGGGCAGTATAAGGAAGTTTAACCCCACAATGAAATGGGTTTCCTTGGAGACAGCACGTTTTCCCTCTTCTTCCCGTGGACTCCCAGAATTACCTAAACCTGGTTGGAATGACCTCTGACAGCAAGGCTGCAGAGGGGATGGAATATCCAGAGACCACTCAGACGTGTGTTAGGGTTCCTTGCAATACTGGGATGGTACCAATCTATTAACCGTCTGTTTAATTCAGAGGAATTTGTCTAGTTATGGACGGCAGGCTCTTTGGACATCTTTAACCCTATCTGCTAATTTGCCCGAGAAGAGAACACTCACCAGAGTATCTATGGGGCAGGAGGTCTGGGATGGGAGAGAAGCAGGGGAGGGGCAATAGACTGGGTTCAGATGTTGGCTGTTCCTCTACGTTTGTTATTTTAGCACATGGACTAGAAGTCAAGCTTAATCTGTTTATAATCTGTCCACCTCAAAATCTGGGAGAAGCCACTCCCCATTCCATCTGCTTTTGATTATATCCTATAGCCCAGGTTTTCGGGACTTCAAAAGCAAAATAAATAACATAGGCATTAATTACATGAATGAATAAAATGTAGTTCCGGAGGAGTTTAACCCTACTCTAAGGAAACCTGAATTATTTTGCAATTCTGCCACAACCCCTTCAGTGCGCAGATCTCTCCAAGGTCAAAGGCTGATCAGCTAAGAGCATAAACATGACCGTGAACAGCTTTCAGAGCTGGGCTGGCCTACAGTTGGTCTGTGGCTGCCTTTCCACAGAAGTGCAAGTGCGTGTATGTGCAGGTGAAATACCTTCTGCTTTCCTGACTACAAAAAGAATACTCGAATAGAGAACATAAAAGCAGAATATCTTAAAAAAAAAAAAAAAAAAAGGCAGAATATCTAGAAAATAGCTAGTCTGAACTCTATCCTCTGGTAGCTGTGAGAATTTGGCAAAGTCCTTTAAACTCCCTGGGCCTAAATGTCCACAATAATGTCGCAAGTGTTTACTGTACTCGGCCGAGGTGAGGATCGATGGAAACGAATGGAAAAAGTGCTCTGGAAAGAGTAAATCTGCATCAGGTAGAAGGTATTACTTTCATTTCTTTGGTACCTGACTTGCTTCTGTGGAAAAACACATCCAAATTCCAGATAAAAGGGGTAATAGGATAAGGTAGGGACCGCAATGGCAGAACTTGGATTTTAATTGTCAACATCAGAACCCAACTTCCTTCAGGTCAGGGTCAGAAGTTTCACGCTGATCTGCTTCAATCCACTTCAATCTCAAACCATGGGGAGACATGGAAACATATCTTTGAACAATAATCATTTCCTACTTTGGGGAAGTGATGTCATTGTTACTGTTACAGGAATCAGAGCTGATGGAAGCCAAAGTAAATATCCCACATTCTCCCAACTAGAACCAAAAAAAAGAACTGACAACTTTTGGGTGGTGATGAGGAGAAGATGAGAGATTATCCTGGCAATGGACTCTGTTGGGGACAACCATACAGTAACCCCTAGGATTCAGAATCCATGAAACTGTACCAGGTTCATTTGCTCCACAACTCAGAGCCAGAGAACACGTGTGGTCAAACGGTGCTGGGGCCCTGGGAAGGTTTCAGTCTGTTTATGCAAAGCCCCAGAAACTCATGTGTAAAATGCAATGCAGACTTGTGCTTCTGGAAACATACATATTCCCTATTCCTCACTCTAACTATAGTTTAACACCCTGGACGTTATGTATAAACAAACGTAAGAAAATTCTGAAAGGTGGAGACAAGGCAAACCAACTAGGGATTTGGGGACCCAAGGAATGACACAATGGTGAGTTCAGAGTTCCCTTTTATCCCTTATATATCCTAGATCTGGAGGTGAAGATGCTGACTACCTGGAAATACTAAAGGGTGCGGATAAAAAAAAAAGCCGCAACAAAAATCTGCTCTCCCTAGGAAGGAACCAGGAAAAAAAGCAGGTTAGGATTACACATAATGTTAAGACAATATTCATTATACTCCAGTCTGACAACACAAAACACTGGCTCAACACATCCCTGCCAGCAAAGGCCAAGTTGAGAATCTAGACTTCCACCCTTCACCGGCTGTAATAGGGCACCCCATACCCCTGCTGTGCTGGTGTCAAAAAGCCAAGTAAGGAGGTGGAACTTTTACCCTTGAGAAAGAGTAATGAGGTCGCCATCCCCACCCACAGTGTTAGCAAAGACCATGTACAGAGAGAACTTCCTCTTGCCCAGCAATAATGAGAAACACCCCCCTCGGGTCTCATTGGGAGCTGACTAGGAACACGAATTTCTACTCTTACCTGACAGTGAAAAGGTGGTACCCCCCCACCCTGTTCCCCTGTAAGAGAGGTGTCAGAGGTAGTCAGCTAAAACAGAAGTGTTAATTAAGATCCTGAGTCTTACAATATAATACTAAAATGTCCACATTTCAGTAAAAAATCACTTACCATACCAAGACCCAGGAAGATCTCAAACTGAGTGAAAAAGAACAATAAATGCTGCCACCAAAATGACAGAAATCTTGAATATGACATAAGAACTTTAAAGCAGTCATCAACGAGCAGTTCTGAACATGCTTGCCACAAATGAGGAAACAAAGCCTCAGCAAAGAAAGTATAAGCAAAGAAACAAAGATCCAAAGAAGAACCAAAAAGAAATTTTAGATTTGAAAAATACAATAACCAAAAGCAGGACTCCAAAACAAAACAAAAAAAACCAACTCAGTCTCAATGGACAAGTTCAAGAGCAGAATGGAGGAGAGAAAATCAGTGAACCTGAAGATGGAAAAATAGCAAGAGTCCAAAGTAAACACCAGAGAAAAATAGATTAAAAAAAAATTAAACAGAGCATCAAGGACCCACGGTACTATAGCTAAATTTCTAACATTCATATCATCAGTCTTGGAGATGGGGGGAACAAAAAGGCTTAAAGGAATACTAGCTGAAAACTCTCCACATTTGGCAAAAAACTTAAACCTAAGGATGCAAGAAGCTGAGAAAATCCCAAACAGGATGAAGTCAAAGAAATCCACATATGACAAAATCGTGGTTAAACTTCTGAAAACTAAAGAAAGAAAAAATCTTGAAAGCAGCAAGAGAAAAAAGACCTTACGTATGGGGGAAAACAACTGGAATGACAGTAGATTTCTCATCAGAAACCACGGAGGCAAGAAGGAAGTGGCACAACATTTTTCAAGAGCTGAAAGAAAAGAACTGTCAACCCAGAATCTACATGCAGTGAAAATACCCTTCAGGAATTTAAGAGAGTCTCAGACAGAGAAAGACTAAGAGAAATGTCAACCAGACCTACCCTAAAAGAATGGCTAAAGGAATTTCTCTGAACAGAGAGAAGAAATCTTGGAACACGGGAAAGAAGAAAGAATCCAGTAAACAAAAATACAAGTAAATACCATAGACTCTCCTTCACCTCCTGATTTTCTAAATTATATTGACAGTTGCAGCAAAAAGTATAACATCTTCTGATATGGTTCTAAATGTATGTAGAAGAAATATTTAAGACCCATATATATAAACAGGGGAGGGTAAAGAAACAAAACTGGAAATAAGGTTTCTTCACTTCCCTTGAACTGGGGAATGAGGACAGTAGTAGACTGTAATACGTTATGTATATATAATATCTAGAATAACCATCAAAGAGCTGTTAAAAAACAATATAGATAAATAAAAAAGGAATCATAAAAATGTTCAAGTACCCAGAGGAAAGCAGGAAAAAGAAAACAGAGAATCAAAAATTGGAGAAAATAATAAAAAATATCAGACTTAAAACTTACTGCCTCAATAATTACATTAAATATTAATGACTGAATACACCGATTAAAAGACAGAGATTGGCATAACGCATGAGAAAGTATGATGTAATTCTATGCGGTCTATAGGAGACTCACTTCAAGATAACAATAAAAGTAGGCCAAAATTAAAAAAATGGAAGAAGTTTTAAGATATAAACATTAATCAAAGGAAACTAGAGGTAGCTATATTAATGTCAGGTAAAATACGCTTCAGAGCAGAGCAGGCTATCAGAGATGGACATTACATAATGACAGCAGAGTCAATTCAAAGTAGAAGACAAATCTAAATGTGTATGCACCAAACAACAGAGCTGGAAAATACGTGAAGCAAAACCTGATACAACGAAAAGGAAAAACACATAAATTGATAATTATTTAGAGACTTCAATACTCCTCTCTCAACAACTAATGAAACAACTAGACGGGAAATCATTAAGGATACAGAAGAACTTAACAACACTATCGACCAACAGGATTTAATTGACATTTATGCACTCAACAACAGTACAAAACACATTGTTTTTCAAGTGCCCACGGACTGCATACCAAGATGTATCATGTCCTGGGCCATGAAACAAACCTTAACAATTTTACAGCAGCTAAAAAAACGGTTCATTTTCTGAACACAATTGGATCAAACTAGAAATAAAAAACAGACAATGATAAAAAAAAAAAAAAGGGCATCTGAGTGACTCAGTTGGTTAAGTGTCCAACTCTTGCTTTGGCTCATTTCATGACCTCATGGTTCATTAGAGCCCCGCACTGGGGTCTATGCTAACAGCGTGGAGCCTTCTTGGAATTCTCTCTCTCTCCCTCTCTCTCTCTCTCTCTCTCTCTCTCTCTCTTCTCTCCCCTCTCTCCCTCTCTCTCTGCCCCTCCCCTGGTCGCCCTTTCCCTCTCTCTCAAAATATATAAACTTCAAAAAGAAAAAAACAACCAGAAAGAAAATAGGAAAATCTCTGAATACTCTGGACACTTGGAAACTAAATAACACATGTCTGATGATCCATGGATCAAAAAGGAAGTCTCAATAGAAATTTTTTAACAAATATATTAAATTGAACGAAAATGAGAATGGAACATAGCAAAAGTAACACTGAGAGGGAAATTTATAGTGCTGAATGTATACATTAAATAAGCAAGTCTCAAATGAAGCTATACTCCAAAAACCTAGAAAAAGAAAAGGAAAATAAAACCAAGGCAAGCAGAAGGAAGGGATTAATAAGGAGTAGAAATCAATGCAATTTAGTAATTTTTAAAATTTATTATCTATCTATCTATCTATCTTTGAAAGAGAGTGTGTGCATGTAAGTGGGCAGGGAGGCGGGGGAGGGAGACTCTTAAGCAGACTTCGCACTCAGCACAGAGTCCAAAGCAGGGCTTGATCTCACGACTGTGAGATCATAACTGGAGCTAAAATCGAGTCGGATGCTTAACCAACTGAGCCACCCAGGCACTCCTGACACGAATGAAATTTTTAAAGGAGAAGACAAAGAGCTGATTATTTAAGAAGATAAAGCAGACAAATCTCTAGCAGGCCAGATAAAGAAAAAAAGAAGACACATATTACCAGTATCAAGAATGAACAGGGAATAGCACTATAATTCTGCAACTATCAAAAGGATAAGAGAATACTATGAACAACCCGACACACATAAATTTGACAACTTAGCTGAAACAGACCAAGTTCCTTGAAAAAACACAAACTATCATAACTTACTCAATATAAAATAGAGAATTGTATTCATAATTTTAAAACTCCCTCAAAAAAGAATTTCCAGGCCAGTTACTAGAGAATTCTACTAAATATTTAAAAATACCAATTCTAGACAACTTCTATCAGAAAACAGTTGGAGGGAACACCTAATTCGTTTATAAAGTTAACATTACCCTGATAACACAAAAAGATAGTATTGAAAGACAACTATAGACCAATATCCCTTATGAATATAGATGCAAAAATCCTCAACAAAATATTAGCAAGTAGAATTCAATAAGAATTATAGGGGTGCCTGGGTGGCTCAGTTGGTTAAGTGGCCGACTTCGGCTCAGGTCATGATCTCACGGTCTGTGGGTTCGAGCCCCCCGTCCGGCTCTGTGCTGACAGCTCAGAGCCTGGAGCCTGCTTCAGATTCTGTATCTCCCTCTCTCTCTGCCCTTTCCCTGCTCACGCTCTGTCTCTATGTCTCTCAAAAATAAAAAAATAAAAAATAAAAAGAATTATATACCATGTCTGAGTGGAGTTTATCCCAGTTTATCCAGGGATGCAAGGCTGATACAATATCTGAAAACAATCAATGTAATCTAACATATTAATAGGCTAAATAAGGAAGACCACAAAATCATATTAATTGGTGCAAAAAATGCATTTGACAGAATTCAACATCTATTCATGACAAAAATTCTCAGAAACCAGGAATGCCTCATCTTCAATAAAGAATGTCTACAAAAAACCTAGAACTAACCTTATACTTAATGATGAAAGATTGAATTGAATGTCTTCCTCCATCAGGAACAAAGCAAGAATATCTGCTCTCAGCATTCATTCAACAGTGCCAAAAGTTTCAGACAGTGCAATATGGCAAGAAAAAGAAATACAGGGCAGATAGATCAGAAAAGAAGAAATAACACTATCTCCATTCACAGATGACATGATTGCTGACGTAGAGAATTTCAAGAAACCTAAAAAAAATCCCTAAAACTGATAATTGCATTAACCAATTTTGCAGGACACAAGATAAACATAACACCATTTTCAATCGTGCCAAAGAAAATGAAATACTTAGATGTAAATCTAGAAACATGTACAGAAATTGTTTGTTGAAAAACTATAAAATGGTGATGAAAGAATCAGAAATCAAAATAAATGGAGATACACAGTAAGATCCGATATAGTAAAAAATCAATATAGTAAGGGCAATTCTCCTCAAAGTGATATATGGGTTTAATGCAATTCCCAGCAAGATCCCAGCAAGAACTTTAAGAGCTATAGATAAGATTATCCTAAAATTCATATGGAAAGGCAAAGGAACAAGAAAAGCTGAAAACAATTTGGATAAAGAAGTAGGAGGAATCAGTGTAACTAATTTTAAGACTTATGCTATAGCTACAAGAATTGATACTACATGCTACTGACTGGAGTAGACAGAACAATGGAACAGGATAGAGAACCCAGAAACAGCTCAACAGCTCAACTGATATTCTGACAAAGGTACAAAAGCAACTCAATGTGGAAAAGAGAGCTTTTTAAACAAATGGTTTAGAGCAACAGGACAGCAATAGGCTAAAAAAAAAAAGAACCTCAATCTAATTCTCTCCATTTATATGAAAATAAACTTAAAATGGATCACAGACTTACACGTCAAACTAAAAAACTTTTAGTAGAAAACACAGAAAAAAACTGTCAAGATTGGAGACAGGCAGAATTCTCACACTTAAAACGGACAGCATGACCCATACAAAGAAAAACTGATAAGCTTTGACTTCGTCGAAACTAAAAATCACTGTTCTCTTAAAGTCAATGTGAATGAGATAAAAAGACAGTCTACAGGTGGGAGAAAATAGTTGCCAACCACACGTCTGACAAAAGACTGGTATCTGGATTATATAAAGAACTCTCAAATACCAACAGGAAAACAAAGAAACAAACAATGCATTTAGAAAATGGACAAAGGACATGAAGAAACATTTCACCGAAGAGGTTTACAGGTGGCAATTAAACCTATAAAAAGATAAATGGTGACGACATGGAAAGCTAACAAAAGATGAGGAAGTGCGCCACTCCTACGCGGCGGGTGGGAGTGTGAAGTGGGACAGCCACTCTGGAAACAGCTTGGCAGTTTTTAGAAAAACTAAACATGCAACAACCGTATGACCCAGCAATCGTACTTCTAGACATTTCTTCCACAGAACCGGAAATGTCCAGTCACACAAAATCTGTACGCAGATGTTTACACAGGTATTTGTAATGGTGGAAAACTGGAGACAACGCACATATCCTGCACATGGATGGATGGTAAAACGAGGTGGGACACCCACACCAAGGACTGCGATGCAGCAACTAAAAGGGGATTATTGTTATAGAAAACAACCTGGATCAGTCTACAGGGAATTATGCTGAGTGACCAAAGCCAATCCCCAAAGGTCACATAATGTGCGTTTCCATTTAATAATGTATATTCTTAAATTCTTATATCTTTTTAAAAAAGTTTATTTATTTTTGAGAGAGCGAGTGGGGGAGGGGCAGAGAGGGAGGAAGACAGAATCCCTCTGCCCTGTCAGCGCAGAGCCCGGTGTAGGGCTTGACCTCACAAACAGCAAGATCATGACCTGAGTTGAAATCAAGGGTTGGACACTTAACTGACTGATCCACCATGTGCCCCACCTCTTATTATATATCTTAAGTAATAATCTTAAAGTGACAAATCATAGAAATGGAGAAGAGGTTAGTGGTTGTCACAGATTAAAGAGGAGGTGAAGGTAGGAAGGAAGTGAATGTGGCTGTAACGAGGCAACACGATGGACCTTTGTGGTCATGGTGACGCCCTGTTCTGGACTCTATCGGTGTCAAGTGTCAGCATCCCGGCTGTGATACTGTACTACAGTTTTGCAAGATGTTCCCATGGTGGGAAACCAGGTAAAAGGTATGTGGGATCACTCTGTAATGTATCTCACAAATGCATCTAAAGTCTACAGTTATATCAAAATCAAAAGCTTCACTACAATGAAAACGCAATGTAGTCTGTATGTTGACAATTTTTATAATAAAATGCGAGGCACGATTCAAGGCAATTGCAGCAATGCGATCAAAATTCCCCAAGCCCACTGCCAAGATGCGGGTTTCTCTCTCAACACTAAGGATTGTGTGGATTGCCAACAAAGCACATGTGACTTACCATTTGCTTCTGCAGGCCATCTAACTTGTCTTCAGTGTTGTCTTCTTTATCCGTGTTGCCTCTAAATAAAAGTAAAATAAAAAGCATCACGCACCACCTAGGAGCCATTTTGCAACCAGGATGCTTGCAAGAAAACCCCCTAAATCACTGACTACAAGGGATAGTAGTGGATCCCTTTTCCCCCAGGCCTCAACATCTTGTTGTTGTTTTTTTTCCAGTGTCATAACTTCTATGGGCAAGGACCTCCACTCTGCTAAGACTTCAGCATGAGACTCAGGACCTTCTCAGACAAGTCTGGAGGCCAGCTGTCTGACAGCGATACTGTCACAAACAAGGTCATTACTGCCTCTCCAGAGTTCCCAGAGCATGGGTCTTTGACAAAAGAAGAGACTCCAGAGGTTGAGGCCTGTGCAACCCAGCCCCTCACTAATGGCAGTGGGGTGAAGCTTCAGGCAGAACCCCTTACTTGGTGGCGGCCACTTCCTTGGGAGGGAGTAGGGCTGCTACTGCTATCAAGGAAAGACATTTTGCCCTCTTTCCCATCAGACACCTGCCTGGAGCTTAGCTGCCCAATGTCTTTTGTCCTGTGAGCTTAACTATTGCTGATGCCTATCTGTCCTTCATGATTTGTCTTAAAACTAACTTTGAAGTGTTCCTGTCTCAAATATTCTTATTGTTGCTGCTCAGGTCCTGGAGGCAGCAGAAGCTGCTATCTTTACCGCTTAACCACACAAAAAAGAGCCACTCACAAAAATGTAAGCTTTCCGCCACAGCCAGGGAGCTCACCCACATAGCACTTCCCCTCCGCATCCAGTACTAGTATCACCACTTGGGCTTCTGTTAACATCTTTCCAAATGTGTCTTTGTTCTCTGTCCACAGGAAATTCACTTTGGTGCAAGAGCATGCTATGGTAGCTTAAGTTTTTATCAGGGGTTAAGGACAGATGAAAAATGCATTTCACCTTTTTCTTGGCCTTAACAGGTGGTTAGGAGCTCCTGGCTAGGCCTGGTCACAGCCCGAGGCAATGCAAAATAATATTTGCTACTTTTGGGGAGAAGGTCAGCTCAAAGTTCACCAAATACAAGCTAAGAGATATGTGTTACGTTTTCCAAATATATATATTTGGAAGCACCAGTTCTGGCTGTTTATTTAGCTCCCCTATGAATTTACTCATTTGGGGGTTATGCCAACAGTAAATAAAACTCAAAGGAGACGTTTTTATACTTTTTTTGCACACGACCTATAAACAAGACCTAAATGCCCCAGCCATCAGCAGTGGCTCCTAAATCCCCCTTACTCGTGGACAACGCATTAAATAATACCAAAAAGTTCATCTGAGGAATTTCAAGGTCAGGAAGCCTGTACTTGGGGTACATCTTAGCTTTCAGCTAGGTATGAGAGGTCTGACTGAATTCATCCTCAAGAATCCTCTGACCAGACAAGAGACGAGCAGAGTAGGAGGGCGGGCAGCTTGGGGAATCCATGAAGAACAGGAACTGGTACTGGTATTTGGTTCAAAGTGCTTAGAAGTCAAAAAGGCCTGAGGTGAAACAGGATGTAACCAATGCAGCCATTTTGAAAAGTAGTTCCCACACGGCAAGATTGAAGGGAGAGGCTAGGAGAATGCTGGAAGGGTCACAGATTTATGGCAAACCTGTCACATCACAGATGACTCACCGTTCGGGAATGTCTGAGGTCCCCTCTGTAACACCCTGTTCTGCAGAAAGGGACTTCTCATCTGGCATCCCGACTTTCTCCAGGAAGCAAAGTGCTGGGTCTGCTCGCATGGCATTGTACCTCTCATACCCTGATCGGGGTGGAGAAATGTCAGATGACATGTTAGAACTTCCCTGGGCTCTGGACAGTCATTTTTGTTTCCCTCATTAAATGAAAAAAAAAATAATCAGAAAATGCTATTTAAGATAAATCAAATCCTATCAGATTTCCTATCAGAGGCAGATCCTTGAGCTACAGTAGATGCTCTATGAGTAGTGTCTGACCAAAAATAAAAGCTTACGTAAATATTTTGTCTGTGAAGAGAAACAAGGTCCAGATACAATGCTCACTCGCTTACGTCTTTGGACAGCTAAGGAATCTGGCAAGTTGGTTTTGCAGCTTCTTCCCCTCAACCCCCAACTCCGGATGCCTCGTTGTCTCCTGAATGGGCCTTGTTTTCTGACAGTCCAAAACCATCCCATGTGTTAGGACAGATGTTGAACAAAGCGATGCATGCAGGGGCTAAGACACGGGGAGGATGGCTGTGGTTGTTAATCAGATTAAAACCGATGTACTGCCTCCGTATTCACCAACTCGGTATGAAATCCTACTCCGCTGGCCAGGGCTTTGGAATTACCTAACCACACCACATCCCCTAGCTCATGCGCTAGGATGAACATTTTTGATTCAGAAGAGACCCTCAAAAGGGGGCCAAAACAACAAGATAATATCACTTTTACTGTGATAATCCCAGGCTTGAGAATGTGTTATTATTACTTTACTAAACCTAATGCCACCTTAGAACGAGACAGGATTTGGTCACGTACAAAATCCAAATCTATTGTTAGAGCGAAATATCTTGGACGAAACTCTTCAGGATCATGAAAACACTTTCCATGTTGCTCCTAGGAAGCAAGGTCCATTTCTAGCTCTGGAGTACATACACAGAGACCCCTGTAATGGAAAATGCTGTACCTAAAACGAGAGCCAGCATGGGCGCTAACAACAGACTTCGTTTTACTTTGCCGGGTACTTCACCTCCTTGTTGGCTTCTGTTCTACCATCACTGTTGACACACGTCTATCCTTCGCCCTATAGGCAGCACCTGGAACTTGTTCTCTGAGGAGCTGCAGCTACTTCATCTTTTAATCCAAAATGACTCTTGTGCCATCTCAATGGCAGGTGCTGCCCGCGTGAGGCACATGGCAGGAGAAACCGCGATGCCTTATGTTCTTTTCTTGCTATTCCTCAGGGTGATTACATGATTACCGTCAGTCGCTCTTGTGAGATTGTGGGCTCCTTAGGAAAAGACCCCGGATCTATTTCTTACCAGTACGCCTGCAGTACCGAGCATGGGGCCCAACACTGTACATGCTTCAGAAAAGATCGCATGAGTCAGCTTTGCTCAGATTTTCTTCCAATAACCGTTGTAGGAAGATTCGCACCCTCTCCGTTGTCTCACCTCAGCTCATGGCAAAACAGAAACGCTCTCCGTGCTCCTGCTGCCTTGAGGAAATTCCTGCCGCGATCTCCACCTGCTGCTCCCCATGAAAAGAGAGGTGCTTCATCCGGTAGGTGAGAGGCTGAAAACTTCCTCCACCGGCCCTTTACTGCTGAGCACCGTGTGTCCTGCCCTCCGGTGCTCTGGGCTCGAAAGGGCATGAAGCAGGCCAAGTTTTTCCAGCAGCCTACTGCCCGGGGACGCTTCTACTGTGCAGCCCTTCTCTGTCTTGTGTGGCTCTCAAGTCTAGACAGATTTTGCATTCCTATTTCTCAGTGAGCTGGTGGCGAGGAGGAGCGATAGATTCAGTGCCCTAGAAAACCCAACAACTGCCCTGCAGAGTCGTAGGAGCTGGAAGAGCAATACCAATAAATACAGCCTTTGGGGGGTGTGGGATGCTTGCAGAACATGAACAAAAATACTAAACTTCGTATCTTGATGAAAACTTTATAAACCCAAGCTGCCCTGGAGGGCCATAGTCAGTTAATACAACTGAGAGCTGTCAAGAGCATCATTCAGAAGAGGTTTACTACAGGGCCCTTCTTGTTGCAAACCACCAAAGGTTCAGGCAATTCTTCCTCAGGGGTCAGCTTGGAAATGGAACCATGGCTAAATCCTTCTGACCTAAGTAGGGTTGTAGCAGGTTATGTCTGGGGCAGACTGAAAGAGCCACAAAACTGCAGACAATGAATGGCTGTGTGTTTCTTCACAAAGAAAATGGCTGCAGCACCGCAGCTCATACTTAGGCCTCCACAGGACGGAGGCGAGGCAGAGGGCTTCCTGACAGAAATTCCTGAAAAGTGAACACCGGATAGCTTGGGTGTCTGGGAGCGTGACTGCCACCTGGTAAGACATGCTATGTGGCCAAGATATACAGGGGTGGTCAGGTGTATTCCCCAGAATGAGCCTATGCTCATGGAATGTCCGATGCCAGCAATCAGCCAGGGGCAGGATCCGATGTGGATTCTACAAGAATCCAGGGAGGATGAGCACATGAAGCCAACCACAGCATCTGTGTACAATGTCGTCTAGGTAGAACCAATGTTACCATCCAACTAAACAGGGCTGGTTCTATGTAGGAGTGAGCCGGGTGTGCATGTGTGGTTTAAGTCTCGTCCTCCAGCACTGGGTACAGACGCTGGGTTTTCCCATCTTTGTCTGCTGGTCACTGTATGCCACAATGAGCCACTTTAGGCATCACATACATGCCCTCAGCCCCGATTTTGACGAGTGAGTTCACCTCAACTGGCAATCTGGGGGAATCTGAAAGGAGTGGGTGATGTATCATCTTAAGACCATATGGGTGGCTCAAGAAACACTTAGGAATTACTAACTTATACCCTCCCAAACTGCTGCCCAGAGGAGAGAAGTATTAGACATGGAAGTTACCCTAGACATCATCTGACTGACCCTTGAACATTTCCAGTATAAGACTAAGATCAATTGATTAATCCCACTACCCTAAACCTTTATCAGGGACGAAAAAACTAGTAGGTATGGTGCCAGCATTAATTTGCCTTTCTTAAGAGAGAAAGGGTCTTGGCCCCACTTAGAGTCCTGTCTTCTTACACATTCTGAGGTTACACTGTTAGCCACATCTTTGTAAGGAATTATATCTATCAGCAACGTGT
The DNA here is from genome assembly GCA_030068075.1 of Paguma larvata. Taxonomy (NCBI): domain Eukaryota; kingdom Metazoa; phylum Chordata; class Mammalia; order Carnivora; family Viverridae; genus Paguma; species Paguma larvata. Next base: position 31,129,734 of record CM057844.1, read on the forward strand.
AATGACCTTCTTTATCCCAGACTATCCTCCTTTCCTTAAAGACTTTGTGTAGGTTACTGATGTTGCCACACCGGGTCTCCTGTGTTTTGTTTTTGTTGTTAGCATTTGTCTGGCGTATCTTGTCTTCCTGCTTACATGGCAACCTCATTCTATCTCCCACCTTCTCTTCTCTTTCGTGTCTCCATAATTTATCTCCCAGGAATATGTTCTTCCAGCTCTGCATCCCTGAGCCAAACAGTCTTTTCGTGCCCTCCTTTCCCAGAGGGGCTGGTTTCTTCTTTGCGTGTGGGCATGAACCCATTCCCTCTGGTCTGCTGTTCTATCAGTGAACTTTCGGCTCTGGCTTTAAGTGACGTCTTCATTTGGGGATTTTCCTTTGTTTCATGTGCAGCTAGGTGGTTTCACATTTTTGTCATAATCCACCCAGGCTTTCTGTAGATCTGTGGTGTGTGTGCTGGGTTGGAGGAGGATGGAGGGGAAGCATGTGGGCTGCCACAATGCTGGGACTTCAGGTTGTGAGGTCTTTCCACATCACATTCTCTCCAAGGATCTGGCAATATGCCCTAAAACTACCACTGACAAGAGACAGGGTCGATGGACTTTCCCACACACCGAGTTCAGATGCTCTGAATCTGGCTGTCTCCAACACTTGCCTTCCTTTGGGTTCTTTTCAAAATCAGATTAAACCACGTTTTCGTTGTACTGTGGTTCCTTGTGCTCAATCAAGAGGTCACATGCTTCTTCATCCCACCTCAGAACTGAGTTCTGGCTCTGCACTGCCCAAACGAGGAGCTACATGTGTTCATTTAAGTTTCAGTTAATTAAAATTACATAAAATTAAAAACATGGTGGCTCAGTTGTACCAGCCACATCTCAAGCGCTCAAGAACCACACGTGGCTGGCGGACCACATAGTGGACAGCGCAGAGACAGGGCACTCCCACCATCACAGGCAACTCTCACGGACAGCACCGCTGCTCCAGCCTAACCCCAGTGGTTTGATGAAAGGCTCTCAGTAGCCCTGGACATCCCACTTCAGCACCCAAATCCAAGCATCGAGAGGATTCCTCATTAAAATATGGACAGGCATAGCTCTTAAGGAAGCTCGGCTGGTTGGCCTCCAGAACTGAATTCTACGGATGAGGCCTGTGTGAGCAAGCGGACGTCCACAGGCAGAGCAGTGAGGCTCCATGTGAGTGGTGGCAGAGCAGCACTGAACATCTCCCACACTTGCATCTAATGCCTGGCACTGCCCACATACGATGCCTCGCAGAGTCTTCAAACAACCCTCCAGACGGGCTTTTCAATACTATCCCCATGGTACAGGCAAGGAAATAGGTCAGAGAAATTCATGATTTGTTGAATGTGTTCAAGGTCCCACATTTAGCAAGTGGCAGAGCTGACAGTGAAAGCCAAGTATAACCAACTCTTCCCACTTTGAGTCCTGCTCTCCAGCTCTTCACCGGGCAGGGAAGGTGTCTACCAGCCACAGTACCGTGACTATCACGTGGTACTTCCATCATTCACCTTAACTGCTGGCGGAAGGCAAGGGCAGGTGCCTAGGACAGTTCCAAAAGTGAAGAAACAGGACACTTATTTCAGTTTTTCCAAGCTACTCAAATACTTCTCTCAGTCCCCTAGACTCTTGGTTCCCATATTTTTAAAAAAGGAGGTCCATGCCATCTTGTGTTCTTAAGTTTTTATACCAATAGGGCAAAAAGACACACACTAGGAATATGTAGATCGTCCAGAATGATCTCAGAATTCTACATACATATGAAAGGCTAAAACCTAACATTTTCCCATATACTTATTTTCTCTTACTTAAGCAACGCCATGTGCCTACCATGTGTCAGGCACTAGGCTGGACGCTGGGACTCAGAGTGAAGGACAGTGTGGACAGGCTGTCTGTAGCCCCAGCAGCCCTCTGTGAAGCTCCTCACTGGTCTTGTTAACGTTCGCCCTATTTCCACGACTCCCACGTTCATCTGAGAGGACAGAGGTGAGGCTCTACCTTCTACCAGAGACGCGCAGCAGGCTATGGAGTTTCTCAGGAAAGAGAGAGCATGCAATGAAATACACACCGTGTTTGAACACGCCTATCAGAAGGGACTTATCGGCCTCAGCATCCCACCAATCCACTGGGATCTCCACGTAGTCGATGTCAGGCAGGGGTACTTCTAGCTCCCTGTGGAAGGAAGGGCAGGGGCTCAGAGTTCCTTCAACACAGACAGAGAACAATTGAAGAGCTACTGGCTGAACGCTGGTGTTAAGCCACATCTCAGTCATAGGCTGAGAGGCTGAAGTTACAAGGACTCAGGAGGCTGTGGGCCAAGGTTTCTTAAACCAGGACTTCATCACATTCACCCAGTGAGGTACTTCATACAAGTAGTTGATATCTAGGCTCTATGTTAGACCAACAGAGAACCCTGAAGCGCCTCTTGGAGAACTCATCAGAAGGTCTAGGCTGGGGCCTTGGGACCCACGTGTGTCATGTAGATGCCTGTCTTCAGCTGGGAACCACAGCAAAAGGCATTGATATATTAGCCAACTGAAGGTAAAACACTCTCCACTTGGCTGAATTCATACACAATCAAATGCTGGGCAGTGCCCAAATCATCCTGGTTCAACATGTGGAGATCTCAAGCACTGTTTGAGAACAAGACGGTCAGCACTGGTACATGCAGGGATATAAAGACCACCTCTCAGAGGATAGGTCTCATAGTAGCTGGCCTCCTGGCAGTGGTCTGCTGGGTCAAAACTGATCACGAACTGCATCGCTCCTGGCCAAAGGGATGAACATAACCTGCCCTGGGGGGCAGACGTACAGGACTAGCAGGCCTATGCCTTCAGCCCCTCTCTGGAGTCCCTCCATGTTCTGAAAGCTCCTGTGGACTCTTAGCTCACGGTCTTCATTTGTCTTGGCGCAGTCCTTACTCTTTAAGGCTTTGGGTCTGGCAGAGAAAAATCCACCTGATGGCTCCTTTGTCCCACCTCCCAGCTGTCTGGGATGGCTCCTCTGAAGCATCTGAAGTTTCTTCTCCCAGCAGGTTCTTCTTCTGTGACACACCACTAACCACCCTCCCCAAGGTTCCATGCAATGCTCCCTATCTGGCTCCACTGTAGGGCCCACCCCGGGGTGGTGCCATGGGCTAAATGACTTTTCTGGGATGAACTGTACTCATTCCTCATGGCACACTGAGGACCAGTGAAAGCCGAGACTGCGGAGAGCAGAGGAAAGGGGTACAGGGGGTGGGCAATGGATTCCCCAAATTCTACCCAGCTCCCGTCCATCTGCGTATTCTAAGGAAGCACATGACAGGGAGGTGAGGAAGTTCAGGGAGATTATTTCTGCCAGGTAACACCTCATAGAAATGATCAGGTTGAATTCTGCTGTATTTGTGCAATTCACAAATTGAACCTTTTTACCAAAGTACTCAACCTCCCACTAGAAATGACTACAGTAACTACAGAAAGCACATCAAGTAATAACAGTCGATGTACTGATTGTTCCTGATTACAGATTGCCCCATGGATAGGATGGGTGACGTCCTTTACCTCTCTCCTTCTCTAGTGTCCCTGTGATCACTAAAGCCATGAGAATTGTCCGAAGGAAAGAAAGAGGAAGAAGAAACCATGGTCACAGGTAATCTAAAAGCAAAATTGAAATACCACCCTGTCTGTTTCTTTCTGGGTATGACAGGTGCTGTACAGGGCCAAAGCAAACAGCACATCTGGAGAAGGTGAAGGATGCTGTCTGGTAATTCCCACCTATAAACTCTGACTGACTGCTTCATCATGTGGTAGCTGGGAGCGTGGCAGCCTCACTCCCTGAAATCTTGGGAGATTCCCACAGGGAGATTGTATAGCTTTGGAAACACGAATTTACAAAACTAAGGTGCAAGAAATCAACCAGGGCACAAGGTATTATTAATATGATTAGCAACTAAAAGAGAACTGCTCAAATGTGGAAGAGAGCAATGGCCAAGCAGAGTTTCTGAACAGAAAGTCCGGAGCATACCCGTCAGACCACAGGTATCAGAGCAGTTAATGCTCATTCCGCAATGACTGGTTAAGGCAGAGAAATGGCTGCTCAAAACCAATTTTACACCACCACTAGGAAAAGCAAACTAACCCAAAACCTCGCCAAAAGCTGTGCTGCGGAGAAATGGCTCTCCCCCGTATTTCGTGTGTAGGTGACCTGCCTGCCCTCCCACGTAGGGCACTAATCCCAGGCTGGGTGCAAACACGGGCCTCTTGAAGCACAAGCAGTTTTGTCCGTCTCCGGGAACAGGCACTGTAAGTGCCTTTAACAGCGAGAGCCATGCTGACTTGTTTTACCTGGCAGGGGTGCCTTCAAACGCTTTATCAGCTGCCTCTCCCAGGATTTCAGCTTTTAGGTAGTACAGCATCCGGACTCGCAAAAGGACCCTGTGAAAGGTGAACACATCAGTGCAAACAGATCAGAACCCATGAACTGCCTATAACCTGCCACCTCCAAGTGGACACATGGAAATTCTGGGTGCTCCCATGTTATTAGTGACATGAAGTAATACAGGGAAAGCACTAGAAAAACAAAACCCAAGGTACCAATGACAGATGCTACTGTGATTATCCCCACTTCACATGGAAAAATGTATCTCATCAGCCATGTAGAACACCTTGTAAGCCCTGGGGGGCACTGGAAACACTGTTTCTTCTGGTCCGCAGAAGAGTATGCACCCCCGTGATGGGGCCACAATGACCTCTAGGGCAGAGGTGTCCTCCAAGAGGCTGGTTACCAGTTTACTGACCTACTCAAGTGCAGGTCATACTGAATGGTGCTGTTTTCTGTTTCGTTTGCATGTAGTTAAAATGGGTATTTATAAGTCTTTTTCATGGCAATACTGCCAGACAGTAATCGTGCCTTCTCTCCTGAAGTGCTCAGTTCCCTGGATTCTGCTCGGAGCACACTCAAGCTCCAAGGGAGGGCATACACCGAACATGTTTGAGACAAGGCAAGTAAGCAAGTGTTTGTTGGGCAACTACTGTGTGCCCTGCACCATGCTGGGTACTGTGGGGCATGGGGCAAAAGCAAGCTTGTTCCTGAGGAGCCCACAGCAGTCTAATCGTGAAGTGAGACCAACCGTGGAAGAATTACAGCCCAGAAGAGGACCATGGGAGTCGAAGGAGGGGAGGGCTCCAAGAATGCAAACTGGGGTGACAGTAAGGTAGGCACAGAGAAGCTGACCCCATTCAAGGAGATGCTTCTTATTTACCGCTAAGCTGCAAAGAGGTTTAGAAGAGTACTTGCAACTTGACCAATACCAGTCCACAGTAAAGGCCTGTAACTTGTACAATACCAGTCCAGAGTAAAGGCTAGCTATTAAAAATAAAGGCCCATTTACAAGACAGGAACAGACCTCCACCTAAGTTATTTTAAAAAGAGAAAGAGAAACAGCACAGAGCACAAACAGTATGTAAAATACACAGTATTTTCAGGAAGATAAAAGAAGGATGCACATTCATCTAAGCCGGTCCGTGCACAGTGTCCCTGGAAGAACCTGGTTAGCAGTGGTTGCCTCTGGAGGGGGAAGTGGGAGTTGGAGGTGGGAAGAAAGGTTATTTTTGGCAACTTTTTAAAAACACATAAAGTGTCACTCTGGGCTGGAGTAGTAGGTGGCAACACACAGAATTTTTAGAATGGAAAGAACCCTTATTTTTCTAGTACCCCAGCTGTCAGTCAACTCAAATAATTTTGAGGTTTATTTTTTTTTAAAGCTCAGATAATAAGAGCTCTACAAATTTACAATGGTCGCCGACCATCCTACCTTGTTGACAGTGGCTGCTGGCCTCCTCAGTAAGAACTACAGTGAGGAGGTCTTAGGTACAGGAATCCCGGCCTGCTTAGATCTAGCCCAATCAGAGGAAGGTTTTCCTGAAGATGTAAGACAGAGCTGTCTCTCTTTCTTTAAACAGAAATGTGTTCACACTTGGTAATATCTATGGCATGAAAGAACAGAATTCAAAGTGAACAGTATTCACTTATTCTCCAAATGAGAAACAAACCAATTCGGAGGACAGATGGGCAACTCCTCCCCAAGTGAGAGGATAATCCCAGCTGGCATCTAAACTCAAAGGGAAGGAGAAATGGAGCACATTTGTAACACCCTGACTTTAGCCAAACAAAACCCACCAATATTTCTGTGGCATTATTGCTCTTTCCTTCATCTCTTTTTTTTTTTTTTTTTGCCTGAATTAACATGTTTTATTATTTCTGGGTTAATCTCACTTTTTTTTTTTTTTTCATCCCAACATGTGCCCTTTTTTAATGCCCATCACCCCCTCTCCCCCCTCCCCATCTCCCTCACCCTCAGTTTGTTCTTAGTCTTTGAGAGTCTCTTATGTTTTATCTCCCTCCCTCTCTGTGTCTTTTTTTTCTTTCCCCTCTTCCCCTCCCCCTGGTTTTTGCTTAGTCTCACCAAGTCCACATATTCGTGGAAACATATGGTATCTGTCTTTTTCTGACTGACTTATTTCACTTAACATAATACCCTCCAAAGGCAAGGGAATTAAAAGCAAAGATGAACTATTGGGACTTCATCAAGATAAAAAGCTTCTGCACAGCAAAAGAAACAACCAACAAAACGAATAGGCAACCAACGGAATGGGAAAAGATCATCGCAAATGACGTATCGGATAAAGGACTAATATCTAAAATTTATAAAGAACTTACCAAACTCCACACCCGAAAAACAAACAACCCAGTGAAGAAATGGGCGGAAGATATGAATAGACACTTCTCCAAAGAGGACATTCAGATGGCAAATAGACACTTGAAACGATGTTCAATGTCACTCATCATCAGGGAAATACAAATCAAAACCACACTGCGATACCACCTCACACCAGTCAGAGTGGCTAAAATAAACAAATCAGGAAACTATAGATGCTGGCGAGGATGTGGAGAAGTAGGCACCCTCCTACATTGTTGGTGGGAATGCAAACTGGTGCAGCCACTCTGGAAAACGGTGTGGAGGTTCCTCAAAAAAATGAAAATAGAGCTACCCTATGATCCAGCAATAGCCCTGCTAGGAATCTACCCAAGAGACACAGGATTGCTGATGCATAGGAGCACGTGTACCCCAATGTTCATAGCAGCACAATAGCCAAAACATGGAAAGAAACTAAGTGCCCATCAACTGACGAGTGGATAAAGAAGATGTGGTACATATATACAATGGACTACTATGTGGCAATGAGAAAAAATGAAATCTGGCCATGCGTAGCAACATGGATGGAACTGGAGGGTATTATGTTAAGTGAAATAAGTCATCTCTTTTTTTTAAATTTTTATTTTGAGAGAGAGAGACAAAGCATAAGCAGGGGAGGGGCAGAGAGAGAGGGAGACACAGGACCTGAAGCAGGCTCCAGGCTCTGAGCAGAGTCCGATGCGGGGCTCAAACTCACAGACCGTGAGATCATGACCTCAGCCGAAGCTGGACGCTTAACTGCCTGAGCCACCCAGGCGCCCCGATCTCTGTCTTTAAAATAAAACAACACCACATTTTGTTGGTATGAAATATACTTCCAGAAAGTGCACCTTAGATAAACATACAGCTTGATGAATTTCCAAATTGAACACACATGTGAATCCAGGACCCAGATTAGGAAGCAGAACTTGTCACCAGGAAGCCCCCTGGCTCCCCTTCTAGTCACTGTCCTCACCCCGAGACAGATGATCTCTCTCCTGACTTCTTATAGCCTGGATCTGAAGCAGTTGTTATTTAACTTTTTAAAGTTCTTTTGCTGACAATTTCCTGTCCCCAAACACTACTACTCCTACTAGTGAACAATGCTTTGAGTACTTATCACAGGGCAGCACGAATTAGCTCGCTTAAGCCAAATAACAATGCTAAGAGAGGGAAATGATTATTAGCCTCATTTTCTAGACGAAAAAAAGAAGGCAGAAGGCACAAAGAGGTTAAGGAATTCACCTGCTCATAAATCCAGGCAGTCCTGACCTCGGAGCCTGTCTCAACCTGTATCTGGTATTGGGGTGGCAATAGATTTGCTAATAGAGCCTACAATTCTAGAACCTCACAGCTGACTTTTGCTGAAAGAATTCTGCCTGTTCTCCAATGTATCTCAGGGCAGAACCGGGACCCAAGATCAAAGGGTAGAAGTTTCAAGGAAGCAGATTTCAGATTCAATATACAGAAGGACGATTAATTAGAATCATCTGGTAATTAAATGAGCCTTGCTGAGAAAACAGTAAGCTCCCATTGCTAGGAAGGCTGGAGCATAAGCTGCAGGCTCCCCAGCAGGGTCCTGCCCACAGAACTTCCATGCTGAGTGGAAGAGCTGTCCGGTCCCTGCTGGCTTGGAGTCACTGGCTCTAGCTGAGCCAGGACTAAGGAGGACAGCAGACTCCTTTGGATTCAGAGTAATAAACAACAGTCAGCATCTCTGAACTCAGATAAATGCTTTAGTGCATTTTTTTTTTTTAAGATTTTATTTGTTTAACAATAATCTATATCCAGTGTGGGGCTCGAACTCACACCCTGAGAATAAGAGTCCCACATTCCACCAACTGGGCCAGCCAGGGCCCCTACTGCATGTATTCTTTGATTTCCGGCATTGGGCATGACTTTTCCTCAGGAAAAGCCTTGGGGGTGGCGGTCAGAAATGTTACGGAATTCCTCCGAATTGGTCCGAACTGGTTCTGCTCATCACCTGGGATCATCTCTGCAGGTGTCGAGGGAAGTTCTATGCCAACTTCTCCAGCTCAGCCTGTTTTCAACGCCCTGTACCCACACGCGAGGAAATGAGCAGAAGAGCCACGCGCTGCCACTGTCACTTAGCAGGGCACAACTCAAGTCCTTCGCCTTGCTCTTCATCATCGAGTGAATGGAAGGCTCTCATTCTGCCCCCGCTACAAGCACTGTTACTCTCCCAGGGGTGAGGCGCAGGTCATGAGTTAGCTGCTTTCTGTATTCCTCATCACACGTTACGGGTTATTCCCTAGTCACGTCTCTCACAGTTGACCCTTTCTCCCCAATTCTAAGGTCGGCACCATCCTCTAGATCCTCACAATCAATACTTACATTATAACAGAACTCTCCTAGATGGCCACTTAGCTCTCAGGTTACCCAGTCCATCTCACTGTTGCCAGATTAAGTTTTCTCCCCAAACCCCATTTTTTTTATTACATGTCTCACTTATTGAAGAAGCATGGCTGCTTTATTTACAGGAGAATCCTCAGCCTGCAGTACAAGACCTCCTTGGAGTCCTCTTAGCTAGGCAGCCTCCTCTTTCTGTTTGTCCCCTTCACGGTGACTCTGAGCCAGTCCCATGAAACACGCTGCCAGGTCAGGCCCCACGCAGGTTCTACCATCAACAGCATGTGCCCTTTAATTGTCAGCCTGAGAACTACTGTCCCAAAGAGCCTATACTTCTGTGCACAGTTTTTATTACAGTTTCTGGCACGAGACCTATCTTCAAAGATTTGGAGAGAAGAAGGGAAAGGATCAGACTTCATCTGTAAAAAGCAAAGAACACAACCCGACAACTGCCGCAGGACCATTGGACTGACGTCACAGGGAAGACATACTAACTGATAAGTTAACAAACTCTTACTTCTCACTTCATTTAGAAGGTTATAACCCGAGGTGTGGCAGCAGAAGCCCTCTCACTGCTGAGCAGGAGTGCTGGGGAGATACACCTGCAAGGCCTGGGAAGCTGGGTTAGGATGTTTCCAAGGGTCCGTTTAGTTCTAACGGATACTCCGTATGGTGATGCAAATATCCATGTGCAAATAGCCACTGTTTGGTGGCTGAGTGCCCTAACTCCCCAAACTAAACTTCACAAGAGCAGTTTCATTCTCCATCACTCTTTCCTTTGCCCCACTCCCCGCCGCACGGTGCTGGCCCAGGGATATAAAGGATACTATCTCAAATGCAAGTCTGTCAAATACCTGGAGGCCACGAATGGCAACAGCAAATCAGAAGAGGAAGCAACTTGGCATGGGGGAGTGGGGCTGAGAGTAGTGGCCACTAAGGCCGGTCTTCTGCTCTTGCTAATGTGACTGCAGGGACAGAAGGAAAGAAAGGGAAAGGCGAGAAAGCAGTGAAATCACCAATGTCCTAACTGGATTTTGAGAGTCAGGTCAGTAAGCCCCTCAGGGGTGCAAGCTGCAATGGTAGAAAGTCCAGGTTCTGGGGGGAGAGGAGATGTCGCCAAAGGAGTGAGACAGGCTTTATGCGAAGGGATCCTGAACAAGCTTAGGCCACATATCCTGCCTTTTCAGACCTTGCGTGGTGGTACGGGAGCATCAGGTGGTCCCTCACAGCCCATGGGGATCCCAGGAGCCTGAATGGTCTGAGTGGAGCTGCCACGAAGGATGGGGAGGAGCACACTCACTTGTTGCAGTGCTGTTTGAGGTGTTTCTTATAGCCATCATCATGCAAGACCACCTCGGGGTTGCAGGTGGCCAGCCAGTCTGCATTCTTCAACTCCGGGAGCAGCAGCTGGTTCTTTGTCTTCTTCCCCTTCCTCCCTCTGGGGACTGGAGCAGACAACCCTGAAACAGAAAGGCAGGTACGTAAGCGTAGGCGACTTGAACATGGGGGGTGGAACAGAGTTGGGGTAGGGTTGCAAGGAGGCAGCCAGGCTATGCTCGGTGGCCCTAGATGACAGACCCCCCTCCTCTGCCCACCAAGCAGTGTTAGTGGGGAGATCTGCCTGGCCTCCAGCTCGGTAAACTCCAGGACTGTTCAGTCAGGCAGTAAGAATTTACTCAGCACCCCATGCAGATCAGGAACATCACCCGCGCCCCTCGGAACCCCCGGGATGCCCTGGTCAGTGCGCGGGACTGGCGTGTGGGCCCAAGTGCACTTCCACAAAATACTACAGGCAGCGCTGGATGATTCTGAGGGAGAACTGAAGGAAACCTCTTGCTCTCCCACAGCTGACATTCGCAGATATACCTGAGGAAGAGACGCCTCCCAAAGTACAGCAGCCTGGGCAACACCCGAGGATGGGAGCACACGGGAGCTGCCGCTCCGCAGGCCCGGCCCTGGCACCGCTCGCTCACCTGAGTGGTTCTGGAGGGTCTGGGCCTGCCCGTCCTTGGTAGGTGTGATCAGCTCCCAAATGAAGCTCTTGATCTTCTCGTCCCCCTTGTAATGCCTGACGCAGTACACCAGCAGGGCCCGGCAAATCACCTCCATGTCCTTCTCATTCAGATGCCACTTGAACCGCCCGTGGGTCAGGATGTCCTTCCACCGGCCCCAGCTGAGAGTGGAAATACAGAGGGCGTTGGAGGGAGGAAGGGCCGTGTGTGCCCTCAACACCGCAGGACAAACAGGGGCCAGGAGTGCTTCTCGTCGTCCGCCGGGTCTGCTGACCACCCTGAGGGCTCTGCCCTGAAAGGCCTTCAAGGACCACATGCTGTAGCACACTGAGTGTCACTGAGGTCGCCTGGACCCTGAGACCTGCATATGGCCACTCGAATGTTAACGAGGGAGGGACGAAACTATCTGGAGCAGGGAATAAATCTGGGATTAAGAGAGTTCAGCTGCAGTATTCAAAAGCAACGGTGAGCTCCCAGAAACGAAAGCTTCTACTTCCACTAGAACCAGAGCCCTGCACAACCGTGCCCTGACTGCAACATCTGCTGTGCGGACTCCACATATATCCTTGCGGGGGGGAAGCAGGAAATCAGTACCAGGCTGCAAATTAGTAACAGTGATTTGCTGTGACAAGCACATGAGAAAATCATGGCACGTCTACAAAATGGCAGCAGAGCGTACACCGGCCGAAGCGGGGGGCATGGGCGAAAAGCACAGTTCTCTCCTGCTCTAACAGATGCGCCGTCAGCCCAGAACTCTTGAGGTGACTGGAGAGACCAACTGGACAAATCTCAGGGGCTGGAAACAGCAACACACAGGCAATACCCACCCAAAGATGAGCAGGTTCTTCTCGACCCGGAAGCACTCGGCTCGGAGGTAGCGCCTGGTTTTGTCGTTGAGGCGTCTGGACCTCGTGGGTCTTTCGTCTGAGTCGCTGTCTAGCTCCGAGAACTCCATGAGCTCATCCTCCTCAAAGGAGTTGTAGTGTTTGGTCTGCTTTCTCACTCGAGGCCGGTCGATCACTAAGCTCTCCTAGAAACAGAGAGGACCGTTGGGGAGAGAGCCCCTCTTCGCTCTGTCCCCATCACAATGCACACACACACCCCGTCGCTGGTCCTGGGTCCCAAGGACACATCTGGCAGAGAACCACACCCCAGCCTTGTCCTCCAGCAGGTAAGGCTCTTCCCAGCACACCTGTCGTGTCCACAAGCAGAGGGGATTCTCCGAGACTCGCTGGAGTTGGCGTGTTCCCCAAGCCCCCAGCACCGTCTGCCACCATCTGCTGTTTCTGCAGTCCTTCCGGCAATGCAGGGGGATGGCAGGCAAGGCCCCCCAGCGCGGCGGTCGCTCTTGCCAAGAAAGGCAAGAGTGGGGTACCCCAGCTGTTGTGCCCAGCATGCAGAAGCAGCCTGTGCTCAGGAGACAGGATGAGTCGGACAGTCCCATCTGCTCAGCGACTTTCTCAAGACACGTACATTTCTTGCCACTTCATTCTCTGCCTTCCATGGGTGCTAACTCCTAACCTTTTGTCTTTCACTGAAAACATAATCTCAGCCCAGGATCCTCAACTTCTTCTGGCAGCTCTGCTACCAGAACCATCACCTCTTTTCCACCATCTCCTGCTCCTTCCCCCTTCGCCCCCACACCACTTCCTAAAGCTCGGCCAAGCTCTGTGTAGCCCAGATACATTTTGGCATCACCCCTGTTTCAGTCACCTTGCTCTCCGTGCTCCAGCTGCTCCTAAATGTCTCTACAACAAGAGCTTTCCTCCCCGCCCTCGTCCACCATCCTGCACACAGAGTAAGTTCTGGATTGTCACCTTGTAAAACAGGTTTTACCAAACAGGTTACTCAAGGGACTTCAGACTCTACCTACTGAGGAAAAGAGGTTGAACTGAGCAAGCTCTGGTGATGGGACGGAAGAGCTAAGGCTGGGTGCGAGTTACTGCATCAGCCGGACAGGAGCAGGGACTGTCTCCTGAGCTTGTGGGTTCATGGGAATTCCACCCAAGAAGACTAGTAGAAAGTGATGTGCGTGCAGTCTGGTGTGAGGTGACAAGGCCAGAGATGGAGGGAAGGGAGATGAACATTTAAGGGGTGCCTCTCAACAGGCGAGGTGGGTGTATTCACAACCCTTTATCTCCAACTCTGCAAAGGAGCACCACCACCTCTTTTTGTCACATGTCTTGCCCACTTGTCTCAGTGGGGTTACTGCCTTGCCCAGAAGAGGCAAGCAGTCAGGGGCAGACCGACGTCGGATTCTGGTTTCGTTCCACATCTATTCTCTTTCTCATGTTCAGAAGTTAGAAAATTCAAGGTATGGAGAAAATGGAGGGGAGACCAACAAACCCTTTCATCCTTCTTTGTCTCCTCTGGAGTATTTGTCAGAGATGAAGTTTCTTTCACAGGAAGTGTTGAAGCAGAGGTAAAATTGTCCCTTGCCAAGGACAGGATGCTGGCTTGGGTCAGAGGGCTGAACTTGACCTGTGTGGCCAGTTCCAGTTCTAATTGCCTTTGCTGAATTTCTCGAGTGCCCAAGAGACTGTATGTCCCAAGAGGCCGTTTTAAAATTGTAACAGTGAGCATTTATCAAGCTCTATGTATCAGGCATGCTTTAAGTGTGTTACATATAGCATCTCACTTAAGGACTAAGTCTCAAGAGTGAATGACTTGAGCCATGTGGGAACTTATGGTCCTACGAGCCACAGCAAAATGTGCAATGGAATAGAACATTCTCAATACTGTACCTTTTCGTTCTTTGCTTCAGTGTCCAATTCAGCTATTTTAGCCCATTTCTGCCAAAAGTTTGGGTCATCTAAGGAAATATCTGTTCTGTTTCCTGAAGCCACAAAGCTAGCCTATGAAGATAATGGAAGTCAGTGAACTGCTCTTGAACAAGGGACTGATAATACCACCTGCATTATTTCAAATTTACCAGAAGCCCAAGTATGTTCTCCAACTGCATTTGAAGCCAAAACCCCTAAAAAAGCCTCCCAAATGAATGTGAAAATCTCAAGGCCGTTCTTTTTTATTTTGAAGATTGGGTAAGGATATTACAATTTAAACCTCCAGGATCATTTTTTAGAACTTACACTTGGAAGCAGGAAGAAAGCCCTGGAACACAATGGCAACGTGTTACTTGGTGTCTAGGTCCCTGCGAAAGGGGTGCTGAAGACTTCCCTAGGTGCGGCTTTTCTTTCAGTTCACCTGCCCACATGTCTGCTATGGGAAAGGCACCGAGTTGTGCAGTACGAGGTGTACTGAGATGACCAGGTGCTTATAAAGCACAAAATGTCCTACTGAGGAAGTCCTACGTAAGCCACCAAACAGGAGACTCAAACAGGCTGCAAAGCTCCCAGAGTCTATAGCCAGAGACACCTGAAAGTGATTTGGTAAATGGCCTCGTCAGTCAAATTTGAAATCGGTGAGCTGAAGGGCAGGGCAAAGAGGCACCTTGCTTCTGTTTGAGGAATGGAGGGTTTGCTGGAATTTTAGCACGTGGACAGTATCAAGGAGTGCTCTACAAGGAAATCCAGATGACCATTCAAAGGTTTCAGAGCAGGCTTTGGAAATAGTGAACAGTGCACGCTGTAAACTGAAGTGTCTGTCCTGTCTGCTGGAGATCAGCTCCCATTGGTCAGGAGGGAGATTTCTTTCTATAGCTTCTGACTCATTATTCAGAGGCCCTCTAAAGAGTCTGTATTTTCTGTCTCACACAAAACCCACGTGTAGACAGGTAATCTCAACAGTTTGCATAGCGAGAAAACAAAGCCTGGCTGATGAAGGTCAAAGAATAAAGAATAAAGTTTTCTTTTTGCTCCCACGCCATCACGGACTCTGGAGAAAGGTGTCATACCTTGGCAAAAGTAGATCCTTTCCCTTCAGACTGGATGGTGATGGTGTGGGTTCTCCTCTGCAGAATCTGGTCTATGTCTTCTTCACAGAACTTGGAGCCTTCATCTTCCTCATCCATCAGGGCTCCATAAGCCCCTTTCCGGAGCAAGTCCTCTACTTCCATTTTGGAGAGCTGTTGAACCTGGACAGGTCACCAAAGGCTACTCACAAAGTGGAAAATGCACGGGAGAAAAACAGCCTCAAATCTGACCTTCAAGATCCAGTAACTCTTCCTTCACTAACTACACATGTCGGAAGAATAAAGATACAGGCCACAAGTTTTAGAAAATTAAAGCCTAGATAAAGATACTCAAGAAAACTATGGGGAGGGCAGGCAGATAATCCTCTCTAGGGGACTCTGGAATCAAAGCCAGCACATGTCCCAATGGCCCTAACATTCCTCAGGACATTGGTTATTATCAAATGTCACAAGCCATGGAAACTATGCACTACTGAAGAGGATATGTTTAATGTTTTAGTTTGAGTCTGTATCTTTAAAAACCTCCAGATGTACTAAACAAGCTAAAGAATGATTTATTCATTATTAAATAAATACATGAATATTGGAAATGATGTCATTTCTCAACTAAAGAAAGGGTCCTGGGCCAAGTGTGATCTTCTCAACTGCTTGTTGAAAACAGGAAATGGGAGTTCAAAACACCCTTTCCTGGTTCTAATTATGAATCTGGTTCTCTCTCTATCAATCACAAGAGGGAATTCCATGACTCCCAGCACTGGTAACTTGAAGTATTATACTTAGCAACACATGCATAGCTAAGAGGATATAGAACATCTGGACTGAAGACAACTCATTGGAAGGTTTTAATTCTCAACCTTTGATGCCCTGAGTCCAGAGATTAAGGAGATACTCTGCTTGTTGGCCTATAATTTAATACGATTTAAGAATCTTAGCTGCAATTTTATATCTCCGTGGAGGGGGAAAAAGATTTTATTAACTGCCATATTGCAAGCTGCTAACTTACTCGTTTTTTTTCACTGACCATCATGCACTGAATATCTTTACTATGCCAGGTACTATTAGGGGCCATGGGTGATACAAATAAAATAGGTTTCATTATACCCTCAGGAAGCTCAAAATGTGGAGTATGAGATAAAGCATGGAGACAATAGATATTCAGAGTGTTAAGTGTTAAGATCTACGGACTTCTAACGGGCACTTAAAAATTCTGCTTACCGAAACGTTACTGCGTGCTGGGCAATCCTACCACACCACTGCGCCTACAGATTTCCTTTATCCATCTGTAAAAGCAGAGACCTGACCCTGAATTATCCTCTGCTGTAGGGGGATGACTCCACAAAGATGTGTAACCGGATTCAATGTAGTGAAAGTGAATCTTAAAACAGCTGTAGGAAGGGAGACCCCAGAGGGGCCCAGGCTATGTGGCGAGTGTCCTGGGGTGCTCTGAGCAGGTCCCGTCATACTCACCCCATTGGTGCTGCCCTTTCGGTTTATGTCCTGAAGAACAGCTTTGTCCAGGCCCAGCTTTAGGCTGGCTTTGTCAAACATTTCCCGCTCGTAGGAGTTCCGAGTAATGAGACGATACACCTTCACGGCTTTGCTCTGGCCTATCCGGTGACATCGGGCCTGAGCCTGGGAAGGAAGGAAGGTCATACACATCCTGTCATCAGATATAATGGCAGCAGCCCAAGGCACAGGGAAATGCTTAAATACCATGTGGCGTGAGTGGCCAGCTCTCACAGTTATGAGTCACGGGACCGACTTTGGAAGAAAATTCACCCAGATGTCGGCTGTCCCTTCAAACTCACTCATTTCTTCACGCATTATTTACTGAGTGACTCCCACATGCTGGGATAAAGTGATGAGAAGGACATGGCTTCCTACGCTCCCTAGCTTGCGGCCTGAGTGCAGCTACTCACTCCCAGGATGCTGTCCTGCTCTCCAGGCAAATGCCTCAGAGCTGGCAACACCAGTTTTTAATTTTTTCATCTTACTAGAAAGAAATTTTCATACAAAGACCAAAATAGAGAAAAGCAGAATGATACTTTTTTTTTTTAATCTCTACTAAGCTCCCATCCTCCAAGACTAGTAGGAAGCAAATCCTAGGCATCCTATGGTTTCATACTTATGTATTTCAATTTTTTTTTACATTTACTTATTTTTGAGAGACAGAGAGAGACAGAATGCGATTGGGGGAGGGGCAGAGAGACAGGGAGACACAGAATCTGAAGCATTCCAGGCTCTGAGCAAATTGTCAGCACAGAGTCCAATGCAGGGCTTGAACCCACGAACCGTGAGATCATGACCTGAGCCAAAGTTGGACGCTTAACCGACTGAGCCCCCATACTTACATATTTCAATATATAATTCTTTTTTTTTAATCAGTGCTGATTTTTTAAAATTTATTTATTTATTTTGAGAGATGGGTAAAGAGTGAGAAGGGGAGGGGCAGAGAGAGAGGGAGAGAGAGAATCCCAAGCAGACTCCACGCTGTCAGCACAGAGCTCGACACGGGGCTCAAGCTCATGAACCGCAAGATCACGACCTGTGCCGAAATCGAGTTGGATGCTTAACTGACTGAACAACTCAGGCGCCCCTGAATATAGAAGTCTAAAGACAAGGAGTCTCATAAAATAATGCTGTTGCCACATCTCAAAACATGGACGTTGGTACTAACCATCTTATCAGCGCCCCAATTTCCCTGCTTATGCTTATTTGGATCAGGATGCAAACAGGGCCCATACGTTGTACTGGGCTAATAGGGCTCAAGTCTCTTTCATTCCATAGATATCCCTCGCCTTTGACCTCTCCTTTTTTCAAATGCAGCCTTGTTTGTTGAAGAGACCAGGTGTCTGTCTTCTAGCTTCTCAGGGCCACATGTTGCCACTTGCCTTCTGGCTGTGGCATTAAACAAATTCCTCTGGTCCCTGCATCTCCTCTAAACCGTGAGCTATATCTTGAGACTTGATCAGGGTAAGATTTGATTTTTGGCAAGTGTATTTCTTAACGGTGTTCACATTTCCATCAAAAGGCACATGATGTCTAACTGTCTTACTTCTGAATGATAATCACTGCCTAGATCCACTATCTCAGTAGAGGTCACAATCCCCTCATCAATCTTTTGGTTACCTTGATGTTCAGTTCCTGTAGGAAAGATAAGCTAAATGCTTGATTCTTTCTCTTTATTTAATAAGTTTCTAAAATAATACCCTCCAAATGTGACCAATGAAGATTTTTATTTTTTTAAGGAATGCAAGTATACGTGCTATGTTTTATTGCATTGCTATTGTTCATTTTCCTCTGGGAAACTTCAAGATGGCTCCTGAATTCTTTTAATGTGATCCAGTCAAATACAGAAAGGAGAATAAACTCTGGTGTTGAAATGCATTTGGAGATGTCGCTATGAGCACATGGTTAGAACGGTGTGTGTGTATACACATATACACACGTAAAGAAATAGACGCAGATATGTCTGTATTTATAACGTTTGCTTTCTGGTATGACATGTTCCACATTCCTACTGTATATTTCCTGCCTGGACCTGGATTCAGCCACTTTCTTCCCCCGGAAATCCTTGTTTTTTTTTCTCAGTGAGAAAGAGTCTGGATTCTGTAAGGGCTGCTCACTGTCATTGGGTAGGTCATGGTTTCTAGACCTATTCGGTCGGGCAAAAATAGAAGTGTTTGGGTGTGTATAGTATATACAATCATGTGCATATACGAGACAAAATACGTCATAAGATCCATTTAATTCAAATTTATAACTATGGGACTTTAACTTCACCAACCACACATCTGTATCTCTTTCTTAACCATCAGAAAGCTCAATTCTCAACCACACCAATACCATTATTCATTTGATTTATCCCACAATGTATATAAGAGTCTCAGAAAAACTGTACTTTTAATGATCTCCCCAAAACATAATTACTGAAAACAATGCAAGATTTTTGTTTTCCTCCTCTGAGGGTTATAGCCCACTAAGTATGTACACTCTAATTAGTGTTTTAAGTACAACCGGCAGGTAGGTTTCTTTTTCTTTCCCAGTGGTAGGGTTAGCAATTCTGAGACTACTTTCTGTGTAATACAGGATTGAGGAAATGGGTAAATATACTGAGAATAACAGGAGCCAGAGTTTTCATTGTTGAAGAAGGAAGTTACAAATATGGAAAGAAAAAAAAGTAGAATAGCCGTGTGGCGGTGTTTCTATGGGAACAGATATGGACGTATGTGTATTTACACGTTACTCCACTTGTGTATATATACACATACATACGAATGCATGTTATGTACCGTGTATTTATATTCTCTGTGTGTATGTACTCTAGCTACATCCACTGAATGAGCCTAGAAGCAATGGCATTGCAGTAGCAAACACCAAAACTCCCAGATCTTGGTTCCTAAATATACTCTCCATTAAGACAAAACCAAGGCATGTTAGAGAAATAGTTAATTCCAGGGCTGTGGGCAGAAAAAGTAGAGGATGAGTCCCGAACATATTACCGTGCCAGAAAATAAGGAAGTACTCAAAGAATGATGGAGACATACTGAAATAACACTTTCAACTTGAAGAGGTTTACCACTGGCTAAGCATGGGATGATCTGAATATCAAAATAAATTTAGTAGTGGAATATAACCCATTGAATAAAACAACAAAGAATCCATGGGTACATAATGACATAAATAAATGGGAGAAAAAGGAAACTCTTTACTATAGTAGAATAACAGATGTAGAGTAACAAAGCTTAAAAAATTACCATTTTGCAACCATCAGAGTGCTGACTGATACAGGCAAAAATAATCAATGGATACTAAAACCAGTGTTAAACTTTGATGAGGAACATGAAATTTATATAGTCTCAAAGTATCTCTCCAAAATTGAGTATTAATTTCAAAAGGAAAAATAGCCACTTTTTAGTGGAGACACCTGGTAGACACCACTTAACGAAGATATCTAAGTACATACTATCAGACAAACAGACATCACGTTCCTCCTGATGGGATACATTGAGAAGGACATATCACTTTGGTGTTATTAGTAAGCCTGAATGCTACCCTGAGGAAATACAAACACAAATTGAGGGATAATCTGTAAAACGACCAGCCTGTACTCCTTAAAAATAATAAGGTCGTAATGTTCCATATTCCCAGAAGAGGGAACTCTTCCGGCTTCACAGAGACTAAAGAGATATGGGCAATTAAGGGGATAGGTGCTCCTGGGCTGGATGGATTTCAGAGTGGGGGGAACAGTGGTTATAAAGGATGCTGAAATAAATAATAAATTTGAATATGCATTGGATTGAAGACAGTTTTTAATTTCCCAATTCTGAGAACTAAGCTGTGGTTATATAAGAGGATGTCCCTGCACTTAGGAAATATATACCGCAGTACTTCAGAGGCAACTCACTCTCAAATGGTTCAGACAAAAAAATGCCGTGTATGCACATATGTTTAAGTCCATGTATGTACTCAGAGAGGTAGAGGAGCTAGAAGGCAAAGTGATAAAGTAAATGGGGAAAATGTAAAGGGTTGGTGAATCTGGATAAAGGGTATATTGGAATTATAAACTGAAATTATATCAAAGGGAAAATGTCAAAAATATTAAATACAAACATGTGAATAATGTCTTTCTCGGGGTTATGCTGTCCATTCGATAGCAACTGTTTCATTTTGCTTCTAAGTTTTAGGGATTGATTTTTCCCCCTACATTAATTTAACCATAATGAAGGGGGTGGGAAAGAAGAAAAACAAACCAAGTAACTTTGTGAAAATGATATTTTGATTATATACTGTAAGACTGATGACAAAAGACCCCCCACTATAGTCCAGTATTATATACTGGTAAATTTATTTATGTTTCACAGAATACAATTAGTAATTCTGCAACTACTTTATGTACATACTAGTCTTGATCAAATGAGTACGTAAGTATACTGTGTTATCATGAGACTGAAACTTCTCACAGCCAGAGAAAGGATTTACAAGTGAGGAAGAGGGCAAGGATGGAGTGAATCAGCAGCAACTCACGACGGGTGGACAGAGATGGGCAAGAACAGACGTGTGGTGTGAGTGGTTCTGTCAGTACACATACATGTATTCCCTAGCTCTGTCTGCTCAGAGAATCCAGAAGCGCTAACACTCCAGCAGCAATGGGCACTCCTACTAGCCAGATCTTGGTTCCTAAATGCCATTCTTGAATAAAAAGAACCAGGGATCCTTGGAGAAACTGTCAACCCCATGGCTGTGGCAGGAAAAATGCAACATGAACCTGAATATCGTGTAGTGCCAGAAAGGAAAGAAGTGCTCAAAACCCAATAAATGTGCATCAGAAGGACACAGGAACCAACCTGAAGGAACTCCTAATGACCAAGTCTGAACAATAAAATAAATAATAATAGGCTATAACCCATAAAATAAAATGAGTTCATATGGATATAAATAAATAAATGGGAAGAAAGGACAGCTGTTCTTTACAGTAGAATTCTAATTAATAAGTGTATAAGAAATGACTGAAATAGAAAATTGCCATTAGCCAAACCCCATGGTAGTAATGACTGAAGGCAAGAACCATTGATGGATGCTAAAATTAATAGGTGAAAGTAATGGTGAGAATCAGGAAATTTACAGTCTCAAAATCTCTCTTCCCAAGATACTGATTAAGTTTAAAGGTAAGGTAAAAACAGTTATTTTACAGTGAAGAAACCTAGCAGATACCACCCCAACCAAGTAATCAAGGTTATCATCGCAAGCAATAAGATGTATTAACATCATGTACCTCCTGAAATTATGCACTGAGGAGGATGTAACATCACTTCTATGATATTCTTGCCAAAAATGTATAACCTCAAATCTGATTATGAGAAAACATCAGGTAGACACAAATTGAGAGACAGTTTGTCAGGACCCTTCAAAACTGTGAAAATCATGAAAGATAAGGAAAAGACAGGCGCTGCCACAGACTGAAGGAAGCTAAGGAGGCAGGACTTCTAAAGGAAATGTGAGAATGTGCATTAAATCCTGGACCAGAAAAAGAACATTTGGAGGAAACTGAAGGAACATGAATAAGGTCTATAGATTTCTGTGTCAATGTTAATGCCTTGGTTTCAATAATTAGACTATGGTTGCATAAAATGTTAACACTAAGGGAAGCTGGGTGAAGGGTCCTAGAACCTTGTACTATTCTGCAACTTTTTTTAAGTTTAAAATGATTTCAGAATAAAAAGTTTTTAAAAATTAATTGTTTTATTATGTTATAAAATACTTAAGGTGGTTGCAAAGGCAAGTATACAAAAAGGCATGTTTGGAAAAAGTAGCTTCTTTCCCTGTCACTTCCATCTTATCCTGTCACCTTACTCCCCCTACAGATAACCATTTAAAAATAAAGTTTTTTGTTTGTTTTATCTTTCAGCTGGCGGGCAGGGGGAGAAGGAGATGGACACACACAGCTTTTTTAGATAATGGCTAGCATAGCATACATACTTTTTCCACATTATCTTATTTTTTTTTTTTTTCATGCAACATATACTCAAGAGAAGACCTCCTAGCAATATATGGAAATAATCCTCACTCTTCTATCAAAGTTGAATCCACTATGGTTTAGTCAGTCAGTCTTCTATTGCTGGACAACTAAGCTGTTGAGTCTTTGGCTATTATAATTAGCTGCCACATCTCCTTACAGTATCTTTAGTGGCAGTAAATCTATAAGAAGATTTGATGGATAACTGGTAAACAAAGGAAGTGATCAACAGAACTAATATGGTTTATGGAACCTATAAAGCACTAGTAACTTGTGGCCACAAATAGTGACACTGATTTTCTTTCTCTGGCTCATCTGACGTTTGTAGGCAAATTACAAGAAGGACTCTAAGAAATGTTCTGAGCAAAGATCCCATACAGGATCAGGGCAGACGCTGCCAATTACCTTCTTGGTATCCACATTCCCCTTCTCCCTCACTCCCAGAACCCTGATGCTTGTAGAGGGCAGCAATGTGTTCACCCGAAACATCTCCAGCATCCCAGGGAGGACAAAGTAATAAGCTGGACAATGAGGTACAGCAGAAGTCTATCGGGGACATCTGGAAAAAGTCCTGCTCTCCTGAGAGAAGCACCACACCTTCCGTCCTGATCTTTCCTGCCTGATCTGAAGTATCCATCTTGGAACAAAGAGGTTGTAACTCATACTCCCTGAGGATGGTGGAGCAGAAAAACAGAAGGAATCTGGGACTCAGATGACACTGTAAAGCCACCTTGCCCAGGACTACCCATCTCCAGACTTCTCATTAACTGAGAAAAATAAACCTGTTTGGGGGTGGGAAAGGGGGGCGGTCACTGTTACAAGCAGCTAAATGACACCAGGAGATAATATGTGCTCTCCCAAGACGGTTTACCTGGAAGATAACAAGGATGAGTTCTGTCACATTTAAGAGACTCATCATTTTACAGCAAAGTCTCACTGACAGGCCAGCCTTACTTATTTCCCTCATCAAAACTCACACACACAACAATGTGGTAAGGGGAGAAAAGACTGCAACAAGGGCAGCGACCGAGATGAAGTCCAAACAAGATCCTCAGCAAAGCTGAGTAAATACGGAACTTCTAGAGCAGACCACAAGGGGCAGGGGGCAGTGGTGCTACCCACCCCTGCGGGAAAATCACAGAGCTCTCACGCTCTCCTGGGGCATGACATGCCGGCTCAGAGCTTGCTCCTTACTGTTTAATACATCTGAGTTGAACAAAGACAGGCCTACAAGAAACAAGTAGTGACACTCAGAAAATGAAAAACAAACAACCAGGCACAGATCCCAGGGACTGCGATGGCAAGAAGGGGGAGCTGCTTAGTTGAACAAACAGTGACAGATTTCAAATTGATACCAGCCCTGGACTTACTATTGTCAGTTTCAAGTCCAGAACTTGGCAAAACCTTACACTACATCTTGACAACCACACAAAAGTTAAATAGCTGGTACAAAGATCCAAGCACAATGTTGACTCCTCCCTTGACCCCATCTGCTTTTTCAGATCATTAGCTACATTTTAAAAGTACATTTCTTTTAATACTTTAAAATGCTACTTGGTCCTCAATGAAAATTCGCATCTCAGAGAAGTTAAACACAATTGCTTATATTCCCACCTGAACCTAACCACATCTAGCACGGTGGTATAGCTTCCCAGTCCACTGTCCCTGCCCAAGTATTTTATTTCGGGTCCAGCAATGTTAACATTTCTTCTGGCACTCCGAAAGTGGGTATCTACAGGCCAACCACTTGTGCAGAAGAGGACTCGGGGGCTCTCCCTGCAGTAGGAATCAGAACGCATTAGACAATGCCCTCCCTGAACTATCTCCTTCGGAGGCCTGCTTTGGAGTTGGAAGTTTCCAGATCCAGATTTATTCCTTGGAGAAAGGTATCATCCCATCTTAAAATGTAAGCATTTTGGGGGAACAGCACAGATACCTGCCCACTCCATTTCTACTGTGTGACTCAATTTATCACCCAAACCAAAGTCCTGGGCACTACAGTCTCCCCAGGGCCTGGTCTGCTGTCTAGGGCTCAATAAATGTGTCAATAAGTCAATCAAGAGCTGGCTGAGTACTGGAAGCAGAGAGGGGTTGACAGCAGAACAAAGGGTGCTTTGGGGCAGCCAAGAAAGAAGTGGGGAGTGAAAAGGAGAGGCCACTGGAAGGAAGGCAGGAGCACACTCAAAACCTGACTCACTTTATTTGGGGTCGATGCTGTAGTCAGTGCCCATTCCACCTGCCTCAGGGGTGCCACCTATGCTCATTCCCACCTTTTTTTGTTCCCTTGGTGTGGAACATTCTTCTGATCTCATATCTGAGGTCCTGCCTTGTAGGTAGGTCTCCGCTCAGATGTCACCCTCTGAAAGAAGCCTTCCTAGATCACTCTCTAAGTCAGGGCACCAACCACTGCCATTCTTTTTATTTTTTATTTTATTGTAGACAGCCCGAGAGAGAGTGAGAGCAGGGGAGAGAGGGCAGGGGTAGGGAGAGAGAGAATCCATGCTCAGCGTGAAGCCTGATGTGGGGCTCGATCCCACGACCCTGGGATCATGACCTGAGCTGAAATCAGGAGTCGGATGCTCAACCAACTGAGCCACCCACACACCCCACAACCATTCTTATCCTCTTAGTCTGTTTTACTTCTTTATAATAAGTAAAGTTACTACCTCATTTATTTTTCCTGGTCACCCCCACGAAAACGAAAGCTCCACGGGAGCACTAACCACTGGTCTTGCTCACTGCAGTGCCTCTGGCAAGTCCCAGTTCTCAGCAAATACTGAATGAATGGACTACATGATAGAACATTCACAAATTCCCAACTTTCTTCCAGCAAAGAAAAGTAAAGCCAGTGGAGTGTAGCTCTCTGAGGTCAGGGCTGGATACCCTCTCTCTTCCCAGATTCTCTGGACACACAGCTGCTGCATTCACCCATGGCTATGCCCTCTGCCAGTAGCCCTGCTCCCATACTTTCTGAACCCTCCCTTTAGGGACCTTATCAACAGGAAGGAGAAGGAACTGTGTGGCCCCACCATGGTTACCCTGTCCCACCCTCAGGAACTCTGGCCTTAAAGAGCAGGAAGCTCCCAGAGGAGAATCCGAGGTGTCACAGAGCAATAAGAAAGCAAGGTGCTCATGGCCTCTGAGGGGACAGGTGGTACCCTGGTACCCCGCTACTCCCACAGGCCTGTCTCTGCCCTCTGAGCTAGTAGCACTGCTGGCTTCCTGCAGGGGAGACAAGAAACCCGCTTTTCACTGCTCTTTGTCATCCTCAGGCTACTGTCAACACCCTTTGCCGTTTCTTAATGTCGGAGCTCCAGAAAACCTGATGTACCAGGACTGGGTCACAGCTGTGCCTCCCGAATGAAGGTGACAAAGGGTCAATCTACACTCTTGATTTTCTTATACACATGCACGCTAACGTAGACATATTCAAGGTTTGAGAGAACATTTACTTGAGACCTCCAGGTATGGTGTGCCTATTAAAGGGACCTCAAGTTGATTCACCTCTGAGACTGCTGTGGTCCTTCCGTAGTCACTTTATTCTCTCATTATCCCTGAGCAGTGCCTGCTTCCTATCCTGGACCCTGATGAACTTCACTTGTCTGGAAGGTTTGGGAGGGAAATGCTGCCAGGCTCCCAGAGTGGATACTGCAGCAAGAGTCCTAGTCCCTATCCTCGTACTTCCACAGGGAATGTCTGCTCCCAGGTACAAACATGACAGTCTGTCTCTTTCCCCTCTTTCTCCTCTCCCTATCCCGAATGGAGGAGACCTGACTAGTTAGTGAAGCGTGAGACCTGGTCCGAGCTCCTGTGGACTCACCCCTTCCCCTCGTCTCTCTGTCACTGGCGGTCCTGAGGGGGCAGCCTCTGCTCTGCAGATGACTGCCAGCGGTTCCCCGTGGGTGAGGGTGTGCAAGCGCAGGAGCCTGAAGAAGCCTCATTCTGGCTACAGGCCAAGCTGTATCATCTAATCTACCTTCACAATCTATTAAGCTCATCTTTTGATCCTCCATTGTATTACTGTGTCTACTTCTTCACTGGTTCAGATCAGGCACAGGAGACCGAACTTACTGGACTCCTCGGGCTCTAACAAGACCAAAGGAAATAGCATGTGACACTTGGTGTTATTTTTACGACGATCTAGATTAAAAAAAAAAAATCTCTAGCAATTCCTAAGCCTAATTCTATTCCCACAGCACAGAAAACCCCAGCAACATGGTCAAAAGAGAAGGTTGAATGAATGAAGGTTGGTAATAATGAAGCTGCACCAGGAAGGGTAACACTGCTCTCTGACTTCTCAGAGAAAGGAGCTATGTTCTCTGGCTGTGGAAGCTGGCTGTCTGTAGACCCTTCTCAGGGACTCAGGCCTACTTAGCCGAGCCCAACCTCCCCTGCTCAGGGAGGCTTCACTTCCAGCACTCTGAGAGGGTCTGCCTTGGATCAGTCAAGAAACAGTGTCCCCGCACTGGCACTGCTTCCCCATGCTGGCCTGCCTGGGGATAACCATGGACTGCACCAGATCCTTCCAGGCTGTTTGAGCCCAGAGTGAACACTCACGCTTTCTATTATGTGAACTGGGACCTCTGGAGCTATGCAGAAATTCCCCTAGGAGAGGGCATGAGACCCTCTTCACGACGAGATTCCTCATCTGTGGCCCTGACATTGACATCAGGCAGAACACACCTCAATCTACACACAGATAAATGTTCTAGGCCAAGGCCATCTTGCGAAAGAAATACAATCATCATCTATCAGAGCGGGAATTGTGGTTCTTCAATAACTGTAAAGAATTACAGATGACTGAAAGCTTTCATGCACTGAACGAAAAATATATGATTACACACACACATGTGAATGACTGTGTGTAAGTTAACATGAGTAACTAGCAAGGATAGTACTGGGGAGCGGTCTGGTTAAGTTTTCTACTGTTAGGGTTAGGAACACATCTCACTGATGTTCACAGCTGCATTCACCTGTAGTCCTGGGATGGGTGCTGTGTCCAGACTCTCTCCCTGACGTCACAATTATGGCCCGTGCCACGAGGGCACATGGCAGGGAGAGCGTGCAGGTGAGTGCACACCGTTCTGCGGGCAGCCTCCAGGCCCTGTGCTCCTTCCACACCAAGCAAGCACACCACCGCCATCTCTGCAGGTGACTTGGAACCGGGCTTTCCTTTCTCTGTCCCATCTTCTTTACAGCCACCCAACCCCACTCCCCACTAACACAGGTCCCACTTCCCATCCCTAACACTACTCTTCCCGATCTTTCATTTCTACCCAGCCTGGCTGACATTTCAAAAATAAAGGACTGGTCCCTGTAAGTTACAAAACTTTTAAGTGAAAATAACAATGATGACAACAGAGCAGAGAGCAGTAGATGTTGAAGGCACAGTGGGCAGTCTGGAGACCATGGGTTGAGGAATTCTAACTGACCGGGACCCGTGGCTGCCACTGTCACTGACGCCCTCACTCATTTACCTTCTGCCACATTCCTGGCTCCTGTCCCCTCCCTGGAGGGTCCACAGTGCTGGTGGTCTTTGTTCCTCACTGAGGCAGAGCGTTAGAGGAAGTTCAGAAACTGACTCTGCATACTGAAAGTCTCACATGGTCCAATCTCCGTGTGACTTCATTACTATTCCTCTGTTCATCTCTTGCCAGTTCCCCAGCAGCGGACATTAAAAACAGCTTTTCCAAAGCTTCTCTCTTTTCCCCAGACCCTAATTCTGGACAGCCCCATGTACCCCCTCTGGCTGCTCCATGTACAAAGCAGTCACCTCAGATGACTTCATCTTCTCTATCAGACTTGACCATTCTCGTTTCTGCTCTTCCCTACCTCTTGGCATTGGCACCTATTTGCAATTGGGAAGGTCTAGAATTTCACCTAGATCACGCGTGGTGATCGCCAAACCTCTGCCTTGACCATGACTTGCCTCCAAATGCCAGCCCTATGTTTCCAATTTCCCTCCTGGAAATTCCTGCAGGCATGCCCAGCTATCACGGCCTCGAATTGGCCGGGTGCCAAGCCTCATAGTCAGAGGAGCACCACAAAGGAGCACACAACTGGACTTGAGAGATCATCCGAATCAGGGCCAGCAAACTTGTATAATAGTGAGTATTTTAGATGTTGTGGGCTATGGTCTCCATTCCGATACTCTGTCACTGTAACACAACAGCAGCAGAGATAGTATGTATACGGATGACTGTGGCTGTATTCCAACAAAACTACTTAAACTGGCTAGCCAATGCTATTTCACATTGCCTGATCTATTTCACTACCTAATTAAGTTCTTGCTAGTTACCCAATCAAATACTAGATTTTGATTATTTTTATGTTAGTGTTGATGAAAGTATTCCTTTAAAAATTGGTTATTCATTATATCTAGCAACTCACCTCTGACCCAAATATCCCTTCATCAGTAGAAAGGCCTGATAGGGAACCAATCAGGTCCACTGATTTTCCTTGAAGTAGGGTGTTGAAAGAGTGCCACACAATTTGGTTTACAAATGAGTTTTTCTCCTGGGTTTTAGCCAACTGTCACCAATTTAATAATTTAAAGTGCCATCTAGTAGACTGCTTTCTCAAACAAAATTTTATTTGGAAACTCATTAAATGAAAAAGGCAAAGCCAAATGACTGTGAAGTAGTGGGTCTGGAAGCAACCAAACTGCCCCACAGCTGAGTTCCTTTTCCTGAGTGCAGTCCCTTGCAGTGTCCCCTAAGGCACCTCTTCTGTTTTGTGGCACAGCGGCCTCCAAACTTCTTTTATCAATCATCTGTATCATGAAAAAGGTTCTGAGGTTCCCACCACCCTCCCCACTCCCCATACTGCTTTAGCAAGCATCTCGGCATTCAATATATACTTAGAGTGGAGTTGACCATTAATGAAAATGGAGGTAAATCTAGAAATGGTATTCTTGACAAGTTAGAATCTTTTTAGCAGACATACTGTCCAATCTGGCCAGAAAGCTACTGTTTTTACTTTGAAGCAGGGTGAATGAAGAACTCTGGTCCAGAGAACTGTTAGCTCTGTCTCTTTCTTGTTTGTTTATGCTTTAAAAAAAAATGTATTAACTCCAATCTTTACAAGAATCTTTTAAAGCCACCAATTATCTAGTCTGGTTAAAACTTAAAATCATGTCTGCGAATTCACTCAACTGGGCACACAGAATCTCTAATATGCAGATTAGGTAGACAGCAAGTGAGCTAGGGAGGGTGCCTGTCACCCTGGGCACGCAATGGAACTTGGGGTTAGGTGTCTCCTTTACCATCTAGGACATGAGACC
Organism: Paguma larvata; assembly: GCA_030068075.1. Lineage (NCBI taxonomy): Eukaryota > Metazoa > Chordata > Mammalia > Carnivora > Viverridae > Paguma > Paguma larvata. Next base: position 31,159,515 of record CM057844.1, read on the forward strand.
ATCTAACAAACCAACCAATGAAAATGCCTGAATCAATCTACATGTCAAAAATTAGAGGATTAGTCAAGTTTAGTATTTTCCTTTACGTCTGATAATAAATAGTTCTATTCTTTACCTGGAGGCTACAACTATGAAAAACCATTTGGTTTAAAGCAAAAAGAAAGAACCACTCTCTGATTAGTGGGAAAGGGGGACACTTATGTTTCATTCAGTCTCACCCCTGCCGGAGGCCCTAAAAGCCTGCCGTCCAGCGGACACCCTAGCGGAGCATGGCAGACGCTCTCTAGCAAGCCAGACCCTCTCGTGACGCTCTTAGATGCAGGGGCAGCTAAGGCAAACAGCAATCATCCTAATGGTTACCTGCAAGTCATTTTGTGGGTTCCAGTCTGAATCAAATATGATGCAGGTATCAGCAGCCGTGAGATTGATCCCCAGGCCTCCCGCTCTGGTGCACAGAAGAAAGACAAAGCGGTCTGAGTCTGGCTTACAGAACCGGTCGATGGCTGCCTGGCGCAGGTTTCCCCGTACTCGCCCATCAATTCGCTCATAGGTGTATCTGAGGGGACCCAAACGAACGAAAGCCCAGGTGTTAATCATGACTTCAATGGAGAGCAGCAAACAACCCAGGAAGCTGTTGACCCATGGCCTTAAGCCCTCGCTTCTACATTGGGACCAGACTAGAGCAGTCCACAAGGAATCCCACCCCGACCCCAGCCCACATATGCAGCAGGGCACACACCTAAAACTGCATTGCAAAATGTACCCCCACCAAAACAAGCAAACAAAAAACAAACCAAACTAAAAGTATCAGCCACAAACTAAGGGACTAGAAGAATTGTAAACATAAAATATCAATTCCCACAGCCTGAGCAACATATTCTCCAGTATTTCCCAGTTTTTACTTGCACTGAATCTAATCCTAAAAACCATGAAAAGCAAATAAAAGCCTCAAACATCTACTTTAAGTAGTGCTCTTAAGGAGTCAAAGTTCACATCCATGTGTAGCTGCAGTGAAAACTGTACCGATAGGCAGTCCTTGTGCGTCTGGGCTGGTCGTTTCCAGCCTACCAGTTCGCCCAGGCAGTACGCTGCCACACAGATAAACCACAGGGGAGGTTTCTGAGCTGCGTCAGGGGTTGGGGGACAAAAACTGAGGACTTTTTAGAGGAAAATAAAATGAGAACGTAAAGCTAACTATCATTAAGAAGGCACATACCTGTGTGGAAATAAGGGCGAAAAGCGCGTTGGGGGAGAGGGAAAAGGAAGGAGAGTAAAAATAAAACTGCTATGGGGCGCATTAGTATCTGTCCATCCAATTAACAGACACAGAAGGGATCCTGATGATGGATCATGTGATTAATACAGAATTAAAATACAGTGGCAATGTGGACAGCTGCTGAGCCCCTTATTCCCTTCTTATTTACCTTGAGCAGGAAATGGTTTATAAAGTAGAACTAAAGGAAGCTCTTGTAAGGAAAGGACCAAGTCACCCTAGACCCAACAACAGCCAAGAACGAGAATCCTGACAGAAACCTTATCAGTAGCCCAGAATTTGGGAAATCGGATCTCTAACGCCTCAGATAAATAAGTGGCAAGAGAATAAGGATAGATAGACACTTTAGGGTCTCCTTGTGGACGGTTCTAGAAAACAGAGTTTGGCTATATAATCCTGACTTCCTTGAGGAAAAGGAAATTCCATGTAAGAAACCATCCACGGAAATAACATGTAGAGAAACCAGACCAACTCAGGACACATAAAAGCAAGGAACCGAGTCCAAAAAGAGGGTCTTCCTTTTACAAAGCTACAGTGCATCAACACCTGGAATTATAGGTGTGAGTTTTTCCCTTTTTCTTCATTTTTAATGTAATAAACTTAAGAATAATATGTAGGACTACAGAGCAAATAAAACAGGAGGTGATTTATATAAAGGCAGACTAGGAAGAGCTGTGTCATAAGATAAAAGCGAAAAGATAAGATAAAAGATGTAGCTGAATTCTATAAAACCACAAGGCAGCTCGGTATAATGGTCATTCTCATTAAGAGCAGCTGCGGCAACAGTAGTAGCAGCACGCTCTTCAGTGTCAAGCTCTGTGCGAGCCAGCCAGGCACTGGGATACACACTTGATATGCACCATCACTTTCATACCTCACGATAATCCTAAGGGGTGTTTTATTATCATCCCCATTTTAGACTCCAGGAAACTTCCAAAACAAAAACAATAAAACCCCCACACAAGCAAACTAATTTGCTCAGTCATGTAGCAGGTGAGTGGCTTGAACTGAAATCCATTTGATGCAAAGTCCACATTCTTTAAAAAAAATTTTTTTTAATGTTTATTATTTATTTTTTGAGACAGAGAGAGAAAGAAAGACAGAATGTGAGCAAGGGAGGGGCAGAAAGAGAAGGAGACACAGAATCCAAAGCAGGCTCCAGGCTCTGAGCTGTCAGCACAGAGCCCTATGTGGGGCTCGAACCCATAGACCGTGAGATCATGAGCTGAGCCAAAGTTGGATGCTTAACCAACTGAGCCACCCAGGCGCCCCTCAAACTCCATATGAACTTAACCAGTTTGCTGTATGGCCTTCATATTGTACCTTACATTTCAATGCAGGAGGATGGAAAGACTGCCCTAAAAACTTAAAAGAGACAAAAATAAATAAAAAATTTGAAAAAAAAATTTTAAAGGGGCACCTCGCTATCTCAGTCAGTTAAGCATCTGACTCTCGGTTTCGGCTCAGGCATGGACTCTTGGTTTGTGCGTTTCAGCCCCACAATGAGCTCTGTGCTGATGGTGCAGAGCCTGCTTGCAATTCTCTCTCTCTCCTTCACTCTGCCCCTCTCCCACTCATGTGGTCTCTATCTCTCTCAAAAATAAATAAATAAACTTAAAAAGGAAAACTTAGAAGAGAAAATTAAAGATAAATAAGAGACACCAGTACATTTAGGAAGGTGATAACTCTAGTGGAAGCTGGAAAAAGACACTATAGATACCAATGTGGTTTTGGTAAACCAGTACACCAAGTATCTGCACCGAGTACTCGGAAATTTGGGCATGTAGGTGATATGATGGAAGAAGCACAGGATTCGGAGCCAGAGGACAAGGCTGAGATTCAGTTAAACAAGAGTTGTCCCCCCATCACACGTGTGAACGATTAATGCTGCAGGCACAGAGGATTCCTGGTCTTTGACAAGACCCCTCTAGCCATCAGAGAGAAGCTAGAAACCCATGGATCGAAGGAGGCAGGGAATTAGCACAGCTTTAAAGAGGAGAAATCAACAACTAGTGATGCTATAGCTCAACCACCACCCAGGGAAAAAAATTCCCATTAAAACTATACTGTTTTACCAGTTATGATGGAACGACAGTTTTAGAAACTGTGCAGGATGGCTGAAACATTAATTCTCATTTCTATTACTTGTTCAGTTTCGAGGAAGTGCTCTCAAAGAACACAAAACTAAAACTCCATCCCATTATTTGAGTTCTTTTAAACTGTTCCTCACTCCCCTCCCTCCTGAGCCAGATCCCTTGGCTATGCCCTCACCCCTGTATGAGAATATGGCATGAAATTAAACGGGAACAAAACCAAACTGACAGCTGGAAAGGCAACAAAGCTCAAGAACAAAGAACATCTTGAGGGCTAGTAAGTCTGAAGGAAGAAATCAGACATCAAAAAATTTTCCACACAAAACATCAGTGCAGCAATTAACCCTCTGCATCAACTATATTTTGAACAAAGTCCCTAGGAATTTATGTGGCTCATCAAACTGTAATTCTCAGTCACTGTCAAATTTCAACAAGAAGCAGGTGGAAGTCTAGAAAACCTGTGTGCTTTGTCGTTTTTTTTTTTGGGGGAGGGGGGACAGTGACACCTTTCTGGCACAACAGGAAATGCTGACCTCAGAAGGCCTGAAGGGAAATGAAAAACTCTCTCATCTCTCAGCAATAGCCAGCTGGAAAACATAAAGAATTAAAAAAAAATAAAATTCCATTCACAATAGCCATACACATACAGAATACTTAGGATTAGGCTGAGAGTAAGAGAGATGCAGGACTTGGCAACACGACTTCAGGCACCATGTTGGTTTGCTCACCACGTCCCTAACAATTCCAGAGGTTCTAGCACAAGGCAGGCACCTCATAAGTATTTAGTGAACCAACAGTGTATATGAAATACCTGAATACATGCTGTGAATAGCAGATTCCTCAGTTTTGCAAAGATGTCAATCTTGTCCTACTAAATGTGTAAAAGCCGATCAAAATCCCTACCAATGGATATATGTATATATAAACACAAATATGCATATGTGCATATCCACATACATATATATATTTTTTCTGTAGTCAGAGATCATAGTCAGAGATAGATTAAAAAAGAATAATTCTGTAGTTTATCTGCAATAATACACGAGCAAAGGAATAGAATACTGATCAAAAGAGTACAAAGGTTAGACACACAGCCAGCGTAGATAGTATCCCAGTATATTTTATGGATGGTCTTTTGTACGAATGAAGGAAAAGAGGAACTATTGAATAAAAAAGGAGACACACTTGGAAATAAATTAGACCTCCATTATACGCCATTTACCAAAATTACAGAAAGACTAAAGACTGAAATGTTAAAAAAGAGAGAGAGAGAGAGAATGAAATCCACGGAAAGATCCTCAGGTGAGAAGTAATTCAATACTGCCGAATGTCCAAAGGGATCAGGCACTGGTGGCACCACGTAACCCCGACAAGGGGGATGCAAAGAGAGGAACTGGCTGAATGTTTGTGAAAGTATCAGCCTATAGATCACCCACCCCAGCCTTGAGGAGGGTAAAATAGAAGACCTGTAGCCCCCTCTCCCCCAGGAGACACCAAGCACAGTTAGAGGTGCTACACTGAAAAAAGGCAAGAGCGAGAGACAGAACTCCCTACTTTTCTCCACCCCCTCCTCACAACTGGCTCCCATTACAACCAAGCTCCCATCCTCTAGGCAGAAGACAGGAAGAGAAACACCCCCAAAATACAGACACTGGAGGTTCCCCCAATGAGATGATCCAGCTAGATGGACAGTGTTCACTCATGGAGAGTAAAACCCAGAGTCAACAAGCCTGGCCCACATACCCAGAGCTTCTAACCGGCCCACCATCTGACAGCTAAGACCAGACATAGGAGGAAAGCTTCTGATCCGAAACACAGAAGCTCTGCTTCCGGTATGGAGGCAGAAATTCCTAACGCACACCCCCAGCAAGTAACAACGACAAAATGGACAAAATACAACAAACAAAACAAAAACTTTTTAAATGGAAGATAACATACAAATTTGCCAGAACTGAAGGAACACAGATTTCAGATGAGAAAACCTGTTTGGTATCCAGGCCAGTGGATTGCCATACAAAGGACAGTTCGCTGTGCAATTCCACAGCTCTGGGACGAAGCAGATAAATCAAAGCTTCTGAACGGAAAAACATGTCATATACCAGACCAGGAAGCACAAGGGCTTTGAACTTCTAAGCAGCAACCGTGGAAGCTAGAAGACACTGGACTAAACCCTTAAACTTCTGTGGGGAAAGCATTTCTAACCTCGAATCCTAAACCCAGCCAAACTGTTACTTAAGAAGGAGAGCAGACTGCGCACATTCCAGGCAGCCTCCGCAGGCACTTATCATTCACCCTTCCTCAGAAGCTCCCTGAAGCCGTACACGGGATCCACCAAGGAGGTTTCATTCCAGAGGGAAGGGAAGGAACTTGTCAATGTGATGAAGGAAGGGAGAGCCCAGATGGCGACATGTACCAGGTGGGAAGAGCACTTGGCCAGAGCAGGCAGGATGGATGGTTCCACCATAGGCGGTTCTGAGCCCGTGAAGCTGACGGGTTCTAACGTAACAAGAGGAGATTTAGACAATCAGGGTTAATTTTGGAGCTGAAATTATAATAAGAAAATAGAAAAACAGGCAATAAAATAAAAAGAATTTTTAGCTTCATGAAAAATAAAAATCATGAAAGAAAAAAATGTGAACAGCATTCTACAGGACTGAGCTGTATCCCTCCACATTTGCATAGGTCGTGTGGTGGTTCTGAGGAGCAAAGAGAGAAATAAATTCTCATCTTCCAGAGTGGAGTGGGAGCAGGTAACACCTAAAACTAAAACATCATCAAGAAATTACAACTACTCATATTATTTAGGTATGACTATAAATACCAAAGAAACAGCATAAAGAATTTAAAGTCATTGTTCCTGGGGCTGGAAAAACCGGGGCTGGGAGGGAAGGGTACTATTGGGAAAGGCACTTTTTCAAAAGCCTAACAGAATAATTTGGTTCTTGAGATTATGTGCGTGTATAACTTTGCTGGAAATAAAAGCTAAATTGAAAAGAGAAAAGTAACGATGATATTAAGACCAGAAGAACTCTGCTGGCTGCAGCTGGGGTGAAGAAATCATAAAAAAAGTGTAAAGAAAATACTCGAGAATATTTATATAATTGCATGGTTTTAAAGCCCATTAATTTAAATATTTAACCTTATATTTAAGCATAAATAAGCATTTCAGTTTATACAAAGCTGCTTTAAGATTGCAAGTTTTGACTATTCCAAAACTTAAAACTTCTAAAAATAAAATAAACAAAAACCTATACCCATAAACAAAAAGTCAAAAACAAAACTGGGAAAGTATTTATGCTATATTCTTTTTTCTTTTTAATGTTTATTTTTTGAGAGACAGAGAGAGAGAGCATGAGAGGGGAGGGACAGAGAAAGGGAGAGACACAGAATCCAAAGCAGGCTCCAGGCTCTGACCTGTCAGCATAGAGCCCAACATGAGGCTCGAACTCACAGACTGTGAGATCATGACCTGAGTCGAAGTCGGAGGCTCAACCGACTGAGCCACCCAGGGGCCCCTGTGTTATATTCTTAAGTTAACAGATAGTTCTTGTAAATAAAAAGGCAAAGAGCAACAAATAATGGAGAAAGAACATGAATAAGCACTCAAGCACAAAAATATGAATAGCTAATATATACATGGGAAAATATTCACTCTCATTATTAATCAGAAATACAAATTAAAACAAGACATAATTTTGGCTTATTGAATTAGTTAAGATTAGGCAGCAAAAACAGTGTTAATCAGAGAATGAGGGGGGAAAAGCATTCTCATACACGGCTGAAAGACATAAAAGTAAAAATATCTTTCTAGAGGGTATTTTGGAAATATATATCAAATGCTTTTAAAATCAGAATTTAGCCTAAGGTAATAACTGGAAAACATTCACAATGACCGTAAAGGGATAGCTATAGAGCTCCTGAAAATGCTGAAAAACTGGGAACAACCTATGAGAAAGAATATCACCAAGATTATGTTGTAGAGAAATGAGTAAAAAAAAAAAAGATTCATGATATATTAAATAAAAAGATGAGTTACAAAGTAGAATATATAAAATTGTCAACAAAACCAAATGTTTGCATGCGCAAAGTAAAGAAGATAGCTCCTTGAGTATGAGTGGGAGCTTTGAGCCAGTGATGGTGTTATATATGTCCATATAGTCAAGAGAAATTGTAATACCTAAATAACTGGAAAACAAAATGAGCAATAAATGATAAGGAAAATAGCATAAAAGGGTCCTAAATAGACATGTGTCCTTGGCGAAAGTCTATTAGTTACCTGTTATTCATTTTAGGGGGGTTCTCTAAAAAAACAAACTGCAAACTAGTAGTTGCGTATATTTTGAAAAGATAATATATTTATAAAAAGCAAGTGTGCTGGAAATAGGTTCCTAATCTACAGTGAATTTACAAAATATGAAACTACTTTAACTAGTCTCAATGTACTCATTATAAATTCCTCAAAGAAAAAAATAATGTAAGTCTCAAGAATTCTCTACCAAAAGACCTCCACTATAGGGCTCTGAGAAATTCTTTTTATTGTCTAATGGATTTGAGAATTATTTATGTAAATTAAATGTCAGCGTATCCCATAGCTGAATCCGTCATTTGCTTTAATATTCTTTCCATAAATTACATGTTATAACAGCAAACAGAATTTTCAAGGATCAGAATATTTAAGACAACTGAGATTTGCTATAATTACTATATGAAAACAAAGATTTCCTTTAAACTCAGCAATGCATAAACTAATAGTTTCTATGACCTTAAGTCTTTTCTCATTGCATAAATTCTTAAAAATTAATTTATCATCTTCAGATCATTGATGTGTCCCAGTGACTGGAAACATAAGGTCCACTGTATAAAGGAACAAAGTAGAATCTACATTAATCCAAACAACCCATATAATGTAACTCCCCAGACTGTTCACCTGCGTGAGTAATGGGGACTTGGGCTTAAAAAATTAGAGTATGAACAAGAAAACAGATTGGAATGCCATAGCTAATGTATCATATAACCTTAGAAGGTTTGCTAAGAAAGGACATAAAGTATCCCCAAGTTCTTTTTTGTGGGCTGTCAGCTCATAGTCTTTTAGCAACTTGATACAGTGATGCTTTCCAGGATATATTTCTCTCATCATTATTAAGCAAAAAAGAAAAAAGAAAATACATTGTTTTCTTAACCTTCTCTAATGCTCTTGAATTCCGTTTCTTACAACTAGAGAGAATATAAACATGTAGAATTTCTTTTTAAAGCAACGCAAGGCCTACACGTCATAGGCTGCGAAGTTCACTTAAGGCAGTTAAACTTGGTCATAGGATTTTACTCGGAAGTTCAGTCAATCTTTAAGAGGAGATTCCTTCTCCCATGTTTGAATGCTTTGTTGTTGTCACAGCATAATGTTTGCACAAATCAAAAAGGGAACCGCCTGCAGCACCTGATGCACAGCTCTGACACGAGTTCTCACCTTCTCTGGATGAGATAATCTTCCAGGATGTCGAGGCAGCGCACCATCTGGGAGAAGATGAGGACTTTGTGACCACCTGCAATCAGCTTAGGGAGCAGTTTATCAATCAGCACCAACTTCCCTGCTGCTTGAATCATGGCCTGCAGCTGAAAGTCAGGGGCATCAGGGCTGTGGGTTTTTCGGAAATCTTCCAGAATTTTCTCCTCTGCCCCTGAAAAGGAATGGAACGAAACTATTCCTTGAACAAATTACAAGGGTAGTTTGCTCTCTGCTTTACAGATCCTAAGAAAAATGAAATGAATTCCTAGGTCCTAGACCAGCAGGCCAGGGAGGCAGTGCTGTGTGTGCACACCTGGGCTGTGCCCGCAGCAGAGGGGGGCTGCAGTAGCAGCAGGGCCATTTTGCAGAGAACACAGGTGCTTTGCTTTCCTGGGACATCTCACCAAGTAGAGACAGAACTTGAGACACCAAGCTGACCCGTGCGAGTAAAGAACCTCCACAGAAAGCTGACGCAAAGACACACCTCCTGACATCACGAAAACTAACTACGGGCAAATCCGAGCCACATTTTGATTTAAAATTTTATCAGAAAGTTTCATTGTAAAAAAAAAAAGAAAAAGCTTCCAACATGTTCTCTAGTCAGTAGAGTTAACTGCTAACTCATCTGTGGAGAGTTTTAATCTCATTGCATGACGATCATTTATTCAGCTAAGTAAAACAGTTCCCGTCCCAAAGCGCACCGTGTGGGCCAGACTGCAAGTATATAAAGGCAGCAGGCTGATGAGTGCCATCCATCTTCTGAGGGCAGAGAGGTGGTAGAGGCAGGTTCAGAACTCAGCTCCACGCACTCACTGCTAGATGGCTTACCCAGGTCTACCGACCTCTCTGAGCCTCAGTTTCGTTCTTCGTAAAGACGTAAGCATACACACATCGTAGCATCTGATGGAACTCAATAATACAGAAGACTGTTGGTAATTACCAGCTTTTGGTAGAGGCCCACACTGGCCCCGAGTTGCTCCCTGTGTCCCGACTCACCATTGATCAGGTAGGGGTGGTTACAGCACTTTCTCAGCTCCATCATGGTGTTGATGAGATTGGGCATGTTGTGCTGGTTTGCCCCCTTGGTCAGGAAGGAAAAGTTCTTCTCCAAGATGGCACGGTAATACTTTTTCTGGATATTGGTCAGCTCTACTTCAATGATCGTCTCCTGCTTAGGAGCAAGGTTCTTTTCCACATCATCTTTCAGCCGCCGAAGCATCATTGGTTTCAGGATAGACTGCAGTTTCTTCACCTGTCCAGGGAAACGAGACCTGTTCACCTGCCCTGATCTGATTTTAATGATTGATTACTGGGGTATTCCAATCTTCACTACTCTCTCCTGTGCATCTACTCATAGCACTGTGGTGGAAGACCAAGTGAAAGATGAAACTGACACCCTGAATATGGGGAGTTTAAAATAGGATCTAAACGAAAAAAGGGATCTGGTTGTAATTCCCAAGTAATCACAGAGAACCAAGGTGGCAACCTTACATGAGATAAAGGGAGAAAGATATGAAAGACAGTACCTACTCTCTAGATGGAGAAACCAAACCCCTCTTGCTCTACCATGAACGCATGTATGGCAATTACCTGAGGACAACATTAGCTATGTTAGGAGGTACAGGGGACACATTACCAAAGGGAGACTTAGACGCTGAGAGAACAAAGTAAAAAGCAGAGGAAATCTGGGTGTGGGCAAAATGTGTGCAGAAGTTAAGACTTGCAGTTATAAAATAAGTAATCCTGGGGAATGTGATTTAGATCCTGGTGACTGCGGTTACTAAGACTGTACATTTGGAAGTTGCCAAGAGAGGAGATCTTTTTTTTTTTTTGAATAATTTATTGTCAATTTGGTTTCCATACAGCACCCCATGATAATCCCAACACCTGCCCTCCTCTGTGCCCACCACCCACTCTCCCCCCTCCCATACCCTCTTCTGCCCTCAGTTTGTTCTTAGTCTTTGAGAGTCTCCTATGTTATGTCTTCCTTCCTTAAGAGAGGAGATCTTAAAAGTTCTCATCACTAGAGAAAAAACCCGTAGGTATGTATGGTGACAGAGCTACCTTGATTTATTACGGTGAACGTTTCGTAATATATACATATATCGAAACATTATCAAGCACCTGAAACTAAAGTTATATGTCAATCATATCTCAGGTTAAAAAATAAAAAGAGAAGTAGAGGCCGTCTGCAAGCGGACTCCTTCTACAACTTCTAAGTAATGGCAGCGGACACGTCTGGTGCAGCAGCAAGTAGAGTCAATGGTGTAGGACGACGTCTCCCACGCCATCACACAAGCCGCCACATCAGGGGCACTCTGAGCTGACAGCGGTCTTCGCTATGATTTGTCTGTTTTCCTAGCAGCCCAGACCTGGACAGCAGATCTCCACTACGCCGACTGCACACTGCACTGGCAAGGTCACTTGCTCCCTCTCCCGGGAAGACAATGACAGACAAGGGATTCACAATCAAGGCACCTGACTTAACCCTGAGCTAAAATATGATACCGATAAGATCAATCCTGGTGGGAAAATGAAATAAGAAAGGGCAAGTGCTAAGATTGTTTCAAGTCACAAAGGGCTGTTCAAAAATGTCTTAAGAGGGGGAACATTCTGCATAAGCAAGTCGTGAGCAGTGTCAATGCTTCCTGAAAAAAATATAAAGCAATTTATAGACAGTGATTTAGAAGAGTTACCGGTACAGGTTTAAATAAGGACGAATATGCCTCACTTTGGAAGCAGATGCTTTCTGGAACTTTTATTTACTGTGATTGAAAATTTAGACGTCTGATGCCATTTTTTGTGTTTTTTTTTTTTTTTCCTAAACAACCCCATCTTCAATCTAACCCATTCGTGAGACCTTGATTTTACCAACCACGGTACTTTGGAATCTATCCCCCAAATGGATTAGGAATTACTATGTAAGAACCCGAAGAGGAAAGACACACCTAGATAATCATTAAAGACATGGACAAACGCCAATCTGCCACATGCTGGGTTCAGCTTCGCCCCTGACTTGGTTCATACCTTGAATCATTTAGAGTATACTATATGCCAGACACTTGCTGGTCAATACAACAAACACAACTTTGGAGAAGAGGTGGGCCTTGTCCTCAAGGAGGTCATTGTCTAGGAAGAAGAAAAAATGCATACCACAAAATAAGTGCAATGGGAGAAGAGGACACTTTGCTAACGGTCCAAAAGTGGAGAGAGGGTTGGGAGCTGGCTTTTAAAAGACCAATAGATACTGCATATGTAGAGAAGAGGAATTATGTTTGATTATTCGCTGCTCTCAAGGTCTGACTTGCCAAGAAGGAGAAACAGATCGGAACGAGAGAGTGCACTCCTGACACCTGTTAGTGAAATTCCCAAACCTTCTCAGTCCCCAAATTCTCTGCCCCAACCCCCCCTCACACCACTGCTAGGTTAATTTAGCAAAACTAATTATGTCATTCCTATAATCAAAGGCTTGCATTGCTTCTCTAATACCTACCAAATTCTTCAAGCCGTCTTTCAAGATCTTCCCACAATATAACCCTCAACCCCTCCAGCCCCACAGTCCACAGCTCATCAATCCTGTTTCCAGCTCAACCAGATGATTCCCTACGATGGAATAAATTCTAAGGCTGATTATGCCGGGTGTTTTTGTGTGTGTGTGTATTTTTTTTATGTGTAAAGTAGTCACCATCATTTCTTTCTCCATGACTAAAAATGTACCCACCTTTCAAAGTCCATTTCCAAATTGTACTCTCTCCATAAAGGCTTTCCTGATCCCCCCAAACAGAGGCAACCTTCTCTCTTATAAAATCCCCAAGTCTGTTACTTGCTCCTTTTATGGCATTTAAACTTGTCTGGGTTATTTCTGGAACCTCAGTCAAGATTTCTACCCATCATAGATAGGTATTTCTTAATGTTGGTTGTTTTGAATTGGCTTTGAGTCCAATAAGCTAGTCTCAGGACCAGGTCTCTGAAGACTAAGGAAACCTGGTTGATTCGGACAAAACCGGACTTAGCAACTACTCTAGTATATGACTGCCTTCTTTTCCTCACTACCTGTGTATCTTGTTGTACTCCAGAATATGACTCTGGGAATGGGCTGCAGATTATGTAGGAGGAAGGAGGAAGGAGGAGGAAGGAGAAGAAGGAGGAAGAAGGAGGAAGGAGGAGGAAGGAGGAGGAAGAAGGAGGAAGAAGGAGGAAGGAGGAAGGAGGAAGGAGGAAGGAGGAAGGAGGAAGGAGAAAGAAACAGAAGAAAGCACCATGCTCCTGGGTCCAGGGCTGAACAAAATCACAGAAATTACATGTGGGATCAGCAAAGGCAAGAGGCCTGATACACTAACATGGGATATTTCGGATGTGGATTCATTTATCCTTTGGAGTAATAAGAACTCCTAATAATCAGTTTAACCTCTTCAATGTGAATGAACAAATTAAATCAAGGAGGTATTGCCTGCCCATTTTAGCAGAGATCTGAGAACTTGTGAATGCCTGTCCCCACAGTGACAATGACTCATTCTTTCCCTGATAGTGAAGGTAATGACCACACTGTCTCCTCATCCTCAGGCCCCTATTTACCTGTTCCTCAGTTTTCAGATCTCCAAATTCCTCCAAGAAAGCAGTCTCTGAAGGAAACTGTGACGGCTCCAGAAAATTCAGCAAACTGAAGAGCTCCTCCACAGAGTTCTGCAGCGGTGTCCCGGTGAGCAGGACTTTGTGTTCCTGCACAAATTAACGGTCCGCCATGAGCAGTGTGCGAGCCGCCAACACGGTGTGCTTTGGTGGGAAAATGAAGCCGGGGCATTCTGGGCTCACTTTGGGACAATTCTGTTTGGCTTTTATGGAAAGAGAGGATGCCGCTGTTTCCAGGGGGGTGCAGTCAATAAACAGATCAACCTTCCTTTCCCATCTCGGATTCCAGCAGCAACGTCACGTTAGTGAAAGCAACACTCATTCACTCGTTCATTCACTCTTACTGAGTGCCTACCCTCTACACACTGGGCCCTGTGCCAAGGCCATCACCCTCGGTGCCTGGAAACAAGCCAAAACACCTCACATTTCCGGGTCACCAATTTCATGGTATTTAAGGTTCCCCGGGGTCCCACTGGTAATCTATTTGTGGTAAGGGTCAAATTGTTGACCTAGCTCATAGCAAAACTTTTTGATTCCTGCGCTATCACACATATAGAGGGCAAAAAGAAAATTGAGAGTAAGCGGACTATGCACAAGAAGCTACATGCAGAATGGCTACAGAATGCCTCCTCCACAGTGAATACATGGAACCTGTGATGACGTAAAGAGCTCGCGAGCTCTCACCAGGGCCATGAGCTTCAGACCCTCCAGAAGTTTGCAGTTCCTGTTCTTCAGTCTGTGGGCTTCGTCGATTATCACACAGCTCCAGTGAATCTTCTTCAGCTCTGGGCAGTCTGCCAGGATCATCTCAAACGTTGTGATGACAACGTGGAACTTGAAGACTCCTGAAAGGGGGTTTCCCTGAGGGTGACACAACGGAAGGCGAAGCTTTATGCCATGACTACAGAATTCCGCTAATGCGTTCCCGGCGGGAGCAGAGGAGGCAGTGCGGTAAAGTGCCTGGGCCTGGGTGACAGAAGCCAGTAAGTACCGCACTTCCTTGTGTGAGGAGAGAGAGAAGACGAGGATGAACCAGCCCTTTAGACAGGACAGAGGCCTCGTTCCACCGATGAAACAGAGGTAAGAGACATGGGCCCTCACGATGCTGAGACATATGCGCAAATACGGAAGATACGGCAAGGAAGCTTTTTGTTTGTTAACTGCCATGACGAGGAAAGCAGACAGGTACTGACTGGCATATTCCCAGCCACACAGAGCTTGAAGACCCAAGGAGACCTCCTTTGCTCCTTTTCAGATATGGCTAATTTCACCTCATAACTGGGGTGCTAGCACAGGTTCAAAGTAACGTTCGTGATTCACCTGGGACAAGAGCTACCAGACATGACACATGTCTTTTTATCTGTCTTAGCGCTGCCGTCACATTTAAAGAGCAGAGCTGCACTGTGTTAGAGCACATCATAAATTTCTCCCAAGTATCTCCTTTTGCTGTTTATGAAGTCTCTGGGGGAGAGCACTGGCTTCCCTCTGGCTGGATTCATTTAATTTTCACCTTGCTTGATTAGCAAAACCAGTGGCCAGACAGGCTTACAAGCAAACTCAGGAAAGTGATTATAAATAACAAAAACCAAACAAACACCACAATCGATTGTGCTTTTAACAATGTGAATCGTATCTTCTCTGTATCCTTTCCTGTCAAATATGTGATAACCACTTCTCCAAACTCCCTGGCTAGGAACCCACCCTCTATACACTTACTCTTCCACTCACTTTTTTCACTGAGCATGTAAAAGCAACTTTATAAGCCAACCAAGAAGCCAAGCTTTCAGTATCCTAAGAAGAGCCTCTGGCATATGTCAGAGAGTGGCAAGCATGCCCTACAAATTCCGTGTTTGATCACAGACTAAACTACCAAGGAGAAACGAAAGTCGGTCTCATTAAACATAAGACTCTACAAAGTCAGTCAACAGTAACCCAAGGTGCAGGACATTAAAACTCTGGAAGACAAGTGACAGAAAGGCTGATCTGAATGATGACATCAGGCTGTCACCGCGTCTCTGAGGCCCGTGTAAGGCTCACCTGTGCGTCTCTGTACACCATCTCATACTGCTGGATCATCTGTCTGCTGATCTGGCTGCCATGGTACACGATGGCATTCATCTCTGTCCATGTCCGGAACTCACGCTCCCAGTTCGTGATGGTGGAGAGTGGGGCGATAATGAGGAAAGGGCCGTGGATTCCTCGGAGGAATATCTCTGAGAGGAATGTGATGGACTGGATGGTTTTCCCTAGGCCCATCTCATCAGCCAAAATACAATTTTTTCTGCAGGGTAAGAAATACAGATAATCCATCATTGATATAGGAAAGCGGCAGAGGTTGGGTAGAACTAAAATGATACTTCAGAAGCACACCCTGACCTATAAGGTCATCAGGGAAGGGCCTTATCAGCATTTTCCAGAGATGCAACTGAAGCAAGTTTTTCTTCTTATGATTCACACCCTGACTACTTCCAAAAAGGAATTATGGCAACTTGGGAGAAAATACAGGAAAGAGGTCCATACAAATATAAACTGAAAATACTAAAAATTAAAATAATAGTGAGACACGAGGAGAAAAAATACGCCTCAAACCTAAGCCAATTTTTTTTTTTTTTTAATGTTTTTATTTATTTTTGAGACAGAGAGAGACAGAGCACGAGTGGGGGAGGGGCAGAGAGAGAGGGAGACACAGAATCTGAAGCAGGCTCCAGGCTCTGAGCTGTCAGCACAGAGCCCGACGCGGGGCTCAAACTCACAGACCGCGAGATCATGACCTGAGCCAAAGTCGGACGCTCAACCGACTGAGCCACCCAGGCGCCCCCTAAGCCAATTTCTGTACTTGACAAACTTCATGGAAGCCAAGGCAAAAATAAAAAGATTAAGTTATATGAATTTCATGGTCTACTATTTGCATCATCAAGGGTGAACTTTTAACCCACACAGTAAATTCCTGTCAGAGTAAGAACGGTGGTCTCTTCTGGTGATCTAGAATCACAGACTGCACAGAGCTGTGACATTCAAAAGGTGTGGTCCCCTGTGGGTCTCTCCTTGTACAGATGGGGAACTCAACATCTGGAAGGCCGTGTGAGCTGCACTCCAAGCGGCTCTGCGAGTAAGTGGCAAAGACTATTCTAGAACACAGGTCACCGGGGTCCCATCTTGTGTGTTCTCCACTACAGCATGCTGTCTTTAGAATCCATACTAAGGGTACACTCTAGAATATTACAAAAATCTCAAATGTCATCTGTTTCACCTAGATTCTGATGGGACCTAAAGTCAAAGAGTCCAAAACTGACAGTTACAGCCCAAGTCTAGAACATCCAGGGCTCCCAAAAAAGTAGCAGAGTTGGGGCGAAAATCCAGATCTATTCCCTTTCGCAGCCAAGTTTTGCTCAAGACTCAAAGATAACAACCTTTCAGGATTTGTTTCATCTAGGTTGAGTCTAACCTTTTGGCTAGAATGGCCACGAAAAAAGCAGCACAAAGTCAATGATGTCTAAAGATCATTCCTTCTGGTTGGAGAAACACCTGATGTAAAGTCTTGGTGCACGTCCTATGAAAAGATTAGCCCCCTAAACCGATGGCTAGGTTGTACTCTCTCACCACCCTGCTACCGCTACTCTGAGCAGGCTAAGGTGACAGTCTAGCTCCAGGTACAAACACTTGGGAGGAAAATTGTCCCTGAGGACAGCCCTGGTTCTGTTCCCTCACCTGTTATACCAGTTAAAAAGAAGCCAGTTCATCCCCTCCAACTGGTACTCCCGGAGCTGGTTACTGTTCTTATACTCTCGAGACTTCTCCAGTTTCTGCCAGGAGTCCGAAGCAGGCCGCTCCTAGTGGAGGAAGGCAGAGAACACAGAATATGTAGAGAATCATGTCTGAGAAGCAGAACACGAATAGGACATAGGATAGTAATGGGGAAGGTGGCAAATCTCAAAACACTGTACTAAAGCTGGTGTCAAACTGCAGCTACTATTTTCTGACTAATAGTAGTCAGAATATGGGTGGGCCCCCATATTTTCTTGATTTCACCAGATTAAACTAAGAAAACTTTGGGGCACCTGGGTGGCTCGGTCGGTTAAGCATCTGACTTAGGCTCAGGTCATGATCTTGAAGTTCATGGGTTTGAGCCCCACATTGGGCTCTGATGACAGCTGAGAGCCAGGAGCCTGCCTTGGATTCTGTGTTTCCCTCTCTCTCTCTCTGCCCATCCCTGACACTCACCCTTCTTTTTCTCTCTCAAAAATAAGTAAACATTAAAAAAAAGGAAGAAAACCTCTATAAAATCTCTAAGTAATTAATGAAGAAGACAAACACATCTACCTAAAATCTTGGTGTTATACTGTTTTACCCAGACTCTCAGATGCCACTCCCACTTAATACCTCCATCTCCCCCCAAGCCAATATTAGGTTCTTGGTTTCTACAGATAATGTCTTTTTGTTATTTCTTTCTGCATGTGGCATCAGCTCAGTGGGTCGAATATTTTGTTGATTAGTTCTGAGAGTCAGTATGAGGCAAACAGCCTGTAAAGTCAAAATTGCAAATTCCTTAAGCTCCCCATAACCATAATAGCAGTCTTATTTCATTTTCCCATGTGAAACACTGATTTCTAAATATAATTGATCTTTTCTCTACTGATATGAAATGCCATATTTATCACATGCTAACTCTTAATATATCCATGGAGCTCTATCTAGCTTTTACATTCTGTTCCACGGGATTGTCTACTGCTGTAATAAAAGCAAATTTTTCAGTTATTATAGGCTTTTATCTGATTAGGGAAATATTTTTCAAAAGTGTCTTGGCTATTCTATCTTATATACTATTCTGCATAACTTTAGACTCAATTTGTCAGGTTCTCTTAAAATGCCATTGGAGGGGCGCCTGGGGGGCTCAGTCAGTTAAATGGCCGACTTCAGCTCAGGTCATGATCTCACAGTTTGTGGGTTCAAGCCCCACGTCGGGGTCTGTGCTGACGGCTTAGAGCCTGGAGTCTGCTTAGAATTCTGTGTCTCCCTCTCTCTCTGCCCTTGTGCTGCTCACGCTCTGTCTCTATGTCTCTCAAAAATAAATAAACGTTTAAAAAAAATAAGTAATCATTAAAAAAATTAAAATAAAAAAATAAAATGCCACTGGAATTTCAATTATAATGAGAGGAAAATTTAAACCTTCAGGTGTGGAGACTTCCCATCCAAAAATTTTATTTAATTAGGCTTATATTTATATTATTTGGAAAGCAACTTGGCTATGTTGCTTCTAGACAAATTGAGCCCCTAAGTTAACAATTATAGTCTTAAAAATTAAAAATCCCTAGCTCTACTGTAGTTATAAATGAGAATTTTGAGACTATAACTTTTCTAAACAGTTTTAATTTTTGGTAATTTTACTTTGGAGTTCTACAATATAATTTACACCTGAAATATGTTTTTGCCTGAAACTAAACTATTAGCATGTAAAATTAACAAAATATCCCCAATTACATCACTGACATTTGGAGGTAAGTAGAATCTGTCCATGATCTTTCAGAAAAATACATACCACAGCTTACCTACAAAATTACTACCGCTGCAGTCAGGTCAAGCCCTTTAAAATAGGACTCTGTTGAATATTATCTTAAGTGCATATAAATATATGTACTTTTAAAACAAGGGAGAAAATAATTTATTATGTAAAAAATAATGATTTTAAAGAAAAAGCTTTTATGCAAAGATATTCCTATATAAACACTCTTGCTCTGTTCCCTTAAAGACAATATATTCTTCTTAACCTACAGGAACCAGTCAGGCTGGATCCTCAGTCCATATACCTCTTTAATCGGGCATGCTCCCCTACTTCACTAGATACTGTGGGGAGGCCTTCCGGAATTTCCTCCAGTGACTTAGTGGCTCACTCTTAGCACTGTAAGTGCTGGAGGATGGAATTTCACTGCAGATTTCTACTTTGCTGCCTTGGTAGTACTCCAAAAGTAGAGGTATCACTCTGTCATCCAGTCATGCCTGTGGGTTTCCCTCTTTCCCAGTGCTAAAGGTTTTAATTTAACATCACCTACTGGCCAGAAATTTCAGCCATCTGAGCAGAAGACCTGAAATCAGCTAGAAGTTTCTAGTTTATTGCTAAGTGGTACAGACTACAGGAAAGAACTTACCCGAGGGCTCTACCACCTTCAGTAGCTTAAATTCAAAAGAGGAGAACTGATTCTCAGAGCTCCCACGGTGGGGTCTGCCTATTACAAGACTGTCTTTCTTTGCACAGTCATCACCAACAATGTCATGTCTTGCTTTCTAAAAATTCTCTATTTTACCTATACATAACCAATTTTTACCAGAAAGCTTTCAGATGCTAAATGTCTTATTCATCAAGACTGGTAGAGTCATCTCTCAACTTCGAAGCCAGAGTAAGACCCCTTTAAAAAATTATTTGGGGTGGGGAGGGTTCTGAGGGGCTCAGTCGGTTAGGCAATCAACTCTTGATTTCGGCTCAGGTCCTGATCTCACGGTTTGTGGGTTTGAGCCCCGCATCAGGTTCTGCGCTAATAGTGCACAGCCTGCTTGGGATTCTCTCTCCGTCCCTCTCTCTCTCCACCCCTCCCCACTCATGTGCGCTCAAGCTCTCTCTCTCTCTGTCTAAATAAGTAAATAACATTAAAAAATATATATATTCACGGAGTGCCTGGCTGGCTCAGTCAGAAGAGCATGTGACTCTTGATCTCAGGGTTGTAAGTTCAAGCTCCATGCTGGGTGTAGAGATTACTTAAGTAAAAACTTGAAAAAAAAAATTACTCAGGTAAACTACCATTTGGAGCCAGTCTTTTTCTTAACATATAAAAAGACAGCTTTAATCATAGTGCTAGCTGCCATTCCAATTTAGAATTTTTGGGATAAAATTTCCAAAATGTGCATTTTAAATGAGAGAACCAATAAATTAGAAACAAAAAAACAACTGTGAAACACTAGCATGGCTCATGAGAGAGGAGAGCAGCGGCATGGCAACAGCAAAGAAGTAAAGGAGAAGCGCAACTGCCTGGAGACACAAGAATTCGGTTCTTGCCAAATCGTGCAGTCAGTCTGAGGAAGTAAGTGGGATTCGAGCTGAGGGTATAAGAATGCTGATTACTTCAAGATAGTAACTTACAATTAGCTGCAGAATGTCTACTCTCTGGCCCCACACTGGTTTGTCCCTGCACTGGGCCACATATCCCAATCAGTGTGGGGCCACGTGTGTCCACGCACACACAGGCCTCTTCCATTAACCTGTGTGCTCCTGAGGGCTTGGCATGCAGCTTCCTTCATACTCTATGTCGCTCAAGAGTCACCCAACAGGACACGTTTAATAGGTGGCTGATGGACTGAATTAACAACGGACAACAGTTAGGAGAGAGGGCTGAAAGAGAAATTTATTAACCAGTCATGTAACAGAATACAATTAAAAATTATGCAGCAACATGGATGGAACTGGAGGGTATTATGTTAAGTGAAATAAGTCAGTCAGAAAAAGACAGATACCTTATGTTTCCACGAATAGGTGGACTTTGTGAGACCAAGCAAAAACCAGGGGGAGGGGAAGAGGGGAAAGGAAAAAAGACACACAGAGGGAGGGTGATAAAACATAAGAGACTCTCAAAGACTAAGAACAAATTGAGGGTGAGGAGGGTGAAGGAGGGGGGAGAGGGGGTGACGGGCATTAAAAAGGGCACATGTTGGGATGAACACTGGGTGTTATATGTAAACCAATTTGAAAATAAACTATTATAAAATTAAAAAAAAAGCAAAACAAAAAACAAAAAACAAAACAAAACAAAAAACATTAGAGACTCTCAAAGACTAAGAATAAACTGAGGATGAGGGTGGTGAGGGAGGTGGGAGAGGGGGTGACGGGCATTAAAGAGGGCACGTGTTGGGATGAACACTGGGTGTTATATGTAAACCAATTTGAAAATAAACTATTATAATAAAAAAAATTATGTAGACTTTTAATCACAGTTCTGTGCCCCACGATTCCCCCATACACTTCATATGCCAAAACACTAAAACAAACACTGCTTTTGGGTGGACTCTGACAGGTATCTACGTTCAACGTCGAAGTCTCATCTTCTGAATCCTAACTTTCCAATGATGTAAAAACAACAAATAATACTAATAAGCAACTGGATAAGGGTTTTTCACAAAAAATGGTAATTAAAAAAATGTTTATTTGAGAGAGAAAGAGAGAGAGAGAGAGAGAGAGAGAGACATGAGCAGAAGAGGGGCAGAGAGTGAGGAAGAGAGAGAATCTCAAGTAGGCTTCTCATTGTGAGCACAGAGCCTGACAGGGGGCTCGAACCCATGAACTGTGAGATCATGACCTGAGCCGAGATCAAGAGCCAGATGCTCAAGTGACTGAGCCACCCAGGTGCCCCCAAATGGTGATTCTTTTTTTAAACAGAAACTTCCATACTTCAGTCTACAGCCACCTTCAGCAACTCTGATTCTCCTCCCAAGTGAGTTACGTCTTAATCAGGCTCTATCCTAATTCTACCTTTTAATTATTGACATTCTATATACAACTACTCATCAAGTACCCTGGGACATTTATGTATCTTGGTGGGAGTTCTTCAGAATCAGAAAAACAAACTGATTAAATAAATGCATACTGAAAACCTATGTTCTCTCTGTGAAACTCACAGATCTACAGATAAAAGAGCTCTTCCCCTTAAAATATTCCAGTTAAGTAAAGGCAAAGGATAAAAACAAAGAAAAAAGATCACTGATGGAGCAAAAGATAATAGGCAACAATATTTCAGGTGTTTCTTATACTTTCTATCTTACCAACTCCATAGAGCAGCCATATACCAAGAAATCTAAGCTCATATTCAAGGTTCTTCGATGTCACACACATCAAAACAGAGCCTAGATCTAATGCTGATCTGAGTGCCAGCAAAGTCTGAACTGGAGCAAAGTCCAAAGGAGAATGGCAAAGGTAAGACACCAACGAAGACCATTTGTGAGCACAGCCCAAAAGACATGCAGCACTGCCAAGTTCATAAAGTTACATGTTATAAGAGGTGCCAGAGACACGGATATATTACCACATGCTTAATTTCAGGGAGAACTTGAAGAGACTCAAATTCTTTCACTTTTGCAGGATCCACGTCTTCCTCTAGTTCCCACGTACTTTCTTCATAAGGCAGAGAGCACCACTTCACCAGGTAATGCGTCACCTCCTGGTGGGAAACAGGAGAGCAGCTTATGCTCTTTCTACTGGATTAGAGGAGCCAACCGTGCTCTGGCCAACCTCTGAAAAACCCACCCGGTAATACATGAATGCCATTAAAACAAAGACCACATGCTAACAAAACAGGCAAAACAGGTAGTAAGAAGTAAGAAGGGAAGGCACTACAGGCGAGTCAAAATGGCCCAACACCCACCTCTCCTGTTTCTGCATCTTTGGTGTGGGCCACCTCCAGGACGCGATCAACTTCGACATAGTCTGGGTTGAACAAGTCTTCATCAGGCTAGTGCAAAAAAGGGAGAAGAGTTAGAAGTGTCCCCCTTCCCTCAAAACCAACACTCAGGGTTTTATCTGTAAGTGACCCCCTACACTCTGGGCCCTATCAGGAAACAGAGGATGGAAGGGGTAGCTTGCGAATAAAGTCACAGCACAGACATTTCTTCCCTGTCCCCAAATCCTGCTCGCTGTGACTGAATTTCCAGGTTACATCAAGGCCAGATGTAAACTTCCCTAAAGGTCATTACAGCAAAACCCAGCACAAGGATTCCTTTTTTCTTACTGCTTCTCATTCCAAAGACAACCCTTGGAAACTCAGAATTTGTTTCTTTTTCTTTTACATACCAGTAGTAATAATGAACACTGGAAGGGGCATGAGAGGAAGCTTCTGGGGGACTGATAATGTTCCATTTCCTGATCTAGGTGGTGGCTACGCAGGTGTGTTTATTTGGTAGAAATTCACTGAGCTGCACCCTTAGGAATTGTTTATCTTCATGTACATTATGCTTCCGAAAAAGTATACTTATGAAACAACAATAAGCATCACTTGGAAAAATTTAACGTGTGTCCAGGGTAATGCTAAGTGCCTTACATCTCAAAACTATTTTATGGACTAGATGCAATAATTACTTTACAGATGAGGGAACTGACTCAGGGAGGTTAAATAAGTAATGTGACCAAAGCCACAGAGCTGTGTGAACTGGAACATTTACCTAGGTCTTTCTTACCCAGAAGCCCTCCTCCTGGACTGCTAGAATGTTCTTATTGCCCGTTTGGCTGGAAGGCACTTTAGGGGCTATCTAGTTTCATCTTCAACACAGGAATACTTTTTATAACATTCCTGGCAACGCTCCCTCAGATTCCATTATTCCCTGGTTGGGAACTTACTGCCCTCTAAGACCTGACCCACTGCCAAGACAGCTTTACTTCTGCCTGCTCAGTGGTGGCATCATGATCTTTATCTTGATTATTACTAAATTACAGTCTAGCTTCCTTCTGTAACGGGGGCTCACTGGTGTGACTGCTTCCTCCACAGGAGCAGTAACAAAGTTATTTTTCCTTCTATGCTGGCTCTTCAACAATCTCCATCTGGGTGAAACTACCCAGGGTCCTCAATTGTTGTTCGGGTTCCAAGTTTCTAGATCCCCTAATGATGCAGAGAGCTAACATTTATGAATAGTGACCACTGGTCAGGCACTGTGCTAAATAAACAATCTGCAAATATTGTGTCATTCAGTCCTTGCAGGTTATTCTGTGAAGCTGATGTTATTAGGGGTTCTGCTTTACACAGGGAAGGACAGTGGGTTTGAAGGAGCGTATGCAAGTGGCCCAAGGCCACCAAGCTCTGGGGGAGGGAGGTTCCAGGGTGAGTGGTACCTGCACCCTGGCAGTTTGGCTCCAAAAGCCCAGGCTCCTAGGACCGTGCAGTCCAGTTTCCACATCTGCTGACAACCACTCAGCTGTGCTTCCTTTACCAGTGTTACTGTTCTCCTGCAGCTGCACTCAGGTCCCCAGAGTCCCCCACTGAACCCTGATACCCAAAGGAACAGAACACTCAGGAATGAAAGAAAAGGCACAGCAGGACGGTTCTGCTGGCATGTTCTAAGGTTACCGTTACTTTTTTTTTTTTAATGTTTATTTATTTTTGAGAGAGACAGAGTGCAAGCGGGGGAGGGGCAGAGGGAGAGGGAGACACAGAATCCGAAGCAGGCTCCAGGCTCTGAGCCATCAGCACAGAGCCCGACGCGGGGCTCGAACTCACAAAATGTGAGATCATGACCTGAGCCGAAGTCGGCTGCTTAACCGACTGAGCCACCCAGGCGCCCCAGTTACCATTACTTTTTAAGCAGCTGCACACCCTACTCTTGGCCAACAGGAAACTTGTAACTTAATGGGCACTATCTTTTCTCCTTAGAGCTGCTCGTTTGTCATTGTCCCCACCTGGAAATTGTAAAGATTTTAAAAATACAAATGTAAGACGTTACATTTATTTACTGCCATTGTATTTCATTCATCCTAGCCTATGCGGTAAACCTGATTTTGATCTTGTCATCTATGCTCCCATGGTTAGGTCTGGTTTTCAGGAATCCGGGCCTTGTCAGAAGGCCCCCACCCCTGCAGAGTATGGGAAATCTCAGCCTCTCGAGCTTGAACCTCCTTCACACGTGCTCCTGGCTACCGCATATAAGGCAGCTGAAAATAATGGATATGAAGAAGCTCTATTCAAAACTAAGTTATTGTTGATCTTATTAGAATATCACTAATCCAAGTCATTAATAAAAATGTTGAACAAGTCAAGACTGAAGATCGTATTATAGGAACTACTCCCTACTTCTCCTCAATCTCAGGATGCCCTCCGATCTTCCCAAAGCCTTCCCTACCTACAGGAGTTACGAGCTCCTGGTACATTATTTGCATACACTTGAACATTGCTTTGGCTCTCTATTCCCAGCCCAGTCGAAATCACTCCCTTGAGAATAAAGCAGAAAACAGACACTTGGGGCGTTGTAGGCTATATTAAGGAGTGTGGACTTTATTTCAAGAAAATGTGCTAAAGAGTCTGGAGCAGGGGAAGAGCATAAGGCAACTCCCACCCCCTTACCAGGAGGGCAGCCAAATATTTCCTGAGTACTGACCCTGTGGCTAGTACCAGGGATAGATATACAAGGAAGACATGTCCCTGTCTGTCTCATTGGGCTTAAAATGGAAGAAAGAGACATGTAAACAAGTTATTACACTGCAAATACTTGCTAAAATAGAGGTGCGGATAAAATGTTCCAAGAATAGAGGAAAGAGAGTATCCAGTGGGGCCTCTAGACAGTATTCCAATTCCAGCTGTCTTCTTCATTCCCCAGTCCTTTATGAGAAGAACAATGCCACGAGAAATGGCCCTCACGTGCTTTAAAGCAGTCCTGGAGAGGGCTGGGACCCAACGCTAAAGCTAAGGATGAAGGACCGTACCCTGGGACAAGAAGAATGCTTACTGACATTATCCTAAAATAATTTTTTGTCACTTGCACAGGAGTACAACACGCAGAAGGAGCTGATTAAGTATTGTAATGATGCACTATGGTTTCCTTGCACGTGAGTGCACTTGAGGCCTAGTGCCTGCCACTATATTTTAAGAGTAATTTTTATCCCTTCTTTTCTTCAAAGTTACCTGCACAAAAATTTAAATGTATGTGTTACACAGAAAAGAAAAAAAAAATCACTGTGATCCCATTAACTGGAGAAGATGATGTCAGCGTTTTTATTCATATTCACAACATTCTCCAGGCATTGCTATGGTGCCTCTTTTCCCCTGCCCCCCCATTCTGGCTGCCGCACACAGAGGGGGCCTGACATTTTCAACTAACAACAGCTGACAGCACTAAAGCCACCTTCTAGGTCATTAACAACTGTTTTCCAATGTCTTTTTTCCTAGCTGCACAGTATTCTGCTCTATGGGATGTACACATAATTCAGCAAATGTCTGCTATCTAATATCGTGTTTGCAATTTTCCACCAATATAGATGACTGACGATCACAGCTAATCCTGCACAAAGACTCATTAGTTTCCTTAAAATACATGACAGTACTGGAATTGCTGGGGCAGAGGATGTGAAATTTTTGAGACATTTCACGCCTCTTGCCATACTGCTCTGACAGGTCTTACTATGTTATGTTCCCACCCACTGTACACAGAGTGTCTCTTCCCCACACCCTCACCAGTGGTGGGTAATACTTATTTTTAAAATCTTCAGGGAGACCTGGGTGGCTCAGTCAGTTAACCATCCGACTCTTGATTTCAGCTCAGGTCATGATCTCGTGGTTCGTGAATTCAAGCCCCGCACTGGGCTCTGTGCTAACAATGTGGAGCCTGCTTGGGATTCTCTCGCTACCTCTCTCTGCTCCTCCCCAACTCATACTCTCTCTCAAAATAAATACATAAACATTAAAAAAAAATAAAACCTTCAAATATCTGGTAAACAAAAACTAGAAAATTCCTATTTTAATTAGCATTTCCTTGACTACTAGTGAAATTGACCACATTTTCATATGATTAATGATAAGCATTTCTTATCATTAAAGCTATCTGTCGTGTGTGTGTGTGTGTGTGTGTATAAGCCCGAAGGTTCCCTCGCTGGATAAAAAGAACGCGTGCCACTTAATACGTATGCGTAAAAGTATATCATTAGGAAATATGCGTATGCATATGATGCACGATGTCCTACTATTTACTCTAAGATCTGTATGAAGTATTTTCTAATATATAGATATTACAGGTTTGTTTAATGTCCAAATCCATCAATCCTTCCTCTCGCTGTAGATACCATACTTAGAAATACTTAGGTGCTTAGAGGCACCTAAGTGACTCAGTGGGTTAAGCGTACCACTTGGGCTCAGATCATGATCTTGAGGTTCGTGAGTTTGAGCCCTGTGTCAGGCTCTGTGCTGACAGCTCAGAGCTTGGAGCCTGCTTCAGATTCTGTGTCTCCCTCGCTCTCTGCCCCTCCCCCACTCATGCTCTATCTCTCTCGCTCTCAAAAATAAACATAAAAAAATACTCAAGCTTATATAAATTTACTTATTTATTTACTTTCTAATATTTTAGCTTTATTTTTTACATTCAAACTTGAAGTCATTTTGAACTTACCGTTTGGGAAGAGAGGGGAGGAGGGAATGAAAGAGTTGTGTGCTCATTTCCCTCACCCTAGCTATTTGCAGATTTTCTGACCAAGAAGCACGTTCTTATGAATTGCCAGTTTGTAAGGCTTGAGCCTCATAACTTGGTGGATAATTTTTTCCTTCAGCTTAAACCTACCTGCACTGATTTAGTGCACATTTAGCAACATGACTTGAGTAAGAGATCTGCACAGGACTTCGACATAAAGAAACTTAAACTCAGCATTTGATACTGCAAGAAGAGCAGTGGTCAGATTGGTGGGCAAACGTTGCCTCACCTCAGTAAAAATGTGCTTCATCTGGGCTTGTTTATTCCTGAACCGCTTGATCTTCTGCGCGATGCGAGGATCCTTCTCCAGCTCTTCCATTGTGGCCCATTTACAATGCAAGTAGGAACTGTCCGAAGACACACAGATTGTGAGACAAGTGCAAACCACCACACCACTGAGCCCTACCGTGTTTCAGCAAACAGGGTGACCAACTAACCCAGAAGTAGCGGTTTGTGGTGAAACTGCCAGAGACTGGGCCACAAAGGGCCTCGAGCTAACTGGACAACAAAACAAAACAATGCAGCAATTAATTCCAAATGACTGATCCCTCCGCAGCTTCTCCACAAACTGCCTGAGAGCAAAGGGAGGGCAGGCATCGGCAGGCTGTCATTAATACGCATTAGTGAAGGCAGAGGAAGAAAGAAAAATATAAGAGGGAAACAGTGCAAGCTACAGGACAGTGTTCTCCACCAGGAGCAAATGAGAAAGGCTTGGGGGATTTTTAATAAGCACCAGTCCTTGGGATCTACTCCCAGAGCCTGAGTCAGCTGGTCCTGAGTGGAGCCAGGGCTTCCCCAGTGACTGTCTGCGCAGCCAAAGGGAAGTACTACTGCCTAAGGTAAACTTGAGTGAGTGGAGATCCGTGGGTCAGGCCTCAGGGGCCATTCTTGGAAAAGACAGAAGATGGTGTGATGAAGGAAAGGAAATTTTATTCATATAAAATCCAAAGACAAATAATACACGAAAAACACGTACAAATTCCTATACTTAACGTAGAATAGCTCCAGGTCGAATGGGGGCTCTCCTGGGTGAACCTGTAACCAACAGCAAGCAGTTAACAGCTCAGATCCCCACACATCACCCTGATGTAGCACAAGAAAACAGGTAAATCAACACCTCTGCCTGGTTTTCCTACAGATTTCCTGAGGATGTCTGCACTTTCCCAGTTCTTTTCCTGACAGCTACTGAGCAGCCTTCCCAAAGGATGGATGCACAACTAGCCTGAAGGTAAACAAAGAAAACAATCCTCCCGGTGTCCTTCCAAGGTCCAGGCTGAGACAGTGTTTGGCTGACAAACCCAAACTGGCCCAGGGCTCTGAAAGCTGTCAGGTCCAAAGCCTGGTGTGCAAGTGAAAACACGGGTCTCTGGCACATCCCCTGACCACCACCCCGAAACACCAGTGGTACCCACTCTCAAAGCAGGGAAGCTTGTGCTCATAAATATCTGAAGATAAAACTATGTTCTCACCAGCAACAACATACCCTTCACCCCACGTATGCTCTCTGGATCTCCATGATGGCCCTGAGATACCTAAAGAATCCGCCCTCTAAATGTTTTCATTACGACTCTTTCCATGTTTTCTTCTTGGCCCCCTGAGGACTTTCCCTGGGCTGCAGCAACTAAGTGACAAACACCTTCTGCTAGCATCACAATGGAGGGAAAAAATTATTTGGGGCTATATTCAAAGATTTAAGAATTTTAGGACTTAAAATCTTTCATTGGAGTAAGAATAATAAAGAATAAGAGAATAAAAAAATAAAAGAATGACTAGCCAGACGAAATTCTTGCTTTGCTCTCACTCTAGCCAATCAGGACCATTCCTGGTTCTCTAGCCAAATCTCTCTTCACAGAGGGGAGAACCTGTGATATAAGGCTGACACATAAGACACTAACCTCCTGGACGGTCTTAGATGCCAGGATCTTCTCAATGATGTTTGCGTCATCTTCTGGAGGCTCCTGAAGACAGAGGTTAAGAAGAAAGAAAATTACTGGCAGAGCAGTACTACTTGGTCTGAAAATTCACCAGTAAGTGCCGAGGCCTCCCTCCCTACCAGTCCACAGGGTGATCAAAAGATCACAAACATTCTAACCTCTGGGCACAAGCCTAATACCTCCCCCCTTCCACATAAGCAGAGAAGTTACGCTGGTTTTCAAATTCTTAATTTCAGATCTGCCTTTAGCATCACTAAAATTGGTCCTAGGACTTCCCTTTTCTGCCAAACCTGCCTACATGTTGCTGCATAAAATTTTCAGAAAGGTATAACAGAAAGGAGTCTAGGGGCCTTAGAAGCAAAGAGTCCTAATTCTAACACCTACCAGCTACTGACTTTGGGTAAGTCAATTAACACCTCTTCGTTTCCAAATCTATTAAAATAGGAGTTAAATATACTTATCTCACTGGGTTACTGGGAAGATAAAACGGTATGTGAAAATATTTTTGGAACAGTAAGCACTATGCAAATGCAAGGCATAATTATTCTCTACTAAATGATACCGTCTTTCCCTTCTGTGTCTGGAAATGGCTGTTTCACCGATCATCCTTTGACTATAAATCCTAACTGAAAACAAATTAATTTCTTCCTTTCTACCCCAGCTACAAATCAACATTTCTCGGCTCCTGATCTCCATGAAATCTCTCTACAGGGTATTTGATTAAATAATTACAAACTTAAAAAGGGTGCGTTGCGTCAAAACACTCTGTTTGATGTTCTTTCTGGGACTTTATTTGAGCTGTTCTATTTTAGAGGTTTCGTATGTACTATATGACCTCCCCAGATCCAGTATTTATCCACAACAGGAGACTCAGAATAGAATATGAGAAGGCGGCTCATCACAATACCCTAGCTCCCAAAGTAACCTGGGTTCCTAATCAGAACTTCCCAAAAGGGTGACTTCATGCTGCATCACCACGGTCTTCAGTCCTACCGATTCTAGGGCTCACCTGTCCCAGAACCATACTACTACAGAAAACATATTTTCTAAGATATCTAAAATCAAGCTTTCCCCAGAAAAGTACTAGAAGAAAGAAAGAAAAGAAAAAAAAATTAAAAAAAAAAGAGGAGGGCAGACGGTAGAAAAGAAGTATGGTGAGCAGCAGGCGATGACAGATGCTCCCGAAGGTTACAAATATTTATTACATTCCCCTAGACACATGGCATGGTGCTAGGCGCCATGCCAAAGTTAATCCAAAGTGACAAGAGTCTTCTCCCACTGCTCAACAAGAAGACAAGTCAACTGAGCCTACTATACAGTAGGAGGAAGGGATGGGGATACAGACTAAGCTTTTTCCTGCTCAAGTGTTTGTTCTGCCTGATTCTTAGGCACAAGTAAGGAAAGGAGGCGGCGGTAGGTGACTGTTGCCTGTCTTCGCCCATTACAGTGTAAACCTTCTGAGGGCAGGGATCCTCATTTGCTTTATCCACTGCTATAGCTAATGCCGTGAAAAGGTCGGGCACCAGCGGGTGACCAGTATATAGTTGCTAATGCTAAATACAAGGAAGAGGAAGAGAGAGAAGATACATGAGGAAATAAAGCATCAAACTCACTGGGGCCACAGACTGCAGACAGTTAATATTCTTAATCTATGTCATTTAATTAAAAAGTCTCCTCCTTCTTCATATACTGGGACCTAGCCAATACTTTCAGGAGGGCCAACAGCAAAGGGTCAGGGCCAGGTGTACTTTCTTAAGTGGAAGATCACTACCCCAGTCTTGCAGCCAACAAAGGAACAGGTGCCAGTTAAAAGAAAGTAGACAAATGAACCAACCTCCTTCCTAATTTCCCACTTCCTACTTCATCTCCTTCCTAAATTTCTTCCCAATTATTGTCTTTTATGTTTATTCACTGGTCTCACAGAAACAGAGCTATCCTTCAGCAAGGAACTACCAGATATGCTAACATAACACTTTAGAAGTTACTGAAGCATGGCATACATACAGTATACAGAGATCTCAAGCAGACAACCAATGAATTTTTACATATGTACACACGCACTTGTATAAATAACACCTAGACCAAGGTACATAACATTCCCAACATTCTGGGAGACTCTTGTGCCCCCCCTGGAAGTAACCACTATTCAGACTTCTACTACCACTGATTAGTTCTACCAATTACTAAGCTTCATGTAAATGGAACTATATAGTGTGCAGTTCATTGTTTTGTATTTCTGCATAGTATTCTGTTGTATACATACACTACATTTATCCACTGTTGAGGAATATTTGGGTTGCTTCCAACGTTCATATACATTGTATATATTTTGGTGGACAAATGCACTCATTTATCTTGGATAGATATTGAAAAGTGGAATTGCTAGGTTATGAGGTAGATTATATGTTTAGTTTTAATGAATGTGGTCAAAATTTTTCCAAAGGGATTCTAACAATTTTTACACCCACCAGCAATGTATGGGAGTTCCAGGTGACTTGATATTGTCAGTCTTTAAAATTTTAGCCATTCTTGTGGCTAAAATCACATCTTTAATTAATTCACATCTTTAATTCACATCTCCCTAGTAATTGAGGATGCTGAGCACCTTTTCATATGCTTACTGGCCATGTGGATGACCTCTCTATGAAGCTCCTGTTCAAGTCATTTGCCGATTTCAAAAACTGTCCTTTTTTTAAATTTGTAAGAGTTCATTATGCATTTCTGAATAAGAGTCCTGTCACTTACACAGATTATAAATATTATCCACCAATATGGTTTGCCTTTTGCTTCTATAAATGTGTCTTTTGATGAACAGAAGTTCTACATAATCCACTTTTCCAATCTTTTCTCTTGTACATTCTTGTGTCTTGTTGAATCTTTGCTGCCACCAAGGTCACTCATTAAGCTACATAATAATTCAAAATTTTCTTATAGTCACATTAAAAGAGTAAAAATAGGGGTTCGGTTGGTTGAGCGTCCAATTCTTGATTTCAGCTCAGGTCATGATCCCAGAGTCATGGGATTGAACCTGTATTGGGCTCCATGCTGAATGTGGAGCCTACTTGAGATTCCCCCCCTCTTTCTCTCTCTCTGCACCTCTCCCCAATTCATGCTCTCTCTAAAAATAAATAGATGAAAAGAATTTTATTGTATTTTATTTAAAGTAATATATTCAAAAATTTATTATTTCAATGTGTACCCAAAATAATTAATAAAATACTTCATATTCATTCATTCATTAAGTCTTTAAAATCCAATGTGTACTTCACACTTAAAGCACATCTGAATTCAGAGTAGCCATATTTCAAGTGCTCACTAGCCACATGGGGCTAGTCGGAGCCCTAGTGAGCAACGCAGCTTTGTTTGGCTCCACTGGTCTACTTGTTCTTATAGAAACACAACCTTGTCTTCATTACCGGAGCTGATTAAAAGTCTGGAATACAGTGAGTCTTCCAATTTAACTCTTTGTAAAGACTGCCTGGCTATTCGAGGTCTTTTGTGTTTCTGTCATCAATTTCCACCAAAAAACACCCTGCTTAGATTCTGAACAGGGAATGAATTGTAGACATCTTAACAATATTGAATACATGCATGTGATATATTGCTCCATTTATTTAGGTCTTTAACTTCTTTCAGCAATGTTTTTCATATAGAGAGGACTTGTATCTCTTTTGGGAGTTATTCCAGAATATCCAATATTTTTAATGGTGTTACAAATGCCATTCTTAAATTTTCCTTTCCTGATTTCATATTGCTACTTCATAGAAATAAAGTAGATGTTTTTGTATATTATCTTTGTATCCAACAATTTAGCTAAATCCACATTTATTAATTCTAATGATCTGTCAATTCTGTTGAATTTTCTACACACACAGTCATATCATCTACAAATGATGAATCTTACTTCTTCCATTCCAATTTTTAAACTTTTTATTTCTTCATTTTCCTTATAACTATGGCCAGGACCTCCACCCAGTGCATTTCTTTTTAAAATTATTATATTAACATATTCTTTTGTTAAATGTTTATTTTTGAGAGCAAGAGGGGGAGGGTCTGAGAGGGGGACAGAGGATCTGAAGCAGGCTTGACGCTGATATCAGATGGCCCAACACAAGGCTCGAACTTGCAAACTGTGAGATCATGACCTAAGCCTAAGCTGGACACTTAACTAACCGAGTCACCCAGGCGCCCCCTGCATTTGTGAATAAAATAACAGTGGAATTTTTTTCTTATTCCCAAATTCAGGGGGAAAGCATTCAATATTGTACCATGTAATATAATATTAGTAGTCAGTTTTTATCTAGTGGCTTTTAAGTATTTGGTTTTCTACGGTTTCAGATATGCCTAAGTATGGTTTTTGTTTTTGTATTTGCCTTGCTTGGGAGTTACCGGATGTTGAGTGTACTGGTTAATATCCCCCATCAGTTTATGGGAGCTGTTGGCCATTTACTTTTTTTTTTTAATTTTTTTTAATGTTTATTTAATTTTTAAGAGACAGAGCATGAGTGGAGGAGGAGCAGAGAGAGAGGGAGACAGAATCCGAAGCAGGCTCCAGGCTCTGAGCTGTCAGCACAGAGCCCGACGTGGGGCTCGAACCCATGAACCGTGAGATCATGACCTGAGCCGAAGTCGGACACCTAATCGACTGAGCCACCCAGGTGCCCCTCTAATCTGCTTTTAATGTCATCCACTGTGTTCTAAGTTTTTTTAATTAGAATTTTCAGTACAGACTGTTGATCTGATTCTCTTTACAGATTCATTTCTCCACTGGAATTCTACACTTATGTGTGGCAGATATATACTCAATGCATATTAGATATCACGTTTATGATAATTCATGGAAGTAACAATACATTACAATTAAAATGTGCTGAAATTTGTAATTAAATTCGAATTCAGAAAAAACAAACCTTTTTGGCTCATCTTCTTTTATTTTCTTTCATATGTTAATCATAGTTATTTTAAAGTTCTTTTCTGTTAAGTCCAATATCGGGATCATCTAGGATCTGCTTCTATTATACATTACTCTTACTTTTTAGTCACATTTTTTCCAGACTTTTCAGATGCTCAATAGTTTTTTACTTATGGTAGATACTGTGAATAAAGGAACCATAGGAGCTCCTA
Organism: Paguma larvata; assembly: GCA_030068075.1. Lineage (NCBI taxonomy): Eukaryota > Metazoa > Chordata > Mammalia > Carnivora > Viverridae > Paguma > Paguma larvata. Next base: position 31,194,267 of record CM057844.1, read on the forward strand.
ACAATATCTTCTACAACTATTTCCTGTTTTCTTTGTCTGTGAGAGGGGGTGGTCCCTGGGTCCAATGAGACACTGAATTGGGTCAAGCCTGGGTTACTGTTAAGATTTCATCTCGTTTTATTCTGTTTCTCAAGCATGAATGTCCAAGGTCACTGACTGGATGTGGCAGGTCTTTTTACTCCTGAGCCCTGGAGTCTCCAATCCCAAGTAGGTTAAAAATCTCTTTCTCATTCTTTTTTAAAGTCGATTTATTTATTTTGAGAGACAGACAGAAAGAGAGCAAGTGTGAGGAGGGGAGGGGCAGAAAGAGAGAGAGATGGGTAAAGAGAATCCCAAACAGGCTCCACACTCTCAATGCAGAGCCTGACTCAGGGCTCAGTCTCATGGACCATGAGAGCATGACCTGAGCTGAGATCAAGAGTCGAACACTTAACAGACTGAGCCACCCAGGTGTGTCCCTCTTAAAAACCTCTCTTCAGGGAGGGTTAGTTCTTCTACACTAAGCCCATCCCTTTAGTGTGATTTTCCTTCTAAGTACCATGAGACTGTGAGATTTCAATCTGTCTTCTGGATGAGCCACTAACTTCTTGGACTACCCCAGAACTCCACAATGTCCTGGGGAAAGCACTTTACTTTGGGAATTTGTCTAGTTTCCAATCATTTCACCAGCAGGGCCAGATGGTGATGGTTTCTCTTCAATCCAGAGGAGCCTGTTTGAGCCGAGCCTGATCCTTAACCCACACCTAGAATTGAGGAATGTTTCCAGAGAAGAAACAGTCTGCAACTGTTGGCTCATCTGGTAAGACCTCTTCACTGTCTAGAATTTTAGTTCATCTAATTCTTGTGGCTTCCACAGATACCTGATGTCTTTAAAGATACATTCTTTTTTTTTTCCCCTTGCAGCAAGTGTTGCCTTGCCACGACATACTGTATCTTCCCTGGAAGGAGGAATCCTCCCACATCAACTCTAATTGCAGAAACTCCCTAGGGCCTACTCTTTACTCTTTTCTATTTACATTCATTTTCCTGGTGATCTTGTCCAGTCTTGCGGTTTTAAATAAGGGCTACGTCATGACACCAGCCAAGTTTATGTATCCAGCTCAGAACCTGCCCTCGGCTCACAGACCCATACATCTAATTGTTACCTGCCATCTCTGCTTGAGTATCTCAGAGGTATTTCACACTTAAAATGTCTAAAATGTAAACTCCTGCTATCCTAGCCAATTTCTCTTCCCTACTCATTCCATACACACTTTTCTCCCAACTGAGTGACAGGGAATTCTACCCTTCTTGTGTTCAAACCAGAAATCTTGGTGTAATTCTTGATTCCTCTGTTCTCTCCACACACCGTGTCTGACTGGCCAAGAAATCATGTTGGCTGTATCTTCAAAATGTGTCCAGAATCCAGAAATTTCTCACCACCTCCACTGCTTCTACCCTGGTCTAAGTCACCTTCATTTCTCACCCAGATTATTCCCAAATGCCTTCTACCTAGTTTCCCCGCTTCCACTCCTGACCAACTGGTCTATCAACAATACAACATTCGGAACTGCCATTATTATGTCCCTCTTTTGCTTTAACCTGCTTACAAGGCTTTTCTTTTAACTCAGAATAAACCCAAACATCTTCCAAAGGCCTATAAACCCTGCTGGAGCTCACCAAGCGTCCCATCTCCTGTTACCTTTCGGGTCTCCCTGCGTTCCTACCTCAGAGTCTCTGCACAGGCTCTTCTCTCTGACTAAAACGCCGTTCTCTCTCTCAAGATTCTCTCACTCCTTTACTGCTTTGAATTCTTTGCTCAAATGTTATCCTGGTGAGGCCAAAATGGACCACCCTAATTAAAACTGCAACCCTCACTGCTCAATTCGGCATCACCCTCTCCTGACTTTTCCTTCATAGCACTTACCACCATTGATACACCACACAATTTTATTAATTTTTAGGTTTATTCCCAGCCTCTACCTAGTTATTTCCATGCTTTGGAAACTCAGAGCTTAGCCATTTGGCCTCCTGTCCCACGAGGTGCAGAACCCAGCAGATGTGAAGAGGGGGTCAGTTGCATGCGTCTGCAGGCCCCTCTCCATTTGTTGTATGCTCCCTCCGTGAAAGCAGGGATTTCTGCCTCTTGTGCTCCATGATGTTATCTCCAGCACAAAACGGTCCTTGGCAGGTAGCAGGTCCTCAAGAAGTATTTTTGAATAAATAACGTTAAGAGATTTTTGCAATACAAATGGTAATATCAGCATAAAGCAAGTGCTGAGAACCTGCCAGGAATCTTACAATTCAAGACAGGGCACTTTGGCAAATTAAGAGAGGCTTTGAAAGGGCAGGGACACCTGAGTGAGATCTTTGTTAACCAGCACTGAACTTTCATAATTGCGGACTGCCTTTCCTACCTACTCCCAAGTCTGCAGAGCTCAGATTAACGGGGCAGCACTCATACAAGCACGCACGTGCTGACAGGAAGAATTGTGTCTTCCTCACTACTAGATGGCTTCAAACATTCTTAAGTCTTATCTACTGTTACGAATAGAAAAAAAGATGGGTTTTAGTGGTAGGATTTTGACTGCTGTTTGGAGTTTTTACTAGGATCAGCCAAACCCAAGGAAATGTTAACACATGGACAAGAAAAGACAGAACTTTACTGAGTATTAAAAGGATGAAGGGCTTCAGGGGCACCTGGGTGGCTCAGTGTTGTGGGACCGACTCTTGACTTCAGCTCAGGTCATGATCCTGCAGTTTGTGGGATCAAGGCCCACATTAGGCTCCTCGCTGGATATGGAATCTGCTAGGGATTCTTTCTCTCTCTGTCTCTCTCTCTGCCCCTCTCCTGCTTGAACATGTGCTCTCTAAACAAACAAACAAACAAACAAACTTTAAGAAAAAATAAACTAAATAAAAGGATGGAGGGCTTCAAACATTCTTTACCATATAAAATTTTCAAGTAAAAATTAAGGAATTTGAAATAAAATTTCAACTTATCTTTTATAGGAAGGGGGATGAACACTAGTATTAAAAAAAAAAAATCAGTGAGGGGCGCCTGCATGGCTCAGTCAGTTAAGCATTTCACCTTGGCTCAGGTCATGATTTCATGGTCAGTGAGTTCAAGCCCCACGTCGGGCTCTGTGCTGACAGCTCGGAGCCTGGAGCCTGCTTCCGATGCTGTGTCTTGCTCTCCCTCTGCCCCTCCCTGCCTCAGGTGCTGTCTCTCTCTCTCAAAACTGAATGAACATTAAAAAAAAAAAAAAAAAAGGAAGAGGGGTGCCTGCGTGGGTCAGTTGGTTAAGCGTCCAACTCGGTTTCAGCTCAGGTCATGATCTCACGGTTTTGTGGGTTTGAGCACCACATTGGGCTCTGTGCTGGCAGTGCAGAGCCTGCTTGGGATTCTCTCTCTCTCTCTCTCTCTCTCTCTCTCTGTAGCTGCCCTTCCCCGACTCATGCTGTCTCTCTCAAAATAAATAAATGAACTTAAAAACAATTAAAGAAAAAGAAGAAAGAAAAGAATAATTCCTTAAAAAAAAAAAAACAGTGATTATCATCAAAATTCTGAGAGCAGGCTTCACTCTATCCTAATAAAAGGAAAAGAGAGTAGCATTTCCAAAATACACATCAAAGTAGGACGGAAACTGGAAAATCAGGACTTTTCTAAACAGAGATTGTGCATAAGCACGATCATGTGTGTATCAACACTCAGTGTATACAGATACACACAGATATAAAATAAATCTGCTTGCCAAACACACTTCCATAACAACCATCTGTTCTCAGCTACTTGGAATTTTCTCAAATTATCCTTCAAAAAAGGCCATTTTAATTCATTCTCTTTCATGTCAGAGACTCCTATAACTAAAATTTTTTTTCTTAGGGAAAATTTCAAACATTTTCAACCCTAGTCACCCTCAACCTCAACCAACCCCCTGATTCATTTCTATTTAGCTAGCCACAAGAGAGAGGTTCTAGCAAGAAGCAAGCCACTTTACAAATCACCAAGTATGTGAGGGTGCCAAAAGCAGCATCAGACAAGATGCCCTGTCTCAGGGGCTTACATTCATGTAGGGAAAGCAACACAAAACATTTTTATTAGAAAGTCCCAAGTTAAATTCTAATTGCCGTGACAACCCTAAGTCCAGCAAGAGTGCAAAAAAGCAAGAACAGCTTGGATTTCACGGAATAGGTGAGGTTTTAGCTGGGCCCTAAGGAATGGTGGGTCATAAGAGGACAACAAGCAGGAAGGAAAGCTGAAATGAACCGAAAGGCAGGTCCACAGGAAACAGGAAGCATATACGGAATACTAAGGAAACAGTCTTAGTAGAGTAAAAGCATTAGACAGAATGAGGTAGGGAAATGAATGGGAGTAAGCAGGTAGTGTGTGGTCACGTTTGAAACAAAAATCGGGCAGGAATTTTGATTTACTATAGGAGATAAGAAGCAACCACCTCAGAGCCCAGAGAAGGGGCACTCTCCCCTAGCTGGGAGGAACAGGGAGCTTGTGGGGGAGGAGACAACTGGGCTCAGCCCACCAGGCACACAAAGGGCGCTGGCCTCAGAGACACAGAGTGAGGCACAGGAGGGCACCGGGAATTGAAGCCTCATTCAGATTAAAGCCCTCTGTTCTAAAAGGCAAAATCACACAAACTGCACAAACTGTAGGAGGCAGAAACTGAGACAGCCCTGTAAAAATCTACACAACTGTGAAAGTTTGTCTCTGTTCCAGGCACCAACATCGATTTGACAAAGAATAAGAAAGCAAAGAGTCACAGTGAGGATGAGAAGCTATTCCCTGCCCTGAATCCCATATCCCAGTCAGGGGACCGTCCCTCTGGCTCCTGAGCAGGGCCATGCTAGCATGCCGGTCCTGGCCTACCACGAATCACGTAGAAAGATGTTTCCAGAAACTCCCACTAAATACCCAGTGCTGAAGCTGCAAGCTGGGGCTGGGCCAGGGGCCGCAGCGCGAGGCAGATGCTGAGAAGGCACTGCCCAAGAAATGCAGCGAGGGAGCAGCACGGCCTTGCTGCTGCTGACTCCACACGGTTCTCGGCCCCGAGCTACAGCGAGCAAGCAGGCAGCCAGCTGTCCAAGTGGCCTCGGGAGAAGGACACAAGAAAAAGCCTCACCTTCTTCAACTGATTTTCTGTGCCGCTGGGCACTGAGGATTGTCTGGAATCCTAGATGAGATTCGTGGTTTTCAAGCTCTGCATCAGCCTGGGAGATTTTGTTCAAACCTCACCAAGAAGCCCGGGACGTGACCCAGAGGGAAGTGTGGTGTAGCGGGGCAGCGGCGAGGGCTCAGTGGAGGCCTGCCTCTGAAAACCCCCCTGTGCCCCAGCGGGCCGCCTGTCTACCCTGCAGGCCAGGCCAGACCCCAGGCACGGAGGCCAGATCCATGTGCTTGCCAAAGCCACAGGTCAGGCCTCTTCCTGCTTAAATTTTGTAACAATTTTGAGGCCTAATTAATGCAAATTCAGATTCTATCTTACATTTCACCATAGATCAGCTCGCTCTCTCATGTACCCTGAAGAGGATAAAAAGAGCCCTGTTAAGATACACAAAATTTCCTGCATTTTTTGTCAGATCAGCTAAAGCCACCCTTCAGATACCACAAAAGAAGTTATAACAACAGCTGAAATATGGTTAATGATGGGCTAAATGGCTACTAGGAGAAAATAAATTCCCTTCTAGTGTTTTAACTACCAAACCAACCATAAAATCTCCAAGGAAGGAAAACCCATTATAAAGCAATATAATCCTATCACCTCACGGCGTCTTTCCAGGACTCCTCTTACCTATTTGCTTGGAAGGCACTGCACTGACAGGACAGCGAATTATTATTCCTATTAAGTGTTGCGTTCATCGGTTGGATTACTCTTGGCAAAGGGACCTGAAATCAACTCTTACATGCTAGTCACTGGTCGGCTGCCACTAGGGTGTCCCGTGATCCAGATTGTTCTGTGCCTGCCTCCTGGTTGTTAAACCAGGGACGACGACCCCTCCTCCTAGCTACTTTCTGTGCAAATGCAGGGTGAAAGGACATGTGAAATTATGTGAAAATGCTCTAAGCTGGAGGCCAGGTGGTTTAGACAGATAAAGTATTACCAGCTTCGCTAAGCCACCTAGTGCCGGGGGGAAGGACAGGTATTTGTGCTCTGTCGCACATGCAGAACGTGAATTCTGCCACGTCAACGACAGGGACCCCGCAGCAGCAGCCAGCCTGTGTCCCAGGGCGTGCTGCTGGCAACGATGCCCTTCCTACACGCACGGCTGGCTTCTTCTTTTGTTTCTAACGTCTTCTCTGTCAGCTCCTTGGCACAGACCTCCTCCTTTTCAACATTCGCCTCTCTTCCTTCTAGCATGTGGATATCAGGTCCCTCTTCCTCCTTGAGACCACCTGCCAATGGAAATCCCTAAAATACAAATAGGGCCATCCTGCTTCTCTGCAGGAACCCTCAATGCCCCTCCCCACTCCCGTTTGCGCTGCAGTATGAAGGTCAAGTAGTTTAGCTCGCATCTAGGGCCTGCATAACGTGGGTCTTCCTAACACTCAATGCTCATCTCCCGCCGCTCCTCAGACCGGATTCCAACACCCAGCCGACCTGGTCTATCACACCACGACCCGCAGTACCATCCAGGTCATGGGCTTTGGTTCGTGTTGGAAATCCTGACCTTCCCCCCTTTCCTGTCCACTCCCCCTTCTGTGCAGCCACTGTATCTAGCACATTCTTGTAAGGCCGCACTTATCACAGTGTTAGTACGGCCATAAGACCCTTCTTCTTGGAGCCAGGGGCATGCCTTAATACTCATCCTTGTAGCCAGTACAAGGGCCCAGTACCTGGCCCTGCATGGACTCTAAATACACATTTGTTGAAACCAGGTTCCAACTGTAATTACCAGTGCGTGTGATTTCATTCACTGAATGGCTATTTAGTATGTATCAGACTTTCATATTCTAATGGGAGAGACAGAGAAACAATTATCAGTTGTGGCAAGTGCTATGAAGGAAATGGACAAAGAGGGAAACTGAGATTCTAGGGGCTCAGGGACAGGGATCTACTCTAAATACAAGAGTCAGGAAAGACGTCTCTGCGGAGAAACCATTTGAGCTTAAAAGATGATGAACCAAGTCATGTAATGCATGTGAAGAAGAGATTCCAGAGCCAGAAGGGAGGAAAGAACTGTTAATCCGAGGCTAGGGAGTGAGGAGAAAGTCATTTATACACTGAACGAATTTGCTGAGACAGAGAGAGCCCTGCTGGGCACCGTAAGGGGAGTGAACTTCATTCTAAGTGGACTCGGAAGCCAACTGAAGGTTATCAGCAGTGGTTACAATGACTATGTGTATAATAAGTTAGCTTCAGGGAAGAGCCACAGAACGACTGTCAAGTGGGCCAAAACGACGCCAAGGCCAGCACCCCAGTCACAGGCCGTACCTCCGCCTGCCACGCCAGCGTAGAAGCCGAGAGGGCAGATGTCCGGCCAGCTCCAAGAACGGCAATTGTCTCCCCGTCATCATCCACCACCTTGAAGTCCAGGTCCTCGTTATATTTTCTGCGCTTCACCTGCCGTCCTGAGCGTCGTTTCTGCAGGGCAAACACACCCATCGGAGAGATGCTCTGTGAGTCAAAGGCAAAAGCTTGGACAAGAAAGAGTACCCTCATCTCCACTCTCTGACACGCACAGGAGACCTGTCCTACTTTACAAAAGCAATCTTCCTTCAACACAACTCTTTTAAGGATTAAATTCACTCAAAAAGAAATCCGGCTGAGGGAGGGGATCCAAATTGCCAAGATCCCCTGAGAAGAAGGTATGGTCTCGGAATCCAGGGAGATGTGTCTTGTTCATCAACGATAGAGACTTTCTCTCTCCTTTCTGGAGTCGGTTTCTATTCCAGTACAAGCGGGGATGAGAGGTAAACTCCAGCATCTCTCAGGTCCCTTCCAGCACAGCTGGAAGCTCTGATTTTAGGGCGATAAGATAATTGTTTCGGTTGTGGTCAAATTCACTGTACTTACCATATATTCTCTAAAAACTAAATCATATCAGTTTTATTAGGACTTACTTTGAGAATCTCCTTGAAATGCAAGGAGACTTGTTAAGTGTGACAAAACAAGATTCCTGAGTCACCATCTGAGGACTCGTCTATAATTAAGTAACTCGTGACCTTTTAGAGACACAACGTTCTACAACAAAGCAGCCCAGTGGCTTTCTCACACAGAAGAACACATGGTTCATCTCATGGACACATCCTATCCAAGCAGCGGAGACACTTCTGGGAGCCACTCACCAGCTAGCTCACTCTCCAATACTTCAACCTTAAAAAACAAAAACAAAAGCCAAACACCCACCTGCCTTATTTTTTAAAACATACCTTCTGGGCCTCTCTCTGTACTCCTGCCATTTCTTCATTATGTCACCTCTGTGATGTTTAATTTGACATGAGGGATTCCACATGAAAACCTGTCCCTCAATCCCATGTACAGACCCACCCTAGAAACACTTGAACCCCTGCCAACTCCCATCCACCGGACATGTCTGCTGCTTTGCCCATGAGGACACCTGACAGCTACTAGCCCAAGTTCACAGACGGTGATTGGGGAGGGGGGGTCTCTGCTCTGACACCCCAGACACTACTACTTATTACCACTCTGACGTTAGAAGCTGACACCTTCCTACAGTGAAGACCATCTAGGAATCCACGAGGATCCAAGGATACTTGAATGCGCAGTAGTCGGATGATTTTATGTGGTTCCCTTGCAGCAGGCATAACCCAGGTCAACTATCATGGATATCAGAGGAAACAGCACTTTCAAATATTAGAACTCCTATCCAAGACAGGTCGCCTCAACCGAGGGAGAAAATTCCTACCAATGTCATGGGTACGCTTAGTCATAGTTTTAAAAATCTCACTCAGGTGGGCAACTCCTTGTTTCCATGTTTGGCCAAACTTACTTTATTATTTCGGCAAAATGAATACACACACCTCTGACTTTTCCAGCATCTGGGATTATGAGGATTTCCTTATGCAGACCGCCCAGCCCTCTGAATCTTAAAATAATTAGCTACATTGCAAGTCAGGCCCCCCCCATGCCTTACTCAGAGTGCCCACAATTCTATTTTCCATATTCATTCTTTCTACAGCCTAATACCATGCTACTTCCCAAGAAGAAAGCAAACACCACTAAAAAAACCCAGGAGATCATTCATATAGGATCAGGATCCTAGGGGGGAAAAGCCTGTGGTCTTGGTGCTCACCCACCAAAACAGTGAAAGCCCAGCCCGGGTCTACACGCAAGGGGTGTAGGCTGGAGATGGAGAGAGAAATGCAACAGCACCCGCTTCAGCAAGATCTGTGTGGCAGCCGTAACCTCCGGCAGGGCTCCCGGTCACAGCTGTACCTGGCTGTCTGCAGACTCAGTGGACTCCTCAGGACTCCGCAGGGATGGGTTCGGCAGGCCCTGATCCAGCTCTAAACTCTCCACTGTGGTTTCACTTTTCCTCTTTCCTTTCTTCTTTCTCTCCACTGGGGTTGGTCCTTGCTCCTTGCTACAAGGAGAAATTCAGAATTAAAACTCTTGGGCAGTTTTTAAAACTAAGAGTTCTCACGTGATCAAAGTTACGGTATCACATAAGGATATGGTATCACAAGGAATTCTTGTCCTGGGGTAAGCTTTTATGGAGAATCTAGAAGAGTTTCTTCCCAGAACTACACAGAAATATGGGAAGAATACCTACATGGCTTGATGCAGAGTTCACTTTTTTACACCCCTATCATGATTCGTGTGGCTATGATTAATGTGGTAAGAAGTAAAATAATACGAACATCTCCAAAACCTCACTTTTAGTTTATATAAATGTCTTCTCTAGTAAGCTTAATAGCTAGATATTGAGATACTGAGAATCAATAATTTCAACTGTCGTTTAAGTTACATGGGAAGAGATAAGTCCTTAATCTGTCACCATGCTTTACTGAAAATGGTCTATATAAGACTCAGAGTAAGTACTAGGAACTCAAAATTGAAAACAATACTGTCCCTGCCCTTGAGGAGGTTATGATTATGAAAACCCTACAGGCCACCCAGAGCAATAGCCCAAGGCAGTAGTTGAAAGCCTCCTGAGAAAGGAGAAGACAGGCAAGGCCCAATCATCCTGCAAGGTCCTGCTAAGATGGCAACACCTCTAAAAAGCTTTTCCTGACCATCCTAGCTGATAAAATCTCTCTTCTATGTTCCCAAACCACCTCAGCTATGCTTTGCTTAAGGTACTCAAATTGATCTTTCACCAAAGTTAGTCATTAACTCTGATATCAGCCTCAGAACAACACAGTGCCTGGATCCTCTGTAGTTTCCATAAACATCTGCTGAGTAGATGAATATTTTATACTTCTCTGATCTCTCCTACCAGACTCCAAATTCCTGGAGGCCAGTATGTACTTGATTCAAGTTTGCATTCTTAACCTTATGCCTCATACATAGTAAGTATCCAATAAATACTTATTGAATAGATAGATGGATGCATCAATGGATGGATTAAGGTTACTCATCATTGGGAAGATTTGGGCAAATGCAACAGAGCAGAGATGTACATAGAATAGTAATAAAAATAGTAGTAGTAATAATAATTAGAGCTACTAGTTACATAGCAGCTGCTACATGCAGGCACAACTAAGTTTTTTACCTGGATTATCTCCTTTAGCCTCCACATCAGTCTTACAAGGCAGATAGTACTGCTATCCTCATTTTATCAAGAAGCAGAGTGAGGCTCAGTTAGATTTCCAGGGTAATATGGCTAGTAAATGGTGAAGAAAGGATTTGAACCCAGGCACGCTCTTAACTACCCTGGCATTCCTAGGGAATGGAAGAGTGTTAAGGGCACACTTAGTAAAAGACGGTCTGTATGGCTGGATGACAGGGCAAGGCAAGTGTACGGCAGAAGCACTAAGTAATGGAGCTGCAAAGCAACTGAGTATGTATACCAGTCAGAGAGTTTTGACTTCATTCTGTGTGACAAGGGCCAGGATGGCAGGCTGAAGCAAAAGGGAATGAAGCCCTTGGCTAAATACAACCAATGAAAACTCAAAGGTGAAAATCGTTTGAAAGATCCAGCAGAAATACAACCATTAAGTCTGAGCAAGGGACAGAATGTGTAAGATGAGGAAAGAGTCAAAATTACTGGTATTTTCTATCAGGTGAGTTACTGGAAGGTGTGGGGGAAGAGAGGGAAACAGATGGCCTTGCTTAGAGATGGGAGACCCAGCATGATGAACGGCTGCCAGGAATCCCAACCAGTGCTGACTGCTGAACCAGCCTGCCTCTCTCTCAGACCCGTCACTCCTCACGGACCCCCATGGGGTCAGCACAAACAGCCCACCCTCCTTTCTCCAGGCTGGAGACTGGCTTGCCTAATGATCAGGAAAGTTCTTTATGAAAATTATTTTGGTCCAAACTGAGGAAATGAAATTCTAGGGGTCCTGCCATTTTTAACAGGAGACTTGTACTCACAAACACAGAGGAAAAAGCAAACATTCTACTTATCAGTTCAGGACAGGAGACACAGGTGAAACAGTTTAAAAACGTTCCAAATTTTCGAAGGATATTTATCTCATGTCATATACTCCTCACTAAGAAAACTGCAGAGCAATTAATATTCTATGAAGCACTTACATGTTCTGTGTCTCATTTAACTGTTACGACCACAAGCCCATGAGGGAGTTTCAAGGGCAGGTAGATGAACCTCATGTTCCAGATGAAGAAACGGGTTTAAAAGCAGCAAAGGTCCCAAAGTCAGCAGCCGAGCAGCAGCAGAGGCCTGCACTCAGCTCATCTGACTCACAGCCTACTGTTTTTAACACCACATATTTTCTGTCTTTTTTTAAAGCCCGAGTCTCCCTTTTAATGAATGCAAAAACTTCGAATCTCCTTCAATGTTACTCGAATCTCAAAATAATGGCCAAAGAACTAACAAAATATTCCAATGACCCAAATACAGAGAAAAAAAAATGCACAAATCCATTGTTGTTGACAATTTTTTTAAAATGGATCTCAACAAAATAAGCCTTGTGCTATTTAAAAAAGTAAAAAAAAAAAGGGGGGGAAGGGGGCACCTGGGTGGCTCAGTCAGTTGAGTGTCTGACTTCAGCTCAGATCATGGTCTTACTCATTGTGAGTTCAAGCCCCAAGCTGGCCTCTGTGCTGACAGCTCAGAGCCTGGAGCCTGCTTCAGATTCTGTGTCTCTCTCTCTCTCTGCCTATACCCTGCTAGCACTCTGTCTCTCTCTTTATGTCCGTCCCCCACTCGCACTCTGTCTCTCTCAAAAATAAACATTAAAAAAAGAAGTTTTGTCCTTAATTTTTTGGACACAGATTTAAAGATAGCTGATTAATATACTAAGGGTCACCACAATAATCACATGCTCAGGGCCCCATTTAATCTCCTAGAAAATCTGAAATCCTTTTTCCCAACATTTGAAATCAATTTTATCTACTAAATATGACTTCATTATTTTAGAAAGTTATGTCTATGTTTACCTAACAAACACACACACACACACACGCTCAAAACTACTCAACTGCATTCAAACACAAACTCATACTCAAAACTTAACCAAGCTCAAGCCATAATTAAGGAACAGAACCTCCTCAAAATATGAATCTTTACTGTTAAGACTTGTATGTATTTTATATCTGCCTTCCATTTTTCACAATCGCATTAAATAACTAAAGTAAGGAGGAGTCACAATGAGGCAATTCCAAAGTCAAGCCTGGGGCACTACTAGATTTTTCTAGCCAGAAGCTGGGGGTAGTATGGAGTACAAGGAACATCTTCTCGAATACATAAAATAGGACAATGACTGGTGAACCCTGCTTGCTTATTTTGTGGGTAAATAAGAAGATACTCTACCTGGGAAACCTTCAAAGTGATTTTCTGGAGGTTACCTTTGGCAACAGAATCAATTTCGAGTTCCAAAAATTCTTCTTGGAGCTCTTCTGATAAAGACAAGTATCAGGAAGAAAAGAATCTTTGTAAGCTTATAAATGGGATTTTCAAATAGGACACAAGAAAATATCACCTGAATTCATCCTCTAGGAAGACTACATGAAATGTTTTCTTCCTCTTCAGAATAACTTTTGAAAACTTTATGCTTAAAATTTTTATCAAATGAAGACATGTAACCTCCAAACTGCTCTATCCATAAATGCTTGTTTGCTCCCTGAAGTTCCAGGTTCTTCAAAAATAGAGTGGTCAAATAATATGTAACAAAACTATGTATGATGTATATACCTTTTGATCTAGCAATTCCATTTCTAGGAATACACTCTAAAGATACACCTCCAACAACACGAAAAAATATATGAATGAGGTTACTCACTGCAAGAATTGCAGATTAATAAAAATGATACACATGACAAAATGTGACTGAATAACGTAGGACAGTTACAGTGGGGTACTATGTAGCTGTAAAAACTATTAAGAAGTCTACAAACTGATATGGAATGATTTCTAAGCTACACTGCTAAGTGAAAAAGCAAAGTGCCAAAGAGTATAATTGCTACCTTTTGCGGAAGAATAAAGAGTAAGAAAACATGCATATATCTCTCTATGTATTTTTAAAATTTATGTATTTATTTTGAGAGAGAAAGTGCAAGTCAGAGAGGGGCAGAGACAGATATGTGGAGACAGAGCATCCCAAGGAGGCTCCATGCCGTCAGCACAGAGCCTGATGTGCGCCTCGAACTCATGAACCATGAGATCATGACCTGAGCCAAAGTCAGATGCCCAACCAATGAGCCACCCAGGTGTCCCTATCTGCTTATATTTTTAAAAGAAACACAAGAAAGATAAACCAAAAAACGATTATCCTTAAGGGATAGGTGGAGGAAATGGGTTGGATGGGATACAGAAAGCGAATGAGATTTCTCTAAGGATCAATCTTTTTATAAAGATTTGACTTTTGGAAGCATGTTAAATTCTATGTATAAAAAAATAAAAAAATTAAAGATGAAAACAAGTTGAAACAAATGAAGTCAAGTGTGTTTCAAACAAATAACATAACCACATTAAATGGAGAGGGGAAAATCTCATTAATTATGAACACAGTAGAGCTGACCTTTGAATAATACAGGGTTAGGGGCACCAACCCCTATTGAGTCTAAAATGTTTGTATAACATTTGACTCCTCAAAAGCTGAACTACTAGTAGCCTAATGTTGACCAAAGAAGCCTTACTGATAACATAAACAGTCAATTAACACATATTTTGTATGTTGTATGTATTGTATATTACATTCTTACAACAAAGTAAACTAGAGAAAATGTTACTAATAAAATGTTAAGAAAAATACATTTACAGTACTGCACCATATTTATTAGAAAAAAATCTGCATACAAGTAGGCCCATGCAGTTCAAACCTGTCTTGTTCAAGAGTCCACTGTATTTGACTATATACTCTCGGCTTCTGGAACAGTGAAAAAAATCCTGAACTTTTTGGAAGGCACATGGGTGAAGCAATTTTGAAACCATTTTAGATGTGATACAGGATTAAGCAAATGAGTAAATGTGTTGGTGTGATTAGCCAGAGAGTTCTCATGGAGGAAGAGGGAAGATGTAAATATGAAATGTTGTAGAACGAGGAAGATAATAGGGCACAAATCTAAATTGGAGACATCAGAGTGAACTCAGGTTTTCTAAAATATTATATACATGAACACATGTATATAAATGTGCACATATGTATTATGAATATATTATGCATGTGTGCATATATGTGTACATATGTGGTGTACAGAGATGTCTACGTACACGTGTGTGTATTTATTGCCTCGTTTTGGTGCTGAAAGAGCTGAAAAATGAAGATGTCTCATTAGCAATGTGCACACCTAGCACTCGGATCTTGGTTTTTAATGCCAAAGTTCCTTAGAGACATGGCTGATTCAAAGCTAAGACAGAGAAGATAGAAGATGAGCCCAAAACATCTTGCTATGTCAGAAAGTAAGGGAGTGCTCAAAAAAATGAAGGCAGCATGGCAAAAAGACACAGGAGTCAGCTTAAAGAGCTCTTGTTGGTTAAAACTGGGACCATCTGAACAGCAAAGTAACTATGGACAGTAATGATTTATAAGTCTCTGAAAACAACAGGAATCCATACCAATAACAGATAGATAGATAATGAATAAACGAGGGACAAGGGAGAGCCCTTGCTTACTACAGAACCCAAATGGCAAATGCAGACGAAGTGTGGAGTTGGAAAATCATTTCATAATCACTGCAGGAAAGAGGAGTACAGTCCAAGATCATCTAGGGAGAACAATTTGAAGAGGGCAGGATTTCTGCACAATCTTAAAGCGTCTCTCCACACATTGCCTATTAGTTCCAAGTGAACAAAAGCAGCAACTAGACAATGGTTATACACGAAAATGGCCTTACTTTTAGGAAAGAGGAGTATTTAGGGATCAAAAGTCATGATATATGCACTTTATTCTCAGATGGTTCAAGAAAAAACATATAAATATACATAAATATAATATTTATTTTGATATATACCTATTCCATGGCTGAAGTGGATGCTGTTTGTTCAGCATCTTCTTGCTGATAACCAGTGTGGACCCTCCTGACTACAAGAGTGGGCAGACGGTCAGGCTGGGCTGTGGTATCCTAATCCTTCCACCAAACTGATTGCTCTAGGAATGGACATATGACCCAGCCAAGCCAACTTGGGAGTCCGTCAAGAAAAAAATAGTAATTTTTGGCAGGGGTGTTTTTGAAAATGAAACTTTTACCTCCTAGGTCATAAGGTTGCTAAGCTGTGGGGCCATAGTTTTAGGCAGCCACAATTCAACCATGAGGAGAAAAGCAGTTGCAAAGGCTGGGAGAGGTGCAGGGGAGGGCTGGAGACAGAGAACGCTGGTGGAGTCCTCGACTATACCTCTTGGTTCTGATCCCTTAAAGTTAGGGAACTCCTTTATTATTTTTTTTTAACTTAAGTTAATCCAACTTGGGTTTATGTCACTTGTAACCAAGGGAGTTCTGAATAATACAAAGGCCTAATACTCTCTCCACTTAATGGCACTGGAGGCTGGATCAAAGCAATTTTACTTTTATAATCCTCTTTTCTAGCTTTCAGGGTTAGAACAAACTAAAACTTGCAAGGGCAGAAAGAAAAATGGCAGACAAGATTTTTGAGGCTCAAAGCACTTTTTTTTAGTAACAAAAATCATACTTGATTTTACAATAAAACATATATCCACTTTAGAGAAAGCATCCACTGTGTATTTATGACACAGAAGACACTGGCAATATATACGCCATGCCACCCATCCAGGACAGCTACCCTGTATAACTAACAACAGTCTATTAGCCAGCCTTGCCCCAAGGTTCTCATGCTGTCTCTACACAGCTTCATCAGCCAAGAAGATTTATACATCTTTACTTTCTAGTAGTTTGTATTAGGAAAACAGGTAATTCAGGGGTCTTCCAAATAGAAAATTACATTATACACATAGAAAATTCCACTAAAGCTCTACACAGACAAGCCTTTCTTTAAACTTTCCTCCCAGCCTCCTCTTCAATCCCCAACCTCCAGGTTTCTTCGCTAGACTTGAGAATTAGAAACGGAGCGCTGGATCCAAGGATGAGGAGAAAGATCTGGGTCCAGGTCACAACACTGTTCCAGTGTGAGTCACAGATTACTCTGCCTCCATTGTTTCCAGGTATTAAAAATTTTTATGTATCAAACCCCATTATTTCAAAATGACCCATCGTCCCATTTTAAAATTAAATCTTACAAAATATCCATCAAAGTCAGCAGGAAAAATCAGTTATTGCCACAGTGAGTTGCCATAACTCCCAAATTCAGAACCAAAAGCAGCACGTGATGCTAGTTACTGCCTTCACAGACATGCACATGGCTGGGGAGTGCAGCCCAGGAGCCACCTCCACTCTAGAAACAATCCTTCAGAGAAGCTTCCAGTCCAGGCCTTGCCACTGGCCCTGATCCTCTTCCCAGAAATACAATACGGAAAACATGGATATTATTTCCAAAGAGCTCATCTGCACACTTAATTCAACTTTTATTTAATGCCCATGTTGGTACAGCCTATACACAGAAAACTGAATTGGGCATAGATACTGGTTAAACGGGAAAAAAATACACAAAACTGTTCTGATACAGATGTAGTCAGCTATAGACAAAATGAGAAGCAAATCTACCCTGTCCTCAGACCCTTTAACTATATCATTAGCACCATCAAAACAAAGATTATACTAGTTTGTGGTAGTATCCTAGTAAAAACTGGGGGGGAAAAAGTTACATACTTACAAGATGAAAAGGCAGAGTTTTAAAAAGTAATCTTGGGGTGCCCATTAGGCATCCAACTTCGGCTCAGGTCATGATCTTGCAGTTTGTGAGGTGGAGCCCCATGTCGGGCTCTGCTGACAGCTCAGAGCCTGGAGCCTGCTTCTGATTCTGTGTCTCCCTCTCTGTCTGCCCCTCTCCCGCTCATGCTCTTTCTCTCAAAAATAAAAATAAACATTTAACATTTCTTAAGTAATCTTATTAAAAGTTATAAAAGCAAGTAAAAATAAAACTTCCAAAAATGTAGAAGAGTTTCAAATGACGAGCCATCCCTAGCTGCACCAAATCCCACTTTCCAGAGTGAACTGCCTGGAATGATAGCGCCCTGACTCCCGCACGTTCACGCCTCTAGTTCCTTATCGACAGCAAACAATACCTGGGGACATCCTGATACGAAAGGTGATTAACTTAGTTCTAACATATCTCCCCATCTCTTTCCTCTCCTTTTTGTTGAATTCTTTTAGTTTAGGCAACATTTTTAAATTTTCATGAATTGTTTCTTGTTTTCTGACTGCTCTTGTTTCATAACTCATCCTTGCTTTGCAGACAAAATATCATCTTGAATCTAAGGAGGCTAACTTAAAATCTTTAACAAGTTTCTTTCCTGGACTTCTTTCTTCTGAGGACAACTGTTCTGATCATCATTACTTTTTCTTCTTCTGTGTCGCTTAAAGTTTTCCTCTGCAGTCTCACAATTTTTGTTGGATTGTTCCTATTTTAAAATGAACGAGGCTGATAATATAAGTGGCTGGTGAAACCAACCCTCACCCCTGAATGAGAGGCCTGGTGTAGAATTCTGCATACATGGTTGGCGGCCCCTCTTGCTCTCTTTTAGGGTATGGGCAGGGAAAGACAAAGCAGCAGCCCCTAAGTCCCCCTTCTCATCCGTGGGAGTCTCCACTTGGGAGTCCCAGACTATCCCCCAGGGCAAAGGCTTCATATCTTTAGAGTAACTACCTGACTTCAGCCTGGAGCTGACACCATAGGACCACTCACTCTGCAGACAGCCCCTTCATCATCACACCCATTTCTGGCCTGCCTCCCATCCCTTCTCCAAGGCTGCCAGGTTCCTTGTGAGGAAGAAGCATTTCTACCTTTGCTACGAACAGCTCTGACATGTACTCTGAGCTGGGACTCCCTCACAGCACTTATCCACCAGCATGATACCCAAAAATTCACAACGCCTCTTATCTCTGAAGATTTATTCCCCTCTGTCCTTCCTGTCGTTTTGTTGTTATAACTTGGTTAAGAAGTGAAAATAAAAGTATGCTTGGTGGCTGTCTTAAACCTAGAAGTCCAACCCCCTCTATGAATTCTCCCAGGAGCCAATACACTTTCTCTTCCCGTAAGCAGCCTGAGGCGATCTCTGAAAATTGTTTGCTATTCACTTGGCCCAGAAAACCCTACAAAATCATGCCAGTGAAGAGGTTCAAATCTTCGTGTTCACTTTAAGAATACACGTGAGGGGCGCCTGGGTAGCTCAGTTGGTTGAGAGGCCAACTTCAGCTTGTGATCTCATGATCTCACGGTCTGTAGGTTCGGGCCCCAGGTTGGTCTCTGTGCTGATGGCTCAGAGCCTGGAGCCTGCTTCGGATTCTGTCTCCCTCTCTCTCTGCCCTTCTCCTGCTTTCTCTCTGTCTCTCAAAAATAAATAAACGTTAAAAAAAAAAAAAAAAGAATACACGTGAGGGGCGCCTGGGTGGCTCAGTCGGTTAAGCATCCGACTTCGGCTCAGGTCATGATCTCACTGTTTGTGAGTTCGAACCCCACATCAGGCTCTGTGCAGACAGCTCAGAGCCTGGAGCCTGCTTCGGATTCTGTATCTCCCTCTCTCTCTGCCCTTCCCCTGCTCATGTTCTGTGTCTCTCTCTCTCTCTCAAAAATAAACATTAAAAAAAAAAATTAAGAATACCCGTGAAACTGCCCAGGCCATCAAGGGTGTGCACATTGGAAAAAAGCCACAAGTATCTGAAGGATGTCACTTTACAGAAACAATGCATGCCATTCTGGCGCTACAATGGTGGAGGTGGTTGGTGTGCCCAGGCCAAACAGTGGGGATGGACACAGGGCTGGTGGCCCAAAAGCAGTGCTTAATTTTTACTGCATGTGCTTTAAAATGCAGAGAGTAATGCTGACATAAGGATTTAAATGCAGATTCTCTGGCCACTGAGCACATCCAGGAATGAAGCCTCCAAGATATGGTGCAGAATTTATAGAACTCATAGTCAGATTAGCCTATATGCGAGCTCTCCTTGCCACACGGAGATGATTCTCACTGAAAAAGGGAGCAGATTGTTCCTGAACCAGAAGAGGCCGTTGCAAAGAAGAAAAAGATATCCCAGAAGAAAGTGAAGAAACAAAAACTTATGGCCTGGGAATAAATTTAGCATAAAACAAATGCAAATAAAAGTAAATGCAGGAGGGGCACCTGGGTGGCTCAGTCGGTTGAGCATCCAACTTCAGCTCAGGTCATGATTTCACAGTTTGTGAGTTCGAGCCCTGCGTCGGGCTCTGTCCTGACAGCTCCGAGCCTGGAGCCTGCTTCGGATTCTGTGTCTCCCTCTCTCTCTGCCCCTCCCCTGGTCATGCTCTCTCTCTCTCTCTCTCAATAATAAATAAAATGTTAAAAAAAATTAAAAAAAAAAGTAGATGCAGGAAAAAAATAAAAAAGAAATGGAAGCCCCCCCCCCCGCCCCCTGCAAAGAACATTTACTTAAATGTCTTTTGGTCTTTTTGCTTTAAAGCTTTTCTCACTATTAATTCCTTTAATACCTGGCTCAATACTCACCACATCCAAGGGACTCCCTGGACCACAACTGAAACACTCTTAATCCCTCAAATCCTTTCAGCTATTCTGTATACAGTTATACTAGGTTCTTTCATTTGTTTCTATTTTTGCCTATTTTTTGAACACTCACAAGACTGTTTCTCTAACTCTTGAACGCTCCTCACTGATAGGGCTCAGGCACGATGCGTCTGTGACACTTTCCTGCCTCCACTATCCCACTCCCACCAAAAGTACTCAAAATAAAGGAAGGCACACATGAGGCACTAAAAATATACTGAACAAATAAATAAGCAGGTATTCACCAAGCATTATTATTCAATAACTGTCTCCTTTCCGGTCAAGTCCACTACGTGCGCAACCCTAATTTAGAAAGCCCAGGGGATCAGAGTAAGTGCTCTAGGTGCTCTCAGAAGAACAGGGATGGGGACTTAGCACAAAGTTTCAGAGGTGGGTCTCTGCCATCCTCATTCACATGTCCTCCCTACGTCACATAAAGCCCAGCTGTTCCAGGCACAGGTCTCTGCTCAGAACTCATACTTGTCTTCACGTTTGTCTTCTTTTTCCTAATAAGCGGTCAGAATATAAAAGCGGGCAGAAAGAATGCCGTTATACACACTCCTGAGCCTAATAAGTCCAGCGTCAATAAGGATCTGCACTCTTAACAAACACAGGTGATGCCCTTCAAATAGGGGGGCGAGCTGACTGAATTTTACTGCCTCTTCTGCATCACAGCGTCAGCTGACTCACAGCTCACGTGGTTATATAATCAGAAGATCTGGACAACCTTCTAGAAGCAACCATCAAAGAAGAAAATCAGAAAAGGCAAAACCTGTCTTCCGGGGTGTTATTAAACTTACTGGATTTGGGAGAAAAACATTCTGTTCTGTTGGCTCTTGACAAGCCAAGACGAATGGGAACAAAATCTGTGGCCCAAAACTTGGGGTTTGTTTTGGGGAAAAAAAAACAAAAAACAAAACAACTCCTACCAACAAGCAGTTCTCAGACACCAAGAGGGTGTCAGAGATTTCAACTCCATCTGACACTGCCCACCTGGAACGGCACCAGGTCCCACCGGCTGAGGGCTCAGTGTCCCAACACTGCACCCACCTGCCCTCCCTCTTCAGACACCAGTCACATGCCCAGGTTCCCTGCTCTCCTGGGCTATAAGCTGGAAGGTGCAATGACCCCCTCCTCAGGTTTGATGACTTTGCTAGAAAGGCTCACAGAACTCAGGGAAACACTTCCATTCACCAGTCTCTTAAAGGACATGACAAAAGATACAGATGAACAGTCAGATAAGGAGACATACAGGGCCAAGTCTGGGAGGGTCCTGAGCACAGGAGCTTCTGTCCCTGTGGAGCTGACGTGTGCCAGGCATGTGGACGTGTTCACCTGCCTGAAAGTCCCTCACGCCCCCTACTATCAGGGTTTTTTTTGTTTACGGAGGCTTCCTCACACAGGCACAATCAACAATTAACCCCGCCTCCAGCCCCTCTCCCCTCTCTGGATAACGAGGGGTGGGACTGAAAACTCCAAGCTTCTAATCCTGCTCAGTCTTTCTGGCGACCAGCTCCCACCCAGAGCCTACCCAGAGCCATCTCACTGGCAGAAAAGATGTTCCTAGTGTCCTTACCCCTCAGGATTTACACGGGTATGGGTGCCCTGTGTCAGGGACAGGGTCAGAGACGAGTATCAGAACAGGGGATGCTCCTAGTGTCCTTACCACTTGGAAGATTACAATGGTTTCAGGAGCCCTGTGTCAGGGATGCATCAATGACAAAATACTAGGATATGGATGAGACTGGTATTCTTATCACTCAGGAAAGTACAAGGGTTTCAGGAGTTCTATGCCAGGAACCAGGGCTGAAACCAATACATGTATTCATATTACTTCATAGGGCTAATCACACTATCCATCTCTTTTCCTCTTTTTGGTTTTCCATTCCTAACAGATGTTAAATATAAAAACATAAACCTGCTCCAGGGCGCCTGGGTGGCTCAGTCGGTTGAGGTCCGGCTTCGGTTCAAGTCATGATCTCGTGGTTCATGAATCGAGCCTCACGTCAGGCTCTGTGCTGACAGTGCTTAGGATTCCATCTCCCTCTCCCTCTCTGCCCCTACCCCACTTGTGTGCACACGTGCACTCGCTCTCCCTCTCTCTCAAAATAAACAAGTAAACTTAAAAAAAAAATGAAAATATGCTCCCTTTTCCCAGAGATCTCTCCTCTGGGTCTCGAAGGATGGTCTAAGAACCAAGTACACTCTAATTATCCGGTAGGCTTTTGAATTATAGATTCGTGGGTCCACTTCGGACCTAATAAATCACCCTCTGGGAATGTAGTCTGGGAATCTACTTTTCTAACAAGGTGTGCAGGGGATTCCTTAGGCACAGCAAAGGCTGAGCATCAGAGATCCAAGTAGATGTTCCTCCACTTAGACCAGTTCCCTGGTTAGTTTCTTGACTTTCAAGAGAGAATATAAACCATTTTGACATTCCAAAGCTTATGCTCTGCCTTCAACCAACAAAATGAATACCAACACTCAAGAAGACTCTAGCTTTTACCTCCAGCTCAAACAAAATGCTCAGCTTCTGATTTAAGAGAGTGCAGCCTAAAGGGCTATCAACCTTCTATTCTCTAGACGCGGAGTAAGACCACCAGACAGCTTCACACACAGTGGAATGGGTCATCTTTTCTGCTCACTGAGCTGTGCTTTAATGCTATGAAGCTGACTTTTACTAAAGGCTATTTCAAGAAAGAGAAATATGAAATTCACAGGCACACAGAAGCACTGGAGCCCAAAACTGCTGTTGAGGACAGTATCCACTACATCATGTAATGTTTCTCAGTGAGAAATTTCTTTGGCCTCCCTAAGGAACTGCCATGGTGCTTGTCTAAGACCAAAGCATTTTCCCAAAGCACTATCAACATTATATGATGCCCCAGGATCTGACCCGACACCTGCCTACCTTTCTGATCCCCTTGCTGCAGCTATACAGGCCCTGTGTGTCTACATATGTATAGGTCTGTGTATACATTTGTATGTACACACACATGTGTATCTTTGTCTGTATATCTTCTCATGCCAGTGGTCCCTTCCTCTTTGGGAAAAGGTACTGTAATTAAAAAATAGTAAACGCAAATAATCTATACTAAGTGAAATTTAAATTTCAGAGTCAGGGAAACAACAGCCAATCTGGCTTCCTGGAAGAGCTTTCTTGCTTAAGTTTTATACAGTAAAGAAGTGAATTAAGCTCACTCTCCAATATAATTTGAAGGAAAGGAAGAGATGGTCATTCAAAAAAAAAAAAAAAAAAAGGCTTCTTGCTTCTCTTATTTGGGCAGTTCAGATTTTTATCCCCTATGCAGTAAATGAGTATTCATCACTACTGATGTCATCCTTGAAAGGAAAATCTGTTAGACCATCCCCTATTTAGAAAAGGAAACATGTCCACTTATCTACTTGCTGGCTCAAGTGTGAGAGAAACTGCACAGGGAAAAGCTGGAGCCACTTTAGTCTTTAGAGGATTAGAGGGCACTGTGTAGTATGCAAAATGAAATTCCACAGAAGGGCCATGTCCTACAAATAAAAACCCAATTTCTCTGACACTGGAATTGACCCACTGCTTTCCATTCCCAACATCCCCTAGTGAGGCATAAACCAGAGCTGAAGGAGAAAAAAGTTGGAGCCCAGAGTCAAATCCTAACAGTGCCTTAAACAAGTTACTTTTCAAATGTTCATTTCCTGGGGTGCCTGGGTGGCTCAATTGGTTGAGCGTCCAGCTCTTGATTTCGGCTCAGGGCATGATCCCAGGGTTGTGGGATCAAGCCCTGAATCAGGCTCTGTGCTGAGTGTGCAGCCTGCTTGAGATTCTCTCCTCTTCTCTCTCTGCCCCTCTCCCTGCTTGTGCTCTGTCTCTTAAAAATAAATAAATAAATTAATGAATAAATAAATAAATAAATAGATAGATAAATAAGGGTCAGGTTAAGCATCCAACTTAGGCTCGAGTCATGATCTCTCAGGTTCATGGTTTGAGCCCTGCATGGGGCTCTGTGCTGACAGCTAAGAGCCTGGAGCCTGCTTCGGATTCTGTGTCTCCCTCTCTCTCTCTGCCCTTCCCCTGCTCACACACTCTCTCTCTCTGTCTCTCAAAAATGAATAAACATTTAAAAAATTTTTTAAATAAATTTTCAAAAATGTTCATTTCTTTAGTTAAAATTGAGACACCACCTACTATTATTTAACAATGGGAGTTAGTATATCTTATATGAGTTCTATTTCCAGGGAGAAGAGCTCTATCTATTTGTTCTAGGAAAACATATTAAATACATATAAATATATAATGTTATATATAATTTATAAATATGCAAAGCATATGTTACATATGTAATATATAAATATATATATATATATATAAATATATAAACTCTTAATGTGTCCAACAACCTGACAAACCTCTGGTGACTGACTCCTGAGAGCACAAAAGACACAGAGCATAGTGGCCCTGACCCCAGGCACTTAACTAAGGCTGATGAAACAAGTCATACACACAGGACGACGACAGTTTCTGACGGAGAGGCACCTTCCGAGTCAAGTGTCTTTAAGGGCCAGTAAGATCAGTTTAGCTGGTGAGGTCTGTTGTCAGAGGAGAAGTGAGGGAGGGGTCAGACCCCAAAGTGTCTGAATAACAGAAAGAGGAGTCTGGATTTTGTCCTGGAAGCAGAAGGAACGATCAAAAGTTTCAAGTTAGAGAAACCCCATTTCCGGGTCTCCCCTTTAATCCCAAGGAGGGAATGACACTGGCCACATATTTTCAATCCTTCTTCAAACTCCTCCCACTTCTCTGACGAGGGACCCGACTGGAGAGACTGGGAAAAGGAACAGAGCATACAGGCCCCGGCGTGTGCTCCAGCTTCAGGGCCTACAGTTCTGGTGGAAAAACTCAACTGAGGGAGGAACAAGCAGCTCACGTCCAGCCGCAAGCAGGTGGAGGGTCTTCAATCCAGTTCCTACTAAGAAAGCTGACCCACACCTCCGTCTCTGCGGACTTCTCCCAAACTGATCTGGGAGGGAGACAGGGGACGGAGGCTTTCGTTCAGCACCTTTTCCAGCTACGAACAGAAATAAGGCTACAGCGGTGCTTCAGAAAGACGAGCCAGGTGGAAGCTGGCAAGAGAGACTTAAGGCAGGAAAGGCTGGGAGCCCTCGAATCAAGTGTGGAGCTCCTACGATAACCCAAGGATTCAGTGAATGATTCGTAACCACCAAGTATTATTCAGGGCTAATCAAAACATGTACTTGAGCCAATTTGCAAGAGAATAAATCAAAGAACACAAAAAACTGAGCATCAATTGCCAACGTTTTTTTTTTCAATTAATGTCCTTTCATAACTAAAACTGCTTCTCTTGACTAGTGGGATCTTTAATTTCTTTAATTAAAGGAACCAAAGCAGTAACTATAAAAAGGACAAGAGATGAAAGGCTTGCCAGTGCAGAATCCTACCAAGCTACATAGGATTCTCTATTACAAGTCAGTCTTACGTAGGTCCCAAAATCGAGAGAAATCCTCATGTAACTCGCCCACATTGCTGAAGAGGTAGTCAGCCCTATCAACATCCTCGCGAAGGGTGTCTTCTGATGTCAGAAGGTAGCAGCCCTCAAAAAGACTATCAAGCCTTCTCCCCACCTCACTTACGACTGACCACAATCAGGCTCCCGTAATATTGCTACACACATACAGGACACCCAAACTTCTGTGAAATGCCTCCTATGGCCACCAAATGGAATTTACAGGATTGTCTGTATGCTTATTCTCTTGTTTCACAGCCCACACAAAAGTCCTTTAAGCAGGTAAGCGCCAGAGACCAGAGCTAGTGAGCTCAGATATCTATGGCGTTCTACGGCCTTCTACAAACCAACCAGAGTCCTCAGCAGAGCTGTGAGAACTCTCCTCCAGTTACCCCAGTTCTAAGGACAGGAGGACTCCTCTTTGTTCTCTAAGTCACCCCACTAGCTCACATCTGACTCTCCCTCACATGTGCTAGTGCCCTGAAGAACCCCCTCGGGTCCTTCCAAGCAACTTGGAGATGAAAATTACGGCAGAAGACAGAGACTCACTATGCTACCACACACACACGTCAGAGATCAGAGCATGCTCAGTGGGTTCACTGAGAAACAGCCCATAAGTTTCCCTGTGTGAGAACCCTGACTTTTACCCGCATCTCTCGACTTTCTGTAAGGTACTTTAGGTCCACTGTCTGTAAACTACACTTCCAGGATCCCCCTCAAGCCTCTACAATACACAAAAGATAAACCCCCCTGCGGGGCAGAAGGGAATGAATAGTAGAAGGCAGTTTGCACAGGATTGTGAAATTATCTGTCTGGTCCCAACAAACTGTCCCTCTGAAAATGAACTGAACCGTACAGTAAATTCCTTGTGGTAGTACAAACCACCCAAAATGCTTTCTCCTCTTTAAAGCTTACTTCCTAAATGCCTGACCCCACCTAGGTGTGCTGGACTCATTACTATATGTGAGCGTTCATATCAGTCTCTGTGCTTTTATGGGTGCTCCTGGCCGATATCCTGCCTCTGCACTTAGGTTTTAGAAACTTCAATTCCTTAAGTTCCTTTTAAGTATATAGAGATTATATTTTTTTGTTTCACATTTCCTCAGAAAGTTTAAATATAATGTTCTGCACAAAGAATTCAGAAAGAGACAAAATGAAAAACATTCCATTGTATACAGATGACCAATACTGAGTGAAGAGTACATCTGGATCCTGACGGAATGTCTAGCCAGGACCCTTACCATCACCCACCCTGCAGTGAATCTGTACCACACCCCCCGATCTCTCTACAGTCACTGTGGACTCCACTGGCCTCCCTGACTCATTTCCCAAGCACCTGCTGACACGTCAGGCACTGTGTTAGACGCAGAGGGAGAGAAACAGACCTGGAGCCATCCCACAGTAGAGACCTTGTGGCTTCGGGAGGCTGGGCAGTCGTCCTCTGTCTGCGCATGCGCATAGCTTTCCCGGACTGCCCGCACGCTGACTCCCAGGATCGAGTGCTCCAGATAGCTGCTCCTAAGCCACTCCTCACCGCTGCCGTCCCCCAAACCGCTGCCATGCCTCCATCACACCTCTGAGGTCCCTTCCCTTACACTGTGTGCATGCAAAAGTATTTTAATTCTTCTTAATCCAAAAGGAACAGTAAGAAACTGCAAGGTCAGTATTAAGGTTATCTTTCTCTCTTAGGAGGGGAGAGTGGTTCATTTTGGATGAAAGTGGTAAAGTTATGTCTAGGGGCTGGAGTAAGGCCAAAGGCAGACCATTCTATGCAGGCCGAGAGCTCAGAGCGGGGACGGGGGACACGCACCTGGCCTTCTTGGACTTCGTCCTGGCTGCGGAGTCAGCGCCGCTCCTCTTCTCTTTGGCCTCCTTGGTACCCGAGGCCTCCCGGGGCTTCCGCGCCTTCTTGGCTCCATCCTTCTGCTTGGGCTCCTTGGGCTCCTTGGCCCTCTTGGGCTCCTTGGCCTTCCGGGGTTCCTTTGGCTCTCTAGGCTCTCGCTTCCTCTTTGGCTTGGGCTCCCTGTCCTTGCTTCCCTTCACTGCCCCCTCTTGCTCTCCCGGATCTTTTTTCTTCCTTTTCTTCTTTACTCCGGTGCCTCCTCCTCCACTGTCCTCCATCCCATTATGGGATGTCATTTTCCTAGGAAAGAGGGTCTCAGCTTCCTCTTCAGCAGCATACAGGTCCTTCTGAGGCAGACAGTGAGTGGCAACATCTTCGATCTTCTCTTCCTGATCAGTGCCACGGTCAAACGGGGAGGTGGATTTGTAGTCAAAATTGACAGAGGCATCAGACATTGGAGAGTGATTCAGAACTTTTAAACTTGATAACTGCGAGAGAGAGAGAAACGAGCTTATTTCCCATTGCATGCTTCATACAAAAGAGCATTATGAAGTCTGAATGCATGGATCTGAATTCCTACCACGTGTCAGCTCCTCATGTGCTAGGTCTTGGGGAGACAGTGGCAACCAGGACACACTTGTGTTTGCCTTTGCCCTTGTGGGGCCGCACCAAGCCACTTTACCGTATAAAAAAAAAAATTATATGTAAAAAAACAACTCTGAGAGATTTCCATTGTGTGCTAAAATCTGAGCCCCATGTCGATACAGACAACAACAATGGTATCCCCACAAAATACCTCTACATCCTAGGCACACAGTTCTGGCCCAGAATGGCATTTCTCATGCTGGTACACAGAAGTTCTGTTCGAAGATGCTCATAAATAAAGGCGGCATCACTGGATGACAAGGATGCAGGGACAAACTCAGTGTGCTGCTTTCTTTCCCCAAATCTTTGCTCCCACATGTCTTCAGGCAGCATCAACATTCAGCTGGTTTGCCTTTCAACGAAAAAACCTGGATCACTCAAAACTACACCTTTTAGGGGTGCCTGCACGGCTCAGTCGGTTAAGCATCCATCCGACTTTGGCTCACGTCATGATCTCATGGTTCATGAGTTCGAGCCCCACATGGGGCTTTGCTGACAGCTCAGAGCCTGGAGCCTGCTTCAGATTCTGTCTCCTTCTTTTCTGCCCCTCCCCCACTCGCTCTCTGTCTCCCTCTCAAAAATGAAAAACATTTTTAAAAACTTAAAAAATTCGAAAACTACATCTTTTATCTAAAGGCGCTGTTCCCCTGCATGATCATCTAAGCCCCTAGACTGAGCACCAAGTAACCTTTGGCCACTTACCAAAAAACAACTGCCCCTACAGGAGAAAGCTTTACTGTGAGAGATGCCATTAAGATAGAAGGTGTCACAGATGGTGAAGGCATCTTCCTAAAAAGGAAGTTCGGAAGCTGTTTTGAGCACCATTAAATAAACGTGCAGCTTCCTGAGGTGACCACTTTCAGGAAACATCCCTTTGGAAGCAGAAGTCACATCTCATATTTTCAGGTCTGGTATCACAGAGTACATCTGCCACTTCAAAACCAAGCTAAGGCTGAAAATAATCTGACACTGTGTGTGCTGGTTTCAGGAACACCACACTCTCCCGGGTCAGGAACAAAGAAATAACTTAGGGAGAGCCTGGGATGGACAAGCAGGCTTTCCAAGAAGCCAGCTACAATCATCTTTGCATGATGGCTTAGGAACAGCACTATTTGTGAGTAGTCTGCTCCCCTAACAAGAGGCCTGGTGTGTGCTGCAGGGCACAGACACTTCCTAGGTGGTGTGGCTGGTTACCCGATCTGTGCTCAGACTTCCTGGCCCACCCTGGGAGTGATGGAGTGGAAAATTCAGCTGCATGTGCCCCCTTCTGTGTCTTCCAGCTCCCTTCCCTAGTCCAGTACTCCCAAACACAACACTGAGAATCCCGGGAGAAAAAGATGAAAGAAAGGAAGGATTTTTTCGTATCTTTATCATAAATAAAGTCCAGCCTCATAAACAAGCCTAAATCCAGAAAGAACTGGTCATTCTGGCAGCATTCACTATGAAAGAAAGGAAAGAAGGAAGGAAGGAAGGAAGGAAGGAAGGAAGGGAGGAAGGAAGGGAGGAAGGAAGGGAGGAAGGAAGGGAGGAAGGAAGGGAGGAAGGAAGGAAGGAACGAAGGAAGGAAAAAGAAAGAAAGAAAGAAAGAAAGAAAGAAAGAAAGAAAGAAAGAAAGAAAGAAAGAAAGAAAAGAGGGACGAAGGGACGGAGGGAGGGAGGAAGAAAAAAGAAAAGAAACAAAAGAAAGTAAGAAAAGAAAATTCAGTTTGACTACCTCACTGCTGATTCAGTTCTTAGGCTGGCTTGGGAAAAGGAGAAGCTAAGTAAACTTAAAAGGAATTTAAAATCGAATACAAGAAAGTGCTCAAGACAGTAAATTTTTTACATGTAAATGGTTACATTTTTTACCACCATAAAAAGAAAAGAAAAAGAAAGAAAACAAGACAACAAGAACCCCAAAGGCGCAGTAATAGGCACCCAGGTGCACAGTTCAGATCCTGAGAGTATACCACCATCCCTGGGATGTTACTGAATTCTGTGCCAGGGACACTTGACCCTCAGGAAACAAGTTTTTGCTTAGCATGCAAGGGTGGACACACTAAAGAAGCAAGAGATACAGGTTAGTTTATTAAAAAGGTTTTCAAAGATAACATATTAAAGCCCTAATTCCACCAATGCAGCTTTCTGTAGATAAAAGTGGGACCCTCTTTTCAACTCATTCCTCATTTCAAGGTCTATCCTTTGAAGGCTAGGGCCCTCCAAAGCTGAGGCAGATGGAGGTAGGTGGCAGAAACTGGATATTCAATCATTAGTCAGGAACAATAGCAACAGCTA
Organism: Paguma larvata; assembly: GCA_030068075.1. Lineage (NCBI taxonomy): Eukaryota > Metazoa > Chordata > Mammalia > Carnivora > Viverridae > Paguma > Paguma larvata. The sequence goes on from CM057844.1 coordinate 31,224,727, forward strand.
ACATTTGTGGGACACATCACATGGATATACCTGGAATTATGCAAAGCATGTTCCATGATCTCTCCAATCTTTACAACAAAAAGGTTAGTGTAACGACACCGATTTTGTATACGAAGAAACAGAAGATTACTGATGTTAGGTGATGTACTCACAGACATACACCTAGTAAGCAGAGGAACTCGAGTCTGGACCTTCTGCCCAAAAGCTAACACTCATTTCACTGAGCATTTTATGACCTACATCCCGGGAAACCATTATTGACTGCTGGGCCACCAGACCAGTATGATTAGACTTGGTGACAAATGTAAAATGTGAAAACCTATACAACCACTTGGGGGAAAGTTCAGGCAGTTCTTTAGAAACATAAACATGTAACCACCTGTCATCTCAGCAATTCTACTCTGAGGAACCACAAATAGTCATCTACTCTACTCTCCAATATTATACATAAGATAAACAGGCCAGAGAGATGAAGCAACGTGTCAAAAGGTTATATTCCCAGGGAGTGGCAGAGCCGGGACATCCTACAGCAAGTAGGGATTCCCAAGAAACACAGCACAATGAGTCAACGTTTTTGAAAAGTTAGAAGTATCCCAAAAGGCAGATATCAGTAATAGAAAATATAAAATTATAATCTCCAAAGTCAATAATACACCAGGAGTATTTTTATTTTTTAGGTACCTTGTTGGGGGCTTGAAAAGATATCTGTTGAGGATTAAAAAATATGACAAAAAATATTTCTTTCATATGTCTCACGGTCAGCGGAGAGACGACAAAGAGCCGAAATAAATTGTTTCAGTTTCTACCAAGAAGGACATTAAATCACCACTTTGAAAATGGCCCTAAAGGGAACAGACTGGAGATGATGGAACACAATACCACCAATAATTTACATTATATTGACAATTTACTAAGTAGAGACGAGCACCTAGAACACAGGATAAAATGGAGAGGCTAACTGATAAAAAAGATCACCAAGAATGCTAGCTCGTAAACCACACCGTTAGCAATAAACCCCCCTTTCCTGATTCAAAATTAGCAACCTAGGATATTCCTGGAAAAGACAGTGAAAGATATGAATCCAGATAAATGGGATTTGGGTCAGCTGTAAAGGATTTAAGAACCAATGGACAGATTACGGCCTCGGTCAATGGTTCCCAAACAGAGATTTAAGGACCAACCTGGGTTATTTCCCCAAGAATCACTGAAGTACTTGAAAGTCAAAATGGACTCTAATTAAGAAAATCATCCAGGTACAACATGAATAGACCTTGAAAACATTATGCTAAGTGAAAGAAGTCAGGTACAAAAGACTACATATTGTATAATTCCATTTATATGATGCCCAGAATAGGCATACCCACAGAGATAAGAAGTAAATTAGTGGTTGGCAGGACCTGAAGGAAGAGGAAATGAGGAGTGCCTGCTAACGTGCAGATGGTTTCTTTTGGGGGTGATGAAAATGTTCTGGCATCGAACAGTGGTGATCTTTCTACAATCTTGTGACTACACTAAAACCCAGTGCGTTGCACGATTTAAAAGTACAGAATTTACAATATGTGAACTATATCTCAATTTTTAAAAATCCAATATAAGAATATATCAAAAATGGTCCTCTCATATGTTGCTGACAGGTGTATCAACTATTAAAAAGCCTTTTTGCAGGGGAGTATAGCAACAGTATTAAAGTCTTAATTATGGATATGTTTTTAAACTGAAGAATTTCTCATTTACAACATAAATTAAGGAAATATTTAGGTACTGCAAAGACTTAGAATATCTGATGCAGAATTTTTAATAAAGGAAAAAACTATAAATAACCTATTGGTCAATCTTTAGTAAACTGTTTAATAGAACATCCATTATATGGAATAGTATTTATTATGCAGCCATTGTGACATTATTGTATTATATTACACATTATTAATTACGAAGTTTTAGCTGACAAAAGTCCACAACATGCTGGAAAGTGGGCCAAAACAAAAAAAATCTATGATCTAATCCCATTTTTGTTGTTTTTTTGGTTTAAAAATTTTTTTTGAGATTATTTATTTTTGAGAGAGAGAGAGCATGCAAGCAGAAAGGGGCAGACAGAGAAGGGGACAGAGTTTGAAGCAGGCTCTTTGCTGATAGCACAAAGCCCTATGTGGGGTTCAAACCTATGAACCATGAGATCATGACCTGAGCCAAAGTTGGACTCTCAACTGACTAAGCCCCCCAGGCACCCTCTTTGTTTTATTTTTTTAAAATGCTGTTTATCAACACTAGTTTTTTTTAAATAAACTTAGGACACGTATCAGATATTAACCATCCTTACGTCTAGGTGATAAGACTGTGGGTAACATTCCCTTCTTTGTTCTTTTCTAAGCGTTTTTATTTATTTGTTTCTGTCTCCCATAACTAGAATGTAAGCTTCATGAGGCAGTGACTGCGGTATTCCACACTATCTTTGTGGCTTCCAGTAAAACTCAGTCATATGATTATTGAATGAAAAGAGTATTTTCAATTTGAATAAGAGAAAAAAGAAGGCTACAAAATTGTGCATGTAAACAAAAACGACAACAAACTCCTTGTATAGAAGAAAGAATGGAAGAAAATCAACAAAAAGTGAGTAGTATTCATGTGAGGCTATAGAAATTTGGTTGTTTAATTTTTCTAAACAATAACAAGGATATTACTGTCACAATACTTGTAATCAAACATTTTTTAAAAAATTTTGCTTAGGGATGTGGCTCAGTTGGTTGTGTCCAATTTTAGCTCAGGTCATGAACTCACAGTTCATGGGTTCAAGCCCCACGTTGGGCTCTGTGCTGACAGCTCAGAACCTGGACCTTCTTTGGATTCTGTGTCTCCCCCTCTCTCTGCCCTCCTCTGCTTGTGCTCTGTGTCTCTGTCTCTCAAAAATAAATAAACATTAAAAAAAATTTAAAAAAAAATTTTTTTGTTTATTTTTGGGGGGGGGAGAGAGAGAGAGAGAGAGAGTTTGAGTCGGGGAGGTGCAGAGACAGAGGGAGACACAGAATCTGAAGCAGGCTTCAGGCTCTGAGCCCCACGCAGGGCTCAAACTCACAAACCAAGAGATCATGACTTGAACTGAAGTAGGATACTCAACCGACTGAGCCACCCAGGTGCCACAAAATATTTTCACATGTATATAACAGAAAATTTTTAAATACTTCAATAATGAACAGGAAAGGCTGTTTTGCCAGACAATTCATGCTCCTCCAAATTATCATGATTCAGAATCAAAGGCAGAATATGAGAGGCGCCGGCACCATGATCACATTTGACTGAGTGCTGGATGAGGACAGTGCTCTCTGACTCAGGCCTGAAGGCCCCATGCGCGCCCTCCATCCAGAAGTGCTTCCATGCACCTTGAACCTGATGGTGAGCACGTCCCAGCCAGCTGATGCTGCTGTCTGCCTCAAACTCCTCATCTTCTCCAGTAGGGAGGGGACAATGTTCTCTGTTCAGACTTACTTAATACCAAGAAATTAGCTAAACATAAAAATGAATAGAAAAGCTTATTTAAATTTGAGACCTTCTGACTTTTTTTAAAGTCCAAACAATAAAAATGAAAATACAAAATAAGAACTGCTACTATTATGAATGAGTCAGTGTGAGGACATTTCAGGTGGCAAATGTTGTTTTCCAAATAAAGTGAGGAGTGCCTTACTCTTTCACCTTCACGGTCATCTGAAAGAATACTGCCTACGGTTACCTGACTGTGGGATACACTACAGCTGAAAAATCCACATATCCTCCCTTTATTACACTGCCAGTGAGCTGTGCTCGGTGAGTAGGACCCAGGAAAAAGCCTGTTTCCTCCTCCATGCAGAATATTCTGTCTCTCTTCACCCAGGAGTCCTGTGCTCTGGGTGATAGAGCAGGCATTCTGCGGCTGTAGTCACAGCTGGTCCGCACCAGGAGGAGGAAAGGCCGGCTTCGGGCAACTGAGGATGATGCAGGGAGCGGTGTCCAGGAGGCTCTCGGGTATACTTTCCAAGAGACATTTCTGTAAGAATGAATCAGACTGCCCAGGAAGAACAGACAAAGAACAGGACAAAACCTGACAAACACTGATATTTAAGGGCCCCCAAAGGAAGAACCTAGAGAGAAGGTAAGAAGGAGCAATCAGGTCAGTGATGTGGTGGGGAAAGTAAGAAAGTGTGACTGTCACAGAAGCCAGAAGAGGAGAGCCCTGGGAAGACGGAATGATTACAGGAATCACATTCTGCGGAGAAGCTGGCAAGTTAAGGACTGAAGAGTGGTGGGCAGATTTGCAAACTGCTGCTTACCAAAATCCCAGAATCTATCATTCCGAGTACCCAACTCTATTATCATATTTTCACATTTAAAACTGGGGAGTGGGGGGGGGTGGATTTTTCTCTTATGATGTTTCAAGAGTATTAGAAATCTGAATTCTCCAGATCTACAAAGTCAATCTAAACCTTGGTAATTCTAGGCAGTAACAAAAACTGAGGGCAGGTAGATTATTAACTTTAGATGCTGACAGGGAAGAATAAGGAGAGTGAAAACAATACTTCGTAAGTGCCCTGGCCTATCCTCCAGTAAGCTCTCCATGGGACCATTTGCATCCACAGGTCCAGCAACAGACACATTTAAATCCCTTTTCTCCACAGGATGCTTTTAAACCTTCCCTTTAAAAAAAAAAAAAAAAAAAAAAAAGATTTTATTTTTAAGTAATCTCTACACCCAATGGAGGGCTCGAAATCACAACCCCCGAGATCAAGAGCTGCGGCTCCACCAACTGAGCTAGCCAGGAGCCCCTGAACCTTCCCTTCTTTAGGCTACATAATCGTAGTCTCATCCATCACACTTCATATGAAATGAGTCGATGTTCTTTTTTTTTTTTTTTATTAAGTTTATTTTTGAGAGAAAGAGAGAGATGGGAGCATGAGTGGGGGAAGGGCAGAGAGAGGAAGACAGAATCCAAAGCAGGCTCCAGCCTCTGAGCTGTCAGCACAGAGCCTGACGCGGGGCTCAAACCCATAAACCGCGAAATCATGACCTGAGCTGAAGTCGGCCGCTTCACCCACTGAGCCACCCAGGGGCCCTGAAATGAGTCAATGTTCTTTTACCATCCTGGTCACTACACTCTGGCTTCTCAAGTATGTTTCAGAACACAGAACGAATTATGACAACAACAAAAATCTGTCAAGGTATGTCAAAACATAGAGAAAAGGGTTCAAGGCTCAGACTGCTTTCTTTGGAGGAAGGAAAATTTGGATATGGTCCACTTTAAGTACTTTTGAAACATGACTCCAGGGCGAGGCTGTTTTAAAATCTTGGTTCTACTAAGCAATTTACTAACACTCCCTCTTTAGGCCTGTTGGAAAGGCCTTCCGATGACTCCCAAATGGAAGGTCTGACTAGTACTGGCCCTTAAGACCGTCTGCAGGGTGACACTGAAAAGTCTAAGAAGTGAATTATTCATCCATACGATCGACTGCTATTCCTCCTTTACTATTCTGAACTGTGGTCATCATCTGGTGATCGGTATGAGTAGTACGCACACCGTCCTCGGGGTCCAAGCCCTTACCCCCCCCAAGTAGAGCACAGGTGGGACCAACACTTTTGGGAATCTGGTAGCCAGTAAGTGCACCAAGCATTTTATCTTCGTTTATCATAGGTCACCACCCAAAATTTAGTACCCTGCACTCAGGCCTCACCACTTGCCTTTCCTACCATACGCTTCACCTTCCCAAACCCACCCATATGCCACTCTCTTCCCTCCCAAGCTTTTCTCCTGTGTCCTCAGAAACAACCTGACCAAAACCTGGCTCTGCCCGGAAGACACCACCCCCTTAAAACGTCTCACACTCTTTGGTGGGGCTGAAGTGCCCCAAGCCCCCATTCTCTCCAGTTCCAGCACGTCCCTCCTCCACCACGATGCAGAACCCTGGCTCTTTTGAGAAGTATGCCACCACCCCCCCCCCCCCCACCGTAACTGCCTATTTGTAACCAGACTAAACTTTCTTAGGTAAAAGACGTAACTTTGAGTCAATTTTGTAACTGGCCCCAAGCAGACCCTTAAATAGATCTTGAAAAATAAATGCTGGAAAACTCAACAAATATTTGTTTAGTGAATAAATTATATCCACATTCACTCTAGGGAAGGAATCAGGGTCTAATAATCACAGGGCTTTGACGTTCCCACCACATATCTGAAGAAAACTCTTCCCGTCCCACCTTTTCATTTTCTAGAGGACCTAGGATGAGGGGCTCTAGTCATCTGACTTTGGGTCATGGGGTGTGGAGAGAAGGTTCTCTCATAAACTGCAAGTCTGAGTTAACTTCCTGGTCACAGCTCCAAGCTTTACTCCTATTCACAGTATTACCTATTCCTATCGTGTTCATGCTTATAAAACTTCCTCTACATTGGACATGTGCCCCCCAAACCCTCTTACCCATATCATATATCAAAAAGTATTTATCATACTTTGTATTTCTCTCAGTACCAGATGAGGAAGGAGCCGGGATGAATACGAATCAGTATTTCCTTACCATAGGTTTGTCACCGCTCATATCGGCAATGGATCTGTCCCCTTACAAAGAAGCACTTTTAGGGGCGCCTGGGTGGCTCAGTTGGTTAAACGTCCAACTCTTGATTTTGGCTCAAGTCATGAACTCACGGTTCGTGAGTTCAAGCCCCACATCCTGCTCTGTGCTGACAGCTCAGGGCCTGGAGCCTGCTTAAGATTCTGTGTCTCCTTCTCTCTCTACTCACGCTCTGCCTCTCTCTCTCTCTCTCAAAAATAAATAAACATTTAAAAAAAAAAAGAATTCACATTTTATTCCTCTCGTAAGATGTTTTTCTGCCTAATCCTGCTTAGTCTTTTTAGGGAGTAAAATATATACATAAATTTCTTAGAAAAAGAAATTTATTTTTTGATATAGATAAAAGACCATAGCCCCTGATGACTCATTTTTAAAAATTTTATTATAAAAGCCTATTTTTCCTGCAACATTTCTTTAGGCAATACAGAGTCAATCCCTAAGCACTTTGTTCTTGGCACACTACTCTTGGTATGCCCTCTCTGGTTAAATAGAAGTATGATTATTTATTACTGAGTTTTGATTAACTTACAAAATCTTTCATCTCGGTTCAATTTACCTTGATAAAATTTTGGACAAGGAAACGAGGAATTTTCAAGAACAGAATGTATTTACATGTCATTTTCCTCCAGAGAAGAGGAAAAATGAATTCATAAAATGAGGGTTTTTAAAGAGTGGACATTTTATTTCCTGTTACTTCTTTTTTTTTTAAGTTTATTTTTTTATTTTGAGAGAGAGAGAGAGAGAGCACGCGCATGCACGAGCAGCGGAGGAGTGGAAAGAGAGAGAATCCCAAGCAGGATCCACACTCTCGGCATGGAGCCCAATGCAGGGCTTGACCTCATGAACTGAGAGATCATGACCTGAGCTGAAATCAAGAGTCAGACGCTTAGCAGACTGAGCCAGCCAGGCGCCCTGCTGCTACTTCTAACACTTCAGAAAAACGGTTAAGGGAAAGGACAGAGTGTGATGGTTAATTTTCTCATTCTACAGGACGATTTCCTGGCCACTGGCATAACGAATGCCAAACGCTTGATGAGTTACCCCATTTAATCCAATACCTTGTGAGGCACATATGATTGCTCCCACTCAAATGACAGCAAAAAGGTGTGAACTTGTCCAAAGTTACACAGCAAAGTGGTAGTTAGTTTCAATTCTATTCTAAAAGAATCAAAGCCCAAGTTCATTCTAGAACACGGGCCTCCTCTCCGTCACGCAATGAACAATCCTGGTACCTATGGATCGCTTTGGCATGAATGGAATTTTCTATCTTCACGCTCTGCAACTGCTCCCAGTTTCGTCACCAGCATGGCCTATTCCCTGCACCTCTGAGAGAAGCAGGATCAATTCCTCCTGGAAGTGGCTCCACTTAGTTAACTGCCTCCCCCATCACAGCTAATATGAACTTTTAAGTAAAGACTCCACCCTGTTCATCAATATTACTGTCTAAGGGAAACGCATCTAACCTAAGCTGTATAATAGCAGCTGACACACTAAGGTCTTAACATGAACCAGTAAAATCTCAACAGAAAGAAACCTGAATCCATGTTGGCATAATTTTGGTGGAGAGTAGTTTTACTTAAGGGCGTCTGGGTGGCTCTGTCGGTTAAGCATCTGACTTAGGCTAAGGTTATGATCTCACAGTTCGTGGGTTCAAGTCCCGTGTCCGGCTATGTGCTGACAGCTCAGAGCCTGGAGCCTGCTTCGGATTCTGTGTCTCCCTCTCTCTCTGCTACTTGCCCGCTCACACTCTGTCTCTCTGTTTCAAAAGAGTTTTTATTGAAATAAAAGCTAACCTTAAAGAATGTTTAAAACATTAAATATGCAGAATGTTTTAAGAAATATAAACCTGCCCATGTATCATAAATGATAATAGTTTTGAAGGCTTGGGGTTCTCTTCACTATAACGTGTTCTTTTTAACAGAATTCTACTAGATAGATGTGCTATGACTTAAATAGTCCCCCATTTTGATGGACACGTTCCTTTCCATTTTTCCTGCTATAAACAAAGAAGCAGTGAAAAATTTTGTTCACTCAGCTGACATCTGACTGAGTCTACCCCTACCCATAGATAAATTCCTGGCAGATGGAGCTGCGTTCTCTACAGTGTTTGTCTACCAGCTGATGGCGCTACAGAGCCGGGATACAAAGAAATCGGGGTGTGGACAGCGTTTAGTCACTGCTCTTCCTGTTAAGAATTGGCAGTAGATGAGTCAATTATTTCCTAAAACAATTTGTTTTGGTTTGGTTTCACAAGGACCTATCCGCTGAGAGAGAACAGAGAATAATCCTTGTAACCGTATCCCTAGGTCACCCTGTATCTGACTAGTCACTGCTCCCAAGCAGTGAAGAGCAAAGTGGCTGATCCCACCCAACCTCTTTACACAGCCTCAGTGAAGGGCAGGAGTTCAGATATTCTGTAAAAGCAAAACAGCACATTAGAGATAGACTGTTTCCAAGAGATGGAGGGAGGTCTACCCCCTCACCTCCCAGAACCACACTGATTGGAGTCTCTGGGTTCCTTTGAATATGGAACCGCCTGGAACACAGAAACACCAACTAAGGAAAAGATCTTGGCAGGGTGGGTCACAAAAGCTCATAAATGTTTTTATCAATTCTCCTCCCCTTCAAGAAACCAAATGCCCAATAGCTGATGTTTACTTCCTTCTAATTAGTTTATTATTTTGTCTAGGAAGAAATTTCTACACATCATTACGAGTACAAATTTTACAGATTTTAGATTAACCAAACATCTAAAATGATAAATGCATACACTATAAAAAATTGATCACAGGGGTGCCTGCGTGGCTCAGTCGGTTAAGCATCCGACTCTTGATTTCGGCTCAGGTCATGATCTCACAGTTTGTGAGTCTGAGCCCCATGTCCAGCTTCACGCTGAGTGTGGGGCCTGCTTGGGATTCTCTCTCTCCCTCTCTCGCTGACCCTCTCCCCCATTCGTGCTCTCTCTCTCTCTAAAATAAAACAATTTTTTTAATTTTTAAAAAGATATGTGATCACTTACCTGCTTCTCTTTCTTTTGTATTTTCATTATCATCTATTGAGGGAAGATACTTATTTCTGTAAAACATAAAAAAGACAAAGGCAAAGATTATGGTAAAATCCAAAATGAAACATTTAAGGTGATCTCAGGATTAACTGTGACACATTAGGAAAACATAGAATAGAGGTTCCTTCTACAGAATATTTACAATCTTGTAACAACAGTCAACAGCCAGCTCCCAGAGTATGGTCCTAAGCCTACCTAACCCTAATTTATTGCTTTAGATGGGTGGAGTCAATGACACAGTCTTTGTAGACAAAATATGTTATAAAAGATGCCGACATACTAAATTACAAAAGAAGCTAAAAGAGGGACATAAAATAATGGCGTGACTATACCAAGAGGACTGGAGGAGAGGGGGTAAAAATAAACTACCTTATTTCTTCTGAAAGTAAATTAAAAAATCGTATCTACCACTGATAAATCAAAAAAGAGAAATAGGGGCGCCTGGGTGGCTCAGTCGGTTAAGCGTCCGACTTCGGCTCAGGTCATGATCTCACGGTCTGTGAGTTTGAGCCCCGCGTCGGGCTCTGTGCTGATAGCTCAGAGCCTGGAGCCTGCTTCAGATTCTGTGTCTCCCTCTCTCTCTCTGATCCTTCCCCACTCATGCTTTGTCTCTCCTGCTCTCAAAAATAAATAAAAACATAAAAAAAAAATTTAAAAAAAAAAAAAAAAAAAAAAAAAAAAAAAAAAAAAAAAGAGAAATATACACAGTAAAAAAGAGAGCTAAAAGAGTTGAAAGTAGTCCTCCTGAAGGACGGAGCGGGAAGCTGCTGTGAGACAGGATAGGTTACTCTCACATTCCATCACGTGCCCCTCATATAATTTGACATTTTAAACCATGTGCATACATTACTTGACAAAATAAGTTCCATTTCAACATTTAGTATGATTTTTAAATGACTGATCACTGTACACAGACTTAAGCCCCCATCTCCACGCTAACCCTAACGCCCATAATGACACTGAACTTTTTCTCATAAATGACTTTTGAGCACCACAGCAATAAGAGCCCAGCAACTGGCTTTAGAGGTCTAGAAGTGTGCTGGGGCATCCCGGGAACCAGAAAGAACCCAGTCTAAGAAACCTGGAATTTGGGGCTGCCTGAATCACTAACTAGTAGGCTGGTCCAGGTCTAAAGCACTCATCTTCCTCATATACAAACAAGGGAGTGATCCTAGAATCTCAGCTCCGGTTCTAGCCGGGATGTAGACACTGCCTCATGTTGACTGTGTACTTTGATTTCCTGGACATCTCACAGCGCTATAGAACACCACTTCCTCAGGAAACAATTCCAGAAGCACATAGCCATCCTTATGTTCGTAATTATTTCTTATATCCAGATGAATGTGAAGTGTATGTCTGTCCACTTAGGTTTTTGCCTCCAAGAGTCAGAGGGATTTTCTAAAGGAACCATAAAATGCTACGAGGATATTGCCCCTCATGGACACCATAGTACCCAAGTTGCTAACAAGCTGCAAAGTGGGCAGAGTCAGGGGGAAAAGGAGGGCAGAAAGAATCGGCCAAATCAAGAAAAGGGAAGGTCAAGTTAGTAAACGATTATGGAACAAGTATTCACTTCAAGAAAACCATAAACTCCACAATCCCACTAGCATTCTTCACAGAGCTAGAACAAACGATCCTAAAATTTGTATGGAACCAGATAAGACGCCGAATAGCCAAAGCAATCTTGAAAAAGAAAACCGAAGCAGAAGGCATCACAATCCCAGACTTAAAGCTGTATTATAAAGTTGTAATCATCAAGACAGTATAGTCCTGGCACAAAAACAGACAACTTAGATGAATGGAACAGAACAGACAACCCAGAAATGGACCCACAAACGTATGGCCAATTAATCTTTGGTAAAGCAGGAAAGAATATCCAATGGAATAAAGACAGTCTCTCCGGCAAATGGTGTTGGGAAAACTGGACAACAACATGCAAAAGAATGAACCTGGACCACTTTCTTACACCCTACATAAAAATAAACTCAAAATGGATGAAAGACCTAAACATAAGACAGGAAACCATCAGAATCCTAGAGGAGAAAGCAGGTGACGACCTCTCTAACCTCGGCCTCAGCAACTTCTTATTCAACGAGTCTCTGCAGGCAAGGGAAACAGAAGCAAAAATGAACTACTGGGACCTCATCAAGATAAAAACCTCTGCACAGCAAAGAAAATAATCAACAAAACTAAAAAGCAACTGACGGAATGGGAGAAGATATTTGCAAATGACATATCAGATAAAGGGTTAGTATCCAAAATCTATAAAGACCTTATTAAACTCAACACCCAAAACATAAATAATCCTGTGAAGAAATGGGCAAAAGACATGAATAAACACTTCCCCAAAGAAGACATCCAGATGGCAAACCGACACATGAAAAAATGCTCAACATCACTCATCATCAATAAATACAAATCAAAAGCACAATGAGATACCATCTCACACCTGTCAGAATGGCTAACATTAACAACTCAGGCAGCAACAGATGCTGGTGAGGATGCCGAGAAAGAGGATCTCTTTTGCACTGCTGGTAGGAATGCAAACTGCTGCAGCCACTCTGGAAAACAGTACAGAGGTTCCTCAAAAATTTATAAATAGAACTACCCTACGACCCAGCAATTACACTACTAGGTATTGATCCAAGGGATACAGGTGTGATGTCTTGAAGGGGCACATGCACCCCAATGTTTATAGCAGCGCTATCAACAATAGCCAAAGCATGGAAAGAGCCCAAATGTCCATCGACAGATGAATGGATAGAGAAGATGTGGTATATATTTACAATAGAGCATTATTCAGCAATCAAAAAGAATGAAATCTTTCCATTTGCAACTACATGGATGGAACTAGAAGGTATTACGCTATGCGAAATTAGTCAGAGAAAAACAAATATCATATGACTTCACTCCTATGAGGACTTTAAGACACAAAACAGATGAACATAAGAGAAGGAAAGCAAAAATAATATAAAAACAGGGAGGGGGACAAAACATAAGAGACTCTTAAATATAGAGAACAAACAGGGTTACTGGAGGGGTTGTGGGAGGGGGAATGCGTAAATGGGTAAGGGCATTAAGGAATCTACTCCTGAAATCACTGTTCCAGTATATGCTAACTAACTTGGATGTAAATTAATTAATTGATTGATTGATTAAGAAAAAACAAAACAAAACCATAAACTCCAGAGAAATGGTAAGCACTCCGAATCGGGGCAGTTAAAACAATTTTACCCCTAAACTCCATCATAGTAAAAAGTCAGTTCTAAGTAAATTATGTTAGTACAAGTTTACTCCTTTATCTGTCAACTTCAAATTATCACGCCCTAGAAAACCAACCTTCTCAGCCATCACAAACGACCACAATTCTGAAATGAAGAAATAAATAGAAAAATAAATTCCAGCTAATAAACAATGGATAGTATCAATAATCGGACACATGTACTCAAAATTCTGCCCAAGAAAATGAAAATCATTTTAAAAATAGAGAAAACCCCAATGCCAATAAAATTTATTTTTTAATATCTAAAAAATAAGTATAATGTAGTAGAGCCATCAAAAAACACAGTTTCCGATTAAGTACCATAAATTGGCATGCTTACATAAGCAGGGCCACAGCACTGCCCGGAACATGGGGAAAATAGGTCCAACTTATCATAGCTAATGGCACTTCCCTAATTGCTTCAAGCTTTCTGAAGAGCACTCAGGCAATGTGCCACTAGGTCTATAAACTGTTGAGTCCTTTTATCTGCCGATGCCACTTTAAGGAATACATCCCAAGAAATAAGCCAGTAGGAAATAAACCTGGGCCATGGAGGAAGCTCAAGGAGGAGGTAGGAAGCATGAATGCGTCTATCACAGGAGCCTGGGCACCGGAGAGGGCCACGAAGTTCACAGGCCCACCACCCATGGGCCTGTGTCATCACAGGACCTGAGAACATCAGAGAAGGCAGATGAGCACAAGCAGGAAAGACTAGGGAAGAGGTGGGCTGACCCAAGTATGGCTTGAATTTGATTACCCAGCAAAGTGAAAGCTTGTAGGAAAAGAGGTGGTGAAAGACTCTAAACAAAATCTCCTCACTGCCAATATATTCACATGCAAGATATTACTATGGGCACTTTAGTGATGCTGCATAGATAACCCCACCCCACCCTGTGAAAGAGAGAAAGAATGTGTGTGTGAGCTCCAAGTACGTAGGAAGGATGTTACTGTAGTAATGACTGCCCTGGTTCACTAGAAGCAAGCTTTGGCAAACCTCATGTTATTACTGTGAAAGTATTTCTAGCACCCTGATGGACTGCCACACATCAGGGTGCTGTCCCCGCAAAATGGCAGATATCGTCAACAGCATCAGTAAGTGTTCAATAACATTTATTGACTTTTATTTCTCCAAATAGGATCTAATAATTTACAAAGCACTCCCTCAAGTTACCTCTACTTTTTTTACCCTTTATGGCACACGTTTAAAAAATACAAAACTACATAATCTTTTTGTAAGGCTAAATTTTATGTTGCAGGAATGGATGACCACATAGACCCTAACACAGGTACTTCTCCACAATACTAGACATGGTTTTACTGCTTCTGAGGCTCTGTTGCCATCACTCAAAAGTTGTGATTAGATCCTTTGGGCTCAAATAAAGAACCAAGTAACTTCAGGGTACCACCACTTAATTAGAAAGATAAAACAAGGACCGGGGCCAACATGGCGGAGGAGTAAGGGGCTCCAGTATTTCCCTTGTCCTTTAAACAGGGACGACTGAAACCAAAGTCTCTCTCAACTCCAAGAATCGGGGAGAAAAGGTGCCGCAGCCTACAAGGAACGAAGGCGAAAACAGAAACGTCCCAGATAAAACGTGAGTTTAATCTGGGACGGATAAAACGAACTCGGGAAGTTGAGTTGAGGGGAGGGTGAGCGTCTTCGGAGATAGCTGGGAAAGTGCCGATCAAACAACATCTGAACGATAGGGCCAGAGAAGGTGAGACCGCTACCATCCAGCCGCTAGATGCAGGGCTTTTGAAGAGAAGTTCTGTGGAAAAAAGCAGCACTCCCCTCGCGCGGCCCGGACGCGCGCGCTGCCAGGACTGGCAATGGGGACCCAGTCAGCCCGAGGCAGCGCCGCCTGTGGAGCACCTCTAACCCCGGCACAATTACAGCAAAATCGGGGGTAGCAAGCGGCGCGTCACGGCCCAGTGAACCGCACTAGGCCGACGCCCATGGTAGAGCGAGGACAGAAATAAAGGGGCGAATAAACACTCCAGGACTGGTGGCGAGGGACTGGAGGGACACCATTGTTGTCCCACAAGCCGGGAAGTCACCCCCAAAGCCATCCCTGCAGCAGTGGAGGCGGGACCCACCTACGCCAAACCACGCCCCTCCCCACCTATCAGCAGGAGCGATTAATGCCAAGTGCAGACTGCTGCCTGGAGTAACTCCAGGTCATTTTTTCTTTTTTAAATTTATCCCTCCCTTTCTCATTCCTACCGATCCTCACCCCTGAGCTGGTTATCCAGGGTACTAACTGCCTTAAACATTTTTTTAACCCACTCTCTCAAGGCATGTTCTACACCTCCTTCTGTACTTCCCTATCCCTCTCTCTGGAATAACCAGGCCGCATAAGTTCATCTGGGCAACATCGATCTTTATTCCTTTTTCCTTGCAGCCATCCTTATTCTGTTTTCTCTCAGTCTGGATTAAGCCCTTTAGTTGCTCTACCTGGGCATGGTCCATTTCCTTCTTCTCCGCGCACCTGTCATTATTCTCTCTGTATATGCTCTGCCACCAGCACACTACATACCCTGTCCTTAACGTGTAGCTGGTACTTCAGGACATTGCCCTCAGAGAGTCATTTGTCATTCTTTCTTCTGTTGTGAACTGCCTATCTGTATCATTTGTCGGTACATTTGAGATTTCTGTTTTCTGTTTGTCTGTCAGTCTGTTTTCCTTTCCAGGGCAACTTCAAGAAACAATCCAAAACACATCTAGCCAAAATGACGAAACGGAAGAATTCTCCTCAAAAGAATCTACAAGAAGCAGTGACAGCTCAAGAATTGATGAAATCAGATATAAGCAACATAACAGAACATGAATATAGAATGATAATCATAAAACTAATCGCTGGGCTTGAAAAAAGCATAGATGAATGCAAGGGGTCCCGCGCGGCAGAGTTCAAGGACCTTAAAAACGGTCAGGAAGAATTTAAAAAGACCTTGGATGAAATACAAGCAGCCACAGCACAGATTGAAGAGGGAGAGGAAAGAGTTAGGCATTAGAAGATAAAATCATTGAAAAAGAGGAAGCAGATAAAAAGAGAGAAGCTGATCCAGGAACAGGAAAGGAGAATTCGAGAGCTAAGCGATACACTCAAAAGAAATAATAATGGTATCATAGGAGTTCCAGAGGAAGAAGAGAGAGAGAAAGGAGTCGAAGGGGTACTTGAACATATCATTGCTGAGAACTTCCCCAACATGAGGAAGGAAACGGGCATGGAAATCCAAGAGGCACAGAGAACTCCCCTCAGACGTAACTTGAATAGACCTTCTGCACGACACATCATAGTGAAGCTGGCAAATTACAAAGATAGGGAGAGAATCCTGAAAGCAGCTAGGGACAAAAGAACCCTAACATACAAAGGCAGACATATAAGGGTAGTAGCAGACTTATCTACAGAAACTTGGCAAGCCAGAAAGGAATGGCAGGATATCTTCAACGTGAAGAGCAGGAAGGACATGCAACCAAGAATTCTGTATCCGGCTAGCCTGTCATTCAGAATAGAAAGAGAGATCAAGGTTTTTCCCAACAGACAAAAACTGAAAGAATTCATCACAAATAAGCCAGCATTACAAGAGATCCTGAGGGGCACGCTATGAAGGAAAGGTTGCAAAGAACACAAACTACCAAAGACAGCCTTACAAATATGAAACCAACAGATAATACAATGACTGTAAGCCCATATTTTTCAATATTAACACTGAATGTAAATGGACTAAATCCGCCAATCAAAAGACACAGGGTAACAGAATGGATTAAAAAATAAGACCCATCTATTTGCTGTCTTCAAGAAACTCATCTTAAACCTGAGGACACCTTCAGATTGAAAGTGAGGGGATGGAGAACTGTCTACCATGCTACTGGAAGTCAGAAGAAAGCCGGAGTAGCCACACTTATATCAGACAAATTAGAATTTAAAATGAACGATGTAATAGGAGATGAAGAAGGACATTATATAATAGTCTCAGGGACCATCCAGCAGGAAGAGCTAGCAACTGTAAATATGTGTGCACTGAATTCGGGGGCACCCAAATTTGTAAAACAACTAATTATAAACATTAGCAACCTCATCGATAAAAATGTCCTAATAGTAGGGGACCTTAACACTCCACTCTCAGAATTGGATAGATCCACAAAACAGAAAATCACCACAGAAACAATGGCCCTGAATGACACATTAGAACAGATGGGCCTAACAGACATCTTCAGGGTCCTTCACCCAGAAGCAAAGGAATTTACATTCTTCTCAACTGCACACAGTACATTTTCCGAGACAGACCACATTCTGGGGCACAGGGAAGTTCTGAATAAATATAAAAGAATTGAGATCATACCGTACACACTGTCAGACCACAATGCTTTGAAACTTGAAATCAACCACAGGAGAAAGCCTGGAAAATATCCAAAAAGATGGAGGCTAAGAAATAACCTACTAAAAGACGAGAGGGTCAACCAAGCAATCAGAGAAGAAATTTAAAAATACATGGAAACAAATGAAAATGAAAATACAACAATCCAAACACTCTGGGATGCGGCAAAGGCAGTCCTGATGGGGAAATATATTGCAATCCAGGCCCACCTCAAGAAACAAGAAAAATCAATAACACAAATTCTAACAGCACACCTAAAAGAACTAGGAGCAGAACAACTAAAACAACCCAAGCCCAGCAGAAAGAGAGAAATAACAAAGATCAGGGCACAAATTAATCATATGGAAACAGAAAAAGTAGTGGAACAGATCAATGAAACCAAAAGCTGGTTCTTTGAAAAAATAAACAAAATAGACAAACCTCTAGCCAGGCTTCTCAAAAAGAAAAGAGAGAGAACTCAAATAGATAAAATCGTGAATGAAAAGGGAGTAATTACAACCAATCCCTCAGAAATACAAGCAATCATCAAAGAATACTATGAAAAATTATATGCCACCAAACTCGGCAACCTGGAAGAAATGGACAAATTCCTAAATAACCACACGCTACCAAAACTCAAACGAGAAGAAACAGAAAATTTGAACAGACCCATAACTAGTGAAGAAATAGAATCAGTTATCAAAAACCTCCCAGCAAATAAAAGCCCTGGACCAGATGGCTTTCCTGTGGAATTTTACCAGACATTTAAAACAGAGTTAATTCCTATCCTCCTCAAGCTGTTCCAAAAAATTGAAACGGAAGGAAAACTCCCGGACTCATTCTATGAAGCCAGCATCACTCTGATTCCCAAACCAGAAAGACACCCAGCAAAGAAAGAGAATTACAGGCCAATATCCCTGATGAACATGGATGCAAATATTTTCAACAAGATACTAGCAAATCGAATCCAACAGCATATAAAGAGAATTATCCACCATGATCAAGTAGGATTCATCCCCGGGTTGCAGGGCTGGTTCAATATTTGCAAATCAATCAATGTGATAAATCACATTAACAAAAGAAAAGATAAGAATCATATGATCCTGTCAATAGATGCAGAAAAAGCATTTGACAAAATACAGCATCCTTCCTTAATAAAAACCCTCGAGAAAGTTGGGATAGAAGGAACATACTTAAACATCATAAAAGCCATCTATGAAAAGCCCACAGCTAATATCATCCTCAATGGGGAAAAATTGAGAGCCTTCCCCCTGAGATCAGGAACACGACAGGGGTGTCCACTCTCGCCACTGCTATTTAACATAGTGTTGGAAGTCTTAGCATCAGCAATCAGACAACAAAACAAAATAAAAGGCATCAAGATTGGCAAGGAGGAAGTCAAACTTTCACTTTTTGCAGATGACATGATACTTTATATGGAAAACCCGACAGAATCCACCAAAAGCCTACTAGAACTGATCCATGATTTCAGCAAAGTTGCAGGGTACAAAATCAATGTACAGAAATCGGTGGCTTTTCTATACACCAACAATGAAGCAGCAGAAAGAGAAATAAAGAAGCTAATCCCTTTCACAATTGCACCAAAAATCATAAAATACTTAGGAATAAACCTAACCAAAGATGTGGAAGACCTCTACACTGAAAACTATAAAAAACTTCTAAAGGAAATTGAGGAAGACACAAGGAAATGGAAAAACATCCCATGCTCATGGATTGGAAGAATAAATATCGTTAAAATGGCAATATTACCCAAAGCAATCTATACATTCAATGCAATCCCAATCAAAATTGCACCAGCATTCTTCTCAAAGCTAGAGCAAACAATCCTAAAATTTGTATGGAACCACAAAAGACCCCGAATAGCCAAAGTAATACTGAAGAATAAAACCAAGGCAGAAGGCATCACAATCCCAGACTTTAACCTCTACTACAAAGCGGTAGTCATCAAGACTGTATGGTATTGGCACAAAAACAGACACATAGACCAATGGAATAGAATAGAAAACTCAGAAATGGACCCGCAAGTATATGGCCAACTAATCTTTGACAAAGCGGGAAAATGTATCCAATCGAAAAAAGACAGCCTCTTTAATAAATAGTGCTGGGAGAACTGGACAGCAACATGCAGAAGAATGAAACTAGACCACTTTCTTACACCACTCACAAAAATAAATTCTAAATGGATAAAAGATCTGAATGTGAGACAGGAAACCATCAAAATCCTAGAGGAAAAAGCAGGAAAAAGCCTCTTTGACCTAAGATGCACCAATTTCTTACTCGACACGTCTCCAAAGGCAAGAGAATTAAAAGCAAAGATGAACTATTGGGACCTCATCAAGATAAAAAGCTTCTGCACGGCGAAAGAAACAACCAACAAAATGGACAGGCAACCAACGGAATGGGAAAAGATCATCGCAAATGACATATCAGATAAAGGATTAGTATCTAAAATCTATAAAGAACTTACCAAACTCCACACCCGAAAAACGAATAATCCAGTGAAGAAATGGGCAGAAGATATGAATAGACACTTCCCCAAAGAAGACATCCAAATGGCAAACAGACACATGAAATGATGCTCAATGTCACTCATCATCAGGGAAATACAAATCAAAACCACACTGAGATACCACCTCACACCAGTCAGGGTGGCTAAAACGAACAAATCAGGAAACTATAGATGCTGGTGAGGATGTGGAGAAACAGGCACCCTCTTGCACTGTTGGCGGGAAGGCAAACTGGTGCAGCCACTCTAGAGAACTGTGTGGAGGTTCCTCAAAAAAATGAAAATAGACTTACCCTATGACCAGCAATAGCACTGTTAGGAATCTACCCAAGAGACACAGGAATGCTGATGCATAGGGGCATGTGTCCCCCGATGTTCATAGCAGCACTTTCGACAATAGCCAAATCATGGAAAGAGACATCCAACTGATAATTGGATAAAGAAAATGTGGTATATATATACAATGGAATACTACGCAGCAATGAGAAAGAATGAAATCTGGCCATGTGTGGCAACATGGATGGAGCTGGACGGTATTATATTAAGTGAAATAAGTCAGGCAGAGAAAGACAGATACTATATGTTTCCACACATAGGTAGGCTTTGGAAGACCTAGCAGAGAACCAGGGGGGGAGTGGAAGAGGGGAAGGAAGGGGAAAAAAAAAGCTACAGAGAGGAAGGAAGACATAACATGGGGGACTCTCAAAGACTAAGAACAACCTGAGGGGAGAGGGGGGTGTGGGAGGGGAGAGAGTGGGTGATGGAGAGAGTGGGAGATGGGCACGGAGGAGGGCACTTGTTGGGATTATCACGGGGTGTTGTATGGAAACCAAATTGACAATAAATTATTCAAAAAAAGAACAAAAAAGAAAGATAAAACAGACATACTGTGAACCGCCTAACTGTGTGGGCAAACCAGGAAATTTGTCAACAGGGGCAAAAATAATGTGTATAACTTCTGAATTATACGAAAACTGGCAGGCCTCCTGTTCTCCTCACTGTGTTTCGGTGCTTATGTATGAATGTAGGATTTAATTACCTTCATAAGATAAGCTGCTAATGACGTAAAAAGCAAACGATATAAAAATTCCCATTCCTTCTTACACTTACCCACCTAACAATGTTTCTATGAAGAGAAACAGGGCGCCAGGTTTCAATAGTGACATTCTGAAACTTATTTTTCTTATTTCTCTCTCTCTAGTTCAGAATTCTGTAACAGTGCCTATGCCATTTCCAAGTTCCCCAGTGCTGAGTTACAGATACTTAAAAAAAAATAACACATCAGGTACACACGATTCCACCATTCATTCAGAAATTATTTACATTTACTGTCCCTTGAGAATTCTGCCATCCTAACTATCCGCGCTCAGACAAGGGGTCTATTTCACTTCAAAGGCATTTGTGTTTTCACGACACAGACAAGTGCACATACAGCAGACTGCCACCGTGTTCCTTTATATTCACCAGGACAGCAGAAGACACACCTGATGGCAGGAAGGACAAGGACCTTTGCTGTTCACAGACTCCCAGCCCCCAAACTATATCAGGCCCTTTGGGGCAAAGAGTACATGGGAAGCAACTTTAAAAATCAGATAAACCTTGCAGTGCCTGGGTGGCTCAGTTGGTTAAGCATCCAACTCTTGGTTTCGGCTCAGGTCACGATCCCACGGTTTCGTGTGTTCAAGCCTCGTGTCATGCTCTGTGCTGACAGCGCGGAGCCTGCTTGGGATTCTCTGTCTCCCTTGCTCTCTGCCCCTCCCCCACTAGCGCTGTATCTCTCTCAAAACAAATAAATAAACTTTTACAAGTCAGATAAACCTCGAAGTTTCCACAATGAATATGTATTTTTACCATCTAATTATGTCCACCCTCAACCTCAAGAATGGCTCCTAAGAACTGCTTTGGCGACCACGGGCGCAAGTAAGGCAATGCCACACTATTATATAGCATGGGGATCTTCGAAAGGAACGGAACGGAACATGGGGAATAACAACTTGCTCAGGGAGAGTTCATGAAAAAGGCAGAAGGGTCTTGGGGAATGCCACCTTCCTCACACCCCTGACGAAACACCTCTTACCAAGATTCCTCACATTCTGGACCACAGCGGTCCACTGGGCAAGGCAGCCCTCAATTTCTCACTTCCCCACTTTCGCACCCTCCGTGAACTGCACCAATCTGTGTCCATCGCTAGGGCTGGAGCAACCTATAGGAGGACAACCGCAGAGTGTGAAGGGCCAAAAAGCAGTGTAAATGCAGGCTCTAATAACAATTAGCCGGGTGACACCTCTTCCTGTTTGGGGTTATCACCTGTAAGACGGTGACAATACTTACTAACTCCGAGGATTTCAGGAGAGTTAAAAGGGATGAGAATCTCTAGCGTCTGTCACACAGTCAACATTAGCCACGTGGCGGCCACTGGTGCTGCCTGTGCCTTACGGGCTTCCCGCCAGCATCAGAGGAAGATGGCTCTCTCCTAAGGACGACTAACCCTTTCATCAGCACCTGGGATCCATCTTCTCCCACCTCTCAGCCACCTCCGACCCTGGATTACTTTGCACTTAGTCCTCCTTCATTTCGTTCAGGCGTCTCCTCAAATGTCACCTGGTCATTGAGGCCCTCCGTAACCACCCCAGAGAAAACACACCCCACCCCCGTCCCCACTCTCGATCCTCCCATCCTACTTTAGTTTTCTTTCTGGCGCTTATTACCACTTGACATTATATTATGTCTCATTGACTATAAACTTATTACCTGTGAGACACGTGCACGTATGCACACAAACGTGAGCTCTGTTTCGTTCGTGCTGCCTGAGGCTGGAATAGCACCGGGCTCCTAACAGGTGCTCAACAAACATTTTCTCAACGGAAGAATCCTTTCTGCTCCTATCACTAAACTTCTCTCTTTCTACAGTTCTTTTCTCCTCAACAAAGAAACAGGTTCAACCCAATCCTAAAATAGTAACTACACTAACAAATCTCACACAAACCTGTATTTTCTCTTCTTCCCATATTACTTCCCTACAGCTGCTCTTAGCAATGACTCCCTAGAAGCCAAATCCAATGGACATTTTAAAACTCTAATTTCCTCGCAGCATTTTAAGCCATGGACCATTTCTTCCTCTTAAAAGTCTCATCTCACTGGTTTCTTGGAGGGCGTGCTCTGCTGATTTTCCCAACTGCAAGCTGCCAAAGTTCAGCTTCCTCCCTAAGGCCTATAAAGTGTCAGTACCCCCAGGGTTCAACACTGTTACTACCCCCGGAGCCTACTGAGGTCTCTACTCAGTTCCCAAACTTCATCTCTCTACACCATAACCACTGCCCATTTCAAAACCAGGTCCTCCTCCTGACCTCCAAGTGAACACTGCCAACCATACACTGGCCAGTTCCAACTAGGTGTTCCACAGACTGCACAAACCCCACAACTCCTTCAACATCAAACTCCGTGCCACCTTTACACACATGCGCACCTGCTCCTGTGTCCCCCACCATCAGAGGCTAATGTCCCACGACCTGCCACCCAGCCCAGGATTCAGTCATCCTTAACACCTGCCCTTTCCCTTACTTAATTCCTTCAAAATTCCTGAATCCCTTGGCTCTTCCCCAGTCCACTTTAATTTATTCCCACTTTTTAAAAATCATTTTTGTACTTGAAATAGCCTCTTAAGTAACTTTATTCTTCATGCCTCCTACCCTCATTCCATCCCTCATTGTACCAAGAGTATGTTTTCCTAAAGCAGAAAGAAAATCAGATCCTATCTCTGTAGTGTCCTCAGAAAAAAAATACAAATTCCTCAAAGCACAGGGCCCTGCATAAGCAAGCCGGCCCCGGGCCTGTCTCCTGCCAGCTCTGACATTACCTTCTCCCATTCATCCAACTATACTGAACACGGGCATGCTCTGAAACCAGCCCTGTTTGCTGAGATCTTTCTTCAGGCTATGCCTCCATCTGGAAAATCCTTCCACTGCCCTTCCTCTCCAGTCTCATCCTGTAAAATTCAGCTCTGGTGTCATGTTCTCTGGGATGTCTAACCTAACTCCCCTAAACCCTGAAAGCATCTTGTGAAAAGCACTAAATTATAGGAGCCCTATCACCATGCTATCATCTCTTCCCGTTTTCGCTGCCTGCGGGTGCCATCGGCTGTTAAGTGCCTAAGCGTCCTCTGGGAAGGAACTCTGTTCTGCCATATCAAGCTTGGTATTTGACTTCTGAGTGATTCTCTACTGAACGAGTGAGTGAATAAATGGGAAAGCTCAGAAAAGGCTATGAGCTCCTGTCTTCATCTGAATTTGCAGGCTCCATCTTTTTTCCTTTCCTGTTCTTGCTGTTCTCCTAGTCCAATCAAAGTTTTCAGTATTCTTCGTTCACACTTTTTTCAAAGTAATATAAGTACTTAGCTTAAGAATTCAATAACCTAAAGCTTAACGCAGGAAGTAGCAATCCTGGAGCATCTGACTGGCTCTGGCTGGTGAGCGTGCAGGCTGGGTGTAGAGGTTATTTAAAAAATCTTGAAAAAGGAAAAAGTAATATTCCCCTGACTCCACTCATCCCCATTCCTGATTCACTCTTCCCAGAGGTGATCATCTGATCTTAAGTTATTCCTTCTGCTACTTTCTATTATATTTTTGTAAAAAATGCTAATACCTCTATTAGATTTTTTCTTCCAATTTTAAACATTATTCTATTGGCTTCATCCTGTGGAATAGGAGATGGCAAATATTTTTATAAAAGGCCGATAATAAATATTTTAGGCTCTCAGCCTGTATGATCTCTGCTGCAACAATTCAATTCTGTCATTACAGCACAAAAATAGCCACAGAGAATTGCAAATGAATGGATCTGGCTGTGTTCCAATAAAACTTCATTTACAAAAACAGGTAACCTCCTGTTATGGAAGAAGGAAGTGTTACCTTCCCAATATACTTATTATCACCATTATTCATGAAATCAATATCCAACTCACAGCTAACTACATTGTGCTAAAAAATGTTTTGTGTAATTTTCTCCCCTACAGACAATACGTACCTCATTTCAAAACCTGGGCTGTGGGGCGCCTGGGTGACTCAGTCAGTTAAGCCTCCAACCTCAGTTCAGGTCATGATCTCATGGTTGGTGGTTTTGAGCCCTGCATTGGGCTCTGTGCTGACAGCTCGGAGCCTGAAGCCTGCCTTGGATTCTGTGTCTCCCTGTCTCTCTGCCCCTTCCCTGCTCATGCTCTGTCTCTCTCTTTCTCTGTCTCTCTAAAATAAACATTTAAAAATAAATACATAAATAAATAAAACCTGTGTTGTTTTCTATGAATCACTAACTTATCTCGAAATGCCTTCTTCAATCAGAGAAAATAATTTTAACTCCTAATCTGGTGATAAAAATCAACTTGGTTGATAAGAATCACTATTAAGGGCAGTAGTAGAAGCAAGTAGGCAAGGCTACCAGAGCCATATCAAATATCAGGCTGCAAAGGAAAACCTGACTGTACTTTTCTGTTTATCATTAGACCCTATGCCTTCATGTCAACTGACCGGGATCAGGAATGATCATATCTGTGAACACAGGATTGAAGAAACCAGTATTTTGACAGCAGAGCCCACTCAAGGTTCAGAGCCCTGAAAATTCAAGCTATAACTTTATGGGAGAAGACAAAGGATTTAAGAAAAGACAGACCAAGTTCATTCTCAAGAGGCCTCACCAAGTAACACAAGACCTTTTGACTCGTTACTTTAATGCCTTTAGCGGGAGAACAGGAATATCTGCGACCAGGGAGTGCGGATATCCAAGTTGTGAACACAGGGTTGTAAGATTTGTGCAATTGATTCAGTCTCCCTGGGTATCAGTGTCTTCATTTGCAGAAAAGGGACAAAAAGCACCTTTCGGGAGAGGAGATGGAGGAGTTCTATTTTGGACAGGCTAAGTTTGAAGGAAGAGGGAAGGAATTTAAAGCTCAGGCAATGCAATCCTTTTATCTTAACATAAGGAAACGAAGGGTCAGAGGAGTCTGACGCCCCAAAGGCTCACAATTATTCCAAAGTACAAGAACTGGATTTCCCGGGTTCCAATTCAGCTTGCGGCACTACACTGAGCTGCCTTGAGCAAATGAAAATAGCATAAATGAGAGGTCGGGGTTTGGAGATGTTCTATTTGGGGTACTCACAGAGTAGGCAGAGGTTAGACAGATATTCCACAGATAAATCACAACAGTCTGGAAAAGGAAAAAAGGAGAGTCCGTGGGGGGCGGGGGGAGAAGCAGGCTACGGCATGGGACGATCCATGCCGTATGTTTTCGGAATTTCGGAATTGATCCATCCACGGGGTGAAGAGGAAGCGATTAAAACAGCTTGATAAAACTATCTTTCTGTTAAAGCACATTTTTAAAGAAGATGGATGGACCCTTTCAGATAACATTACATACAAAGGAACAAAGTATTTCATGAAGTAATTCATATGATAAACATAGATAAAATCTTCAGGGATAGATAACTGCAAGTAATTCTATTTAAATTCTTTATCTACTTTCATAATGCCTTCCATCTGAATTCTGAATTGTTACATAAATTTGTTTTGGAGAAATTTATAGTAAGGAATAAAGTCTATCTGATAGCTCTATCCAAGACAGCGGGGAAACAAAGTAAACACATTAACAGAATTATAATACAGACAATCCTCAGCAGAGTTTGTACTATGGGATAAATAATAAAAGCAAATCACATATTTATGATCATCCAGGTTCAGCACTCTTTATTCTACAGAAACAGAAGAGCCAGCCCAAGCATAAACCAAGTTATAATCTAAAACCATCCGATCACCTATGTTTTCGGAATTTCTAACACTAGAAAGATGGGCTTTCCCCCTACTTACTTCTACAACTCTACTGTTTTAAAGTAAAATAAATAAAGTGTCAACATGTTTCCAAAGAGTTTTTTTCTGTTGTGTAAAGACAAGACAAAAAATGGTTTCTGGATTTGACACACATTTCCTTACGTTCCACCTTTAAGGTAAAATCCTGAAACCTAATCTGCACATCCCACAGGAAATGGCCAGCTGCAAACCAGGAGGAGGCTGCTCCCTGAGGGAGGCCACCGCCATTCGGTCCCTAAAAGCTGTTCAACTCTGACACCTCCTGCACTTCCCTAAGGTCTAAGCATTTAAAAGAAATTGAAAAGGATTTTTTAAGCTATGAATTTTTTTTTAATTTTTTTAATGTTTATTTATTTTTGAGACAGAGAGAGAGGGATGACAGGATCCGAAGCAGGCTCCAGGCTTTGAGCTGTCAGCACAGAGCCCGACGCGGGGCTCGAACTCACAGACCACGAGATCATGACCTGAGCCGAAGTCAGACACTCAACCGACTGAGCCACCCAGGCGCCCCTAAGCTATGAATTTTTAAAAGATGAAACAGTTCTCCAATCTTCTCTCCCCTCAATACCCCCTTCCCCAAAATCTAAAAGGAAGAGAGGACTGGGATGAATGCAGAACCAGTCTGCAAGGGGACGGGGTAGGGTCACGGAAAGCAAGGTGTTGTGTGAATGAGCCCCACGCAAAAAGTTCTTGTAAAAGCAAGCACGGACAACGCTGGCCGGATGGCGAGGTGGGTGGCTGGCAACGGTCATCTCTTGACGACAAAATGCTCTGGCTCTCCAAAGCTGGTGGGATTGCACTGAGAGCGGAAAGTGTAAGCAGTAAGCAGAAGAGTCAAGAAACCACCTTAAGCAAGTCTAAGCCAACTGCCTAAAATCTGTTAACACCGTCTACACTGTGTGTGGTTCACCTAATTACAAACTGGTATAGATGGAGTCACCTATTTCAAGTAATATATTAGCGAACAGCATTTTGTTAAAACAACTACAACAACTTCTAACACCTAAATCATGGCTTCCCTGGAAGTACAACTCAGTGGCACTGCTTGAGGAGGACTGGTCTGAGAGATGTCAGAATCATGCCGGAAGGAGCAAGAAAGCCAGAG
Organism: Paguma larvata; assembly: GCA_030068075.1. Lineage (NCBI taxonomy): Eukaryota > Metazoa > Chordata > Mammalia > Carnivora > Viverridae > Paguma > Paguma larvata. The sequence continues at coordinate 31,252,478 of CM057844.1, forward strand.
AAGGGCCTGTCCGTTTACCTGGCAAACAGTATCAATTTCCAGATCAAAAGACAACCGTTCTGAAATATAAACTTCTTAGCACCCGAAATCTCATGCTTTTATTACATTATGCCTGTATTACCCATAGCAATGCCCCCTTCCATCACCAGCACCAGGAACCAGCTGTAGAGACGTAACTGCAGATTGTTCTACACACAGACGACCAGTCTTGGAGGATAGAAAATTTCCAAACTGCCACTCTGGAGAATGTGCAGTATGAGATTCACACCTTCGGTCATCGGCACCCTTTCCTTAAAATGCTAAATTCGCAAATGAAGCCCTTTATCAGCGGCCTAGTATGAGCCCAGACTAGTAATAAAATGAAGTAAATAAAGTCAGGAAACTCATTTGCCTGGATATGAAATCCAAGTATCCGATCTTAAAGGCTCAACAGATCCCAAAAAAGTTGGTGACAAAGCTGTATGTCACAGACAAGTATGATAAAGGCAGCCCTCAAAGAGATGAATATAAAATAATAACCCGGAGGGCCTAGGGACTGCATTAGATTCACCTTTGAGTCCCCAATGCCTGGGGCAGGGCCTACGATACAATGAATACTTACATGTTTGTTGGGGAAGTACATGGTCTGATTTATAAATGAAAGGCTAGTTTCACCATTCGCACTATTTTATTCCCTTTACCTCCAAATGACTTAAGGGTCAAAAAATAAAAGGGAACAATTTTTGCAAAGGAATCGCCCTAGGTTCTCAGCCTTCTGTGTTACACGTTTGTGTTAACTCTTGCCCTGGCCAAAGCCTCATTAGATAAGGGTACTAACAGCCATTCAAAGCATAAAAACAATGTCATATCCTATCAATGTGGAGATATCAAGCTTTGTACACCAGAGTAGGTAATTCCAAGTCTATTATTATCATTCATTTTAATTTGATTTAATAACAACTGGGCTTTAAACAACTAGCTCCACTTTAAAATTCACCCTAAATTCTATCCACAGTGTACTGCCAGAATTTCTTAGCAACCTTTGCTTTCTGGGAATGTGCCTCCTGTCCAGATTCCATATCTATCTCCTAGATCCAGGTTCAGCTCCTAACCTGGTGGATTCCTTCCATTCTGCACCCAGTTGCTACTCCTCAACAAACCACAATACTAAGCTGCTCCCATTTAGAGCTTTTAAAAGCCACATGCTGAGTCTGTCCTACCACCAATTCCTGAACCAACCATCTATGGTTCTCACTGTTAACCCCTATGTGGAAGCTGCCATTGTGGGCTTCCAAATCTCTCGGCCAGGAAAGAAGGCTCTGGGGGTTTGTCAGCAGCTACAAGAAGAAGGGCCTATCATGACACAGGTTAAAGCAAAGGTAGTGCTTCCAGAGGAGAACGGGGATACTTTACTTACACTGCATCTGAAATGCCATAAAAAAAACTAAGAAGCTGCTGTTCAAAGACTTGGTAAGAAGAATGGCAACAAGAGAAGTGTAAGCTGCTCTATCAGCAGTGTCAGTATTAGCAGTGTGATCCCAAATGAAAAGAAAGGTAGTCTGGCAATGGATATTTCTGCTGAATGAACAGAGAGAGACAGATTTTTCAACGTAAAGATGTACAACCCTCAAGCCAGTTTTTAAAACTAAGAAAAGGGTGAGTTCCTTTTATTATTATTTTGGATTATTTTGTGCTTCCTCTATTCTAGACTGGATATTGTATTTAAGCTTTTACTTCTGGAGTTCAACTATACCACATTTTAACTTCTGTTGAAGTATATGATACGCACTAAAAAAAGTACTAATCTGCACAAACACACCCACGTAACCAGCATCCACATCCAAAAAAAAGAACACTATTAGCACCACAAAAGGCCCATCCATGCTCTTTGCTGGTTGCTACTACTTTTCTCCAAGGGTTAGCTTGGCTTCTAACAGTATAGATTAGTTTCCTTGCTTCTGTACCTTATAAAAGTGGAATTATGTATTTTGTACTCTTGTGTCTGGCTTTGGTGTTAGTTATCAAGTTAGTGCCTCTTAACTCCAAATTCACCCTTCAGTACCTGCTCTGTGATAACACACAGGGCTCTTGAATTTCTCCTTGACAGAGAGCATGATGTTAATTAAGCTTGACCAGTAGAGGGCACTGGAGGGACGTCACAGGAGGAAGGGAGCTTGTCTTTAGGTTCAAGAGTGCAAGTGCTTCTGTTCTTGCTTCCATACCCTGGTCACCAGGGAAAGTATATATAGAGACATCCGGTGGTGTGTCCGCCCCAGTCACATGTCCAGAGCTCAGACCATTTTTTCAAAGATGACCTGAAAGCTTCAGTTTGCCAGCGTAGGTCCTACCTATACTTGAGGATAATCATCAAAGTAAAAAATCATTATTTTTTTCTTCTTTAGGATAAATAACCCCAGATATTTAATATTATTTAATACCCCATATATTTTCTGTGATTTCCTGAATTTTCTAAGTTCTGTATGTTCCCTAATTTGCAAAGTCAAAAGTGGAACTAAGATACTTTATCTGGTTAAAGTAGTTATCATCCCTTATAGATATCTATCTATCTGAAACCAAGTCAAATCTTATGGCAAAATGTCCAAGGCCACCCTATTAAGAAGTCGGGAAAAAGACAAGGATGTCATCCGTCAAGAGTTGCTCTGGATGTTCTAGAGAATATAGGAGAAAGGAACGGGATGTATAAACTTAACAGAAAGATACAGAATTATTATTTATGAGGTGGCTATTTCTCTTTAAGTCCATTAAGAAACAACCTTAAAAATTATGAGAACCAAGAAAGGAGTTTACAAGACAGTCAGGAAAAAAAAATATTTATACAAACATCAATAACTCTGTGAAAAGAAACCTCAGGTCCTGTTCACGTATGCATTGGCTGCTGTTCACGTCCGAGTGAAACCACCTTCACTGCTCTGGCTGGGACCACGTATTTAGGGGGCTGGGGCCAAGGCAGAGGCCCACTTGTACAGACCAGACATGAGAGGCCAAGGTCCCAGAGTACAGTTTAGCCCTCATACTGGAATGACCCGATCAGCTGAACGGCATGTTTCACTTGTCTTTTTTAACACAACCCTGTACGCCCAACATAATATTCATCCTGGATTTCTAGTACACCAAATTCAACCATGTCTCAAATTTGCCTCTCTCATTCTACAGTTTATCATGTCTCCAAGGAGCTGGCCACCTCCCTTAGCAACCAGCAAGAGAAGATACGCAGGACGGTCACCAATGAAACTGAAGAACTATTTCTTCTACTATAAAATGAAAGCATTTGACCTAAGATTTGGAAAACCCTTTCCTAAGGATCCTATGCTCTAAAATCCTATAAATCTATGACCTCAGTATATAGAATAACTACATACCAAGAGGAAAAAAACTATGGAAAATGAATCTTGCACAAACATTACTATGTCCTCTATTTTACTGAGTTCTTCATTCTCCAGGTGAATAAGAAAGAAATTCTTTCTCCAAATGCACCAAAAAAACTTACTTACTAAAAAGGAAAGGCTGCACTGACATCAAGAAGATGACTCAAGAGGGGCGCCTGGGGGGCCCAGTCGGTTAAGTGTCTGACTTCGGCTCAGGTCATGATCTTGTGGTTCAGGAGTTTGAGCCCCTCAAAGGGCTCTGTGCTGACAGTGCAGAGATTAGGATTCTCTCTCTCTCTCTGCCCCTCCCCCACTCACACTTGCACCCGTGCACACACTCGCTCTCTCTCAGAAAAGAAAAAAATTAAAAAAAAAGATAGATTCAGAAAATGTTTCTGTCAGAAGGCAGGAAACATGCTAAGTACTTTAGGAAATTCTCTAAATTTGGGGAAAATTAAGGATCCAATGATTACCAAAATTATATATAGTGTCAACATCTCAATCTGTAAATAGAATAAAATTAAGCAACGTGTTGTCTGTAAGTCCATCCCCTCTCCTTAGTCCAGAGAATCAGCCCCTTGAGGCCTCTTCTATTAAATTTTACCACTGGCACATAACTGCTTGAAGCTTCAAACACAGACTAAAAGACACTAGATAAATCAAACTCTTTTGGCTCCTGACCTGAGGAAGCTTCCTCATTAGCTCTGTGTAACACATCCCTACCAGTGATATCCAACTGTTCAAACCATCGGATTGTTATAACGTTCAGATTCTTGAGGATCTAGCCATTTTTTATTCACACATATTAACCTCTTACCAGACTCCTACAAAACAGGCACAATTCAATTTCTTTTTAAGTTTTTAATATTTTTATTCATTTTTTTGAGAGACAGAGAGAAAGACAGGATGAGCAGGGGAAGGGCAGAGAGAGAGAGAGAGAGAAAGAGAAAGAGAGAGAGAGAGAGAGACAGAATCCAAAGCAGGCTCCAGGCTCTGAGCTGGCAGCGGGGCTCGAAGCCATGAACACGAGATCATGACCTGAGTCGAAGTCGGTTGCATTTTAACAGATTGAGCCACCCAGGTGCCCCAAATCAAGCACAATTCAAACATAAAAACAGAGAAAGGTAGAGATTTTCTTGCGAAAGAACACGACTGCTCAAAATATTCATTATTCCCATCTAGAATGACATTCAGTAGAAATAATAAACTCATTCGCTAAAGTAAAAACAGCATGAAGGACAGCAAAAGAGGTGAAGAGAATTACTGAAGTTTGTTAAAATATGAGACACGTTACCTTAAATTAAAAAGAAAAAATCATGTAGCAAAGAGCAGAGACACAGTAGGGACAAGACAGTCTATATACTGCCTCCTGACTCTTGGTTCTATAATCGAGACCTATCACTGCTATTTGTTAAGATTTGGAGAGTCTGAAAAATTGCTTCTATGGTATTGAATACTCGCTACATGGCTTTCCGCTCCAAAAATAACCTGAAATTGTGAAGGTAAGATCTGAATGGATGTTTAGAAAGCAAGCAGCTTGAACTTCAAGGCAAAAAGGGCCAAACCCAGAGCAGACACCTCAGAGTACACTTGCAGTGTTTTTTTTTTAAGTTCTTAATAAAAAAATTTCCTTTCCTTTTCTACAAGTTTCTCAAGTCTTCTTAAAATGTTAACAATAGTGAAATAAATTATTCAGGCCATAAGCATCAATGAATATTAAATTAAGACCATTAGCTAGAAGGTAAATAAACCTGGAAATCTATAGGTTTTCAGAATGTCACCCCATGGATTTTGCTGGTCAAATGGGGAAACACACCTGACAAAACTATGCCAAATGAGCCCACCGATCAATCTTAGTATACAGAGTAGGACAATCAAACATTATGGCCTTCTAATGTGAGCAGGAAGTATATCTCCAAATCTAACTACCTGTTTATAGGTAATATGGAGAAAAGGTAACGGGCTGCACAACACAAGGACACGATCAGCAAAGTCCATGACGTGGGGGAGGGGGACAACTTAGTTTCTCCAAAAAATAAATGGCATAACCAAAAAAAAAAAAAAGATATATTATAGATTTTAAAAGATTAATTTAAAGAGAAGTATCAATCAAATGCATTAGGCGGACCTTATTTGGACCTGATTCAAAGAGTTAACTGCAAAAAGACATTTCTGAAAATCAAGGTAAGAGATTCACTATTAAATAATATTAAGGAATTAGGTTATCAGGAATATGCTGGGTATGATAATGTGCTTTTCTATAAAGCTCAGATCCAACAGACATACACATTAAAATAGTTATAGGTAAAATAATGGGTTGTCTGGGATTTTCTTTAAAATAGATTACAGGAGCGCCTGGGTGGCTCAGTTGGTTAAGTGGCCGACTTCAGCTCAGGTCATGATCTCACGGTCTGTGAGTTCGAGCCCCACGTCAGGCTCTGTGCTGATGGCTCATCAGAGCCTGGAGCCTGCTTTAGTTTCTGTATCTCCCTCTCTCTCTGCCCTTCCCCTGCTCACGCTCTGTCTCTATGTCTCTCAAAAATAAATAAACGTTAAAAAAAAAAAATAGATCACAAAAAAGTGAGAAGGTACACATAAAAAAAAGAATGGTATGAGAATTTATCATATTATTCTCTCTACTTTTGTGTACATTTGAAAATTTTCCAAAATAAAACATTTTTTAAAGATTAAAGGGAAAGAAGAAACAGGAATTCATAACCAAATCTAAGTTTGGCCACCAACCATCCATGAGGCATGAAAACTTGCAGAAAGCCTGTGTGTAAAACAAACACAAAAAAGCTGACAGTAGTGGCCTCTAAAGACTGTCTGCAAGATGCTCTGACAGATTTCTTCTGTCAGCAGAAATTCTACAACATTCCCGTGGAGGTGCGCTTTCCATTAGGCAATGTTCCATTACCAAAGTGTCAACAAGATGGCTTGATACCAAACTGAACTCTTCAGCCTCTTTACTGAGAAAAGTTATTCAAGGAAACTGACTACCAAAACATATATATAGTTGACCTTTGAACAACATGGGTTTGAACCATGCAGGTCCATTTACATGCAGAGCTTTTTCAATAAATACAGCATGTAAACATACTGTCTCTTCTTTATGATTTTTGTAATAACATTTTCTTACTTCACTGTAAAAATACAGTATGTAAGACATGTAACATATAAAAAACATGTATTAATCAACTGTTACCAGTAAGGTTTCCAGTCAGCTATAGGCTATTACTGGTTAAGTTTTTTTTGAGGAGTCAAATGGTATATATGGATTTCTGACTGTTGAGGGGTCAAGGCCCCTAATTCTGGCATTGTTCAAGGGTCAACTCCTTTTTTTAATGGGGTGCATGTATTGCTACGTCTTTGGCAACTAGTCTCTTTATACTTTTCAGTTTCTCCATTTATATAAATATTGTTTTCCAAATGCAAGAAATAATATTTGGTACAATAAAAAAAATTCATTGTGGTTTAAAAAAAAATTTATTTCAGCCCCTTTCCTTCCAAGCCATTCCCCACTCCCATTCCTCCTAACCTGTTCATGCTGTGCTAGTATCACTCACACTTGCTATCACAGTAGTTAAAACATTACCTAATTATACCAGGTCTGTGGGTCAAATTTATCATCTATTTCATTCCAAAATGTGAAAAATACATGAATAATTATCATTGTCCCAGATATAAGAGTGTACTGCATTTACAGAAGAGGACACTGTTCAGATGTCCTAACTACTAACCTAAGAAATCAAAGAACAATCCTCCTTGAACCACACCTCTGTTTTGTACTGCATGTTGTTAGGTGAGAAAAGCCATGAATCCAGAATACTGCACCATACCAGCCTTAACGATATTTTTCCCCAACGACTGTCTGCCAAATATTTTTAATAACTCTCACCGGGCTATCATCACCCTTCTACGATTCCTTCTGGGTTTTATAAATCTATTTGAACATAATTTGATCAGCGGTGGTGGTAAAAAGAAGACGATTCTATAAAAACAAACAACAATAAAGAATACTTAAAGGTAAAGAATATAATTTAAAAAAATTTTTTTAGTGTTTATTTATTTTTGAGAGAGAGACAGAGTGTGAGCAGGGGAGGAGCAGAGAGAGAGAGAGGGAGACACAGAGTCCGAAGCAGGCTCCAGGCTCTGAGCTGTCAGCACAGAGTCCGACGCGGGGCTCAAACTCACCAACCATGATCTCATGACCTGAACTGAAGTTGAACACTTAACCAAGTAAGCCACCCAGGCGCCCCAATAATTTTAATATACAATTGAAAATGAGCAATAAAATAAAGTACCTTTGGTCCCAGGAAAGGCTGATCTGGGAAATCTATTTCTGTACTGATCTTATTCCACTGGGAATAGGGCACACTGTCCCTAGGATAAGAGAGCAGGTGAATCGATACGATATGTTATTGCTGGTAAAGGAGAAATTACTCAGCTTTGTTCCCATTCTACTGTAAATATTCAGACCAAAGGTTATTTTCTTAATAGAGAAGTAGTTATATTTATCCACACTGAGATAAATGGTTTTGAGATACTAAATATCCTCCTACTGAAAGAACTTAGCTTAGCTTCTGAGAACTTAAAACTAGATTTGCCTTTCTAACATGCACTGTGAAAAATAAACTGAAATGCAACAACTAGCGCTTATTGCGTACTTTTCTTCATTTTTTAAAAAGTTTATTTATTTATTATTTGAGAGAGACAGAGGCAGCACGAGTTAGGGAGGGGCAGAGAGAGAAGGAGAGAGAGAAAATCCCAGAAGACTCTGCACCACCAGCACAGAGCCTGATGTGGGGCTCAAACTCACGAAACTGTGAGATCATGACCTGAGCGGAAACCAAGAGTTGAAAGCTTAACTGACTGAGCCACCCAAGCGCCCTGCATTATTTCCTTAATCATCATCATAATCTCATAAAATAGATACCATTATTATTCCCATGGTATAAATTAAAAAAAAGCAGAACACCCGAGAAGAAGACCGTTATTTTCTCTCAAAACCGTACTGTCACACATCAACCTTACTGTACACATAAAAGGGGCACCTGGCTGGTTCAGTCAGTAGGGCACGCAACTCTTGATTACACGGTTTTCAAGTTTGAACCTCGTGTTAGGTGTAGAGATTATTTAAAAATAAAATCTCAAAAAAAAAAAAAAAGTACAGGGCACCAGGGAGGGTCAGCCATCAGCTAGGAGCCTGGAGCCTGCCTCAGATTCTGTGTCTCCCTCTCTCTCTTCCCCCACTCATACTCTTTCTCTTTCAAAAATAAATATTTTAAAAACTCTTTTTTTATTGAAAAAAAAATACGCATAAAATCAGTAGAGAGGTGCCTGGGTGGCTCAGTTGGTTGAGTGTCCGACTTGATTTTAGCTCAGATCATGATCTCGTGGTTCAAGAGATCAAGCCCTGTCCTGTGTTAGGCTCAGTGCTGACTGCTCGGAGCCTGCTTAGGTTTCTATCCCACTCTCTCTGCTCTTTTTTTCTCTCTCTCAAAATAAACTTAAAACAACAAAACAAAACAAAACAAAACAAAACAAAAACAGAGAAAAATGTTGGTCTTTCCTGTGTAACAGCTACCTCTTCATAAATTCATACATGGCCAGCCCTCATATCTCACCCCAGTGCATTTTTTAGATACAGCACAGCGGACTATGGAATAAAGGGACACTCTTCTCACTAACTGGTGGTGGGAAGGGCAGTGTGGATTTCGGGCTGAGAAATAAAATTCATTTGATAATTTCAATTCTAACTTAAAAAAGACTTGTATCTAAAACGTAGTTAAAAGACTACAGAGATCCATATATAAGTAAGACACCCTACCTACTTCTTTAAAAAGTATTTATTTTGAGAGCAAGCAAGAAAGAACACATGCGTGAGCGGAGGGGTGGGGGGGTGGGAGTAGGGGAGGACAGAGAAAGAAAAAGAGAGAGAGAAAACACCAAGCAGGCAGCATGGAGCATGATGTGGGGGTCAAGCCCACGAACCAGGAGATCATTACCTGAGATGTAATCAGGATTTGGATGCTTAACCAACTGAGTCACCCAGGTGCCCCCAGACACTCCTACCTACTTTTAAGAAATTATAGTCTAGTGAAAAAAGACAAACCTGTTAACAAATGCCATTTGTTATGGAAGACAACATAACTAAGGAAGAGTTTCAAATATAGTGTGAGCCAAAATAAAGGAAAAAGAAATTACAAGGGGAAGTCCTGATAAAGTAACTCCTATGGATGCTACAAAAAGAAAAAGTAAGATTTAGAAATGCAAAATTCTGTAAGAACTGAAAAAAATAAAATTATGCTCCTAGTCCTGAAACAGGTCCTGAATATTCTATGTACACAAATGTGACTTCTCTCCCACAAAACCTATCCCTAATGTAACGGTAGTCTCAACAATATTTGATGTCCTCCTCAGTCTCTTCCCTGTTCTAGAATAATGTCCAGTCAATCAAAAATTACAAGATAGGGGCATATGGGTGGCTCAGTCGGTTAAGTGTCCAAGTCTTGATCTCAGCTCAGGGCTTGAACTCAGGGTAGTGAGTGGGGGGAGGCAAGCAAGACACCCTCACTCAGGGTAGTGAGTTCAAACCCTGCGTTAGGCTCCATCCTCGATATGAAGGCTACTTAAAAAATTACAAGATATACAAAAGAGTAAAGAGGGTGGGGGAAAGAGATAAAGCAATCAAGAGGACTGGGCTGAGAGATATCTAGAAGCTGTAACTAAGGGAATTAAAAATAACAATGATTAATAAGTTAAAGAATTTAGTACACAATACGCATGAACAGATTGTAAATTTTTTTTTAATTTATCCATTTTGAGAGAGAGAAAGAGAGAGAGAGAGAATAAGCAGGGAGGGGCATAGAGAGAGGGAGAGAGAGGACCCCAAGCAGGCTCCGCATCATGAACACAGAACCCTACAGAACAAATACAAACAAGTAAGAAAATAAATAAATATGACAAAAAATACATGCCTGGACACTTTACAGTAAAAGTCAAAGTGAAAATCTTAAATATAGCCAGAAGGTACTACCTTCTGAGGAAGAAATTACATTTTCAGCAGACTACTCATCAGTATTTATACAATCCAGAAGACAACGGAGTGAAATCTTTCAAAGGTACTAAGGGGGAGGGGATACTTCATGACCCAAAATTATACAGCCAGCAAAAATATCTTTCTGAAAACAAAGGCAAAACAATGACTTTTCAAACAAACAAAAGCTGAGGTAATCTGATGTTAGCACACTTGCCCTACAAGAAATGGTGAAGGAAGTTCTTCAAGTAGAAGGCATATGATACCAGACAAAAATGAGGATCTACACAAAGAAATTAACAGTTCCGGAAATGATAAAGATGGAAGGAAATATAAGAAGGTCCTTTTTCCATATTTTTAATTGTTCTAAAAGATAAGTGTCAAAGCAAAAATAGTAACAGTGTAATGTGTAATTTACATAAAAGTAAAACGTATGACAACAATATCACACTGGATGGAAGGGGAAAACTGGAAGTATACTGTGTTGTGAGGATCTTATGCTGTATGTGAAATGTGAACTAGTATATTACATGAAGGTAGACTGTGATGAATATTATAAACCCTAGGTTTGCCACTAAATTTTTGAAGAGGTATAACTAATACACCAATAGTAAAGATAAAATGAAATTTTAAAAACCCTCAATCTGAAAGGAGGAATAAAGAAAGGAGCAACAGATAGGACAAATAGAAATCAATTAGCAAGATGACAGATTTAATTCCAAACATATCAATAATGATGTTAAATGTAAATGGTTTAAAGACCCCAATTAAAAGGCAGAGATTAACACAAGACCCAGTTACATGTCTTCCATACAAATCCATTTTAAAGACATAGGTAGGTTAAAAATAAAATGATGGGGGCGCCTGGGTGGCTCAGTCGGTTGAGTGTCTGACTTCGGCTCAGATCATGATCTCGCGGTCTGTGAGTTCGGGCCCCGTATTGGGCTCTGTGCTGATGACTCAGAGCCTGGAGCCTGCTTTGGATTCTGTGTCTGCCTCTCTTTCTGCCCTTCCCCTGCTCATGCTCTGTCTCTCTGTCTCTCAAAAATAAATAAATGTTAAAAAAAAAAAAATTAAAAAAAAAAAAATAAAATAAAATGATGGAAAAACACATGCTGTGCAAATATTAATCAAAAGAAAGCCAGAGAGTCTGCACTAATGTCAAAGTAGACTTCAGAAGGGATATTAAAAGAGACAAAGAGAGCTACTGACATAATAAAGCCGTTAATTTATCAAAAAACATAATAAGCCTTAATTTGCATACATCAGACACAGAGCTTCAAAGCACATGAACCAAAAACTGATAGAACTGAAAGGAAACATATACATAATATATATAACTAATAAAACATATACAATTATATATATATTATAGTTAGAAAGTCAACACTCCTTTTTCAGTAATCCATAAAACGAGTAGACAAAAAAACTCATTAGCATACAGAAGATATGGGTAACACTATCAACCAACTTGACCTAATTAACATTTATAGCATACTCCACTCTACAAGAGAAGAATATATATATTTTTTTTCAAATCCACATGGGACATTCACCAATATAGCCTATATTCCTGGCCATAAAACAAATCTCAACTTTAAAAGAACTGAAATTTTACCAAGGTATATTCTCTGATCATAAAGTAATTAAATTTGAAATCATTAACAAGAATGTATCTGGAAAATCCACAAATATTTGGAATAAAAACTCTTCTAAACCATCCTGGCCAAAAAGGAAGTAACACGGGAAATTAGAAAATATTTTGAATTTAATGAACATGATAGCATATGAAAATTTATGGAATGTAGCTAAAGCAGTGCCTGGAGGAATCTTTATAGCATTAAAAAAGTATTATAAAAGAAGAAAAAGGCATCCAATAAATTAACCTTCTACCTTAAGAAACTAAAAAGGGAGACCACAGTAAACCCTAAGTTAAGTAAAAGGAAAGAAATAATAGAGAATAAAAATCAGTGAAATTGAGAGCAAAAAAATAAGAGAAAAAGTAATGAAACCATGGGGTGCCTAGGTTAAGCATCCAACTCTTGGGTTTCAGCTCAGGTTATGATCTTGTGGATTGTGAATTTGAGCCCCACATGAGGCTCTGGGCGCTGACAGTGTAGAACCTGTTTGGGAATCTCTCTCTCCCTATCTCTCTGGCCCTCCCTTTCGTGCTCTCTGTCTTTTTCTCTCTTTCAAAAAATAAGCAAATAAACTTAAAAAAAAAATTTAGAGGCACCTGGGTGGCTCAGTCAGTTAAGCATCCGACTTCAGCTCAGGTCTTGATCTCACAGTTCGTGGGTTTGAGCCCCGCGTCAGGCTCTGTGCTGACAGCTCAGAGCCTGGAGCTCGCTTCGGATTCTGTGTCTCCCTTTCTCTCTCTGCCCCTCCTCTGCTGGCACTCTCTCTCTCTCTCTCTCTCTCTAAAAAAAAAAAATTTTTTTTTAATAAAAAGAGGAAAAGTAATAAAACCAAAAGCCAGGTCTTTAAAAAGATCAATAAAATTGATAAACCTCTAACCAGAATCATCAAGAAAAAGACAAAGACACAAATTACCAATATCAAGACTCAAAAAGGAGACATCTCTAGGGAGCCTACACAATTAAAAGGATAATATTAACTTTATGCCTGTATATTTGCATAACTTAGATGAATTAGATAAGTTCCTCAAAAGACACAAACTAGCAAAATTCATTTAAGAAGAAATAGAGAACAGGGGCACCTGGGTGGCTCAGTTGGTGAAGCAGGTCTGACTCTTGGGTTTCAGCTCAGGTCATGATCTCACAGTTTGTGAGTTCAAGCCCCAGGTTGGGCTCTGCACGGACAATGAGGAGACTGCTTGGAATTCTCTCTCTCCTTCTCTCTCTCTCTCTCAAAATAAATAAATAAACTTAAAAAAAAAAAGAATAAATAAATAACCTAAACTGCCCTTCGTCTATTAAAAATGTTGAATTTATAGTTAAAAACTTTCCAAACAGGAAAATTCCAGGCCCAGGCAGCTTCAATGGTGAATTTTGCCAAATATTTAAGAAGAAATTATACCAATTTTACATACACTCTTCCAGAAAACATAAGAGGAGAGAACACTTCCTATCTTATTTTATGAGGCCAGTATTACCCTAAAACCAAATATAATAATACAAGAAACCACAAGGCAAACACAAAGATCAAAACAAAGACACCAAAATCCTTAACAAAGTATTAGAGCAAATTGAATACAGCAGTAGATCAAAAGGATAACACATCAAGACCAAGTAATATTTATCCTGGGTATGTAAGAGCGATTCAACATTCAAAAATCAATTAATATTATTCACAGTAACAACAGACTAAAGAAAAAAAACCTATACGATCATCTCAATAGATACACAAAAGTACTGACAAAGCCCAACATCCATTTATGATAAAAACTCTCAGCAAACTAGAGTAAAAGTTAAGGGAACTGTATTATTTTTCCCTAAACTCAGGAACAAAGCAAGGACATCTAATCTCATCACAGTTATTCAACATAGCAGTGTCCTAGCCAATGCAATAAGACAAGAAAAAGAAAAAGAAGGTATACAGATTAAACAGAAAGAAATAAATGATCAATGTAAAAATTCCAAAGAAGCAACCTTATAATTGTTATAAACCACCTTTAACTTGACCAGTCTCTTCCCCTATACAACAACTGTGGGAAAGACTTCAGAATAAGGGGACTTATTTTTTTCTCAGCCCTGAAAGGTTTGGTATGAGTTGATTTTTTTTCCAGTAGATGATCTCGTTTCTCACATTTTCCCTTAAAAGAAGTTCATCCCAGGGCACCTGGGTGGCTCAGTCGGTTGAGTATCCAACTTCAGCTCAGGACATGATCTCACAGTTCATGGGTTCAAGCCCCACATCAGGCTCTCTGCTGTCAGCACGGAGCCCACTTTGGACTGACTCTCTCTCTCTCTCTCTCTTTCTCTCCTCCTATTGCTCTGCCCCTCCCCCCTCTCAAAAATAAACATTTAAAAAATAAAAAAGAGGTTCATCCTGAGAATTCAGGCTGTAAGGTTGGTATCTTAGAACTAGGAAACTGAAAAATGGGATGCAGCCCCAGAAAATTAAAAGCTTTCAAGAGCCAAGTTAAAAGCTTCCCCTCTGGTAAACCGATGTGCCCAGGAACTGACAAGCTTCAACACTCCTTAAAAGCCCCAGATGACATATCACACTGTGTTAACGACTTGTCCTATCACTAAGCCTTCGACACATCGACACATCGCAGCCTCTATTAGTAAGACAAGTACAAAGCAGCTATGCATTTCAGACACATTTCTCCTCCCAGCACATCCCCAGACACATCTAACTGAACTGAAGGCAGACTCCTAGCCCAAGGGGAGACAGTTCCTAAAGAGGCCAACGACTGTGACGTTTTGAGGGGGAAGGTGGGGGGAGGCCTACAAGGCAAAATCAGTTTTCCCTCAGAAATCTGAAACGAGTGTACCTAAAGGACAAGGTATCAAGCAACAGAAGCTTAATTAATAGAAGCTGAGAAAAGGAGTAGAAGCTGGGGAAGTTGAGAGAGAACGTAACATATAAGTAAGCAGAAGTTACAGAGTAAAGGCAAGCAATAAGGTAGAATGAGGGAGCCAGAAGGTGGGAAGGGAAGCGGGGTGGGGGGGGCAGATTCATGGGGTGTCCCATAAATGGTAAAGTACTAGGAGAGACTATCCAAAAAAGCAGGCCACTGAAGGCCCTGGAGCTGTCCTGGATCCAGCAGGATCACTCTATTAGTCATCTGTTGCCAAAATAGTGCTGCACAACAGACCACAAAACCTTGGTGGCATACAACAATAAGCAGTGAACTTTCCCTCAGGCATCCGAGTTGGGTTGACTCTGCTTTAAACTACAGGTCGGCTGGCGTGGCCCGCTCTACTGTCTCACTCTGAGGTCCATGCCTAAGAGGCTGCAGCTACTCAGGGCTCTGCTCTTGGTGACCACAAAGGCATGAGAGGACAAGCCCATCAGCACAAGCACGCTGCAAACTTTCGTGTCTACTAACATGCCGTTGGGCCAAAGCAAGTCAAATGGCCAAGCCTAAAACGAAGGCGTAGGGACAGAGTTCCGCCCACGACGTTCTGCCAAGAGCGCGAATGTGAAGCACTGCTGCGAGAAGTGAGAACGCGGGGCCGGCGACTCGACCCGCCACATACCATCCACACCACTTTCCTAAACTAACCTGGTCTAAATCTGTTTCTTACAACTAAAAGGATCTAACTAAAACACAAGAATCAAGAAAATCCTCTAGGAGCACTCACACAATACACTGGGAGCTCCCATTCCCCAGTGCGATGTAACCTATGTGTCTCATCTCTCCCTTCTCCCCTTTAAGAGTCATAGACCACCTGAATTGTTTTGTTGAAATACTTCTAATTAAAAAGGGGTTGGGGCGCCTGGGGGGCTCAGTCGGTTGAGCGGCCGACTTCGGCTCACGTCATGATCTCACGGTCTGTGAGTTCGAGCCCCACATCGGGCTCTGTGCTGACAGCTCGGAGCCTGGAGCCTGCTTCGGATTCTGTGTCTCCCTCTCTCTCTCTGTCCCTCCCTCACTCATGCTCTGTCTCTCCCTGTCTCAAAAATAAATAAACATTAAAAAAAAAAAAAAAAAAAGGGTTAAAAAGGCCACCTGGGTGGCTCACTCAGTTAAGGGTCTGACCCTTGATTTCGGCTCAGGTCATGATCTCACCGTTGTGAGATGGAACCCCACATTGGGCCACTCGCTTGGCATGGAGCCTGCTTAAGATTCTTTCTCTCCCTCTGCCCCTCCCCCAGTAATGAACTTGAGAACTCTCTCTCAAAATAAACATTTTTTAGAAGTTAAAAATGTTTTTTTAAAATTTACTATTAAAAAATAATAAAATAAATTAAAGGGGTCAAAAAAAAAAAAAACCTCTTAAGAAAGTCGAGGGGCACTTTGGTGGCTCAGTCGATTAGGCTATCACTTTTTGGCTTAGGGCACCATCTCACTGTTCGTGAGTTTGAGCACCGTGTCCAGCTCTGCGCTGACAGCCTGGAGCCTGTGTTTCTCTGTCTCCCTCTCTCTCTGCCTCTCCCCGCTTGTGCTCTCTCAAAAATAAACATAAAAAAAAAAAAAGAAGAAGAAGAAAGAAAGAAAGATAGATAGAAAGATAGAAAGACAACTGAGACATGTCTAGAAAATATGGCAGCAATGGCTCTAGATTTCCACGGATAAAATAAGAGGCCTAAAACACGCAGACCACTCTACTAAGGTACAGAGTTTCAAAGCAGTCTGTTGGTTCAGTGGTCACGGGTTTTCTAAATCCCGAGCTTTTGAGTACTGTCAGCACCTTTATGGTTAAAAAACACTTTTCTAGAATAGTATTTTCTACCTACTTTGTAAAAAAGAAAAGTGTCATAAACCACAAAAAGAAAAAGAGTGGAGAGAGTCAAATCTAAGATTAGAGTAGAATGAAATGGTAGAAAAGAGAATGAAAACAAAATTGAAAAAACTGGAAATTTAAAACACTTAATTTGCTGGGGGTACAAGAAATATGATTTACCGGCTTCAAAAGAGAAAGTTTTGAGGAAAAACAGTCTTGTTTCTTCAAAAAGTAAAATGCTGACGAGCACTGTGTTAATGACTCAGTAGTATCTGTTAAAAGAAACTCATTCCTCACTAAACAGCCAAGCAAGTCAAAGACAACACAAATAGAAATCAGAGCCGCAATGCACACTACATTTGACTACTGTTCAAAATTTTTTAAATGCTTACCTCTGACCCAGACCATCCTGGCAAAATGGAATTCATGGTCAAGCAGCCCACCACTAAGGGATGGAACAAAAAGGATATGGAACTGCACTGGCCTTCACAGGCATGGGACATGAAAACACTAGGCATGCTGTGACTTCCCAAGACCCCTGCTTCATAGTCGGCTCAGTCTAATATGAGTGGGCGTGAGCTAACACATCTCATTCAACTCTGCATGAGTTCTCTTAATAGCCTAGAAGCTTTAATTCTGGAAAAGGGCCTTGTATCAGTGACTCCAGGATACAGACCATTATAACACCATTATAATAAACATCATTACCCTGAAAACCAAAAACTTCCAGTTCCCAGGTACCTATAACAAGCCTCGTCTGCTACCACAGCATTCCAATACAGATTACAACAAAAGCAGTCCCTGCAAAACTCATCCTAATAAGAGTTCTCTCTGTCTCTAAAGAAACAAATTTAAGATGTGACTATCCAAAAGCACTTTCTTAAAAGAGGCTTCATTAACAGAAAGAAAAAATCCCCACCCACCACCCTCTCAGTGGTCACCACAAGAGAAAATTCGAAATCAAATCCTCCTTCCCCCAAGGAGGGGGAGATTGAGGTGATCTGATTTAGAGACACCTCTTTGGTATTCAAGCGTAGTGATAAGGAGAATTGCCAAGGCTGTTTAACACCAGCCCAATCAAAGGAAAGGGTCAGATGGCAGATCAGAGGGACCGGATTTGTTCAGCACAGCAACAGGTTAAGAGTTATGAAAATTATGAAACTATCTTCTTTGTGATGTCCTCCTGGCATTCATGGTTTAGGTTCTGTTCTTCCCAGTCCTTGTTTTCACTCTTTATTAACTGATAAAATACCACAGTGTGAACAGTGTTAGACATAGTAGCCAAGGCTCATGGATCCGTGTGTGCAGACAAACCATCATGAACTGCAGAGACGGCCACTGAAGAGCAAGCAGAGCCTTCACGGGGGTTACACAGACCGGTCTACAACCTGCTTTTTTTGATGCTGTCCTTGCCCAACGCCCCCCCACCCCCAGCTGCTTTTCTCAGGTGACAACCCTCACATAGCCCAACATTATGGCGAGTTCTCAAACACTGGTGTTATGAATTGTGTAACCTACCCCCCCCCCACAAGCCAGATTCATATGCTGAAGCCCTAACTCCCAGTAGCTCAGAATGTGACTATATTTGAACACAGGGCCTTTAAAGAGGTAATGAAGTTAAAATGGGGTCACTGGAGTGGGCTCGAATCTAATATGGCTGGTGTCCTTTTCAAACAGAGGTTAAGACACAGACAGCATAGAGAAAAGCCCACACAGGGACATGGTGAGAAGGAGGGCTGGAAGCCAAGCCTTCAGAAGAAACCAAACCTGCCACCTTGATCTTGGACTTAAACCTCCAGAATCGTGAGAAAATTAGTTTCTGTGAACCCCACCCAGTCTGTGGTATTTTGTTACAGTAGCCCCAGCAAACTGATACAACAGGGAACACGTTTGGACCATATTTTGCTACAAGATCCCATGACTAAGGACAGATGCTGCATCTGGATCTACCCTCAGAGAATTTTTGATGGCTTTATGGGACATCTCAAGTCATCTCAATTACTGAAAAAATACCATGTTCATAATAAGCATCTCTATAGTTTCACCTCACCTCATAAAACTCTTCCTCAACATCAACAGTAAAGCACTGCCAGTTGTTACTTAGCTACAGCAATCATCAAATGTCACTTCCTGCCTTCTCCACAATGATAGAATGACAACCATTCATTCCCTAGAGTGGTCTTTTCTCATGGCTCCAGCCTAAGACAGAGGTCAAACTTATACACCAATGGTTTCCTCAAAATTTCTTCCCAAAGTGATATTTTTGGCATTCCTACACCTCTTGATCAGTCTAAAATCAAGGTATCACTACTGCAGGTCTCTGCAGATACCATGCTGCTTCAGACAACTGTGCTGTCACCTTCTGAGTCCCTGGAAAACTTCTAGTAATCCTTTGAGACTATCAGAAGAAATTTCACCTCCTCTACAAAGTCTTTCAAAAACCATTTCACCCCATAAGGTGACCGATTCTTCATTCTCATAATTGTGTGGGTAAGTGTCCATCTCCTTCACAAGACTCAAAGCCCCTTGATGGTAAGCCCCCTTGATGGTAAGAACTTATTTATCTTTGATCCTTGAGCCTGTGCGAAGCACCTGGTATATGGCGCTTGTAAATGTATCCTGAATAAATTAATGTTAATCCTCAATGGCATAAATCATATGTGATTATTCTAGGTCTCTTCCTAGCAGGGTCATGTGACCGATTATTAAATAATCAATGCTCCCCAACAAGGTGGATGAATCTCACAATCATAAGGTTGAATAAAAGAAGTCAGACACAAAACAGTACATTCTCTAGGATTCTACTTAAAGTTCAAGAAAAGGCAGAATGAATTTTTGGCGTTAGATGTCAAAATAATGCTGGAGAGGACTGGGGGGGATAAGGGTATTATCAGAAAAGGGCATGAGGGGGGAGCCTGAGTGACTCAGTCGGTTAAGCATCTGACTCAGGTCATGATCTCACAGTCTGTGAATTCGAGCCCCACGGTGGGCTCTGTACTGACAACTCGGAACCTGGAGTCTGCTTCAGATGCTGTGTCTCCCTTCTCCACCCTTCTCTGCTTGTGCTCCCTCTGTCTCAAAAATGAATACATGTTAAAAACATTAAAAACAAAAAAGGAGATAAGGGAACCTTCTGGGGTGCTAGAAATATTCTCTATCTTGATCTGAAATGTTGTAGTTACACAGGTATATTCACATGTAAAAATCCACCAAGCAGTATACTTGAGTACACTTTACTAAACACATGTTATACTTCAAAAATCCAAATTCTATGGCCCTCATCTACCCTCCACCCCAAAAACTCAAGTGCTCAAAAAACATTTGTGGCTGAATGACTAAATACCTTCTGAATGACAATAATTAATCAACTATTTTCACATAAGAGAAGAAAAATCTCCTCAAGCAAATGCAATCAAAACCTTGGGTTAGGGCGAGGCTACAAGGAACACTATCGTCCCCTCACACGAGCAGGACATTCACTTCTGTCCAAAGGTGCAGCGTGCCTGCACACGTCTGGGCAGCATCTTTCCCTCTCACAACTGGCCCCAGGCACAAGCCCTAGATGGAGAGCCCTACTGCTGCAGCCTAGGACTCCAATGGCATTCAAACCACTAGTGGAAAAGAGAAAATTTTACAACTGGAAGGTGTTTCTACTGCATTAGGAATCTAGACACATGGCTAGGTGCCTGGGTGGCTCAGTTTGTTAAGCGTCTGACTCTTGATTTTGGCTCAAGTCATGCTCTTACAGTGCGTGAGCTGGAGCCCCGCATAGGGTTCTGCACTGATGGCGTGGAAACTGCTTGAGATTCTCTCTCTCTGCCTCTCGGTTTGCACGCTCTCTCTCTCTCAAAATAAATAAAATAAAAACATTTTAAAAATCAAACAATAAAGAATCTAGACACACGGTCAACTAATTGTTGACGCAGGAGGAAATGGACACAAGACATGAACAGACATTTTTCCAAAGAAGACATCCAGATGGCTAACAGGCACGTGAAAAGATGCTCACCATCACTCATCATCAGGGAAATACAAATCAAAACCACAAAGAGATACCACCTCACACCTGTCAGAATGGCTCACATTAACAACTCAGGCAACGACAGATGTTGGTGAGGCTGTGGAGAAGGAGGAACCCGTTTGCACTGTTGGTGGGAATGCAAACTGGTGCAGCCACTCTGGAAAACAGTATGGAGGTTCCTCAAAAATTAAAAATAGAACTACCCTATGACCCAGCAATTGCACTACTAGGTATTAATTCAAAAGATACAAAAACACGGACTCAAAGGGCACAGGTGCCCTGATGTTTACAGCAGCACTATCAACACAGGCTAAACATGGAAAGAGCCCAAGTGTCCGTCGACTGATGAATGGACAAAGATGTGGTATACGTACACAATGGAATATTACTCAGCCATCGAAAAGAATGAAATCTTGCCATTTGCAATGATGTGGAGGGAGTTAGAGTATATTATGCTAAGCAAAAAAGTCAGGGAAAGACAAATACTTTATGATTTCACTCATATGTGGAATTTAGAAAACAACACAGATGAGCACATAGGAAGTGGGAAAAAAAGGAGGGGGCAAACTGTAAGAGACTCTTAAAAACAGAGAACAAACAGGGTTGATGCAGGGAAGTGGGTGAGGGATGGGCTAAATGGGTGATGGGCATTAAGGAGGGCACTTGTGATGAATCACTAAATTCTACTCCTGAAACCAATATTACACTAATGTTAACTAACTAGAATTTAAATAAAAATTTGGAAAGGGGTGCCAGGGTGGCTCAGTCAGTTGAGCGTTTGACTCTTGATTTCAGCTCAGGTCATGATCCCAGGGTAGCAGGATGGAGCCCTGCATTGGGCTTCACACTGAGCATGGAGCCTGCTTGGGATTCTCTCTTTCTCCCTCTGTCCCTCTCCCCCCTTCACACTTGCTCTCTCTAAAATAAAAAAAAAACTTTTTAAAAATTGGAAAAAAAAAAAAAGAATCTAGACGTATTGGCAATAACATCAGAAGGGAGCTTCTGTCCACCTCTCTAGCAATTTTCACTTAATTATTTTGCAACTGTCCACCTACCTGTCAAGCTTGTATTTATCTTTCAAAACCCAAGTTACAGAGCCCCTGCCCTGCTTGTGCTCTCTCTCTTTCTCTCAAAATAAATAAATATACCTAAAAAATTTTTTTGTAATAAAATAAATAAAAAATTAAGAAACCCCAAGTTAGATGTTAACTCTTCTGGGAAATTCTTCCTATCCTCCTTACCCTCGTCTATGTTCCTTTTTCTGTTCTACTTACTTAGTTTTGCTGCAATTCAAATACCGGTCTTATCTATCTCCCCTACTACATGTGATCACATTTATTACCCCCAGCACCAGCACCAAGTGCGCAGCAGGGCACATAGGAAGCATGTATATGTCTGCTGAACTGACCTGAAATAGGACTGCCACTGGACAAGCCCTACCATTTAAATGTCCAACTCTAGAGTCCTAAAATAAGTGGTATTTCCCAGATAAGGCACAGTCTGTACTCAAGAGGGAGTGAAAAAAACTATAAATATTCTCTAGGACAATGTTATTTTTAGTATTGTGGTCAACAGCCTCTAAGAGTGAACTTCAAGGTGGCAACCTGAAGACGCAATGACTTAAACGAAGACCAGGGGCTGTGCCAGGTAGGCTATGCTCCTGAAAAGAGGTCTAGCACAGCAGACATGGTCCCAGCAGCGGTGGGTCCACTCACTTCAAGGCAGGGTCTCCAATGCCCTGCAGGTGTCTCTTACATGTAAGAACAAGCAACCAGGTGCTCCTGAACTAGTTTCTTTACCTCCCTGTGCCTCAGTTTCCTCATCGGTAAAATGAGGGGGTAGTAGGTTACCTATTACCTCATATTGTTTGAGAGGATTAAATGAGAGAATAAATATAAAATGCTTAGTACCTACCATATAGTAAGTACTCAATAAAAGTTTGCTCTAATTATTATGGGATAGGAGGCCTGAGCTTTATTTGGTCCTATCATGGTCCTGCCCTGCCTGGCGCTGGGACCAAAATTAAACAGGGGCAAAATCTCCTTTCTTGGCCTTTCTACCACTGGCTTCCACGTTTGCACAGCTGATACTTTCTCACTATATGCAGGGCATGAATACACTGTCCATGAATACACTGTGACAAAGCAAGCTACACCTCGTTCTTACACCCTCTCCTCTTCCACTCTCCTAATAAAACCTGAGTAGTTTCCTATTTCATTTCCTCAGTGCTCTACGCTCTTTTAAGAGATTAATGACAGCAAATTAATCAGATACGCAGATCCTTACAGTCACTCTCTCAACTATTCCTACGGATAAACCCGTTAAATAATGAGGACTTAATTTCAGGCTCAGGGCGCCTGGGTGGCTCAGTCAGTTGAGCCTCCTACTTCGGCTCAGGTCATGACCTTGCAGTTCTTGAGTTTGAGTCCCATGTCGGGCTCTGTGCTGACAGCTCAGAGCCTGGAGCCTGCTTCAGATTCTGGGTCTCCCTCTCCCTGTACCTCTCTCCTGCCCACACTCTCTTTCCCTCTCTCAAAACTAAACACTAAAAAAAAATAAAAGATAAATAAATAAATAAATAAATAAATAAATAGGAATCTCAGGCTCTACTATCTAATGTTCAATTGCTCTTCCCCTCCGCCTCCATCCCCTCATCCCTGGCCTCTCTTCCTTCCTTTCTTTCTTTCAAGGGGAGCAAGGGGTGCTGGCACCACAAATCAGAGAATGAAGTTGCCCATTTCACCTTCCTGGGAGGCAAGCTGTTTGGCTGCCACCAGAGCGGTTTTACCTGTGGGCTTAAAAACCTCACTGCAGCCCTCCCTGCCATGAGCTCCCCAGGCTTCATCCCATACCAAGGGGTAAAACTGCCGATGTGGTCATGTTCAAAGGCATTTACTGAAACAAAACCCAATGACTACGGTGAGCACAGTGGCTCAGGCTCTGCCCACCTCTTTCTTCTTGCCTCTCTGGAGGATGTTTGGTGGTCTCTAGAACTGCTATGCCTAGGCATTGCTCTTCCTGCTGGCTATCATGCTCTTGCAAGTCAGTGGGTCATAGGGGCACCTGCGGGACTCAGTCTGTTAAGCGTCTGACTTTGGCTCAGGTCATGATCTCACAGTCCATGAGTTCGAGTCCCACACTGGGCTCTGTGCTGACAGCTCAGAGCCAGGAGCCTGCTTGGGGATTCTGTGTCTCTGCCTCTCTCTACCACTCCCCCACTCTCTCTCTCACTCTCTCAAAAATAAGTAAATAAACATTAGCAGCTTAGTGGGTCACAACCGGCATTTCTCTTTTTCTTTTTTTTTTTGAGAGAGAGTATAGTGCACAAGTAGAGGGGCAGAGAGACAGGGAGAGAATCTTAAGCAGGCTCAACGCCCAGCACAAAGTCTGACACAGGGTTCAACCTCACAACCATGAGATCATGACCTGAGCTGAAATCAAGTGCTAACCAGGTGCCCCCAGTATTTCTTTTTAAATTAAAAACTTTACAGAATAAAAACAGGAGACTTTATAGTAGAAAATTATCATAATAAAAGTATTTTTAATTTAATTTTTTAATTAATTAATTTTTTTTGAGAGAGAGAAAACACGAGTTGGAGAGGGGCAGAGAAAGAGGGAGACACAGAATCCGAAGCAGGCTCCAGGCCTGAGCTTTCAGCAAAGCCCGACACAGGGCTTGAACTCACTAACGGTGAGATCATGACCTGAGCTAAACTCAGATGCTCAAGAGACTGAGCCGTCCAGGCACCACTATCAAAGTATTTTTTAAAAAACACAGTAGATAAATCATGAGCAGTAAGAGTAGTGCATCATGAGTAGTAAGAAAAAATACTGAGTATTAAAACCTCTGAGGTATGTGTGTGTATATCGGGCACAATTTTTAGTTGTTATTATTGTGAGTTGTGGCTACAGCAAGATTACAAAACTAGTTACAGCAGTCAGATGCAAGCCTCAGGTAAACTCACTGTACACAGGAAAGTTAGCGAGCGGACTCTTCAGCCTGCTTTGTTTCTAGGCATTAGACTGCTTCCGGTCTAGGTTAAAACAGGCATTCTCAATGCAGCAATATCACTCCAAGGTGACAGAAAGTGGTTCTTGAGGGTTAAAATATCTTACTTGTTCATGTGTGATACAGGCATACACACAGTATATAGACGGATACATTATATATTTGCAGTATTAAAATTTCATGAGTAGGAGGGCAATAATGCTAAAAAACAAATTGTCTAAAAGGGCTTCTTAGGGTGGTGATAATGAAAAAAAAGGTTGAGAAACAAACGCTGGGTTAAAAATTCATTCCATGGAGCCTAACTTCCAAGACTCCACACTGAACAGGAAATGGTGCTAGCAAAGCCTTGCCTTTGGTTCACCTGTTTCCCTTGAGGTATTGGCGGAGGAGGGGAGGAGGGCAAGGGCTGATAGAGGACAGGAGCCTAATGCTCCTAGCTCCCTAATCAAATACCATCTCATTCTGATCTTCCATCCAATATTCAAACTAGCGCTCCAGTTCACACGAGCAGACACGGAGCTCAGGTTTGCACACGGAGCACACAGCTGCAGGTGCTGAGATGGGGCTGGAAAGGAAGGTGTGGAGGACCGACGATGGTGAGGATGGAAACGGAGATTCTAGGATTTTAAAGAGTTGAAGCAACAGGAAAGAAGTCTGCCTAGGAAGGAGTGAAAAGACCAAAACACACAACCACTGGAATATTTAAAGGGGGCGTGGGCAGGGAGGTCCTAACAGTTAAAAAAAAAAAAAAAGAAAGAAAAAGAAAAGAAAACCCCATGAATTAGAGAAAGACAAGGTCATGATAATCAGTGGTCCTCAAAAAAGAGCAGAAGAAAACTAACTTTTAACATTCAGATGACTTAAGAGTCAACTATGAAAATCTTTTCTCAAAGTCCCATTGACACGATCCCATTTTCTTTTTCTTTTTTAAACCACATTTTCTTACTTAAGCACCTGGGCAACCGGAATGGCTCTGATCCTAAAATGAAAACTACCTCCGTTCAGGATAAAGCCCCTCCTGGCCTCAGGAAGGTGTGCACTGTCAGGTCCGCACTAGCTGCTGGGTTCGCCTTCGGAACTCTGCCATCCGTCTCCGAGGGCCGATTCCCAGCCGGCCGCAAGAGCATGAAGGAGGCCAGCCGGGGAGAAGGATGAGAAGCTGGGCCTCACCGCCTCACAGAGGTTTTCATTTCCATTCCTGAAATCCTGCGACTACCAGATCACACTGATCGGTACTGGAATATAAGGACACATAACAACTTATACAATGCAGGGTCCTAAACTGGACTGGAGAGTAGGAGGAACAAAAAAGCTAGAGAACAGGTGAGCGGTAAGATTTAGACGTGTATTATATATAGGTTATATGTCAAGTGTCCTGAATCGTGTAATTACAATTATGTACCCTTTCTCTCAAGATAAAGATGCAAAAGTATTTAAGGGTGAAGTGTCATAGTAACACTCAAAGGATATGGCTAAAAACAGGGAGAGCAGCACAAGCAAGCAAGTGAAATTTTGGCAAAACAGTAATCGGTGCCTCTAGGTAAAGGGGAGATGGGTGTCAATGGTACCATTCCCGTAACTTTCTATAGGTTTGGTGTTTTTCAAGATACAATGGTAGGAGGGAGGTATAAACAACACTGACTATAAAAAAGTTTTTAACTTCTGTATGTTCTGACTCCCCCAATTAGAACAGAGAACGAGGAGTTCACACAAAAACGACTCACAGCAGGGGCGCCTGAGTGGGTCTGTCGGTGAGCGTAGGACTCCCGAATTCAGCTCAGGTCATGATCTCACGTGGGCTCATGCCCCGAGTCGGGCTCTGCACTGACCATGTGGAGCCCGCTTGGGATTCTCTCTCCCTCTCTCTCTCTGCCCCTTCCCCACTAATGCTCACTTGCTCTCTCTCCCAAAGAGAGCATTTTTAAAAAATGATTCACAGCATTTTTTTCAATATTATCCCCACTCAGAAATAAATGCATTTGGCAAAGAAAAATTATTTCAAAGCAAGACAGACTCTATACCACCTAGGTACATTGCTGAATTACACAGGTTAACAGAATCTAGTGTTAAGGTTCACTTTCCACATGTTGTTTTGTAAAATAAACCTTAACAACACTTAAAGAATCATGGGATGCCTGGCTGGCTCAGTCAGTGGAGTGGGCAATCTTGATCTCAGGATCATGAGTTTAAGCCCAACATTGGATGTAGAGTTTACTTAAAGGCAAACTTACTGAATCACACTAATAAGCAAAGATAGTATGGATAAGCCAAATCCATATGCAGACTAATTGTTTTAATCATTGAATTTTAACCTCCTAAGTCTTTAATCAGAATTATGAGGAAGTAAAACAGACCAAGGGGCGCCTGGGTGGCTCAGTGGGTTAAGCATTCAACTTCATTCAGCTCAGGTGATGATCTCATGGTTTGTGGGTTGGAGCCCCGCGTCGGGCTCTGTGCTGACAGCTCAGAACCTGGAACCTGCTTCAGATTCTGTGTCTCCCTGGCTCTCTGCCCCTCCCTGCTCTCTCAAAAATAAATAAACATTAAAAAAAAAAAAAAAAAAAAAACCCAGACCAAAAGGTTTCCTTTCCATCCACTCACATCCCTAAAGGAATTTCTATTTAATAACAAAAACGAAAGAAGCAAAAGAAATGAAATGCCCCGAGTATTCAACTATGAGAACCTGAACAAAAGAAAACTAATCAAGGCAAATATTTATTGAGAACCTACTATGTACAAATCTCTGAAGAGTTCAAAGTACAAAGACCGGACTTTGCTCCCCTAGGGGCCACAATTTTGTTGAAAACAAACAGAAAAATTGAAGAAAAATAATGGTTGGCTCGGTCTTCCCGTGTCCCTGTTCCCAATGTCTCAAAGACTTCTCTTCGAGCCGGCCTCCTCATTTATTTACCTGCCACCAGGCCTTTCAAACCACAGGTTCTTAAACTTGGGTGGCACACTGGAATCGCCCAGGAAGTTATCAAAAATCCAATACCTGGGTCCCTCAAGGCTCTAGACAACCGGATTTTATTGTGTGTGGCCTGGGCATTGGTGTTTTCTAGAGCTTTCCAGGTAATTTTAACACGCAGCAAAATTTGAGCACCATTTGATCTCTCCTGCCCAAGTACAGAATACAATCTACTCCCCAGCAATAAAACCTCTGATGATTCCTCACTGTCCACACAAATCTCAACTCCTCATCATCATTTTCAAAGCCTTTCTATGTCTCCAAACCTACTCCTCCAGGCCCCGTGCCCACCACAAATCCACAGGCCGCCACTACTTCTCCGGCTACACTGAACTTCCCGCTCGGCACCACCCCCTCGCAGGACACTGCCCCTGCATAAAAGGCTCTCCAAACTCACAGACACCAGTTCCTGTCTCTGACTATGATCCAAATCAACTTTCAAGAACCAATTTAAAAGTTTCTTCCTTTCCAAACTCTTCAACGACATCCCTGAGTAGATGGTTGCTCCCCTTCTTGCATTCCAACAAAACTCTGGACATTGATCCAAGCGTCTAATTTGACATTTATCATGATGTTTGTAGTGGCAGTTTACACTTCTCTCCCTTCTAACAGACTGTGCATTCCTCAAGGGCACAGACCATGTGCACTTATCTTCAAGTTCCTAGTGCCCAGTCATGGCTGAAACACAATGCAAGTCCAATAACTGTTTACCAAATAAACGGCATCACATACTTGTGGGATAAACAATGAACAATTTGAGAAAAGACAAAGACAGTTCAATATGAAATGCCAAATTAGTTGTATAGGCCAAACCTGACGCCAGAAGTGCAGAAGAGAAAGAGGGTGCTTCTGGCACTTACAAGGGGGATGGCCCCATGAAGACGCTGGGACCCAAACTCAAGTCTCGAAGGAAGGAAATTATCTAGACAGGCTGAGCGTGAAGAGCAGAGAATCATGAGCATGGAAAACACAGATACGGCCCGGTGCACATGAGAAAGCCACTTAGCTCAGCTTCGGGTTTCCTCAAAAGATACCCTAAGAAAAATATTAGAAATGAATCGTGCCATTCTTAGTTATATAAATCTATTCTGTCTCATTATCCTCTTCCTAGTCCTCACCACCACTCGATACATTATGGTTCCATATATTCGAACACTCACTGTAGCACAAGCTCCACAAGAGCAAGAACTTCCTTCTGTCTCTGCGGCATCCCCTGGGCTTACTTACATCAATGCCTAGCACATAGTAAATGCCCAGTATGTATTTGCTGAGTGGATGAATGAACACGCTTATTATAGGCCCTGATCTAACACTTCCTTTCACCTGGCGATTTCTTCCATACCACACCCAGTCTCCACATCCAAATCCTGCCTATTCTTCCAACCCTAATAAAAGCCCCAACTCAAAACCTTCTCTGATTCCTCACTTCCCCCTTTTCTCAACTCCCAAAGGACACGTTTTATGAGCTACGTTGCAACAGCACAATTATCAGTGTACAGGTATTTATGTACATCTTATCTCTCCTTTATACTACAAATTCTTTGAGGGCAAGCTCTAGGTCATTCCTACTCCCCCACCCCAGAGCATAGTGCCGTGTAGAGGTATTCAGCAACTCCTGTTAAATAAAAGGAAAAATTAAATTAAATGTGGCATAAAACCTTTAATATCTTAACATCAGAAAGATTAAGATCAGTAATGTCTTATCTCCATTCATCTGGGCCCTGTGATACCTGATTCTTTGAAATTATAATATCCAACACTTTTATCATGCTTACAATGTGCCAGGCATTGTTCCAAGGCTTTACATAAATGATCTCAATCCTCAAAACAACGATATGAGGTGTGTATTGTGCAGATGCGGAAACTGAGGTTCGCACAGCCAGTAAGTGGCAGAGCGAGTATTCAAACACAGCTGGTCAGGCCGCAGAAGCCATGCACTTAACCACTATGCTGCACTATGACTGCTGGGCAGCCTCCTGTTCAGAAAGCCGAATGTGGCCTTCTGAGAACTTTAATTTGAAAATATTAGAGATGCAAAGATACCTAAGGCGAGGAACTATCCCCATCACATGAAAGATGGAATTCCAGAAGGCAGTAAAAGCAGTTAACAGATGACAGAAAAGGAATGGAGGTTTCTGCAGTGCAACACTGGGAAAGGTGAATGCTGGTGAGACCCTTGGACCTGGAACTTCAAGGGTATCTGCAAGAAGGGATGGAACGGAGAAGTAAACATAAGCTCCGGCAGGACGTTATCCTGGGCAGAACCCATATTCTAGACACAGTAGTGGGAACTGAGTTGGTACAGCATAATCAAGGCCGAAAACCACAATCCTTAAGAAAGAAGGGCTCAAAGTGCCCTTTCTAGTTCTGCCAGACAGGTAAACTTAATTCCTTTGTCTCCATTTCCTCAACTGTAAAATGGGCCAATATCGGCACTTAGCCATGAAGATCAATGATGTTAATACATGTAGATTTACGTTAATCAGGATGCGCTTGGTTTATGCTGTAGTTAAAACTCCACTTAAAAAACTCAGTGGGTTAGGGGCGCCTGGGTGGCTCAGTCAGTTAAGCATCCGACTTCAGCTCAGGTCATAATCTCAGTCAGTGGGTTCGAGGCCTGCATAAGGGCTCTGTGCTGACAGCTCAGAGCCTGGAGCCTGCTTTGGATTCTGCTTCCTTCTCTCTCTGTCTCTCCCCCACTCACGCTCTGTCTCTCTCAAAAATAAATAAATGTTAAAAAAAATGCTTTTAAATAAATAACTCAGTGGTTTAAAGCACAGGCTTACTGCTTACACTACATAACCACTAAAGATTTCTTTCAGAAAAAAAAAGTATTTGCCTAGAAGTGTTTCGCATCACTTATACTCAACTTTCAGGATCCAAAGCGAGCCACAGAGCCATGTTCAACTTTGAGGTTGGAGAAGCACCATCTTACCATTTTCCCAGAAGAAAAACAAAAATAGGGCATTGGTGAACAGCCCTAACAACCACACGATGAAAGAGCCTAGCACCATATCCGGCACACAGTAGGTGCTCAGTGATTGGCAGCTGCTATGATTATCACAATAATTGAGGGATCTGGGAAAAACCTAATAATAATCCAAAGTTAAAAGCTGAATGAGTATACAGATATGGGAAAAAAAACTATCATTCACGTTATTTAAAATAAAGCAAAGGAAAATTTACAAAGGATTTCACAATAATATAATGGAGGGATATGCCAAAAAGTTTCTAGTAAACAAAAAATAGTAAACAAGAGTTACCGAAATAGTACCACAAGCCTTTTACCATGATATAAAAGGGAAGGACATGCCAAAATGTTTCCAGTAAATAAGACGTAGTAAACAAGAGTTACCAAAATAGTACCGCTCATTCCTACTTATTTAAGACATGTAAGGTTTCATTGATATCTTTATTTTACTTGAGAACATTAAAAAAAAATTATTCGGCCTTTCACAAATTCACTTCTAATCTCAGAACCCGACTTCCCCATATTATCCCCATAAATCCTTACAGGGATTCTCCCACAGGGGGTCTCAGGACCTTAACCATCAGAGTCAGGGAAAGAGTCCTATTTAGTAAACTAAGAATTGAATCCTAAGCCTGACTTGGCCATAGACTAGCTCTATGGCCCCACAAAATACTTACATGACTAGAAGTCCATTCTGTCATCCATAAGATGATGAAATTGAACTAGATGGCCTCTAAACTCCCTTCCAAAACTACTCTTCTGCAATCCTGAGAAGCCAGAAAGAGGCTTTGGTTTAGAGGAATCTAGTTGAGATGCTGAATTATGTAAGACCCGATAATGCTAAAGCTTAAACTAGGAATCACGCCACAAGCACAGCTCTAATGGTAGCGACAAAGCTCAGTTCAAGAGTGAGCACAGAAGAAAGTCCGAGCACCCGGGGAGAGCCCTGCTAGCAGAAGAGCTGTGTTAGAACAGATAAGGGTGGGCGGAGTAGACTCGTATGTGTAAATCAGGAGATTGGTATTTGTCCGTGGCTTATGAAATCAGTCTTTTAGTAACATGTCATACAACATTCCAGTCGCAGCTCTGGGAACCAGTGACAGCGATGGGAACAAACTGAAAGCAAGGAACCTCCAAACATTTTAAACTTAAGATCTGTCAACTATCAGATCTCACTCAGTACGGACAGACGGGGTTTTTCAATTCCTTATGACTCCAAAGCAGTAGTCCAAATATACACCTAGAGATCAAGAACTTGAAACTCTTTGGAGAAAGTCAGACAAAAGAGCCCAAGGCAGCATGTTACAAAATGTTAAGCCACACCGATCAGTGATACTTGTGTCATTTTCAGTTACATAGAAGCCCCTGCCCAGACAACCTACCAAGACATCTTTACTCACTGAGAATATAAGACCATCCGTACAACAAAATGGGAAATGGTGCTTTTTAATGAACACATTAATTCATCCCATAAACAAAGTAACTGACACTGCAGCATTAATAATTTTGTGATTCCTGCAGCCCTATCCATGATCTTTAAGGAACCTACCCACTCTAACGGTGTGTGAATGTATCAACAACATGGGACACCCCTTACTGTCTCTTATGCTTCAAGAGTCACTTCCTGTATGACTAACAATCTCCTGCCTGAAAACCTAAAACCTAGCAAATATATTTAATAAAATGATGGTACTATTAGAAAAGACTCTCGCTGTGTCTGGACAGCATTTCAAAAAGCTATGATTCTACATGTGCGTCTTCATTTACTTTTACAGCTGTTTCCTTCCACTTGTCAATCACAAAACAATCTCCAAACCTGCAATGGATATTGATCAGTATATTAGAGTCAACGCTATCCTTGACTTTTAGGAGTTTAAATATGAGGTACGAGCAGATGGGGACAGAGGCAGAGAAGCAAATACAGCCCTGCCTGAGTAAAGGAAACCTTTCACCAATCAATTTTTAAATATATCAGAAGGGGACAGAGTATAAGGTCCAATCTTTCAAGGGATCCTTGGTGGATATTATTAAAAACAAAGATTACCTTTATAAAATGAAAAACCATCCCCTAAGTAACCAAAACTACTCTTCACAGGAAAAGATCTCTATTAACTAGTCTAATGGTAGGAGAGCTCTCAATAACTGGTGCTCCGTATGAGAACCAGAAAACTACAGTATTATACCTAAAAGCTTACGTCTTTATATGAAAGAAAAAAGCTTCAGAAGTCATATTGCAAGACATTATGCATGTTAGTCACAGCCATGAAGGGTCACAAGGCCTCACTAAAACAGCTACCCTGCTGTTTGCAAAACCTTTGTGACACAGATCTAAACTTATTTTCTGACCCTACTATTTTCTTAACATCAAATCAACTTTTAGATAAAAACAGGTAAATATAAATGGGCAAACAGTGTCAACTTTTATTATATGATTTGCTTAGTCTCATTTAAAGTCTATAGGATAGTCTTGTCCTATATTCCAAATGAATGGAAAAAATCCACTTCTGCCCCCCAAGAAAGGGGAACCCTAAAAGATCTAAACTTATGCCATCAAATGCCAGTGCCACTAGCCACATGTGGCTATTTAAATTAACTAACATTAAATAAAATGTAAATTCTATTCCTCAGTCATACTAGCCACTAAGAGGGCTCAAAAGCCACGTGTGGCGAGTGGGTCTCACATATATAAGATATTTTTCATCATAGCACAAACTTCTACTGGACAGTGCTGTCTAGAACAATGTTTTTTTTTTATTTTACAACGTTTCTTAAATTTAAATGTGCACAAAAACTATTAGTATAACTTGTTAAAACAAAGATTACTCGGCCCCCCGCATAGTCACGTAGTTTATTTCAGTCAATCTGGTAAGCAGCCCCAAAATGTGCATTTCTTTACATTGTTTTTTATGTTTGTTTATTTTTTAGAGAGAGAGAGAGACAGAGCATGAGCGAGGGAGGGTCAGAGAGAGAGAGGGAGACACAGATTCCGAAGCAGGCCCCAGGCTCCAAGCTGTCAGCACAGAGCCCGATGTGGGACTCGAACTCACAAACCGCAAGATCATGACATGAGCCGAAGTCAGACACTCAACCGACTGAGCCACGCAGGCGCCCCCAAAATGTGCATTTCTAAACAAGCTGCAAGACGATGGTGCTGTTATCTATCACCTTGAGTACTGCTGCCTATGGTTAAGAAGTACATTTTGTTTTTTCCCAATCCATTGTAGACTTAATACTTTCATAAAACACCAGAAAAATGAATTACCAGGAAAAAAAATTTTTTTAAACAAAGACTACATTATAAACTTACATTTTTTATTATTAGACTCAACAGCAAACCATTTTTCCAAAAGATGCTGTAAAAACATCCAAATGCTTCCAATTCTGTACTTAACCTGGTCACAGACAGGTGACAAAACAGCCCATAGACGTGCTGTGCTGTGCACAGGTCTGTGGACGAACTGCGCAGCCCTGATCTAGAAGAACTTATTTCACATTTTCACAGTTATCTTTTTGGAGCTGGTCATTAATGATCTCTTTCACATCCTCTATCATTTCCTCAACACAGTAAATGATACCTCAAAGTAAAAATGTTAATTCTATTAAGCAGAATACCAAGTTCCTTAAAAAGGATACTCTAGAGGGTTGACTTAGAGAAGTAATCTGGGGCATCTGGGTGGCTCAGTAGGTTAAGGGTCCAAATCCTGATTTCGACTCAGGTCATAATCTCAGGGTTCGTGGGTCAGAGACCCGCATCGGGCTCTGAGCCGACAGTTCCGCACCTGCTTAGGATTCTCTCCCTCTCTCTCTCTCTGCCCATCCCCCACTAGCATGCTCTATCTTTCTCTCTCTCAAAATAAATAAACTTAAAAAAAAAAAGCAATCTGATGGTGTTTTTATTTCTAATGTGATCTGATTCTGCCATATGGTCAATAAGAATGATGCCTTGACTTCTTCAAGCTAACCTACAGTTGAATTTAGACTGCTACCTTTATAAGAGTTGTTTAGGCCAAAATATACAAATGAACATTAATAAAGTCTTTGTGTTAAATTATATAAAATTTCTTTCAGTAAACAAAACATGATTTGAACCTAGCTTACTGGACGTAACCTTTCAAAGAATTTTTTTTTAGGTTTATTTATTTCTTTTGAGAGGAGGGGAAGGGCAGAGAGAGGGGGAGAGAGAATCCTAAGCAGACTCTACACTGTCAGCACAGAGCCCTATGTGGGGCTCAAACCCACAATGAGATCGTGACCTGAGCCAAAACAAGAGTCAAACACTTAAGCAACTGAGCCACCCAGGCACCCTTCAAAGAATTTCTTAGAAAACTGATGGTTTCCTCCAACCCAAAGTAAATAGTCTAAGCAAACTTCTTTACTCCAGTACACTTAGGGAAGGAACAAATCAAACAGAATCCCCTCATAGGAGTCAACGCCCTTCACGGAACTGCCTCAAGCTTAAGGTGTTTTCCTCAATCTACATATTGAACCAAAAAAAAAGGATTTTTCTTCTATTCAACTTCTGGTCTGGCCCAACAAATGAACTTCTCTAAGAAAATTTCCAGGATTTCTCAAGTTTGGCCATTTCCTAGAGACTACTTTCAGAATTTTGTTGTCGCTCTAGAATATTGTTTTACCAATTTGTTTCACTTTTTCTTAAGCAAATTATAAAAGAACGCTCTAAGAATTTTAACATTTCATCTTCTTTCCTACAGTAACATCTGGTTTAACAGAACTCAACATATATGCATGTTATCTGTAAAATAAGATCACATGTTCAACCAGACATCAAGAAAAATTCCCCTTGAAATTAAAACACTGACAGAAAAGCGGTAAGGTAAGGTATCACGTACAAAGTCTGGGGAATATAAAAATGGGGGCATTCTTTTTAATTGCTCCTCTTACAATGTTAGGGGAAAAAAATCCTTTTCCTCCTACCATATTGAACGAAGCAGTAACTGAATGAATAAGTAGTATTCGAAGCAAGAAAATGTCCGGAGCCTTTGCCTCGGCCACCCCTGCAGCCCCACCCGCAGAGGCACACGGCTGAGGCCCAGAGGCCCGGGGACCCTCCAGGGCTGTTTTGCGATTGCCCTCATGCCTCCTGCTCGAACCTTTACTCTTTTATCAGTCCCAAATATAAACATATAAAAATAAGGCAGGGAAGAATTCCAGGGATAACCCTTGCCTGGATGCTGCCTGGAGTGATTCAGAAGTACTTTACCTGGGTGCCCAGGCCAACTAATCCAGACGGAGATCGCAATACCTCCTAAAGGGCAAAAAAAGCCCAACAAAGTCAGCCTCCAGGAAACGATTTTGCTCATACAAAACAACTAGTTTTGAAATGACCTAAATCAATGATCCTTAATATTGTTTTTGTACGTGGATAGGAAGAGATGGGAGGGAGAAAGGGGGATGGGAAAGCACGGGGGTAGAGGAAGGGAAGGTGGGAGTCGCAGACCCCTTTGAGAATCATAAAAGGAATGGATTCACTGCCCATAAAAGTGCACACACAAACAAAATTTTGCATACTATTTTGGAGAGTTCGCAGACCAGCCAAAGATTCCCTAGGGGGTCCATGAATCCCAGGATAAAAAGCCTCAACCTAAACAGGTAGGAACTAAAGACCAAGGTTACCACAGTAGTTAGACCTTCTTTTAACCTGAAGCCTGACCTTTTATGTAAAAACAATCTTACAATTAAAAAGTGTAGAGATTTCTGGGGCACCTGAGTGGCTCAATCAGTTAAGCATCCAACTCTTGGTTTCAGCTCAGGCCATGATCCCATGGTTCGTAAGTTTGAGCCCTGCATCGGGGTACTCTGCACTGGCAGTATGGAGCCTGCTTGGGATTCTTTTTCTGTCCCCTTCCTTGCGCACGCGCGCTCTCTCTCTCTCTCTCTCTCTCTCAAAATAAAGAAAAATCTTAAAAAAATAGAGATTCCAAAAATAAAATACTTGGGTCACATAATGTACAAGAAATTTTTAAATACATTTAAAATTTACTGATAAAAGAATAATCCATAGAATAAGATCAGTGAATACTCCCTATGAAAATCTTTAGTTAATAAAGGAGTAGAAAAAGAGAAATCTCGTTTACTTATTTAGAAAATTCAAATCCAACTTTTGATTCATGTCCTGAAGTTATCTTAAAATTCTGCTTCCTAGTTTTCCTGAACTTTTCATATACTGTCTTAGTAGGTTAAGTTCTGAAATAGCTAGTGGATAAAAGCATCATGGAAATCTATTGAAATATCATGTTTTTGTCCTTGCTAAAAATTGAAGTCCTTCGTTATGACTAGAGAAAGAAAAGGTACATCAACTGAAAAAAAAAAAAATGATCCCTCAAAATAGGAACCATT
The DNA here is from genome assembly GCA_030068075.1 of Paguma larvata. Taxonomy (NCBI): domain Eukaryota; kingdom Metazoa; phylum Chordata; class Mammalia; order Carnivora; family Viverridae; genus Paguma; species Paguma larvata. The sequence goes on from CM057844.1 coordinate 31,289,567, forward strand.
CATGTCATATACATTACCAAGGATTCTAAAAGTCTCCATGATGGCAGATGACATAAAGAGTATGTGCATGAGGATGTAAAGAATCACTATTACAAACTCTAAAAACCAACTAATAGGGGTACTACAAGCAAAAAGAAACACTTTTCTCTGGATTTTATGCAAATAATTTAGTTCAGAAATGGGAACAGGGATGGGTATTTTAAAATAACTCCATTTTACTACCTTCAGGACTTTTATGGAAGTAACAGAATTTCTCAAGAGGGTATCAACGCCTCCACAAAATGAACTAAAGAAAAGAACATTTTGGCAAGGAAAAAGTGACTGCATTCTCCCTCTGCACTTCATGGTTATTAGTACCAGACTGGGCTGAACTCATAAGTGCCCTACAAGGACCTCTCCTACACTGTGGAGACAAGGAGGTAAAGGGTGCCTTTACTGTATTCTAATCTGCCTCTGACACATTCTTGAAATGAAGACGTGAAAATGGACAAGTGAATAGAACAACTTATGTTAGTTGACTTAGCCCCATGCCATTGAAGCACGACGGCACACTCCAGCTTTTCAAGAAATCTTTAGAGGGTGGTTGGTGAAAAGAGCATGTGCTTTGAATCCAGATGATCTGGGTTCAAATTCTGACTCCAACATTTACTAGCTTTATTGCCTTTATATACTAGCTTTATAAATTACTTTATCTTTCTGAGCTTCGATCCATCCTCATGGGATGGCCATGGAAATGGAGACATTTTTTTCCACCTCTGCAGTGCCAGTGCCTGGCTGAGTGTTGAACACACACCAGGTATTTATTCAATGCTAGTGCTTCCGGCTTGCCTCACAAGTATGTCACATTATATTGGGGAAAAAGAAAACAAAAGACAAAAAACACAACACAAAACACCAAACCTGTTCTCTAGGAAACAGATACCTAAGCCCTACCTCCTATTAATTTCAAAGAGTTTTCAATATAATAACTTGGTACAGGAGAATGCAGGCAATCCCATGGAATTCACTGCAGTTTTCCACCTGAATTAAACTAAAGCTTTGTATGAGGAACGGAAGTATAAAGTGAAACACTAAGTATTTATTAAAAATAAAGCTATTTCCAGGACGCCTGTTGGCTCCATTGGTAGGGCATGCGACTCTTGATCTCAGGGTTGTAAGTCCCAAGCCCTACTCTGGGTGTGGAGATTAATTTAAAAAAATAAAATCTTGGGGCACCTGGGTGGCTCAGTTGATTAAGCGTCCGACTTCAGCTTCGGTCATGATCTCACGCACCAGTTCGGGCCCCGCATCCGGCTCTGTGCTGACAGCTCAGAGCCTGGAGCCTGTTACAGATTCTGTGTCTCCCTCTCTCTCTGTCCCTCCCCCGCTCATTCTCTGTCCCTCTCAAAAATAAACATTAAAAAAAAATTTTTAATAAAATAAACTAACATCTCTAGGGGTGCCTAGGTGGCACAGTCAGTTGAGCCTCCAACTTCAGCTCAGGTCATGATCTCACAGTTGGCGGATTCGAGCCCCAAGCAGGCTTTATGCTGATAGCACAGACCCTGCTTCAGATTCTCTGTCTCCCTCTCTGCCCCTCCTCTACTTGTGCTCTCTCTCTCTCTCTCAAAAATAAACATTTAAAAAAGTCTTAAAAATAAAATAAAAAATAAAATGAAATAAATAATAATAAAATACAATCTTTAAATAAATAAAGCTATTGCTATACTGGGGGGGGGGATAAAGGGAATGAAAGGGAGTAAAAACACAGTCTCCTCGTTTGATTTAGATGCGTCATTGTCAAATACCAAAAATATTTTTGCAGGTAGAATCCTTGAATCCTCTAACCTGTTCAAAAGGACCCAAAACATGTTTAACTCCATTCAGCCATTACCTATACAAAGTCTTTCCATGAAAGTTGAAAAACATAGGCCCCTACAGTGAGAATCAAGCCTGAGACTGTGGAACCCTTTTTCCTCATGGTTTAACACAGGAAGACATAACCACAACCTCTGCTTGGGGCAAAGCCATGTTTCCAAGAAAACTGAAACACTTGTTTGAAACTTCTATAACTCAAAGAGATCTCTAAGACACAGTGGCCCAAGCATCTATTGTGTCTGACAAGTTCTCTGTATCATAATGGCAAAAATCACAAATGAGATCTGGTTTCTAAAGAGAGAGGATTCTGCTTGAGATCTTTGGTATTTGAAATAGTTATAAGAAAAGTAAATCCATAAATATAAAAAACTAACTGCCAAAGGATCTGCCAGAAATACAGTACTATTACTTGTGGCTCTCCCATTTCACCCCGAACTGGTCTTTCAACTTCCTGTGTGTTTGGCACGAAGTAACATACTGATGAGTTCGGAGAACTTGCGACTATATCGATAAATTTAAAAATAGAGAATATTAAAAAGTTGTGGGACAAGTGATCACACTGAAAAACCGTGCACGCTGTTCACAACAGAAAAGCTAAATGTAACAAACCAAGAAAGAACTGTAGGATAAAAGATGTGACTCCAGGCAGACTGATGCCACTGATAGACACAATTAATTTCAAAGAGATCTAGATTTATTTTGCCCATGACCAGACTACAGCAAGAACAGTATCATATTCTGGTTACTATAAAGGAGATTCCAAAGTTAGCAAAAAGGAAAAAAAGAAAATTGTAAAGGTTAACTCTTAATAGTCCATTAACGAAGAAAAAGTTTTAAATAATCCATCATAAGGATCTGTCTTGGGACAAAAAGAAGTCCAAAATTAATCATTTTACCACTCCCCATTTTCCCAGGCCTTGGGTTACAGTCACGCATGGCTTATATGAAACCACCTGTTCCGGTTGGCATAAACCATGTTACTTGAAGATTCATGCCTAATCATTTTTTCATACATAGATCTCAAACCTTCTTTGTACTGTCCTAGAGCCACGAAGTTCACAAAAACTATCTCCCAGAGGTTGCCAACTTGATCCACCAATAGGCTTATCAACCAACTACTGTGCCACGCACAGTGAAGAACTACAGGTCTCCAGTAAGAAAGACAGCTCACAATTAGCCTTGAGAGCACAGTACCGTGGTCCCTGCCGGGACCTTTCTAAGCACCACGAGCATACCCCATAAAGTATGTCGAAATTTGGGGCCTAACGGTATTGTATTCCAATATGCCATCTGAGAAATAATAACTGAATCTCGGGCAGTATTGCACTCTGAAAATTACGAAAATTTTAAAACGTGTATCTTCTCTGTTCATGGATCTGTTACACCAGAAATGAGCAGTTCTGAAGGGGTGGGGAACAAGGCACATACGACAGTTCCAGGGATGCCTGGAGATGCCAAGGATTCACTAGAAACCTCGGCCAGATTACTAATGGTCCATAAATCCTAATTTGGAGAACACGGGCCGACAAGTTGAAAATTGAATTATATTGCCTTATTAGATCCCACACTGCCGAAACCACAGTCATATCAGTCATAACTGGAACTAGGAATACTTTATGTACACAAATATAAGTGCCTGCTTATGTATTTTTAATTGGATCAAATAAAACTGAAGCTGCAAACAAACTCAAATTTCAATTATCTCACTAGTGAGGGGATTTCCTAACAGCGTCTTTTTAAAAACCAAGTAGCTGCCAACCCTCTGCACATCTGACAAGCATATCTCTGGAAATTTGGGAGCAAAAGACTCCCGTTACTTCTCAACAGTGAAGGAAATAAATACCCTGAGGGGGAAATATTCCTCTCTCTTTTTTTTTAAAGCTCAAACATGCAATCTAATAATGCACAAAACTTGGCTGCGGGGTTGCTGGACACCTCCAGGGTTCCAATTTTCGGGGCGAGTGCGCGCTAGTGCGTAAGAAGGGGGCGGAGGGGGAGCGCGCTCCGAGGACGCGCCGGGGCCCCCGCCCCCTCCCGGAGCAGCAGCCTGGCACCAGCCCACCCTCCTCCACCCCTGCAAACAGACGCAGGACGCCAATAGAGCAACTTCTCCGCGGGGGCGGCAGCGGAATAGCGGTCACCCCCGCCGCGCGCGGCGCTGCCCGGCCCGCCCGGGGGTCCCTCCTCTGCCCGCCCCGGGGGGGAGGGAGCCTCCGCACGCCCCGCCCCCGCCCGCCAGGCTCGGGGCCGGGGGCTGCCCGGACCCCCGCCCCTCCGCGCGGCCCGCAGCGGCGCACTCCCAAGGACGGCCGCCCGGCCCGAGCGCGGCCTGAGCGCGAGCGGGAGCGGGGTGCGGCGGAGGCCGGCTCCTCTCCTCAGGCCTCAGGCCGCCGCCTGCCCTCCGCCAGGCCGCCCGCCGCCGGCCCCGCTCGGACCCCGGCCGGGCCTCGGCGCCGCCGCAGCCCCTCATCCCGGCTCCATTCATAGGGGCACCCTAGCCCGGCCAGCGGGGCGGGGCCAGGGACCTGCGGACAAGGCCGGCCAGCGACGGCCGGGGAGGAAAATAAAAAGTTAAGAGAAGAACTTACCTAAAATGGCTCCTGCAGCAGCCAAAATACAAACAGCTATTATTTGGTGAAGTTTAGCTCAGACACCCTGCAAGGACACCCTAACCCAGCTCGGGCCCGCCTTCCCTGCCACGCTATTGGGCTTCGCCGGCCCAAAACACAGAGTCATTGGTCAGTCTGGCTGCCGCTCAGGCGGAAGCCCATTTCAAGCTTGCTTGCAGGGGCGAGTGATGGGCTCGCTCCATTGTGCTCGTATTTGCATGGATGTGATCGCGGCGATGATTGGCCGGCGCCGGGGCCGCCCCGCCCTCTGCCTCGCGCCCCCCGCCTTGGAGACGCCGCTGCGCGGGGCCCCGCCCCCCGGGACAGAGCGGCGGGGCCACGGGGGCGGGGCGGGGCCGGGGTCCTGCGGGCCGAGGGGGCGGGGCGGGGTCCTGCACGCCGCAGACCGCAGGCAGGGGGCGGGGATCTGGAGCGCGCGCGGGCGGGGAGGGGGTCCGCCCGCAGGTGTAGGTCTCGCAGGTAGCTGGCTAGCGGGCTGGAGGACGCAGGGCTGGCGTCTCCGTGGGTGGGAGAGGATGTGGCTGGGGTCCCGCGACAGAGAGAGATTCCGCTTGGACCGAGGTCCCGCAAACAGAAGCGAAGAGAGGCAAGGGTCCCGCAGGTCAGGAAAAGATGCCGCGAAACCAAGCGGAGAGCCAAAGAGCTCCATCCTGTGTCTCCAGCCGCATCTCCTGCTGCTCCGCCTGACTCCCTGGCACTCTTGGCACACAACGGGCTTCTTCCCAAGGCCCCCGTACTCCCCGGGAGTTTTCAGCCCCAGGGATCCTGCGGCGCCTTGGATATACCTTCGAAAACTCAGGTGTCGAGCTGTGGTGTTCAGGCCTATCTCCCCCACCATCCTTGCAGCATCCTCAAGGACAGGGCCCAGCATATTGCAGAGACTCAACTAATTGTTTAATATTCTTTAATTCGTTAGCAGCTAATTTTTGCATATCCACTAAATGCCAGGCATTGATCTAAGACGGGATACACCGGTCAATAGGACAAAGGCCTGGTTCTTGTGGAATGGGCATGCAAAGGGGAAAGGAAGACAATAAATAAATACAAGGGGCATGTAGTGGATAATGCTGTGAAGAAAATATATGGAGCGAGGGAGGGAGAGTTATCCACCTGCCTGGCCAAATTTCATTACTAGCCTCCTCCCCGGCCGGTGACAGTCACCTGTCCCCCTCACTCCCTGCCTGCCCCCATCATGGGTGTTTCCTTAGCACCACTGAAAAAAAAAAAAAAAAAGAGGTTGGATTCTGACTGTAGAGCCTCATTTTACCTCAAAGTAGGAATGGTCTGAGTCCTGGTGATTCCAAGAGCAGTTTGTTGGGTACATTTAAGATGAACATGGCTTGACTTTGTCAAGAGCAGCTGTCATGATGTAGCCAAGCCTTACCGCACCCCCAGAGAGAGAATATTTTTAGTTTGTTTGAAGCCCCAGTGTTCCTATGGTTTTCATCCTATGACCCTAACTCCCTTCCGAGGACCACTTCCTTGCAGACACCAGAGATTTCTCCAGTTTGGAAATACAGAGAAAGCAGCTCCCTGACCCCAGTCTACCTCACTTGTGCACATTTCTCTCGTTTGTGCACAAGTCTCTCGAGACCGGCCAAGATGCCTCATGGTCCTTCCTTCCTCCCCTTTCTTCCTTCCTTAAAAAAGTATTTATTAGGGGCGCCTGGGTGGCTCAGTCGGTTGGGTGTCCTACTTCAGCTCAGGTCGTGATCTCATGGTCATGGGTTCGAGCCCCACATCGGGCTCTGTGCTGACAGCTCAGAGCCTGGAGCTTGCTTCGGGTTCTGTGTCTCCTTCTCTCTCTGCCCCTCCCCCACTCACACTCAGTCTCTCTTTCTCTCAAAAATAAATAAACATCTTTAAAAAAAATTTTTTTAAGTATTTATTAAGCACCAACTGTGTTCCAGGTATTGTCCGAGACACAAAGGCAGACAACATCCCTGTCCTCAGAGAGCTCATAATCTGACTGGGATAAAGATGGAGATTTACACATTGATCCTGAGGGTCTCCAATCCTGTCGAGCTGTTGGTAAACGAGCATACAGACAGCTGCTCTTTCCCCCTGCCTCACAGGGACAGTGGGCTTGCTCTCCTGAACCAGCTGAGGCAGGACCAGGCAATTGGTAGCCACAACCTCTTCAGTCCAACACGGGATCAAGGGGTCTAAAACTCTCAAGAATGCTCAAGGGGCTCAAGGCTGTGCACTTAAGTTTCTAGAAAGAGGCTGGGCAGAGAGTTTTATCAGAGACAGATTTCGTGAATCCTACGTGGGAATCAAGTGGCCCTCCCTTTGCAAAATCGCGTCGCTTGCTCACGAAAGATGAAATAACATAAACGAGGTGGGGGAGGAATGGAACTCCAGGCAGAGAGGGAGAAGCATGGATATGCCAAGGCACAGAAGCAAAAGACAGCAGTGAGAGATGTGGGAGCAGGAGGGAGGAGGGAGGCAAACCCGTCAGACAGTAATTCCTGTTCTTAAACTTGAGAAAAGTCTGTAGCACAAAAGAAGTCAAACATAGAGATACAGATGTTATGTTACCAAACACGAAATCAATAGGCATACACAGCTGATCCACAAATGAATGGTTCAGGTACAAGCAAAGGAAAGGTCGGGAGGCTCCACTCAGGAGAGGCAGCAGGCTTGACCTTCACAGAGTCAGATCTGCAGAACTGAACAGGGTTAGTGGAATCGGAGCCTTAAAACACTTCTGCAGCAGGACGCCTGGCTGGTTCCGTCGGTAGAGCATGCAACTCTTGATCTTGGGGGTGTGAGTTAGAGCCTCATGTTGGGTGTAGAGAGTACTTAAATAAATAAATCTTTTTAAAAAAAAATTTTTTTAATGTTTATTTTTGAGGGGGGGAGGGGAAGAGAGAGAGGGAGACAGAACTTGAAGCAGGCTCCAGGCTCTGAGCTGTCAGCCCATGGGGCTCGAACTCAGGAACTGTGAGATCATGACCTGAGCCAAAGTTGGATACCTAACCAACTGAACCACCCAGGCGCCCCAAATAAATAAATCTTAAAAAAAAAAAAAAAAAAAAAAAAACTTCTGCAGCATCCTGAGACCTGTCCATAGGCACGGGAGAGGAAACTGAGACCTCTAGGCGGCTACTAGCTGCGCCCATTCATGGACGTGTCTTAGCCTGAGTTTTCTAGGATGCAGAGCTTGATTCTATAGGGCAGAAGTGGGAAGCAAAAGGACGCAGGTAGGGAAGCGAGAAGAGCCGATACCAGGATGGTTATTCATCTGGCCTCCACGCACTACTGATGGCTCCTGCTCAAGGGCTTATCCTCTCCGAAGCCACATAATATGAGTCGTAGCATAGCTTGTGGGAGAGGGAAAGGAAACAAATTTATCCACCAGCCCATCTCCCATTGGATAAAGATCCACTCCAGTTGTTCATGCAAAGGTGCCAAGTGGGGCTTTGCCTGTGTCCCAAAACTCAGCGCTGAGAGGCTTGCAGCAGGGTTGTGAGGCAAAGATTTATCAGGATGCAGCTGTGTGAAATCAAATGGAGCCCGTGCAGAGCTGGTACCACAGCAGCTGCTGGGACAAGAGAAGGTTAGCACGAAGAGGTCCTGGAGGTCTGTCACAGAGCAGGCAGCAATGATGCACAACTCTCTGTACCACGTCGTATGGCCACATTTACAGAGAGCCCCAGAAGAGCAATCCTTAGGAGCTCTGAAGGGGAGCCACGGAAGGGCTTCCGGCAGTTCTAGAACTTTCTGATCGTAACTCCATAAAAACAGGTTACATCCTGCCTGGCATGTTCTCTCTTGCCATCTGCCTCTGTTGACTGGTCCGTTTCTTCCATGAGACTGTGAGCTTCTCTATTGTTCTTATTTATACATCTGTGTCACAGAAAAGGCTATTTTCACCAGTCCATTTCATTCTCCTCTTAGGTTCATAGCAAAATTACATTTCTCAGGAATCGAGTAGGCTCATGTGACTAAGGTCTGGTTGACAGAATCTGGACAGAAATGACAGATAAATATCTCATTTCTAGGCATCCCCCCAAAGCTCCCGTGTGAGCCTCCAAACTCTTCTTTCCTCATCTGCTGGCCAGATGCAGAATTATCCAGTGGAGGATTTAGGGGCTCCCCAAAAGGGCAATGGAATGAGCCTGGGTCCCTGACTGACTTCATGGAGCAGAACCCCTGTGCTTACCTGCACTGGACTGTGCCAGGAGTGAAAAATAAACTGTCTTAATGTCAAGCCACTGAAATGAGAGGATTGTGTGTTACGGCCATGAGCACACTCTGACTAATACAGCACTTGTCTAACCTCATTTGATTCGATGTCCCTCCAGGGCAGGGATTATGTTTATTTGGCTCTGTAACCCAAGTACTCGTGTGTTACCTAATACATAGTAGGAATTGCTCAAAGCATGAATGGGTGTGAATGAGTTAATATGTCAGCCGGGCGTTAAAGGATCAGAGGGTAGAATGCCGGCCAAGGTGGCAGGTAGAAAGTGACAAAGAGTCAAAGAGACTGGGGAGAACATGCACAGTTCTCAACAGTGCAAATGGTTCATGACGTAAGAAGGAGATTGCTAGGGTGAGTCTAGAGAGAAGGCAAGGGCCAGATCACAGGACATCTTATTCATTACATAAAGGAGTTTGAACTTTATCCTACAGGAATTATTCAACGATTTTAAACAGGTATGTGATATCACCAAATTTATGTTTAAGAAAGATCTTCAGCCTAGAAAAGGGATGAATTAGAAAGGAAGAAGCAAAAATGTAAATGTTTTAAAGCAACACTTCCCACTGCCTCTAACTCATTCATCCCATGAGATGATCCAATAAAAAGAGGTTTTGGGGTCAAGTTGGTTTGGGAAATTGTGCATACTCCAGCCCATCTTGGAGGTTGCCATTGCTCATTAACATATCAAAAACTCTCAGAGGTCTTGCATTAATGAAATCTGTTAAACTTTAATAATTTTCAAAATTATTAGACCACAGAACTCTCTTTTCATTTAATGCCTATTAAAACTGGTATTAGGATTAGATTTAGCTACATATACCAGGAAAAAAAGCATAATAATATTAAAGTCTATTTTGTTCTGCATAAAAGAAATATGGGAAGTTTTATTTTTTTTTTTGTTTATTTATTTTTGAGAGAGCACAAGCAGGGGACAGGCAGAGAGAGGGGGACAGAGGATCCAAAGTGGGCTCTGTGCTGACAGCAGCAAACCTGAAGTGGGGCTCCAACTCATGAACTGCGACATCATGACCTGAGCCAAAGCCAGACGCTCAACCAACTAAGTCGCCCAGGTGCCCAAAATATGAGAAGCTTTAATATTTTTGCTCCACCATCTTTAGTTTCATTCCCAAGTCCAGGATGTCTGCTGAACTGGTGCACAGTTCACATTTTCTTGGAAGGAACAAAGGAAAGGCAAAAGAGAAAAAAGTGGAGCTCAGTCATGTCCCTTAAACTGCCTTCCTGGTAATTATGCAACACTCCTGCTTACACCTCGTTGGCCACAACTTGGTCACATGGCCGCACAGCACTGCAAAGGAGGCTGGAAAATATACTATTTTATTTACTTACCCTATTTTATTTTTAAAAAATGTGCCACATTAAAAATTGAGGTTCTCTCAACCAAAGAGTTGAGATTCTCAGCTAGAAGTCTCTGGCACAATGTCCCACAGAAATAACATTCCATAGAACATAAGTTAGGATAAAATGAATCAGGAGATTGGTTTTTGTAAACACTCTTAACAGCTTTATTGAGACATAATTCACATGCCATACACTTCACCACTGCACATGTATCGTTTGATGATTTTTAGTAAATTTATACAGTTGTGCAACCATCACTGGAATCCAATTTTAGAACATTTCCATCACCTCCAAAAGCTCCCTTCTTCCCATGTACAGGCAGTCCCTACTCCTACCCCCAGGCCTTGGAAAGCCATGGATCTGCTTTCTTCGTTGTAGTGTTTCCTTTTCCAGAAATTTCACACGGATGGAATGGTATACTGTGTAGTCTTTTGTGTCTGGCTTATTTCACTTAACGTAATATCTTTGGGGTTCCTCCATGTTGTAGTATGTGTTTTTCTTTTTTATTGCTGAATGGTATTCCATCGTATGGATGTGCCACCTTTTGTTTACCCACTCACCAGCCGACGGATATTTGGATTGTTGCCACTTTCGGGCCATTACGAGTATCACTGCTAGGGACATCTACATACCAGTCTTTGTGTGGACATATGTTTTCATTTCTCTGGGGTAGGTACTTAAGGACACTGATGATGAAACTTGAATGCATTCACAGAAAAGACATTTACTGAACGCCTGTGACTGACTTTCACAGCATTGTACCAGGTGCCAGGAACACGATGATGAATAAAATTCGGCACAAACTTGTTTCTTGTGGAGCTCGTGCAGTCTATGGAGGAGACAGGCCTTAGTCAAATAATCGTGTCAACGAATGTAACATCACAGCAGTGGTAAGTGCCATAAAGGAGTGGCACGTGGTGCCACTGAGAGTCTATGCTGGAAGGATCTGCCTTGGTCAAGGTCAGGAAAGCGGAAGTATGCCAAGACTTATCACCGCCATGAATTTTGCCCTTCAAAGTAATATCCTTGGAGGCCATATGCTTATTTCTAACAATGCTGCCCTTGCGAACAGTTCTGAGCCAGTTTATAGGTGTGCTGGTCCTGGGCCAGTTTGTCCTCAAATAAAGTCCTTACGTTTTAACCCCTCAGAGTTTTTAATTTTCTGCTTAGACCATGAATAACATAACAAGCCACAGAAGAAAATCGAACTGCATTCCTTTAGAATCACATCTCACAGCCAAAAGTGGAATTCCCCTGCGAGATCATGGATCTCCTTCCCCAGAGCTGGGGGAGAGGGCTTCATGGCAGTGTGCAAAAATAAAGTGACAGGTATCATCTGCGAAAGGAGGAGAGTGGACGATGTCAACTCTGTTCTCCCTTATAGCTCAAATTACGCTTTGATTCACCAGTGAGGAGATTCCGAACAGTGACCCATGGTGTATGGAGATGACTCCCAAAGAGGAAATGAAAGAATGTGTGTAGCCAAGAGCCATGCCCTAGCTTGCCAAAAGCACCCTTGCCCAGGACAAAACTGGATAAGAATAGTTAAGCCCACAGGCTTTGGAGGCCTACAGATCTGGTTCAAATCCCAGATTTACCACTAGCAAAGTTTTTTGATTTTGATAACAGGGTTGTTGTAGGGATTAAATGATTCATTCAAACTACTTAGCACATGGTAACTGCTCAACAAATTGTTAATTACTACATTATTATAACATCCTTTCTTCTGGCCCTTATTTCCCCCTGTACCGTGTAGACCCTTCTGCCTTCTGTTGACTTGCTCTTTTCAAAACACACTAATTCCACTGATTCGACTGAAGTCAATCTCTGTTCTTCTTGCCTTTGACCTGAGGGACGTTTTGTCTTTTAAAATTGCTTCTGGTAACAGATAGCTTCCATCCCTTATGATTTAACCTGACTGATTTAACTCTTAAAGTGCTGCAGAGCTCTCTCACTCGTATATAACACTACTACTATTTTTTTTTTAATCTGAGTTTATACATATAAATGACTGGGCTCACTCTTAGTAACTATGATTTATGAAAAGTCACGCCTCAAATGTTCTTGGGCAGGAATTTTTTAAAACACTGGTCACCCTATCCCGAAACAGTTCCATAAATCCTTCATTCTCACTCAGCAGTGTACTTTCCTGCAGCGACAGATAATTTTAGCCATAAAAACCTGCTTAAGCCGAGGCTTTTCACCAAGCTTCAAGTTGCAGAGGAATCCTTTTCCTTGTGAACTCAATTCTGCCATCAGCATAACTGACCGACTCAGAGAGACTACCACCTGCAAATGAACAATAAAAGCAACAGTACTGTTTTACACTCTTGAAAGAAAGCACTAGAGTTTTTTTTTTCTTAATAATTAATTAGTTTCCATGTTTTTGCTGAGGACAAGCATGGTAGGCATTCTTATTTTGTCCCCACCTATCCTGAACAGTGCCAGCTAGGATTGGCTCACAACATGAAAACTGTTTTGTTATCTCTGGACATCAGCTTTCTAGATGTAGTCATTTCATCTGTAAAATGGGGATATGCCTGTCTGGGCAATTTCTCAGAGTTGTTGTAAGGATCGAATAAGGTGTAGCACGTGAAAGAGCTTTGGCATAAACCTGAGAATTCTTGCTGAGGGATTTCAAGTAGTATTTCATACAAGAGATTAAAATATAAACCCTTTATGTATAATTTGCACATGTCTTGGTGATGGCCAGAGTTCATATTCATAAGCCAGTGACCTCTTAGTGTTGGAATGTCAGTGCGTTCAAAATCTTTTGATTCAGGGCCCTAGAATCTTCCAACTGCCAAGAAGTGATGTCTCGCCACACCAGACAGCCAATCAGTTATAGAGAATTGCCAGAGAATTTTCCTCTTCATTCATTTCTGAAATATTCTTTTGGCCAAGGCTCTGAGAGCACAATTTCCATTAAGTCTTCCTTGGATGGGTTTGAAAAAGTGTAGACTGTGCCTTCAAAGGGTCGGTTTTGAGCTCCATGAAGATGTACCAGCACGTCTGCTCACTCAGTGAATTCATGGTATCTGCAGGACAGGAGCTGGTTTACCAAGACTTGATCAAACAGCATCATTCCAGTTTAAACTTGTGCCCATCATGGATTTTCAGCCTTAAAACGTATAGGAATCCATCATTTAGTCATAGTTCTCAGTGGTCATGTCTTGATATGGCCAATCATGACATACTTGGCAAGTATCTTGTCACTGATCCTACATAAATACCATAGTCCAATGAGATATCTTTTAGAAAATAAATGGGAGCAGGTACTCTTATAATAGTATTCATTTGTATTCCAATGTGCTCTCCTGAGTAACAGAGCAGGGGGTGGTGTTTTAGCTGAGCACTGGGAGTGTCACACAGCCCATAGTCTACCTTATCTATATCTCTCCTTGTGGTGAAAGACCATTATCAGTCTGACAACTATAAATTGTGGTGGTGTTTGTGAGTGAATAGTGATTTTGTAATTATCGTCACTACTAAAGCTTTTGATTCAGTAATACATGCTTTCTTACCTTATTAGTAGCATCTGTGGAGGAAAAGTCTGAGGGGGAAACAAAACTTGTTACAAATAAAGTGTTCCATATTTATTTAGTTTTTCCTTATCTAATGGCAATTTTTGAGATTTTTAAATGACTTTTTTTCATATTTTCAAAATGCTTTTTTGACCATTACACCACAAATATTTTCAGTACTATTTGTCTTACCTCCCTGTGGTGGGGGCGAGGGGGGGTGTTGGGGGTGGGGTGGGGAAATCAACCTAGATTGTGAAGAGTATGGGTTTCATCCAAAACTCTTTATTGGGAGCAGGGATAGTATAGCAGAAAAAACCTTGAGACACACAGTTCTAATCCGGAACCTTCTCTATGCACACACACATACTGCAGGTTTGCTTATTCTCCTCACTCCTCTGGGCATAACCGGGAGAAGGGCAGATCAGGGTCAGCACAGAGTCAACACAGGCAGGGCTCCATAAACTAACTAAGATAACAAGAAGACTCACTGGCACACAGCCAGTACAAATTACTACAGGCAAAACTGAGAGAGAGGCTTAGGATCCAAGAGCTCCAAGTCATTTGGAGTTAGGATCAGAAAAAGAGATGGTTGAGAACAAATTATCAGATAGGATGATGTGTTCTGTTAATTAGGTCTAAACTGTGGTGTGTGTGTGTGTGTGTGTGTGTGTGTGTTTGGGGTCCTGAAAGAGTACTGTTTAGTTAATTAAAAGGTCAGAGGCAAGGTAGATAAGGGTAACTTATGAATGATGAGATGGACGGTTGGATAGGCAGATAAATTGATGCATGAATGGCTGGTAGATGAATGGATGTTGAATGGATAAATGGAAATAATGAAATTAGAATGGATGGTTGATATGACGGATTATGGGGTGGTGGACAAGTGAATGACTAACTGGATGAATAAATAAATGGACAATTGGTTGGATGGATGGATGGATGGATGGAGAGCTTGACAGGTGATAGATAAATGATAGATAGATAGATAGATAGATAGATAGATAGATACATGGATACATAGATACATAAATAGATGAGTGATTGGATGACCAAATTGATGAATTGGCATATGAACACAAAGATGAACTAATGAATGAATTGGTTGGATGAATGAATGAATGGTTGGGTGGTGTGGTAAGCAGAATAATGGTCCCCAAAATGTCTATATCTTAATCCCTAAAGTTTGTGAATATGTTAGATTACGTGGCAAAAGGGAATTAAGTTTGCTAATCAACTGACCTGGAAGTGGGAAGATTATCCTGGATTATCCAGATGGGCCCAATGTCATCACAAATATTTTTATAAGAGGAAAGCAGAAAGAACGCAGTCAGAGAGAGATTTGAAGATGTGCATAGATGCTGATTTTAAACTTTGAAGATTTGAAAATGTGAAGATGCATGTAGATGCTGGTTTTAAACCTGGAGGAAGAAGACAATAGATCAGGAATGGAGGTAGGCTCTAGAAGCTGGAAAAGGCAAGGAAACTGATCCTTCCCAAAAGGACTATAACTCTACCAACATTTTAATTTTAACCCATTAAGACTCATTTTGGATTCTAGAACTACAAATCTTCCTCAACTTAGAAGGGGGTTACATCCTGATAAACCCATCATTAAGTTGAAAATACCATAGGTCAAAAGTGCATTTAATACACCTAACCTACTGAACAAGATAGCTTAGCCTAGCCTACCTTAAACGTGTTCAGAACACTTACATTAGCCTACCGTTGGGCAAAAACATCTGATGCAAATCCTATTTTATAATAACTAAAATGTGTTGAATAACTCACGCAATTTATTGAGTACTGTACTGAAAGTGAAAAATAGAATGGTTGTATGGGTTGTTTACCCTCGTAATCACATCGCTGACTGGAGCAGTGCTCACTGCCACTGCCCAGCATCATGAGAGAGGAGAGTATCCTAGCCAGGAAAAGATCACGATTCAAAATTCAAAGTATGGTTTCTACTAAGTTGAAAAATCTCAAGTTGAACCATCCTAAGTTGGGGACCGTCTGTATAAGATCATAAATCTGTGTGGTTTTAAGCCACTAAGTTTGTGGTAATTGGTCCCAGCAGGAATGGAAATGGATGAATACATTAGTTAGTCAATAAATGGATGGAAGACGGATGAATACTTGGATGA
Source organism: Paguma larvata (assembly GCA_030068075.1). Classification (NCBI taxonomy): domain Eukaryota; kingdom Metazoa; phylum Chordata; class Mammalia; order Carnivora; family Viverridae; genus Paguma; species Paguma larvata. The sequence goes on from CM057844.1 coordinate 31,305,285, forward strand.
TTAAATGAATGGATTATAAATGGAAGAATACACGGATGGATGGATGGATGGATGGTTGGATGGATGGATGGATAAGTGGAAGAATGGGTGAATGGATATATGAATAAATGGTTGGCTGATTGGTTGGTTGGAAGGTAAAAGAGGACTTGTTTCTCCACTCATAACACTTCTGACACCAAATGTATGTGGCTTTTCCTCACATAAACAATTCTGACACTACCTGAAGTTAGCCCAGATCCCACAGGTTAAGGACTCATCCCCACAAGACTGTCCCCCACTTCAGATGCCAATCACAAGTAGTGGGTTCTCAAGTTACCCACACTTCTGTCCAACTTGGCTACAAATGGGGGCTTCCCATGACCTCCTCAGGTTGGAGAATTGGCTATAATGGTTTACAGAACTCGGGGAAATGCTTTGCCTACAGTTAACAGTTTATTATAAAGAATACAAGTGAACAGCCAGATGGAGAGGAAGAGAGGGCGAGTTCTGGAAGGGTCTCAAGTGCAGGAGCTTCTGTCCCTGTGGTGGTTTGGGGTGTCCACCCTCCCAGCACATGGATGGATTCACCAACCTAGAGCCTCCCTAAACCTTGTGGTTTATGGATTTTTAGGGAAGTTTCATCACATAGGCACGACTAACTATTAACTCAATCTCCAGCCTCTCTCCTCTCCCCAGAGAATGAGGAGAGGTGGGGCCAAAAGTTTCAATCTTCTAATTTTGGCTTGATTTAGCTAGTGACCAATCCCCATCCTGAAACTATCAGGAGCCCACTAAGACTCATGTCATTAAAGCAAATGGTGCTCTTACTATCCAGGAAACTCCAAGGGATTTAGGCGCTCTGTGTAAGACAGTTCTATCACCCCCCATCACTCAGGAAATTACAAAGTTTTCAGAGCTCTGTGTCAGGAACTGGGGGTAGAAACCAAACATATTTCTTATTATGTTGCAGAGGGATAAATGAGTAAATGGATACATGAATGGATAAATGAATAGATGGACATATGGGCAAATGACTGGATGAATAGGCAGGTGGATAATAGATAAACGGATATATAAACACATGGAGAGATAAAATGTGTGTAGATATATAGATACATGGATTGATGGGTGTTTGGTGGATGGGTAGACAGACACATGGATTGATAATTGGTGTGATGGATGATTAAGTGGATATATGAATGGTAATGAATGAATAAATAGATATAGATATATAGATAAATAAATAGATAAATAAATAGATGCTTGGTTGGAGTAAATGCATGAATAAATGAAAAGTATCTTATGCTTAAAGACAGAAACATGATCTTCAACTTGAAATGTGGACTTGTTGACCATTATGGAAGTCTCCAGTTAGGAAAGGAGACATCCGGATAGAATGTAAAAAGTGTCAAAGCCCTGATTCTGCACTAATCCTCTATCCTCCGAGACGAACCATTTAAAGCAAGGGACTTTTGCATGTAGTGACTTCTTTATCTGGAATATAATACTCTTTCTTCAAGTAATTAACTCTGCTTATGCCTTACATCACAGCATAGCATTGTTTTTTTTTTAAGTTCATTTATTTTGAGAGAGAGAAAAAGTTAAGTAGGGGAGGAGCAGAGAGAGACAGAGACGGAGGGTAGAGGGGAGGGAGAGAGAGAATCTCAAGCAGACTGTGCAATGTCAGCACGGAGCCCAATGCAGGGCTCAAACTCACAAACCATGATATCACAACCTGAGCCAAAGTCGGATGCTTAACTGACTGAGCCACCCAGGCACCCCTGAGCATTGCTTTCTCAGGGAAGACTTACCTTATGGTATTGAGTGCCTTTCCCTATGAGCACTTGCTAAAATTTCAATTTTATATTTATTTGTATGATCATGTGATTAGTATCTGTCTCCCGCACCAGACTGTAGCTCCAAAGACCAGGGATCAAAGTATTTTGGCATGCCATTTGGTCCCCTATCACTTAAGTCATGTCTGGCACATAGAAGGTATGCTTTTTGTAAGTGTTGTTGTTGTTGTTGTTGTTTTTAATGCTTTGAAACTTCCTGTGGTTTTCGCACTCAAATCATCAGGAAAGATCTTGACAGGTTGCTGGGGTATTACTTATACCATGGTGACTAAGTCTTGATTTGCCAACGTAAGACTTGACAAGGAGAGTGCTCCTCCAAAAGGGAGGAGTCATCCACTTGAACTCAGTGTCCCTACTGTCCTGGAGAGACCAGAGACCCTGTCTCTTTGCCTTCATTCAGTTGCTCAGACTCTCAGCTGGCCTGGAACCAGCAGCCTCTCTGTCTGAATGAGGCCCCAGCCGTCTTCACCCTGACCTCCATCAGGGCCAGCTCCAGCCACCGCTCCTGCCCTGCTCCAGGCAGGGAGATTCAGAGGCTACGCCACTTACTAACAGCTAGCACAAACTCTTCTGTCACTGATACCATCCTTCTTTTCTCTGGTCTCCCATTTAGTTTCACTTAGATCTTTTCAGGTCTCCGCTAGGCTGAGATTGGAGCACCTTTTCTTCCTTTCTGAACCTAGCACCCTGAGGGTCTGAGAGAACTGCGCTGAAATCCCAGCTCTGTGTGAACCAGCTGTGTGCCCTTGAGCGAGTTACTTCACCTTCCTGAGCCTGCTTGCTAATCCACAAAATGGATGCAATAAATCTACGTTGCCGGATAGTCGTGGAGACTAAAAAGGATGATATAAAGGATGGATCTAGCATGGTTACTGGCAATAGTAAGTGATAATCAATTATTAATTCTCCGTCTTTCTTTCCAGGTTTCTCTCTCTTCGTTTCTTCCTGTGGCACAATGCAGTCTCCTTTTCTATTTTCCACTTTTCTGTCTACCGAACATTATTTCTAGCCCTCGTAAAAATAGCACTACATAAAACAAAATTGCACAGTATTTTTATATCCTCCGAATAACTCAATTCAGTTATAGACTGGTCAATTTTAGTTATCTGAACATTACTAAGCCACCTGAAACTGGTAAAGTTCTATATTCAGTCAGAAAATAAAGAGCTAAATCAATACTTCAAAAAACACTAAAGGAAAGACATTTTCCTGGAGGCCTAGGGCCTCCGATGGAATGTGCCAGCCTATTGCTGCTTCTTCTGGCTGGAAGACAATGCACAAGAAACCCTTTATATTTTAAATTCGACACAGCAGCCATGATGACAGTGGAAGAATGGGTGCCCATATTTCCCCGGGAAGAGGGATTTGGCAGGAGTTCCCTATGTGTCACCCACAGGGTGCTCCTATGTGTGAGTTAGTGCTGGAGATTTGAAAATTCAGAAAGCAATGAAGAAATTAGCGAAAAAAAAAGTTTATCAACTTAGTTTTGGTGTAGCTAGTGGAATAATTAGAGAACAGTGAGGCTCTCTAAGCTCAAGGGAGATTTCAAGACAGGATCATAATCAACTATTACAAACAGAAGCACAGAGGAAAGCAGATGGTTCAGGGTTCAAATACCAGCCACTCCTTTCCGACTTTGCAACTTTTCGTCAAGTTACTCTGACTCTCTGGGCCCCTTTTCCTTCACCTGTAGATTAGAAACTATTTATATTACGTTGAAATGTTGTGACTGTGAAATAGCCCATTATACATACCAAGAAGAGTACCAGGCACCTAAAAAGTACTTAATTAGGGAGTAGGTATGATGATTACTTATTATTAGGTATAGGGTTTCTGGCACCTTCACCTCCACTTAATATTGAGAAAGATACTTGCATAGCTATGGAAATGCTGGAGATTATCTCCAAGAAAAAGTGGTGAGACTGACGTTTCTCAAAAAGTTCTGGATGGAGGCGCCTGGGTGGCTTGGTCGGTTAAGCATCTGACTCTTGACTTCGGCTCCAGTCATTATCTCATGATTCATGGGTGCAAGCCTGCATTGGGCTCCATGCTGATAGTGTGGAGTCAGTCTGCTTGGGATTCTCTCTCTCTCTCTCTCTCTCTCTCTCTCTCTCTCTCTCTCCCACACACACACACACACACACACACACACACACTAAATAAATAAGTAAACTTCAAAAAATGTTCTGGATAAAGTAGCACAACCCAGAGTCCAACTCTTGGACTTACATATAACTTAGGAACCCGATTTTGTCAGCACTGAGATTAAGGCAGAGTCACACTAACCAAACTCATTAGACCAATGTATAAACCAGATCACAGTCAATTAATTTTCAATGAGAAATGCAAGTTTGAGAAGACTAGCACACTCAAGTCTGCGTGGTAAGTGCATTTTCTCCCTGATTCACACCTATGTTGGAAGCCAAGTCTACATAGGAAGACTATATAACGGGAAAATTCCAGTCCGGGCAGTGAGACGTGAAAGATGTAAATGTGAAGTGGTTTCGGTCCATGCTACCAAAGTCAACAACCTCACGTTAGGGACAGCCTCTCCCATGCCGTGTATTGTGAAACTTTATCCTCTTTGCCACGCGAGAAAGGAAACTTTCACTGACGATTTTGACCACCTAAAATAATTTGAAACCAAAAAAGCATAAATAAGTCAGAAGACAAATAACAAACTAGAAAAGTATGTGTAACACATATGGCAAATAAAAGGTTAAAATTTAATATATAAAGAGCCTGTATGTACCAATAAGATAAAGAGCAACACTATATCAGAAAAATGGGCAAAAGATATGAATAGGCAGTTTATGTAAAAAGAATACAAGTGGTTTATAAACTATGAATGGAAGCACATTGTTTTTATGGATAAACAGTTTATAAACTTTGTCAGGCTAAGTGGAAATGATATTTTATTATTGTTATCATTTGCCTTTTTTTCATTCGTTTCCATTTGCCTTTTTTGGTTAATAAAGTGTGTGTGTATGGCTGTGTACTTGTGTGTATATGGTATTGTATTTGTAATAGCCATTACTGTAGCCATCTATTACTTACTTCTATCTTGTGGCTATTTTTCTATTGGAGTATCCTTTCTCTTGTTCATTTAAAAGAGCTCTTAGGGCACCTGGGTGGCTCACTTTTGATTTTGGCTCCGGTCATAATCTCGCAGTCATGGGATCAGGCCTCCATGGAGCCCTGCGTTGGGCTCTGTGCTGGACACGGAGCATGTTTAAAATTCTCTCTCCCTCTGTCCGTCCTCGTTCCTGCACACACATGTGCATGCGTGCTCTCTAAATAAGTAAGTAAGTAAGTAAGTAAGTAAGTAAATAAATAAATAAATAAATGAGGAGCTCTTTACATAGATATTCAGGTATCCCTTTATACATGTTGAATAAAGCTTTCCCCTTTCCTTGGGTTTCTTGACACAGGGTCATGGAGGAGAAACAGAATACTCACTGTGTGCCAGATTCTTTCATACAAATTATCTCACTTACCCTCACAACTATCCCAGGAAAGAGGGGCTCATTCCTATTTCACAGCTGAGGACCCAGTGACTCAGAGATACAGGGTAACTTACCCGAGAACACACAGCTAGTAAGGATTATTTGAACCTCTCAATCATGCAAGTACCTTTTTAGAAGGCTCCCAGCTCTTCTAACCATCACCTAATCTCTAACCTACTCCAATACCTGTGGAGCCTGCTGCAGGGTTAGTACCAGCTCATTCTTGAAGCAACACAAATTGGGCAGAAGTCATAGATTGACCGACAATCACATACTGTCCTTTTTCTAGCATGTTGTGTGTTTGGGGTTGAGTCCTGGACATCTGAATGCCCACGGAGTTGCAATGTCCTTTCCCTTCTTGTCTTAGCTTCCCTGTTCTCCTGAGGCCAGGCCAAGTCAGACTCCTACGCTTAAAAGAAGAAAGGAACTCATACTAAACAGGATCCAGCTATCACCCATTTCCTCTCCTTTAGGAGGAAGATTTGTAATTTGGTTGAGTCGGATGTTAGAGTTACAGGGTGAGAATCCATATTCCTAGTAGGTAGGATCACCAGAAGCAGGAGCACGGCCCTACCTTCTGCCTCTCATTAGTATCTGCAACATTTCATCCAGATTCTCATACACACCCAGCGTACCAGTCCCATCTAATGACCTCAGTGCCCAACGGGCTCAGCCGTGACACACTTCATGTCAGTACACAGGCTTCCCTTTTCCACCTAGTAAATACTTGTACATCCTTCAAAAATGAACTCACCTCTACTGTGAAGGACCTTCCGTTGTCTCCCTTCTACTATGAAGGACCCTCGGACCTTCCCCTCCATTTTGAAGGATCTCTGCACCCTCTTTCCAAAGAGGCAGAGTTAGGTCCTCTTTCTCTGTGCTACACAGCCCCTGTGCTGACCTTTGCCATAGCCTTGACCGAGTGTTCCTGTAGTTTGTTACATGCCTGGCTTCCCCACCAAATTCAAACAGGGCTTCCCTCTAGGGCAGGGATCATGTTCGGTCATGTCTGCACCTCCAGTGTGCAGCACAGGGTGGAGAATGAATGATAGTGCTTTCGATCCTGAGGTCTCTCCCCCTAAGCCAGCCTATGCCCAGACCCATGGGGCTGATTCTGCTTTGCTTCTTTGAGTAATTTGCTTCCTTCCTTCCCCAACATTCTGTGAAGATTAGTTCCTGTCTCCATCTTACTATAAGGGCCTGATAAACCTCTTTGCTTTGTATTACCTGCCAGCTGGGCTTCCAGTACTAATTCTGCCTGCTTGGTGGGAGAGGCTCAGAGCCTGGGCTTTAGTGAAAACCCTTAACCTGTTAAGTTCTTCTCAAGCTGGCTGAGTTCCCCCAGCCCTGCTCAGACTCCCAGGGTAAGTTCAGGACCAGGCCCTAATCCTTCTGGCCTTCTCCATGGTCTTCTGGGCATGAGTCCAGGCCTTCTCAAGACTGTAAGATTCAAAATTTGGTTCCAGCATGACCCCCTACTATTCTGTTCCTCCCCCCCTCCCCCTCCCACCCTTACCACTTCAAGTATGTCAGAAGGCAAATCAGCTGAGTCACTCCCAGACTAGGAGTCCTGCAGCATCACGAGCGAATGCAACAGAGCGAGAAGAAATTAGCTCATTCCACAGAGAGGCACTTAAAGCAGCCAGGCAGCCTACATCCCCTGGCAGGCCAGGCAAAGGACCACCAAGATCACAACTGTGTTCTCTCAGCTCTTGCCACTCTCTGGAGAGAAGTGCTTTCAGGGTCAAGCCTGCTGATCCGTTCACACGGAGAGCAGTCTTGGTACAGGGGAAGGACTGGAGGATCCCACCAGGCTGTCGCCAGGACCCTCATTTCTGTACATCTCCTCATGATGAACTGCTGGACCAGGGGATGGGGGACTGTGTGTTCTGAGCTCTAGGGGAAGGAGGTTTGAGGGTCATTGCTGAGCTGGTCTTTAACACTCACAGACATCTACTCTGGGTAAGCCCTAAGGATCACTAAATCATCATTTCTGCCCAGAAAGGTTCATGGTCCAGTAGATGAGGATATTAAAGCATTCCAGATTGGGCTCTTGTAGAGAAAAGAAAATGCAAGTAGAGACAGAGAAGTCCAAACAAAGCCCTCTTGTATGGAGTGTGGTTGAAAGGAAGGAGCATTGGCCAGAGGGTAGGAAGAGCTGAGTTTATCTCAAGAATTACATATTGAAAAGTTTCAGATGGTTGTGGTACAGAAGGAGTGAAGAGAAATGAAGCTGGGGGATTGGAATAGAGGGAGGACTTCATTTTGAAGACCAGATTGCTACAGCAAAACAGAATACTCACTGAGTTCGGGTACACAGAAGAAGCAATGAACAGGAAGTAAAGATGACATGCTTAGGTTTGTAAGTTGAGTCTGAAATGTTGGGTCGAAGTGGAACCCATTAGCTCTGTCTGTTTGCCACATTTTAGCCACCCTTAGCCCAGGTGGCCATAGACCCAAGGCCTTGGGGTCAGGGCCCTCTATTTAATGAGTGATCAACGCATCTAATCATACCTTCTTTGGGATGCTTGGGGCTAAGAGACAAACCCAGACAACAGAGTGGCCTGCAGGCGGACAGAAACACAGAGAAGAGGCAGGGAGCAAAAGCAATGAGGTGGCACAGTCACCAGGCAGATGGAGAAGACAGGGGTGCCTGGCATGAAGCTATGACCCAGTGAGAGTGAATGCTTGGAAGGGGTAAGAGGCAGAAGCCTTGAGACAGAAGTAGAGATAGAAAATCATTCAATCACAAGTATGGTGAAGTGACAAAGGCGGGAAGCTGTGGTGCCCATTTCTCAGGGAACCAAGGGATACCGAGAAAGACAAGAAACATGTTCTGTCCATCCACAGCTGCTGAACTCCAGGGAGAGGTGCAAGTCTCTCTGTCCCTGGCTCTGCCTCCAAGCAGGAGGCAGTATGGATGGGCCAAGCGCCAGGATCCTAACTGGGCCACAGGGTGAAGGATGAATCTCCCTCCTTTATGATTGGCAATTTTTTGATATTCTCCTTCTCCTACTCCCATGTGCCTGAGAAGAAAAGTGGCCAGGGTTTGCTCTGACTTAGGAATTGTGTTCCCAGCCCATCGAGGAAAACCTGGAGTGAGTGGATAAGTCAAGATGAGCTGAGGAACTTATGGTCTCTGTCCTGCTCAGTATCATTCATCCTTAGGCTTGTTGTTGACAAAACCTTTTTCTAATGTTTATTTATTTTTGAGAGAGAGAGACACACACACAGAGTGCAAGTTGGGGAGGGACAGAGAGCAAGGGAGACACAAAATCCAAAGCAGGCTCCAGGCTCCAAGCTGTCAGCACAGAGCCTGACACAGGGCTCAAACTCACAACAGTGAGTGAGCTCATGACCTGAGCCAAAGTTGGACGCTTAATCCACTGAGTCATGCAGTCACCCCTAGGTTTGCTATTTCACACCCATGAAGTGGGGAGTGAGGATGAGCTCCGTAGTGGGGATAGGATACAAAAGGCATTAAAACATATGAGATTTCTTGTCTCTAACAGTAGAAACTGTACCCAGTGGCCCTAAAGAGAAAGGGATTTCCTGGAAGAATATCAAGTAGCTCATAGAACTGATAGGAAGACTGGAAAACTGGCCTCAGAAAAGCCAGCTAAGATCCTACTGCAGGAACCATCCAATTGGGTCATTGCTGCTGCCTCTGGACAAACACCTCTAATGTGCTGGGCTCCGGTTTCCTCCAAATAGAATGAGCGCTCAGATACAGAGCAGCCCCAAAATGGCACATGCCGTCTTGAGGTTAATTAGGTCTCCCTTCAGCCCAGGTCAAAGAAATCCTCCACATTGCTCAGTCGAGCACAAGAGGCCAGAACCTCAGAGAAAGGAAGTGTGCATTTGTCTGGCCCTGTTCTCTGGGCACACATTTCTTTATCAGTCACCAGGAGAACGAATGGGCAGTAGTGGTTGTGGCAGGATAGGTTTCAGGTGTCAGGGAATCCTGGGAAGCCTCCAAATTCCATCATCCCCAACATGACTTAACTCATCACAGCTGGCAACCCTGGCCAAGAGAGCGCCAAACCAAGACCTGAAGGAGGAATAGCTGCTGGCCAGGCAAAGAGATGGGGAGAAGGATTGCTGGAATATGCAAAGGCTTGGTGAATTTAAGTAACTGAAATTGATTCTATGTGTCTGGGAAGACAGGCAAAGAAGACCGTGGGGTGAGATTTGCTAGAAGGCATAATAGAGAGTTTGAATTTTATAGTGAGGACAGTGGGATGCCATTGATATATTTTAAGTTGGAGACAGATGTGATATTTGTGCTTTAGAAAGACAACTGACTCCTGTAAGAATGGTAGTTCCATCAGGGCGCCTGGGTGGCTCAGTTGGTTAAGCCTCTGACTCTTGACTTCGGCTCAGGTCGTGATCTCACCGGTTCATGAGTTCTAACCCTGAGTCGGGCTCTGCACTGACAGTGTGGAGCCTGCTTGGGATTCTTTCTCTCTCCCTCTCTCTCTGCCCCCACCCTCAAAATAAATAAATAAACTTAAAAAAAATGGTAGTTCCATAGAGAAGGACTTTGTTTTGTTTATACTACTGTGTCACTAGCACCAAACACAGAGTAGGTGCTGGGTAAACACTTGCGAAGTGAATGAGAGCATGACCCCTCCGCGCAAGATCATCAGTCAGGAGGTGACCGTTAAATAATATTAATATTACATAACTTGTGGAGGTCTGAACTATAGCGATGGGCTGTGGGGGTGGAGAGCAGTGACCAGATTCACGGGATGTATGGGAGATAGGATGAATTAGATGTTGGTAGGGGTGTAATGATGCTGATAGGCGGAGCAAGGTATCAAGGATGCCCCAGTTCCTTATGTAGACAGATGAATGGCTGGGGGTACCATCACTAGAGAGGGAAAAGATGGGAGGAATAGGTCTGGCATAGAGATGAACAAACTCAGGTGTCAACACATGGTTTTAGGCATCTCTGGAAGACGGGCCAGGTGGAGAATTCCACTGGGAAGTTCATTCCAAGAGGTCTCCCCGGGGAAGGACATCTATACCCACTGCAGGTAGAAATGGACCATGTCCTAGCATATGGACAGCAGTGCTAGGGTCTGTGCCAGCTGGGACATCTGAGCACAGGATGCTGGGACCCTAGGAAGTCCCATGGCCCAGACCCTGGCCCTGTCTCTGCCCTTGACTCTACCATTAAACATTTATGTGATAGACATTGAGGGCTCACTCTGTGGCCATCCAGATGTCTTCCCTTCTCTCTCCGGGCTCACCACTTCCTTATGACTGCATGGAGGACGGCCAGTTCTGCTCTTAGGGAGACTGAGCCTAAACACTGCCCCAGAACCTTTTTCTCAGAATTACGTAAGCTGGCTCACAAAACCAGAGCCTCAATTTAAGATAGCATCAACTGATAAAAGTGAGGGCTCACGTCACATGCTTGTATTGCTTTTATAGTTAAAATTGTAAGACTAAAACAAATCACCTAACAAAATGTCGCTCTTAGAATATAAGGAAAAGAATCCTGTTTTGTCACTGTACTGCTGTGATGTCATTGTGCCACTCCCATTTCTCAGCGTTCAGATGTGAGGCAGGCCTGTGTTACAGTCAGAGCCTGGGAACACGCAGGGAGGAGGTGGGGGTGGGGATTTGGGGACAGGACTGAGTGATTTGTGTTACTCAGGTTGCCAGCGGACACTGCCCTGTTCTCTGGCTTTTCCATGAAAGAGGACTTCCACTGCCTCCGCTTTGACCTTGAACTTTCTAATTGATTAAGTTCTCCTTTCCAGCTTATCTCTTAAGTCAGGCAAAAGACCCTGCGGGCAAAGCATCCCCTGATGGGAACAGAAACTACCCCCTCAAGCAGTGAGGACTGCCCAGAGCCAGCAAGGCCCGGCAGGACTGACCCCGGGACAATGGTCGTCCTGACCTGCACCGCCCACCTGCGCGTGCCCACAAACCTCTGTCCCACATTTTCCTCATATAAACCTGGAAGTATTTCCGGCACTTTGCAGTCTTTGAGACATTAGTCCACTGTCTTCCTGGTGTCGGCCTCACTGAAATAAATTCCTTTCTGTGTCACCTCCGCTCATTTCTCTGCCTTTGGATTTTGTCGGCGGTCAGGGGCTGAACCTGATCTGTTTGGGACCCCCAGAGCCAGGTGCTCCTGCACCCCTATGCCCTGGCTATGTCCAGGACCCGAGGTGGGGGTATGCTAGGGCATTGCTTCTGCCAGTGATGCAGCTGTTGGGGCGTTACTGTAACCCTTCACCCTACAAAATTACAAGTCAAAGAAGTGTCATCAACATGAACAGTGGACTATGTTGACAACATGGTCCAGATACAGAGATTTTTCTGGGAGAGAGGTTTTCTTTTTTTTTAATTAAAAAATTTTTTAATGTTTATTTATATTTGAGAGAGAGAGAGACAGAGTATAAGCAGGAGAAGGGCAGAGGGAGAGGGAGACACAGAATCCGAAGAAGCAGGCTCCAGGCTCTGAGCTGTCAGCACAGAGCCTGATCCATGAGATCATGACCTGAGCTAAGACACTTAACAACTGACGCCCCTAGAAGAGATTTTCCTATTTTTTTTGTGTGTGTGATAACTCAATAAGGAATTTGGAAAGTGCATACATTTTGAACCTAACATATTCATTAAGTGCTATTTAAATGCTAAATTCATTCAGTCTGAAAAATTAAATAATACTGTAACAAATGTAATATAAGTAATAAAGCATGCGCTGTCCAAGGTCTGTTCGCTCTCAGTTGCATCCTGCCCTTCCCCTGCTTGGCTCTGTGTCACAGGGGGCTGACCCGCAGGCCCCTCTATCAGCTGGGTTACAGCTAGAGTTGGCAGCAGCCTGGAGAACAGGAGGAAAGGACATTTGGGCCACAGTGAAGGATGGAGAGAGAGCCATCCCTGTGGAATTCAGTAGGGTTCTTTGGTAGCAAGCAACAGATACAGACTTGGGCTAACTTCAAGATAAATAGGATTCATTGGGAGACTACAGGAAAACTCAGAGAATTGTTAAAAAAAAAAAAAAGAAAGCTGAATAGTCAGTTTTTGAAAGATCCACAGCTCTGAGATCTAGAAGCAGGAATTAGTAGTCTCTTCAGGAAGTTCGGGGCGCCTGGGTGACTCAGTCAGTTGAGTGTTGGACTTCAGCTCAGGTCATGATCTCATAGTTCATGAGTTTGAGCCCCACGTCAGGCTCTGGCTGACAGCTCAGAGCCTGGAGCCTTCTTCAGATTCTGTCTCCCTCTCTCTCTATCCTTCCCCTGCTTGCACTCTGTCTCTCTCTCAAAGATAAACATTAAAAAAAAAAAGGAAGCTTGGTTGGAGTAATCGTACTACATAGTAATCACTTTTGCCCTTGGATCATTCTGCTCAAGACTCAAAATCCAGGAAGGGAGGGAAAGGGTCCAATCGGCTCAGCATGAGTTAAGTGCTCATCATTGCCCAGGGAAAGCAAGACCCCAAGGCCAATGCAGGCAGAGAAGTTTTCCCCTCAAAAGCGAGAGCAGGTAGAGAGCTGTGTTATTTGCACCCTGAGCCCACAGTACAAACAAGATGTAAGTTAAAATTAAAATTAAAAAAAAAAAGAAAAAAAGAAGTAGGGCATGAAAAAGTGGCTCCAAAAGGAAGCAAGAGAATGGTCCTCTCTAGCCAAGACACTAACCAAAAACCAAAATGGAAGCCAATCAGAGGATGAAGTGGCTGCAGCTGGAAACACTGGCCCGGGAACTGATCATGCACGTGGACTTACTTCTTCCTTTGAGCCAAAGACAGCTGCCTGCTTCCACGTAACTTGGGGCCTGTCAGGGGAATCCTCAAGCTAATCGGTTCTGGGGTGGATGGGTGGGGGTGGGGTGGGGCAGGTTACCAGACAAGAGGCCAAAGCACAGGGCAGGGATAGGAACTACTTACTTTGTTCCTAGGGTGTGTTAGAACAGCTTTTGTTTGTAGTCAGAGCTCATTAGCACACAGTTCTTTATCATGTAGTAGCATTGTCCCTGAAAGCCAAGCTCGGAGGAAGCACCCAAGGCCCTGGTTAATAGAAGAAACATAACTTTGCTCTTCAAGTGGAATCAATGGGAGTAAAGACACAGTTCCTAAAAGGGACTGCAAAGGATTCACTGGGATTAAGAAGGTAGCAAGGATGCCAGCCTGGTCTAAGCTGTGCCCACACATGGGGTGAAAACACGTCTCTCCGAACTGCTGGGCTTGTCAACCAGACATCTTATTGGCATGAGGCTATGAGGGGCTTCCCGGGAGAAAAATGTCCCTAAGCAAAGAAGGAAGCAGAGAAGATGACCTAGTGAATGAGGCCGTCATCCTAGGCGGTTCTGAATTTGGACAGGAAATTTGTGTCCCAGGAATACATATCTGAGTCTAAAGGCAGGGTGAGGTGAGAGAGAAAATGAATGCATACATGAGAAAAGCAGAATTGCCACACTAGAGACCTTGTAAAGCCCTTTCCTCCTGCATACTACAGCTGCTGGGCTTCTGTCAGTTCCCATGGCATGAACCTGGCCGCCCCGGTGCATCTCAGCATCAGGGACAGTGTCTGGAGGAGGCCGTGCAGCTGTATCACTGGGAGGGTAGATGGAGCCAGAGAAGAATCTACCTGCAGATGTCTCAGGATAACCCCCCAGGCTTGTAAACAGTGTGAGACACCCCAGGGCCCCTGAATGATCTGGTGTGAAATTCTTGCCTGGAAGTGGGAGTTTTGTGTTTGAAGCTAGGGTCAAGAGCCATCAAGATATAAGTTATTGGATCAAGAACATTCAAAGCAGAGGGCGTAGTAAGGTATTTAGACAAAAATAACCCAAGTGCCTATATCTTCCAGGACTGGCCCATTTGCTGTCACTTAAAAAACATCTAGCCATTTTGAGCTTGGTGGTGAAAGTGCAGGGGAAATACCTTGGCTGGTGCATGCGTTCATGGTGAAGCAGCCCTGTTTCTTGAAGGCTGAGCGCCAGTTCAGCCTGGGGGCTGGCCTCCCTCCCTCCCTTACTCTCTTCTTCCCAATGTCTCTTTCTTTCCCTTTTCAATCCTTTCCTCCAGATTTCCAGACCTTGTAGCAGCTACTTTCACAAAAGCTGATGGCTTATGCCTTCCAGGAGGGGAAGTTCAGGAACCACAACAGAGTAGGAGGGTGTGTGTGTGTGTGTGTGTGTGTGTGTGTGTGTGTGTGTGTGTGTGTGTTTGCTTTTGTTTTCGGGATCACAGAACCTGCAGGTTTGCTGCCTGCTCTGCGGGACAAAGAGAGCAGAGAGAGGAGATGAAAGCCTAGCCGAGCAGAAGAAAGGAAACTCAGAGAAGCTCATTGAAAAGGAGGAGGAGACTTTGCTTAAGCCATTGGGGTGGGAGGGGGACGCTGCCCCAAGCACGTGCTGTTTCCATTGTCCAGATGGTGTCATTTCCCCTGCAAAACAAGTAACAGACATGATTTGGATGCTCAGAAATAAATGTGTGGGTGAGTCGTGTGGGAAATGATGCCCAAGGCCACTGTACTTAAACAGAAGAGACAGAACCATATTTGAAAGCAACTGCCCTGCCGTAGTCACTAGCTTCCAGTCCATTTGAATTCTCTATTTACATTGTTACCAGCTATATTTGCACAACTGGAACTTCCACCTGCTTGTAATTTACTTAGGACACATATTGTATTTACATGGTATAGAACAGAGCGGGAAAACCGGTCATACCAGTTTGGGGGCTGGGAAGAGTGGAAGCTCAAATGGAATGTTCATCTTGGTTTCCCACTGTCCTTGCCACAAGTGCTGGCACATAGTAAATACAATGTAATAATAATAATAATGATGATGATGATGATAATAATAATATTTTCTGATACAATGGTTTACTGTGTGCTAGGCACTATTCTAGAGCTCACAACAGTCAAGTGAAGTATGTGCCATTATCGCTATTTTACAGATGAGGAAACTGAGACATAGTTTCTATCACTTCTCCATGGTTAAGCAGCTAGTACGTGCAAGAGCCAGGAAGCTAGGCCCATATTCAAACCCAGACCGTCTGGATGCACATGCTTCAGTACCAGTTATTAGTCAACATTAAGATTTCTGTTTCAGGGAGGCCTGGGTGGCTCAGGTGGTTAAGCGTCCAACTTCGTCTCAGGTCATGATCTCATGGTTCGTGGGTTTGAGCCCCATGTCGGGCTCTGTGCTAACAGCTCAGAGCCTGGAGCCTGCTCCAGATTCTGTGTCTCCCTATTTCTCTGCCCCTCCCCTGCGCGTGCTCTGTCTGTCTCTCTTTCAAAAATAAATAAACATTAAAAGAAAAAAAGACTGCTTGTTCAAGATGGTAGGTAGATTGAACAGTGTGGTTGATTACTAACCTTCTTTTCCAAAATCCAACTGAAATATTAAGTGCAGGAGTTTTGCAAAGGTTTAGGGCTACAAAGACAAAGAGGGTGGAAGAGGAGACAATATTCCAAGCAGCAATAACATTTTAGAAGCTGGAAATCAGATGAACCTACCTTAGGAGACCCAGAAAGCTGATTCCTAAACTGGTCATGGGAAAAGCCAAGACACAGCAAAAGCCCCCAAAGCTCAGGGATTAGAGGCACCACTGGATGGGGTAAAGGTTGGAGCTCCAATTCTCTTATATGTTGTCTCCTATGATCCACCTCTTTGTCTTTTTGTGCTTCAGAGAGATTTCCTCATTTCCATCCATCTCATTTCTGGGCAAGTCCTGGGGATGGAGCTCCAAGAATCCTGGTTTGGAGAATCCAGGGAGGCAAGCCCTCCAGGGAGACTGTGATATCCCCAGATGTGGCATCCATTGTCCTGCAGTGTTTGAACCGCAGGTGTGGGGAGGCAGTGTTGGGGGAAAACCTGTCTGGTTCTCTTGTTGCTGTAGTAAGGGGACCCTGCTATACAACCTTCTCGTTCACTGCCCCTCCTCACCTTCCCCATCCTCCAAACCAAATCCAAATTCTGCCTTTACAATGGAATCTATGAATAGAAGTGGGAGAATTGGGGATATAAGATTATCTTCTGAACCTTGGTATATCAATAATTCCTTTAATTTTTTATGATTATATATTTATTTTGAGAAAGAAAGAGAGAGAGAGAGTGCAAGTAGGTGAGGGGCAGAGAGAGAGGGAGACAGAGGATCCCAAGCAGGCTCCATGCTAATAGCACAGAGTCCGACGTGGGGCTCAAATTCACGAACCGTAAGATCATGACATGAGCTGAAACCAAGATTCAAATGCTCACCTGATGAGTCACCCGGGCATCCCTATGAATACATTCCTTTAAAAGCCACTCTTGGGGGGCTTAGGTGGTTCAGTTGGTTAAGCGTCTGACATTGGCTTAGGTCATGATCTCGCGGACTTGAGTTTGAGTCCTGCGTCGGGCTCTGTGCTGGATGCTTAGAGCCTGGAGCCTGCTTCCGATTCTGTGTCTCTCTTTCTCTCTGCCCCTACCCTTGCTCTCTGTCTCTGTCTCTCTCTCAAAAGCAATAAACATTAAAATAAATTTTTTTTAAGCCACTCTTAATGCTGGCCACCTCCAAGAACTGGATTCCATGAAGTCCAAACTCTGGACACTCCCTTC
Organism: Paguma larvata; assembly: GCA_030068075.1. Classification (NCBI taxonomy): domain Eukaryota; kingdom Metazoa; phylum Chordata; class Mammalia; order Carnivora; family Viverridae; genus Paguma; species Paguma larvata. The sequence continues at coordinate 31,322,190 of CM057844.1, forward strand.
TAAGATCCAGTGCCTGTGTCAAAGGCAAGGATCAAGCTGGTAGTCCCCTATAGCAGTTAGGGACACACATCTTGTCAGGAACATGGGACAGGAAGATTTTTGCTAGGCCTCAGGTAACACACCACTGCCTAGGCCTTGCTGCGTCCTGGGATGCCAGAGGACTTGTTTCCTTAGCAACGATAATCATGTGACAGGAGCATACAGAGATCCGGAGATGTTGCTTAGCAACTATGCTGCACCTGCTGGGGCTCTGGGCCGACAGCTTGGGCCAGGGAGCCTGACTTTGAACTTGCAAACTCTTATCGGGGCTGGCAAAACAAGGAAGACCTAACTGGGCAGGTTCAGTTTGGGCCCTGGGCTTTTCCAGGATGACAAAGGGAAAAAGGGAGAAGCTAAGGCAGATGGGACTTGCTTTCCCATAGTAACGGGACATGGGAAGTAATGGCAAATGCAGGTGGAGCAGGGCTGGACAGGAGAAACGACTGTTGGGCTGATGTGGAGAGCAGTTCCCTGACCGGCCCACATGGAGAAAACTTTTAGAGGATGGGTCTCTAGAACCCGGAGGAGGGACATTCCTGGCTCAGGACCCAACTCCACATGGCTTGTTAGGGGCTTCAATCAAGCCAGGGCACCTGGTCCCTAAGAGTCAATTGAAGGAGAATTTCCCTCTGTGAGAAAGCAGAGTTTTTCACAAAGGGTGGGTGTTGGTGGTGGTTGGGAGTTATAATCAATCAGTCCTAGGAACCTGGCTCTTAAACCTCAGGAGCTGTCCATGGTTTGGGGTTGCCTTCCTACCAGGTCTCTCTGACCCTCAGCCAGGGCCTGACTGACTGGGAGTGGGATGGTAGAGACAAACTGCTTAGATTTTAATTCATCTTCAAAAGCTGAATTAATTCTGCTCCAAGAGCAAGGAATTGAACTTGGTGTTTCAGTTTCTCTATCTGTATAATGGAAATGAGAAGAACGACCATTTCATGGATCATCATAAGGATTAAATGAGTCAACCAACCCATATGAAAGTGATTATTATCACACTTCTTGGCATATAGTAAGTGCTCAGCAAAACTATCATCATCATCCCCACCCCAACCCTAATCCCCAAGCAACTGATCCAGGAGGCAGACTCTCTGGCCACGTCTTCTCCAATCTCTCTTGATACCCCCCAGAGCACATGGGGGTGTACACTGGCAAGAATTCTAGACCTGCCGCTGTTGCAGACAACTATCCCTTCCCCCGAGGAGCTTGCTGAAGGCTAGAATATCTTGATCAGCTGACTTAGTCTAATGAGCCAAGTGCTCCTCCATCCCTTGCTGTCCCAAGTACTCCAGGTCTTATTTCTTATTTATTTATTTATTTATTTTTGAGAGAGAGAGTGAGAGGGTGCAAGTGGGTGAGGGGCAGAGAAAGAGGGAGAGAGAGAGAGGGAGAATCCCACGAGGGGCAGAGAGAAAGAGAGAGAGAGAATCGGGGCTCACCCAAAGCATGGCTAGAGCTCGCCTGATGAGGGACTCGGACTTACAAACCATTAGATCATGACCTGAGCTGAAGTCGGACGCTTAACCGACTGAGCCACCCAGGCACCCTCAAATACTCCAGTTCTTCGTCCTGATGCTGCCCAGAAATTTGCATACATAGCATATCACATTAAGAGACAGTGAGAGGGTGCCTGTGTAATTCAGCCAGTTAAGGGTCTGGCTCTCTTGATTTTGGCTCAGGTCATGATCTCACAGTTCTGTGAGTTCAAGCCCTGTGTTGGGCTCTTTGCTGACAGTGCAGAGCCGGCTTGGGATTTTGGGATTCTCTCTCTCTCTCTTCCCATCTCTCTCTATCTCTCTCTCTCTTTCTCTCTCTAAATAAATAAACTTAAAAAGAGAGAGAGAGAGAGACGGCGAGGGCGTGGATTTGGGAGTTGAGCTCAAATCCCAGCTTCTGCCATATCCTCACCATGAGATCGTGAACAAGTTGCATTGCCTCTCTAAGCCTCAGTTTTTTCATCTGTAGTACAGGACAGTCATTGTACCTCACCTCCTCGGTATGAGATATGCTTGGCTCCCGATCAACGTTAGCAGTCTTAACATGCGTTGATAGCCAGAAACAGGACCTAAGAGTTCTCTCTCTGTGTGGCCTAACACCTTTATAAGCTGGCTCTCAGTGAGAATGTGAGGACCAAGGCAGTGATAGGTCTCACAGGTCCCTCAAAGGGACAGAGGACACAGAGCAGCTGGTGTTTGAAGTGCCCACATTTCTTCCCCGAGGTGGTGCTGGCAGCTGCATGAGCAGCCTTTGTTTGCCCCCTGGGCCCATGTCCCTGACTCTGCTGCTTTCTGGTGCTGAGGGGATCCCAGCCAGCCTGCCTTAGGCACCTGTCCCCTTGCCTTCCACTCCAGCCAGCCCGGGGACCCTCTCCCTACATCCCTCTGAGCCACAGCAGAGAGAGGCTTCCGCCCGTGCTTCCCCCTTTCTCCGCTGAGCTTGTTCCCCAGGTGACCCTACAGCTGTGTCTTTCTAAATTTAGCTGGATCCTGCACTTGACTCTGATAATTAATTACCCAAATGGAGAAAATTGAATAGTTAACTGGTTCACAGGAAGATAATTAGCTTTTCTGAGCCCCTGTTACAGGCAAATAAAGAGGAGGATTGTTTCTCAATTGCCTTCATTAAAGGGAGTCCCTCACCCAGAGGCCCTGTCCCAGAGGCCCTCTGGGCCCTGCAGGGTTTCTTAGGGCTCCTGGTGCTTCGTCCCCAAACCGGGAAGCATCTGGTACAGTGCAGCCCACGCAAGCTTCTGACTCGAACACACTGGCGCTTGGGGCCCAGCTCCACCACTTGTTTGTTTTATTTATTTATTTTTTAACATCTATTTATTTTTGAGACATAGAGACAGAGCGTGAGCAGGAGAAGGGCAGAGAGAGAGGGAAACACAGAATCTGAAGCAGGCTCCAGGCTCTGAGCCGTCAGCACAGAGCCCGATGCGGGGCTCGAACTCACAAACTGGGAGATCATGACCTGAGCCGAAGTCGGCCGCCCAACCGACTGAGCGGCCCAGGCGCCCCTCCACCACTTGTTGCCATGTGACTTTGGACAGTGGTTCAACCTCTCTGAGCCTCGCTTTCCCCATATGAAAATGGGGGTAATGTGTGTACCCCCACAGGGTTATTACAGGCACTAAATGATGTAATATAAGTAAAATGTTTGGTTCTTTGTTCATTGATGGATTGGTCTGATAAAATTCTTCACGAAGTTCATTGTTCACTGATGAAGCATTCATTGATTCGGAGCTATTTTACTGCTCATCATCATGGCACCATGGCCTTCCATCATGGAAACAGAACAGATTCTGTCAGCCAGTGAAACACACAGAAACCAAGGAACATTAAATCAAGTACTATATGCTGATTGATGCAGAGCTTACATAGAATGGGGAAGACACGAGGGACTCTTCAGACTTATTCAACTTGTCCTTGTACTTCTGATATTGGCTCTACCTTTTGGTCCTAAGCTCCCTGGGTCACCATGTGGCCACCCCTCTCCCAGCACCAAGTCCCCACCAATCCTCTCCTAAGCACTGCATCTCATCCCCACCTGGCCACCTGGCCCCAGCTGTGTCTTGCCCTTTCCAATTTGTATTTCCTTCTCTCAAGCCCAGCCCCCTCTAGTGATTATCCCTGACATGTCTAATATGTATAGATACATAAGTAGAATTAAAGAGCCTGGAGCCAGACTGCCTGCGTTTGAATTTAGCTCAGACATCTACTATCTTACTTACCTTGTGCCTCGTTTCCTCATTATGGAAGGGACTTAATAATAGTAGTGCCTACTGCATAGTATTATTAAGACTAAATACATGGGGGGTGCCCAGGTGGCTCAGTTGGTTAAGCATCCAACTTCAGCTCAGGTCATGATCTTGAAGTTCATGAGTTCAAGCCCCGCATTGGGCTCTGTGCTGACAGCTCAGAGCCTGGAGCCTGCTTCGGATTCTGTGTCTCCTCTCTCTGCCCCTCCCCTGCTCATTCTTTGTCTCTCTCTGTCTCTCAAAAATAAATACATGTTAAAAAAAATTAGCGACTAAATACATGTGAAGTGTTCAGAGCAGGGCTTGGACCTGTAAGTGCTCAAAAAAGGCTATCTATTCTTACTATCCAATTCTGATGCTGGATTAGGGCAAGGAGAGGTATACAGAGAGAGTGGAGAATGGCATGGCCAGAGGTTTACACCTGTCTGGACCATCTACACTGGGAAGATTAACTCGTGAGTTTCATTTCTCACATTATCTTCGGTAACTATGTCATACTGTCTCATTTCTGCTTGAAGCCCCAAAATTCCTCTCCAGACTCACTCTCAGCTAACTTTCCTTCTATTTGCACTGAGAAAATGCAAGTGATTGGATTCACTTCAATAAGCTTATTGAAGCTCCTTTCCACATCTCGTCCCTATAGGACTCTGCCCATATATTCTTCTCTCCTCGCTGTTCCTGTAGATGAACTGCCTGTGTTCTTTTCCAAGGCCAACCTTCAGTTTACGGCTGGATCTCATCCTTTCTTGCTTACTCAAAGACATCACTTCAGTGATTTGCCCTCTTTCTTGCATCATCAGTTTTCTCTCTCTCCTAGAACATTCCCATCAGCATAAAACATGCTCTTCGTGGTAAAACAAAACAAAACAAAACAAACAAACAAAACAAAGTAAATCCTTTTAATCTCACAAACCTCCAGCTATTACCTTACTGCTTTGATTCCCTTTTCAGCAAAACTGATGGAAAGAAGTTGTTGGCAATTGCCGTCTCCAACCCCTGCCCTCCCACCCTCTCTTGCATCTACTCCCAGCAGGCTTTCGCACTCACCACTGTGCCACGACTGGACTGTCATGATCACCAACTGCCTCCACACTGCTAAATCCAATGGTCAATTCTCCGTTATCATCTTGCTTGACCATGAGGGGGTATGCTGTTCATCAAATCTCTCCTTTCCTCCTCTGGGACACTTGATTTCTCTATTTGTGGTTAGATGTGGCCATATGATGGGGTTCTGACCAATGGAATGTGGGTGGATGGGACGTGACGTATGCACCTTCCGAGCCTGACTCAGAGAAACACCCCATGCTGGATGTTTGCTTCTTCAAATCCACTCTTTACCTTTCTCTATCCTTCTCTGGGCCCCAGGAGCCTAGTCACTAGGGATTTTATTAATGAGCCTTCTTGCTTTTGGTTGGGTTGAGTCATTGGGAACTACCTGCAAGAGACTGGAGGGAGGAATGGAGGAAGCCAGGGAATTTGTTCCCCTGGATTACTCCCTATGTGCTTGCTTTGAGTTGCTGTCTGCCTCTACCAAAGCTTCAGTCAGGCATCTCTCCCACACAGTTCTTCCTCTCTCCTGATTCCACTAACCATTACTTTCTCTTGTCTTTTCAAGTCTAGGGGGGTAATGGCTGCTATTATTAACCATCTCAGGGTTATGGAAATCCTTTGACAGTTTTCCTGCCCCTGCTCCTACCTTTACAGGTAATCTCTTTATTAAACCCTTCCAGGAGTGCCCGGGTGGCTCAGCTGGTTAAGCACCCAACTCTTGATTTCGGCTCAAGTCATGATCTTGGCTCAGGTCATGATCTCACGGTTGGTTGCACTGGTCTCTGTGCTGAAAGTGCGAAGCCTGCTTGGGATTTTCTCTCTCTCCCTCTTTCTCTGCCCCTCCCCTGCTCATGTGCATACACATGCTCTCTTTGCCTCTCTCTCTCTCTCAAAATAAATAAATAAACTGGGACGCCTAGGTGGCTCAGTCAGTTAAGCGTCTGACTTTGGCTCAGGTCACGATCTCACAGTCAGTGAGTTCAAGCTCCACATCGGGCTCTGTGCTGGTGGTGTGGAGCCTGCTTGGGATTCTCACTGTCTCCTCTCTCTCTCTGTCCCTCCCCTGCTTGTGCTTTCTCTCTCTCTCTCCCTCAAAATAAATGAACTTTAAAAATAAACAAATAAATATATAAACTTAAAAAAAGACCTTTCTAAAATTACCCAATTTGAATGTGCCCTCTATTTCTTGCCAGGCTCTTACCATTACATTTTTTGTGTACTATTCTCATCTCCTGCTCCCATTTACTGGCTGGATATAGATACCCTGAGTGCCCTTAAAAGCCACAAGTTGAAGATAATTCAACCTCTGTCAACATGGACCCTGAATATTTTCATGGAGCAAAGAGCTATTTCTCCCCTCCTTTTACCCCTCTCTTCTGTTGCAGAATATCCTGTACATGAATGAGAAAGAAATTTATATTGCCCATGCCACTGAGATATGAGGATGTCTCTAATGTCTCTATTACAGTAGTTAGTTCTACTGGGACTAATACAACTTTATCCGCAGCATTTGGCAGTTGGTGACTCTGTGCTTCTAGAAATACTTTCTGTGCTTAGTGTCCATGACACTGCATTTTTTTCTGTAGTGTTCCTTCTACTTCAATGACCATACTTTCTTAGTTTCCTTTGTTAATTCTTCCTCATCTCCCCATCTAAATGTTGGATTTCCTCAGGCTCAATCCTTGTTCCCGCTGTTTATTTCCACTTACTTCCTGGTGACCTCATCCATGCTCAAGGTTTTAAACACTCCCATATTTATACCTCCCGTCCAGGCTTCTCCCAAAAACTCTTGGCTTCTTTGTCCAACTACCTGCTTGATGTCCTCTTTGGTGTATAATAGCATCTCAAACATAACATGTCTAACATTAAATTCCAGTCCTCTTCAAAACTGGCTCATCCTATATTTCCCACCATGTCAATAAACAGCAACTTGATGTTTCCAGCTGCTCCAACTACATACCTTAGAGTCATCCTAATCCTCTCTTTTTTTTCATCTACATTTAATTTATCAGCAAGTCCCATCAGCCCTACTTCCAAACATATTCGGAATCTGACCAAGTTTCATTATCTCTATCTTGGTCTCAGGAGGTGCCAGGCTTTGAGGAGTAAGGGAGGAAAATATGGAAAGAAAACAATCCTGTCACATAACTGTCACCATTATTATTACTGAATCCTAGTCTTGAGCTGGTTTGATTGTGAAGTCTTCTAAGAAGAGCTCTTGCCCAAACCTCGTCAAAATCTTCCTGATTCCTTTCTCAGACACAGTTCTACAGACCAGATGGTTTCCAGAGAACTCATGCTAACATCCCAGCAGACATGGAGACTTCAGGACCTTGAAGAGGGAACATTCATTTTAGCACCACTGTACTGGTTCCAGGGTGGGATAATAAACAATGCTGAGGAAATCTGCCCCCAAAACCTCAAACGATGGACACTGGATCTTCATCAAGTTCTGTTTTCCTAGAGCAGAAACTGCCTTTCTCCCTAGAAGTCCCAAGAATAGGTCATTCCCTAATAAAATTCTACCAGCCAAATGATGGATATCAATGCCCTTGGGAGCTCACCTGGGAAGGCTAGAAGCTACAGAAGCCAGGATGGTGCTTCATTGATCCTAATTGTATTTAAAAAATAAATTTTTTAACATTTTTATTCATTTTTTGAGAGACAGAGAGAGATAGTGTGAACAGGGAGAGAGGCAGAGAGAGAGGGAGACACAGAATCCAAAGCAGGCTCTAGGCTCTGAGCTGTCAGCACAGAGCCTGATTCAGGGCTCATGCCCAAGAACCATGAAATCATGACCTGAACTGAAGTCGGATGCTCAACCTACGGAGCCCCCCAGGAACCCCACTAATGATGTCTTTTAAGCAGAAGAATGACATGAGTAGATTTGTCATCTAGAAAAGATTAATCTGAAAAACAAAACAAAAACAAAACAAAACAAAGGGATTGCCCTGGAAGCTGGTGTGAAGAATAGATAGAGGAATGACAAGAATGGATAGAAAGACCAGGAGCTTTGCTGCAGCAATTCACATGTGGGGGGTGGGGTGGGAAAGGTGATCTAAGGAAAGGCAATGCAAATAAGGATGGAAAGGAATGGGTGAATTCAGGAAATAGCGCTCTATTTTCTTTAGAAAGAGTGATTTTCTAAAAAACAACTGTAACGATATAATTCTTTAGTTTAACTTTTTCCATAGCTACCCAGGGCCTCCAAGTTGAAGAACAAAGTCCTTAGCCTGATTTTGGCTCAGCTCTCAGCTCTCCACGTGCACTACGAGCTCCACCACTCTGAAATGTTTTCCGTGTCCCATAAGCACTAGGGGAGCTCAGGCCCCCAAATGTTTGCACAAAATGTTCCCTCGGGCCTTCCAAAATGTCTGTCCCATGACTCCTGCTCTTTCTACTAAAGTACTATCACTAAGTTCATCAGTGAACTTGCTGTTAAATCTAAAATGCATTTTTGAATTCCTATTTTATTTGATCTAGGAAGAACTCAACATTTGACCACTTATGAGTTTCCTTTTTATAGTATGTTCTCAGCCCTACTTTGGGTGTTAGAGACGGAGTGTCAGGCAAATCAGGTATTATTCTTACCCTCAAGTAAGATGTGAAGTGGTCCAACCAAGGATAGAAGCACAGGAGCCTTAGCAATTGAAGGAGAGGAATAAAAACCCATGAAACTTGGCCTGTTATTATTTATCCTAATATTGGAGGCCCTAGAAAATGTCAAAGAAGAAAATGAAATAACCTATGAAAGCTATTATTTGACATGAAAATATAAGAGATTCCAGTAATATATGGATACGAATAAGATAATTTGTTATATCTTATTATAAGATATACAAAAAATCATAGCATTTTCCTATTTTACTAATAAATACCTAAAAATGAAAACGAGAAAATATTTTATTTATAATAGTTCCAAAAACCATAGAATATTTAAGAAGAAAGGTATAGGAAAAGTTAAATTAAAAACTATAAAGTTTATTGAAAGACATAAAAGAATTAATTCAATAAAAGCTTTACCATGGGTTCCTGATTGGTTCAGTTGGTGGAGCATGTGACTCTTGATCTCAGGGTTGTGAGTTTGAGCCCTATGTTGGGTGGAGAGATTATTTTAAAAAATAAAATAGGGGCGCCTGGGTGGCTCAGTCGGTAGAGCGTCCGACTTTGGCTCAGGTCACGATCTCGCGGTCTGTGAGTTCGAGCCCCGCGTCGGGCTCTGTGCTGACAGCTCAGAGCCTGGAGCCTGCTTCGGATTCTGTGTCTCCCTCTCTCTCTGCCCCTCCCAGCTCATGCTCTGTCTCTGTCTCAAAAATAAATAAACATTTAAAAAAATAATAAATAAAATAAAATATATAAAAAAAGAAGCTTTACCATGTTCTTGGATGCGAAGGCTAAATATAAAAAATTTAACTTTCTCAAAATTTATATATCAATTTATTATAATTCCATGTTTAATCCCATAGGGTTTTGTTTACGTTGGATAAAGTGATCTTGTGTGAAGGAACAAATGTCTGAAAACTATGAAAAGAAGGGATAGGAGTCTTACATTACCAGATATTGGTTACAGTCCAAGAAAAGCAAATTGATGTAACAACATTTTACATCCGCCAGACTGTTAAAAAATAAAAAAGAATGGTCGCTGGTGGGGGTGTGGAGGAATGGTGCTCTCATACATTGCTGATGGAATGCAAGTGTTTCAGGCTTTCCGGAAAGTAACCTAGAAACATCTATGAAAAATTTAAATGCGTGCCCCTTCATCCTGCTGGCTTACTCGTGCGGTTCCATCCCTTAGAAACAAGAGCATCAGTAGAAAAGAACGTGTTTATTATAATACTTCATTGTTAACAGTGAGAGAAAAATCAGAAACAAAGCAAATGCCTGACAATGAGAGGATGAGGGGATATATTTTGGTATTTTACTGAAGTCATCAAAAAAATATGTGTTAGAACTATACTAATTTGAAGTGGATAAAATTTCACCAGTTTGTATTGACTGAGGAAAATAAGATGAAAAAAGTTGTTTTCTCCCTCAAAACAAGGGCAGAAACCGACATAAAACTTGTGTGTGTATCTTTACAGAGGTCTGAATATAATTATATTAATTATATAATCATGGGGAAAATATGTAAGGTTATTATAATAGGGTTCGATTCACTTGTGAACAAAGAAAAGCCAAAATAACAGTGGCTTAAATAAGATGGTTTTGTTCTCTTTCATGTTAAGTTCCAGACGCAGGCAATCTGGAACTGATGTGGTTATTCTCTTTTATGACAACCTTGGAACCAGGTTCCTTCCAGCTCTGTACTGTGCTGTTACTAGAATGTGACCTTCATTCTCAGGGTCTAGCCTATACATCCTCCTCTTCAGACCTCATTTTTTCAAGCAGCTGGACAGAGAAAGGGTTAGAGAAGGGAAATGATGCATATAACTGCTGTTTTTAAACAGGTTTCTGGATGTAGCAACAAAACACTTTCATTGGTCAAAACTTAGTCACATGGACACATCAAGCTACAAGGGAGAATGGGAAATGTAGTCTTTATTCTGTGTGGCCAAAATTTCCTGGCTTCAAGCATACCACCTTCCAGACAACTTTAGAATTAATCTTTCAAGTTTCAAAAATAATCCCATAGGGGTTTGAATTGAAATTGTATTAATTTCATAAAATAATTCAGGGAAAACTAACATTTTATACCTTGAAATGTGGCATTTTCAACTTTTTTAGTTTTTTTCCCCCCCTTGGGGAATAATTTATAGTTTTCTTCATATAAGCCATATTTTTTTATCATAGTCAGACAGACAGGTATTCTAAAGTTGTTGTTGCAATTATGACTGGAATCTCCTTTTTTCCCCATTACATTTACTAACTGGTTATTGTTAGTATGTAAGAAAGTTGTAGATTTGTCTATTTATTTCTTATGTTAGGCCATTTTATTGACATCTCATATTAGTTTCCATAATATTTTCAGTTGGTTTTCATGATTTTCTGGGAAGAAAAGACTATAATCTGGAAATAAAGATAATTTGCCATTTAAAAAAAATTGTCCTTTTTCTTTTTCTTCACTAATGGCATTGGTCTGAGACTTCGGAAAGGTTTCGAGTAATAACAATAACAGTGAGCATGTCATTTAACTGAAACACTCCCAATGTTTAATGTTTTACCATTAAGTTTGCTGCTTGTGGCTTCTGATTAAAAAAGAAAGTATCCTTGGCCCTTCTGTTCTTTGCTTACTACGGTATTTATCATCATCATTACCATCGTTATCTGAAATAGATGTTGTACTTTAATTAATGCATCTTTGGCATATATTGAAATGATCATATGCTTTTTTCCTTTTACCATCTGATGTATTACAGAATATTTGATTCAATACAGATTTCTTAACTATTCTTTCTGGAATCAACACTACTTGATCATGACGCACAATTCTTTTAAATACACTGCTAGATTTAACTTACTAATATTTATTTTATTTAAGATTTTCATATCTGTAAGCATATGTAAGCATTTAAATCTGTAAGATTTAAATATCTAGTATAAGTAACATAGACATGGTAATTTATTTACTTACTTATTTAGAGAGCATGAATTGGGGAGGGGGCAGAGGGAGAGAAAGAGAGAGACTCTTAAGCAGGCTCCATGCTCAGCACAGAGCCCAGCGTGGGGTTTGATCTCATGGTCCCAGGATCATGACCTGAGCCGAAACCAAGAGTCAGACACTCATCTGACTGAGACACCCAGGCACCCCTAGATGTGGTATTTTAAAATAAGATTTCCTAGAAGTCATTCATAAAAACCATCTGGGGCTCTGTTGCTTGGAGGCACTTTTCCATTTTATCAGTGGGTTTTGGTAAATTCTGGCATATAGGTTCTTTAGAATCAATTTTAGGAACTTATGTTTTCAAGGAAAACCATTCATTTCTGATAAATTTTTAGGTATATTAACGTAAAGTTTAACATAGAATTTTCTTTTTTTCCCCCCCTCCCCTAACACAGAATTTTCTAATACATTTTAGTTCTTTATATCTGGAAGTAAAGACCCTATTCCTTATACCTGGTATTGTGCTTTTCATGTTGGATCTCTTATTTTCTGCTTTGCTTAATAGTAGTTCTTTCTTTCCTTTTTCTTTTTCCTTCCTTTCGTTCAAAGAACCAGCTCCTAGTTTTATTTATCAAGTCTACTTTTTTTTTTTTGCTTTCTAATTTACTAATTTCTGCTTCTAACTTTAATAATTCCTATCTCCTAAAATGTCCTTGTCCTCCCTTCACATCTGCTAATAGCTCTGCCAGGAGAGTTCTAATTCAAAAAATACTTTTTTCACAAAGAAATAAAAAAGTCATCATGCCATTATAATAACAATGAGATAAAATTATTCATATTAGCAATGCATAAAAATATCCAGTGACGTCAAGTGCATGAAGTAGGGCTGCATATTGATATAAGCATTCTGACCGGCAATTTAGTGATGTGTATGAAAAGGTTGAGTAGGTATGCATTTAAACAAACTATTCTACTTCTAGCAATTAATGCTTAGACAACTAACTAGACCTGTGGGCAAAGATGTATTTGAAAGGGTATCTTCAGAGTATTATTTCTAGTGGTGAAAATTAAGAGACTGAATAAATGATGACATACCCGTACAAGAAAATACAGTGCAGTTCAGCCATTAAAAAGGATGTGATAAGTTTATGTTTTGAGCTGATATAAAAAATCTGGTTAAATATAACAATATATGATTCTACTTATGTAATTATATTGCATAGAATCTGGAAGGCTATTTTTTTTTAAGTTTATTTATTTATTTTGAGAGAGGGAGAGAGTGAACGGGGGAGGGGCAAAGAGAGAGGGAGAGAGAGAGAGAGTCCCAAGCAGGCTCTGCTCTGGCAGTGCAGAGCTCAAACCCACAAACCGCGAGATCATGACCTGAGCTGAAACCAAGAGTCATATGCTTAACCAGCTGAGCCGCCCAGGCGCCCCTGGAAGGCTATTGATCAAAGTGTGAAGGTGGTTATTTCTGCCAACAGGGAGTGCATTTATCATATTCACCACTTTATGACATTCTTTCCAAAAATTTCCAAAATTTTTTTAGAAAAGAATTCCCAGTTGTTTACACTTTTGGGGGTATAGACAATAAACACTTATTAGATGCTATGCTGGGTGTGGGAGATGATGAGAAAAAGGAGAATTAGTTCAGTTCCTTACTTAGATAGTGAAGTAAAGTGAATTTTGGTTCCCTAGAGAGCATAGAGGATTGATGGAAGGCGTATTTCCCCCCAGGAAGTAGAGACTTGATGAGACAAGGCAGGAATCCCCTGAAAATCCAACAAGGAGGGCAGACCTCTTATCTTGCCAAATCTATCGAGATCTTTTGGTTTCCTCCCATCCTGAGATACAGGCTCCCTTCTTTCTCTCCAGACTCAGCTTCCTGCACACATTCAACATTTCCCACTAGTGTCCTGGGCTTCTGTCCTTCAAACCACTCACAATTCCCTAAGTGTGCCACACATCCTGTGTCTCGCTGTCTTTCCTGATGTGGTTCCTCTCTATGGAACACTAATTCCTCCCACTTCTCCCTACAGCAGCACTCCTTTGTTCTCAAAGATCCAGCTTGTGGTAGATTAGATGATTATTCAACATATATTTATAGATTTTCACTACAGCCCCATGTAAGGAATGTACCTTATTACACCTCAACTTTGGGCTTCTGTGATATGACCTACTTTGGCCAATGGGATATTAGTACACATGATGTGAGCAGAGGCTTAAAATGGACTTGCATGTTGGGGACTTTGTCTCTTGTATGCCCGTCTTTTGCCATGATAACGAGGTAGCCATGGGTCCAAGGAGGCCCCAAATGCATGGAATAGACTTGAACCAAATGCATGGCCTGGAGCCATCTAAGCCCAGACAAGGTCAAGGTCAACACCCAGCAAACATCTAGTCACCTGAGTGAGAAATTTACAAGCATGTATTATTGTTTGACACTGAGATTATAGCAGTGTGTGTTTTGCAGCAGTAGCTGACTGACACACAGTTAATAAGGTCTCTCGCTCTTGTTTATTGCATTATGGACTTCTTCCCTAGGGTCCCTTCAAATTCTATCTCCCCTATGTATATCAGATAAACCTTTATCACACTGTATTATGATTTGTATCTGATTAAATGCAATGTAGCTTCTAAGTGAACCTAAATGTTCTGTGACACCTTTAGTCAAATTTTTCTTTGGGGACCTAAAAACACCCCTTGACACTCAACTAATAGCTAAAAATTGTGATTAGTGAGCAAGTTACATCAAGATCTGTGAGCACATATTGCAACAAATGTTAACATATAATGCTTGATATTTTCATGTACATGGAGGACAGTGAGATCAGCCCACTGAATCTATCTCAAACGAGGGAAAAGGATATGGGCAGGCACCATGAATTTGGCCCTATGGGAGGAAATAAAAGGTCAAAACACCTCCCTCCTTTGAAGTAGTGTCTTAGTCTGTTGGGGCTGTCATAACAAAGTACAGCAGATTAAGTAGGTAGCTTATAAACAACATACATTTATTTCTCACAGATCTGGAGGCTGGGAAGTCCAAGAGCAAAGTGCTGGCAGATTTGGTGTCCAGAGAGGACCCTCTTCCAGGTTCATAGACGACCTTCTTTTTAATGGGTCCTCACATGGTGGAAAGGGTGAAGGTACCCTCTGGGGCCTCTTTTATATGGGCACTAACCCCATTCATGAGGGCTCCACCCTCACAACCTAATCATCCCCAAAGTCCTCACCTCCTAATACCATCACATTGGAGATTAGGTTTCAACATACGAATTTTGAGGGTGATACAAACTTTCAGTGCATAGAAAGCAGTAATTAAAAATTATAGGGCATCCAAAGCTGTTTTCAAAGGTGTTTGGAAAAAGAGGAAGTCTTCACCAACAGAGACTGAAGGCAGGGTGGTGAAAGGGGTTTAGTATCATCTGGGTTGGGAATAGATGCGGGGCAGAATGACCTATGACCACATTTCGTCTCGCATTGTTAGAAACTTCTCATCTTTTTGTTGATTTGTAATATACCAATGCCAAAATTGAGCCTAGTCTGAAGGAAGGAGACGCCTATGATTTTGACAAGGCTCTAAATCACCAGAATCTAGTCCAGCACTTGGCACATGGTTGATAGAGGTGTGTATTGAACAAATCTACAAACAAATGAATATTTAAGTGTGTAGAAAGGAGATTAGGTATGTCCTCTACAAACCAATCAATCTGCAGACATATTCCAGAATGCGAGTGTCTTCAGGGATGCTGGAAAAACATGTGTGACCCCATCTTAAATCTGAGAATCAACTTAAAGATGTCCAGTTAGGTGGGCAGTATTACTGAACAATTTTTTTCCCACATATATAACAAGCCTTAAAAATGTCAGTGCCCTTTGACCTGAAATACTATACCTAGGGAGCTCTCTGGAAGGAATTAATCAGAGATGTAGATAAAGATCTAAAATCACATTCATAACATGGTTATTTGTAACAGCAAAAGAACGGGCTTGTGAGGACAAACTGCTTTGTGACATGTCCGTTACCGTGGGCTCTGTCAAATGTGCTGCATCGTGTGACTTCAGAGACATAAGCCAATTTAATTCAAAGAGACCAGCCTGGAGAAGGAGAGGGAGAGGGAGAGGGAGAGGGAGCCGGAAAGGAGGAGGAGAGAGGCAGGGATGGAATCAGGGAGGGAGAGAAACAAACAAAAGATGGATGGGGACAGAACAAACGTATCAGTTCCTGGTGAGTAGCATGTGGTGAATAAATGTTTGTGGACTAGAGACTTGAAAGGAGAAAGAGTCAGAGATAGGAATGGACTCTCTGACCACATTAGACCTCACTGACCCTGGAGCACCCACCTTTAAGGCCCTGGCCACGCAGGAAGGAGGCTGGCGGCAGGGCTAGGAGAGGGAGGAGAGGGCTGTGGAGCCCCTGGGTGAGCAGTGGAGGAGGAGGAAGGAGGAAGTCCAGGGTTGCTCTGGCTCTATTATGGATTGGAGGCAATAGGGACCCTGCTCAGGTCATTCGAAGGAGGAGGATGCCATGTTCTAAGTTCCCCACTGCCTTAGCTTGTGCTAATTGCATCCCCCACCTTCCATCAACTCCTGTTCACTGTGGGAGTTCATTTACGAATTTTAATTGAAAAATGCTGTTCTGATGCTGAAGATGCCTTTGTATATTCTCAGGATGATTTTAGAACTTATTCTTCAATTACTTCAAGTTTGTCATTTCATGCATTATTCAGATCTCAGAGGAGGGGGTATTTTCTCCTTTTCCACCTCTTGGTGGACTGGAAACACGTGCACATGCATGTGGTGGGGGGGCGGTGGGTACACGTTTGGTGGATTATGTTTTCCTTAGTCTTCTTTGGCTCAGAGTTCCTGCCTCCACGGAAGGAGTTCAGCTTTGGGATCGTCTTGCCTTCCCATCCTGCTCTCTGGTCTGCACTGCAGCCTCGCATCTCAAATAGCCTTTCCACTGGACCTCCCTGGCCCCCCGATATCACACCCGCACGGTGTGTGTGTGAGTAGCAATCTTTATGGAAGGCTTGGTGCAGTAAAGAGGTTTCAGGCTGCCATGCCGCTCAGCCCCTTCTCCGCCTCAAGCTCCAGCCTCCTCCCATTTTTGCCATGCCAGGCAGCCTTCAGAAGCCCCATTCTCTCCCTTCAACGTAAAGCAACTATTTAAGTCTCCACACTTTCCTCAGTCTCAGGGTTTACCTTTCTACATCTGTGGCAGCCTCACTGTGCTTTATAAACAAAGGACTACCCTGTCCTTCCATTTGTAGTAGCAAAGAGCCAGCAAGACTCTGAAATATGAGGTTGTCTTACCTTAAGCTTCCAGAAGCTGACTCGGAGAAGAGGACTCATATGAGAATTATTTGTTTAAGTATTCCCAGAAAAATAAAATGGGTGGGGGCGGGGTGGATGGGGACATGGGACCTGGAAAGGAGGCCAAGCAAAGATGTGACAGCAAGCAGCGTCCAAGGAGAGTAATTCTGGCTCAGTCCCTCATGGGAACTCTGGGGACACCTTAAAATTGCCCCCACCAGGGAGCAGGAGAGCTGGAGGACTATTTCCCTATGTTTGCCTGTCATTGACTGGGGCTGGCCCTAGGGGGGCATACCTTCTCAGGGTGCAGGTATGGGGAGAGAAAGCACAGGAGAGCCAGCCCACGTAAAACACAGCCCAGGGGGCAAAGCACAGACAGAGGCTGCTGCCCAGCCTTTCCTTCCCCTCCCTTACCCAGCCGCATGAAGGAAAGGGAGTTGTGTGGAGAATAATTTCCTCGCTGATGTGAGTCACGGCACCCTGTGGAAAGCAGAAGCCGCTTTCACTGACGATGAGGTGTCGGCCCGTGTGCTACAATAAGAAATCTATTTGGTCTCCATCCCCAGTTCCTCATACAGAGCTCTTAAAATTCTTGTAATTTCTTAACTGATAAGAGTACCTTTGGTTATTTATAACAAGCCCTTTTTTAAAATAAATTTTCTAAGTCTATCTATTTTGAAAGAGAAAGAAGGAGTGGGGGGAAGAGAAAAAAGAGAGAGAATCCCAAGCAGCCTCCATGCTGTCAGCACTGAGCCCAAAGTGGGGCTCGATCCCACAACCCTGGGATCAGGACTGGGCTGAAATCAAGAGTTGGCCACTCAACAGACTGAGCCACCCAGGTGCCCCTAGTTAATCAGGCCCCTTTTAATCACAACTGAGTTTATGCTAAAAAGGTGACTTAGGGTGGGGCCCCATGTAGAACAGCACCTTTCTCTGCTGCTTTTTGCAAAAGTGTCACTGGGCTGAACACACACGTGGAGAATTCCTCTCTACTCACCACGTAACCGAGTGCTGTCTCAGGCAGTCAGCCAGCCACAGGGAAGCCTCTGAAAACCAGAGTCTGCTGCAGACCCAAGAGGGGCCCTGCAGACTTTCTGTGGTTTTCTGTGCTCCTCCCCTCAGGTACTATATCCACACCGTGGGGGTAGTGACATTGGAAACATGCACATTTATTTCCACCTCCTCCCCAAAGCTTCAAAATGCTAGTAGAGAAATTACAACCGAAAAAGCATATTAAAAAAAGAAAAAGAAACAGCACATATCCACAAGGACAAAGAATTGGAGAGGATACAGGAACAGATGACAGACGTCAAGAAAATTTTGGAAGCTAGGAAGTCACTGGTAGTTAGTTGATTTTGAAGAGCAGAGAAAGTTGAAATTTAAACCTGCAAGGGAGGTGGTGTGTACTAAGCAGCAGCAAGTGGATTCCTGGCTGCAGGATTCTAACTGGAATGTTCTTGACGATGGGGATGAGAGGTGGGGCTGAAAATAGGAGGTACATCGTGGCCGTCTGTCTGAGGGGCAGTGAGACACCCAGATGTCCACTCCCATCCTACACAACCTTCCTCCACAGTGGAAGAAGTTGGAAGTTCAAACCAAGAGGCTCTGGATTTAGAGTTACGGACACCGTTTAGAAGAGGGAACTGTACTGAAAATGGGCAGTAAGTGAAAGTCTGTGAGTGTTAACCACCTCCCCCCCACTCCCCAATTCACTCAACGCAGCTTCCCACCCAACAGCCAAAGCAATGGCAGACAAGCTTACATCATCTGGGAGGAAGAATGGAAGTCTCCTCTCAGGGGAAACAAACTAGGCCAAGAGAGAGAAAAGAGCTACCGACACTTGTTATTGTCCCAATGGAACCGCTGGGTCCCCACCTGATCACCCTACTGTGAAGATCATTGGTGGACGAGCCCCACCCAGACACCCGGACTCGAAATCAGCATTTTGATACCTTTACTCTTACATCTGAGCAGACAGCTGAGCATCGCTTGACATTGGAGGGGAACTTCTGACATGAAAGAGACATAAATTACCAACCATTCAACCAACCACAGTAAGGGGAAGCTGAGAATGCAGACAGCAAAAGACAACTGCAAGAAAATCCTAAACCTCTTAAGTCTAGTATCTAAGAAAACAGGAGAGGGGTGCCTGGGTGGCTCAGTTGGTTCAACATCCAACTCTTGGTTTCAGCTCAGGTCATGATCTCAGGGCTTTGTAGGTTCGAGCCCCACATTGGGCTCTGCACTGGCAGTGTGGAGCCTGCTTGGGATTCTCTCTCTCCCCCTACCCCACTTGTGCTGTCTCTGTCTCTCTCAAAATAGATAAATAAATAAATTATTTTTTTAAAAAACCCTGAGAATCAGAATAGTCTTGGTCTTCTCATCAACAAGACTGGAAACAGAAGACTATATTCCTTCTAGATTCTGAAGGAAGACAATTCCTATCTAGAATTCTACACCTATCAACACAGCAAATGAGAGAGTAGAATTAAGATAAATTCAGACAAGTTAAGCCTCAAAAGTTTTATCTTCCATGTACCCCTTTTCTAAGTTAAGAATGTACTCCACCAAAAGGAGCCAGTAAATCAAGAAAGAGGAAACCATGGAAACCAGGACACAAGGATTCTGATACAGAAAAGAGACAAAAAGAATACAAAGGGTTTTAGTCCTCAAAACAGCTGGAAGTAGGCACAGAGGACAGGACAGTTTGGAGCAAGAGAACAAGAGAACTCCAGGAGAAATTTCTGTACGAAAAACATACAACTGTTCAGTTACCTAATATTTAAGTGAATGGAGAGATTTATAGTTCTATGCATTCATTTCCAGAAGAATTATTGATTGGCACATGGAAAACTAAGCCACAAACAAACAAACATAAAGAAACCACTTATTTACTCTAGGGAAAGCCAAAAGTTGTATAGGAAAGGATATGTAAATATAAGATTCTAAATGGCTCATTAGTATGTAATATTTACATAATCCTGATAATGCTGAATATTGACTGAACCAAAAATTATGTACAAGTATGTAGGAAGAAGGAGGGTGGTAGTAGTGTGTTTGCGGGTGAGAGTGTGTAGAATTTCGGAGAACTGAATCTGTGTCTTCTGTCATTGTAAATAAATGCTTAATTTCCAAAATAAAAAGAATCAATCAAAACAGCAGGATAGGGAACACTCCCAGATTCAATTTGTGAGCCTACCTCACTGTGACCCAGAGCTAGACAAGGACAGCAGAAGGTAGGATTTTACAGTCGGTTTTGCTCATAAGCGTAGATGCAGATTTGGTGAAAATGGTAGCACGCCGAAGGCCAACAGAGCCAAGCTGGTTCTATCTTGGCAATGCCAAGTTGGTCCAATTTTTTAAAAAAAAGTATATAAATCATCACAATAACAGCTTAAAGGAGAAAATCGACATGATTATCTTGAGAGGCACAGAAAAAGCATTTGATAAGATTCGGCACTCATTTATGTTAAACATAATCTTAGCCAACGGGAGAAGGAAATTTCTTTAACTTGATGAAACGCTACCAATATTTTACAGCAAATAGCTTTTTTTTTTTTTTTTTTGCAAATAGACTACTTAAAGAGTGAACTATTAGAAACACTCCCCTTAAAATCAGGAAAATGAGGGCGCCTGGCTGGCTCAGTCAGTGGAGCATGTGACTCTTGAGCTTGGGGTTACAAGTTCGAGCCCCACGTTGGTTGTAGAGATTACTTAAAAATCACTTAAAATCAGGAAGATGATGAGGGGGAGGCCCTAACGCCTTTCTGTTCAACACTGTACCCGAGGAGCCTGGCCAGGCAGAACAGTAAGAAAAGAAAAAGAAATAAATGAGATTTTATTGCCATTCTAATAAAAATACTGACATGTTTCTTTGGGAATTGGACAAGTTCATTTTAAAATGGAAATGGAAAGGAAATGGAAAGAACAGGCAAAACACACACGAAAAAGCAGCAGGGGATGACAGACTCACCTGGCACACAAGGCTTATTATAATGCATGGTAGTTAAGACAATGTGGCATTTGAACTGGGGTTGAAATCTAGAGGACCGAAACAAAACAGAGCCCAGAAACAGCGATAGGTAGATGTCAGATCTAAATGATAGAGTGGCTTTGCAGATCAGTGGGGAAAATACAGTTAAAAAAAAATGGTGATGAGTAATTGGTTATTTACAGAGGAAAGAATAAAATAAAATTGGAAAAAGCTGGGAGGCACCTGGGTGGTTCAGTTGGTTTAAGCATCTGACTTCAGCTCAGGTCATGACCTCACGGTTTCTGAGTTTGAGCTGAGCTTGGGCTCTCTGCTGACAGCTCAGAGCCTGGAGCCTGCTTTGGATTCTGTGTCTCCCTCTCTCTCAGCCCTCCCCACCCACCACCCTTCTATGCTCTGTCTCTCAAAAATAAATAAAAACATTTAAAAAACCAAAACAAAACACTGGGACTCTTTCTTGAATGAAATTAAAAAATCCAAGTGGAATTTAAGAACCTAGCAAGAAAAGAAAATTTTTAGAAGAAAATAAGAGGGCACGTCTTACAATCTTTGGTTAGAACAAAGATTAAAAAAAATTAAAAAAAAAAACACAACCTAAACAGAAAAGAACTGATAAAGTCAACATCATTAAAATTAAAAGTGTTCAACTATCGGAAGACATCATTAAAAAAGTGAAAAGACAAATTGCAGATTGGGAAAAATATATTTGCAAAAAGACATAATTGACAGTGGCGCCTGGCTGGCTCAGGCAGAAGAGCTTGCAACTCCTGATCTCAGGGTTGTGAGTTCGAGCCCCATGCTGGGTGTAGACATTAAATAAGTAAATAAACATAAAGAAATACGAAATTGACAAAGGATTCAAATCCAGAA
This sequence comes from Paguma larvata, assembly GCA_030068075.1. Classification (NCBI taxonomy): domain Eukaryota; kingdom Metazoa; phylum Chordata; class Mammalia; order Carnivora; family Viverridae; genus Paguma; species Paguma larvata. The sequence continues at coordinate 31,343,751 of CM057844.1, forward strand.
TATATAGATAACGAATAAGTCAATAATCTTAAAAAACTCAGTAGAAAAATGAGTAAAAAAATATACAGGTAAATCACAAAATAAGACACCAGAATGGCTAATATACATAAGAAAAGATGCTTAACGTCATCCTTATTCAGAGAGATACAAACTAAACCATCATGAGGGATCATTTCAAATCCATCAGATTGGGAAATTAAAGTCTGACAGTTTCAAATGTTGGAGGTCATACGGAGAAACGGGAACTCTCCTACCCTGCTGAAGCAAGTGTGAGTTGGTACAAGCACTTCGGAGACCACATAGGGAATATTTAAAGGTGAAGATGCATGAAGATACATATGTCCTTCAACCCAGGATTTCAATTCATCGGTATATGAATCACAAAGGATGACATGGGTATATGTACCCTAAGTTCTCACACTTGTGTATGAGGAGACATTTTTAAGAACGCTCATCCCAACACTGTAACGATAAAAATGGGAAGCAATCCAGATTATCTAGCAAGAAGAGAATGGATGAATAAATTTAGATAGATTCAAATAATGAGATGCTGTACGTCAGAGGAAATTAGTGAACCCCAGCTATACGTATTATTGTGGATGATTCTCAGAACATGGTAAGAAAACAAGTCTTTAGAAAGTATTGTGCCTGTTTTTATAAAACTTGAAAACATGAAAAGACAATATATTTGGGAATATAGACATATCTAGTAAAGTATAAAAATACATGTATGGGAATAATAGACACCGATAAAAAGCAAATATGGTTTTGCTTTGACAGGAGGGGATGAAACCAGGGAGGGCAACACAAAGCTTCAATGATAAATGCTTTATTTCTTAAGGCGGGTGATGAGTATTCACTATTATTTATCTCTTAGAACGAAATAGCACTGTACGCTTCTTGTTCAGAAACATGGAGGGAGAGGAGAGTGGAACTGAGAAGGAGGTGAAGGAAGGTACAAAAGATTCTTGTTTTTTTAAAACCTTGCACTCCTGGTTGGCCTTTTAAACTATACACAAGTATGGCTTCAATAAAACTCAATATTATAAAAATAATAGAGGTTTGAGTGAGGGAGTAATATGTGATATATTTCTGTAAGATCTTTATTTGTTAGATGCTTTATCTCAGAGCTCTTCAAATTTGGTCCTTAGACTTGTATGGGTTGGTGATGCCGTCTGCCATGAACTAAATATAGAATCGAACCTAAGTGTTTGGGAGCTTTTATAGCAATTCAGAGAGACTTTATGCGTGTTAAATCTAATAATTAAAAATGGGAATTATATTTTGTATTTCAGTATAATTCCATTTTTTTCTAGAAATAAACTCTTATTTAACAAAAGTATTAGAGGGCAATGAATTGAGAACAAACAACGGGTCATGACCCATTGCTCTGCTCTTCCTTAATGAACATTGTTATCTACATGATTTTGATTTCTTTTTCTATAATGCATAGGCTTTGTTCATTGGGGATGTTGTGCTCTACTCCTAAAATATTACTGTTCAGTGTGGGAGTCCAGGATTGTTTTGTTTGGTTCTGGTTATGTGTCTTGTATATAAAGATGTGGCTATTTAATGCGTGCATTTTCCCCAGAGATACACGCAAATGTAGTTGTAACTTCCTGTTAGTAAATGGTAAATCTTTAAATTTAGAATTAGGTGGCGAGGTTGACATGTAGAAGTGTAATAAACTGGGGGCGCCTGGGTGGCTCAGTTAGTTCAGGGTCCGACTTTGGCTCAGGTCATAGACTCACGGTTTGTGAGTTAGAGCCCTGCGTCGGGCTCTGTGCTGACAGCCTGCTTCGGGTTCCGTGTCTCCCTCTCTCTCTGTTCCTCCCCCACTCACACTCTGGCTCTGTCTGTCTCTCTCTCTCTCAAAAATAAATAAAGATTAAAAAGAAAAGAAGTGTACTAAACTGGATCGCCTTCAAAGCAACATCTTTTCTAGTTAATTGTTAACTCACCAGCTTGCTGCTTTTCTTGATTATATCAAATATTGCCTGGTATGTGAAAACACTACAGATATGGTTTAAGGTATTTCACGGATTTTTGCATGGTAAATGGACCTTATACTCTAGAGAAATGAAAAAACATACATTAATAAAATATTATCATCCTAAAAGAACGAAACCAGACCAAATCTCCTCACCAGTGCTTGGCAGCACGACTTCCTGAGAAGTTTCAGGCTCTGTGTGGCCTCCACCCTGGGAATCTGCTTAAGGGCCCGTGTGGCAGCGGGAACCAGTCTCCATGGGATTCTGTCTCTAAGACGCAGCACAGCAGGGGCTTCTGAAATGTCCAAACATATCTGTTTTAGATCTTTTCCCCTGAAGAAAAGTCTTCTTTTTTAAAAATTACTTTTTTTTGAAGCCAGAGTACTTACTGATTTCCAGGGTTCTCTTAGACCTGCCACTTGCCAAGGGAATTTTTTTTGATAAAATCTTTTAATCTTTCTGGAAGGCTGACAAAACATTGCATATGCCTGGCTTTCCATTGGAAACACCCAATCTCTTTTCATCGTAATGCTTTCTAAAGGACTTTATCATTTGCTCTCTGGGTTCTTTCAACTATTTTAACACACCAATTTAGCATCTTTGCCACGTTTTCTTGTTTTTTCTCATTTTGTTCTTTATCCGTTACTTAACAATTCTGTTTGAGGATGGAATCTTCCACTTTCATGCCAACATGCTATTCTAGCATTCCCGTACCTCATATTTAGCTTTGCATTTCATTCTCATACTCTTATTTTTTAAGTTTATTTTTTTTAAAGTAATCTCTACACCAACCTAGGGCTCGAACTCAGGACGCCCCGAGATCAAGAATCGCCTGTTCTTCCAACTGAGCCAGCCAGGTGTCCCTCTCAGGCTCTTTTAAAGGGAGGAATGTGATGTGGAACGCTTTAGGACAAACATGAGGCAGAAAGCAACAAAGAGAGCCCTTCTTTAAAGCCTTGCACTCCTACCAGAGGCCTCGGCAGCTGACTCCCTGCCTCTGCTTTTTAAAAGTCTCAGTGCCATCCCAATCCACTGAGTTTATGGTTTAGTTGCAGTCAGAGACCTTGATTCTAGTGTCACCAACCCATGAGGTTAAGTGATGTGGTCTCCCGACACCATGTTTCTGAAGCGACACAGTCATGGGTGAGGATAAAGTGGCGGAGTGAGAACAGGTAGTGAAAATGTCCCCAAAGATGAGGCGACCCAATAATTGATTAATGGCTTAGTCACTAAAGCTCTGAAGCAACTTGAGTGGCTCAGTCTGGTTGCGGCAGAAACCAGGGTAGAAAAGCATGAGGTTTTACTGGGCCTGCAAGTGGACACGAGGTCACGGAGAGCCACGACAAGTGTAAGTATGCAAACAGGCGGGCAGCGCCGCGTAGGGCCAACAAGGCCACTTCAGGGACTGAGTAGCCCGGACCCAGAAATCGAATCCAAGGGCTGGCAAGAGAACCTGCCTGCAATTCCGAATCCCTCCTGGAACCAAGTGAGAGCGGAGCTGCAGGACAGCTGACTGCAAAGGTCACGTGACAAGCCCCAGTCCGGCTCTAATTGGCTACAAAAGCTCGGCTTCTCTGACGGGTCTCCCCGAAGCCTTTTTTGGAAACTACATTTCCCATAAGGGTTTGCGGAACTTAGATTTTTCTTTTTTTTTTTTAATTATTATTATTATTATTTTTTTCCTACCCGGTTAGATGCGGGCGGTCCCGGTTTGCCCGCGTCGACGAGTCTTTGAGGGGCAGGGGAAGAAGGCGCCCTGGGGAAGCGAAACCTTCTGGATTAAAACAGCTCGTATACTAGAGGCAGGGAGAGAGCCGCCGCTCGGTCCCCCTCCCTTTGCGCACAGACCTCTGGGAAATGTAGTGCCATGGAGGTCTCCGGGGCCCATGGCGCTCACCCAGCCCTGGGGTCTTGCGGGTCGCGGATGGGGCGGAAACCAGTGGGGAAGAGGCGGGCTCAGGAGGGCCTTCCATACTGGCTCTTTCCTGTCCACCAGGTGGCGCCTGGCGCTAGCACCTACCCATTTGCCTCCTGGTTATCCCATGCTGGGATAACCTTCTACCCTATAGTCCTGAGAATTCAAGCTTAGATTTCCACTACGCACTTTTTAGAGGGATCGGCTGAGAAATGGTGAAACTATTTTAAAAGAAATAAATGACAGCGGCCCTAAATTACCCCCCATCCTCTGCTGCTCGTGGGACCCTTTATGAGAGTACACTGAACCATGGCGCTGCGCGTGTGGGGGATCCATTTTATGTCTGGACCTCCTTCGGGCAGTGACTTGCGCCCGCCGGAGCGTCAGCTGCTCTTGCCGCTGTTCTAAACGCCGGGCTGGCCTCTCAGGGGCTACCACGACCCTCCGCCCTGGCCCAAGCCTTGTTTCTGCTTGGAGGACTTTCGTTCTGCCCAGCTGCAGGGGTGACGGTCTCATTTTACTTAGGGAAAAACCGAGGGTCTGGCGGATAAGAGGCTGTTGACCTGTCTAGGCTGTACAGCGGGTTGTGTAGTCAACTCAGCACGGTTGGAACGAATTCGGATTCTTGTCTCACATCTGCCCTGTGCATTTCGTGCGGTGTTAACCCCGTTTCTCAGTTCTGCTGCTGCTGCCTTAGGTTAAGTCATGATCATCCCGGCTATTCTAACGGTCTCCTCCATCCAGCATTTACGGAGAGTGTGCCAGGTGCCAGGCAGTGTGCTGGGGACGCGGAGTTAAAAGGGGCAGACATGACCCCACCCTCACGGAGTTTACAGTCTAATGGGGAAGGCAGACTGATTTCAGAACACAAATGAGAATAAAATTTCAAATTGTGGTAAGTAGAAAAAAGAAACAGAATGCTACAAGAGAGAATAATGGAGGGAGCCGTAAATGAGATTGGGACATGGGGGAAAGCAAGAAATGCTTGGTCTGAGCCCTGAAAGCTGAGAAAAAGGAAGCTCTGAAACAGCCAAGAAAAGATTAATCAAGGCAGAAGGAACAGCAAGTGCAAAGGCCACGAGGTGGGAAAACACTTAGTATTTTGTTATTCAAGGAACTGAGAAGGTCTTTGTGACACAGTGAGGTAGGGAGCAAGTAGAGGAAATTGAAGCTGGCCTCTCTTCCTCCAGTCTTGCCTCTTTTAAGCCACCACACACTGACAATATAGAAAAACTTTAAAAACTCAAAATATGATTTTATTCACTTTTAGAGGCTTCGTGTTCCCTGCAAGTCAAACTCCTCGGGCCCGGTGCTCAAAGACCCTCATAGTTGGATTTAGCTTGCTTTCCCATCTCCCTTTCTTGCATGTGCTCCCTTTTTGCCGCTGCTTGGTGTGCCGGGTTCCATGTGCTTGCTGAGCAGGCCGACTTCAATTCGCCCTTCCTTTCTTGGCCATAATATCACCTCCTGAGTGCCCTTCCTCCTGTGCACCCTAGCTATGTAATCATCGGTTTGCCTACTAATCTCTCCCACAAGACAGTAAGCTTCTCCCCTCGGAAACGTGTTTTCTCTCTCTGTATGATGCAGAACATGAGCCTCGAAAATCGAGGCCCTTGATACACCTTCTGCTCCTTTTGCCCCTATTCTGGCACCTTCCGTCAGCACAGGAGCTATGCTGTGAATTCAGTTTAAGTTTAAGGAACTTAAAGAAAGTTTAAGGAACTGAACTCCAAGTGTCCTCTCTCTCAGGTGATTCATTTTGTACCTCTGAGGATATCAGACTTGGAACAGCCATGGTACTAGGGCTCTGAGCCTTCCAGAAATCAGTGACTCCTATCTGTCTCTATTTATATGAGCGTTTACAGGACCTGGAGGAGCTGGTACAACTCACAGCAGAAAACCCAGGAAAGGGCACTCTTGGCCACTGCTGCCCTGTAGAACTCTCTGAGATGATTACAGTGTTTTACATCTCTGTCGTCCAACGCGATGGAGTTGCTGCTGAGATATAACTCCAGCCCTTCACTCCCCTAGTAGTCTCTGACTCCAGGCCGTGTCCAAGACAGCTCAGTCTGAGACTACAGACCCCTGGGCTAGATCTTCAAGGGTCCTCTGGACCCCAGCTATACCTTAGCTGTAGCTCAAGCTGTGTCTGAGACCACACATCAGGGTATAGACAGAGATGGCCAGTTGATGATTGATGATCTTGCCAGCCTAACATTCTGCAGGAGCCTGGCCCAGAGTAGATGCTAGGTTAACATTAGATGCTTGAATTTATCTTCTCTACCCCCGGCTGGGGATCCCTCAGCTACTGGGATTGGCTTCTAGAATCCCTCTGTGTCATGTGGACTAATGGCTTTTGCCACCCAGGGAAGGTAAATTAAACCAGGACTTCATAACCGTCTCCATCCTGACTTTTTGGTGGGGTGTGCCAGGGTGCGTCTGAAAACCAGTGAGTAATAATTTCTCGGAAACATGCCGGGTCCAGCATTTTTATGTGACAATCTGAATTTTATTTTGAAACAGTGCAAAATGAAAGCCCAAATAAGCATCTGCTGTGTATGATTAGGGGCAGTGTGGTTCTGGGGAAAGAGGACTGGCCTCGGGGTCACCCTGGACCTGTGGCTAACATGCTGTAATGGACAAGGTGCTCAGCACCTCTGGGCCCCAGTTTTCTCATGAGTAAAACAAAAACATTAGACTCTAAACTTCTTCCTACAGTTAATGCGAATGCTTAAAAAATGGCTGGTCACATCTTCAATCAACCCACATTAAGTACCTTTCAAGCAATCATTTGTCTGAATTTCATTGTTTAGTTTTTCTAACACCTTTTATTTAACCCTTTCACCACCAGCGCCTTCTCCATTTGCAAGGTTTTTCACGAGTTTTTGGCTTCTTCAGATTCCAATAGATCATGTTGGACTCCAGCCACCGACTCACCTGTTCCTTTGCCCTGCCTGGAGTCTCTTAAATCGCCAGCAGTCCTTAGTTCCCCGTCTCCCTCCTTCTCCATCCCTCCCATTCCCTCTTTCCCTGAAAAAACAGAACGGAAAAATCCGAGAGGTTTCTATTCTGGCAGTTAGCACTCTTACCACTAGATGGCACATGTGTGCAAGTCATCAGTCTGGACAAAAACTTGATATATTTTTTTAATGTATTTATATTCCACCTGAAGCCACAAAAGCTTTGAGAGGAATTATACAAGTACAAAATATGCAAAGGGATAAAATGAACACTTGGAGGAAATGGAGACAATAGAGAACAGGTGGAAGAGGTAACTCCAGGCTGGGTCCCCAGAGGGAGGACATTGAACAGTGAAGCAAACACCGGCGACTTCCCTGGAGCTGCTTCTGTGAGTCCTTCTATGCAGGCCTATGGTGTGATGCTAAGTGAGAAAACGCAATTTTCTGGGGCTCCAACACTGGGTTTCCAGGACGGGGCGAAGAGTGAAATTTGCACCCACCTCCTCTCCCTCGCTGAGGTTTGGGACCAAGAAGCTCTTCTTGAGGCTGTGGGGACCAGTCTACAAGATAGCCCCCAGTGACCCTTCCGCTTCCTGGTTTTCACACCCTGTGGAGTCCCCACTCACATACCAGGGGTGGTCTGTGTGACCAGCAGAACATAAGATGGGATGTCCTTTCTGAGATTAGGTTCTAGAAGACACTGCAGCTTCTCTTTTGGTCTCTCTGTGTCTGTCTTTGTCTCTGTGTTTCTATCAGATCATTCGCTCTGCAGAAAGCTAGCTGCCATGTCATGAGGAACCCTCTGGAGAGACCCATGTAGCAAAGAAGTAGGCCTGGCAAGAGCCAGCGTTAACTTGCTGGTCATGTGTAGTGAGCCACCTTGGAAACAGGTCTTCTAGTCCAACTGATACCTTGACTGAAACCCTATGAGAGACCTTGAACCAGACCATCCAGCTAAGTCCATCCTTAGTTCTATGAGATAGTTAAGTGTTTGTTATTTTCAGCTGCTAAGTTCGGGTGGTAATTTGTTACACAATTTGTTACACAACAGCAGATAACTAATACAGAAGCCAATGGAAACCCAAGGCTGCCTTATCAGAGGTAATTTTGCAGGGGTAGGTCAGCTTGGTTTTAGAGACCAAGGAAGTGTTTTAGAAGCAATGTATGGGCTTTAAATCTGAGAGGTGTGGGTGCCAACTCAGGCTGTGTTTGTGGAAAAACAGAAGTAGAGGGTCCCATATAAAATGTCTGCAAAGGAGGTGTCTTTGCAGGACAGCAAGAGCAAGGACCTCCTCAGAGCCTAGCACAGGGCCTGGCACATAGACCTTCTACAACATTTCTTCTTTTTTAAAAAAATGTTTATTTATTTATTTTGAGAGGGAGAGAGAGAGAGTGTGCATATGCATAAGTAAGTGGGGGATGGGTAGAGAGGGGGGGGAAATCCCAAGCAGGCTCCAAGCTGCCTGGAGTACCATGAGCCAAAATCAAGAGTCAGATGCTCAACTGAGCCACCCAGGTGCCCCTACAAATCTTCCTTGAATGAATAAATGAATGGTGAGCTATAACTCTGAATCAGCCATTCAATTATCTGGAAGACCGTCATTCATTAAGCTCCTACTGTGTGCCAAGTACCTAATGCTGATTAAGTTTCCATGGAACTTTTGTGTCATACACACATTACATGCACCTTTACCCCCCATCCTGTCTTCCCTCATTCTGTATTTTCTCCTTTAGATTTTTTTAAGACTTTATTTTATTTTAAGATTTTGTTTTTAAGTAATCTGCACCTAATGTGGGGCTTGAACTCACATCCCCAAGATCAAGAATTGCATGCTCTTCCAACTGAGCCAGCCTGACGGCCCTCTTCTTGGAGTTCCTTATTATTTTTGCAGAGACTTGTGCTTGCTTTAGCTTCCATTCTGGAAACTTTCTTGTGGAAGTGGTGTTCTTAGGTCACCATAACAAGTAATTTCTTGTTACCATTTTTCCAATATGAGAACGAGATTTGCTCAGGATACTGGGTTTAATTTGTGCAGTTTTGTTTCTTTTTTTTCTTCTTTTTCTCCCTTTTCTTTTTTCTGAAATGGCTAATGCTAAGTAAGAACAGTTCAGTTTCTCTGTGATGACAACTATCGAGAGTCTATTTTCCCCTTTCATACTGACTTTGGTGCTGATTTTAACCAGATTTTACTGTCGTGGAAACCTTCTGGGGATGAAAGATAATCAGAGTGATTTGCCTCCGACCCTTGTCCCCCCTCGCCTCCCCCCAAGTCTGTAAACACTCCTTTCTCCAAAGCCAGCCCTGCACCACCTCTCCACCCCCTCGTCCTTCGCCACCGCCATTATCCCCACACAGCTATTACTTATTGAGTGCTTGCCTCATGTCCATCCCGTGTTGTACAGGTGTTACATGCATTATTGAATCTGTGCTAGAGACTATGACTTGCCTTTCCAATTTCGTTAGTCCAGGTCCGTCGAGAAGCAGACACCAGGATGGGATTAATTGTGCAAGGATTTTACTAGGGGGAAATGCCTGTTTCAAAGGAAATAGTAAGAGAGACAGAGAAGGCCAGGAGGGCCATCAGACCCCACGTGAAGGGGAGAGGGAGAGACGGTTGGGTGCAAGTGTCCCAGAATGTCCTATATTTTAAGGAAAATTCATCTAACAAAGGTTGGGCAAAGCTATCAGCGAGTCCTTGAGCCAAAGCCAGTCAACAAAGGAGTCCTTTGTCTCTCTGGACTGACTTTGTACGCAACCAAACTCAGTCATTGGTGGCATGCAGCCCATGGGAGGTGGGGCCCACGAATTTCAAAGCATAGCAGCTGGTGTCCTCAGTTCTACACAGTAGGAAGTCTGTGGAGGCACATTTCTGTGGCTGCCACACCAATATTCATTCTCCTAAGTAACAGAAACTTGATTTATTTGGGCGGCAAAGACCTGATGCTGAACGAAAACATTTTAGCTCCCTGCCTTCCTTGCAACTAGTTGTGACTCTATGATTGTATATATGTCTTCTGGTCGTGCAATATAAGCAGAAGTATTATGAGGACCTACCAATAATCCTCCTTAAGGGGATCTGACTCAGCTGGGAGGTGCGTCCCTTCTTCCCTCTCTCTGCCAGGACTAATGACTAAATGGCTGCAGCTTCAGCAGCCATTTTGTACCAAGAGGCAATTTATTAATAATGAACGAGCAAGCAGACATATAGTAAGGGTCTGAGCGAAAGTGGGCCCTGCACTGACAGCAGTGAGCCTGATGTGGGGCTTGAACTCACAAACCATGAGGTCATGACCTGAGCCAAAGTCAGACGCTCAACTGACTGAGCCACTCAAGTGCCCCTGAGAGAAAAACCTTTTGTTCATGCTATTGCTACTTTGCCTTATAAGTGGGTAAATCTAATCCTCATTGGTATAGTATCTAATCTTCATCATGGCTCTAACAAGCAGGCTCAACTGTGCCCATTTTACAGGTGAGGGAAATGAAACTTAAAATGATTAAGTATTAGACCCTAAATTGGAACCCAGGGTAGTGCTTAGGATACTCTCAGCTGCGAATAACAGAACAGTGTTTGTCAGTCTTCCCTGAACATTGCCTGGGAAGTTGCTAAATATACAGATAGCCAGTCCTCTCCCCTGGAAATCCTCACTCAGTAGGTTCAGGTTAGGGTTTGAGAAGCTCCTTTATCTCAGACAGTCCAGGCCATCGTTGTCCTGAGGGGAGACTGTGAATCCCAGTGTGGATGGAGACGACCAGCAGGCAGCCCAAACAGTGAGGAGTTCAGTGCTTCCCATCAGAAGACTTGGTTTGGGGAGCTTCATCAAAGTACATGTTCTGGCTTTTACGTTCATAGATTTGTAGTGAGTAGATCTTTTATGGAACTTGGGGATTTACCCTTTTCAGATGCTCCCCAGGTGATCCTGATGCCTGTGCTTCCACAGTCCCGCTTGTGGGACCCTGGCTTCACCGTGAGGAGCACGGTGTTGGAGTAGAAAGAGTCTGGGTTTGAATCCTGATGTCGCCACGTTTCGGCTGGATGACCTCTAGCGGGCTCCATAAGCTCTGTCATTGGTTGCATCGTTTTGGAATTGAGGAAAGTAGTAAGGCCTGCCTCACAGAGTTGTTGTGAGGATTACATGAAATAATTTATATAAAGCTCTTAGTTTTGCATAAGTAAGTTCTCAGTAAACAGTGGCTGTCATTACTATCATAGCCCATGCATACGTCTTGCAACAGTATGGGCATAGAGTTCTGTTACCATGGATAAGTTATACCAAAACCCAGGGAACCAAGATTCAGCAGAGACTGGTACCATAGCTGGGACTCTCCCTTTCTCTCTCCAGCTGCATCTGGCCTTGGCAGTGACCGATCTGCCTGTGCAAGAAGAAGTTGAGTAAAGGTCTTCTAGGACATGCTCCTGTGCTCCCCCTGGCTGTCCCTGCCCCCTCCAAGAATCTGCCCAAGAATCATCTACACTCAATTTTCTTCCTCTTGCTTCCTCCTCTGCCCACCACAGCCTAGATGCTGCTGGCATCACTGCCTTTGCTGACGTGACTCTCAGCGAGGTCTCCAGTGGCTTCTGTGTTGCTAAATCCAATGGATATTTTAAAGCCCTCATCTCATGGCTGCTGCTGAGTACTTGTTCCTTCCCAGAGCTTTGTTTTCTTGGCATCTGGGACTCTCCTGCTCTATTCCTCCTTCGGTGTTTTGGCCGGTTCCTCTAGCCTCTGCTGAACCCATGTCTCAGTCCTTGTCTTACACACTCTACTCTCTGCCCTTTTAATCCTTCCTTTGCCTCTAATTCTTTTTGTGGTTCCTTTTATTTCTCTGATCAGAGCCCACAATCATTTAAGTCTTCTAAGTTCCAGGTGAACCATCTCCCTTCATAGGACATCCTGGTCTAATAGGACATCCTTTTCCTTCCTTCGTGGGACATCCTTTTCCCTCTTTCCTCCATGGGATGGCTACTACAATCAGGCCCAGACGGTGTGCTCCAGAGTCTCCTTCCCAGGTCTTCCTAAGAGTCCTAGTAATGTCCATGAAAATGGAAAATGAGACCTGGATTTCTCGCAAATCAGACCCCCGGTTGGGGGACTCTGAGATACCTTTAATTGTTCCAGCTTATACTGGCATTGGAGACAGAGCCACTCTGCAGGCTGAGTGTATATCCATTCATCCCCTTCGCTCGGACTCCGAGGTCTTCTGTCCAGGTTGTGGCTTCTTCCAGAGGAATTGGACCCATTCCTACTTTTACCATTGACTTGTTTGACCTTGGACCTAGCTTTAACCTTTCTGGTTTCGGTTTTTCTCATCAATGAAAGGAGGAGTCGGACTAGTTATCTCTAAGTTCCATTCTAACCACTAGCACCATCACGATCAGCTTTTTCTCCTTGATTTCAATCCTGGGAATCTATACAGAGATGCTCTTCAAGTGCATAAAGATGTATGCATACAAGAACACTTACTCTTAAAACCCTAAGTGCCCAGCAAGAAGGGATTGGTTAAATAACTTATGGTTATTAAGTATTAAGTATTAAGTATGGTATTAAGTATTGAGTATGTTATGCCAACATACTCAATGATGGCATTGCTCAAAGTAGACATTCTGTTTCTTATTGGTCCAGTAGGAGATAAGGAGCTTGAGCCAGAATGTAAATCAAATCAATGACTTTATCAAGAAAGTCTTACTAACAACAAATTTATATATATATATTTATTTATATTTATATAATATATTTATAATTAAATATATTATACATATATAATATATTTAATATATTATATAATATATATATAATTAAATATATTATACATATATATTATATATATATATATCTAAATGGTTTGCATTCTTGTATAAGCCCTCCCTTATCTTTTCTCAGGCTAGAACATATATATACTTCCTAGACTACAGGTGCACAGACTGCACTTTGAATAGTGTTGGGGAGAAAAAAAGTTCCCTAAATTCTTCTAGGTTCTTTGGGTGGTCTAATAATTAAGTTGGCATAGGACAGACTAACAGGAGAAAAATGAACAAAAAGTTTTAATAACATGTACACCTCCTGTTATCCATCAGGAAAACAGTAATTTGCTGAAATGCCTGAAGCCAATCATCTTGAATACCATCTTCAGTTAAAGAGAAAAGAAAATGTTGGAGATGGGGACCCAGGTATGGGAGGTCACCAAGAAAAACAGAGTGGACAAGGGTTGTTATACAGGTTTAAGCCCATGCCTTCTCCACTGATAATAGTTTCTAGAGATTTAGAGTCGTCCCCAACTTCCTGGTCCATCAAGGGAGACACCCTTATAAAGGAGTCTTCCCTTATCATTCATGTGTATGTCTCTTACAAAAGGGTAACTGTGACTCCATTTTCAGAACTTCGCTTGTATCTGCAGTTTTTTAAAAATAACCAGCTTAAGGGGTGCCTGGGTGGCTCACTCAGTTAAGTATCCGAATCTTGATTTCTGCTTAGGTCATGATCTCACAGTTAGTGAGACTGAGCCTGTGTCCGGCTTGGTGCTAACAGTGCAGAGCCAGTTTGGGGGTCTCTCTCTCTCCCTCTCTCTCTGCCCCTACCCTGCTCATGCTCTTGTACTCTCTTTCTCTCTAAATATAAATAAAAATAAAACTTAAAAAAATAACCAGTTTAAAATAATCTGGATGCCAAAGAGGCATATCTTGGGGTGGCAAAATTTGCTGCCCTTCAGCAACATTGTTCGAGCTTCACAAAAATGAGGTAACTCTACTTATGCAGGTGTAGAAAGATGTCTAAGATGCATTATTAAAAGAAAAAAGTGTGGGGGCACCTGGATGGCTCAGTCGGTTAAGCGTTTGACTTCAGCTGAGGTCATGATCTCATAGCTCATGAGTTCAAGCCCCACATCAGGCTCTGTGCTGACAGCTCAGCTCAGAGCCTGGAACCTGCTTCGGATTCTGTGTCCTTCTCCCTCTGCCCCTCCCCCACTTGCTCTCTCTCTCTCTCTCTCTCTCTCTCTCTCTCAAAAATAAACATTAAAAAAATTTTTTTAAATAAAAGGAAAAAGTATGCTATAGAACAGTATGATGTTTCCAAAAACAGGGATCTGTACAAAAAAGGATGCCTAAGTGCACAGATATGCTGATAGAGGTATAAAACATTTCTGGAACAAGTTTTTTGTTTTTAACTTTTTAAAAAATGTATATTTATTTTTGAGAGTAAGAGTATGAGCGGGGGAGGGGCAGAGAGAGAGTGTAGAGGATCCAAAGCAGGCTCCATGCCCGATGTAGGGCTTGAACTCACGAACTGCAAGACCATGATCTGAGCCAAGGTTGGACTCCACCCTTGGGCCACCCAGATGCCCCTCTATTAACCGCACTTCCCTTTGGAGTGTGGAGCTGGGATTCTGGGATGAACATTTTTTTTTTCTTTTCTTTTTTAATGTTTATTTATTTATTTTGAGAGAGAGAGAGAGAGAGAGAGAATCCCAAACAGGTTCCATGCAGTCAGTGCAGAGCCCAATGTGGGGCTTGATCCCATGAACCACAAGATCATGACCTGGGCTGAAATCAAGAGTTAGATGCCCAACCAACTGAACTGCCCTGAAAAACTTCTTATTTGTTGTATATCCAGACTGTATTCAGTGGGTCCTCCCCAGTACAGAGTCTAGAATCTGTTCTGACTGGTCTATGCCCTTCTTGACAGAGTTGTTAAGCATGTTTTTGTTGTTGTTGTTGTTGTTCGTTTGTTTTTGAGTAAACTCTACACCCATTTTGAGGCTCGAACTCACAACCCTGAAATCAAGAGACACGTGGTCCACTGACTGAGCCAGTCAGGCACCTCAGTTGTTAAACATTTTTTATGTTTATTTATTTTTGACAAAGAGAGAGAGAGATCATGAGCTGGGTAGGGGCGGAGAGAGAGGGAGACACAGAATCCAAAACAGGCTCGAGGTTCTGAGCTGTTAGTACAGAGCCTGACATGGGGCCTGAACTCATAAACCGTGAGATCACAACCTGAGCCAAAGTCAGACGCTTAACCAACTGAGCCACTCAGGTACCCCTAAACATTTTGAATGTGATTCCTGCTGTACCGTTTTACTGTTGTTGTTTTTTTAACTGATGTTTATGTATCACTTTCATATTTTTAAAACAAACTAGATACAGAACAAATACGGATGCTTCTAGAGTCTCTAGTTGCTGGATAACAAGCCTCCTTTTTTTTCATTTTTTATGCACATTCCCTCTGTTCTCACAACTAGCTACGTGAACAAGGCAGTTCTCTCTGTCCTGTGCCTTGGAGCTCTTCTCCTGCAGATACATTCACAGTAAGTCATTTTGGCTCACAGCCTAGTGATGAAGAAGGCCCAGGGGCCAGAGGACTGATTACAGTTCTAATTTACAATTATACAGTGATTTTTCACACTGCTCATGAAATCCTTACTTCCTCCTGTTTGAGCTGGATAGTAAGAAGGATCCGATTTGATGGAAGCAGTATAGGCTGTGATTATCCTAAGAATTCGGCATATTAAATTGAACTGGGGAGTTCTGGGCAACAAATATAAATTGTTTCCTCACTCCCATACGACTGTGTATTTACTGTTTGCAGCTGACCCTGTGCAGAAAAGTGAAATGACTTCTCTTAATGCCTTTGAAATGGGAACCGTTGAGACTTCTAAGTGGCCTCTTTAAACTCAAGATGCAAACAGACTGTGCTGCTGTTGGAGACTGAGTGGAGCTGAGACAATGTCCCTGGAGTCTGATAGTTTTTGATTCAAATGCTCTGGGCCTATTTACTGTGGTTCTTGATAGAATTAAAAAAAATACTTGTTTTTAAGTATATTTTGTCTTATTTCTGTGTTAAAAAGAATGTGGCTTGCCCTTGTCCCTAGTTCCTGCGGGATAACCTCTAAAAATCCTTAGAATTTCCTGAGGAATAAGAGAGTCTTTGTTATCCATGGTGGGCCCGGAGAATTTATACTGATGAAATGACTTAGACTGGGGATGAGCCAAGCCAGAAAGACCAATGCCGTGATTACAGAGTTGGGGCTTTGAGCCATCTGATCTCGGCTCCACTACTAGGGAGCAGGGGTGGAGTGTGGATATGTAATGAAACCTCAATAAAACTCTGGACATTGAAGTTTGGGTGAACCTCCCTGGTTGGCAATACTCTGTGTATCTGTCATGTATCAGTGTGTGATGGGATAACAGGTCCTGACTCCAGGGGGAGAGAAGAGTGGGACCCTCCCAGAGCCCCCTTCCGCTGTATGTTTCGTCTTTTGACTGGTTCTGATTTGCATCCTTTTGCTATTTAAAATGACTTGTAAGTATAGCACTGTGTCGAGTTCTGTGGCATGTTCTAGTGAGTTACCAAATCCGAGGTGGTAGTGGGCGCTCCCAAATTTGTAGCCAGCTGGTCAGATGTGAGGGTGGCCTGAGAACCCCAAACTCATGGCCAGTGTCTGAAGTGAAGGCAGTCTTACGAAGTGCTGTACCCTTGTAAAGTCTGGCCTAACTCTGGGTAGTTGGCCTCAGAAGTCATTGCAAGTTCCCTATTTATTTGGAGACTTATAAAAATTATAATTTACAAGAGTAATGCAACAAATACTCATAAAACTTTCACTTAGACTCTCCAGTTTGTTAACATATTCCAATATTTGCTTGTTTCTCTCTCTTCTGGTGTATATTAAGTTTTTCTTCTTCCTGAACAGTTGAAAGTTACAGACATAATATCCCTAAACACTATGTGGCATATACTTCTTGAGAATCAGGATATTTTCCCACATAACTCCACACCTAAGAAACTTAGCATTGATGTGATAAATATTCTCTAATATACCATATTTATTTCCCTACTGTCCCCCAAATATAATTCTTTTTCTTTAGACTTATGATCTAATCAGGGATACATATTACATTTGATTGTCGTTTTCCCCTCCTCCTTTAATCTAGATCCTAGATTTTTTCTATTTTTTGCTTTTCATGACATTGATGCTTTGGAAGGGGCCCCAGGCTACTTGTCTTGTGTATTATCCCATGATCTGGATTTGTGTGATTGTTTCCTCACAATGCAATTCAGATTATATATCCTTGGCAAGAATACAACTGATGCAGGCTGGCTGGGTCTGAGAACCCAGAGGGGATCCCGCAGGATGAACCAAGAGGGTCCTTGGCTTTGCAGAGGATAGAAATCAAACATGAGCTGAGAGGAAGTGAGAGAATAGTTTATCGAAGATTTTATTGAAGATACAGTGATAGAGCAGATACAAACAAAGCATCTGAGAGACTCAGAAAGGACAGAAGAGTGAATCTCCTCTTTGCTTGGGGTCTGGGGTTTTTATTGAGGATGGTGGTCTGATATACATGTCCTCTCAGGCATCTAGGAACTGGTCAAAACAAAGACATGTGCTCAGATAGATGTCCTCCATAAGTCACTTATGCCTTAGAACCAGGGGTCTTGGCCTCAGGGTGTCTGGGGTCAGTGGTCTTG
This sequence comes from Paguma larvata, assembly GCA_030068075.1. Taxonomy (NCBI): domain Eukaryota; kingdom Metazoa; phylum Chordata; class Mammalia; order Carnivora; family Viverridae; genus Paguma; species Paguma larvata. The sequence goes on from CM057844.1 coordinate 31,361,081, forward strand.
GAAAACATTCATGACATCTCTGCCCAGTCACTCCTTAAATGTTATCTATTATGCTGGAAGCCTCCAAAGAAATCATTAATTCCTTAACCTTTACAAGGAGGACATACATCATCAGTACCATAAGGCACGTGTAAGGTGGGGGTGCAGGTCCTGGCAAGCATAGAAGCAGGAAAAGGAGCAAAAAGTAGTCCTGAATTCAGTTTTCCTGTCTCAAAACTATGCAGATGATGTGCTGATTAAAAGTGTGAGTTGGAGAAGGGACAAAGTACATCAACAGTGCAGTACAGACAGGCTGCGTGTCGTGTGCTGAAGAGCTGCATGGGCCCAGGGTGGAGGGGATTTCAGAGCAGGAATGTTGGGATTTGACCGAAGCTTCTCCTGTCTTCTCACTCTGACAAGATCTCATCCCAACCCATCCCAAGGCTTGGAGGGCTGTCACATGTCCATCTCCAGCGCAGACTGCTTCCCCAAACCCAGCCCTTGTTTTCGTCTCAAGGCTATCTCTAAGGTGCCTCACACCCAACATGTCCAACACTGAACTCTTGAGTCTGTGCACCAGCCCCTCGCCTGGCGTGGTCCTCCTCTGGTCTCACCGTCTCCGTGAACGGCAGCGCCCCCTTCCATTGCGTGAGCTAGAAACCCAGGCATCATCCATGACGCTTGCTTCTCTTTCCCCTCCTCCTGTAGCCAGTCCAGTTTGGACCACCGAAATTCCCATCCAATCCATCTACCGTCTCTGTCTCCTGAGCCACGCCCCCTCCTTAGTCCACGCCCCCTCAGTCCCCACCCCCTTCTCCACGACCCCTTAGTCCTACAGCACACCCTAACCGCTCTTCAGGTTTCCACACGAGCTCCCTTATGAATCTGCTTTCCACAGAGCAGCCTAGGTATCTTTTTAAAATGCAGATTTTCTGATGGCATCACTCCCCCCCCCCTTCTTAGAATCCTTCAGTGCGTTAAAGAAAAAAATTTCAACCGAGCAAATTTGAAGATGTAATTGGCTTTATTAAGCGATTCATGAATGGGCAGCATCTCATCTAGCAAGTAGAGAGATGTTTCGAGGAGTTGTACAAAACGCAACGTTTTCCTTAGATAGGGTGGGGCACGGAGGTTATTAGCAAAAGCGAAGAAAGGATTGTTTCGGGTCAGGACATCTTTTTGGGGGGGAAGGGAATGGCAGGGTTGTTTATCATACAGAACACCTCCGTACTGATCCGTAGCTAAAAGGTCACATTCCCAGGATCTGTTGAAACTGCAATTAAGTCTTCGGTTTGCTGTTGGAGGGTGGGGGGCAAATGAACCCATTTGGGGTGTGTTTCTTTTTTGAAACAAATGGATACTCATTGCTCTTTCAACAAAGACTAAAATCTTTGCTAAGCCTTCTGGCCTTTGTGTGCACCACTCTTTCCCATGCTCTCTGCCCCCACGCTGTCCCTTTTCAGTCTCTCAAACCCCAAACAACTCTCCGCACGCCCCCACCCCCAGGCTCCCCAGGATGCATGCACGTGTGTTCACACGTGTATTCTTCCTTCACATCTTTGCTCATTAGTCTTTTTCCCTCGGGGAGGCTCCTCTGTGATACAATCTCGGAGCACTCTATTTTTTCCCCCTCTTAGCCTGTATGACAGATTGTATTTCTGCAGCCCTTCAGTGTTTCCTGAGGATCTATCTTCACCACTGCCAAGCCCCGAAGGGCGATGCCCACATCGGACTTCTCCTTAGTAGTCCCAGCATGTGATGCACAGTGCCGCCTTCAGTAAACACTTGGGGAGGGCGTGACCTGGCTGCCAACGGCCTCCAGAGCATTCCAAAAGGTGTGCGTGCTCTTGCAAATATGAGAGAATTTATTCCACACTCTCTTACAGTCTTGGTAAGTTTGATAAAATATTATCTATTTTATCTGCTCAGTCTGACTTCAAAAGTCCATGGGGAAATTTTTATTTCAAAGCAGTTCCTATATTTAAACTTTGAAAAGGAAGAACGACCAGCGTTTCTCCCATCTTCCCATTTCGTCTTGAGCCATCTAAGCTCGGAGGGTGGCCAAGGCAGCAAATGAAGTAAGAGGCCATTGATATGCAAATATGCCATTAAGATTGGAGGCCCCACCCCAGAACTCCATTTCAGTTCTTTCCAAGTCAAAGCCAATTTGCATTTAAAAAAATGAATCTCCCAAACTCGAAATTATTCTCCAAAGCCAAAATGCATAGAAATTAAACTATGGAAAATATTGAGGTTTCCATATGACACATTGCTGTTTTTTGGGGGGAAAGCTGGCTGTCCTTCAACGCCTAGGTTCTGTTTGGTTTCTGAAGGGCTGCTGGGTTAAGGATAGACCCTCTTGACCTTGGACTGCCTGGTGTTTCCCTGAAGCATGGACACACCAAGTAGTTAAGGTAGATGGTTCTGGAGACATTGCTACTATTTTCAAGTTATGAAAACTGAGACTCAGAAGGATCAGTTGATGTGTTCAAGATTCAAACCGGAGTCTTCAGATTCCATGGACAGAGCTCCTTTTTCAACATCTTAAAAACGGTTAAATCCCCCAAAGGGCTGTGATTCTCTTTAGAGCAGATACCAACCTGCCAACGCTGCTCATGCCCACTCTGCCCAACAGATTTCACAGGAGCTTTGGAATGTATTTCTAATCTTACTGAAAGAAAAAGCAAAGCGAATTCCTTCCAGGTAATAGCATGAGGGTGGGAAGCCCTTCGTTTGTCCTGCTGCCTAAACTTGGTTTCACACAAAAGCCCCACGGTGCCATAAAATCACTCCGGTGGCTGGATGCCAGGGTCAGGATTGATGACTGGAGAGGCAGAGGAGCAGGGTTGCTGTGTGATTTCAGAAGAATAGGATGTGGCTGCTGAAGCCCAGAGCCCGGCTCCCAACAAAGCTAATCCCTGGTCGCCAGTGCTTTCCCCTGCTGCTGATGGATGATGGGCCAGGGGCTCCCACACCTGTGGACAGCTCCTATCTCTGCTTCGAGCCTGAAGCCATGTCACTCTGGGGACTAGAATGTTGTGCTCTGATTCAAATGATTCCTGTCTTCTCTGCAACAGGGTCACGGTAGGGACGATGCAGTGGGCTGGCCTGCAAACTCTGCTGTGCACCTGCTCTGGGGTCTTCAGTAAATGACTTCTCTGATCCTCAGTTTCCCTATCTGTAAAAACAGACCCTATCCTAGGGTTCCCATGAGAATCAAATGAGATACTGTAACCGGAAACACTTAGCTCGGTGTCTGGTGTCACAGATGAACAAAACTGGACTCTGTTTAAAAGTGGAAAGGACCAATTTTAAGCAGCAACACACTATTGCAAAAGGGAAGGGTCCAGTGTGACCTGAATTCCACTTTGGTTTGTGCAGAGGTGACTGGGTGTTTTAAACGGAGAGCGAAGGGTTAGGGAGGGAGGTGAGCAGGGGCTCAGTACAGTCAGGGCAGTGAAGTTTCACAAAAAAGCAGGAGGGGGTTTGGTCCATGTGAAATCCATTTGGGTTTGCTTCTCCTTTCCCACCAAGTCTGGAGACCGGAACCCTGTCCTCTGCTGTCCTCTGGAAGAAATGGTCAATTCTTTTGGAAGCCTTGCGTTTTTTTAGGCAGGCACTTTAGGGAGGGGGTTAGAGTCATTTTTGGGATACAGCCTTAAGTATATTAGTGTTTGTTCAAGTCTTTTATAATTATTGTTATTTATTTATTTTTAAATTATTATTTAATTTTGAGAGGCAGAGAGACAGAGTGTGAGCAGGGGAGGGGCAGAGAGAAAGGGAGACACAGAATCTAAAGCAGGCTCCAGGCTCTGAGCTGTCAGCACAGAGCCTGATGCGGGGCTTGAACCCATGAACTGTGAGATCATGACCTAAGCTAAAGTCAGCTGCCCAACTGACTGAGTCATCCAGGTGCCCCCAAGTCTTGTTTTTTTAATGTTTGTTTATTTTTGAGAGAGGGAGAGAGAGAGAGAGTATGTGTGCGCTCGAGCAGAGGAGAGGCAGACAGAGAGGGGAACAGAGGATCTGAAGCAGGCTCTGTGCTGACAGCAGGGACCATGGTGTGGGCTCAAACTCATGAGATATGAGATCATCACCTGAGCCAAAGCTGGACGCTCAACCGACTGAGCCACCCAGGTGCCCCTCCCAGCTTTCATCTTTACCTGGCTTTCTCCCCTGACTCTGAGCCCCCTGGGAACCTGTGGTCTGTTGTGATTACACTGGGTCCACCCAGATAACCTCATCTTGAGATTGAATCATCTCCCCATCTCAAGAGCTTTCACTTAATCACAACTGAAAAGTCCCTTTTGCCCTATGAAGTAACATCCGTAGGTTCCAGGGTTTAGGATGTGGACAATTTGGGTGGTCCTTATTCAGCCCACTACACTGACCGTCTCTTTGGTGGGTCCTGCCAGGCCGACAGGGTGGCCACACCAGAGAGGAAATGTTCTCGTCCAGCCTCCCCTCCTAGTGCCAGTGCCTCGTGGTGGAGCGCCCAGCAGCAGTGATGGCAGTTGACGTGGACTACAAATCTGGAGTCTGAGCCACCGGTTCAAGGACAGGTATTTCCCTGAGAGCCACCTGCTGGGGCGCAGCCACAGGACTCCATCTGCTGGAGTCACCTTCACGTTCCCAGCACCTTTAGCTGAACCTCACACCTTTTCTGAGAGGCAGCCAGGGAGATGTGGTTGTGCAGACGTGTCCAGGTGGAACCGTTACTTCTGCGGGAGACTGATAATAGGGTCTTGGTCTCCATAGTTTCCTGTTTCTCATGCTCCTTAGAGAAACGGCGAGAAGGCAAGGAAGCAAGAGACAGGCCTTTCAAAGGAGCCAATGGCAGGAGCCCCTGAAATGCCATGTCAGCCAAAAGAAATCAATACTAATCCATTACAGGGGTGCCTGGGTGGCTCAGCAGGTTAAGCATCCGACTCTTGATTTCCGCTCAGGTCCTGGTCTCAAGGTTCATGAGGTGAAGCCCTGAGGTGGGCTCTGCGCTGATGGCAGGGTGCCTGCTTGGAATTCTCTCTCTGCTCCTCCCTTCCGCTCACTCCCTCCCTCCCCCCCCCCCTCTCAAAATAGATAAGTAAACATTAAAAAAAATACTAATGCATTACAATAACACCATCAACAACAATACTGAACACTCATGGCACTAAGCGATATGCAAGAAGATATGCAGTAAAGTACAAGCCCCCTCCCACCTATCTGTTTCCCTCCTTAGAAGCAAACATCGTTTCTCATATATTCTTCTAGGATTTTTTTAATCCATGAACCACCATACATGGGCATGTCCTTCAAATAAAAAATGGTTGCATCTCATACATTTTGTATTGCTCCTTGCCTTTTACACGTTACAATATATCTTGGCAATTTTTCCATTTTAGCCCAAATAGATTTATTTTATTATTTAAAGCTACATGGCATTCCATTTTATGGATGTGTCATAATTTCTTCAACCACTGTCCTTTTGAGGGATGTTTATGTTGTTTCCAGTCCTTTGTTCTTACAGAAAAGAGGCAGTGAAAATCTTTCTTTGTATTTCTTTGCATACAAGCGTGAGTTTATCTGTAGAATAAATTCCTAAAAGTAAAATTGCTAGGTCTTATCTTTTTAGTCCCCACACAGCAACCCTAGGAAGCCGATGCTCTTATTATTTCCATTTAATATACAGGGAGTCAGAGATACAGAGAGGCTAGGTAACTTGTCCAATAAATTATTAGTGGAGATTGAAACTAATTCTGTCAAGCACTGAGGAGACTATAGAAGACTTCTAGAGACTCTAGATGGCTTCTCCTTCTTCTCCTTCTCTTCCTTCCTCTTCTAGTTCTCCTTCTCTTTCTTATTATTCTTCAGGAAAGCTCTGCACCAAATGTGGGGCTTGAACTCACAACCTTGAGATCAAGAGTTGCATGCTCTACTGAGTGAGCCAGCCATGTGCCCCTGGACTTCTTATTAGAAAGGGTTCCTCACCCCCCCTCCTCACTCAGGATCATGTGAGAATCTGCATCTACAGCTGTATTTATCATGAAAGGATAGGTTATGCTGCTGTAACAAATCAGTCCTCAAATTTGAGTATTTTAATGAGAGAAAAAATTATTTTTTTGCTCTTGCAAAGTCTTATGGAGCCTGCAGATGCTCTACTGAATCTGATGATTCAGGGATCCGGGCTCTCTGAGATACTCCAACATGTGATTGTCAGCTTCCCTCAGCAGGAATCAAACTAAGAGGTATTAGGAGGCACACTAACTTTGAAGTGACACAGGTCACATTTGTTTATGCTTCATTTACTAAAACCAGTCATGTGGCCCTAACTTAACTGCAAAGAAGATGGAGAAATAGTCTTCCCTTGTGTCCTGGAAGAAGAAATGGTATGGTGAGCATTAATTCAGTCACATAGGTAAATATCCTACCCAACTTGAGTAGGGAAATAGGGAATTTTAGGAAGCTTTGCTGTGCAATGTGTGTAAAACTCCCATCCCCGTTTCTCTAAGGAAATTTCAGGAAAGAGTCCTTTGTCTTTCAGTGTCTTGGGAATCAGAACCATACCTTTTTCTGGTGTGATGCTGGTCTGCGACTGGAAAAAATGGCCCAGCATCATTTGAATTTCATTAATCACATTAAAAATATCAACGCATTAAATCATTTACTGAAGTTAGAGCAGACTCAAGAGTATTCCTATAATGTCTTTCTCACTCACTTGATCCCACTATGTCTTTGTAAGAAGGAGACAAAGAAGGGGGAGTAACTATAGGAGTTCTGGCTTACTTGGTGCATAATTCATTTTGCATCTTATTTTTGCTACAATCATAATAAATGAGTTATTTACAGGCTCTTAATAGCGATGAAAATTACAAATTATTTTAGTTCTCCAAAAATTGTTTGTTGTTATCATTTCGGGGTCCAGACTTGGGAGTGAGTTGGGAATGTGCATGTCTCCAATCTTACATGCCATGGTGGCAAGGGCAAGGTCAATGGTCCCTGGGAAGTTGGGAATCTGGTTCTAGGGGGCCCCAAGCTGAGGAATGCAGTTTCTTTCAGTTGTGTTTGGCTGTCTGGGTGGATGAGTGGAGAAAGATGATAGTTTAACTGACTGAAGGTTGGGATTCTCTTGGGTAGAAGAACAAAGGGGTAGATGTTTGAAATGTTAGCAAGAGTGGAGGAAGGGATGCTTCAAGGGGTTCAGGCCGAAGAGGGAAGAAGATGAAGAGGCAATTTTATAAGAAAGGTAGGAGTCCTGGGGCTAAGGAGTATCAGTGAGGACAAAAAGAGGCATCATGGAATTAAGGAATGGAGTGAGAAAGGAATATGGGCAAATATTGTTGAAGTCAAGGAGAACATGGCGGGTTGGATGGATGGGTCTTCTATAAGAATGTTGAATTCTAAGATTCTGGCAGGAGCACTAAAGATAACCCAATGGTAGAGGCATGAGCCTCAAAGCAGAGAGGGTATTTTTATTTAATGTTTATTTATTTATTTTGTGAGAGAAAGAGCACATGTGTGTGAGAGTGTGAGTGGGGGAGAGGCAGGGGGAAAGAGAGAGAGAGAGAGAGAGAGAGAGAGAGAGAGAAGAGAATTCCAAGCAGGCTTAACACTGTCAGCACAGAACCCAATGTGGGGCCCGATCTCACAAACCTTGAGATCATGACCTGAGCCAAAATCAAGTGTTGAACGCTTAAATGACTGAGCTACTCAGGTGCTCCAAAAGGGTGTTTTTCACATACGTGAAAACGTAGTGATCTGCTAAACTGTTCACAGGGGTTATTTTGATGGGGAGAGAGACGCCATTGGCTATTTGTTTATACACTTTTATATTGATTGGCTTGTCGTAATGACCAGAATTGCTTTTGTAGCCCGAAAGTCAATAAAGTCAATAAAAAACAAAAACAAAAACTGAAGACAGCTAGAAAAAATTAAAAAAGAAGACTGATGGTCCGGAAGACGTGCTTGCCACATAGTAAGTGCTCTATAATTGTTAATTATCAACGTTACCACTATTATCTTCGTTAATGGCAACACCCTTTAGGCCAGCATGCCAGAACAGACTCGCTCTGTCTCTTGATTGAATTCCTGCAGCTGCTTCTCCTCGGTTTCCCGAATTCCATGCTGCTGATGGGTAACGGGACGCAACCCCACGAGCTCTCCCTCTCCATGTTTGCTCTATCATGCTTCGCAATGAGTTGTGTTCCTGCACCACGTAGTGATAAGATCCTGGTACTTGGGGGGCGCCTGGGTGGCTCAGTCGGTTGGGCGGCCGACTTCAGCTCAGGTCATGATCTCAGCTCAGGTCATGATCTCAGCTCAGGTCATGATCTCACGGTCTGTGAGTTCGAGCCCCGTGTCAGGCTCTGTGCTGACGGCTCAGAGCCTGGAGCCTGCTTTGGATTCTGTGTCTCCTTCTCTCTGCCCTTCCCCTGTTCATGCTGTGCCTCTATGTCTCTCAAAAATAAATAAACATTAAAAAAAAAAAGATCCTGGTACTTGGATTTGGGTTTGGGGAGAGAGAGAGAGAGGACCCACTCAGGTCCTATAAGCAGGTGTTTCATCTGTTTATTAGCAGACATTTATTGTCACCTGTAGATATCATTGGTTTTCTACCTTTCTAGCCTTTGTCTGATTCCTCCCTGCTAACAGTCTTGATTTGGTTCAGGCAGCAATGTGCCCAGCATCAGTCACTCTTACCTTTTGCTAGTGATTGGTCTGGAAGTGGATGATGTGACTCAGTTCTGGTGAATGAGATAAAGGGATGTCTGCTGGGGCTTCTGGGAAACTATCTCTCTGGGAAGACAGAGTGTTGGGGTCCTTGGATCATCCCCCAAAGACCACGAGACACGCATGCAAAGGCAAGAGCGTTTATTAAGATTCCAGCATGCTGGGGTCAGCCACTCCGTAAAATGGCGACCTCCGGAGGAGCGCGCAGGCGCCTTTAAGCACATTTAGGTGTGAATTCCAAGACGGGAAACAGGTGTCTCTAGCTCATTGGTCAGTTTGTATTTGGGGGGTACGGGTGCTCTATGGATTGGTCCAAGCTGGTCTGGTGAGGGGTGGAACCTGATTGATTGGTCCAGGCTGGTCTGGTGAGGGGTGGAACTTGATTGATTGGTCCATCTTCTACTTCCTAATCTTTTGGAGCAGGAAGTGTTTTAGGGCCGCCCCTTGCCCCTTAGGTCCGGGACCTCTCAAGAGCAGCCATTTAGCTGCTTGGTTCTTGCCATGTGCCTTATTCCGTGAGGATGGTGAGGATGTGTTGGTGAAGCCATACTAATGTTATGAGAGTTGACCAGAAGATGGCAGAGTGGAAGGATTCCAGGAGCCTTGGTTTTTGGTAACATTGAATCACCGCTCCTCCCATCCACTTCTGAACTTTTCAAGGAAACGGTAAATGTTCTCATGGTTCAAGCCATTGTTGGTCGGGATTTCTGTGACCTGGAGTTGAGAACATTTCCCTGTGCTGAAGGCTGGGGGTTATAGCTGAATTGGATCCATCTCCTGCCCTCAGGGAGTTCACAGCCCAGTGGAGAAGCACCTCTATTTTTTTAAATTTAAATTACTTTGAGAGAGAGAGAGAGAGAGAACAAGCAGGGGAGAGGCAGAGAGAGAGAGGAAGAGGAGAATCCCAAGCAGGCTCCATGCTGTCAGCACAGAGCCCGATGTGGGGCTCAAACTCACAAACCAGATCGTGACCTGAGCCAAAACCAAAAGTTGGATGCTCAGCTGAGCCACCTAGGTGCCCATCTGGGCCTGAACAAAGTACATGGATGGGGCTAAGCTGGAGGTGTGGAGGTACAGAAGGGTTGGGAACCTGGCCTGTGGGACATTCATGGACTCACTCACCGTTGTGTAGCATCATCTGTAGTCCCACCAGTGTCTCAGGACACGAGCTGTGATTGCCAGGAACTGGGTAGCTCTCTTTTTGAAGGCAGACGCGTACTTTTCAGAGAAGCATTCAGATTACACTAGGGCTACAAATTAACACATTATTTTGGGCCATTTCTGGGCCATGATTTTATCCTCCCCTTAGCTATTCACTGCATGCAAATTTTCCACTCTATGCAAATCACTCACTTTATGCAAATCTTTTACCGTATGTTACCAAGCCTCAGCACCTGCGCCAGGCTGAATTGAATGATTCAGGCCTTGGAGCATTAAAGTGCAAACACTTAACTCAAGTAATCTCTCAGGGGGTGGGGGGATAGTTGAGCATTGGATGCTGGGGACAGCAGCCTTTGCAAACAGCATGCTTCCCTTATAAGGTTGCGCTGAACTCTGCTGCCTTCCCCACCCCCTCCTTCTTAGTTACCTGCAAGCCCCTTCCAGGTGGTAATGACTATTTGGAGTAAATATTTTGATGTGAACAGAATGATTAAGTCCCGGCTGGCTCTGCACAGAACCTTAAGGCAATTAGGTTTCCCAATCAGTGCAGGCGAGTGGATCATTGTGCCTGGCTGGGCTCAGCGAGGTGCAGTGGGGGGAAACCGCTTCTCTAAGGTAGGCCCCCGCGGGGGAGGGTGGGAAGGAGTGCTGCCTAACCTTGGATGCACATTGCAATCACCTAGGGAGCTTGAAAAAATACTCGTGCTGGGTCCCATCCTCAAGTATTCTGATTGAATTGGTCTAAGATGTTATTATGCCTTAAGTTGAGTATCCGTGGCCATGTAATACAGGGCACCGGAAAACCCCACCCAGGACACTGACTGTTGAGTTTCTGTTGTGTTCCCGCCTGCCCTCCAGTGGCCCCAGCATAGAGCCTTACAACGTGGGCCTCTTCTGTGGGCACCACAGGAAAAACTCCAGAAACTCTCTGTACAACCTATATTCACTCCAACCCCTAAGGAAGACAGTTTTATTTTATTGATGAGGAAATTGGCTCAGAAAAGAAAAGTAGGGGCGCCTGGGTGGCTCAGTGGGTTACGCGTCTGACTCTTGATTTTGGCTCAGGTCATGAGCTCATGGTCATGTTTGTGAGAATGAGCCCTGCATCAGGCTCCACCCTGAATGTGGAGCTGCTTGGGATTCTCGCTCTCCCCCTCTATCTGTGTCTCTCGCCTGCTCGCTCGCACACATTCTCTCCTAAAAAAAAAAAAAAACCATGAAAAAAAAAAGAGAAAGAAAGAAAAGTGGCTCACCTAAGGTCTCCCAGCTAGAAAGTAGCAAAGATGTATTTGGCAGTCAGGATTCCTGCCTCTAATTGTACGTCCGGGCAGTCAGTCCTGAGATACTGCTTTTCCTAAGGTTTGAACCCTGGGACAGCCACCTCACTTGTGGTCCTGGATTGGGGACCTGCACATTTAAAATCCTACTTCTCAGGCTGTTGCCCCTGACCCTCTGTAGGTAGGAGATCTGGGGCTCCTCCTCCCATCCCTGGGGCCATCAGGAGGCCCAGCACCACCTGAGGGGCCAAGTCAAGGGGACAGGAAAGAGGTTTCCTGTCAATTCCGTGAACCATCCCTGCAAAGGCAGAGCTTCCTGCCCGAGGAGGGTCCATGGCACCAAGTGGCCCTGTTGGGCGATTGACGATTGACAAAGACAGCGGTGGGGGAGGATCCCAACAGACCAGAGAGTTCCAATCCAGGCTCTGCTCTTTTGCGCGTGACCCTAGAGAAGTCTCTTTACTTCTCTGAGCTTCAGGTTCCTAATTTAGAAGATGAGGATTATGACCACACCCTCCTTGTGGGGTTGTGGTGAGGACAACCTAAGATAAAAGAGGTGATGCCCCTGGGACAGCGCCTGGTGCAGTGTAGGAGTTCACCTTACGTTCTGTTCTTTCTCTTTCCCTTTTCCCTTGATTTCCTTTGGTACAGATGACATAGACTATAATTTTTAGAAAGCTTGTTACTTTGTAGCAAACAGGATACAAAGGACATAATCACAGAGAGGCTGAAATGGGGACATTATTGATTTAATTCTTTAATGTTAAAAAAATTAAGCTTCTAAAAGAGCCTTTCAATCAAGCATATTGTGTTTCTGAAAACCTCAGCAGGAAGAGCACAGTGAGTGCTGTTCCCTCCCGCGTGGCAAATCCGCTCTGCTGGGTTGTTCCCAGGACGTAGCAAAGGGGCAGCTCAAGAAGTCCCCAGCTGGGCATCGCCGTCCCCCCTCCCCGCCCCCCAGGCCCCACAGCTCCTTCCTCCTTGCCTGAGTCGGGGTGTGGCAGTCGAGTGTTCCGTGACCATCACGCTGGTGCCCCAGCGTCCCCATCAGAAGGCCTCTGCATGACCGTTGGATCCAGGAATGAAGGAAGGAAGAAACGAGTGAGTTTCCTCACTTCCAGAGAGGTTAGGGTTGTGTGGCTTTCTGAGCACAGGGACTGGCAGGGTGTGCGGAGGGTCGACGTGTTCTGCGTGGGGTAGAAAGGGCGGCTCCTCTCAGCCAGCCTGTGCTGTTCTCACTCTTTGCCTCCTCCAGATTCCTCCAGGCTGCAACCGTTTCCCCGATCTTCTGGTCCTTATGTTCTCGTTTTGGGTCCGTACCCAGTTCTCCTCTCCAGCTTCAGCCAGTTTCTCGAAGCTTGGCTTGGCCTCATTCTGCTTTTCTCCAGGACATGACTTCTCGCCTGCATGCCGGCCCCTGTACCACGCCCTTCAGTGGCTCCTCACCCTCTGCTCCCCCAGGCCCCAGGGGTCAGTGTTCTACAGCTCGGGAAGCTGGTTGATTTGGGTTACAATGTATATGTATGTGGGCATGCTCTTTTGTCTGCCTGAGCTTCGGCGAAAGAAACTGAATCTCAGAAAAGGAAAGCCGTCCCCCATGCTGAGTGAGAGGCAGAATCCCAGACCCTAAAGCCAACGCAGACCCCACGTTCCCTAGTTGAGGATCCTTTTTTTTCCACCTTAAATTGGAATTTTTTTTCCTTCTTCCCCTAACTCTCTACCTCTTCTTTCTCCTTGTTCAGACAAGGATGGGCCACTTCCAGGGATGGCTCTCAGCAAACGATGAGGTTTCTAGCAGTATGACCGCGGCAAGTCACCTATACTCTGTTTCTGTTTCATCTTCTGTTAAATGAGGAATTGAGTGGGACCTGCCTCATGCCGTCTTGAGTAACATTCACAGGTTCTGGGGATGAGGATGTGGACATCTTTGTGGGGGCCCTTGTTAGAGGCCTCGTGTCCTGCCTCTGTCTCCAGGTCTCCAATATCCTTCCCCATCAGCGGGAGGCCTGGCAGTCAACTCATCTCCCCAAATCTCACTTGTATCTACTGGAGCTGACAGAAGTCTTTTAGGACCCTGCTTCTTCCCAAATGGCCCAAGTGCTTCGAAGGAAGTTCTTAAATTCTTTTTTTAATGTTTTACTATTTATTTTTGAGAGAGACAGAGTGCAAGTGGCAGAGGGGCTGAGAGAGACACACACACAGAATCCAAAGCAGGTTCCAGACTCCGAGCTGTCAGCACAGAACCTGATGTGGGGCTAGAACTCACGACTGTGAGATCATGACCTGAGCCGAAGTAGGAGGCTTAACCGACTGAGCCACCCAGGCGCCCCCCAAAGGCAGATCTTTAAATGACATTCTCCAGGTACCCAGAAAACACATACATGCCTCTTAGGGGCCAGCCCCCATCCCCTGCTGATCTTTGGTTTCCTTTGTAGAGGGGGCTGCCATTTTGGCTGCTTCTCCGAGGCTTCGGCATTTTCCAATGACTGGGAATGACCGTCTGGGTTAAAGTGTGGGCATGCAGCTGGGAATTGCTACGGCCTTTTGCCTCCATGAGGGCAACAGCCTCAAAATAACACACAGACATGGGCCTGGCCTAGGGGATTCTGGAGGCATGCAGCCGCGGCAGTAGATGAAGCTGTCTCTGGAGCCATCTCATCTCCTTTCTACACGAACCCCTGAATTTCCTTATTTAATAGCCCAGCTTGAGCTGGTTTTTCTGTTAGATGCAGCTGAAAGCATTCTAAATGGTACAGTGTGGACGGACTTCTGGCTAAAGATGGTGGATTCCTGATATGTAGTCATCTCTTTTCCCTCCTGGAGGCCCGTGATAGAAATGAAAAAGGAAGAAAGGTCCGATGATTCAAGGAATGGGAGGAAAGTCGTTGGTGGGTAAGAGATTTCAGGAAAGTTCTAGTAGATGGGAAGGAGCTGGTGGATGGTGCCTGTGGAAGCTGCTGTTTGAGTCCATGGGCCCCGAACATGTCAGCTACAGCAGAGGGCGGGAAGGAGGTGTGTGGCTGAAAACAGGGATCAAACCGAAGTTTTGTGTACAGGAACATCAACACCTCTCCCCTGGCTCACAAAGGCCAAGCAACAAAATAGGTTCTTTTCTTGAAAAAGTGAACGGTCTCAGAGAGGTGGCCTCTGGCATCCAGCACCTGGGTTGGGTGGACTTCTCCACTAGGCCTCGTGTCTAGAGCCCGTAATATTTTTAGGGGGCTTCCAAAAATGGATTAATTTTAATTATCAGAAAAAATATAAGAATAAATATAGAACAAAGAATCCAGCCGGAATGTTTTTCATCTTTATACCAATACAGTTTTACATTTTTAAATACTATTTTATGGAAGAAGGGAATAGGAAGGCAAAAGTGCCTAGGGCCCCTGAAAATCGTAATGTGGCCCTGATCCGGGACCCCCTGCCACGAGGTCCAGCTCCCAACCCATCTCTCCAAAATGAAGCCTACTCAGATTTTTAGTGATTCACTATTAAACATTGATCAAATCTAATCTGTCACTGCATCATCTCGAACAGTACTCAAGATGGGCAAGGCGGTGTTCAAAATCTTTTAAGACCCAGTCACTTCAGGATCTGGTGTGTGGAATAGACCAGAAGCCAAGGTTCCCTGGACCTCTGGGCTGATTGTCAGGCCAGTGCAGGTGGCTTGAGTCAGAAATAACTTGCATGTTGATGCAACACGCATTTACTGAACTGGGACCCAGGGTTGAGTAAGAGAAAAGTCCTGCCCTCTGGTGTGCCCAGTGTTCTTAGGGGCCAGGAACCGACCTGATACTTACAATGCTGTGTCACGAGTGCCCGAGGAACGTGTGTGCTGTGTCATGGAGCTCAGAGGCTTCACACCAAAGGGCATATTTTCTAATTCTTAAAAATAGAATCAGAATTAAAAAAAAATAACTGTTGGTTATTTTATGTTTATTTTATGTATTTTATTTTTTATTTTCAGAGAGAGAGAGAGCACGTGAGTGGGGGAGAGGGATGGAGGAAGAGACAGAGAGAGAGAGAGAAGAGAGAGAATCTTAAGCAGGCTCCACATTCACCAGGGAGCCTGATCCCACAACCCTGGCGTCATGACCTGAGCAGAAATCCAGAGTCAGAGCATCAACCGACTGAGCCACCCAAGTGCCCCTAGAATGAGAATTTTAAAAAAATTTTTTTAAATGTTTATTTATTTTTGAGAGAGAGAAACAGACAGAGTGAAATCGGGGGAGGAACAGAGAGGGAAGGAGACACAGAATCCAAAGTAGGCTCCAGGATCTGAACTGTCAGCCCAGAGCCTGATGCGGGGCTTGAACCCACAAACCATGAGATCGTGACCTGAGCTGAAGTTGGACGCTTAGCCGACTGAGCCACCCAGGCGCCCCAGAATGAGAATTTTTGACCGGCAGTCAGAGACTGGGGATTTTAGGCGTAGGGAACAGTATGAATGGGTGCCCAGCAATGTGGAAGGCCACTGCCATTTAGAGAAATGCGGACAGCCTACTAGGGCCGGTGTGGCTGTAGAGGTTAGTGGTTAAGTGCGTGGATTGTGTGTGCCTACTGCTGGCCTTTATCCTCACTTCTGCTAGTTCTTATCTGTGTGAGCTTGGGCACATTTCTTAATCTATTTTCCAGCTTTCCCATAGGTAAAGTTAGGAGGATAATAATGGTACCCACCTCAAAAGACTATTTTCAGGATTAATAAAATATACATCCTGGAATAAAGTAAATGCTATATAAATGTTACAGTCCTTATTACCTCCACCTGTTTGGATTATGGCAATTTCTTCTACCTCCACTGATGAGCTGTGAGCTCCTTGAGGGTAGGAACAACACCTCTCTCACCTCTGTCTCTCCCAGGACCTTATACTATGTAGGTGCTCAATAAATGCATATTGAATTGAACCAGCCTCTGAAAGGATAGTCATATAATCAATTAGGCATTTTTTTTTCTTGGTTCTGAGAGAAGGGAATTTAGAGTTCCTCCCCACAGTGTTGTCTTCTGTGTTGCCTGAAATGCAGATGGGGTGAAGAAGGGCAGTGTATACGGAGTATTTCCTAGGGTGTGGCCCCCTGGCTAGGTACATTCACATACCTCACTTCATTCACTCCTCCCCACAACCGCGGGGCAGAGGTTTTCATACCCATTCCATAAAGGAGGAAACTGGGGCTCAGAGAAGTGAAGTGACTTGTGTGAGGTCACCCAGATAAGTGGCAGAATCAGGTTTCAAAATCTAGGCTTCTCTATTCCAGAGCCTGCAGTGGCCTCCGGTGGGGGCCAGTATTCAAAGGTTATTGGTGCGCCCTCCTCTGGTTGTTCCTGTTTTTGCTCTAACTTTGCTCAAAAGACACCTTTTGGAGATGGGCTCAGAGCTCTTTGATCTCGTCAGCTCTGGTCCTTCCTTATCCTGACTAGTGACCTCCATAATTCACATTTCTTTCTGCCACGTTTGTTGGGCCACCTGTCTTCTCTTCACTGTGGCTTGGCTTGCTTACTGCAGATGGAAAGGGGAGAGGGGGCACTAGTTCTGTCTGTTGTTATATGTGGATGGAGTGAGGCTTCCTGGGTTAGCTCAGTCTTCATGCCCATCTGTAGTATGTTAGCCAAGAGCCTCTTGGGTTTGGATGGAGAGATTTTTGGGATTAATGGCTCCAGACATAGTTCTTAAAAACGGAACAAATGCAGAGACAGAGGCCACTCCCCCGACTAGGAGAAGTGTCTTCAGGGAGCAGGGAGCTTGGCTGGAGCCAAGACAAAGTCTCCAGACTAGGCTTAGGTTGGCAGCTGGACTAAAGAGTAATTGCAAAAAGACTCCGCATGGTGTCTGTTTTAAAAAATCCTGATTTCTTCCCTGGCAGTCCACCCAAGTTCTTTGATATGGAGGACTAAAAAGAAAGAACCTGGTCATTCCTTTGGAAGGAGAGACAAAATTGCCCAGGCAATTCCTGGAGGGAGATAGTTCCATCCCATTGAATGAAGGTGGCTGTTCTGTGGGGAAGCTGCAATTTCCAACTATGGCCACCAGGTGGTAGAGTGGAGAGCAGAGCTAGTTCTAGTCTGGACGGAATTTACCTGTGGAAGAGAAGAGGAGGTTCTTGGGCTTTCAGGGATGCTCTACTGAGGCTACCAGCTGGCTTGGCCTGGAAGAGTGGCTCCACTCAAGGGGAGAGGAGCACCCCGTTGTTCCGATGTCCTCAGATCAGGGACTTGCCTCAGAATTCTGGGGTTGGATTCTGGGAGACCAGCATCCCTGGAGATTTCATGGCTCTTGGGTGCCCTCTGCCCTCCCCCACCACCACTGGCTCAATCTGTTCTCCAGGAACCCCCATAGGTGAGAAAGTAGGAGAAGTCTCTCTTTTAGATATATATGCCCATGGTGCTTGGAAACAACGATGGGGCTTCCTGTGCTGGCATGTACTCTAAGGACAGACCATCCCTCCTCAGCCTCAGGACTGTGGGTCCCAATTAGCTGCCCCCTGATCACTCAGAGAAGGGTTTGGCAGCTTTCTGAAGATCAGAGCAACTAGACTATTTGTTTCTGTAATTTCATCAAATGAAAGCACCGGGAATGCATTGCAACAAAATTCACTCTTTGCTTCATTCTTAGAATAATGTGTCTGTAAATGAATTAGAAGCTGATTTGACATGAATTTTAAAGCAAAAGGTCAAAGGCACTGCAACTCAAAATATTCCTCTCTGTTTAGTCAGGCCTGACAGTCTGTGTCACAAGGGCAGCCTATTGAGAGAGGGGAGCAGACACTGGTGCTCATGGGTCCGGCAAGTGCAAATGCCTTTATCTATTTTTTTCTCTGTGAAGTAGGCATTATTTTTATAATCATTCCTATCTTACAGATGAGGAAAGTGAGGCTCAGAGAGTGTATTAGCTATCTATTGCTGTGTAACAAATTAACCCAAAACTTAATGGCTTAAAATAACAAACATTTATTATTTCATGCAGTTTCTGAACATCAGGAATCTGGCAGTGGCTTAGTTGGGTGGTTCTGATTTAGGGTCTCTCATAAGGTCAAGATGTTGGCTTGGGCTGCAGTCATCTGAATGCTTGACTGGGGCTGGTTCATCTGCTTTCAAGTTGGCTTATGACATGGCTGTTGGCAGGAAGCCTTAATTCCTTGTGATGCAATACCGATGAGGCTCTGCAGAGGTCCTGAGTATTGGTTTAACATGGTAGCTGGTTTCCATCAGGGCTAATGATCCAAGGAAGAATAAGGAGAAGCCACATGCCTTTTTATGTCTCAGAAACCACATACTGTCACTTGCGGCATATTCTATTGCTCACACAGACCAAGCGCGATTCTAGTGTGGGAGGGGACTCTACAAAGACATGAACAGCAGGAGCGAGGGATCACTGGGAACCATTCTGTAGACTGGCTACCATAGAGAGCTTAAGTAACTTGGACACTGAGCGAAGAGGCGAGATGTTACTCGAGATATTCTAAGTTTCTTTCCAGTATGAACAGAGGCCTTGGAGTGACATTCAGGTAGGCTAAAGATTTAATAATTCATGTTTTGCTCATTCTACTGAAAAAATTGAAAAATGCTAGTAGTTATTATTTGTCCAAATATGGGGAAATGGCCACTTTCATTCACTGTTGGTGTAAAAATGATCAAAATTTAAACTTTTTTTTTTTGAGAGAGAGAGAGAGAGAGAGTGAGCACATGTGTGCATGAGAGGGAGAGGGGCAGAGGGAGAGAGAATCTTAAGCAGGCTCCAGGCTCAGCGTGGGGCCCAAAGCGGGGCTCTATCCCACAACCCTGGGATCATGACCTGAGCCGAAATCAAGAGTCGGACGCTTAACCAACTGAGCCACCCAGAAGCCCCCAAACTTAAATTTTTCTTACCTTTTGACTCAACCACCCTCCTTTTAAGACTATTTTATATCTATCAATCAATTAATATATCTATCTACCATCTATCACAGAAAATATATATGACAGAATATGGCAGAAGTGATTATATGTATAAATATAGTCACACACACAACACAGATGTTTTTATAAAAATATCATTTATAATAGGGAAAATTGGAGACAATTCTTGGTTTGGTTAAATAAATATTTTTTTAATCATTTTAATGCAATGTTACACAACCACCAATTTTTTTTTTGGTTCAGAATCTGGTCTAAGACCCTATGCTGCATTTAATTCTCATGTTTTCTTAATCTTCTTTAATATATGAAAGGGTGTTTTTGTTTGCTTGTTTGTTTGTCTTTCATAACTTTGATACTTCTGAAGAGTACTGGTCAGATATTTTGTAGACTAGACCCTTAATTTGGGTTTGTCTGGTGTTCTCTCATGATTCAGTTGAAGTTCTGCTTTTCTGGCAAGAATACCACATGAGGCATCCTACCACTGATGTCGATATGTCTTATTACGTGTGGTGTTAACCTGGGTCTGCCAGATGCCTTCACTGTAAAGTTACTATTTTCCTGTTTGTATTTAATAAGTACCTTGTAGGGGAGATACTTTGAAGTTATGCAAATATACTCTTTCTGACTCTTCTTTCCAATGGTGCTTGCTTGCAACAATTATTACCATGAAGTTTGCCTACTGGTGATTTTCTATTTCCGTCATTCCTTCTATATTTATTAACTGGTATTCTTCTGTAAGGAAGAGCTCTTTCCCCTAATTTATTTATTCAGCGATTTACTTATGGCAGTGTGGAAAATAAATTCTTGGAATGCTTGGCTGGCTTAGTTGGTAGAGCATGCAACTCTTGATCTCTGGAGCACGAGTTCAAGCCCCACATTGGTCTCAGAGCTTATTTATAAAAAAGATCTATGTCTTTACAACATTAGTAAAATGTTAACATCTTGAATTTTGAGGTTTTTTTTTTTTCTGAAAGAAAGAACCAATAATATTTGGTAAAGCAATCCTCTGTCACGCAGGGCGAGAGAGAGAGCAGTGGCTTTCTGGGGCTGGAGTCCAACTTTACGGGCCAGAACAGAATCTGTGCTTCCTTGCGGCATAGAGATTTGCGATTTCATTTTACGGATCTTGAAATGGCTCAGACAAGTTAATTTGGCAAATCACGCTGGAGCCGGGTTAGAATCCTTGTCTGTCTGATCCCAAGACTCACACCTGTTCTACCATCTCTCCCCCCCCCCCCCGCCGCCCCCCACCGCCCCCGCAAACACCGAAGGAAGGGAACCGGAAGTTCCCTAGATTTCTGCATCTAGGAAGTCTACCAGCTGCGTTAAGCTATAACCCCATCTTCTCTCCCATAGGGGGCTCAGGCTGCAGACTCACTGTCCTGGGGCAGCCTCAGTTCTGCTGACTCACTTCGTCTTGACCTCAGAGACCAAGTTTTCTTTCAAAGAGCCTTTCAGTTCTGCCACCTGAGCACGACTCCACGTGACTGCAGATCTCATCTGCATGTAACTTAATTCCTCTTCAACACAAAGAGAGGAGAAATCAGCCGTGCATCTTGTGTGCAGGTGCATGTGCATCTGTGTGTGTTGTGTGGTGGTGTGGTGGTGGTGGGGAGTGAAAGGGAACCAGACGAAACACCCCCAGTACTGGGGGGGGGGAGCGCTGGCAGTTCAAGTCCCGTTGTTCCCAGAGTTATCTCTCATCAGGCTTGTTGAAATAATGCCCCTGAAAGCTCGTGTCCTCTCTGAGTTTCCTGGAAGACAAGGCAGCTTTCAGTTCTCGGCTTGAGCATCATAGAGGAAGTCTCCCTTGACTCCCTAGACTAGATCACGCTCCTACCTTATTACACTGGCTCATGGCGCTGGTGTCCTTCTTCAGAGCACTGTCTCTGGCACTGTTTCAGGAATTATTTGACTTCTGCCCGATATCCCTGTTGGACAATGTGTATCATGGTGGACAACTACCATATTTTCTTTTATGAGCAAGAAGGGTGTACCTCCGTAGATAGAGAATGGAAGACTTAAGAAGTAGTATCGTCTTTCTTTAAATTGCACCTGAGAATTGCATGCCAGTCAGCTCAGTAAATGTGGATTTACTGTGAGTAGCTCTGAGTTTTCTGAAAACACAAAGGTTGCATGCCATTGAATCCACACTGAGTTGGAGATTGGTTTTACGATTTTTGATATTTACAAAGGGTGACAAGTGGGTCAGATTGTTTAATAGCAGGGCAGATGTCCTTACGAAGATATCCAAAGTTGTGAATTCTCAGAGACCGTACGCTTTACACACCCTGGCAGGCGAAGGCGCGGGAAGGGAACAGCCCTGTCGTGTTCTCCAAAGAGCCACAAGATGGCATTGCTGCTGCTTCCCATGTCCGACCATGGAGCCCCCAGCAAGGAGCGGCTGCAATAATTACTGTAAAAAGTGCTTTACAAGTTAGCAGTGATTGCCTAATGGAAACCCTGCTTGATTGGCCTGGAGTTTTGACGAGCGATGGAGAGTTCCTCACGATGAAGACTTTTGGAGGAGGCTTCAGTGAAAGGCTTGTCTTGGCTGTTTGCTAAAGGCTGGGTCTTTCCTAAGAGATGTGTAGCCATATCCCCTAGAACCATGAGCAGCAGTGAGCCTTCTAGCGGCAAAGCTCCCATTGGTGGTTCTCTCCAGCCTGAACCTGTGTCAGATGAGTTTGTCTGTCCTGGCCCCTTGCATCTTCTGCCACAGATCCAGCCTGTAAGTGAGGGGCTGTAACGTGGAGCAGGGCCCCTCGGTGGTGTGGGGATCTGCTCTAGTTGTGTGAAGTGGCCCAGTCTGCCTCTATTCTTTCAGTCAGCACGCACTGAGTCCTTGCTCTGTGCCAGGCACTGTGCTGGACACCAGAGTCACAACTGCCAAGTTGTGACTGCAAAAATCCCTGTAAATCTCAGCTAGGGATTTGGACCAAAGGTTCCGCTTTGACTCGTGGCCTCCCCTGATCCAGCCCGATTCTGGCCAGCCCTTGCTCATAGGGGAGATTTTCTTTCCCTCTGCTTCAGTTTCTGGCTGAGCCTAAATGGCTGTCTTGCATCTGATAGCTTTCATCTTGCCTGTGAGTGAATCCCTGCCCATCCTTAGGCACCTCATCTGATGGACAAGAAAGCTGACCTGAGTTAGGGGGACTAAATGACCCAATTGCTTGGGACGGGGGGTAGGTGTTCCAGGATGTAGAACTTTCATGTTATTATTAATCAATCAATCAATTAATTAATTAATTTTAGAGCACACACAGGTGTGTGTGTGTGCAAGCAGGGGAGGGGCAGAGAGAGAGGGAGAGAGAGAATCCCAAGCAGGCTCCATGCCGAGCGCAGAGCCCAATGTGGGGCTTGATCTCACAACCCTGGGGTCATGACCCGGGCCGAAATCAAGGGTCAGATGCTCCACCAACTGAGCCACCCAGGCACCCTTAGAACTTTCATTTTAGAACAAGGACTGATGGGCTTTCTGGGATGTGGGACTTCTAGGGCTAAACCCTGGGAAGTCCTGGGTGAGTCCTGGTGAATTGGTCACTCTCAGCCATATCCCTGACAAGCCCGTCCTCCTTTTCCTCCTACCACCCAGGGGTTCTGGTCCAGCTACAAGACTGGAAGAGATCAAAGCATGGTGAAAGGGCTAGTGGATTGTGGGAAGGCCCATCGCTTCCCTGAGCTGCAGTTACCCTGCATCCGGGGAACTCTGAGCATGTGCCTTGTTGAGCATTGCTCCTGAGACTCTAGAACCCTCCTTGCTTCTGAGTCCCATTTTTCTACATTATTGATGCCAATTCCTGCTCTGGGACATGCTCCTGGGGTCAGGCCAGGGGACCGAGGTGCGGAGCAGGACAGCCCCAGTCTTGGGGTCAGGCCAGGGGACTGGGGTGGGGAGCAGGACAGCCCCAGTCTTGGGGTCAGGCCTGGGGACCGGGGTGGGGAGGAGGACAGCCCCACCTGGGGTCAGGCCAGGGGACCGAGGTGGGGAGGAGGACAGCCCCAGCTTTGGGGAGGGGCGTGGCTCACTCAGACACCGGGACGTTCCAGATTCAGTCAAGGGCTTGTGCCTGGTCCCTGGTGCTTCCTGACTATTGGCACCAAACCCTGGCTCCGCCCTTTCAGCTGGTAGGACTCTTTGATGCATCCTATACCCGCTGGCCCATGAGAGTCATGGCTTGTACTCAGTCTCCCCAATGCCTTCCCTGCTCTGACCTGGTTCTGTTCCCTCACTCCTTCTTTCTTTCCCTGACCCTGACCTGAGTGCAGACCAGGGGTTTACATTATCCACCCCCAGTTTGAACCCCCAGATTCTGACTTCTTTTATTCCTCCTGCTGTCTTGGATGGAACTTACTGCTTAAGATCTGTCCTGGAAGATTCCCATTCCTGGTGGCTGGGTGGTCACCCAGGACAGCCAGTCTCATGTAACGTATGTGTGTGGATGGGAGGGGCATTTGGGTGGGCACCATAGATGCAGAAGCGAGGTTGGGTTAGGTCAGGGTGAGGCATCCTGGCATAGAGCCAAGCTATAATTAATCTCTGAGTGTCATTCCAGGGTGGACTGGGGTGGGGAGAGGTCCTAGCAGGATTTACCCAATAGGACCACTTCAGGGACAGGCAGAAACTCCAAGTTTACGGTTTAGCCAAGTTAGGAAGCAGTGAAACGCCCGTCTGTAAAGGTGAGGGTAGGTGACCAGTTAAAGTGACACGGTGCAGGGTGGGGGGGATTTTGTCAAATGCTTTATTGGTTCAACAGCATCTTTTCTCTTTGGACATGATGTTGGAGGGATAATGGATGGTGCTAACTCCTTAGTCCTACCTGGCCCACCTGTAAGGAATTAACAAATACCCTTGGTGTGTGAGCCTAATGAGAGAGCTGTAGCCTCAGTGGGGAGAGAGCCTACTGCAGCCGGAAGACTGAATCCTGAGGTGCAGCTGAGTGAGGCCCCCTGTAGGGGGGAGTGGTCAGCATCACTTTGAGAGGAGACCAGGGATGACCAATGAGGGGAGCTTGAGAACTACCATCAGGATCCTGCCAGGGAAAGCGGGCTGCTTGCCGCTGAGGGAAAGAGAGAGTGAATAACCACAGAGAGAAAGGAGAGCGCTCGCTCTGTTCCCCCCGGAAACGCCACCTGCTAGCCAGGCCCACTTCCACCGGGCCGCCTGCGACCCCTGCGTGGGCTGCAGCCTGGCCGAGCGCTGTGGACACATTTCTTTTGAACCACAGCTCTGACCTTTCAGACACTGAATGATGTTGTGTACGTCATTGGAAAAGGACTGAAGAGCCCTTGGGTTCCCACTGAGGAGGCTAATTAACCTCTGAGAGCCTCAAATTTTCTCGTCTGTGAAGTCCTTTCTTTCTTTTTTTTAAATAACAATTTCCTTGTAAGTTTGCTCTGAGGATTAAGTGAGATAAACAGTTCTAAGAGGTCTGGCATGGTGTCTGGCTCACAGCGAGTGCCCCGATTCCAGACCCACCAGCTCACAACTCCCAGATTGGCTTCATAAACCTCGGCCTTTCTTCCAGGCCACAAGGTCACACTTGCATTGTCCTGCTGGGCAGAGTCACCCTCGCTGCCCCTCTGTACTGTCCTGCATAGCACCGCAGACTCTGTCTCTAAATTCACAGGTATTTGAGAAGGTGTCAGTGCTGACAATACATGGAGACATTTCACATCCGTGGGGATTTACAGTATTTCCACATCTTTGACTTTAACTTAAATAGCATTAAATCTTTTCTGGAAAAAAGATGGGGTATAAATGAACTTTAAAGCAAACCCACTTTGAGGCGCCTGGGTGGCTCAGTCGATAGAGCATCTGACTTCCCCTCAGGTCATGGCTCGTGAGTTCGAGCCCTGCATGGGGCTCTGTGCTGGTGGCTCAGAGCTTGGAGCCTGCTTGGGATTCTGTGTCTCCCTATCTCTCTGCTCCTCCTCCGCTCATGCTCTCTCTCTCTCTCTCAAAAATAAACATTAAAGCAAAACCACTCATATAATATTTTTATTTTTTATTTTTATTTTTTTTTGAGAGAGAGAGGTCGCAAGTGAGTGAGGGCAGAGAAAGAGAGAGAGAATCCCAGGAGAAGCAGGGGGAGAGAGAGAATGAGGGCGAGAAAGAGAGAGAAGTGGGGTTCACCCGATGCAGGGCTGGTGTTTACCTGATGCAGGGCTTGAGCTCACCTGCGGTAGGACATGAACTCACAAACCATGAGATCATGACCTGAGCTGAAGTCAGATGCTTAATGACTGAGCCACCCAGGCCCCTGAAAAAGGTGATTTTATTAAAGCAAGGGGACAGGACCTGTGAGCAGGAAGGGCCACCCACTTATATAATCTTTAGAATAACTGGATTTGATATTATCCTCATTTTATTTTATGTTTTTAAATGTTTATTTATTTTGAGAGAGAGAGAGAGGGCATGTGCATGAGTGAGGGGATGTGCAGAGAGAGGGAGAGAGAATTCCAAGCAGGCTCCACACTGTCCGTGCAGAGTCGGATGAGGGGCTTGAACTCACAAACTGTGAGCCCGAAAGCATGAGTCGGATGCTTAACCCACTGAGCCACCCAGGTGCCCCATCCTCATTTTATATATAATAAAACATTTACCCAACTATAAGACTGGGTATGATCTTGTATATCCACCCCACCCCCTTTTAGTTTCTCTTACTGAGCCCCAGAATCTCTATCCTCCTTGCCGCTGTGGGGTGAGTTCTCCTCACCTCTTGCTTGGAGTGTTTTATATGGTCTCTGTTCTTTCTACTTCAAATTTCCCTCCCTCCAAGGCAGTTGCTCTAGAGTAAAAAGTAATCATGCTGGTCCTGTTTGAAAAGACAGAAACCAGTCCCAAATGTGCCTCTGGACAGAGTCCACATTCTTTAGTGTGACCCCCAACACTCTCCATGATCTGGCTCCTGTCTACCTTTCCAGCGTTATCTCTCATCACACCTTGCCTGGCTGCCCACTCGTATTGCACCCTATACGCCAAGGTAGACTTTGCACAGCCTGATAGCATAGTGGTTTATCTATTTTCTTATTAACGCCTTTTGAAATATGAGCTCTTAGAGCTTTTAAAAAAATAACTAGTTGAGCTCTTTTTCTGTTTTCAAATGAATTCATTCCTGTTATCTTTAGTTATTCCTCCAGTTCCCTCTAGTTAGGATTTCTAGGCTGTGTCTGCTCCCTGTTGTGCTCCCCACTTCAGGTGGGCTCGGTCTCCCTTGGCAACAGTGAGAGTGGGAAGAGCATCCCAGAAGAAGTCTTCCCTGCTTGTTTTGATCTTAGAATTTGCCTCCCCTGTGCACAGTTAATTCTATGCAGCCACAGCGCCTGGTCGAACAGTCACAGCAGTGTGTATGTGAAGTTTTACATGCATTGCATGGACCATTGAGAGCCAGTGGGAGGAAGTCAGTCTGTAGGGTCCTCAAAGTTCTGGAGCCTACAGATTTGGTTTCATACATTTACAAAACCTGAAATCCTCCTTGTTTTTTTTTTTTTTTTTCCTCCAATCACGTCCCTATTTGTCTCTCTGTTAAGGATCTTCCATTGACATTTTTCCTGAAACCATATTAGGGACACACTTCTTGTTTCTCTTATCATGCTATTTTTAAAATGGAGTTGGAGGTCCTAGACGACATTATTTGTGGTCCTAGGCAACACTGTTTGGTACCTGTGGAATAATAATGAGAAAACTGCAAATCCTACTTGTATAGTATTATAGGTAGCAATAACTTGTACAGGAGTGCACAGATGAATGAGTAAAACTGTTCATTGTAATTTCCGAAACTGACACAACAATCAATAGTTGACTTCTTAAATACATATAATTATACCCTGAACATATAGACTCACTGAGAGGAGCCTATATACACTCATATGGAAAAGGGTCATTTATATGCTTAAGTGAAAACAACTAATTTTATATCACATATGAAAGTATAATTCCATTTCAGTTAAAAGAAGGTTATTATTTACATATATGCTCATATTAATAGCCTAGAAAAAGTTTGAAGGAATGCTCAAACAGTAACATTAGTTATAGGAGTGAGAGATGTGGTGGGGTGGAATTACAAATAGAGGACTTTATTATCTAAGTCATATATTACGGAATGTTTACTTTTTTGATTACAAAAAATAATGTGTTACTTTTATAAACAGGAAAAAAGTTTTAAATGTCTTCTGGGATGCAGCTAAAGGTATTATCAGTGGAAAATTCATTGCCTTTAAATACTAGACTCATTAAGCAGAAAGAATGAAAACAAACTTCTAAATAAATAAATAAAATATAAAAGTAGGATTCACAGTAGTTTAGAAATAAATGGACATAAAGACAATAAAGAAAGCACGATTAAATGTATAAGGATGGATGAAAGGACCCAGGTTAGTCTTAACACCAACTGTAGCCAGAATACCAAACAAGAAAGAAATCTAGCATCTATCTAGTTGAAACTAGGGCAAAAAGTGGTTTGCAAAACACTTAAAAGGAAGAACCAGGTCTTAGAATTTGTGGAGCTTATGGTCTAGCACAATTTAGTTTTGATTTCTGTTTGAAACAAATATTGTTCAAGAGAGAGTTTATTTTGGGGGACCTGGGTGGCTCAGTTGGTTAAGCATCTGACTCTTGATTTTGGATGGGATCGAGTCCCATATTGGACTCCACGCTCAGCGTGGAGCCTGCTTGAGATTCTCTCTCTCCTTCTGTCCCTCCCTACCCCCTCTCCCCCTGCATGCTCTCTCTCTCTCTCTAAAAGAAAAAAAGTGAGAAAGAAAAGAGAATTTATTTTCTAGTGGTTTGGCTTTTTTCTCTTTTTGTTTGTGTCAACTTTTGTGTTAGTTTTTAATATTAGGTTTGTTTTGTATTTGAAAAATGTGCCATGTGCAATTTCTACTTTTGTGAATTTGCTAAGGTTTTCTTTAGAATTCTATAAATGTTCCATGGGTACTTTAAAAGAATATGCTTTTTTGGAGGGTGTTGAGTTTGAAACCTACCTGTGGATCCATCTTATTAATCTGATTATCAGGTCTTGAAGAGTCCCACTTACCAGAGGTCCTTCATCTGTCTTGGGACAAGCATTCTGTGTCCCTTTTATCCCCCCAGTTCTCTTTGTATATACAACAGTTTGTGCATTACATATATATATATTTTTGCATTACATGTTTTGATGACACATGCTGCTTAGTACTTAAAGTTTAAAATGTCTCCGTTTTCATTACAGAATAAAACTTCCATTATATTTGGCCCCATCCTTCCAATTTCATACCTTTAAAGGTTGGATTAAATTTTGATCTTATTGTCAAGAGCATTGATTTTTTTTTTAATATTACAGCTTCACTGAGCTATTCTTCACGTACCGTGAATCTGCCCACATAAATCATACAATTGTTTGTTTAATGGTGTTTAGTGTATTTAGAGAGCTGTGTAACTATCATCACAATCAATTTTAGAATATTTTCCTCACCCCAAAAAGAAACCATGTAGCCTAATTAGCAGTCACTCTTCATTTTTCCCAATCCTCTGAACCTTATGTACTCACCGATATGTTTTCTGTCTCTATAGATTTGCTCATTCTATACACTTCATATAAATGGAATGATAGAAGACAGGGTCTTTCATGACTGGCTTCTTTTACTTAGGATGTTCTCAAGGTCCATCCATGTTGGAGCCATGAAGTAGTAACACTTTATTCACTTATTGCTGAACAATATTCCATTGTATGCATATATCACATTTTATTTATAGACATTTGGATTGTTTTCACTTTTTGACTATATAAACAATCCAGCTAAGAGCATTTGTGTACAAGTTTTGTATGGACATATGTTTTTGTATCTCTTGGATATATACTTAGGGATGGAATTACTAGGTCATGTGGTAACTCCTTTTTCATTTGGTGGTGTTCATTTTTCTCCTTACTTTTGGTTAAGAGTTTTCTGTCTTTATGAGTAATGGTAACCTTTTGTCTGTAACATATGTTGAAAATATTTTCCCAAGTTTATTTATTGGTCAAACAGAAGGTTTACATTTTTTATGTAGTACAATCTGCCAGTCTTTCCTGTTTGGTTTCTATTCTTGACTTGATGTTTAAAAAAATGTCCTCACCGACCTGGAATCATAAGACTATTTACTTAAATGTTCTTCTGGTATTCTTCTGCATACCCTTTTAATGTTTACATCTTTGATTCATTTGGTTCCTATTTCAGTGTAAGGAATGAGATCAGCATCCAGCTTATTTTTTTTTCCTTCCCAAAGGGCTAGTCAGTTGGGAGAATTTAGCAAGGCTGTTTTCCTTTATCTTTTCCTGCATCTTGGTTCTGTGATGGTAGCGGCTTTAGCTCATTTCTGGCTGCTCCTTCTTGCTTCCTGGGGTCTGAGGAACCATGCCGGATGCAGATTTATACGCACCAAAAGTCCACAATCCCCTAGCTGGTCAATGAGCATAAGTTTTCAAGGTGGGTGCACCAAAGTTTGGCGAACCCTCTGGGGCAATTGTGTTTAATGGGGCAGGTGGCAGTGGGGCTACCAGCATCCTGCTTCCTCTCTGCTTGCATCAAGACAAGATGAGACTGGGGGGCCCTTGTATTTCACTGGGTAAGTTTCAGGGAGTTTTGTCAACACTATGATTTTCGTTTCTTTTTATAGCAGTATTTTTCCCTGCCTTCCATGATGCCACAGATCTCCATGGCACCTCCTTCCCCTAAGTCTTTCCTGACCTCTGACAAGGCTTGCACAGCCTAATACCTGCTCCCTGCCTCAGACTGTAGGGGGAGTGTTATACTGTTCAATACATTGAGGCTGGGTGATGGCCAGAGAGAGGGAGTGACTTAGCCACCGTCACTCAGCAAATGTATGGCAGAGCCAGGGATACGCTTAGATGCTTAACCCCCTGCCAGAGCTAGGGCTAATGCTTGGGTGCTTCAGTGCTGAGACTGAGAGTTTCTTCTATCATTTTACACATCTACCATGTTATGAGGACACATTCTAGAACAAGTGTGCCTGAATTCATATCCCAACTCTGTTGCTTATTAGCTCTGAGAATTTAAGTAAGTTACTTCCCTTTCTTGAGCCCCATTTCCTTATCTGTCCAATAAGGGCAAAAGAGCACCTATAGTATTATTGTGAGGTTTATAAATCGCATACATGTAAGGCACTTAGAACATTGTCTGTACACTAGGTAGGTGTTAGCTATTTTCATTACGTGCCTCTGGATGCAATGTCCATAGCGGTGGGAGATCTTCTTTCTCCTGTCCATTGCTATGAGGTTTTGATGGTTTGAAGAGTTCCCTAGCTAAAAATCAACAATAGTTTGTACATCTGTGAATGGCCTCAAAACAAATAATAAAAATAAAAATAAAATATCAGTAGACGCTGGCTCTTTCACGTGCCCATCTGGAAATATTGGGAGCAAGAGACGTGGATCTACACTGTGTCCTTGACTATAAATTGCAAAAGCCAAGAGAACTCATGAATAGATCCAATCAACTCCACTCCTTGCTCAATTCTAAATGCAAATTGCAAAAAGAACTGGGTTGGAAAGCCCTCAAGCATATGCTCAGATAATTTCCAAAGTTTGTTTTCAGTCTGCATCCTAGTGGACAGAGCTTTGGCGAGAGAGCAAATTAATACTTTCTACGGGGCGGCAGTGGCAGGGGTGTGTGTCTGAGGGATTAGCGGTGTCTATGTTTCCTTTTTTGCACACACTTAGCCTATTGATTGCTTAATAATCAACTCTCCAAACACTTCCTACTGAGTTCCTTTCATTTTCAAGTGGCCCTAAGTCAGTGCATGAATACATACTTCCCACCTCAAAGAGCTGAATCTGTCACTATCCTATATTAATATCACACTAATGTTATGATGGAGTTCATGCTTCTTACTGTGGTGTAAGATCGGCTCAGGGAGAAGGGTCTAGTCTTCGTAGTATGTTAGAGGGTAATTTTAAGACAGTAAGTGGCTCTCTCCCAGTTGAGGCAGGAATGGATGTGGTACAGTAGAGGCTGTCCCAGCCTGGGACTGGAGGTGCCTGTTGTAAGTGGGCGGGGTGGGGGTAGTGGCGTTCCTTTGCCAACGTGTACTGTGGCTGTGTGAAGTGTAATACGTACTGTGAATTCCCTAGTGAAGATGCTGTAAAGAGGCGTGATGTGAGCTGGAGGCTGGGAGGAGATGTGGGATGTGTTTTGTGCACAAATAAAGAGACAAGTTGATAAACAGGGAAATGATAATAGGAACAATAAAACAAATGGCACGTAGGAAGCCAAGGTCCCAGAAGATAACTACGTTGAATGAGTGGGGCTGGGTACGGGGATGATGGGGTTCGAGGACCCCGTGTGGATATAGGTACAGGGGTAGCTTGGGTCAAGGGTGCTGACTTAGGATTTTCTTCTTTCCTTCCTTCTCCAGGACCCAAGGGGGATAGGTACTGGTTCAATATGGCATTAGAGCAGGGGTTCTTTATTCTTTATTTTCTTTTCAAATTTTTATTTATTTTATTAAAAAAATTTATTTTATTTTATTTTATTTTTTTTTTGAGAGACAGAGACAGAGTGCGAGCGGGGGAAGAGCAGAGAGAGAGGGAGACACAGAATCCGAAGCAGGCTCCAGGCTCTGAGCTGTCAGCATAGAGCCCAATGCAGGGTTCGAACTCACAGACCGTGAGATCATGACCTGAGCTGAAGCTGGATGCTTAGTCGACTGAGCCACCCAGTCGCCCCATCAAATTTTTATTTAAATTCTACTTAGTAAACATACAGTGCAGTATTGGTTTCAGGAGTAGACTTTAGTGATTCATCACTTACATACAACACCCAGTGCTCATCCTAATAAGTGCCCTCCTTAATACCCATGAATACCCATCACAGGGTAAGGGCTCTTAACTTGGGGTTCACCAGAAGGTCTTGGATAGAATTATGGGAGCCTGTGAACTCATAAGGGGAAATATTATACTTTTGTTTTCACTACCATCTAATTGAAATTTACCATTTCCTTCATTTATTGAATGTAGGCAACAACTTTCACAGTATTAGCACTAGCTGTGACTTTATTACCAACAAGTCACTGATGTTTTAATTTTACTTCACATTGTAGTTGTTGCAGATATCTCACATTATTCATGCTCATCGCTACTTGGAAATTATGGAACTTATTAGATCCTCTGATAGATCTCAGTGTTTAATGCATCAGTAAAGAAGCACATATGTTCCTCGATCTGCTTTTAAAAACATGTTGATAACTATATTTCAGCATCTTCAGTTTCTTTTGTTATTCACTGTGTTTTATTTTATGCATTTACAGATACTACTCTGAGAAATAATGTATAAACTTCAACAGATTGCCAATGTGGTCTTTGGACAGAAAAGGTCAAGAAAGCGGGTGAGATGGTGCAGAGGGGGAGCAGAGAGCTGGAGAGACTCTTGCCCTTGAGCCTAGGGGAAGGGATTTTGGTCAGGGAGAAGAATGAGAGGGTGCCTGCACATATGACCACCTGTTACTGCTGCAGTCTGCTCCTGGATGGTCCTCAGGCCTGTCCTGGCTCCTGGGGGAGAAGATGGGGCTGGAAGAACCTGGGTCCCCGGGGCTGTTGTTCAAGGCTGGTGGACCTAGGTCTGGGAGGATGAGCTGGGGTGGGGATGCTGGGTATCTCGTTGGTCCCAGATCCTCCATCTTTTGACTGAGTTGGCAGATCTGAGATCAGAGCCAGGCCTCACCCTGGACTGGCTGCATCAGCTTAGACCAGCGGTGGAACTTCTGAGCCTCGGTTTCCCCATCTATGAATTGCCATTCATTCAACTAATTTTGAATAAGCTCCATCTGAAAAGGGATGATCTCCTTGAAGAAGTTTTCCTAAAAAAAATTGTCCATTTCTTTTTGTTCCTAGTCAGATTGCCCTTTGCAGAGAAGAGCCTTGCGTCCTTCCCAAAAGGGTCCAGGTTTTGGTGTTTGCAGCCTTGCTGCAAACCCTTCCAGTCCTTCTGACAATGCGGCATAAAGTGTCAGACCAAATACCAGTGGTTTCTGCCAGATGAGACCAGGCTCCTGGATTCAATTAGAGCTGTCAGCCTGGCCAACAGGGTGTGCATTGTTATTTATGCACTGAAGTACCGTGATAATTAAACTCATTCAAAGTCACGATGATTGGTTACTTAAGAGGCCCGAGTAAGCCTCAGTGAGGACTGTAATTTGAATGTACTGTTTGGCTTAGAAGTGCAGTACAGTTTGTTGCAAGAAGGGCAAAGGAAAAAGAATGTTTGTGTGTAAGAGGCAGAACAGGAATGTTAGGGCCCGTGGGGCAAACCCTGCTGTGATCCCAAAAGCACCCCAAGGCGTATCTTTATGATATGACCTACCTATCATTCTCTTGGTAGGACCAAGCCCTAAGAGCCCAGGTGAAGGCCTCCAGGAGACAAGATGCTAAGCCACTGCTGAAAATGTCAACCTTGGCTGGACCTCTCCTCTTCCTCTGCCTACCTTCCAGCCCCGGCCACCCCCCTCCCCCCACCCCCGGCTGCAGAGACGGCTGAGTGTGATGCTTTGGCAGCAAACTCCTCAAATCCCACCCCTTCCACTGACTAACTAGGTCACCACTGGCTAGTTGCTTAGCCTCTCTGAGCCTCAGTTTCTTTGTCTACAAAAATAGGGATAATGGTGGCTATCCTATCGATTTTACTAAAAATTATAGGAGAGAATGTTGATAAAGTACTGACTTAGTACCTGGCCTATAGCAAATGCCAAGTCCGTGTCGTGGTGTTGGCGTTATTGGAGGGTTGCTGTAGGTGGAAGTGAACTTGTCGGTGCTCCCTGGTTGTGCTGCTGTCTCCTTCCCCCTTCTACTCTGGCAACCCGTGTACCTGTTTGGTCCCTGCTTCCATTCATAGCAAAATTTGAGCACATTCCTCTCTTGCCCTTGCAAAAACTTGGCTTGCATCCTCCCCAGGAACAGAACAAATGGGCCTGTGCTTATAGGGGTACTGGATTCTGCTAGGAAAGTTCCTCAGAGTCTTGGGGCAAGATCAGGAAATGTCACTTTCTTATCTTAGTGCTTGGAAATTGGCATAAGCCAGAACAGGGGAGGGGAGGGACTTGGCCACTTTTTAAATGGAAGGACAGTTGCACCACTTGTGAGCGGTGAGCTCTTGGGTAAATGGTGTTAGCTTTCTGAGGCCTGGGCTGTTGTGGCTGGCACAGCTCTTTGTCTACCACAAGCTCACTCTCCTTCTTCCGCAGTGTGGTGTCACTGAGAGGTGCCTGTCTCTCCAGAAATCCCTCATCTTGGCTGTACTTTGTTGAAATGCGGCCCTGTGACTCTCTCTAAAGGAATGTGAGTGGCAGTGATGTGTGTCCCTTCTGAGCTGAGGCTCTCTTTCTCTGTTTCCATTGGCAGGAAATGAAGGACTCCCAGACTCTGAGGGATGGCAGGGCCACAACACAGAAGGTACCTGGGTCCCTATTCAATGTGTAGAGGAAAGCCAACTAGGAACACTTGTGTTGGCCTTTTAAGTGAGTGAGGAATACATTCTAACTGGGTAAAGATAGTGACAATGTTGGGTTTGTTTGTTGTAGTGGACAGTATTATTATAACGAATAAGGCCATTGTATGTAAAGTGCTTGTACTGGTTTGACGTGCTCCACAAACCCAGGCTGCAAATACCCCATTCATTGATTTATTCACCTGTCCGTTTGTAAAAGCAAATATTTATTTAGAGTGCGCGTGCACGCGTGCGTACATGAGGGAGGGGTAGAGAGAGGGAGAGAGAAAGAGAGAGAGGGTGTCCCAAGCAGGCTCTGAGCTGCCAGCACAGAGCCTGATGTGGGGCTCAAACTCAGGAACCGTGAGACCTTGACTTGAGCTGAAATCAAGAGTCAGATGCTTAATCGACTGAGCCACTCGGGTGCCCCTGCAAATATTTATTGAGGGCCTGTTCTAAAGCCCCGTTCTGAGAGCTGGAAGTACGACAATGAACAAGACAGACAACGATGTGCAAGACAGACACAGGCCATGCTCTTATGAGGAATTTACAGTCTGTTTGGAGAGAATGCAAACAAGTAAACTGATGATGACAGTAATTTTAGAAAATGCTAAGGGCTACAAAGAAAGCCAAACAGAGTGAGCTGATGGGAAATGGCAAGATTTTGGTAGGAGAGTACGGAAAGTTCTCTCTGAGGGGGTGGCATGCAAGCTGGGACCTGGCTGGGGATAATCGTCATCTTCTTCCCCTCTTCCCACTTAGGTAATGCGTCATCCCCACCAAATTACTTGCCCTTCTAAGACCATGCACTTTCCTGCCTCCAGGCTACCGAGCACCCTTCTCATCCTGTGAACTGCTTCTCCTTGTAGGCCCTGCTCCCCATTAGCAGCCCCTGAGGAGATGGATCCTCAGACAGAAGCAAGAGCTCTCTTCTATCCCTGTGCCTGCCTCTCCGACAGCCAGCTGTGTTGTATTCTATTTGTTTTTTAATGCATCGATTTCCCCCAGCAGCCTGTGACCTCTTGCTCATTCATCTTTGTATTCTAGACTATTGCACAGTGCTGGGCACTCAGCGGGGGCTCACTGAATGTTTGTGGGTTTGATTTGAGTATAAAACCACCAGAAATGATTAGTTAGTTCTGTGAGGGGTCTGCATAATGCATTGTGTTCTGAAAGCGGCTTTTGTTTAGTCTCGGTGTCTAGAACACCAGCCCCTTTAACTGTGTGCATATGGCGACTGAGCCAATTTCAATTAGTATGTGCATAAATACTCATATTTCTCAGACACAAGTCAGAATCTTTGTTTTCTTGTTTCTTTTCTTTTTCTGGTTGCAAAACACATCCTCTCTAGTTCTCAGTCAACCCGACAACACTTCCTCAGGTTGACGAAACAGTCCATTAGATCCTCGCCGAGGGGGGGCGTAGGGTTTGCAGGTAGGGGTAGGATGAGATGCATTTCCATCTGTGAAGGCCTAGACTTTGATGTTCCCTCTTCAAACTCTAGTCAGGCTGGCGACTAGAGATGCATGGGTGAAGATAAAGCCTTATTTGAGAAATCTTCTCTTCTGTTTATGATAAAGGTCATTCTGTTGTCATTCCGTGGGGGACCTGCTGCAGGAAAGTGGGGAGGAAGAGAAGAGAGCTCCTATTTGGTGAGAACTCTGGTTTCTAAAATGTCCTAGGTGTACAAAATGTCAGCAAGACAGGTCAATACTGTGGTGTGATTTATGCTCTAAAGCCCCCCATGGATCGGGTCAAGGCTAGACTTGACCCCAAACCCCATGCTTACTGGGGTCTTCTCCTTCCCTCCCTGCCTTACAGGTTTCTCCTGAGCACATTCCCTCAATGTCTCCCATTCATCTGAATCCTTGTCACAGGCCCTGCTTCCGGGGGCACTCACCCCTAGGTATCTATTCTGTGCCAGGTGCCACAGCCAGTCTTCCCAACCAAACCTTGAGGAAGGAATGACCCACACTGCCTCCCAGACACAGATTTCCAGGCTTTTCTGAACCCGTTTACTGCTTTTAGGACTCAACTGGCCAGAGCTTAATATTCACTGGGCTAAATCTTGCTAGTGAAATGTATGTTACTGCACGTCAGTGAGCCAGGTCTCTGCTCTGCCTGCCACTGGGAAGTAGGGACCAGCTGTCAAGGCCCACAAGGCTGGTGGGTTCTGTTCTGAAGACTTAGTCATAGCTCTCTTTCCGTGGGAGCATGCTCATCCCAAGATACAAATCTGGGGGCAGGAGGTAGGGGGCCTCACCTGGACCTCTGGACTTGTCTGTGCTTTTCCATACTGCCTTTCCTAGAGACCTTTGCATTCAGTCATTGTCATGTGCCTGCCTATTCATGCAGCCAGGACTCCGTGTCTTATGTGTTTGTGGATCCTCAGGTGACTGATTTCTCGGCAGAAACCCAGAGGGAGAAGAGGAATGAGTGGTAGGGTTTGAGCACTGAAGCCCCATCCTGAACACCTGACAAACCCTACAAAATCAGTATGATTTCCCATTGGATGACTAATATGCCTGACTACCTGAGGCTTAGGGAATTTAGATGGCCTGAGGATGCAATTAGTATTGTCTGAGCTGGGATTCGAACCTTCGATTGCCCGGTTCCAAAGCTCAGGCTTTTTCATCCACACTAGAGGCTGACAAACTATAGGTAAAATTCTGCATTATTAGAACACAGCCATGCTTACCCATTATGCTATGTTATGGCTGCCTGTGTGCTACAGCAGCAGAGATGAGTGGGTGCAACTGGATCCAAAAGACTCCTGGAGCCTGGAGTATTTGCTATCTAGACCATTACGGATTGTCAACCCCTGGTCTACACTCTATTCCCTTAGGGAGTGTTCTTTCTATAATCCAGGAACCCCAGACACTGAGGGGTGGAAAGATACCTGATCTTAAAATCAGAAGATCTTGGGTACCATTCTGGCTGTGCAACCCTAGTCAGGTCTTGATCTTTCCGAACCTTGGTTTATTCATCTATAAAATGGAGATAAGAACAGCTACAATATAGTTTTGTTTTGCAGATCAAATAAAATAACAATGGTAATCGATGATTTTAGTTAAAGATTATTGAGTGCTTACTCTGTGCCAAGTATGTGCATACAAACATGATCTCTTTTGATTCTTACAAGTGTTCAGCACATAGTGGACATATAACAAGAAGTTGTTGAATGGATAAGAGAGGTACTATTATTCCCACTTCTCAGATAAGGAAACTGAGGCTCAGAGATGTGAAGTAATTTCCTCAGGGCTTGGCTTCCTGTGAT
This sequence comes from Paguma larvata, assembly GCA_030068075.1. Lineage (NCBI taxonomy): Eukaryota > Metazoa > Chordata > Mammalia > Carnivora > Viverridae > Paguma > Paguma larvata. The sequence continues at coordinate 31,398,831 of CM057844.1, forward strand.
AGTAGAAGTTCTTGGGTTCAGGACAGGCATGAGGTGGGGAGGGTCTTGAAGGACAGTGTTGTGCTGGGGACAGGGTTTTTCTCCTGCCAAGAAGACCTGCGATCTTTGGGGCTAGTTTCCACTGTGGGAAGGGAAGATTGTTTCCTCTCAGCTTCTCCTTCTTGGTGGAAATTCTGCAATTTAATCAGATTCTATTCTGTCCTCTTCATTTCCCCATGCATTTTCTAGTGACTAGGATTGTCAGCAAACCCGTCATCTTCTTGTTGATGCGCGTCAGCAAAACAGAGATTAGCTGCTTCAGAAAAGTGAGCACTTGGGAGTCATAATTATGAGAATCGCTTTTAGTTTTGGGTCCATTTGAATGAGTTTGAACCACATGCAAGCCAGACTGCGTGCTTGAAAACCTCTCTAGTTGTGGCACTGGTTATTTTGGTCATATGAGATGTGGAACAGTCACTCCACTTTCACAGGGCAGATAAAGCCACCTCTATTCACCTGCTGTCCCTTATCCAGGTGCACACTTAGAGATGGATAAATAGAATTCCTGAGAACTGCTCAGTAATGTGGCTTCATTGAGGAAAGCATTTGCGTTCTAGGAAAAGGGAATGAATTGAGTTGATTGAGGGAAAGAGCATTGTCTTAGTTTGGATTTCCTTGGAAACAGACTCTGAGAACGGATTGGAAAGCAAGTGCCCTATTTGGGATCATATTCCAGGAAATACCAGTAAGAAACACTGGGAGACGATTATATATACAATGGAATACTACTTGGCAATGAGAAAGAATGAAATCTGGCCATTTGCAGCAACGTGGTTGGAACTGGAGGGTATTATGCTAAGGGAAATAAGTCAGTCAGAGAAAGACAGACACCATATGATTATACTTATATGTGGATCTTGAGAAACTTAACAGAAGACCATGCGGGAGGGGAAAGGGACAAAAAAAGTTACAAACAGAGAAAGAGGGAGGCACACCATAAAAGACTTCTTAAATACAGAGAACAAACTGAGAGTTGATGGGGGGTGTGGGAGAGGGGCAAGCAGGTGATGGGCATTGAGGAGGGCACTTGTTGGGATGAGTGCTGAGTGTTGTATGGAAGCCAACTTGACAATGAATTATATATATAAAAAAGTAAATTCATTTTCTGAATAGAAATAAAAAAGAAACACTGGGAGGTGAGACAGGGGAGGGAAGGAAGCCTATATGGGATGTGTTCTCAAGCAGATTGCCACCACAGGCAGACGAAGATTAATTTCACTGGGAGCTCTCAGAGTCAGAGCAGTAACACACTTCCGAGTTATCTTCTCAAAGGATGAGGGCACTGGGGTACTTGCAGGCTAATTCCCATCAGTCGCTAGTTGAGGTCTGATATTTTTAGTTTGCTCTGCTGGAAGATCACACAGATAGAAGCTGGTTGGCGCGCCCTAAGATGGTACGGCTCAAGGGGTTGTGGTGGGCACCTACAGAATCTGCTACAGGCTCTGGCTCTGAAATCGGACTGCCTAGTTTAGACCTCAGGTTCTTCTTTCTGTTTGCTGTATGACCTTGGGCAAGTTACTTAACCTCTCTAGTCTTTATCTGCCAGATGAGAGATACTCATTTCGTAGGTGATGGTGAAGATGAAAAGAGAGAACCTTGTAAGACACTTACAGGGCACTTGACACAAGGCAAAAACTCAGTAGCTTTTAACTCTTATTATTCGTCTACTCAAATTGAACGGAGAATAGTCAGATACAGAAGATGTTATTGGGCAAAAGGGACAAGGAACAAAGAGTCAAGGTGATTTCCAAGAGCTATGTGATGTAGAATAAAACAGTAAAAGAAACCCTAGGAGGCCAGTCCTTAAAGTGGCCAGAAAGTGGGTTGTGTTGAGAATGGTGGACAGGAAGTAGCCATGGAATAAAGGGTGTTGGGGTCAGGCCACATTCAGCTCAAATATATTCTTTCTCCTGTCTAAAATTTGGAGATCTCTACACCCCCTTCTGCTGACGGGGTTGTGGAGTCTCGCTGCAGAACCCCACCTCCGCAACTTCTTGCATTGCACGGAGCCACAGCAGTGACTGGGGACAGAAGTATTCATAGTAGCGACTGGAACACAGAAGTTGTTTTACTCTAGAACTTCCAAGTATGAAATTGAACTGCCAAGATAAACAACTTGTCAGCAGTGGATGGCATTGCCTGTATAGTGTGGCGTGGGGCCACTGTGAACATGTAAACTCTTCGGCTACCTTTCAGATCTTAGCTTGCTTGTAGTAAGATCTTCTGTGCAGTTGGTGATGCCCATGTAGCTTGAGTCGAAAGCTTCTGTACCCATGAACTTGTAGTTGTAGCAAACTGACCGGTATACTAGGGGATGATGTCTAGGATGACGGGAAACAGCTGGGATGCAGGTCAGAACCATGGTAACGATGGGTAACATTTATTTAGAGTTTTCTATGTGCCCAACCATGTGCAAAATGCTTCCCCACTTTTTTCTTCTCCCAACAGTCGAAGGGAAGTGTCTGATATGTCAGCCTGCACACCTTCCTTCCATAGGGCATATTATTATTTTTTTCTTTCTTTTTTTTATTATAATAGTTTATTTTCAAATTGGTTTACATATAACACCCAGTGTTCATCCCAACACGTGCCCTCTTTAATATCCGTCACCCCCTCTCCCCCCTCCCTCACCTCCCTCACCTCCCTCACCCTCAGATTGTTCTTAGTCTTTGAGAGTCTCTTATGTTTTATCTCCCTCCCTCTCTGTGTCTTTTTTTTCTTTCCCCTCTTCCCCTCCCCCTGGTTTTTGCTTAGTCTCACAAAGTCCACCTATTTGTGGAAACATATGGTATCTGTCTTTTTCTGACTGACTTATTTCACTTAACATAATACCCTCCAGTTCCATCCATGTTGCTACACATGGCCAGATTTCATTTTTTCTCATTGCCATGTAGTAGTCCATTGTATATATGTGCATAGGGCATATTAAAGGGACCTGTCTTTGCACCCAGTGGCTTTCTCAAGGGCCTTTTCTCCAGCTGGCTCTCTCACAAGCCCCGAGGGGCATTCTGAGTGGTTGGCTGCAGATGGAGGAGGTGTTCTCTTTGCCCAGCTTTGTGTCTTGCTCTCTTTCCCAAAGAGCGAAGGTGCTGTACTGGGGGAGAACCGCTGGCTCATTGTCACGGGCAAAGCCGAGGCAGGCGGAGGACCATTTTTGTCCCTGGGTTCAGGAACCCTCCTAGTGGTTAGCAGACAGCAGCATAATGGCCAGCCAGTGTGAAACTGTGAAAATTGCCTCATAAATAACTCGTAATGCACAGGCAACAGGGAGAGACCGTAGCTTATGGATAAATGACTCCCTGCCATTTCGGGGTATTAAACCAGGGCTAATCCGGACCTCTCTGTGGGGATTCATTAACTGCTATGGGTTTCCTGCATGCAGACCTGCTGGGACGTGGGCACGTCGGTTGGCACTTCTGTCGACATTGTGGTGGGGGCATCATACTTCTGGCAGGGCCACTAGGAGGGGAGAGTAATCAGTACCGTTAGTAAACAAGCCAGTGGGCGGGGGGAGCCGTGCGGGAGCAGTACATTTTCTCTGGAGAACTCACTTTCTGAGGAAGTCTCTTCTTTGTGGGGTAGAGAAAAAGGCAATAATAACAGCTAACATTTATTGGGTGTTTACTCTCTGCCAGACACTGTACTAAGTTTTCTCAAGCATCTGCTCATGTAATTCCTACAAAAATCCTATTAAGTAGATCCTATTGTCTATTTTTATAGAGGAAGGAACTAAAGCTCACAGAGCCTTTAGGTAATGTAGCCAGTATTTGCTGAGTGTGTTAGTTAGCTTTTGTTATGTTGTGGTAACAAATGAGCCTGAAATCTCAGTGGTTTAAAATAACAGGATTTTTTTTTTCCTCCTGTCTTATGCCACTCACGGATCGTGTGCCCTACTGTAGCCATCTTTATTTCAGGATCCAGGCTGAAAGAGTAGCTCCTATTTGGGACGTGCCATGATTGGGGTAGAAGAAAGCAAAAGTAAGAAAACTGGTGGAGACAGCCAGGGCTGTTAGAGCTTCTGCTCTGAATTGGGATAAATCACTTTTCACATTTCACTGGCTAAAGAAGGGCACGTGGCCAAGCCTTCTTTCCATGGGGCAGGGAGGTGTTGCTTAATGAAGTGGGGGGAGAGATTTAAGTCTCTTACAGGAAGGCAGAGAATAGGGAATCCTGTAATCTACACAGGTGATTGAACGCAGATCTTTGTGAGTGTTTATTTTGTGCTCTTAATCTCTGACTTCATGGATTGAGAGCTGAGAGACCTGTGTGTGGGTTGTGGTTCAGCACCAAGAAGCTGTTGTGACTAACAACAGATCACCTCCTCTCTCTGGGCCCTAGTGTTCTTGTCTTAGCTAGATACCCTCAGAGGCAGAACCAGAAAGTGGTTTATTTGGGAAGTGGCCCCAGGAAGCCCCAGGAAGGATGGGGAAGGAAGATATAGGAGAAGAAAGATGCGTGTTATCAGGCAGGTTACCCTCAGAGCGGCGGGGACCCAGTTCTGCTGAGAGACACACCTGGTGGGTGGCTGGGTGGGGGAAATACAGGCCCCAGAGTTGTCTCACCTGAGGGGTGAGGAAGCTGGCCTATTTATGTACCAGCTTCCAGACTGTCATTGGTTGAGGGCTCTTTCTGGGGGCATTTTGAATCTCCTGCAGCCGTAAAAAAGCCTTTGGGGAGAATTATGTGTTTGAAATGAGCATTCCTTCATATACAGAGGTGAGAGCAGAAGTCCCCGTCTATACAGTGAGCAATGTTGACTAGAAAAGCTTTAAGGGTCCTGCTTTCTGTCACCTGTGCCCATAGCCCTGCCTGGCACTGGGCCAAGACCTCAGTAATGGGTCAAGTGAGAGGATGATGGGTACTTGCATTCCCCCTGCACCCTCCTGTGAAGCACCCTGACCCACTAGCAGCGTTCTTTCTTCCCTTTCCAATGCTTCCTCTCTGCTTTGCAGGATGCTCTGTCTGGCTCCAGCCCTTGAGTCCTTTCCCTTTGAGGCTCTGGCTCCCCCTCAGGGCGCTGCAGCCCCTGCTGCTCTGCCTGAGCCCAGGCACATACATACCCCCCCACATACCATGCTTTGCATGGTCACAGGGAGGCAGCAGCAATGATGTCATTGTTTCCCACTGCTGCTTGTGAACCAGGCTCTCCCATTCTATGCCAGATGCCCTTTTGCTCTGAAGCTCTCGCCCTGGCTCTCTCCCAGCCACTTTGCTCTCTTATTTCGCCCCTCCCCCACAATCCCTACCAAGCTGCATCCCCCCAAGGCTGGCTTCCAGCCTGCTTTCCCTGTCTGAGCCATCATCCTGGGGCCTCTCCCTGTCTACAAGGTTGATGCATTCCACACCTGGAGTTCTTGCACCCACATCCCTGCCTAGCTCAGGCCGTCTACACCTCCCTCTGGGACCACTAAGACAACCTCCTTGCCAGTCTCCTTCTGCACTCACCTCTGCCTCAGTTTTTGCCTTCCTCTTCCTCCCTACTTTGGCTAAAGTGACCTCTCCAAAATATGAATGGGTAGAGAAGTAAGCAAAGTGTAGAGGTTGAGAATGGGGACTCCGGAGACAGACTGGATTTAAATCCTGTATCTGTTAGCATTAGGGACTGTGCAAGCTTGGGCCAGCCACTTACCCTCTCTGAGCCTCAGTTTTCTCATCTGCCAGCTGGACCGACCTCACAGGATTGTTGCAATGACACATGAATTACCATCTGTTATGTGCCTAGAAACCACTGGGCGCATAGTGCTTACTATGACTTTGCTAAATACATTAAATCCGAGGATGGTGTCTTCTCCCTGCTTCCCAGCTTCCAGGCTACCTTCCAGTCACCACCTGGAGCTGACCAGTCTGGCACCTGGGGCCTGGGGGTGAACCGGCCTCCTTTTTCAGAATCAGCCCCTTTGCTGCTTTCACCCCACATTTTATGATGAGACTTTGCACATGCTGCCCACTTCGCCTGGTATGATGCTCCCTGCCTTGTCCGCTTGCCTATTTCCTACCGACCTCTCAGGACTGGCTGAGCCAGGCTGCAGCAGAGTGGAGGGAGGGGGGTATACTTGAAGATGGAAGGTGAAGGGCCAGAGGGAGGGAGGGATCGAGGGGCTTCCCTGAGGCCCTCACTAGCTCACCCTCCAAGCTTCCCGAGCCCTTCTTCTCCAGGAGATACTGCCTCTGGCAATTCGAAGTCCTGCCCCAGGCCCCTCCTTATGGCCCTGGAGGCCTGATGGGTGTCTCACTGAGCATGGGGTCTGATACTGGTCTCCTGACTTCCACATGCCAGGATTGCTAACTCAGTCTTAATTCTCACTCTGGCAAGGCAATAGAGCTTAAGACCGTGGGCCTTCAAGCCCTGCTGTCCAGGTTCAAATCCCCCCGCTCTCTTACAAGCCATATAGTGTTAGGCAAGTGACCGAACCTCCCTGTGCTTCAGTTTCCCACTTGTAAAATGGGCTCATACCTAGGTTGTTACGAGGATCACGCCGGGCCGGAGTGTGTGAGGGCACCATGGTGCCTGCTCCAGTAAGTATGATATCAGTGTTTTCCCCCTTTCCCTCCCGTTTGGCTGGCCTGAGGCCCTGACGCGAGGCTGACAGTCAGGCACATGGAACCGGACTGAGCATCCGCTTCTTGTCAGGAAGCACCACGCTCCAGGCTGCATCTCTGGCGAGCGCGCCTACCTTTGTTCTTTGAAGGGCTTGTTCTGTGGGAGAGACGTCCTTGGGCAAGAAGAAGCAGGTCTGCTAACTCCGGCCCCCCATGCTTCTGCCCACCCTCTCGGAGGCTCTCTTGGAGCCTTCACTCCTTGTTCAGCCTCATCAACGCTTTATTATCAAATCCTTTTCCAGCTCTGTGTCCGGAGTCATCATAATTATAATCACTGCCGCAATCACATCCTCTTCTTAGCCCCCCACCGAAGCGTGAGAGCACTGGCAGCGACCTACGAGGCCCGACTGTCCCACCGCAGCGCCCTGCGAACCGTGTGGTGTCCCCTCCCCGTCCCTCCTCCCATATAGTAGTGGTCCCATATAGTATGGGGCCTTGCCCTCACTCATGGAGATGACTCCGTTATTCAAATAGTCCCAGACCTCACCACTCTGGCAACAGCGTGCCCCCCAGGACGGTGGTGGCCATGGGGCCTTGCCCTGCACCCTCAGAGAGGTCTCCTTTATTCAGACCCTCCGTCCCGAGTGCGCTGCTCCCCGGAGCACTACCCTCTGCCCCTGGGTAGACCTGCACCAAGGAATGTGGACCAGTGTCACACCAGGCAGGCGATGAGAGTTTTTCTCACATCCTTCTGTGACGCTCTTTCGGCGTTTCTCTTGCTGTTCCTGACATGAGTACTGCCTGAAAATGTGAAAGGCAGACGGGGCTGCTGACGGGGTGGGGGTGGGGGGGGCCTCCCTGGGGCCTGGGTGGAGGAGGTGAGCTCTCTGGGGTGGGAGAACACGTGCTGCCTTCACGTGACAGAACCGGGAGTGCCAACGTTTCACAGGGTCTCTGGAGAACGCCGCGTCTCTAGGGTCTCCACACCTTGGATTGCTTTGCTCTCTGTTAGGAGCTGAACTCTGTGACTGCCGCTCCCCCCCTCCAAATTTATGCGTTGAACTCCTGACCCCCAGGACCTCAGAATGTGGCTGTCTGGAGATAAAGGGCCTTTAAAGGGGCGATGCTGTTAAAAATCGTTCATGAGGGTGAGTCCTTATCCAGGGACTGGTGTCTTTACAAGAAGAGGCAATGGGGACCCAGCACAGAGGAAAGACCACGTGGAGACACCTGCAAGCCAGAGGGAAACCGGGAATCAGACCTGCCCACACCTCGGACCTCCAGTGTCCAGAACTGTTTGAAAACAAATTTCTGCTCAGCACCCCCCTCCCCTTGCCCCCTGTCTGTGGTACTTTGCTATGGCGCCCCTAGCAGATGAATACACGTGCCTTTTGTGCATTTCCCTTTGGGCAAGTGGAGGACCCGCCTGAGTCAGTCTCCTGAGATGGTCACTTAGAAGCCAAGGGCTGAATGGATTAAGTGTTGGTTGAGGAGAGATTTTTCCAGATCACCCAGACCATTCAAGATGCCCTTTTGTGGTGGAGGGTATCTGGGAGGCAAATCAGCAACTTCTTGCTTGTACAGCTAGTTAGCAATTATTATTCATTAACTGCATTCTCTGTGTGGAGCACTGTGCCTGTCTCTTCACAAGCATTGTCTATTTTATCCTAATAGTAATCTGGTGAGGCAGGTTCTATATAGAGCCTCATTTTGTGGAGGAGGAAACTAAAGCTCAGAGAGGTTAAGTAACATGCCCAAGAGCACACAGCCCCGGAGTGGCAGGGCTGGTATGTGAACACAGCGTTGTGTCCTGCCGCTCAGGGACTATGTCATCGGGACTTTGAGAAGTCCTAGAGGTCACTCCTGCTTCCCCCAAAACACCCCTTCAGATGTTCTGTCTGTATAACCTTGCTTTTCTTTCATGGGGCCCCCTGAAGGGGAAGGCTCACCTAAACCCCAGGAGATGCTGGGAGCAAGAGGTGGGTGTCCCAGGGGCCCATGTCTTGTCCTGTGGCCAGTGATCAGGGTACAGCAGTCTCCCCTATGTGTGGAAAAAGGTTATGCTGGTGGCTTTAGCCCCCTGGAGCACCTTTCATACACATTGGCTGTGACACAGTGTGGCTTCTAGGTGGAGGGCAGAGGTCAGTTTCAGTGGTTTGCTAGCCTTGAAAGTCCCTATCGCACTAGCTTTGAGAAGAATGCTGGTGCAATTTTGATTGGGATTGCATTGAATGTGTAGATTGCTTTGGGTAGTATTGCCATTTTAATATTTATTCTTCCGATCCATGAGCATGGGATGTTTTTCCATTTCCTTGTGTCTTCCTCAATTTCCTTCATAAGTTTTTTATAGTTTTCCACATAAAGATCTTTTACATCTTTGGTTAGGATTATTCCTAGGTATTTGATGGTTTTTGGTGCAATTGTGAATGGGATTTGTTTCTTTATTTCTCTTTCTATTGCTTCATTGTTGGTGTAAAGGAATGCAACCGATTTCTGTACGTTGATTTTGTATCCTGCAACTTTGCCAAATTCATGGATCAGTTCTAGTAGGCTTTCAGTGGATTCTGTTGGGTTTTCCATGTAAAGTATCATGTCGTCTGCAAAAAGTGAAAGTTTGACTTCATCCTTGCCTATCCTGATGCCTTTTATTTTGTTTTGTTGTCTGATTGCTGATGCTAGGACCTCCAACACTATGGTAAATAGCAGTGGTGAGAGTGGACATCCCTGCCGTGTTCCTGATCTCAGGGGGAAGATTTTCCCCATTGAGGATGATACCCCGCCCTCCAGCTAGAGACAGAGCTGAGGCAGGAGATAGCTGGGATGACTGGGTGTAATATCCCAGGTGGTGAGATTGTCACCCATTTTTATTCCCAGACTGCCGTGGCCTGGAATTTGGGCAGATATTAGTAATGATAGTAAAAGCAGCTCCTTGAGCATTTGCTCTGTACTTAGCATGCCCCAGGCAATGTGTTAATGTTTCTCAGGCACTAAGACATTTAATCCTAACAACCTTTATGGGAGAGTTGTTATCAGCCTCCTTTCAGAGTGGCTTACAGAGGTTTAAGCAACTTGTACAAGGTCACTGACCCAGGAAGTGAGGAAATGTCCCAATAAAACCAATGTCTGTCTTGAAAGTACACGTGTGCAACTGGCAGCTGCACCTGTTACTAGAAGCCTGCATGCTGGGCTCAGCGTGTGGTGGGCTCAGGGGCTCGAATGATGGCAACACACCTACTATGTGCCACCTCATGCAGTTCACATGGTTTATTTAATCATGATAACAAGGTTCACAAAAGCCAACAAGAGGCAGGTAGTAATAGCTTCATTTTGCAGAGGAAGAAACTAAAACGCAGAGAGGGCAAGCCACTTGCTCACAATTACATGTTGGTGACTGGCACAACTGGGATTCAGACTCAGGCTGTCTGCCTCAAAAGCCCCCTCTCCTCTCTGCCTAGTGTTAGTGGAAACAGCAGGGAATCCATGGGTCGGTGTGCCATGAGCCCCTCCCCCCCCCAATCACCCAATTGATTTTAGCTGCTTTCCAAAAGACCCAAGGCAGAGTCCAGGCATCCTGCCTGTGCCGTGGGCAAAGGGCTTCCCATGGCAGCCCTGAGAGCATACACCCAGCCCACACGTGGGAAGGCTGAGCTCATTCCCTCTCCGCTTTATTGATGTGGAGTGAGTTGAAGGTTATTGCAATGAATAATAAATGAGCTATCATAGCGAAGCCGATTATTCCGAAGTGTTACCGATGTTTGTGCTGATAAAAATGAATAAATGGCTAAGTGTTTGCAGGGAATGGAAGAGAAAAGGCATAAAGAGGAAATTCATATGTGCCTCTGATAGTTAGAAACAATGAGTCTTGAAACAGAGGCAATCAAGGAACGGGATAAAGCAGCTTTGTGATTTGTTATGTAGAGGAAATAATGACGGAATCTTTCATCTTTGGCCATGTTGGCTGCAAAGTGGAAATAGACATTGGCTTTGAACAGAGAAGATAAGAGAGCAGGAGGAAAATAAAGTTCAGAACAGTGAATAGGAGAGCCAAATTGTGGCTTGGCTTTTCTCACAGACAGAAGGCATATAGAGGAAGGACACGGAGCAGCCATGACTTATTTGCAGATAGAAGAGAGGGCCTTCCTGGCCCCAGACGTGAGGGATGGGACTCCCAGGATTGGGAGCCATGGTCAGATGCAGGAGGATCATGAGAAGTCAAATTCAGCGGATGGGGTCCATCAGCCATGGGGTAGCTCTTCATACTGATTACTCTCATCCAACCTTTGGCACCTTTTCCCTCTGCCGAGACTCATTCCCAGGGTCATTGCCAACACTCTGGCCACAGTTCTTCCTCTTTCTTTACTGCTCAAAAAGGCATACTCGAATCCAAGAGAGTGAGGATGTCGCTATGTCTGTGGTTTCCGAACTGTGTGCCAATGTGCCACAGAGCCCCACAGCAAACTGACGGGTACCTTGGGAAATTTTAATGTTTTCAGAGAAACCTTGACATCCTCCAGACATCGTGCTAACTACCAGCTGAAGGTGATTCACAGTTTCAACATTAGATTGTGCTACATTCCTTTTGATGATGCCGTATTTTTGCAAAACTGGGTTTTCAGTTATTGCTGTGATAATAATCAAGTCTGGTGTGTACTCCAGTGTGGAGCAGACAATGAGGGTGGTGGTGTCCCATCTAATTCCAAGGTTTGAGAAGTCATGCAGTGCTCAACAGGTATATGCAGCCCATTACTAAGTAATGGCAGTTATTTGAGAGTGAAATAAAAATGTTTTCCTTCAAATTATGTGCATTATTAAAAAAAATCACCTACTAACTTAGTTATGTTAGGACACAAATAGTTATTAAATATTTAAACCTAACTACTCAGTAAATGTAATTATTAGGTATTTCTGTTGGCCTGGTACTCCCATGGAAAAGATTGCAGAGACACTAAGAATTCTGTAGATAAAAACTTTGGGAGGTTGTGTGTTAAGAATCAGGCAGGGGGCACCTGGGTGGCTCAGTCAGTGAGGCATCTGACTTCGACTCAGGTCATGATCTCATGGTTTATGGGTTTGAACCTGGGAATGGGCTCTGTGTTGACAGCTTGGAGGCTGGAGCCTGCTTTGGATTCTGTGTCTCCCTCTCTGCTCCTCCCCTGCTTGTGCTCCATCTCTCTCTCTCTCAAAAATAAATAAACATTAAAAAAAAAAGAATCAGGCAGGTCCTTGTGGGAAACTAATGGCACACCCCAATTGGGTAATTTGAAGAGAGTTAAGAAAAGAAGAACAAACTGAGGGTGAGGGGGGTGAGGGAGGGGGGAGAGGGGGTGATGGGCATTAAAAAGGGCACATGTTGGGATGAACACTGGGTGTTATATGTAAACCAATTTGAAAATAAACTATTATAATAAAAAAAAAACAGTGATCCTCAGGAAGATTATGTACTTGGCATATGATGGAATCTCACTATGTCTTCTAACTATGAGTCCATTTTTCCTATCAAATAAAGTTATTACTGGAAAAAATAATTAAACTATAACGATACAGAGAAGAAAAAAAAAAGAAAAGAATTCTTTCCAAAAGTATGGGCAGCATGTGGAGAAATCACAAGGAATAGGCAGTATCTTGGAGTTAGTGCTGGGGGGTGAGGTTTGGGGGGCAATTAGGAGGAAGAAGGAGAGAGGAAGGGCTGCCTGACAGGGACTATGAACTTCAGGCAAACAACATGGTCAGCTTCAACTCTCCGCATGGAGGACCTACCAAGGTGCTATGTCTCACCGAGTTCAACCCGTAATACTGACCTGGCAAAGCCACCCTGTACCAGTGGTTCTCAAACTAGGCCCACAGGGAACCTTGAGTTATTCAGATTCTTTCAACACTAAAACCATGTCACAGTGGTCTTTTCCAAACTCATCAATAACATCCAGGTCTCAGGATAGAACTTCCTCAATGTTAAGTTTTTCTCCCACAAATCTTCTTTAAACCAAGCCCCAAATGAATGAACAATAAATATTAATGAGAAATTTTAAAATGTGATTTTTAAAAGGAGTGTTTTATGTATTGTTATTTTTTGACATGCAGAAACCTGCATGCATATAATATAGTCATATTTTCTGCCAGTAAAATTGTTCCTGACTCGTGTGACAGAATTAAGTACATCAGTTTTTTTCATGTGGTTATGCAGAAAGCATACTATCTTCCCAACATCTGAATGAATTTGAAACTGTTTTGATAGCAAATTTGCATACGGTGTAGAATTTAAGTTCTAGAACTTTCTGCGTATCACTGTCATCATCATCATCATCATCATCATCATTGTTGTTATCACCATCATCTCTTTACGAGGGAATCATAATGTGCCCTCTCCATATTCTCGACTACATTATCTTAAACAGTGTTTTTTTAAAAGGTTTTATTTATTTATTTTGAAAGAGAGAGAGAGAGAGGGAGAGAAAGCACACTCACAAGAGGGGGAGAGGCAGAGAGAGAGAGAGGGGGAGAGAGAAAGAATTCCAAGCAGGCTCTACACTAGCAGCACAGAGCCTGATGTGGGGCTTGAACTCACAAAACCATGAGATCATGACCTGAGCCAAAATTAAGAGTCGGATGCTTCACCAACTGAGCCACCCAGGCGCCCCTAAACAATGGTGTTTAAAGTGAGGCCCTTGGACCAGGAGCATCAGCAAATGCAAAACCATTCCTAACTTGGGAGCTATAAGAAAACAGGTGGCAGGCCAGATTTGGCCTGTAAACTGTTGTTTGTTGACCCCTGTACTAGACCATAAACTTCAGGAGGGCAAAGGAAATCTCTTTTGTTCACTACCACGCACTCAGCACCCAGCATAGTGCCTGACACATGGTGGCCACCAAAAAAAAAAAAAAAATCTGTTGAATGATTGAAGAAATGAATGAATACAGTTCATTGCCCTTTGTTTCCTCTTCTCTAAACTTGTCCCAAAAAATCTGAGGGAAGGGAATTAAGAGGGAGTAAGCAGAAGGTATTCAATGCCTGCTCCTGTCTACATTTTAAGTAGAAACTTAATTTTAATTCATCCTATTTTAGTGAAAGGAAAGATTAAATAGAAGTTTCCTGTAAGGATTTTATTGTCAATCTGTTATGAAGCTCCAAAATGCTAGACCCAGAGCTCAAATATGCCAATGGTTTTAAAAACCTAAGAGCGAATCTAGAATTAGAAAATTGTTTTGTATTTAAACCCAGAGAGAATTTTAAGATTAGATTAAGCATGATTGTTTGTAGTCAGAAAGTTAGTAAAAATGTGTTCATAATACTAAGAATTGTGTGGTTTTAAATGTTCTAAGTTGTGAATTACTTTTTAAATATATGGTAACTAGATATGAGTAATTGGTACTGGAGTGGGATTGGCAGTTTCTATAAAATGTATTTCAGGCTGTGCATTTGAAATGTAAAGGGAAATACTGGCATTTCCTGTTACATACCAGCGAGCTGGAGGCCATAGCTGAACCAGTGCTGAGCATCCTGGGAGTGAGTGACATCAGTGAGCTCTAACCAATGAAGCATCTCGAGAAACATATCTGAGAAATTTAAAAAGAATGAGTTTCAAAGAGTGATTACACACATGGGAAGAATTAGCAGGAAAGAACTTCAAAGGTTGATCTCCTTCCTGGGATAGGACATGTGTCCTAACTCACTTAAGTGAAGGGAACAGAACAACCTTGGTACCTGACATCAGGGTGGTGGGTGCTAACAATGAATTTCTGCTGGTTGGAGCTTCCCATTGCTCAAGCCCATCCCTTCCTGGCTCATTTTTAAACTATTATTATTATTATTATATTTTAATCATTCATCGTAGAGTGTGCGTATAGAAAGAGTTTAACCAGGCATAAGAAGATATTCACTATGTTTACGGGAATCCGTAAGATCGTTCAGATCGTTACTCCACAACCCAAGGGTAGTGGGAATCATTATTTTCTCCGTTTCTGCAGCACGGCGTCCCTACGCCCTCACTTAACTGGGGTTGCTTCCCACCCACAGAGCCAGGCAAGCACATGATCCTGGCCTAGCCAATCAAAGCATTACACTGCCCTGGCCATAGCAATTGGTTAGGGGATGAGCATGTGACCTAAAGTAGACCAATGAGCACCGTTCCCAGGGCTTCTGCGAACAGACTGAACAGGTGGCGTTCTTCTGCTGGGGTGGTCAAAGGACTAGCCTGCTGGTCAGAAGTAGCTGCGGCTGCAGGTGGTCTTACCGTGATATGGGAAGGATCTCCTGAGAGGGGAGGCGCCACTGAGGATGGCCACTGCCAATTCACTTCGTGGAACGTTTGCTTCCTAATCTTTAAAGTGGTGGAGAATACTAGCTGTCTTGCAGGGTTGTTTTGTGGATCAGATGCCAAATACCGAGCAGTTGAAAAGCATTTCCATCTTCCTTTCCATGCTCCCTTCCTTCCTTTTTTCCTTCTTTCCTTCCTTCTTCCTTTTCCTTCCTTGCTTCCTTCCTCTTTTCTTTCTTCCTTTCCTCCCGCCCTCTTTCCTTCTCCTTGATCCGGAAACGGAGATTGTTTGGGCGCAGACTCAACAACTCTTACCAGTGACTGCTGTTCCACTGGACTGGGGCAGTCATGGAATGGGTGTCTTGGAGGCTTGGTGTGAAGGTGATGTTTGCAGGGCTGGTGTGGCTGCCCAGAGGGTGCAGGGCTGAAATAGGGGAAGGCGGAGGTTAAGGGGGCAGATTTTTGTTGGTGATATGGAAGAAATTCCTTTTTCTTTTCTTTTCTTTCTTTCTTTTCTTTCTTTCTTTTCTTTCTTTCTTTTCTTTCTTTCTTTCTTTCTTTCTTTCTTTCTTTCTTTCTTTCTTTCTTTCTTTTTTAAAGTTTATTTATTTTGAGAGAAAGCACAAGTGGAGGAGGAGCAGAGAGAGAGAGAGAATCTCAAGCAGGCTTTGCATTGTGAAGCTGACATGGGGCTTGAACCCACAAACTCTGAGTTCACAGTCTGAGCCAAATTGAAGAGTCAGATGCTAACACATTGAGCCATACAGATGCCCCCATAAGGAAGGAATTTCAACCCAGAGTTTTCCAACGAAAGCAAGGGCATCTTGGAAGGTGGTGAGTTTCCATCCTGGAGGCATCCGAGGATGGATGGCCATCTATCAGGGGTGCAGTAGAGGGGACTTAAGTGCAGGGGGAAGTTTGGACTAAGTTTCCAAGATGACTTCTGATTTGCAAACTATGATTATTTCCTCATCTAATGCTGGGACAAGGTACCCTGTTCAAGCTGGACCGAGAAAAATACCAGGTGGCAAAGGTATTATTTCCCTTTGGCAGTGGTTTCGAACTCTTCATTGCATCAGAGTCATCTGGAAGACTTGTAAAAACACAAATTGTGGACCATGACTCCAGAGTTTCTGGTTTAGCAACTCTCAGATGGGTCCCCAAATTTGAATTTGTAACAGGCCCCCCAGGATGTTGACGTTGTGGGTCCAGGGACCATACTTTGAGAACTGCTGTCCTGTGGGTTCACTAATATTTGAATGAAAGCTGGTGTACTGTTGAAAAAGCACCAGGCTAGGAGATAGGACGCCGAGTTCCTGCTACTTGCTACTCTGTGAATCTTTGTGCAAGTCACCTTCTCTTCTGGGCCTCATTTTAGTCATCTCTGAAAAAGAGACATACCATCACCCTTCAACAGTGCACCTCCTTCAGTAAGTTGTCCCTTTTTTGTGGGGACTATGTATTCACAGATTATTTTTTCCCCAGAAATATAACCCGTAATTAAATAACAGCATGGTTAACCTTATTTTTGGCAAATATCTAATTTTTTGGGGGGCTTTTTGACCAAAGACAGTAACTCTTGGAGAGTAGCTCAGGCATCTGTGTCCATAACCACTGAGTTAAATGATATGTAATGTTTCTCCTCAGAGCTCAAATACGTGACATTCCAGAATATTCAGGACACAATGCCAAATCTTGAGTTACCTTTTGGGAGGGTGGTGAGCCTTGCTCCTTCTGTTGGCCCACAGCTGGTTAAGGATATGGCTGGGAGCTTTCAGGCATCAATGGGAAGTTCGACTGACTTTGAAAACCTCTTCCTCAGTTCTCAGATTGTGGTTTTAGGTCCACAAGACCTCTCCCAGGTCATCTTTTGGGGCCCCACCATTGAGAATTTGGGACAGGTACTGATGCAAAGATTTTTGGGGTTTCATGAACCAGGCATGTTCTCCAAGAAAGCCGTTGGTTTTGAAAAGACATGAAAGAATTAAATGGGTTTAGAAGTTTCCTGTTAGAGTTGATTTCGATTCTTGTTCATCTGAATGAGTGCAGACATGTCTTATATTGATAAGTGTATCACCTGTGCCTCACACACCGAGTAGGGGTGGCTGCTGAAATACGGGCCTCTGCTGGCTATCTCGAACCCTGACTCTGCCACCTGGCAACACCTCCGTACCCACGCCTTTTCCAGCTAAGTGAACTGTTGGCTTATGCTACAAACACATGTGAGCTTGATCATTTGCATGCAGGCCGTGGAGGAGAACTGCTACCCTCCGTTGGTGGGGAAAGGGGGGCTTGCTGTTTTGAATATCTTTTTCTTTTTGGGAGCACATGAGACCAAATGTATCCAGGAACTGGACTGATTTTTTGAGGTTTTCCTCATATGCTCGAATTGATAAGATTTTTTTTAATGCAACTGTGTTTTTTTAAAAGTTATTATTATTATTATTTTAGAGAGAGAGAGAGCAAGTGGGGGAGGGAGCAAAGGGAGGGAAAGAAAATTTCAAGCAGCTCCATGCATCAGGTCTCCACAATGAGCCTGATGCGGGGCTCGATCCAATGACCCTGGGATCAAGCCTAAGCCAAAGTCAAAAGTCGGATGCTCAACCGACTGAGCCACCCAGGCGCCCCATGTGACTGTTTTCTAAGCACTAACTCCCTCCTAAGCTCCACGTGAGGTCCTGAGAAGATCCTGTCCTCTCCCTCACCCCACCCCGCCATTCCTCACAGCTGAGCAGGGCAGCCAGCCTCCAAACAGACATTAAGGGAAACGGAAGACCAAGTGGGGACAGATGAAGAAGAACCCGGCCCCCCGGGGCTCTCAGGAAAGGCTGCTCTCAGGTTAGCTGAGTAGCTAACTTGGAGGATGGTGCTAGCAAAGTAGAAGGTTGGTGAAATAAATCGATGTTTTAATGTCGCATCTTTGAAGGCGATGGGAGAGGGAGTGGCATGTGCAAACCCATAGTCTCTATTAGATGAGTCAGAGGCTACGTGGTTGGGTACAGATGGAAGGCGGGGAGGTGGGAATGGGGGTTGGGAGTCAGGAAGATCAAGACTAGTGCATTTCTTTTATGCTAGGCTACAGAGCAGTGGTTTTCAAACTTGAACGTGCATCGGAATCACCTAAGGCAGATGATGGGCCGATTCTCGAGAGTTTCTGATTCCGTAGGTCTGGGTGGAGCCTAGAAACCTGCGTTTCTAACGTGTGCCTGGGTGATGCTGTTGGCCTAGGGGCCACACTTTGAGAACTGCTGCTATCGAGTTTGCATCTTTTTTGTAAAATTTTTTAACGTTTATTTATTTTTGAGAGACATAGAGACAGAGTATGAGCAGGGGAAGGGCAGAGAGAGAGGGAGACACAGAATCTGAAGCAGGCTCCAGGCTCTGAGCCATCAGCACAGAGCCCGGTGCGGGGCTCGAACTCACAGATCGTGAGATCATGACATGAGCTGAAGTCGGACGCTCAACCGACTGAGCCACCCAGGTGCCCCGAGTTTGCATCTTTTGAGTAATTGGATGCTTCTGAAAATGTTCTAAGGAGCGTGACAATATCAGACTTGCATTTTGGAAGGAGCATTCTGACAGTAATTGTGGAGACCATGTTGGAGCAGGTAGTTAAGGGATAAAAAGGCCCGGTAGGTGGTAGCTGAGGTAGTTGAAGCAACAGGCGAAGGGTGAGGCCCGAGCTGGGTGGGTGTAAGGGGGTGGACACATGGGAGGCCAAATAGGGCTTTCAGTCTGGATTCGTGCTCCACCTCGTGAACCTCCTGCCGGCACCCGGCCTGGTCTTCCTTGCCTGGTGAGTCATTCTACAGGTGGGATCTTCCAGGCTCAGAGTCCTGCACCAGGTCCTCCCAGGGCCGCGCGAAGGGCACAGTGCTGCCTCTCAATGACAGGGAATAGATATTATTTTTAGCCAGAATCTGCAGGATGATCTATTGTGGTTTTCATTTTCTCAGCACATTTTATTCAATTTTATTAGGTCATTTAACAAATAATTTTAATTTTCTGCTTATATCAGAATTTCAGAAAGTAATGTACTGTTGTACTGTTAATGAGTCCCCTAATAAGCTCTAGGAGAATGCGATTTGCAAATCATTCCCGAATATAACTGTCACTCAGCCTGGTTGCCAATTAGCACAGTCCTCAGCCTTTCTCCCCAAGAGGGCCTGGAGATTTCTGGAAGATTCTTGTACCTGGCTGAGCCTTCCGTGAAACCTCGGTGGGAGGGGAAGCAGATAAGAGAGCCAGAGCTCACTTCAGTGCTGAGCTGTGGCACCTGCTGTATTCTTGTCCCATCCCTGGGCACCTGGTTCATAATCTCAAAACTGGATGGCACCCTGGGTTGCATAGTTGAAGTAATTGTAACAACTTGGCAGGTTAACCATGAAGGCATTCTGGGATTTTAGCTGCAGGATAGTGGTGGAAAACGGGATAAGGCACGAAATGTATTGAACACTGTTTTATGCTGGGTGCTGGATTAGGACACTCCATTTATTAATATTATTTTAAATAAAAATGTTAAAATGTTTTTTTTTGGTAAATGATTTTAGCAATAAACAATTCACTTCTTACTCTGTGAATTCACTTCTTACTCTGTGAACAGAGTAAGAAGGACAAGGATTGATAAACTACAACCCATGGGCCAAATCTATCCTGCAGGTATTTTTGTTTTGTGTGAATAAAGTTTTATTGGAAAACAGCCACACTCTTCCAGTTATATATTGTCTATAGCAGCTTTTGTGCTGCAACCGTGGAGTAGTTGCGACAAAGACTGGATGGTCCACAATGCTGAAAATATTTGCTATCTGGTCCTTACAGAATTTTGCCAACTCTTGATTTAGATTATGGACTCTCTGCCTTTTTCTATTGATGTATATTCTGGGTGTGTTCATAGACTCTATTTAATCATGCACATAATTGAGATTGTACCATAGGCATTGTTATTATGCTTGACTTTTTTTTTCTTGGTTCTATATCTTGGGGATCATTTCATGGCAGAATATCATGTTATTGGTATATATTTTGTGGCTGCATAACAACCCATGATATAAATCTCTTTCTTTTCTGGCATTTCAGTCAATTGTCTTTGCTAGTTTTCTTAAATATACTTTTTATTTTGGAATCGTTTTGGATTTTACAGAAAAGATCATACGGAGACTTCCTACATATTTGTTACCCAGTTTTCCCTAATGTTAACATCTTACATTACCATGGTGTATTTGTCAAAATGAGAAATCAACATTGGTACTTTTTTTTTAATTTTGTCTTTTTAACATTTTTATTTATTTTTGAGAGACAGAGAGAGAGAGAGAGACAGTGTGAGTGGGGCAGGGACAGAGAGAGAGGGAGACACAGAATCTAAAGTAGGTTCCAGGCTCTGAGCTGTCAGCACAGAGCCTGATGCAGGCCTGAACCCACCAACCGAGAGATCATGACCTGAGCCAAAGTCGGACGCTTGCCTGACTGAGCCACCCAGGCGCCCCCGTACTATTTTTTTTAACTTAAGTGTAGTTGACACACAAGTTACATTAGTTTCTGGTGTGCAACATAGTGATTCCACAACTCTGTGCTTAAAGCTCTTCTCACCACAAGTATAGATACCTTCTGTCACCACAAAACATTATTACAATACCAACGTTAGTACTATTTCTTAATCTTTAGTTATACCAGTGATGCATAAAAACCCTTCTCCCTGTAAAAATAAAACAGTGAAGGTTAGGTGAAAGTTCTCTTTGATCTTCCATCCTAGTCTCAGGACCCTCAGCCCAGTTTCTGCTGCAACGCTGGTATTTATCTTTCAAGGCTTCTGTGTGCAGTCACTGCACACACAAACAACATGAGTAAAATTGGAAGTATACTATGTTTTGTGGTTTAAAAAATATAAAGTGTATCACGCCATGCTTATAATTCTTCAGCCTTTATTTTCTCTAAAGTTCGTGGACATTCATGGTCATGTACAGAGACTGGCCTGATTCTTTTACTGGCCGCATAGCCTCTCCATAATATGAATACGACATAGTCTGTTGAGTCATTTCCCTATTGATAGCCATTTAAGTTGTTTTTTTTTCTTTCTTCCTTCCTTCCTTTTTTTTTTTTTTTTACTGTTATGAACAATGCCGCAATCAGCATCCTGTACATTCAGCTTTTTTTTTTTGCACGTGTCTATTTTTTTTTTTTCTGAGGGATAGATTCCTGTAATTAAAATCACTGGGTCAATGGGCAAGTATGTACATTTTTCAGTAGATACTACAAAACTGTCATCTGAAAAGCTTTGTTGGCATGTATCTCCACCACAATGTGCCTTTTCCTAATAATTGTCACCAATGAAAATTTGTTTTTTTTTCCAGGTTGAGTAATGCTATATTAATAATATAGATAAAGTAGACTTCAGAATGAAGAAAATTGCCAGAGACAGAGAGGAACATTACAGAATGATAAAAGGGTTAATCACGGAGAATACATAGCAGAGGGCACAGTTATGTTGTGTAGACATGGCCACAAAGACACATAAAGTACAACAGTAAAACTGTATCTACTAAGGCTAAACATATGCCTGCCTCATGAGGCAACAATTCTAGTCCTGAATACAGATGTTGGGGAGATGAGTGCATGTGCCCACCATACACCAATGGCAAAGACAAATAGGAGTATGTTCATAGCAGCGTTATTCACAATAGCCAGAAAACAGAAAACCACCAATGTCTGCCAACGTCAAATGGATGTATAGGCCATAGAGTATTCATGCATTGGAATACTACACAGCAATGAAAAAGAAAACGAATTACCATTACACACAATGACTGGATTGTTATGTTGATGAAAAACTTTTTGTACCAAAAGTACATACCAAAGAGTAATTGTGAACTTATATGAAGTTCAAAAACAAGGAGGGAATATTAATCTATGGGGTAGAAGTCAGTATAGTGATTCCTTTGTGTTAGGGAATGACCACAAGAAACCTTCTGGGGTAGTGTACTATATCTAGAAATTTACTGTATTTTGATCTGAGTGGTGGTTATGTGTGTGTACCCACAGGTGAAAACTCACTGACCCTTAAAACTTGTGCCCTTCATGTGTGTGTGTGTGTGTGTGTGTGTGTGTGTGTGTGTATACATTTAATGTTTATTTTTGAAAGAGAGAGAGAGAGACAGAGCATGAGCAGGGGAGGGGCAGAGAGAGACGGAGACACAGAGTCTGAAACAGGCTGCAGGCTCTGAGCTGTTAGCAAAGAGCCCGATGTAGGGCTCGAACCCATAAATTGCGAGATCGTGACCTGAGCTGAAATCAGACGCTTAACTGACTGAGTACCCACCCAGGTACCCTATCTTCATGTATATCTTAACAAAAATGTAAATAGAAATATAATACATGACAGATTCTGACTTGAGCAAAAATTGTTAATTATTTATGCCGGACACTCCGAAGCTGTAGTCCTCTGCGTATGTCATCTCCTGAGTTGCAGTCTTCCCTCATCCCTGGACATCTGCCTCAGTTTCTCTTCTGCATTCTAATTCCTTGCTGGATCTGAGTGTCTCTGTGAACTTCAGCCACATGACTGGACTAAGATACTCAGCGCCTGCTAGTGCTCCATCCTCGGGAGGGTCTATGTGTCTATACCTCCTGTCATTTGCTGGGCTTTATTCAGTGCTTCATGGATTTCCTGTTTGCTTCTGTTTGGTCATGAATATTCCTTCTGTTTGAGAGGTATGCTGTTGATTCCAGCCCAAGCAGTGGGCTTCTTATCAATCCATTAGCTTGCACAGAACACCTAGGACACTTGGCTTCGTTGCTGAGGTTCGCCAACCCAGGTTACTGTTCCTGCCATCTCTGCTCTCCACTTTCCCTGCTTCTGGACCCTTCCTGCCCAGTCCCTGCACACACTATTGCAGGGTGCCCTTCTCCGTGGTCATACTTCACAGAGCCGTTGTCTCCGGCACAGGCATCAGCTTGAGTACCGCTAAGAGCTGACATGGTCCCACTCATGTCCCCTCTAACTTCCCCTCTAACGAGCCTCCTGATTTTAGTGGTGCTATTTCCTGTGGGGCTAAAGGAAGATGAGATTTGTATCGAGGGATGTGCCTGGGCCTCATCGTTACTGGTGAATCCACCTGGGAGTCTTTGCTGCAAATGTCCCCGCTTGTCATTTCATGCCTTGCTTGGAGCACCAGCTTTGCTGCCAGGAATGATCAAATCTCTTCTTGCAAAGCCACTGCTGGAACAGAAAGCTGGAAAGATGACCCCACTGACAGCCCATTACTATACAAATTCAAAAATGATTCAACAGTTTGGGGATGAGAGCTCCATGGGGGCGCAAAACATGCTCAGCCTTGGCTGTGGGGTGGGATGGGAGCCTCGATCATTGGCAGGCAATGCCAGGTGCTTTGTTCCTGAAACGAGTGTGTCTGTGTGCCAGATGTCTAACAAAGTACTAGCTGGACCCGTCAATGGGCCAGCCCAGCGGTGTCTGGGCTGATGGGCCCAGGTTCCTTGTGCCTAATTGCTCTTTTTCTTTCTTTCTTTCTTTCTTTTTTTTCTTTTCTTTTCATACGGAAAGAATAAGGAGTGGTTTATTAATCAGTTCACTTTGGCCAGTTCTCACTCCTTCACCAACCTGCAATAATTTGTAGTATTTCGGGAACAAAAGCAGCAGAGGGCTCCCCTGGAGTTAATACTGGTGAATCAAATTCCAAAACAGAATGGTTATCAGTTATGCAGTGTAGTAGGAAACAGGCCTATATTTCTGTGCTACAGGCGCTGGCTGTGCATAGCTGTATTTGCAGGAGGGGTGGTCAGTGAGTGCCTATATCCTGGTAGTAATCTTCTACCAAGACACTAGGCTGCTGGACCTGGCTAGAGGAGACCAGGGGACCATTTTCTAGCCTTTCGACCTCAGACAGGTCATGGAAAGACATGTTCACAGAGTTGGAACAGCTCAGCCACGGCTTGTCCCCTCTGCATCACCTTTGCATGTCCATCTTTTATATCTATTTGGATGTTTCCAAGACTGGAGCATTTATTACCTCTTGAGAAGAGCCTAATTCAATAGCCAAAAAGTCTGAATAAAATGGGGCTCATTCATTCCTCTGTTCATTGGATGTTGACTGTATTTGCAATCACGTCTCAGGTTCACTGACATGAGTACACGAATTCATGTCTTGTTCATTACAGGAAGGTGGTTCCTGTGGAATCTTCCTAGGGTTGTGACATGTCCACAGATAGACATGTTCATGCATTTTTAGGAGAGGAGGAGGAGAGAATGCCTGAGAACATGAGGTGGTGGGCATGAGGTTTGAGCAGGGGGAGGGCTCACACTACTGGTAGCTCCAGCCTCCCTTGTTCCCAGCAATGGCAGCAGGTGGACCGATTGGGCAAGATCAGTTCACTTTCCCTCTGTTCACATCTTCCCTCCAGAAACCACAATTTCCAAATCTGAATCCAGGAAAAATGAAGCTCAAGTTCATCTCAAGAGATTGAAGAGATCGGAATCATGGAAGACGTGGCACGGGACCACACTATGGGCATGGATGGGACATTTTGGGGCTTGTTGACTCCACATGAGGAATCAATCACACTCCGCTGGCCTCACGCCCCATCCGTGCCACCTTATTCCATTCTTCTTCACGTTCCTACTGAAATACAGGTTAAGACTCCCATAGACACTGACCATATAGGTGTTTGGTGCTGCGTTGGAAAGCTGTGGGACTTTTTCTGGGGGTTCCTAAAGCAGGGAGGCCTGAGAGAGAATCTGAAGTTTAGATAAAGAGGAAGGAAAGCTTGCGACTGAGAGATGGGGTGCAGATCAAGTGACCAGAATTTGGCAGAATTGAAAGCAGGTTGCACTGTGGCATGCAGAGCTCACCAGGACAAGCAATCCAGGACTAAGAACGGCAGAGAGGGCACGGTTGTGTAGGAGGCCTCCGTTGGTGCTCTCTGGGCAGGAGTCTGTGTTGGCCTGAATGGTTATTGGAGCCATGTAGGGATGGACACTTTCACTTTATTCCATGCCAATCCATTGGGTTCAGTTCTGCCTGTTTCTAAAGATCTGTTGGACATCCCCACGTGTACCCCCCATAGTCACTTCTTACTTCTTTCCATCTCTTGCTAAGTCTGTTTTCCCTCCAAAAAATCCTTTGAAAACCATCTCTGTGTCAGCCAGTTCTAGTGTTTCTCCCCTAGGGCGAAACAACCTCCAAGATCCTTCTGTTTCTGTTCCCTCTCTTGTAAATCTGCCTCTCATTTGGTCACTTTTCTATGTCCAGAGCTCAAGCATGTCACTTCCTCACCCAGGATGAGTCCTTGCTGGCTTCAAGGTAATGCCTAGACCTTGCATGACTCCTGAAGCCCTCTGTGAGTTGCTGAAGCATCTGGCTCCATTATCCCACAAGCACTCCTATTTTTCCTCATTGCTAAAATTTATGGAGCACTTATGACATGTCGGGTCCTGCGCTGAGAGCTCCACATACATTTTGTCATGGATTCCAAGAAGAAGCCCATCTGTAGGTCTACCTGAGCCTTGACCACCACATGGCATGGCTTCTTCCCCGGCTCTGACTTCTCCCAACAGTCCACGTCTTTTGGAAAGCAATACATTTATATAGACTTTGCATTGGACTTACCAAGTTTGAATCCTGACTTTTTCACTTAGAAGCTGGGTTATCATGTGCGTGCTATTTAACCTTCCAATGCCTCAGTTTCCTCATCTGTATGATAGGAGTAATGATAGTCGCTGCCTTGCAATAGAGCCGACTGCATAGTGCTGTTGTGAGGACTGAAGGAGAACACACCTGCAAAGTGCTTAGCACAATGCCTGGAACACCGGAAGTACCCAGCAAATGCCGGGTATGACTCTACATGCTCTCTATGCCCATTCTTCCTTCTGGAAGTGTCCTAGGCCACCCGGACAGTCTGGCTCGCTCACTGCTCATTCCTCCAACTCATCCCTTCCCCCGGAGGCCTTGTGCGATCCCCTCAGGCTGTGAGAAATGTCCTCCTCAATGGTCTCAGAGTGTCCTGTGCTTACCTTCAACACAGTACTTATCCCACTAGGTCAGTTGTGTTTTTCTGGTTTCTCTGAGGTTTGAGCCTCTCAAGGGCAGGGTCTGTCCTTGGTCATCTGTGTGCCAAGGGGCCAAGCACAGAGTGTGACACAGAGCAGATCCTCGGTGAGTTCTTTCTTGCCAGTGGATGGGAGGAGTAAGCAAGCTCTCTTGAGATCCCAGACAGAGGAGGCATGCCTTCCGCGTCAGCTGTTCCATTGAGTGCCCTGTCCGACAACATGACACGTGACGGAACTTAGGAGGCCTGTCACACCTCTGACCTCCTGACAAATTTAACATAGATTTGGGGCTGTCTTTATCCCGGATCCCCCCTCACGCACCCCCTAGAAGTAAAGCCACATTTGCATACCGTGGCCATGATCAAGTTAAAAGAATAGTGGAGATGAAAGGAGCCAAAATCCAGGTCTCTTGGGCAATTTCCCCTGTAATGCAGGAACAGAATTATCCAAGGAGTGATTGACAAATTAGAAGCACTTTGCACCTAATTTTAATGCATTTGGCTCCTTGAGAGGAGGAATATGTTAAACTTGAAATTATTCACCTTGCAGTAGCTTCTGTCTTTCAAATCAAAATCAATCTTCACGTGGGGTACTAAATCTTAAGGAAACAAATTGCTTTCTATGGTACATTGCACTCTTTAAATGGCTTTATTTGGAGGGCCAGCTGAACAAGTTAATTTCGGCGGCACAGCTGCCTTGCGATTGTGGAGTGGGCACACTCGCATGTCGTTGGAGAGAGCCTGGTCTGGTGCTCATTAACCACCCTTGGATTAAAGAAACAGTGAGAGTAATTGGCACATGCACTGGACCATGGGGTGGAGATTAAGATGGAGCTTCAAGACCCAAGTTGGCGTGTTGATGTACAAGATTGTGGACTTGGTCCTCAGGGCATCCTTTTTCTCTCCTGCCCAGTGGCTCCCAGATATGGTTACTTTCATAGCTCAGGACCATATTATCTCCCTTGTCAATCACCATGGAAACCTATTCTTGGGAAAGGATCTTGTAGACTCATTCACATGAATCTGATCTTAACTGATAACAGCTTCAAGTATAGCTTTTATCTCAAATGATAATTTAATATCAAAAGAAGGTGACACGAAAGGAGTTAATCTCTAATTAAGGAGTTTTTGGCAAGAATTGGTGAGTAGGGAACTGATGCTGTCCTCTGTAGGTTTTCCTACTCTAGTATCATTTTGGAGCTGGAAGGAAACATCAGGATTTTTCTAGTCTCATTTCCCGAATGCAGAAATTCCACTATAGAATACGTTAATAGTTACTTATTTTTTGCTTGAATGTCTTCAGTGGTGGAGAACTCACTACAGCATAAGGCTGCTGTTCCATTGTTGGGTGGTTTTAATTAAAAAAAAAATCCCACCTCATTTTTAACTAAAATTGGTATTCCCAAACTTTCACCTATTAGATTTAATTCTGCACTCTGGACCAACTGTCTTCGCAAGGACAGTCCTTCAAATGTTTGAGGGTGATTCCCATGTCCCTTCTTCACCCTTCGCGTGTCACCTCTCTGGGTTAAACACTCGCTGTTCCTTCAGGCGTCTCTCTCACTGCACATCTTCCAGCTGTCTTTGAGTCCTGGCCCTTTTTCTTAGGACACATTCCAGTTTGTTCATGTCCTCCTTAAAGTGCAGTTGATGTAATTTTTCCAACTGTAGCCTGGCTTTGGGGGGAGATTATCTCATCCATGAAGCTTTGAAGCTGAGCCTGTCCATTCTGGAGCTGTTCAGGCAGGCTTTCGTGTCTGAAAGCACGACAGGCAGGACTTCGTCCTTAGACCTAACGCATTTGATTTGGTCTGTTCCGGCCATCATTCTCTGCCTCCCTACATGCCTGCCATTCCCTTCAGTGACTTGCCATCCTCACCGTTGTTGAGCTTTCTTTCTGCCAGTCTCT
Organism: Paguma larvata; assembly: GCA_030068075.1. Lineage (NCBI taxonomy): Eukaryota > Metazoa > Chordata > Mammalia > Carnivora > Viverridae > Paguma > Paguma larvata. The sequence goes on from CM057844.1 coordinate 31,426,626, forward strand.
CTGATGAGATATGAAAGGCCATTAAGGATAATTCACTTGGTAGTGGGAGGGGGCGGCAGCTGCAGCAGCAATTAAAAAAAATAATCTTATTTTAAAAGTCCTGTATGCTTATTTAAAACACAAACACAAAGAAAATAATAATTATCTATAAAAAACCATTTTTGTGCACGTCCTTTCATTACACATTTATCCAATGGGTTCATGGATATTTTTGCTTTTTCACTTTTTATGACTATTTTCCTATGTTGTTAAGCAATCTTCTACAAACCATATATTTTAAACTTTCTTTTTAATGAGAGAGAGAGAGAGAGAGAGAGAGAGAGAATGTAGGGTAGGGGCACAGGGAGAAAGAGACAGAATCCCAAGCAGGCTCCATGCTGTCAGCGCAGAGTGGGACACGGGGCTCCATCTCATGAACCATGAGATTGTGACCTGAGCCAAAAGCAAGTTGGACGCTTAACTGGCTGAGCCACCCAGGCACCCCTCTACAAGACCATTTTAAAAAAATGTTTATTATTTTTGAGAGAGAGAGAGAGAGAGAGAGAGCACATGCACCCACGTGGTCACAAGTGGGAGGAGGGGCAGAGAGAGAACTAGAGACAGGATCCAAAGTAGGCTCCGTGCTGACAGCAGGGAACCAAATGCAGGGCTCCAACTCATGGACGGTGAGATCATGACTTGAGCCGAAGTCAGACGCTTAACTGACTGAACCAGGCGTCCCTACAAGACCATTTTTAATGTCCTCATTACATGGGTATACTACATCTTAATGAATCCCCTGTTGTTGGGCATTTAGGTTGTTTTTATAATTTTTCCCTCTGAGAACTGTGCTGCTAGGTTCTTGCGCTCGTCCAGGATAAATTCCTAGAAACAGAATCACTGGGGGCAATGGGTGGCAAAATTTTTAATTTAGTTAGTTAATTACTTAACTAATTTTTTAGAGAGAGGGAACACTCGAGTGGGGAAGAGGAGCAGAGAGAGAGAGAGAAAGAGAAAGAGAGAAAGAGAATTCCAAGCAGAGTCCATGCTTGGTGTGGAGCCCAATGGGAGTTCGATTCCAAAACCCTGGGATCATGACCTGAGCTGAAATCAAGAGTTGGAGACTCAACCAACTGAGCCACCCAGGTGCTCCAGAACTTTTGATACTTGTTGCCAAATTGCACTTTAGAAAGGTCATTTCAATGTACTATTTTGTATTTTAAGAAGGAGGAGCAGAACTAAATGCTCAACCTAAAATTTTTGCTTTAAGTATATATATATCTAAAATATCCATATATATATGTGTGTATATATATATATATATATATATTTTTTACTTCGTTCTAGATTATCTTTAGCATTTTAGGCTGCCATTTTGGTAAAGTTTATTTTGTTAAAATAAAAAGGGGGGACTTTGTTGAAATACCGTGGGGACTTCACAAACTGACGCCTGAAGATCCTTTCTCTCATTCAGGCCACATGATGTAACTGGCAATGAGATGATAATATTTCAGGCTTCAGACCCCCAGTCCTGGGGGTTTTGAGGGACGTTACCTTAAAGATTCACCTTGTCTAAAACAAACCAAGATGTCTGGTCAGTGTTCCTCAAAGACGGGTAGTACTAATTTCTGGTTGTATTTGCAATAGTATCAGTTTGGGCAGTTTTTGGACTCTTGACATACAGCATAGTTACGTGGATCCTCCAAACTGGAATCTGATTTTTAAAATTATTTTTGCAAAAGATCTGGAATACACTGATTCCAACTAAATATAATAGGTCTCATCTTTCAAAGAATGAATGCAAGGCAATCAGACAGCTGCTGACTGTCAAAGGAACTGATATTTCTAAAGTTCCAAAGTGTGTTGCTAAAATGTAAATCATTTCGTTACACACATACGAAAACTATAAAATTCCACAGGGAAACAAACCTCTGTTTTAGCCAGAAAACTCAGAAGGCGTTTCTAACTTGCTGTCCATCTGACCACAGAGGGGTTGTCTGGTAGCTGGGATTGCAGTTGGTTACATGTGAAGGACACCTGGCCACAGTGGTTTAACAAGCTGGAGTTCCTTCTGTTCACCTGACAAGAAGTCCAGAGCTGGGGGCAGCTGGCTGACGAGGCGGCCAGGAACCCAAATGCCATCTAACTGCTTGGTCTTCCTTCTTTGGTATGAGACTTTTATCCTCCGGGTTGCAAGATGTCAGGAGGATGGAGGAAAGCTAAAACTGTATGTAAACTGATTCTGTCTCTTTTGATTAGAAAAATAATCTGTTTCCATCTTATTGCCTCCAACAGGGTCTACAAAGCCACCCCCTAGCTGCAAGGGAGTCTGGAAATGAAAAATGGGTCTCTCTCATGTTAGGCCCTTCTCTGCTTCTCTCTGCCTGCCTTTCCTTTCTTATTTCCCCCCCCTATCCCCAGCTCCCTCATTCAGTGACCATGTTAGGAAATTTAGAAACCAGTCTATTTGCTTCGATTATACATCAGACTTGTGTTTCTCATTGTAACATGAGATTGACATTTTTTTAAATCTAAATATTTCAAACACGAAGCCATTGCTTTTTTTTCCTCTTCTACACCTAAGGCTGACTTTTACTTAAGTACAATTCTGAATCACTTTTTCTCTCTAGTGCTTTTCTTTTAAATCATGAAGAAGAACTACTTTTAATGATCTGCTAACCAACAACTCAATTAAGTACTTTTTCAGTCTTGTTGAAAGCACAGAATTGGAAACTGTGACTTACCCAGGGATTGGCTACCATCTCATCAGAGTCATTTGCTTTTTTTATTGTGAATTTTTAAAATTAAACCTTTTATTTGAGATGATTATAGATTCACATTCTCTTGTAAGAAACAATACAGAGAAATACGGAGTTGTGAGAACAATACAGAGGTAACATCTTGCAAAACTATAGTAGCATATGATAACAAAGATACTGACAAGGGTGTGTCCTTTTTTAAAAAAAATATTTATTTATTTTTGAGAGAGAGAGAGGAGGAGGAGGGGCAGAGAGAGGGAGACACAGAACTTGAAGCAAGCTCCAGGCTCTGGGTTGTCAGCACAGAGCCTGATGCGGGGCTTGAACTCACAAACCGAGAGGTCATGACCTGAGCCGAAGTTGGACCGTTAACCGACTGACTCACCCAGGTATCCTGACAATGACATATCCTAATGCATTTACATTTTTCAACCAGATATTTAAGATTTCACAGCATGGTTTTGGATATGAAGGGGAGGGGTGTATTCTCCACTGTTAAGGTTAAGGAAACAGTTATTGGGCCCAAAACAGATACCAGGGCCCCAGTCAATTCCTGTATCTCTTTAAATCTGTCCCCACCTTTTCTCTTCCCAGCACTTCCACAGCTGGGTCTTTTCTTGTTTGAGTGAATGAAAACTACAAGGAAGGTCTAATATCATGTTTTTGGGAAAAAAAGCAGCAGGGGCATCACCAGGGAGCTTGTGCAAAAAAAAAAGAAACTTGAGCTCCACTCAGCTAATAACTGAATCAGAATTTGCACTGTTACAAAATCCCCCAGGGGACTTATGTGCACTTTAAAGTTCGAGAAGTTCTGTTGTAACAGATTACTGGACAAGCTTTTAAGCTGGAAACAGCCTTCTCTTGGGCCTCTCCTAAGAAGTCTACCTGTACTCCAGTTTGTCTTCTGGTTGTATAAATCTTTTACCTTTTACTAAAGAGTCTACCTACAGTTCTAAATACGTCCCTGCCACCAGGAGTAATGACCAGTCCTATGGAGCAGCGCATGTAGGCCTAGACTAACCCCATTTTCCCTCTGACCTCGCTCCCCTTACTGAGCCTCGGGAATGTAAAGGAAAAGGATTCCTTCCTCGGGTCCTATCCCTACGCCACTAAGCCCAGGTTTCTGTCTCTGAAGCAGTAACTACAGCAGGATTCCCGACAGCCTGGGACGTTTCTCCTTCACAGCAACCTTAAAGTCTGGGGGCATTGTCTTCATTCTTGCTTTGTTGTTGGTGACTTGATCAATCTCTCCCAGCCCCACGAAGCCTCCCCCTTTCTCACTCTTACCAAGAGAAAGCGAAGGAGAATAAACAAACTTTTGATGGTTACCAGCTTTGGATCAGGTGCCAAGTGCTTGGTTTGTGATCTCATCTAAGCCTCACCTCCCACGGTGTAAGGTAAACCTCATCACACCCCTTTTATAGACTTGAAAAAAAATGAAGCTCAAAAAATAAGCAGCTCGCTGAAGATCACACTGAAATGAGAAGATAATTGTTCTGTGTGGTCGACCCTGAAAAAATTCTCCCCTGGACAGAAATCACGGACTCAAATAGCTTTTTCTGCCTCTGGTCATGATTTTGTTTTGTTTGTTTGAACTTCTCTCGTGATTATTGCTAATGGGATTTCACGAACGATCTCATCCATGACCACAGTACTGGGGTTAAACTAAGTACTTTCCATGTTTCATTTCATTTGATCTTCATAGAAACCCTGTGACATGCTTCTAATACCCCGTTTTACAGATGAGGAAACTGAGCTGTCAGAAGTGACAGAAGTTACAGAAGCTCTCACAGCAACTGAGTGGGCAGTGCCCAGCAGGACGGCTGTACGGAAAAGGGAGGATAGTAACAAGTGTCGGAGAGGATGTGGAGAAATTAGGACCCTCGCACTGTGCTGGTGTGGATGTAAAGTGGCACAGCCATTTTGGGAAACAGTCTGGTAGTTCCTCACGTGGGCATGCACAGCGTTATCATGTGACCCAGTGATCCCGTCCTAGGCAGATGCCCAGGAAAACGAACCGTAGGTCCACACAACAGCTTGCAGGTGAATGCTCATAACAGGATTATTCATAGTAGCCAAAAAATGGAAACAACCCAAAAACCCGCCAACCGATGAATGGCTAAACAATCTGGCATATCTATGCAGTGGAATGTTATTCAGCTGTAAAATAGGATAAAATGCAACAATGTGGGTGAATCCTGAAAACATTTTGTGACAGAATGAAGAAAGCCAACCACTAAGTACCCCATATTATGATTCCATTTACAAGAAATGCCCATACTAGGCAAATTTATAGACACAGAAGTTGGAGTAGTGGATGCCTAGGGCTTGAGGAGCATTGGGGAGAGTGAGGGAGGGTAAAAGCTAAGAGATGTAGGGTTTTTTTTTTTTAGGGGGGAGTTATGGGTAATGAAATGTTCCAAAATCGACTGTGGTGATGGTTGCATGTATTAAAGGCCATTGAATTGTACACTTTAAATGAGCGAATTGTATGGGAAGTGAATGTGTCTGTAAAACTAAAGCGAAACAAACAAAGCAAATTAAAACACCTACGTGTTTGGGGCACCTGGGTGGCTTAGTCAGTTAAGCATCTGCTTTCAGCTCAGGTCATGATCTCACGGCTCGTGGGTTCGAGCCCCGCGTCTGCCCTGTGCTGATAGCTCAGAGCCTGGAGCCTGCTTCGCATTCTGTGCCTCCCCTTCTCTTGACCCATCCCCTGATCTCACTCTGTCTCTCTCTTTCTCAAAAGTAAACATAAAAACAAAAACAAAACAAAACAAAAAAAACAACACCCACGTGGTAGAGTCAATGGTCCAAACTAGGCATTCCCTATCTAGGTCCTATACCCCTTCTGCCACACTCCACCAAACTACTAACCAGTGGCTCTCACCACAGGCTCTTCACTGACATTCTGGTGACCAGCACCCCTGGCCGGCTACATTTAGAAGCTCTGGAGTGGGACTGGGCATCAGCAGATTTTAAAGCTCCCAGGTGATTCCCAAAGTGCAGCCATGTTTTGGTTAGAGAAACTTTCTCAGGCTTGGCTCCGTGGGCTGTGGTACCACGTCTCTGTTCACAAGCTGTGATCTACATGGAATCTAAAAGATTTGGCATGAAATTTTGATCAAAGCAATTACCTATATGCTTTTTTCAGAGGAGGTTGTCTGAGGCGTAGCAGTCAGAGAAATTGAACTGTCAGAAACTAATATAAGGGTAATAAGGGAATATTTCTTCTTCATTGGACACCCAAGATGAATAGCAGGTAAAATAAAATTTTAAATTAAATTGAATATGTATATGACTTTACTTTTTTGTTAAAGGACTATAACATGAATAATGAACATATTAAAAGGAGACGACCAGACCCTCAATTTCTTTCAATAATGTTAGTGTTGTATATCCTAGCTCAAATAAAACACATTTCATAAAACACCTACACAGTTCTGCAATGCATTATGGATGGCCTCTCTGGAGAAATCTTACATGCCTTTCAATTTTGACACAGTGATATGGTAATAATAGAAGTCTTTGGCATATAATTCTGCAGGCATTTTTATAATTTTTAGCTTTACTGATTGAAAGCCACAGCTTACCTCATCTGGATACTCACCTGCAGTAGTTTGGGAGAGGTGAATGGAGAAGAAATGACCCTCTTCGTTCTCAGTATTTGTGGGATTGTGGAGTCAAAAGCTAAATGGAAATGTATTTGAAATTGTATTCTTTGAGATAGAGTTTCAACTGCTCTCAGAGGAACTCAAAATGGCAATGGCTTAAGAAATGAGAAGTTTATTTTTCTCTCACCTAAAAGTCCAAGATGACGTGTCTGCTCTGTCCTCTGCAAGGTCCTCAGGGATTCAGGGTGCTCCAACACTTGTTGCTCCCCCATTCCTAGGGTATTGCCTGCCTCTGTATGGTCCCGTGCAATGCGCCATCACCACACCTGTCTGCTGAAGGAGGAGAGAGGGGACAGAGCAGAGCATGCCTCTTCCTTCTACGTAAGGACAGCAACTGGAAGTTGCATTCTGCTCACATCCTATTGGTCAGAACTTAAGCATCTTAACCCTGTGACTGCATCTAGCTACAAGAGAGGCTAGGGTTGTAACATTTATTTTGGTCGGCCAATAATATGCCCAACTGCGTCTGCGGTTTCTATTACTATAGAAAAGGAAGAAAATGGGTGTTGGGGGCATAACTAGCAGTTTCTGGTAAAGGAAGACTACAGGGCTTGAGATCATGGATACTATAAAGGCAATGTGAGTCATTTAGTATCGTCTCTCCATCACATAAGGAGGAAACGGATACAGTTAGTTCCCTCCTTTCTTCGATCTAATCATTGAAAACCTATTGAGGGGGCGCCTGAGTGGCTCAGTTGGTTAGGTGACCGACCTCGGCTCAGGTCATGATCTCGCAGTTTGTGGGTTCAAGCCCCGCATCGGGCTCTTCTGTGCTGACAGCTCAGAACGTGGAGCTTGCTTCAGATTCTGTATCTTCCTCTATCTCTGCCCCTTCCCCATTCCTCCTTAATCTGTCTCTCTCAAAAATAAAATAAACACTAAAAAAAATAAATTAAAAAAAAAAAAAGAAAACCTATTGTGGGCATACTCTGTGTTGAATGAAGGCATAAGGACCCTTCACTCAAGACAGTCCCATAAAATAGTTGTTACACCCATTTACCAGTGAATGGCAGGTGATGTTCCTAAAGCCACATGGCTGCCTGAGGTTCTATTTGGAGGGTCTATATTAGGGAGTTCCTAACTCACTCTGAGGCAGGAGGAGGACTGGAAAGGGCTTCCCGGGTGATAATGAGACGGGGCTTTAAGGAGACCACACCTAGGGAATCTGGGGGCAGTGGAGCTCCAGAAGAGGTATTAAGAGTAGGGGTAGTGAGGCGGTAGAGCTAAAAGAACCTTCCACAGGGCAGACATTAGAGTGTGTGTGGGAGTGAGGAGAGATGAAGCAGAATGTCTAGATGGCCTTTTAGACATCTGCTCTAGGGGCAAGGAGGCCAGCTGGGACCTGGAGAAAAAAACCCAAGCAAGACATGAACTAATACCTTAACAGTGCAAATGGCAGCTTGGAGACAAAGTCAATATATGTGTCAAAGAGGTAAAATTACAGTTCTGATCTAATGCAGGGGTGAGGGAGGAAGAGAATTACAGGGAAATCAGTAGGATGACCCTAGTCTATGGTGTGGATGATTGGGTTGGTGATGGTTCCATTCATGAAGAAAGGCTTAACTAGTTTCTCTCCAGCTGCTAAACTAATGTTTCCAAACACCCTTCTGGTAGGAGATTGTATGATTGGGAAATTTATGGGAAAAATAGGATCGGGGACCAGGGCAGAGAAAAACTTATGTAAACCCTTATGAATACATTTTACCCTCACAAAATTAATAAGAGCACCCCAAATAAAGGTGACGCCAATGACTCTTTTCACATCTTGAATTGGTAAAATAGCAACAGTAGGTACTGTACCATTAACTCCCACTTACTATGGCTCTCTGGAAATTTTCAGTATCGTCCTTCCCTATAGTTTCAATGGAATACACGCATATCTGTTTTGCTTCATTGGAGATAATAAGCATATTCAGAGGCATTTTCTTTTAGTGTCCAATCCTCCATTCCAATGCTTAATGCCTTTCTGATTTTATGATTTGGACTAAGTCACCCTATCTAAGTCATGACTCACAAGTAACTACTACCAAGTGCAAACTTGATCCAAAATTCTCACAGGTGCAATAGAGGCCCAGAGAAAGAAGTCCATCCACATACCCCAGAATTTCGAGTAAGAGGAGGTTACTGCAGGGGTTGGGGTTTGCCACCTTTGGGTTCTGGTTAGGAGCACCCTGGCCCGTGAAGATCAGAATATTCCATTTGTTTCCCTCTGGTTTCTTGTACTTCTTGCACCTGCTTCTGTCCACTGGATTCTAGCTGCAGGCTCAGCCTTGGTGCTGTCCTTCAACGAGGTGCCACTGAGACCCACAGGGACAGGAGAATATCAGCTCGAGTCCCATTTTTTAGGGTTTCAGCTCCAAATCCTATTGTGGCCAAGCTGGCCTTGACCTTATGTTCAAGCCCTGATAATGGCTCGTCTGCCTTGTTCCTGAGAAGTAAAGCTACACAAAGAGAGAGAAGAACCCAGACTCTACCATGTGCTCATTGTGTGTGACCCTGGATAAGCTGCCCAAATGCATAACCTCAGTTTTTGGGGGGCTAATGAGAGAGCCAGAGCTGTAGAATCTCTGTGTAAGTCAGGGATGAAATCTGTTGGGAACTAGGGCAAGAGGGGCTGGTGGACTTTTACGTGGCAAACTCTCCATCTTTAGTTTCCTTATATATGAAACTATACAGCTTATAGTTTTTTTTTTAATTTTTAAAAGAGAAAGAGATACACACACACAGAGTGCGAGTGAGGAAGGGGCAGAGAGAGAAGGAGACACAGAATCTGAAGCAGGCTCCAGGCTCTGAGCTGTCAGCACAGAGCCTGATGCGGGACTTGAACTCATGGACCAAGAGATCATGACCTGAGCTGAAGTCGGACGCTTAACCAACTGAGTCACCCAGGCGCCCCTATGGTTTCTTATCTATAAGAAACGGCTTATAGAAACTTACAGTGTGTAAGTTTTCTTACATAGGAAACTTATTTGTGGTCCAAAAAGTTTGGAAAACACTGGGATAAGCAAAGATGAACGAGTTTCTTTTCTGCAGGACCTCGAGTAAGTTTTCTTTTACAGGAAACATATACAGCTCAAATAAAAACACCAAAGTTTTCTAAAGGCGCATTTATTCATACTTCATAGGAGGTTGAGGAAAATGCACTTGTCTGTACCAAACAGTAAGGAAAATAATCATATGAAATTATATCAATAGATAATTCAGCAAAACAATGATGCTCATCTTGATTTTGTAATGGAATGCTATATGGTAATAAATCCAATGTATTTATCCTGCTTTCAAAAGGCCTACAGAGGTTGAAGAGTTACAACAGTGTGATTCTTCACTTAATGGTTGGAACCAAATGCTTCAATCATCCCAGGACAAGCTCTTCTCTCTTTTTGAATTTAAAACTATGTCGGTTTGTTCTGACATTACTACGGCTACTCTTTAAGAAAGTCTCTGATAGTCATAGTTAGAAAAAATTTGCTTCACATGCTATAGAAATAATTGGCAAAGCTGGGCTTGATGCAAGATGGCAGAAAGGAGGTGAGGTGAGGTGGGGCGAGTGTGAGAGAGAATGCTCTCTAACCTGCAGGATTATTGGGAGGATTAAACTAAATGATGCATGTGAAATGTCGAACATGGTATGTAGTAATGGCTCAGTAGATGGTATCTATGATTAGAATTAATTTTTCACAATCCGTTTCTCGCTTATTCCCCGATTCACTGCTTACTCTTGTCTCTTACTGATAGAAACAAACATAACCAGGATTCCAAACCCCACATTCTTGGCCACTTTCTTAAGAAAACACGCTTCAGCTGCACTTTTGAAGATTTGCAATGCCCATCTGAATAATAAAGGCTCTGAGAAGTCTGCAGAAAAGAAACTCATTGATCATTGCTTAACCCAGTGTTTCGCATCACCTTTTGAGACCATAAATCCATCTATCCTGCTTTCTTGTTTTGTGACGGACCGCTGGTTAGCATTTTCTGGGATAAGATTCTATAGAACACTTGACGGCAAAATGACGATTTCACCATCAGAAGCTCATCAGCCTAGGGAATTCTAGGGAATGAGTCCCTGCAGACTTTTTAGGAGAAAAATTAAGTTCTCTTTTCTTCATCCATCAAATGAAGGTCGCTTGACTTTGTGAATAGCATTTTATGACAGATGAACTGGCATAGTCTAACTTGACTGATGTTACTGATTTCCAGCCCTGGAGGTCAAGGGGGAGGCAAGGTGGCGAAACAGCAGGCTCCACATTGGTTTTGGCACCGCTTTGCAATTATCCTTAAATCATCCTTCACACCTGAGCAAAGCTCCAAGGTTCTCCGTGCCATTTATTCCAGCTCCTCTTCCATGACCCTAACAATAGGCTTAGGGAGTAGGCAGGTGTTAAGGGCTAAATATTTGTGTCTTCTCAAAATTCATATGTTGAAGCCTTCACTTCCAGTTTTATGGTGTTTGGAAGTGGGACCTTTGGGATTTAGATGAAGTCATCAGTGTGCAGACCTCACGGTGGGGATGGTATCCTTATAAGAGGAAGGCAGCTCTTGCTGTCTCCATGGGCATGTGCTGAGCACACAATGAGAAGACATCCATCTACGAGTTAGGACGAGAGCTCTCACTGGGAGCTGAATCTGCCAGCATCATGATCTTGACTTCCCAGCCTCTGGAACCGTGAGGAAGAATGTCAGTTTAAGCCATCTAGTCTATGGTATTTTATTATAGCAGCCTGAGCTGACCGAGATAGCAGAGTAGGAAATGACTGGTCTCATCTTACTCTCAAGGAAACGGAGATGTCAGGAGTGGAGCTATACAAGGACAAAGAGCTAGAACTAAAACCTCAGCCCCCCTGTTTCAAAGAACTTCAGCGTGCATTTATTAAACACCTTCTATGTGCCAGGTGCCACGCTAGGTTCTGGGAGTCTAGGCTGACAAAGTCAGAGACCCTGCAGAGTTTAGAAGGGATAGATGTGAATGATAGTTACAATAGTGTGAAAAGCGCAGTAGCCTCAGAGGGGATCATGTAGTTAGGGGAGAACACAAAGAAAGAGGGGTTTATGAATTGGGTTTTGAAGGATAAATAGAGTTTTTTCCAAGGGCAACATGCGGAGAAAAACAAAGGCTATTTCTGTAATTTCGTCCCCTCCAACCCCCATAGCAGGAGGCTGGGCCTTAGGTGATATTGGTTGTGCGTGTGTGAATGTGTGTGTGTGTTATGTGTTGAGTCTCCGAGATAACAAAATTCTGAGGATTTCCCCTTCATTCCTCCTACTTAGTTTTGAACAAAATTGGAGGCGTAAGTGCTTTGCAAGAGTCACGTCACATTAAAACATGATGATGGATGGGAGAAATTCATCAATGTTGGCTGAGAAATTCATCTATGAGGTTAAAGTTTAAAAACTTTAATAAATCAAATCTCTTAAACCCGGGATGGAAAAACCAGCAAAAGGGACAGCGTTCTGGCTTTGGGCTACTCATGGTTCAAGCTCATTTGCAGGGGTGGGGCCAGGCCTTTTCCTTGGGGCCGCTTCGCACTGCCTCCTGCAATACTTCAGTCCGAAGTTCCCTTTCCTTGGTTCATGTGATTTTCTGTGTTTTCTTGGTAACTCAGAACCAACAGGGAGCAGTGGTCTGGAAACACACCCCCTGCAGCTCCTTTTGATAGGGGCCTCCGCGGAACAGAACAACTAATTGTGGCTGGCACCCAGGGAGGCCACTTCAAACAGCAGCCACAGCAGCAGCCACAGGGGCCTGGTATCACCTCCACCTGCCCTTCTGACAGCATGGGAGGCTGTGTGGAGTCAGGGTTGTGGACCAACACAGGCGGAGGTTGTTCTGGGTCAAAGTGACACTGCTTTTGTAAGCATGTGTGGAAGGGGTCCTATTTTATTTTAAAGATGGCTCCTGGCATCTGGGTGAAGCCAGAGAAGGTCAAGGCACTGGGAAAATGATCAGCGCACCTGGTGTTGGTAAAGGGTGATGTGTACAACCTCGAGTCGCTCATGGATGTTTCTGCTTCTACCCCCACAGGGGGTGGGAGGGTGGCTAGCCAGGGGGCCTGCAGGTACCAGGTGGCAGTGGCTTTGCTACTCTGCAGGCGGAAGGTATTCCGCGACTTGGGGAGGCAGCCAGAGACCAAAGGACTGTTTGAAGTCTGGCACAGCCTGGGAAGGTCTGCTTTTAATTAAACCTCTTTCTGCTTCGTTGCAGTGGCTAAGAGGTCAGCTGCTAAGAATTCCGTCATCTAGCTTGTTAGGGCTCTCAGTCTCGGCTGGGTGTGAGGCATGTTTCCTTCCAAGCACATCTTCCTTTATGAACTTCGAAAGGGGGATTTATTCAGCTTTTGAAAGACATTGGCTAAAATTTGGTCAGAAGGTCCCAGCCCTGTCAGCCAGCCTGGATGTGCTGGTTACTCCGTGTTTGGCCCTCTCTCCGCAATGCCTGCCCCCAATGCATTTTGCACACATTTCCATCCTGCTCTGTGCCACGTGAGGCTGTCATATATGGATTGTGCTACCTGGCTGCTGCTTGGCTTTGGTCAACGAGAGGAGATCAGACAGTGGTGAGACAGAGACCTACGTCTTTAATCTCTGCCTTTCTGCACAGGCCCCACGTCTCCGACCTTACCTGCCCCTTTTGTGTCTACTGCTCACCGAGTGATCTCTCTACCATGGTTCCATTTCTTACTGGGCTTTTACCATTGCTCTACCAATACCCTCCCCTTGTTTCTTCAGGCCTAGGGTAGTGAGAGTTCTTGCTTTGCTGGTTTCTGGGTGTCTTTCTGTCTTTTTCCCCCTCCTTAACATTTTGTTGACATGAAACTCATGTAACATATAATTAACCATTTTCAAGTATACAAGTCAGTGGCTTTTAGTGCATTTGCAGTGTTATGCAAACACCACCTCTCTTTAGTTTCAAAACCTTTGCATCACCAGAAAAATATCCATTAAAAAATCACTCCTAAGCAAAAACCAGGGGGAGGGGAAGAGGGGAAAGGAAAAAAAGACAGAGAGGGAGGGAGATAAAACATAAGAGACTCTCAAAGACTAAGAAAAAACTGAGGGTAAGGGGGATGAGGGAGGGGGGAGAGGGGGTGATGGGCATTAAAAAGGGCACATGTTGGGATGAACACTGGGTGTTATATGTAAACCAATTTGAAAATAAACTATTATAATAAAAAAAAAATCACTCCCTATTCTCCCTTTCCCCAGCTCCTGGTAACCCCGAGTCTGTTTTTGGTGCCTATAGATTTTTCCCATTGGCTATTTTATATAAAAGGAATCTTACAGTATGTGACCTTTTATGCCTGGTTTCTTTCCTTCAGCATAATGTTTTCAGGATCCATCTACATTGTAGTACGGGTCAGCACTCAATTCGTTTTTACGGCCAAATAATATTCCATTGTACGGGAAGACCACGATCTCCTAATTCATAGCTTTGTAAACTGGTGGTTCAAAAGGTAGACTCCAGACTGGCAGTGTCAGCGTCCCCTGGGAACTTGTTGGAAACACAAATTCTTGGGCTCCACCCCAATGGGGAAGCCAGCAATCTCGTTCTTAATAAGCCCTCTAGGTGATTCTGATGCATCTGAAGTATGAGGCCTGTAGCTGCTGTAAGCAGTCTCTTTATTAAAGTCTTCTTTTGTACCATCTGGGATGAATTCATGTCCTGGCAGGACTCTGACTGATACAGTCTACTCCTTTAGCTGGTGTCTCTGGCAGCACTCTTTATGTGCTTGGTTCTGGGTACATCCTAAGAACAGTAATGAGGTCTCAACAGCCTCAGTCTTAGAAGTAGAGATGAGTCACCTGGATGTCTTCTTTCTGCCTGGTATGCTCAGGGGGGCCCAGGGACCTGTGCTTGCCCAAGACTGCCCTTCCAGGTAGTAAGCTATAAGCATTGCTCTAGGGATTCACTTTTGTTTAGGACCAAGAAGCCCAAGCAAGAGCCAGCCATCCAATCAGAGGCTGGACTTGATACGCAGAGAGGAGAGACTCTTATTTCCTAGGACCAAAAGGAATCTGGGGTGGGAGGATGGAGGTAGGGGTTTCTGTCTGGTCAGAAAAACTCTACCCTGGAGAAAACTACTCTTATGTGAAGGGCAACAATTCATAGAAAAACCACCCCACATGGTCCATTCATTTTGAGTGACTGTGGCCGCAGCTGGATCAGAGGCTGAAATAGACTTGACTTGCAGAAATCAGGAACTGAGATCATTCTTCCTTTTTACTCTCTCGTATTCACATCCACCGATTCTGTAGATGTCAGGAGTCTCCTGCGAAAGAAATTGAACACGGTTCATACTTGGGGCTCAAAGACATCTGAGATCTTGAGGCAGGCCCAATAGAAGCTGAGTTTGTTAGGCAGGGGCATCTGGATGCCTGGGAGAGAATTCATCTGGGAAGAGAAAGTGCGGAGCGAACGCGTTCATCTCTGGCAAAGGGCAGGGAGCTAGGGATCTCAGACACGACACGACTCCGGTCCTCTCCCAACCATTCTGACATGACGCCATTTCTCTCCCATTTCATTGGCCAGAAGGCAGGTGTGGAAGTGTCAGGGGATTAACACCTCTGGGGAGAGCCTTCGGCCATGACTGGTGGCCCAAGTTCCTCACACCTGGGGCAGGATAACTCTGGGGCATGTATATTTTCTGGGAGGGGAGAGGGCTATGTGTGTTAAATACCTAAGCATGCGAGCCCCCCCCCAACTCTTCTGTGGGATCCCCCTACAAGAGGAGGGGGTAAAGAAAAAGAAGGGGCATCCCTACTGGCAGGACGAAGTGGGGACACACAAGAAACCCAAAACATCAAGGAAATCTGGAGTAGCGTCAGCAGCAGGGCACATGTGACCTGAGAGTCATTCAGGTCAGTGCCTGGATTAGAGTCAGGGGAGGGAAGGGGCAGGTGGGGGTCTAGGATGACATGGGACCTTTTGTGAGATACTTCTTCGGGAAGGTCAGAGAGGGATGTCATGGAGTGTGTGTGTGTGTGTGTGTATGTATGTGTGTGTGTGTGTGTGTAAAAGTGGGCATGAGGGCCTGATCTCATACAAGGGAGGGCAGTGGAACTCTGATTTCACTGATACAGTGACCACCTTTATACCCTCCGAAGGTAGAGGAGCAGAGGGCATTTGAATTATACATGAAGTAATATACAACCTCCCTAGTAATCAGCGAAATTCAGGTTAAAGCAAGAGTGAGATGTTTGCCTACCAGGTTGGTAAATATTAAGAGAATAATGTATTAATTAAAGTAATGCTACCTGCTGCAACAAACACATCAAAAATCCTTAATGGTTCAGAAATTAGTTTCAGTTCTAGGTTTCACAAAGTCCAAAATGGGCATTCCCAGTTCTTTAACTGACTGCTCAGGGGCCCAGGTCCCTTTCATCTGGAGGTTCTTCTTTCTTCAACCTGTGGGTTCTGTGGCCACCTGGAGTGACTTCCTTCCAGCCATCGGCAGAGGGGAAACCGGAAGAGGAAGAAGCCAGTGAGAGGACTTCACGTGCTGAGTTGGAAATGACGCCATTTCTCTCCCATTTCATTGGCCAGAAGGCAGGTGTGGAAGTGTCAGGGGATTAACACCTCTGGGGAGAGCCTTCGGCCATGACTGGTGGCCCAAGTTCCTCACACCTGGGGCAGGATAACTCTGTTATCTGCACATGTTCTAAGTTGGCTTCCAGAGTTCCCCAGTGGGACTGCATTCCAGTTACCTGGAGTGGAAACTTGCCTTAAGACACACCCTTTGGGGCACCTCCCTGGTTCAGTCGATTAAGCATCCGATTCTTGGTTTTGGTTCAGGTCATGATCTCCCAGTTGGTGGTTTTGAGCCCCGTGTCAGGTTCTGTGCTGACAGCACGGAGGCTGCTTGGGATTCTCTCTCTCTGTCTCTCAAAATAAATAAATAAACATTAAGAACAAATAAATAGACACAGCTTTTATTAGCCCCTTTTCCTGTTTTACTTCTTCACTCCATCCCACCCCCAACAAATTACTTGTACTAGAATCCTTATCTCCGGGTCAGCTTCTGGGGGACTCCAACCAAGACGTCACCTAAATTGGCCCTCCTGAGAGAATGGCCTTTGTAAATATGGGTAAGAGATCTTAGGATTCAGATACCACTTTTGCTGTTGCAGCCCTGAATGGGTTGAAGAAGATTGTCTTTGGAGTAAAATGGGTTAACAGTGGAATTTAATTCTGTTCAATACTGGTCTGCTTCTAGCTTCTCGGTGCAGGAGAGCACAGGGCCCTGTTTAGGATTCACCTGGAATGTGTGTGTGTCTAATTTTGCTTGTTCTGCGTTGTTGCCATAGTAACAGGAGTAATTAACTTTAATTACTACATCTCTCTGTTTTTGCTCACCACTTCCTTCCACTCCAGTTCATTCTGAACTTGCTCTAAGTATTTTAGAGAAGCAGTCAGAACTCTCTGTCTACTTTCATTGGCACATTGATATTATCCTCTTTCTGGTTTTTTTTCAGGCTACATGTTCCCGTTGTATGTACATCCATTTCTTTGGTGGTAAAGCACATATTTATTATAGCCTAGGCCTTTAAACAGGGTTCACCAATTAGAAAACACAGAAGCGATAGCAGTTGAGGAAGTGTTTGGTCCCCTTTTGTCAACTCAGAACATCTGTTTGGCCAATGGGGGCACCTTGGTTTATTGCTGTCATTAGGAACTGTCAGCCAGAGGAACTGAGACCTGCATTTCCCACTGAGGTGTTGCATATTAAAAACCTACATTTTTCTACCAACTATTCAGTCCTACTTCATATTTTGTTTTTAAGAAGCAGGTTCTCAGTTTCCGTTCATAAGCGTGTATTGATTTCTAGGAGTCATTCAATAGCAAATGATGGCCGTTTTTTGATAGACACTTAAAATATTTTTTAATGTTTATTTATTTTTGAGAGAGAGAGAGATGGGGATGGGCAGAGAGAGAGGGAAACACAGAATCTGAGGCAGGCTCCAGGCTCTGAGCTATCAGCACAGAGCCTGATGAGGGGCTTGAACACACGAACCATGAGATCACAACCTGAGCCAAAGTCAGAGGCTTAACTGACTGACCCAGGTGCGCCGATAGACACTTTTTGCCAAAAAGAAATAAAAACAATAAGTACAATAGGTTCTCATGAGACTCTCCTCATGCTACGTCCTCAGCCCACCTGATTTCAGAAGTGCTGGGGTTTCATGTTGCTGCATCCATACCATGGAATACAGTTCCATGTTAGTACATCCATACTGGAATATTATGCAACTTAAAAATATAGGGAAGTCTGCTCATCCACTCAATAGCATCTGGCCATGTGATAGGCTCTTGGAAATAAAAATGAGTTAGACATTATGCCTCATAGGGTGTAGTTCACAGTCTCTTGGGGGTTGATGAACACAGGAAAAGATAATTAAAATATACCCTGACAAGTTCAAGGATATATAGGAATTAAGGCATGTTGGGATGATGGGCACATTTTGGGCAGAAAGCCCAGATCACAGTATGTGAGTTGTGGCAAATATCATCAGAGGCCAGACCTGAAGTGTTAAAAGATTCAGCCTTGGAGGAGACAAATGAGCTGCCTGTTGTCCATGGGACTTTGAGCATCACAGAACCTCAGATGTCACTGGTCCAACCTTTGCTTGGCTCGTTTCCGCAGAATCTTTGCAAGGTAGTCATCCAGCCTGTCCTTGGCACCTCCTGGCACTACATCTGGTGCTGTCTGCACCCTGACTGGGGAGTACAGACTGGAGAAAGCACTTCCCTGCAACTTTGCCCGTGCACTCTGGTTTCCCCCAAGCGTTTCTGCTTCTTCTGCCTAGCAACCCTTCCTATTTGGGCTAGCTCTTTGCATATTCCCCTTCAGAATGAACGAATCCTGGTTTCTTTAGCTGTTAATCACATGACATCTTGGAGTGCTATCAATTCTCCCTCCTAAATATCTCTCGAATCCGATGTCTTGTCTTTACCTCCATGGTTCGTTAGCATAGATAGTGAGACAAATCTGTGTGGCCATTACTATCAGTTACTCTGTTTTCTAAGATATTTATTTATTTATTTTTGAGAGAGAGAGAGAGAGAGAGTGAGCAGAGAGAGGGAGGGAGAGAATCCCAAGCAGGCTCTGCATTGTCAGCGCAGAGCCCGACACAGGGCTCAAACCCACAAACCATGAGATGATGCCCTGAGCCAAAGTCAGACACTTAACCGACTGAGCCACCCAGGCGCCCCTCAATTACTCTATTTTGGACATCTTTCTTCTCTGGCTTGGACAAATGCAGCGGTTTCCTAGCTGACTTCCCAGCTTCCATTTTGCCCCTTCCAACTTCATTTTTTCTACATGTGGAGCGATTCTTCCAAAATGAAACAGTACTCTGTCATTTCCCTGTTTTAAACCAGTCAGTTGGTCCCTGTTGCTCTTCACATAAAGGACCCATATCCTTAACATGTCTCCCAAGGTTTGCAATGTTGGTCGTTTCCAGTCATGGCTCTCTCTCAGTGCTTCCTTTGGCAGTAAACATATTAGCCATTTTAGAAAGTATTTTAGCATCTTGATTGTGCTGTGACTTCTGTGGTCCCCCAGGATGCACACAGATGTATTCCTCTGCCTACAATGTGTTCCTTTGATCCTCCTGGATGGTTCCTGGTCCTTTTTCAGATCTAAGTTTATAAGTAACTTCCTCTGGCAAGCCTTCACTGAGAGGACCCTCTCTCCAGGTTAGAGTCTACGGCAAACACTTTCTTTTTTTTATTAAGGTAACTTGCATGCCCTGAAGTGAATTCAGTTTAAGTTTACAGTCATTCAAGTGAAGACATAAAATGTCCTGGGGCGCCTGGGTGGCTCAATCAGTTGAGCCTCCGACTTCAGCTCAGGTCATGATCTCACAGTTTGTGAGTTCGAGCCCCACGTCGGGCTCTGTGCTGGCAGTTCAGAGCCTGAAGCCTGCTTTAGATTCTGTGTCCCCCTTTCTCTCTGCCCCTCCCCTGCTCATGCTCTGTGTCTCATTGTCTCTGAAAAAATCAATAAATGTTAAAAAAATTTTTAAATGTCCCTAGCACCTTAAAGGCTAAGAAGCCCCTCATGTTTCTTAGAAGATACTTCTCAAAAGCACCTGCTATTCTGACCTCAATCACCATAGACTACTGTTGCTTTCTTTTAAACTTCATTATAAATGGAGGCATGCTATGTTCCCTTCTTGTATGTGACTCTTTGCTGATCTATGTCGTTGAATGTGGCAGTAGCTCATTCTTTTATTTTTTCTGGGTGTTATTCCACTGTATGACCCATTGTATGAATATGTCATCATTTTTTCTAGCCTAATCTTTTAATTTTTTTAATGTTTATTTATTTTTGAGAGAGAGAGAGCGAGAGCGAGTGAGTGCAAGTGGGGGAGGGGCAGAGAGAGAGAGGGAGACACAGAATCTGAAGCAGACTCCAGGCTCCAGAGCCTGGCATGGGGCTTGAACCCACGAACTGCGGGATCATGACCTGAGCCGAAGTTGGATCCTTAATCGACTCAGCCACCCAGGCACCCCCAGATCTAGCCCTACTCTTGATGGGGATTTCAGTTGTTTCCAGTTTTTGTTTATTATGAATATTGCTGCCATCATCATTAGTGTCTCTTGCTGAACATATACTTTCATTTTTTCTTTACATCACATATATTCTTATGTATTTCCTAAGTATATACATTCTTATACATTTCTTTCTTATATTGATAGATTTCATATATTTATTTATTTGTTTGTTTTTTCAAAAATATTTGCTGCCTCTTCCTTCTGAGCCTTTCCTCTTTGGACCCATTCTTGCAGGAGAATTTTATTTTCCACCTTATTGTCACAATGGCTGGCCTCGTGACCTGCTCTGACCAATGAAATGTGATAGGATGTATGCCACTTCTGACGAGAAGCTTTAAGAACACTCGCATGGTTCTGCCATTGTGCTTTTCCCTCTGATATGAGATTGGCAGAGCGACTGATCTTCCATTCTGGGTCCTAGAGTGAAGAGCAGACAGAATAGAGAGGCGTCTTAACCCACAGTGGACATCAATAAGAGTGAGAACGAAGTATTTGTAGTTCCAAGCAATTGGAACCTAGGAATTATTTGTTACTACAGCAAAAGATAGTCTAAGTTGACTGATACAATTCCTCTCCTTCTGCTCCCTTAGCACCTTATAAATTAAAAATGGGATACATTTCAGTGAGGTGTTGTTTAACTTCCTCCCATTTGCCCCCTTCTTCCACACCCAATCTGTAAGGGTGGAGACTGTGCATGTCTTGATCATCATCCTAAACCCAGCACCTAGTACTCTGAGGAACAAACAGTAGGTTTACAATACATATTCACTCAGTGGGAATGGCTTTTAACCGTTTGTTGATGGGAAAGTAAATTTTCCTAGGTGTCCTCTTCACAGTAGGAGAACTGAAACAGAGCACCGTTTCCAAGTGTGGTCTGATTAGTGAGGAGAAGATAATAGCTCCAACCTCCTTTCCCATGGACGTGATACTCATAGCGATGTGACTAAGTTGGCCTTAGCCTGTTTGACAGTGGTATCCCACCGTTGGCTCATATGGACTTCACTGATGACGCCAACCCCGGAATTTCTCCTAGGGCACTACTGCTAAGACAGTTTCCCCATCCTGGGTTTGGGCAGATACCCTAGATAAACTTATTGACCCTCGATCCTCGTGTCTCTCTGTCAATAAGCTTACTCTCTCATTCTTCCCTGGAGCCTGGGTTTACTTGTTTGTTTATTTATTTTAGCCATGCCTTTCTCACTATTTTCTCATTTCCCATATCTGGTTGTTCTATCTCACCCTGTCCTCCAGCAACACCAAATTACTCCATTTCAAATCTTGATATCATCACAAACCTCTGTCCACTTCTGATTGATGTGGGCATTTATTAGCTTCCAGCAAACTGAACTTCATTGTGCTATAGGGTGTAAAGGTGCCTGAGTAAGAAATTGCTTGGTCAAAAATTAGCACCTGCAATTCTGGGCACCTGCTATTGTAGCTTTTGATTTAGGGATCATACTTGAACACTGTATTTTCTTATTGATTTGTAGATATTTTTTACATACTCTGGATAGTAATTCTTGGTTGGCTGTATGCATGATTAACAGCTGACCTCACTTTGGCTAGTCTTTTCATTTTCATTTTGTTTATAGTATCTTTGTTTCACAGAGGTTTTAATTTTGTCAATCGTTCCTTTATGGTTTATGCTTTTTAATCTTTTGTTTAAGAAATTCTTCCCAACCATGAGTTCACAAAAAATATGTACATTTTTTTGTAAAAATGATTTTTCACGTGTAGGTCCCCAAACCATTTGCGATTATTATTTAAAAAAATTTTTTTTAATGTTTTTATTTATTATTGAGAGACAGAGCATGAGCATGGGAGGGGCAGAGAGAGGGGGAGACACAGACTCTGAAGCAGGATCCATGCACTGAGCTGTCAGCACAGAATGTGACGTGGGCGTGAACTCATGAACTGTGAGATCATGACCTGAGCCGATGTCGGACACTCAACCGACCGAGCCACCCAGCTACCCCTGGAATCACTAACTTATTTAAATCTCTCCTCATGATTTTGTAGTGTCCTTTTCTCTTCCTTTTCAGTTTCATTATTTTCCATAATTTAATCTTTGTCACCTATTCTCTCCTCTGCTTCTTCAATCCTCATTGCGACTGTATCTAGTCAGTTTGCAGCTCAGTTATAGTATGTTTTATTTCAGCCCGACTAGGTTTTAGGTCTTTGGTTTCTGCAGCAAGAGTTTCTCTGGTGTCTTCTATGCTTTTCTCAGGCCCAGTGAGAAGTCTTATGACTGTCGTTCTAAATGCCTGTTCAGATATATTGCTTATATTGGCCTTGAACGAGTCCCTGGTTGTGATTTCTTCTTGACTTTTCTTTTGGGGAAATTCCTCCATCTTGTTATTTTGGCTAAGTTTCTGTCTTCTGTGTGTTTTAAAAGCCTGCTAAGTTTCTTGCACCTGAGAGTAACGCTATATTAAAAATGGGCCACACAGCATCCAGGGTCTGGCACTTCAGGAAGTGTGTCTGGCATACGCTGTGTGCACTCTGTTGTTGCCTTTTGGCTGCTCTTTCCACTGGTCAATCCTCCTCAGAGCTTCTCCTTGCTTGCAGTGGGGAGTGTTTGGGCATTTGAATAGGTGTGCTTTGATTTGTTTGTTAAACTAAGCCTGGAAATAAGGGGGAAAAAAACCCCTGATTCCCGCCCCCCCCCCCAAAAAAAAAAAAGAAAAGGAAAGGGAACAAAAAACTCAGAGAATAAAAAACTATAAGGCTGATTCCAAAGAAAAAGAAAGAAAAGGGAAGAAAAAAGAAAGAAAAAGAAAAGAATAAAGAAGCCTGACCCAGGGGAGGGGGAGAGAGAGAGAGAGAGAGACAGAGAGGGAGAGAGGGAAGGAAATGAAAAAACAAACAGGAAACTACGAGCCTGATTCCAAAAGAGAAAAGGAAGAAAGAAAAAAAAGAAAACAAAACAAGCCTGGTCCTAATTCCACCAGAACTACAGACATCGTTTTTGAAGCCCTTGATTTTTAGTACACTTGGTGCATGGAGGGTGCTGCCTGTGCTGGTGTGGAGGAGAAGCTGGCTCCGCTGGCTCCAAGTCCGTCATGCCCCAGGCACAGGGGTGGGGTGAGGCGGTGGAGGGGGCGGGGAGGGGGTGGTGTTTGGTGTAAGCAGGTCCTGCGTCCACTGGGGGTCGCTGTGTTGCTCTCTGAATTCCCACTGCGTTGGTGTTGGGGGAGGAAAATGGCGCCACCGCAGTCTCTTGACCCCAAACAGGGATCTCGACCCCCCCACCCCTGCTGTTCAGGTGGCCCTCACAGGGTAGCGAGGGCAGTCAGCTCACTCTGTGCCAGTCTCCTGTGTTTTTTCTTTGGTGCACGGCTGGGATTCAAAACCAGAAATCTTAAAGGACCCAGCACTGCGTGGACCCGTCCCCCTCTTCCAGAGTAGAGCCTCTCTGCACTGTGTCTGATGTCCTTTGTCCCTGGAAAACAGTCCCAGGCCTGTGTAGTTGGCGGAACCTCTGATGTAGTACCGCTAAAAGCAGCAAAGGTTATATTTCCTCTGGGCGCACCTCTGTCCCCTGCTGATGAAAGGCCTTTTGCTGGTGCCTGCAGGGTCTTTTGTCCTTGGGGAGGCAATACACTCTCTTCCAGAAGTACTCCAGGAAGGGGAATGTGCTCGCCTAGTGCTCCCGGAGCTCCGGACACTACCCTATGCGCTCTGGGGCCAGAGCCCTCCTCCCAGGACCCCAGGCCCCGCTGCTCCGCTCAGGAGGAAGTCCTGCACTTCCAAAACCCCCGAGTTTGAACTCTGCACGCCGTTTGCAAAAGAACCCCATGACACTCAGGACTTTCTGCTCCCCAGTCCGTGGGTCCTCTTGCGCGAACCCAATGCTGCAGTCTCTCAACCCCTTCCTTTTTCTCTCCCTTTTGTCTCTCCACAGTAAGGGTTCCCTCCCCTCTGTGGTACCACCGTTTCTCTCTCCCCCAATTCACTTTCATGCACCTTGCACCTGCCATTTTGTCTCCCTCCAACTGTGGACATCCTTCAGGCAGTCCACAGATGGATTTCCTGGGTGTTCCAGGTGGTTTGACCTCAATACAGCTGAGAATGAGGGACAAGAAAAGTTCAGCGTCCTCCTACTTCTCCGCCATCTTAACTCTTCCCTTCTCCGCCTCCTCCTCCTGCTCCTCCTCCTCCTGCTCCCCCTCCTGCTCCCCCTCCTCCTCCTCCTCCTCCTCCTCCTCTTTTTTCTCCTTCGTTTATTTGCCTGTTGAAATGACCAAAACCTTTAGAAGGACAGGAGGGGAAATACCAGGCATTTGCGTGTTGTTTCTAATTTTAATGGAAATTCCCTTGAAATTTAACTATGAAATACTATGTTTATTATGGCCTTTATTATTATTATTTTGGGTACATATTTAGGTGACCCTCCCCCCGTTTCTCATTTTGTAAGCATGTTGAGTTTTATTGAATGTATTTCTGCGACTATCGAGGTAATAATATATTTTTATCTCTTAACATGCCAATGTGGTACATCCCAATGTCAAATTTTCTGATATGTTACCATCCTTCCATAAAACATTTGGGATAAGTTCTACTTGACCATGTTTTATAGTATAAAAAATTGACTATTTTGTTTAAGATATTCACATTACTATTTATAAGTGAAATTGGGCTATAATCTCCCTATACTATTCATGGAGGATTGTGTTATTGTTACCCATTATTTGGCTCTACCTTTGCTGTGAGAAGATTACATATTTTCAGTATGACATGTGTTGCCTCCCTGTGGCTAGACCTTCTCCCCAAATGAGTATGTTCCACACAGAGGACATCTCGTTAGCCTTTGCCCCTGAATGTGAAAATACATGGAACAGAGTCGCAGCCTGGGGCATGGCCTCAGCTGACCTGTAGTTCACATGTAATATGAATGAGGAATAAATCTTTGTTTTTATAAGCCACAGAGAGTTTAGATTGTCTCTGCAGTAAAGCTCACTGACTAATTAATTATCCATATCTGGTTTTAGAATCAAGGCTAACCTAGCCTCGTAAAATAGGCTAGTATCTTTCTTTTCTCCTCCCAGAAAGAATTTGTATAATAAGGAAATATCTTGTTCCTTGAGTGTTGGTAAAATTGGATTATAAAATTGTCTGGGCCTGGTATTTTTTTAAATTATTTTTTTGGGTGTATTTTAACAAACGATTTTTGTCAAAGAATTTTGACAGATGATTCTATTTTAAAAATAGTTATTGATATATTCAGGTATTTTATTTGTTTCTTTGTGTCAATTTTGGTATTTTTAATTTTTATAGAAAATGCCTCCTGTATCTACGTCTTGTGTCAACATAAGTTGTTTGTAACAATTTCATGCTTAAAAAACAAACTTTTTCTGTATTTTAATTATGATCTAATGAGAATATTATTTATGCCTTTTTTCTTGATTAATCTTGTAATAAGTTTGCCTACATAATTAATATTTTCAGAGAACCAGCTTATTCTTTGTCAAAACTTCTTGTCAAGTTTGCCATAAACTTCTTGTCAAACTTCTATTTTTTTTATTTCATTAATTTTGGCTCTTATTTTTATTTTCTTCTTCCTACTTTGTTTTCTTCCTAGCTGTAAGGGTGAATGCATAATTCATTTATTCTCAATATTTCTTATATTAGTTATCATTATAGCATCGGCTGCATACAGCAAAGACCCCAAATAACAGTAGCTTAAATAAGAGGATAGCTTATTTTTCTCACACATGAAAATTTAGAAGGTAGGAAATTCAGGGCTGGCATGGTAACTGCTTTGGAGAAGCCTTAGGGACTCAGGAGTGTTCTATCTTGTTGTTTGTAGGGCATTGCTCGTGTCCATGTGATGCAAGAGAATCCATCTATGCCTATGTTCCAGCCAGCATGAAGGAGGAAGGGGCTAAGAAAGGATTTTCTCCCTCAAAGAAATTACCTGGAAATTATATATATCACTTCTGTTGTTTCCCTATTGGCAAGAACTCAGTTGTATGGTTGTACAAGAGGGGCTGAGAAATTTGGATTTTATTCTGAGAAGCCCTATGTCCAGCTAAAAAGCATGGGATTTATTACTACAGGAGAAAAGGATAATGGATACTAAGAACGACTGGCAGCCCATCCCTTTGTTACCCCCAAATCCACGTGTGTCCATCTTCCCAATGATCCCTACACAAAAGGGGACCATTCTAAAGCTCTCTGTACTTCCTGAACCCAACTCAAAGTCTAGGATCTCTAGGTAATGCACAGTCCTCTCTATCGGGTCTAGATGTGACTCTTCCAGGCACAGTGACTTAAAAAGTAAAAGATAAATTGTCAGCCTTTCACATGGCCAGTCTAGAATGATGAAGTAGGATCAGGAAAACAATAAGAAAAATCCCACTGGGACAGAGGAAAAGGTGAAACACACAACGGTATATGCTCCCTAACCATGACTAATCCCTGCCACCCATCCAGCAGCCTCTGACTCTCTCTCTTGGAGGAATTTTTTTATTTCATCATCCTTGACATCTCCTGGTATTGCCTTTTTGGACATTCTTCCTTGTCCGTTATTCTTCTTGGCCACATCTGAGGTGGGCTTTGCAGAACACATTCTCCTTGTGGACTAAAAAGCTCTTGGAGCTCACCTCTTGCTAGTACGTGTCAAGTCAATTCCCTGACAAACATCTACAGCCAGCTCTCTTATTTAGAAATAGATTTTTAAACCTGAAAGCTCTTGTGTTGCTTTTAAAAACTTTTATTTTAAAGATGTCTTGCTCATTGCTCTATCCTTCGACTGAGTGGGAGCTAACTAGTTGCATCTAAAACAAAGACTTGGGTGGGAAAGACAACTCCATTAATTTAACAGCTTCCTCCACGCCAACTCCACTTTTATGGCAAAAACATCTTTTAAAAGAAGGTGTTGATAAGACTTTGGGGCCATAGTATTACCTCCTGCTAAGTCTGGCACTACAGAACTATCATTCTTAATAGCTTCAGTTTGGAGGTATAAAGGTGATTGACCTTTTCAATCCTGTAAAGCCCCAAATGGCCAGACTCCTGGTCAATGGAGATTGTAAACTACAGGAAGAGAGTGCTTCAGCGCTGTATTTTCTTCTATTTTTGTTAGCACACTGGCTAGCTTTATCTTGGATTTATATCTCTTCATTAGGGTTTTGCTGAAATCCACAAGCAGCGGCAACACGGACTAACATTCTTTCTATATTATGTATATATTCCTCTAGCACTATAGCCTCAGTGAACACATGGTCTGTCTTCCAAAGTAGAGCATTACTATTCTGCCAAGTATTTAATCACTGCATAACAAAGATTGCTAATTTTCCAACCTGTAATGTCTGAGTCCGCGAGGCCTATCAGCCAGTTAGTAGTCTAAAGCCACATATATATTTGTTTCTGCTATATTCAGCGCTCCACTTTAAGTACCAAAATTAGATGAATCTGTGTTTAACAGAAATAGTGGCTTTAACAAGATAAATGTTTATTTCTCATATAAAACACAAGAGGTAGGCAGTGCAGGTCTATATGGAGGAGGTTCTGCTCCATAAAATCCTTAGGGACTCAGGATCCTTCTGTCTTTTTCTCCACCAGTCACTGGGGTGTTGCCGTTGTCCGTAGGACTGTAGAAGCACCACAACAGGGAGTGATCTGTCCTGGTTTGCCTGGGACTTTCCTGGTGTTAGCACAGCAATCCCATATTCTGGGAAATCCCTCAATGCTGGGCAAACTGGTCTAGTTGGTCAGTGTACTCTATTTCCACTCCGACTGGGTGTATTGCAGTTCTGTTCTGAGGCTAACCAGCCAGAGTTAGCATCTGATCTTACAACTTTATGGTTCATTCTTTCAGGGCGCCTGGGTGGCTCAATCGGGTTGATTTTGGCTCAGGTCATGATCCCAGTGTCATGGGACTGAGCCCCATGTTGGACTTTGCGCTGAGCATGGAGTCTCCTTGAGATTTTCTTTCTCTTTCTCTCCCTCTACCCCCCTCCTCAGCTCTCTTGCTCTAAAATAAAATTTAAAAATAATTTTTAAAAAACGGCTCGTTCTTTCACAAGACTGCCCCTACTTCAGACTGTAGGTAGTGTCCCCAGGCCGCCTCAGTTTCTGACTAATTGGCTACCAGTCAAGGAGAGTCCCAGTCCCACAATTAGCCCTCAGGTGTGATCATTCACTTCGATGATCCACAGAACTCCGTGAAAGTGCTATACTTACCATCACAGTTTTATCCTAAAGCATAAACACAGGAGGAAGTGGGAGGGTCCCGAATGAAGAGTTTCCAGGCCCTCTGTCTGTGGAGTTAGAGTGTACCACCCACCCTGCATATCAGTGTGTACACCAGTCTGGAAACTCCTCTGAGATTTTCGTGCAGGGTTTTTTATTGAGTCTAGGTGACATAAGTGCGATTGATTGAATCATTGACCACACGATCAGACTCAATATCCAGATCCCCCGCCCCTCCCCAGAGCGGCCAAAAAAACCCCAGCCCACTAATCACATGCTTTATCCTTCTGGCGACCAGTGCCCTACCCCCATCCTGAAGTTATCCAGGATCTTACCTAGAGTCATTCCATTTGCATAAAAAAGATGCTTTCTGTGACTCAGGACATTCTCAGGGTTTTCAAGCTCTGTGCTGAGAAGCCTGGACAAAGACCAGACAAATTATTTATAACATGACAGCTAACCTGCTGCTACCACCTGTAGTCAGCCGGAAGGTGCAAATATCAAGGAGTCGGCCTGAGGACGTCATCAGAAAACTGTACATATTATTTTTTTTCTCCACAGTCCATTGGCCAGAACTTTGACACTGGCCATTCTAACTGTGAGAGAGACTTGGAAAATATGTTGACAAGATTCTGCAGCCATGAGCCAACCTAGAAACCAGAGGTTTTATATTATAGGAAAGAGGGAGAATAGATTTTGAGGTATAGTTACTAGTCTAAACCACATTTCTTTCTTTGATACTTTATTAAGCCTACACATTTCCTTTGATGTCCTGCTTTGGCTCTACCCAACGATGTTGGTATGCGGTATTTTAATTGTTTCTCTGTTCTAAATATTTCATAATTTTCCTTGTGAAAATGTGAACTCACATCACTATGTTGATCAAAACTCTGTGTCTTTTTCCAAAAATGTAGGGTCATATCGCATGTATTATCTTGCAAATTTCTTTTTAAAATGTAATAACATCTCACAAAAATATCTCCATGTAAATACATATAACTTGGTGCATATCCTTAATTATTTTATTAAGGTATATTCTATGCATGGATTGCTCCTTCAAAGATATGTTCTTTAAAAATGAATGATTGCTATGATTGTCAGTGTGCACCCCTGCCCCTCCACCCCACCCCCCCACCGGAGGGGCCAAATCAACTTTTACTCCCTTCAGCCTTGCGGAACGGTGCCCATTTCTTGCACCATCTTGAGCATTGCGTGTCATGTTTTTATCTTTGCTGATAGTCAAACCATCTCCTTTTGCTCATGAGGAGAGAGAAACTTGAACATGTCCAGCAGGTGGCAAAATAAAGCTCCAGGAGTAGGCCCTGACTCTCATTTCCTGCTCAGGACAGAGGGTGGAAAAAAGACAAGATCCAGCCGTGCCTCTCTTTCACATCCAGAATTCTGAATTCTAAAATTCTTTTGCTCTGTCTAGCACCAACTGGGCTGAGATTTTGTGGAAAAGATGTCCTTCTCCCGAGGAACAAATCACCACTGCTCACATCTGTGCCTCGCCCAGGTCACAGAGCTTGACAAATACTCTTTAGCCAAGTGCGTTGTCTTAGCTGGAAGCTGGAGAACAATCAAGTCTCTCTTTTGCTGATGGGCCGCCCAGCTGGGTCCTCATAGCTCTGGTCTGTGCCCAAATGTTCTTATGACTTCCCTTCAGAAGCTGGCAGCACCGGGGCCACCCACCTATCTCAGTTAGGGTTATTGGTCCTTTGGAAGCAGAGACGTAGCTGCTTACATGCTGAAACCAAAATAGCAATTGAACTTCTATACTTCTGATCCCATTGAAGCTTCACACCACGCTGGGAGCTAGGAATGATTATTGTTTCCCTTTTATCGATGAGCCCACTGAGGGATAAAAAAGCCTAGGGAAATTTTGTCGGTTTACACAGCTAGAAGGAGACCTTCTCTGGCTTCCTTCTCTGTGTAACCTGCTGTGCCCTGCCAGTCACTATCAGTATTCCTCTATTTTAACATCTCCGATCACAATGTGTAATTTTTGTCTTTACTTGTTGACTTATTACGGTAGACACTGTCCGAGACAGCACCCAGTGATCCGCACCTCCCAGTATTTATGTCATCGTGTATCTTCTCCCACACTGAATCATCCTGGTTTGTGTGATTACTAGAGTCTAGCAGAAATGATGTATGACTTTCAAGGTCACAAAGGGCATAGCTTTGCCCTGCGTAGGGAAGCCAGCTGCCTTGCCATAGGGATGCTCAAGTATCCCATGGAGAGGCCCCATGAAGAGTGACTGGGGCCTCCTACTAACAGCCAACACCAACTTGCCAGCCACTTGAACAAGCCACTTTGGAAACAGATCTATCAACCCTGTCAAGCCATCAGCTGTCTGCAGCCCAGATGATTGTAACTTCAATCTCACAGGGGGCCTTCCACCATAAATGCCCAGTCAGTGGCTCCTGACCTGACATCCTGACCCACATGTGACCCCATTTGAGATACTAGAGTTGAATTGTGAGATATAATGAGTGTTTATTGTCACTTGAAGGAAGTCATGGGTAATTTGTTATGCGGTCATTGATAGCTAAGGCACTATTTGTCTATTTCTCCTGGTAGACTATAAACTCTGTGAGGGCAGGGCTCATGTCTCTCTGATTCACACTCACCCTCACACCTGGGACGATGCCAAGCACACAGCAGCAACTTCATATTTAGTGGATAAGTGAATCCCTGAAAATGGTGGCAAGAGGATTGAAATATCTACGCTCTTGCCTCACCTGGCCCTTTCTCATGACACTTCTCTGTTGATTTCATTCCTCATCGAGGTCGAGCCACACAGCCCCACGTGGCAGGGTGGGTGGGCTTTTTCCTGTTGCCTACACAGCAGTTCATAGTTAATTAAACGTTTGCATAAACAGAAGAAGGAAGGATGCAAAAGTAATGAGCTGACAGCCCAGTGTGTATTATGTGGGGCTGAGAAGAGAAGTTAATTTAGAGAAGAATTATGCACAGGCGGAAGAGAAGTCCATTAAAGCAAACCAACTGTCTGGAAAGAGATAAAGCAAAAATGGATTCTACATCCTGTGAAATAAATAGCAAAGCTGCACATTTAGGGCACTTTGGAATCCTCAGAGCTGAGGCCCACGATGGGTGGGAAAGAGAAAGACTGGGTTAGGCAGGCGGGAGTGCACAGGGAGTTCCTCCGGCTCTGAGTGGTTTGCAACATGTATCTTGCAGGAGCATAGTTCTTGTTCTAGGATCGCTTTCCTCACAACCCATTTGTCTTAGCATGGGGTTCCCCCAGAGCAGACTCTGAGCCAAGGACTAGAGCACAAGCACTTTATCGAGAGGTGCGAAGAATATGAGTAGATGAGGAGGGAGGTAATCTAAGGAAGGAAAGGCAGCAAATACAGAGTGAGTTTTAATCCAGCTGCCACAGCGGGCACCTGAAGGTTAATCCCCTGGGGGAAACTTTGAGAGAACTCAAAAACAAAAACAAAAACAAAAAGGAACCACACCTCAGATTTGTCTCAAAGGGGGAGGACACCTGGGATAGTTATACCCCAGTACCCATCACGGGGATGTTACCTTTCAGACACCAGGTAGATGGGCTGAGTGGCAAAGCCTGAAGGCAGGCCTCTGACAAAGATGTAGGTGTGGCCACTGGAAGCGAGTTGGCATGCATGGAAAGGGTAAGGGCTGTCTGGGGATTACGGTCAGAGCACTGAAGAGAATTGGCTACACTATTCCTGAATCCTGAAGAATCCTGCAAATTTTGCCCCTGAGCCACCAGATTCCAAAGACCCCAGAGGCCTTCTTTGGCTTTTTGTTGTTGTTGTTGTTGTTCCCACCTCTGTCCCAATATCAAATCAGTTCCCAGGTGCTGGCATTTCTCTTGTCATTTTTCATATTCTCTCCATTTTCATGATCTATATTCATTTTTACCTGGATCATTCATTCGTTCCACAGAGAATTGACTTCCAGCCCACTGAGCTAGGTTCTGGGGACGCAAAGAGGAAACACAGACGTGGAGGTAACAGTTTGGACTCCACAATCCATAATAACTCTTTAACGTGCTTCCAAAAGAAACACGTTGGAGAAACTGCTCAACTGTGCAGGCTCCCCAGATTTATGCTATAGGCCGAGAACATCCCAGAGAGAAGCAGCTCCGCAAACAGCCATTCTATCAGAGGTACTGCAATAATCATGGTTTGGGTAAACTCAATCTTCCTTTTCCTGATTCTTCTGCAGCCTAAGTCTTCTTCCTTCTCTAGTCCTGAAGTATTTATTGCAAGGGGACACCACCGTGCTATTACCTTCCCAGAAACTTTATGGGGCAGCTATCCAATTAGTACCTTAAAATAAAGCCCAATTCATAATGATATCTGTTGCTGTTACAATGGTCTAAACATTTTTTAAGTTTCCAGACTTTGTGGGGGAGGGATAGAAGCATCCATGATATATGCTGAAGCTGAAAAGAAATGAAAAAAACATATTGAATTTTTTAGAGACAAATTAACTCCCAATTAAGCAGCACATATGTATCAAAGGAAGAAGACGATGTTACATTCATTCATTAAATCGTTTAAGGAAGAAATATTTATTGCACACTTAATGTGCCAGGTCCTATATTAAGCCCTGAAAATTAGCACTCAGTAAAGCAAGGTGACATTTGAAAGGTCAACAGGGCCAGATCACGTAGGCTGTAGTTGGGCACTTGGATTTTATTCCATGTGAGATATTGCGTTTGATCATTTTAATGACCCCAGTTCTTCACTCCTCCTTATAACCATGATTGTTGCCGTGTAACTTAGCACTGGCTTTCCATCTGATTCTGGGCTTGGCCATGTTCCTTGCTTTGACCAATGGCACGTTAGCAAACAGGATCCAAGTGGAGGCTCAAGAAACACTTGCATGGTTGGAATTTCTTATTCTCGCTCCTCTGCCTTGGGCAAGAGAACTTGCCTGGGCTAGTCTGCCGGAGGATGGAACTGTGGAACAGTGCTGAGGCCATCCTAGATCAAACAATGCATAGCTGGCCTCTGATATGTCGAGTGAACCCAACTGAGAGCCTCTGAGCCCAGTCCAACCATCAGAAGCCACATATTCGTGGTTACGTGCTACTGCGGTTTCACTGTTTGCTTGGCAGTATCGCTGCAGCAATAGATAACTGATACAGATGGGAAGTAATTGGAGGGCTTGAAGCAGAAAGAGATATGGTCTTATCAATGTTTTCAACAGCATCCCCTGGTCGCAGCATAAATAATAAGTTATAAAGCAGCAAGGGAAGTTTCAGGAAGTTTAAAATTATTCAAATATCAATGGCAATGCTAGGGTCGACTCATATACACATTGACAAGTTTCTCAACATTTTCACAAGGAAATAATACTTTCTTTAGGGGATATCCGAAACCTTGAAAGAACACGATAGCATATTGAACTTCCATTTTGACTGTAATCTGTCTTTTACCTGGGATAACTTTCTTGAACTGTTAAACACCATTTTTTGGAGAGACCCTCCCTGACACTCCCAGATTAGATTAGACCACCCTGTAATAAACCCTTTCCCCACCATTTACCATAATTGGGATTAAAAATTAAATAATTTGCTTACTACCTACCATATCTCACTGGGAGCTCCCTGAGGGCAGAGGCCACTTCAGTTCTATAAACCTAGCACAGCCGGCTGGCACACAGACAGCACTCAATAAAGGTTAATGCTAATGATACATTCTAACTGCTTCCTGGGAAAAATAGTTACGTATTAGTTAGAGTAGGTGTAGCAGCAGTAAGAGCCAAATATGTAATGGAACACAATAGGATGTCTTTTTTAAATGTTTATTTTGAGAGATAAAGAGTGAGAGCACGAGAGAGGGAGGGGCAAAGAGAATCCCAAGAAGGCTCCACACTGTCAGCACAGAGCCCGACTCAGGGCACGATCTCACCAACCTGAGCTGAAATCAAGAGTTGGAGGCTTAACCGACTGAGCCACACAGAGGCCCCTAGAATGTCTTTTTCTTAAAAAAATTTTTTTAATGTTTATTTTATTTATGAGGGGGAGAGAGAAAGAGAGAGAGAGAGATAGATAGAGAGAGAGAGAGAAGAGCATGAGCAGGAGAGGGCCAGAGAGAGAGAGAGACACAGAATCTGAAGCAGGCTCCAGGCTCCAAACTGTCAGCACAGAGCCCGACGCAGGGTTTGAACTCATGAACCATGAGATCATGACCTGAGCCAAAGGCAGATGCTTAACTGACTGCGCCACCCAGGCACCCCTAGAATGTCTTTTTAAAACAAATTTTATTTTAATCCCGGTGTAGTTAACATACAGTGTTATATTAGTTTCAGGTGTACAATATAGTGATTCAACAAGTTCATATATTAGTGTCCTCATGATAAATGTACTCTTGATCTCCTTCACCTGTTTCACCCATTCCTCCATCCCCCTCCCCTCTGGTAACCATCTGTTTGTTCTCTATAGTTAGAAGTCTTGTTTTTTGATTTGTCTTTTTATCCCCTCCTTTGTTCATTTGTTTTGTTTCTTAAATTCCACATGAGTGAAATCATATGATATTTGTCTTTCTCTGACTGGCTTATTTTGCTCAGCATTATACTCTGTAACTCCGTCCATGTCGTTGCAAATGGCAAGATTTCATTAGTTTTTATGACTGAAGAATCTTGTACATATTATATATATAGTATATATTTATTGTGTATAAATATTGTATACAATTTTGTATATATATTTTATATTATATATAATTGTATATATTTTGTATTGTATATAATTGTATGTAATTTGTTGTATATAAATATTTTATATATTTACTACATCCTTTTATCCGTTCATCAGTTGATGGATACTTGGGCTGCTTCCATAATTTGGCTATTGTTCGTAATGCTGCTATAAACATCAGGGTGCATATATATCCCTTCGAATTAGTGTTTTCATATTCTTTGGATAAATATCCAGTAGTGTGGTTACTGGATCATACGGTAGTTCTATTTTTAATTTTTTTTTTTGAGAACCTCTGTACTGTCTTCCACAGTGGAAGTTTGCATTCCCATCAGCAGTGAAAGAATGTTCCTTTTTTCTCCACATCCTGGCCAACGCCTGTTGTTTCTTGTGTTTTTTATTTCAGCCACAAATAGAAGCTCTTTTAAAATTTGTAAAATAATTCGAAATTTTTAGAAAATTTGCAAACATTGAACAAAGTATTTCTGTATACTCTTAAGGCAAATTCTCCACTTACTGACATTTTTGCATGTTTGTCTTATTCTTTCTCTGTCTCTGTCTCTCTGCTTTTTCTGAACCATTGGACAGTAAGCTGCAGATATGGCTAATTACCTCCAAATACTTCAGTGGGTATTTTTCCCAAAGACACTCTTTTACATAACCTCAGTACGACTGTAAGTGAGGACATTAACACTGTTACAAGAATACCATCCAACCTACAGAACCATTCATATCTTGCTGATTCCCTCAGTAAATGTCCTGTATCACCAGCTCCTTGTTTTCTGTTCCAAGATTCACCCAGAATCCTGCACTGAGCACTTATCGTAACTCTTGGGTCCTCTTCAATCTGGAATAGTGCCTGAGTTTTTCCTTCCTTCCCTGACTTTGGCATTTTTGAAATGTATGGGCCAGATACTTTCTAGAACGTTTCTCAGTTTGGCTTTGGGGTTTCTTCATGATTAAATCCTAGTGATACAGTCATCTGTGGACATTACAAACTGAGTCCTCTCGCCCTGTGTCTCCAGTTCCAATCCAGCTCCGTGCCTGCCTCCCCTCCTCGGCTGGGCCTCCCTTTCAACAGGAGAAACCTGGCTCCCCTTATGCTCAACCTAATCTTGTCTTTTAGGAAGCCCCTGGCCTGTAGGCAATCTCCTGATTATGCAGATGGGCTCCCTGCCTTGACCCAGCCGCCCCCCCCGCACACTCATTAGTCTCATGGACCACGTCCTCCCCCATTTCACTGAGGCCTTACTGGACAGCCCCCCACAGCTGCCCACAGCCCCGCAGGCATGGCGAGCCCAGACCCCAATTTCTCCGTGTCCGTGCAGGCTAAGAGAGCACCCTCCTGGACTCCAGGCCCTGTTGCTGTTACTACTACTAGGTGTTCATTTTTGACCCCCGTAACAGGTGAAGCGTTCTCTGGTGCGTAGGAGGAGGTCATCCAGGGATGGGGCTGCCCTTTGACCTCAGGGCACTTGAAGGCTCCTCCCCCTCCCGTGTTCTTGGCGCAGAGGTTCCGCCCGCCGTTCCCACAGGGGAAAGCGTTTTCAAGGCCGTAGCTTTGAGAGAGCAGGGTGTTGTTGAGGCCAGCGGCGTGGGACTAACCCCTGTGAACGCCTGTCTGTGAACTGTTAAGGTTCCGGCGGGTGGGCGCTGAGAACTGCTGTCCTCGGAGCCCAAGACCAGCTTCGTGTGTGAGCCGCCTTGCTTATTCCACCTGCCACCTGCTGACGCGGAGCCGCCTCTTTCCTCTGCCTCTCCCTGCCCTCCCTGTTCCCGTCCGCGGCTTTCACATTCCACGGGCAGCTTCCATCCAACAGGTAAAATGACAGCGTACCTGAACTATCCTGTCCATGGTCTCATTCTGATGAGAGACTCTCCGCCTCTGGGAAACTGACCTTTTAGGGTGGCCCCTGTCACTTTTCCTTGCAGATGTGCAACCTTTTCCCCTCTGACTCCTTAATCTGATGACTCCCCTGTGTTGGGTGGTTGCACACGGACTGTTGTCTCTGGAACTGCCTTGTTATTTGCTCTTCCAGGTTCAGGAGGTGCGGAAGAGTATTCACAATACTGGAGTTAGAATTCTCGGTTCAACTGTCAGCAGCGCTGCTTACTGGCTGTGTGACCTTGGGTGAGTAGCTTCACTTTTCTGAACCTTGTTTCCTTCTCTGTAAAAAAAAAAAAAACGGTCCTACTTCATCAGGTTGCGGTGAGGCTTGGATGCCATAATATGCATCAGGCGCTCAGTGCAGTGCTTGGCACTGAGCACACAATTAAATGGTAGTACTTGGCTATTCTTCTTCGGTCCACTTGTTCTGATACGGATGTTGCAACGTGCTGTCTTCATAGTAAGCATTTTAATATGTTCAAATGCAACGGATTAAAAATTATGCCAGAAGGCATGCCCTAACCACTCCCGGCTGGCAGTAAACAACCTGTTCGCACCCATGGCGCACGTGAGCACGCACTTACCTGAACACGGGCAGGGATCTGCACCAGGCTTCCCTCCTCAACATCACGCCTGCCAGCACCACAGGCATCAGCTGTGGAGCAGGCGTCCCTAGGGCTTCCACGCAGCACTGGGGCCAGAGAGGGAGGGTCTTCTAATTGAGCCTCAGGCAGTGAAGAGCCCCTTGTTTGTCCATCCACCATGCTAGCTCGTACCTTGGAGGAAGCATGAGAGGGCTCAGGCTGGGGCAGAGCCTTCCAAGTGGGCAGACCACCATTGCCCAGCAGGACTAGGCTCTGGTAGGTCCCAAAGAGGTTGTCAAAACTCCCTCTGAAGTGGCAAATACAAGGAACACAGTGTTTCCTGACAACCAGCCACCCTTGTGGGTCACCCACCCAAGCTCCCTCCTTGGAGCTCATGCT
Organism: Paguma larvata; assembly: GCA_030068075.1. Taxonomy (NCBI): domain Eukaryota; kingdom Metazoa; phylum Chordata; class Mammalia; order Carnivora; family Viverridae; genus Paguma; species Paguma larvata. Next base: position 31,464,358 of record CM057844.1, read on the forward strand.
TACGTCTTTCCTTGCTGTTTACCACTCCCCCTGCCCCCACCCTTGAGCTGGGGGTGGGGCTGAGAGAGAGGTGAGAGCACCTGCCCCTATGTAGTGTGTATCAGCAGGTGCTGGCTCATACTGGAAGTCTCCACGCACCCTCGGAGGCTGCGAGGCTGATGGGCTGATTAGCAGACCGTGTACTATCTAACTGGGCCGGCCGATGTGGTTTGGGCTGATGACTTACCTTTTCTTCCGTGCTGGGGGCTTCTGTGTAGAGAAAGCTGCAGACAAATTAACCTTGTAGGCTGACCTGAAATTGCCTTGGCCACTGACAGTTACAATGGAGCTGACGGCAAAGGCAAGACCTTGTTGCCTTGTGAACCTGGCCATGTTACTATGGGAACCAGAGTTCTGCTATTCCTGTGGCTCTCTGGAGTAAGGAAGTGTCCCTTGGGAGTGGAGAGGGCCCAAGCCAGACAGGGGAATGGGTGCGGAGGCAGAAAGCTTGGAATTTGGTAGGTGTGGTTAAGAGATAGGATGAGGAAATTCCCACTTCCTGAGGTGGGGACTGGGTCCCTATTCTTAGCTGGGCTCAGAACTGAGCCCCCAGGAACCCTTCCTTCTGGAAACATTTCCTTCCCAGGGCTTCAGAGCAATGTCTTGGTATTCCCTCAGCTGAAATAATCCGTTCCACTGAGCCGAGGAAATTCCTAGAAGAATGGGATCCTGGCTGACTTCCACCTTTGAATAAGCCTCTAGCAACACAGACCAACAAAAAAGTTGAGCTACTTTTGTTCTGGCTTGTACAAATTTGGACCTCACCGTGCCCCAGTTCCCTTCTGTGAAAAGTGGCACGAATGATGATGGTACTCTTCCCGTTTATTACCTGTAAGTCTGTTGTGGAGGTGAAAATACCTGAGAAACTTTGCCACCTGCAGACCTAGGAGGCTTGGTGACTCCACTTGAGGAAACCCTGGTCGGTGGTGGCGCTGTTGTGAATCTAGATGCCTAACCTGGAGACCCGAGCTTGGCTTAATGCCTCTCTTGTTTCCATGTTCCTGCCTCTATCTCTCTGTGTTACCGTGGGCCAGCTTCCCTGCCCCCAACTAAACTCTCAGTTCTGTCCAAGGTGGGGACCATATCTCACATGTTTCTGCAACTGGGTCCCATCCCATCCTATCCCATCCCGGTTTCCTGACCTGTGTCCTTTTTGGGCCAGCATAGAACTTGATCCCTACTAGGAATGCAATAATTATTACTTACATATATAGCATTTGAAAGTCTAACCCATAAATGGGATGGTTGGTTAAACATCCGACTTTGGCTCAGGTCATGATCTCGTGGTTTGTGAGTTTGAGCCCTGCATAGAGCTCTGTGCTGACAGCTGGGAGGCTGGAGCCAGCTTCTGATTCTGTCTCCATCTCTCTGCCCCTCCCTGCTTATGCTGTCTCTCCCACATATAGAATAAAACATAAATTAAAAAATGAACCAATATTTATCATCTCAATATCTCTAGCTTTTGTCTGTTTGAGGGATGTCTTTGGCTTTTGGTCTGTTTTGCCTCCCAGAAGACCCGCAGACAAGGATTTCAGGGCAGGTGTTTTTAGGAGGTAACCCCAGGAAGCACCAGGAGGGGAGTGAGTCAGGGAGTCATTGAAAGGATGTGAGCACTGGGCTGGACCCAGGCGAGTGAAGGCTCTGCCCCCTCTCCATCCTTGGAATGTATGTTCCACTCACCTTTCCCACAGTGGGGGCTGTTTTCAATGATGTGGCCTTGAGGGGGCAATGTGTTGTTGAGCCTGTCTGGATGGGACGTGGGACTGAGCCCCATTAAGGTCTTTCTATAAACTATTAAGATCCTGCTGACCTTATGGTTGCTCAAGACAAGCCTCCTATTTTAAACCCACCACCTATCCATCTGGAGTGGCCTCTTTCTCCATCTCTCCCTGCCCTCTGCTTCCAGGGGACCAGTTTTAGATTTCCTCTGGGAAGCTCCTGAGTTTTCAAACCAACAGTCAGGTTGAGGGCTGTTGAGGACATTAAGTCCCTGGGTGGGGCTGTAGTTCATACACTTAAGGGACTGTCAGAAGCACTTGGTGGTGGTGCTGACGGTGGGGAGTGTGCATTAAAAATGCGGATTCTGTACTCCGCTAGGAGAGTCTAGCTTGGCAGGCATTTTGGTCTAGGTTATTTCAAAATGGGGCTTACTAAATGTCCGAATCAAACATATTTCAAAACATCCAACTTTAAACAAAATAACTTTATAGGGAATCTTCTAAGATAAATTGGTTTCAAAATATGTAAATATGTTGACTTTTATCAGTTCACTTTTGCTGTGTAACAAACCACCTCATTTAGTGTCTTAAACCAACAACTATTTACTTAGCTCACAATGTGCAGGTGTGCAGGGCGCAGTCAGCATTTCTTCTGGTCTCTGCTGGGCTCAGTCATGTGTGTGTGGTGGGTTTCCAGGTTGGCAGGGAGCTGGCTGACGTAGAGTGGCTTCAGTTGGGTTGGCCTGTCTTCTTTCACGCGGTCTCTCTCTCATCTACCAGCAGGCAAACCTAGGCTATTCATGTGTCTGGATAGGGTTCCAAAAAAAAGGAATTCTGAAGGTTTCTTAAGATCTTGGCTTAAAATTGGCACAACATCCTTTTATTTGCTTTTTAAATTAAAATGTTTGTTTTGAGGCAATTGTAGATTCACATGCTGTTACAAGAAATAATACAGAGAAATCCTGTATACCCTTTACCCAGTTTCCTCCGGTGGTGATATTTTATGAAACTGTGTAGCCCCACAACCAGGATCCTGGCACTGATCTAGGCAAGATGTAGAACATGTCTATCACCACGATGACCATTTTATAACCATATTCACTTCTCTCCTCACCTTATCCCCTCCTCGACCCTTGACAACCACTTATCTGTTCTTGATTGCTACCATTTTGTCACTTTAAGAACGTTATATTAATGGGCTCATAAATTTAGTATCTCTTTGGGGTTGACTTTTCTGGCTCAGCATAATTCTCTGGTGATTCAGAGAATTATTGTTCATGCAGTCAACAACCTGGCTGAAACAGTAGTTCTCCATTATTGTTGAGTACTATTCCGTGGTACAGATAGACCCCAGTTTGTGGAACTATTGGTCCATGGAAAGACCACTTGAGTAGCTTCCAATTTTCGGCTATTATGAGTAAAATCTCTGTAAACATTTGTGTGTAGATGTTTGTGTGAATGTAGGTTTTCATTTCTCTTGGATAAATGCCCAGGAGCATAGTTTCTGAGTTGTATGGCACTTCCGTGTTTAGATTTCTTTAAAAGAGAAACTGCCACCTTGTTTTCCAGAGTGGTCAGATCATTTTCCGTTCCCGCCAGCAGTTACGGGTGATCTTGTCTCTTTACATCCTCCCCAGAATTTGATGGCGTCACTTTAAAAAACTGAGCCAATCCAATAGATGTGCAGTGATACTACAATTTTAATTTGTGTTTTTCTGATTGCTAATAATGCTAAACATCTTTTATGGGCTAACAATCATCTATATATCCTCTAGGTGAAATGTCTTCTCCTGTCCTCTGCCCATTTTCTAATGATACTGCCTTTTTCTTACTGTTGATTTTGAAAGAAATCTTTATATATATTCTAGATGCTAGCCTGCCATTGGATATGTGGTTTTCAAATATTTTTTAGCTTCTGTTTTCATCCTCTTTACTTGGTCTTTCACAGAGCAGAAAGTTTTAATTTTGATGAAGTCCAATCTATCAATATTTCTTTTTATGGATCATGCTTTTGATGTCAAGTCTCAGAACTCTGTCTGCCTGTGGATCCTGAAGATTTTCTTCGATAGTTTTATGTTAATAGTCTGTTCTCCATTTTAAGTTAATTTTTGTCTAAGTTGTGAGAATTAGGTCAAGATTTATTTCTCTATTGCCTATGGATGCCCAGTTGCTCCAGAATAATTTATCAAAAGCCTTTATTTTTTTCCATTGATTTTTCACTTTGTCAAAAATCAGTTGGGCATATTTATGTGGGTCTCTTTTGGGGTTCTTTGTTCTAGTATTTGATCTGTTTTGTCTACCCCTTTGCCAGTTTTACACTGTATTGATGACTGTAACTATGTAATATGTCTTGAAATTGGGTACATGAAGTCATCCACTTTAGTATTTTTCAAAAAAATGTTTTTAGTTATTATGCCTTTGTATTTTCATATAAATTTTGGAATTGTATGTGTGTATACACACACACGATATAAAGTCTTGATGGGATTTCAATAGGAGTTGCATTAAACCTGTGTATCAAATTGAGCATTTAGTGTTACTGTGTTGAGTCTTCCAACCCAATATGATGTGTTTTTCTATTTATTTAGATATTGTTTGATTTCCTTCATCAGGGGTTTGTAGTTTTATCCTACAAGAAACATGTTTCATGTTTTGTTATAATTTTTCCTTCAACCAGCGAACATGATTAGAAAACTCAAGAGGAAAATGAAAGTTTGTTGTAATTACCTACGTTCTTCCTTACTGATGTTCTAAGATTCCCTCTTTTATCATTTCTTTTTTTTAATGTCTATTTCGTTTTGAGAGAGAGACGGAGAGAGAGCAGGGGAGGGGCAGAGAGAAAGGGAGACACAGAATCCAAAGCAGGCTCCAGGCTCTGAGTTGTTGGCACAGAGCTCGAGGTAGGGCTCAAACTCACGAACCGTGAGATCATGACCTGAGCCAAAGTCAGATGCTTAACCGACTGAGCCGCCCAGGTGCCCCTATCATTTCATGTCTATTTCTAAAACTTCCTTTAGCTGTTCTTTTTGGGTAGGTCTGATAGTGAGAAATTCTTAGTTTTACTTCATCTAAGAAGCCTTGGTTTCTCCTTCATTCTTGAAGTATGTTTTCACTGGATAAAAGTCTTTCATTGCTAGAAAAACTTGCCACTTCCTTCTGGCTTCCATTGTTTCTAATGAGAACTCTGCCATATTCAAGTGGTTTAGGTTTTGCTCAGCTTCTCGAATCTGTAGGTTTGGATCTTTTGCCAAATTTGGAAAGTTTACAGCTATTATTTCTTTAATACCTTTTGCAGCCCTGCTCTTTCTCCTCTCTTTCCTAGACTCAAAGAACACAAATGTTAGATCTTCTGTTAAAGTTGCCAAAGTCTCTGAGCCTCCATTTTCCCCCAGCTTATTTGTCTCTCTGTTGTCCAGATTGGGTAATTTCTACTTTTATGTTTTTCAGTTCACTAATTCTTTTTTTTCTATTTTTGCAATTGAGACCATCTGGTGAGTTTTTTTTTTTTTTAATATTTCAGTTATTGTATTTTTCAGTTCTAAATCCTCCATTTGGTTCATCCTTATTTCTTTTATTTTTTGCTAGGACTTCTATTTTTCTACTTGTTTCATATCTTTTCATAATTGCTCATGGAAGCAATTTTATGATGGTTTGTTTAAAATTCTTATGGGATTAGGGCACCTGGGTGGCTCAGTCCATGGTCTCATGGTTTGTGGGTTAGAGCCCTGCTCAGAGCCTGGAGCCTGCTTCAGATTTTGTGTCTCTCTCTCTCTCTGCCTGTCCCCCCACTCATGCTCAGTCTCTCTCAAAAATCAATAAACATTAAAAAATAAATAAAATTCTTATTGGATACCTCTCTCATCTCATCATTAACATCTACCAATTATCCTCTTTTCATTCAGTCCTCTTTCTTGGTATGATGTTATTTTGTATTGAAACCAGGACATTTTGGGTATTATGAGACTCTGGATCTTATTGAACTCTCTGTTTTAGCTGGCTTTCTCTGATACTGTTCCATTAAGGGGAGGGGGCATGCTGCCTTATTAATCGTAGGTGGGGGTTGACATCTAGGTTCCCTCTTAGACTTTGTTGATGCCTGAGTTTTTCTCCCACATTCTTTTGATCATGCAAGTTACAAAGCTGATATAGATAGATTCAAAGAGTAAAAGAGTAGAGTAATGGACTCTTCTTCCTATTCCTCCTCCTCTTTCTCTTCTTTGTTTTTTTAGAGAGAGAGCGTGAGCAGGGAAAAGGGGTAGAGAGAGAGAGAGAGAGAGAGAGAGAGAGAGAGAGAGAGAGAGAGAATCTTAAGAAGACTCCATGCCCAGTGTGGAGCCTAATGTGGAACTCAGTCCCACGATACTGGGATCATGACGTGAGCCAAAATCAAGAGTCAGATGCTCAACCAACTGAGCCACTCAGGCACTGCAGAATGTGTTCTGCTTCTTTTTAAAAAATGTGTTTATTTTGAGAGAGAGAGGGAGAGGTGCATACTTGTGAGCAGGGGAGGGGCAAAGAGGGTGAGAGAGACTCCCCAAAGTGGGGCTCCATCTCACAAACCATGAGGTCATGACCTGAGCTGAAATCAAGAGTCAGGCACTTAACCAACTGAGCTACCCAGGTGCCCAGGACTCTACTTCTTGATGAGCTTGAGAGTCAAATTGAAAAAGGACATGGACACAGGGAGGGAAATAAGTGTCATCATTTGCTTTAATGATTATGGATATTAGTAGATAATATTGGGAGGCAGCTACCAAAAGAATGGCTTTGGTTTAGGAATAGTTAATCTTATTTCTTCTGGCAGTGATTTCATAGCAGGACAGTTTTTACAATAAATACTTTTTTAGTATGTGACAACAAAACCATGTTATCAATTTATAAGTGAATGTTTATCTTTCTTTTGCCCTCTGTAGCTGGTAGATATGTGTCTGTCTTACCCAAAGGCATATTTGAATTACTCATGTACAAGTTAAAGAAAAAGATGGCTAGAACATTTTTTGTTTTGTTCCCCACTGAAAATTATAATCTTAGCTGTCAAGTCTCTTTCTATTGACCCTGACTCCCACATGGTATTGGGACTGATTCTACATGAGCTTAAATAACCAGGGGTGAATACTGATCTTATGTAGTCCATGACCAATTTCTGTCTACAGAAATAAAAGGCAGTGAAAACCACAAACAATCATGTGATGTTTAAAAATTTTTTTGATGTTTATTTTTGAGAGAGAGACAGAGGGGCAGAGAGAGAGGGAAACACAAATTCCAAAGCAAATTCCAGGCTATGAGCTGTCAACACATAGCCGGACGTGGGGCTCAAACTCATGACCTCGAGGTCATGACCTGAGTTGAAGTTGGATGCTTAACCAACTGACATACCCAGGTGTCCTATTAATGTGTTCTTTAACCATATTCCTCTATAATGTTGTCTTACCAATAGTGGAAAAAATGGGCTTTTGGTGATTATGTCTCATAGAATATTGGCCTCAAAGATGAGAGGGACCCATCCCTGCAAGGATGACAAAAGCAAAGCAGGTTGGTGAGAGTTAGATTTTCTTTTTTTTAAAAAAACCACCATTTAAAAAAATGTTTATTTATTTGAGACACAGGGAGACAGAGCACAAGTGGAGAAGTGGCAGAGAGAGACACACACACAGAATTGAAAGCAGGCTCCAGGCTCCGAGCTGTCAGCACAGAGCCTGACATAGGGGTCAAACTCACAAACTGAGATCATGACCTGAGCTGAAGTTGGACACTTAACCGACTGAGCCACCCAGGTGCCCCAGAGAGTTAGATTTCCTAACCAAAGCAGTCTCAAATCATTCTGGAAGTAAGAGATATTCTACAAGTATTTTTCAGAGTTTGAGCTTTTAAATAAATTTTATTTTTGAAGGAGTGTCATGAAGAGACCGAAGACTTAGTCAAAAGCTCAAGGCACTTGACTTTGTTTTTAAAGAAAAACATGAGCCCCTGTTTCAGCTTTCATGTCTGCTTGTGTTGGAATCATAGCTTGGGCCACTGTGACCCACATTCCTCACTGTGGCTCTTAGGGGCCCCCGAGATCTTATTCCTTTTTCTCCTCCAAACGTACTTCTCTGTACACATGCACTTCATAAATGTTTTCTTACACCATGGAATGTTCCTTCCCTACTTGTCTCCTTTGCTAAATATTACTCACTTTCAAGGCTCAGGTCCTGAGTCATACCCTGATGGAGCCTTAGTAACAGATTGTGTAGAATTAACCCTCTTGTTCTTTGCATCCACCCACCTTGATTTTCCAGTTGCCACTATAAGATTGTGTACTTTTCCGTCTCATTGTCCATTCCCCCTTTTACACAGTGAACGTTTCTAGGGCAAGCATGGGGTCCTCCCCATATTCCTAACACAGTGATGCCCACATGCTTATCAACTAGCCGAGGATCTCCTGGCCTGGATAGGGTTTTCTCTGCAGCAGATCTGGAGTCTTTACTACACAGTCTCTGGGAACTTCTCACTGTAGTTCCTACTCCATCCTGGATTTCATAACCAGCCTTCCTTTCACCCCAGTTTGTGTTCCAAGAAGGGGCACGTGCCTTTTAACTTGTAGCAAAGGCTTGCACACATTCATAATTACATTTTCCAGATCAATTCCTGGAAGTGGAATTACTGGTTCAAAGTGTATGATGAATTTTACAGCGTTTGAAATGTATTGTCAAATTGCCCTCTAGAAAAGTTATTCACTTCTCTCATTTCCTTGAACACTTGCTATCAGTCAGTGTTATCATTAAAAAAACCTTTTCCAGTTTGGTAGGCAAAACAATATTCTTTTATTTTTATGCACTAACTTTCCACTAAAAGGATTTCCCAGAGGGTCAACAGACATTTATGTGGATGCCTTCTCCCCTCCTCCAGATTTTTTTCTGGACATCTCAGAATTCCATGGGGCAGTTGAAGATTGGGTTTCATACCAAGTTCAGTCTGTGTTCCCAGTTGTTTTTTTTTTTTTAATTTTTTTAAGCGCTTATTTATTTTTGAGAGACATAGAGACAGAGCGTGAGCAGGAGAAGGGCAGAGAGAGGAAGACACAGAATCCGAAGGCTCCAGGCTCTGAGCCACCAGCACAGAGCCCGACGTGGGGCTCGTACTCACAGACCGTGAGATCACGACCTGAGCCGACGTCGGCTGCCCAACTGACTGAGCCACCCAGGCGCCCCCCAGTTCTGTTTTAACACTCCACTCAATCCCAACTTGTCATAGAGTGTTGGAGGGATCTCTTCCTGTATGTTCATGGTTTTCTAGTTAGGGAAACTGGGAATTCCTTCATGTTCTACAGTCATCATGTACCCAGTCTGCTCTGGGCTGAGCTCTCTTGTCTTGTTTGGTGTTAGGAGATTAGAAGTGGCCTCCACAGGTGGTGAACAGAGCAATAACTAGGAAAACAAGTGAGATCAATATCTAATCCTGTGCAGCCAGCCAACCTTTTCAAAGCCTCTGTATTGATTCCTGTGGGCAACACTTCCCTTTCTTGGGTAATCAGTCCCTTTGCTCAGCAGGTGAACAAGTGAGCAGTACTTATTTCTGCTTTTGTAGGAGCAATAATGGCTGCTTAACTTTGAGCTGCTGGAGAGGAGGGAGGGAGGACCAGGGCAGCCTCCTTTGGACTAAATTCTCTGTGCAGTGGATCTTTATCTGGTCTCATCCTTGTTCTACATCGAAAGCTCACAAGTCCTGGGGGGAGGGAGGTATGTCAGAGACGTGGCTTAGTAGGAATATGGTGGGGAAAAGGTCAGTAAGTTCTGTGGGAATGAACTTTATTAAATGCCCACTAGAGCTTCCAGTGAGATAAGTGTGATGATCTCCACTGTACAGATGAAGAGTGTGGTTCAGGGAAGATAAGTTACTTACCCCAAATTATACAACTGTAAGTGTCAATATGAATCCACATTTGGAGGACACTGAAGTTACTACAAAATGCTGTATCCTACACTCTTAATCTGAGGACCTAAAATTTAATGTCGTGTGGTCAAAAGAATACCTGGATGAAAATCTTCTTTCTGGGGCATTGACAATAAACTAGAGATTTTTAAGTTTGGGGAAAGGGGACGTATCATCAAGTATCTGAGGGACTGTGATGTGATGGAGAAGTTAGATTTTTGTTGTTGCTGCTTCAAAGGGCAAAAGTAGGAGGAGAGAGTGGAATTTACAGGGAAGCAGATGATGCCTTAGAAGGAAGGAAGGAAACACTTTCTAAGCAGCTGTACATTTTAAACAGAGTAATGGGTTGCCCTGAGAGCCTCCCTAACACAGAGGCTGTACTTTTGACTATAATGTTCCTTTATCCTGGAGTGCCTGGTGAACTCCTGCTGATCCTTTAAGATTCAGTGCAAATGCCATCTGTCCGTCCATCCATCCATCCATCCATCCAAAGTATTCATTGAATGCCTACTATGTGCCTGGGAATGTATTAGAAACTGGAGATCCATGATGAAGGAGACAGACCCAGTTTCTGGCCTCATGTAGTTGATGTTGTGCAGTAAGTCTCCTCTCTGTAGCTCTGAAACATGGCTACTCGAGAACTCTCAGTTAAGCCTCCTCTGTGCTCTCACTTCCAATTGCCCGAGGCTTCCTCTTGCAGCCAGAACCTTCTCTGTTGGCAAAGCTCAGCAGCCCAGAAGAGCCAGAGAATTAACTCCCTCTGGGATCCCCCCTCACCTGGTGCCTAACGAGAGCTGGTATATTAAACACTTGGGACCCCCTCATCCCCCAGGTGGGAAGACTGTAAAGGTATGGGTTCTACATGGACTCACAGAGTTCCCTAGTTTAAGATCCAGTTGTCCACCATGAAACAGGTTGATAATACACCCAACATTGACTGTCTTTTTTCCCCTGCCTCCCTTTCCCACTTGCTTATAGGAGTTTTCCGAGATCACCTCCCAAATAAACTCCTTGCCTTTGGATCTTCTCAGCATCTACTCCTTGGAAAACAAACTAAGCCACTGTTGATGGGTCATAGTGGTTAGGAAGAAAAAGAATCACATTAGAATAGCCATATTTACAGTCTAAGGCAGTGCTCATTGCATATAAGACGTGTATGTGGTACAAGAGATGATGATGTATTTGGTATTTTAGTTAGTAATACAATGTGTGTGTATTGATGATTTTCTTTTTCCTTGATACCATAAAGAAAGAGCAAGCCCACCCAAAGAGATGAAAGAAGACAGATCAGGGAATCAACATTTACCTTGCAGTCTGGCTGTCTCCTAGAATGTGAGCTCCATGGGAGCAGTGATCATATTTTCTTCACTGCCTGTATAATTCACGGACCTGCAGAAGACCTTCATTCAGAAAAGGCAGCAGCATTGTGGAATTGACTCGTAAATTCAAGCATTCTCTTTATGAGTTGCAATTTTCACCACTGTATTTAACAAGAACAACCACTACCACAAAAATTCGTAGGTGATTTTTCATGGATGAGGCACTGTGGTTGGTGCTCTGTATACATTTTCTCAGTTGATACTCCCAGCCTCTCTGTGAGGTGGTTCTTGTAGCAGATACTGGCAATGCCCATCCTACCTCCCCTTGGCCCACCTGAATTCATCTGTAGCTGTGATTCCTATCTGCACAACCTCTCTCTCCTATGCCCAAGGGCTTTATTTGGCATCGTGGAAACTCGCCCTACTGCACATAGAAAAGCCCAATAGTAGAAGTAAAGATCATGGGGCTGGGGGGTGGGGGTGGCGTGTGGCCCTGAACCAGTGAGAGAGTGGAATGAGCAGATAATTTGTCTAAGCTCCTGACATGTGTAAAGTTTCTGGGGGCACATTTTACACCATTTTTCAGAGCTACCCTTGTGAGATTGAGCTCTAGTGACCTACAGCAGTAACCTGCTTATGAACACACACTCAGTTGGCTTTTCTCTCTTCTCTGTCTCACTTTCTCGCCCTCTGCAGAATCATCTGCTTCTAAGTCCTTATCTCATGGCCTACTTCAAGGAAGCCAAGCTAAGATAACCATCATTTTGCATTTAAGAACATTGATACTCAGAGAGGTCAAGATTCTTGATCATGGTTGCTCAGTTAATAAGTGGTAGTCTCAAGATTCGAACTCCTAGATGTTTTTGAATATGATCATTCAGTTCTAAGTTGTATCCCAAAATAAAGGCAAAAATTGTATTCAACCACAGAGGTAGGTTCCTTCCTTCATTCATAAGCACCTACTATGTGCCAGTCTCTCCCTTAGGTACTAGAAATAAAGAATGAATAGTGGCAGTGTCTAATTCCCAAGCAGATTAGAGTCTAGTAGGGAAGTGCCTTAGTCACTCAGGCTGTATAACAAAACATTGTAGACTGGGGTGGCTTAAACAATAGACATTAACTTATCACAGTTCTGAAGGCTAGGAAGTCCAATATCAAGGTGCTGGTAAGTTTGGTTTCTGTTGAGGGCTCTCTTTCTAGGTTGCAGATGGCTACCTTCTCACTGTGTGGTCACGTGGTCTTTCCTCAGTGCGTGCAGAGAGAGAGAGAGAACACCCTCATGTCTCTTCCTCTACTTAAAAGGGCAGAACTATTCCAGTTCAACAACTCAAGAGTACGGTGGGAAAGTCAATGATATGATTATTAATCATCTCTCTAAGAGCAATAACTTGGTAATTATATTTTCATACATTCATTAAGCATTTAAACCTAATTCTTATACACAATGGGGCTATAACAAGACAGTGTTAGTTGGTTCATTTTGTATTCGGTTTCCAAAGATGTGAACTGACATTTAATAGTTTGGTAATTGATCTATGTCATCTTAAATAATTGGTACAACCTTCAATGGAGAAAGATAAAGTATTTCTGGAAGCCCAGTGCACCTTCAGTATTTAATTTCTGTCACTTATGGATAAAAATTAGGTCATTCTAAATTGCCACAAATAGTCTAGGGAAGTATACACACCCTCACTTTTTCATGAAACAGTATCAAAGGTCTCAGGGTAGCTCAATGGTCCTTCACAGTGGCTCTTTTATACAGTATTTGTCATTTCCCTCCTTTCTTGTCTCCACTCACTGTGACATTCCCCATCATCACTGATGATGCCCAAGGATCATACACATCACGGCATCCAAGCCTTGCTTGCTGATGCCTGCTGAGGTTTTGCTGATGCTTAAACCTGGGGACCAAGGTGTAGACTACTAGTGCCTTCTCCTGTGGCTGTCAGTGTAGCTGACAACTTGCACCCTCCATGTCCCTGTTTCTCCAGGGAGTCTTGTCTGCCTGCTCCTGACTGGCAAGGCAAACTTCCAAGGGAGGAGTACTTTTCTATTGGGAGAGTGAACCCTACATGTCTCTTCATTTGTGAAGAGGGGATAGCGGTAGGATTGACCTTTGGACCGTAGCAGACACTCTTTGTGTCCCACCTGTATCTCTTTGGCTCATTTCTGTGCATGTTGTCCTAACTTTTCATTGCCAGCACCTGCATTTCTTTTCCTGGGGGCTCTCTTATGCTGCCAAAGTCTGTTCCACTTGCTAGCATGGCAGCATGAAATGCCAAGGAGTTAATGTTCCCTGCGAACGACTTTCAGCCAGTGAGTAAAGGGACTAGTTGAATAAATATCCCAGCTCCTTCACTCTTTGAATAGGTAACCGAAACACCTAATCTACACAGTATTCCGGAGTTTCGTGGTGGTAATGAAATCCAATTCCCCATGATGGTGACTGCGTGTGACAGCACACCCTTTTCTGACTTACCTTTCTCTTTGTCTCATTTCTCCACCCCCCCACCAGTGTTTCTTGCAATCACCTCTTAACACAAGCACTCAAATTTTTGCCTTGGGTTCTGCTTCTTCTGGAACCCAAACTAAGGAGGTTGTCATAAAGATTCAAGAACATATGCATGTATGCCTTGTAGCACAGTAAATATTTTGTTGGATAAGTAAATGGATATATTCAACTTCTTGAAATCTTATGGTTTTATCTGTTACTATTTCTTTGAAGCCCACGTCTGTACTTTTGTGGTTTCTGAATTCAACCTCCTCCTTATCTCAACGTATTAAGAACAATTTCTATAGTTAAATAATTCAGAATCCACTTGTTACTGGTTTTCTTTTGATAAAAGCTTATGATTTCCAAAAGGCAATGTCCTATGGTTTATATGAGATGTCTGTAACAGAAACATTCACACGTTTAAAATGGTATGTGGGGGGTCCTGGGTGGCTCAGTTGGTTAAGCATCTGACTTCGGCCCAGGTCATGATCTCACAGTTTATGGATTCGAGCCCCGCGTCAGGCTCTGTGCTGATAGCTTGGAGCCTAGAGCCTGCTTTGGATTCTGTGTCTCCCTCTCTCTCTCTGCCCCTCCCCCACTCATGCTCTCTCTCTCTCTCTCTCTCTCTCTCCTCTCAAAAATAAATAAACATTAAATAAAATAAAATGGCATGTGCCCCAATTAATATATGGAATACATATTCCAGGAACAACTACTATACATCTGCACTGAAGAAATGGCTTTGGGTCATCTCCTCAAGTCTGGCCTTGGCTCCTGTTTGCACAAGGACCCAGTCAGGACTTGGTTGTCCTGTCTTGTCCTTAGGGTGACCAGCACATTGCCATGAGCCTTTAAATGCCTTACAACTGGACTTTTATCTTTAAGGATGTCATGAGTCCAGACTGAGGACCCACAGGCTAACTCTGGGTGGCAGATGTGTCCTGTTTAGGTATAAAAAGTATAATAAAAATTTAGCCAACCTTTAAAAAGTGAGATACTTCATTCAAAATATGAATTTATAGCTTCTCTTGAAAATACAGGAGATCTTATAAACTTGGTCCTGAATTTCCACATGGCCACAATCAGCTGGTACTAAATAGGTACCATTTCTTCTCATTGGGGCGTCTGGGCATAGGCTCTTTAGTCCACTACGGTCACTACCACCCTACGTCTTTCAGTTACGTTAATAGTCATCCTCCTTCATAGTCATCCTCCTTGGTGACCATGGCTCCTCAGGTCGGAAAGAGAACAGAACTATTTTCCCCTGTATATTTTAAGGCTTCAAAAAAAATAGAAAAAAAAGAAAAAAGAAAAAAGAAAGCCTACTTGCTAAAACAGAGCTACACATTTCTAGATCTTAAAAGAGGATTACATTAAACAAATTAACACTTTAGCATGCAAAGACTAGAATATAATTATGTTCTTTAGAACCTAACTACAGAATTAATTGATGGTGCATTACAAGTGGGTGGGGCCTGATAATAAGACACAGAATTAAAGCTATACGATGAACATTTGTCAGTTTGCTCTGTGACTGGATGTACAAGAGTCAATGGAAGAGAGTACAGAGGTCTGAGGCTTTTTGGAGATAGCAGGGGGCAGGGAAAAATGGCCCTCTTTCCCTGCCCCATAATAGTTCTTGTTTTAAACATCTGGTTTGCAGTCACTAATTTCATGTCACTATTCTTTGCTTTAATTCTGGAATACCTCCCACTCTCCTTGGTCCCTTGGATACATCTGGTATAAAAATCGCTTTGGATAGAGTTATTGTTAACTGAGTTAAAAAGGGGAGGGGTCTCTGAGTGTATCTGTTAGAAGATCACATGTTCCTGCTCTTTGGGTGGAAAGATGTTGTATGTAATTTTCCCTCCGAGCAGCTGCATTCTGAATAATGCACAAAGGTTTGGTCTAGTCGGGAATGTTAAACACTTGTTTATCTGTCTTTCTGTTCTCCACATCCACGGGGGATCGAGACAAGAACAGATACTCTGCTTTAGGAAATTAAATACACTCCGATTAGTGTAAAATTCTTGAACGTCAGGTGGTCTCAGTAAAATTGTAGTCTCTCAATTTATCCATTCTCTTTTCCAAACTGAAACTGATTCTAAAATATACAATATTGATGATCTTTAAATGTAGTATTTCTCAGCAAGTGCCATTGTGTTCTGGGTGAAACTGATCAGATCCTGCACATGGATTAGGTACGCCATGCTTTTTTCTCTTAATTTTACATTCCACGGAGCCAAATCATGAGCACACTGTCAGATTTAGTGACCTCATTTCTCATCCATGACAACCTTAATGACACTCAGATATATCATTCACTTTTCCCCCATTCCAAAATATACCAACATTGTATACCATCGTTCATCCAACTTGACTTAAAGGCTATTTTTAAAACTCATTCTCGCTCTGTCCAGACAAGGTTGATACTTCAACTGGAACTTACATCCACAGGAATTCAATAATTATCAAATTTGGATGAAATATTAATTCCCAACTTAGTCTTTTTCTATTTTAATCCTGGCCAGTTTTTCTGAATTTTGTGACTTTTATTATTTTTTTAAATATAGGATAGATTTTAGACACAATTTAACTTTTTCATTTATCAACATACAGTTCAAAGGAAATGAATTTCCACATTTGAATTAATTCCTAATACACTGGAGTGTGGATTTAAACAGTGGGCAAATATAGCACTAATGAAAACAACAATTTTCCCTCTGCTCTATGCCTGTCTTTAGCTTTTGAAGGGACCACAGATGTTGTGACTCTTTGCCTCACGTCTTTGCTGTCTAAAAATGAGGGCATGTGGGAGGCCCTGCAGTTCTGTGCACCCCTCCCAGCAAACTCCATTTCCTCCCCTTTTTTCTCCAGTCTCTCTTTGAACCAAACTCTTGCATCTTCATTCTCTTTCCTTCATGGGTAGCTTTTCCCTTCCATCATGCTTTTTGTGAAAGCACCAAGCAATACAGAAAAATAAGCACAGGAAAAAAAAATCAAATTCCTTTCTAACACTACTTCCCCTCTTCCCACTTTTATTGCTAGAAGAAACCATGGTTAATAATTTTATATCTAAATTTCCAATCAAAGGGCATATCCTCCATCCTTCCTTATCATGTTCCACTTAGGTGCTGCTAATTCTTAGTGAAAGTGATGCAGATATAAAAGTTGAAGGATGAATGGTTTGGTGTGTGTGTAACCAGTCCACTCTTGGCCTGTTTTGAGATGATATAGATCCTACTTAAATGTAGTGTGCATATTGTTTTATCTTGAGGAATCCATATGCCTGCCGCCACCATTTTAAATTCCCATGCTCTTTTGGGGCTCTCAGTCACAATACTGTATTCCTGTGTCCATCATAACTGATAGGCAGTTCAGGGCCAATCAGAACTCTTGTATGTGATTGACAGATGCATGCTGGGGAATGAAGATATCTTCATGTTAGACCATGGGCCATGTAGGGATGAGGTTGCTGGTGGTCATCTTTCCCACCATGAAGAAAGAAGGCAAATCCCTGATGGTCTAATGCCAGAATGACTTTCTGAGCTGCGTGAGACAGTACATTATTTTAATGTAGGCCAGGATGAGCTAGATTTTTGTCCCTTGCAATTGAAGTTATCCTGATGCTTGTGATAAGTATGTCATGTTTCTTGCAAACATCTAGTTGTCAAAGCTACCCAGATATATGAATGAGCCTGAATTGTCTACCCACAGAAATCTGGCTTTGTGTGTATAGCTTCTGTATAACATGAAGGCAACTGCTAAAATAAAGAGCTAATACACTGACAAATCTTATCAATGGCATTATGCTAGCACATAGAAGAATAGCTAACCCACCCAGAGATGTTCTAGAAAAATTCCCCGGAGATGGGGAAAAATGAGAAGCTCCCTAGAGAAGGTAAAGTGGGGCCACATGGTGAGAGCCAGGTTTACTTTAGGCAGAATATGAGAGTTGACGGATGTAGCAACATTCAGAAGCTCCGATTTATGGGGTGGAAAGATTTGGGTATGACGGGAGGAATGGGATTTAGGGCAGCAGAGAGCACAGAGCAGCATGGAAGTATAAGTATGGGAGAAGACAGCTAAAAGGAGGGACTGGCCAAGATCACCAGATACGTGAGATATGGAGAGTCTTTAAAAATACTTAGTTTGGGGAGAGAGGGAGTAGTAGTTGGCTCAGTTTGTAGGCATTAAGGATACCTATGTGATTTGGAGGCAATTAAGCACTTATGTCTGAAGCCATAATCTATTGATCCTTGTCCGTCTGTCCCTCCCTCTCTCCCTCCATGCGTCCATCCCTTTTTCCATCCGTCCATCTTCCCGACCATTATCTATCCATTCCTAAATGTTTATTGAGCTCCTGTCATGTGCCATGGCTTGTATTACTTGTGAAGGAGAAGGATGAAAAGACATTCTTATCTTTGGGGTACTTCAGTCTGGGGTGGGAAATAGATACATAAACAGATCGTTGGACCACTGTTTGCTAAGTGTGATAATAAAGGCATTTGCAAAATTCCAAAGAAAGTCATGTTGGTTGTGAAGATTAAACGAGATTACATGTGTGAAAAGCACTTTGTGAGCTATTTAAATATTAGTCATTATTATAATCTTCATAACAACTCTGGGAGAAAGGCTTGGATTATTATCCCCTTAAAAAAGTTTTTTTTGGTATCATAAAAGCTGGCTGAACACTATAGCTTGCAAAATAGAGAAAATAAGAATTCACCCACAATTCATTGCTTAACACTGACATTGTTTTATATTTTGCTAAGTTTCATTAGTGTGTCTTTTCCAGGAATTTTGTTTTTCCACATAGCAATCATGCTGCATATATCATGATACTGATTTTTCTCTTTAAGTTGTCTGCATTTTTTCAGTTTCTAGGGTCACATCCATGGTGGGGGGAGTTGATATACCCTAGCTCAGTTGTAGCCCACACTCTATACTCCTGCTTCTTTATGAGTTTCTGGGACTCCCCCCGCCGCAAGAATGGCCATATAGGTTCCCCGTCCCTGCCATGCTCTTTCTGCCATTTCAGGCATGGAGCTGTGCCTGATATGCATGTCATTTTCCTCTGGTTTCTTGCTGATGAGAGCTATTCCTTTGTCCTGAGCTACACAGGACACCTATCACCACAGTGAAGGTGAAAGTGGCCTCTGTGTCTACCTGAGTCACATTGGTGGACCAATTTGTGACTACAATAATGCCTGAGTTTGAGGGATATCCATGCTCACCCTGCTTCTTTTCCTTTTATTCTCTCTTAGAGCCAATCCTACTACTTTCATGCCCATTGTATCACCAATACAATTCTTTGTCAAGGTCACAAACAACCTCCATGTTTCCAAGTCCAATGCCCAGTTCTCAGCCATCATCTTACTTGACTCATCAGCAACATTTTGACACAGATGATCACTTTTTCCTCCTTGAAGTGCCTTGAATACAGGCTGAAGACTCCCAAATTTATCATCCAAGTTTGGATCTCTTTTCTGAACTGCAGACGCATATATTTGACTGACTAGTCAACATTTCCATTCGGATATCTAATAGGCATCTCAAACATTGCTTGATCAAAATCCAGGTCATGATTTCCTCCTCCCCCAATTGTTCCTTCTATAGTATTCTTCCACATTTTGGTAAGGGGTATGTCTCTTTCTCCAGTTGCTTTTGCTACAATCCTTGGAGTTGTCTTGACAGTCTTCTATATGCTGCATCCAATCCATCAACAAATCCTGTTGTCTCTGCTTCAAAGTATATCTTGAATCCCACCACTTTCCACTACTTCTGCTGCTTTTATCCCAATCTAAGCCACCAGCATCTGTCACTGGATCACTGTAGTAGCCTCTTAACTGGTTTCCCGGCTTCAGACCTTGCCTCCCTACAGCCCGTTTTCAACAGGCTCGAGGCAGCTCGAGTGATTACTTTTCTTTTTTGCAACCTAAGTCACATCTTGTCATTCCTTTGCCCCAAACCTTCCATTGACTGTCATTCAGAGTAAAAGCCAAAATTTTGCTGTGGCCTACAGGAGCCTGTGCAATTTGGGCTACTGGCCTCATCTCCTATTGTTCTCCCTCTAGGTCACTTCATTTTACTGCCACTAACATCAGTGTTGTTCTTCAAACACATTAGCACGTTCTTGGTTTTTTTGTTTTAGATTTTTTGTTGTTGTTTTGTTTTGTTTTTGAGAGAGAGTGAGAGTGAATGTGAGTAGGCAGTGGTGGAGCAGAGAGGGAGGGAGACACAGAATCCAAAGCAGGCTCCTGGCTCGGAGCCGTCAGCACAGAGCCTGACATGGGGCTCAAACTCATGAACTGTGAGATCATGACCTGAGCTGATGTCAGATGCTTAACCAACTGAGCCACCCAGACACCCCCAAAGAAGCGGTTTCTGATCACTCCGTGTACCAAAGCAACTCTGTCCCATGCCAGGCATGCTGTATCCTTGATTTGTCTTTCTTTTATTGCACTAATCATCAGATTACTATGCACACACACACACACACACACACACACACACACACACTTATATGTTTATTAACCATCCTCCTGCTAACTCCTATGCCAGTAGATCAAGGGCTTGATCTCTGTGCCCATAGAACATATAAAGTGGTATCTGGCCTATTAGTTCATCCTGAGTAAATACATATATTTCCTGTTTGCCAGATCATTCTTATGACTTTCTCCTCCTGTGACACAGGAGTATATTCTACTCAAATGTTTCCTTTCCTCCAGTGAGGTCAAATAATATAATGGCTAACTTACTCCATGATCTCAGTTTCCTTATCCATAAAACCTATCTGGCAATAGCACACCTTATAGGGTTGTTAGGAATAAATAAGCTATAGCAGCTAAAGTCCACAGTACTGTGTCTGGCCCACAGAGTGGTTTTTCATGAAATTTTGAACACTCTGGAGTCACACAAGACAGGATTTAAATGACTTCAATGCAAAGCATTTAGAAATGCCTAGCACATAGTAAATATTATATAAGTGTTCAGTCTGGCAATAATAATTATTTGATTTACCGTTAAGAGTTATACAGTCTAGGGTAATGACTTCACTTCTAGTCTCAAGTCCTCATCTACTATGGGGATAAAGTAGCTGTTGTGGCAATTGAGTGGGTTATAGTATATATAATATGCCTACAATTCAAGATGTTATTTCTCTATTATGGGAGAATCAAGTTATTTCATTTTTAAATGTTTATTTATTTTTGAGAGAATACGAGCAGGACACAGGGAGGGGGAAAGAGCAAGCCTGATGTGAGGTTTGAACTCGTAAACTGAACCGCAAAATCATGACCTGCGCTGAAGTCGGACACTCAACTGACTGAGCCACCCAGGTACCCCAAGATATTTCATTTTTTAAACCATTAGACATGCTGTGATGAGCATCTTTGTGAATAATGGTTTTCACACATTTCATATTATTTCCTTACCTTGGAATTCCAGAATCAGCATTTTAAAATAAAAATGTACCTTTTCATGGTTCTTGTTACATATGCCTGATGGATTTCTTATCCTCATTTTGCTGAGAGTACCTCTGAGCCTTTAGGTATTTGGCTGGTAAGTGTTAGAATCAAGATCGGTGCTTAGAATATACTATATTTTGCTGCCTCTCACTCAGACAGTTCATGAGCCCACCTACTACATAATGAATTACCCCATTCATGCTTCCTGTGGATCATGAATCTGTCAGTGGTTTCGCTGGGTGGTTCTGACACAGAGTCTATAAAGAGGTTGCCATCATCTTGAGGCTGGAGAACCACTTTCCAAACTCACTCACATGGCTGTTGACAGGGGACTTGAGTTTCTCACCACGCAACCTATCCATAGGCTATCTGAGTGTCCCTACACATGGTAGCTTCCTCGAAAGCAAGTGATCTAAGGGAGAAAACCAGGGACCGATACAAGAGACACAACTTTTTTTTTAAAATAGAGAAAGAGCAGAGGAGGGGCAGAAAGAGGGAGACAGAGAATCCCAAGCAGGCTCTCCTGTCAGTGCAGAGCCCAATGCAGAGCTTGAACCCACAAACTGTAAGATCATGACCTGAGTCAAAATCAAGAACCAGATGCTTAACTCACTGAGCCACCTAGGAGACACAACCTTTTATAATTTAATCTCAAAGTAACATGCCATCATTCCTTCTGTATTGTATTGGTCACAATAGCTCAGCCCTGGAAAGTGTGAGAGAGGGTAGGGATCAACAGGGGGCATCATGGAGGCTGGCTGCCACAAGAGTGGATTGTGGGATCACCATTACACCATCTTTATCTTTCTCTCTCTTACTCCTTAGTCACATTCTGCCTTGATTTTTAACTACCCTCTGACTTGATTGGACATTTAAGTACCCACTATGTGTCAGGCACTGGGCTAGTTCCTTTCACAGATACTTTTAGCCCTCACAACATCCAAGATCAGGGAATATTGTTCCATCTTGCAGAGAGGATAACTGAAGCACAGAGAAACAAAGTCCATTTGCCAAAAGAAGATCACGTGGCAAGCTCGATTCAAACTGGAGATGCAAACTTGGGCCTGGGGCTGTAGAATCTGGTTCTTTCTGCAACACCAGGGGACCTTCTTGGGAGATGCTCGTTTTCTCCTGCTACCATTTGAGCTCATGGAAGCACTAAGAACTGACATCTGGGGAACAGTTGCTAAGCTGGTTCCCCCTTGACTGGAAACCACTAATGCCTGGTCAGTAAGAATATAGCAGGGAAAACAGTGTCCCCACTCTGTTCATGGCTGGAGTCCTGTCCAGTGAGATGTCCAACATCAATACCAAAGTATGACTAGAGAACAACTCCAGCTTTTGATGTGCACTCTATTGGTCTCTGAAATCTCTTAATTCCTGTATTTTGGGGGGTGGCTTTATTACCTGTGATTACCCTTGTTAAAGGATATCTGTAACAGCTGCTTAGGTTTAGCAAGACGTCTAAGTCATTTCAGAATCAGCCAGGGATCCCAGGGCTCCTGGTCAGTTTTGATGGGATTTTCTTATTCCCTTTCACCAGCTTTCTAAGAATTTTCTTTTAAATTTCTGTAGTTTTCTGAAGAAGCTACAAAAGGAAAGGATTATTATTGTTTTGCTAATTAAAAAAATCAAAGGAATGTAATTGCGACCACCTTTCAGATCCCCTGCTTCAGGAGGTGAAACCGATCTAAGGCTCCAGCTGCTGCATTCTGTGCCCATCACTGCGTACATGCCAACCAAAGCTGTTCTTCCTGTGGGCTGCTCCCAGCCCAGGACTGAGCACAGCAGGGGTCTAAGGCAGCCGCATTCTTGCAAGAAGTAGGGCTTCTGTGATAAGTAACTTTGGCTCAAGGACTCCTGTGGCAGGCAGAATAATGGACTTCCAAAGATGTCCCCGTCCTAATCTCTGGAACCTGGGAATGTGTCAATTTACATGACAAAAGGGAATTAAGGTTGCCAGTCAGCTGACCTCCAGATGGGGAGAGGTGGGGATTATCCAGATGGGATAAATCACATGACTCTTAGAAGTGGAAAAACTTTGCTGGTTGTCCTCAAAGAAAGAGATGCAGAGATGGAAGGAGAGCCAGAGAAATGGTGCATGGAACGAGGCATGCAAAGGGCTTGACCTTCTGTGGCTGGCTTTGCGATGGAGGAAGGGACCAAGAACCAAGGAATGCAGATGCCTCGGAGTATTAGGAAAAGGAAAGGAAATAGGGCCTTGCAGAAAGGAATGTAACCCTCTCAACAACACTTTGATTTCAGCCTTGTGAGAGCTATGTCTGCCTGGGACCTAAAGAGTTGTAATGGAACGAATTCATGTTGCTTTAAGATGTTATGCTTGTGGTGTTATACAGCTCCCATCAGCTTTGCTACAACTCTCTTAGAAGTACACTGCTGTCTAAGGCTCTGCCTGCCTACCCATCCCTTTTTCCTTTTCTCTGTCTTTGGGGCATCAGACCAACTCTCCCCTCCTCCTCCAGCTTCTTCCCCATTTCCCTCCTGTCTGTTTCCCCAGTAAATATCTTGCACGTTTAATGCCTTTCAGCATCTCCTTCTCTGAAGACCCAAACTCATAGGAGTAATCAGGACCCAATATAGTTTTAATGTGAGTTCTAGATTTCTGCTGTCCAGTATGGTCATCACTGACAACACGTTGCTGTTGATATGGGGGGATGAGCTTTAAATTCTTAAACTTTAAAGGGATACTCAATTCAGTTACTGGAAAGCTGTCAACTCTCTTTGGAAGATTTTGGGTGTGGGACTCTATTTTTTCCAATTGTATATTTTGTGAACTCTAAACACAAATGAAGTATTTTTTTCCTTTAAAATTTTTATTTAAATTCTAGTTAAAGTGCAATATTGGTTTCAGGAGTAGAATTTAGGGGTTCATCACTTATATACAACACGTAGTGCTCATCATAACAAATGCCCTCCTTAGTATCCCCTATCTAGCCCATCCCCCACCCACCTGCCTCATCAACCCTCAGTTTGTTCTCTATGGTTAGGAGTCTCTTATGGTTTGCTTCCCTCTTTTTTCCTCCCCCTCCCTTCCCATATGTTCATCTGTTTTGTTTCTTAAATTCCTCATGAGTGAAATCAAATGATAGTTGTTTTTCTCTGACTTATTTCACTTAGCATAATGCACTCTAGCTCCATCCATGTCATTGCAAATGGCAAGATTTTATTCTTTTTGGTGGCTGAGTAAATTTTTGCTGTATGTGTGTATGTATATATATATCACATCTTCTTTATCCATTTATTAGTTGATGGACATTTGGGCATTTTTCATAGTTTGGCTATTGTTGATAAGGCTGCTATAAACATCGGGGTGCATCGGGGTCTACTCGAATCAGGATTTTTGTATCCTTTGGGTAAATACCTGGTAGTTTTCCCTACTGTTTTCCAGAGTGGCTGGACCAGTTTGCATTCCCACCAACAGTGTAGGAGGGTTTCCCTTTTTCCAGATCCTCGCCAACATTTGTTGTTGCCTGAGTTGTTAATTTTAGCCATTCTGACAGGTGTGAGTTGGTATCTCATTGTGGTATTGATTTGTATTTCCCTGATGATGAGTGATGTTGAGCATCTTTTCATGTGTCTGTTAGCCATCTGGATGTCTTTTTTGGAAAAATGTCTATTCATATCTTGTGTCCATTTCTTAACTGAATTATTTGTTTTTGGGTTTTTGAGTTTGGTAATTTCCTTACAGATTTTGGATACTAACCCTTTATCTGATATGTCACTTGCAAATATCTTCTTCCATTCCATAGGCTGCCTTTTAGTTTTGTTGGTAGTTTCTTTTGCTCTGGAGAATTTTTTTTATCATTCTTAAAAGTTTTTTTTTTATTTTCAAGAGAGAGGATCCCAAGCAGGCTCTACACTGTCAATGCAGAGCCTGATGCAGGGCTTGAACTCACGAATTGTGAGATCATGACCTGAGCTGAAATCAAGAGTTGGATGCTTAACTGACTGAGCCACCCAACCAGGTGTCCCAGAAGCTTTTTATCTTAATGATTGCAATCCATGAGCATGGAATGTTTTCCCATTTCTTTGGGTCCTCTTTAATTTCTTTCATAAGTGTTCTATATTTTTCAGAGTACAGATCTTTTACTTTTTTGGTTAGGTTTATTCCTAGATATCTTCTGGTTTTTGGTGCAATTGAAGATGGGGTTGTGTCCTTGCTTTCTTTTTCTGTGTTTCATTATTGATGTATAGAAATACAACAGATTTCTGTACATAGATTTTATAACCTATGGTTTTTCTGAATTCATGTATTCTAGCATTTTGTGTGTGTGTGTGTATGTGTGTGTGTGTGTGTGTGTGGACTCTGGGTTTTCTACCTAGAATATCATGTCGTCTGTAAATAGTGAAAGTTTGACCTCTTCCTTGGTGACTTGGATGCCTTTTGTTTTTGTTGTCTGATTGTTGAGGCTAGGATTTCCAGTACTATACTATATTGAACAATAGTGAGTGAACATCCCTGTCATATCCTTGGCCTTAGGGGGAAATCTCTCAGTTTTCCCTCATTAAGGATGATATTAACTGGGTCTTTTGCATATGGCCTTTATGATGTTATATTCCATCTGTCCCGACTTTCTTGAGAGCTTTTATCAAGAGAGGATGTTGTATTTTGTTAAATGCTTTTTCTGCATCTATTGACAGGATCATGTGGTTCTTATCCTTTCTTTTATTAATGTGATGTCTCATATTGATTGATTTGTAAATATTGAACCACCCCTGAAGCCCAGGAATAAATCCCACTTGATTCATGGTGAATAATTCTTTTAATGTACTGTTGAATTCAATTTGCTAATATCTTATTGAGAATTTTTACACTCAGGTTCATCAAGGATATTGGCTTGTTATTCTCCTTTTTAGTGAGATCTTTGTCTGGTTTTGGAAGCAAGGTATGAGTTTGGAAGCTTTCCTTCTATTTCTATTTTTTGGAACAACCTGAGAAGAATAGGTATTAACTCCTCTTTAATTTTTTTTATTGTTAAGTTTATTTATTTATTTTGAGAGAGAGCAAGCAGAGGAGGGGCAGAGAGAGAGAGAAGAAGAGAGAGAATCCCAAGCAGGCTCCACACCATCAACACAGAGCCCAATGTGGAGCTCAAACCTATGAACTGTGGGGTCATGACTTGAGCTGAAACCAAGAGTTGGGCATTTAACTGGCTGAGCCTCCCAGACACCCCAGCTCTTATTTAAATGTCTGGTAGACTTTCTCTGGGAAGTTTATGGGAGATTTTTGATTACAGATTCAATTTCTTTGTTGGTTATGGGTCTGTTCAAATCTACTTCTTTCTATTCCCAGTTTTGGTAGTTTGTGTTTCTAGGAAAGAAGTAGATTTCTAGTGGGTTATCAATTTTATTAATTCTTTCAAAGAACCAGCTCTTAGTTTCATTGATCTGTTTTGTTTGTTTCTGTATCATTTACTTCTGCTCTAATCTTTATTATTTCTCTTCTGCTGGCTTTAGACTTTGTTTGCTGTTCCTTTTGTAACTCCTTTAGGTGTAAGGTTAGGTTGTGTATTTGGGACCTTTCTTGCTTTTTGAGGTAGACCTGTGTTGCAACATATATCACTCTTGAGATTGACTTTGCTACATTTCAAAAGGTTTGGACTATCGTGTTTTCATTTTCGTTGGCTCCATGTATATATGTTTTCATTTCTTCTTTAATTTCCTGGTTAACCTATTCATTCTTTAGTAGGATGTTCTTTAACCTCCACGTATTTGTGGTCTTTCCAAACTTTTCCTGTGGTTGATTGCAAGTTTCATAGCATTATGGTCTGAAAATATGCATGGAATGATCTCGATCTTTTTCTGCTTGTTGAGAGCCGATTTGTGATCCAGTATGTGCAGATCAAGTATTTTTTGAAATTTAGTGTTCAAATTGAGATGTCTTTTAAGAGTAAAATACACCCTGGATTTCAAAGACTTAGAATGAAAAAATGATGTAAAGATAATTCCTTAGCAATTTTTTATGTTGATCACATCTTGAAATATTTTAGGTATACTCGCTAAATTAAATGTATTGTTAAAATCAGTTTCTCCAGTTTCTTTTTTTTAAGTTTTGATTTTAATTCATTAGTTAATATACAGTGTTCTATTATTTTTACATGTACAATATAATGAATCAACAATTCCATATATTACCTCATTCTCATCAGAAACGTGCACTCCTTAATCCCCATCACCTGTCTCACCCATTCCCCCACTTGCCTCCCCTCTCATAACCATCACTTTGTTCCCTATAATTAAGTCTGTTTCTTGATTTGTTTCTTTCCCTCTTCTTTCCCCTTTGTTCATTTGTTTTGTTGCTTAAATTCTGTGTACACACACACATACCACATTCTTCTTTATCCATTGATGGACACGTGGGCTGTGTCCATAATATTGTTATTGCAAATAATGCTGCTTATAAACAGTGGGGTGCATATATCCCTTTGAATTTGTGCTTTTGTATTCTTTGGGTAAATACCCAGTAGTGTATTTGCTGATGAAGATAGTTCTATTTTTACCTTTGTGAGGAATCTCCATGTAGTTTTCCACAGAGGTTGCACCGGTTTGCATTCCCACCAACAGTTCAAGAGAATTCTCTTTTCTCTGCATCCTCACCGACACCTGTTGTCACTTGTGCTGTTTATTTTAAGCCATCTGACAGGTGTGAAGTGGTATCTCATTGTGGTTTTGATTTGGATTTCTCTGACGATGAGTGATGTTGAGCATCTTTTCCTGTGTCTGTTTGCCATCTGGATGTCTTTGGAGAAATATCTATTCATGTGTTCCCATTTTTTAATTGGATTATTTGTTTTTTTGGGAGTTGAGTTTTACAAGTTTTGTAAAATTTATTTTGCATGCTAACCCCTTATCGGATATGTCATTTGCATATATGTTCTCTCATTCTGTAGGTTGCCTTTTAGTATTGTTGATTGGTTCCTTTGCTGTGCAGAAGCTTTTTGTTTTGATTTAGTCCCAATAGTTTCCTTTTCTTTTGTTTCCTTTGCCTCAGGAGACTTACCTAGAAAGAAGCCGCTATGGCTGTTGTCAAAGAGGTTACTGCCTGTGTTCTCTTGTAGGATTTTTATGGTTTCAGGTCTCACATTTAGGTCTTTAATCCATTTTCAATTTCTGTGTATGGTGTAGGAAAGTGGTCCAGTTTGATTCTTCTGCTTATTGCTGTGCAGTTTTCCCACCACCGTTTGTTGAAAAGACTGTCTTTTCCCATCAGATATTCTTTCCTGCTATGTTGAAGATTAATTGACCATATACTTTTGGGTTTATTCTTCTGTTCCATTGATCTGTGTGTCTGTTTTTGTGCCAGTACTATACTTTTTTGATTACTACAGCTTTGTAATATAACTTGAAGTTCAGAATTTTGATGCCTCCAACTTCGATTTTATTTTTCAAGATTGTGTTGGCTATTTAGGGGCCTTTGTGGTTCCATACAAATTTTAGGATTGTTTGTTCTAGTTCTACGAAAATGGATATTGGTGGTTTTTTTTTGTTTGTTTTTAAAAATGTTTCTTTTAACATTTATTTATTTTTGAGAGACTGAGACAGAGCATGAGAGGGGGAGGAGCAGAGAGAGAGGGAGACACAGAATCTGAAGCAGGCTCCAGGCTCGAAGCTGTCAACACAGAGCCGGACGTGGGGCTTGAACTCACGGACTGTGAGATCATGACCTTAGCTGAAGTTGGCCGCTTAACTGACCGAGCCACCCTGACAACCCAGATTTTGGTGTTTTGGGGATTGCATTAAATGTGTAGATTGCTTTGGGTAGTATAAACATTTTAATGGTGGTATTCCAGTCCGTGAGCATGTAATGTCTTTCCATTTCTTGGTGTCCTCTTCAATTTCTTTCATCAGTGTTTTATAGTTTTCAGAGTGCAGGTCTTGTACCTCTTTCATTAGGTTCATTATTTTGGGTACAATTGTAAATGGGATATTGTTTTCTTAATTTCTTTTTCTGCCACTTCATTATTGGTGTATAGCAATATAATATATTTCTATATATTGATTTTGTATCCTGTGACTATGGAATTCCTTTATCAGTTCTATCAATTTTTTGGTGGAGTATTTTGGGATGTAAGTATCATGTCATATGTATATAGCATATCTGTATATAGTATCATGTCATCTGCAAATACTGAAAGTGAAAGTTTTATTTCTTCCTTACTGATTTGGATGCCTTTTATATTTTCTTGTCTGATTGCTTTAGCTAGGACTTCTAGTACTATGTTAAATAAATGTGGCAAGGGTAGACATCCTTGTCTTGTTCCTGACCTTAGGAGAAAGCTCTCAGGTTTTCCTCACTGATGATGTTAGCAGTGGGCTTTTTATATATGGCCTTTATTATGTTGAGATAGGTTCCCTCAAACCTAGTTTGCTAAGAGTTTTTTTTATCATGAATGATGTTATGCTTCGTTAAATGCTTTTTCCTGCATCTATTGAAATGATCATATGGTTCTTATCCTTTCTCTTATTGGTGTGATGCATCATGTCAATTGATTTGAATATTGAACTACCCTTGCATCCTGGGAATAAATGCCACTTGATCATGGTGAACGATTTTTTAATGTTTTGATGGATTCAGTTTGCTAGTATTTTGTTGAGGTTTTTGCATCTATGTTAATCAGTGATATTGGTCTGTAGTTCTCTCTCTCTCTTTTTGTGGTGTCTTTATCTGATTTTGGTATCAGGATAATGCTGGCCTCAGAGAATGAATTTAGAAGTTTTCCTTCCTTTTCTATTTTTTGGAATAGTTTGTGAAGAATATTAACTCTTCTTTAAATGTTTGATAGAATTTGCCTGTGAAGCCATCTGGTACCAGGCTTTTGTTTGTTGGCAGTGTTTTGATTACTGAGTCCATGTCTTTTCTGGTTATTGGTCTGTTCAACTTTTTTATTCTTCCTGTGTACGTTTTGGTAGTTTATATGTTTCTAGGAATTTATCTGTTTCTTCTAGGTTGTGCAAATTGTTGACATATGGTTTTTCATAACATTCTCTTACCACTATAGTTCTGTGGTGTTGGTTGTTATTTCTCCTCTCTCATTCGTGATTGTATTTGAGTCCTTTCTCTTTTTTTCTTGATATGTTTGGCTAGAGGTTTATCACTTTTATAGATTTTTTTCAAAGAAACTGCTCCTGGTTTCATGATCTATTGTTTCCGTTGTTGTTGTTTTTAGTTTCTGTATCATTTATTTCTGCTCAAATCTTTATTATTTCTGTCCTGCCAGTTTTAGGTTTTGTTTGTTGTCTTTTTCTAGTTCCTTTAGGTGTATTGTTCAGTTGTTTATTTGAAATTTTACTTGCTTCTTGAGGTAGGCCTGTATTACTATAAATTTTCTTTTAGTACTGTTTTTGCTCATCCCAAAGGTTTTGGACCATTGTGTTTCCATTCTCATTTGTTTCCATGTACTTTTTAATTTCTTCTTTTATTTCCTTGTTGACCCATTCATTATTTAGTAGCATGGTATTTAATCTTCATGTGTTTGTGGTCTTTCCAGATTTTGTCTTATGGTTGGCTTCTAGTTTAATAGCTTTTGCTCACAAAATATGTATAGTATGATTTAGATCTTGAATTTGTTGAGGTTTGTTTTGTGGGCTCATAAGTGATCTGCTTGGAGAGTGTTCCATGTATACTTCAAAAGAATGTGCATTTTGCTGTTTTAGGATAAAATGTTCTGAATATATCTGTTAAAACCATCTGTTCCAGTGTGTCATTCAAAGCCATAGTTTCTTTGTTGATTTTCTGTTTAGATAATTTGTCCATTGATGTAAGTGGGATGTTAAAGTCCCCTACTATTATTGTATTATTATCATTTAGTTCCATTGCATTTGTTATTAACTGTTTTATGTATTTGGGTATCCTATGTTGGGTACATAAATATTTACAATTGTTATATCTTATTGGATTGTGCTCTTTATTGTCATGTAGTGTCCTTCTTTGTCTCTTGTTACAGTTTTTGTTTTAAAATCTATTTTGTCTGATATAAGTTTTGCTACTCTGGCTTTCTTCTGACATTCATTTGCATGATAGATATATCTCCATCCCCTCACTTTCAATCTGCAGGTATCTTTAGATCTAAAATGAGTCCTTTGTAGGCAATCAATAGATGTATCTTCTTTTTTTGTTCACTCTGTCACCCCATATCTTTTGTTTGGAGCATTTAGTCTATTTACACTCAAAGTAACTTTTGATAGATATATATTTATTGTCCTTTTATTATTTGTTTTATAATTGTTTCTGAAGATTTTCTCTGATCCTTTCCTGTCTCTCTTTTTCAATGTTTTGCTGATTTTCTTTAGCGATGTATTTGGATTTCTTTCTCTTTAATCTTTGTAGGTTTATTTGTGGTTTTTGATATATGGTTACATTAGCTTTGAATATAACTTCTTCTGCATATAATGATCTATATTAAGTTGATGGTCATTTAATTTTGGACCCATTCTTTACTCCTGTCATCCACACATTTTAGGTATATGTTATTATATTTTCTGTCCTTTTACTTTTGAGTTCCTTGACTGTTTTTTTTTTTTTAAAGAAATATTCATTTTCACTACTTTTGTATTTCCTACCTTTATATTGTCACTTTTGGTCTCTCTTTTCAATTAAAAGAGTCTCCTTTAATATTTCTTGCAGGGATGGTTTAGTGGTCATGAACTCCTTTAGTTTTTGTTTGTCTGAGAAACTTTTTATCTCTTCTATTCTGAATTCTGGTCTTGCTGGATATAGTTCTTGGCTGCAGATATTTCTCATTTAGTTCTTTGAATATATGATGCCACTCCCTTCTCACAAAGCTTCTGTTGAAAAGTCTCCTACTAGTCTTATGGGGTTTCTCTTGTAAATTACTGTAGTCTTCTGTCTTGTTGCTTTGAAAATTTTTTGGGGGGGCACCTGGGTGGCTCAGTTGGTTAAGCATCCAACTTTGGCTCAGGTCATGATCTCTTGGTTGATGAGTTTGAGGGCCGCATTGGGCTCTCTGCTGTCAGCACTGAGCTTGGTGCTATGAAAAATTATATGCCACCAAACTTGGCAACCTGGAAGAAATGGACAAATTCCTAAATAGCCACACACTACGAAAACTCAAATGGGAAGAAATAGAAAATTTGAACAGACCCATAACTAGTGAAGTAGCCCCATTTTAAAATGTAAAAGAAACAGGAGAGAAAGGAGCTTGGGAAGATTGGGGCGTAGGAGGAGCCTGAGATTGTCCTGTCCCATCTAAGTCAACAAACCAGAGAGCAGTCTAAAGACTGGCAGAACAAATTCTACAACTAAATATAAAGAAGCTGCATCTGAAAGAGCAGGAAAGTCAGAAAGGCAGAGGGAGGCTGCTCCGCAGGAGGGAGGGAGCTGGGTATGAGGAGAAGGAAGAAAAACAGGTACACACACCAGGGAAACCGGCTCCATAGTGTTGGGCTTTGAAAACTAGAGAGGCTAAATTCTGTGAGTTTGTATAACTGGTGGGATTTGGAGCCTGGAGCTTTTAAAGTCAGCTGACTCAGTACTGGACAATCAGGAGGGTGAATGACGGGGGGTGAGGAAGGGGGGTGAGGGAGTGACAGGCATTAAGGAGGGCACATGTTGGGATGAACACTGGGTGTTCTATGTAAACCAATTTGAAAATAAACTATTATAAAAAAAATAAAATGGGGCTAATGAAAAATTAAAAGTGACATGTATTGTTGACATAATATGGACTCTCCTAGATGCCATAATTTCGCAAGATAAGTAATAGGGATTGAATACTTTTCATGTGCTAACCCGTTGAAGAATGTTTTCCATGGATTATTTACACTTCAAAACAGCTCCGTTTTACAGAAAAATAAGGAAATTTATAGGAAACCAAAAATTAGGGGACTTGCCCATGGTCATCCAAACATAAACAGAGCAGGTGAAATAGAGTTCGTATCTGAGATGTTCAGAGACAAGTGGGCACTTAGACCACCCTGAGAAAAAGTGGAAGAAAGTGGACACACCCATGCCAGGCTTGAGGGAGACAGGAGAACTCTTTCGAAATACTTCAAGAACTGTCATATGGGTGAGGAAATAATTGTAATGCAAATGACCCCAGAGAGAGGGACCTGATGACTCCCGAGGTGTTATCTCCTGCCAAAATTTCTCTTCTGAACACCAGCGTTGTAAATCTAACTGTCTTCTGGACACATCCATTTACATGTCTCAAAGGCATTTTCAAGTTTAACATAGCCAAAACTCATTTCGATTTATTTTCTTCAGAACTCGTTCTGCCATCTGAGTTCCCAGACATAGTCAGTTGCTTTGACATCTATCTAGTTTCTCATGATAAGAACTTGGGTCTCTCTCCTTCACCTTGGACATCCACTTGGTCACTACAAACTCCTCATGTGTTCTACAACCATTCCTTTTTCATTTTTCTGTCTGTATCAATTACCTATGGCTGTGTAACAAAGCAGCTTAAAACAACAAACGTTTATTAGGTCAGTTTCTATGGAGAAGGATCCAGGAGTATTGGGTCCTCAGGCTCAGTGTCTCTTAGGACATTTCAGTCAAAGTGTCAACTGGAGCTGCTGACAGCTCTAGACTCAACTGGAGGAAAATCCACTTCCAGGTTCACTCACATGGTTGTTGGTTGGATTTAGTCCTTTGCCGGGTATTGGCTGGAGGTCTCTCTCACTTCCTTGGCTTATGGGCCTCTCCATTAGGGCAACTCATACCATGATACATGCCTGGCTTCAGAATGAGTGAGAACATAAGAGAAGGCAAGGAAGATGGAAGACGGAGTCCTTATAACCTAATCTCAAAACTTTTGTGGTAGTGTACTTATTAGAAATGAGTCATTAGGTCCAGCCCACCTTCAAGTGGGGGAATTGCATGAATACCGAATGCCTGAATACCAGACAGCTAAAATCACTGAGCATCTTAGAAGCTGCCCACTATGACATCCCGACAATTACTCTGCTCTGCATGCTGTTGGCTACTGCATTCCATTCTCTCAGCTGTAATACTTTGGGCTCTTCTTATCCAGCCCTACTGCCCCTTTCTTGGTCCATCATTATCATTCAACTGGACAGTTGCAAAAGCCTCCCAGCTGGGTTTTCCTGCCTCTGCCTTCTTTCTCCCATCCTTGTCATATTTCTGACTTAGTGAATGAGGCAAGAATGGTGGTGGTAGTATGTGGTCAACAGTGTATCTAGTTTTGAACCTATCCTTGGGATAGGAGGGGCACAGATCCATTTTCAGAGTGGTTGCAGTCCAGGTAAATAGTGAGCCCCAGAGGTTTGTTCTGGAGTGATGAGGGGGCAGGCAGGAGCAAGGAGAGCCCAGGCTTTGGTGAGGAGCCTAGGGACCTTACTTCCTGACACAAGGGCTTGAAATACAGGTGAGAAGAAGAAGGCAGTGCTCTGAATGTGGCTGTTGAATGATAGATGAGGGGCTCTGGCTGATAAGTGGGGGGCCCATAGCTCCATTTTGAAAATGCCATTCATGTGGCCATGCCTTGGAACAGGTTTGGGCACCAGTTGTCACCTTGGGCACTGCTTCCAGGCAGGCTGCCAGAGGCCATTGAGTGGCCACTCAGTTCACTCCAGCCTCATGAACTGTTGGCATTGGCATCGCTTCCATGCTTTCTAACTGCAGAGACAAAAGGTATGTGCTGGGAGCGGGGTTCCTCCATAGCCTCCCTAGTGGCTATGGGATACTTGCTTCTTTGCTGGGACGTGTCCTGCCAGATACAATTATTACTTTGCAATGTAAAGGATTTGCCTCATGTTTTAAGAAAGCACAGAACCACAGAGAGAGCACAGGCTCTGGAGCAGGCAACTCTAAGACAGGATCCCAGCTCTACCGCCGATTAGCTGTGTATCCTGGGGAAGTTACTTAACCTCTCTGAGTCTCGGTTTCTTGGTTTGTAAAATGGGGATATCACAGTTCATCTCATGGGACAAATATGTGGAAATAGGCACAGATGCACACAGCATAACGCCTATCGCACAGTAGGGACTCAAACCAAATTGGGATGAATGACATAGAGAACTCACATGGGGACTCCGGCGAGACCCCCCATGGAGGTGCTGCTTTGCCCACACAGGTGTTGTGGATGTGGTCCAGGTCTTCAGTGATGAGTAGCAGGAATCTGACAGGGAAAGCCACTATCCACTCTTCACAGGTGTCTTTGGAGCAGTACATGGCATGACTAATAACACTGAAATTGATTACAGGCACCTTTTGTATGAACTTAGTCCTCACAATGACGTAGGAGGTAGGAATGATTATTCTCACCCTACCTTACACACGAGGAAACTGTGGAGCCCACAGTAAGTAAGTGACGTACTCGAAGTCTCTCGGCCATTCAGTAGCACTCGAGTCCACTTTGGCCATTCCATGCTACCTCTCAATAACACGTCTCAGCTCTGGTCACCTGTGGGTTTAGATCCTCAAATTCCTCTTTTGTCTTTACGGATCCAGAGTTAAACAGTCCCTTCAGACCTACCTAGACAGGATGGGCCATTCATTCTATAGGGTCCAGAGTTCTGGAAGTTAGAATAAGCACCATCAGGGAAGCTGTTGTCTTGCGGGATTCCATATCAGCAGGACTTTTTCCTATCTGTGGGTACAGCGTTATTTTAGATGATGAGTGGCCCTGGCTAGATATCCCATAACTGGGGACTTAATTTGTTAATTTAACAAACATTGAGCACCTACTATGTGCCAGAAAATGTGGTGATATTCAGTGGTGGGCAAAGAGATCCAGGCACTTTCTAGGTGCTGGGACGTTCTGAGGGTCTAGCTAAAAGACTGCTGTTTTAGGAAAGCAGACTTTGAGCCCACACAATGAAGTTTCCCACCTCCCAGAGCTTTCCTGAGAGGCAATAGCCTTTCCTAGGGAGGGGGTGAGTTTCCTGTCCTGAGAGGTGTTCAAGCGAAGCCAGAATGGCCACTTGGTGGGGATGTTGTAGAGGGGATAAAATATCAGAGCAGTACTTTCCAGAGAAAATGGTTAAGGTCCTTTCAAATTGCTAGGAATTAACATTTAAGAGAAACCTGGATGCAACAAAAATGACATAAAGACAGCTCCTGACTTGAAGCCCGTGGCCACAGGTCAGTGTGAGGGGAAAGGAGTGGTCACTGGATTTCCAAGAGGAGGAGTTGGAAGGCACTGCTGTTGAGGCTCGAGGTGGGGCTGCGGCTCACATTCGAAGGGCCCTCCTGCGGTGATAGAAATCACTCTTTGGAATAGACAAAGGACACATTGCAGGCATCCTGCAGTTCACAGCATCGCTGGGGAAATCAGCATCCCAGGAATGGTTGTTACCCGCCACTTGGACAGGAAATGTCGCAGACAGAGCCTTGTTTTTCTGCTGTAGGAATTAAAGTTCAGACACAGCTGCAAGGAAATCAATACCGAGCTGCTAAACCCTTAATGAACGACAGCAAAAGGCTGATCGTGTTGCCTAAAACAGCTTTTTTCAAAGCTGCTTGTCTGAGGTGAGAGCGTTAACAAGAATTGATTGAGTTCCTACGAGGTGTGGTTTTCAGAGTTGCAGCTACATGGTGTAGGGAAAAGCCATTGCCACGGGTTCAAGACCTGTTTAGTGGCTGAGCCATTGTGTCTGTTTTGAGTGCTTTGGGGTCTGGTTGTTAGGCCTGTGATGCCACCATTTGTGCCCTTCCCCCACCTCTGGGTCCCCTGGAAAAGAATCAATTGCTAGAGGAGAAACGAAGTCCCAGCTTTAAAGGTGACTGAGCCAGTGCATGAAATCCCAGCTCAGAGTCCTGTGGGAGAAACTTTGGTTTGGCTACTAGGCTTCAATAGGTTTCCATGCTCTTAGACGCTTTTGCTTAAATCTGACTTTGGTTTTCTAACAACTTGGCAGGAGGGAGGGCATATGGCACTTCACTCATCAGTGAGATGTGGCTCAATGAAAGTCACATCCCAATTGATACTATTAGCTGTTGCTCCTTCTGAGGGAGCTGAGAGTGTGGGTAGCAGTTTCCTTCTTTAGGGTCTGGGCAGAAACTTGAGGGCCATGGGAAAGGATGTTGCCCACAGACTTTTCATTTCCCTATCTATCAAGAGGGCACACAGTTTCTGCCCCATTTCCCATGCAGAGTAATCGTGAGAATCCGATGAAATCTCATCCATGGAAATGCTTGGTGAGCTGAACTGCATCCTCCAACCAAATAAGATGTGATGTTTTATTTGGAACCTGGGGAACAAGTCCAAATGACAGGACAAGAGTGAAACAGGAAACTGGCATTTTTGGACCACTTACCTGTGTATGTTTCATGATACTGAAGAAAACTTCAAATCCTCACAATGTCCCTGTAGGCAGCTATTAACGCTTTTATGTTACAAATGAGGAAACTAAAGAGTGGTGCTTGCAGGAGACCTTGCAGGAGATCTTGGTTTGCCCAAGATAAGGGATTTCCTGAAACACAGGACTTTGAGCACTTAACCGTGGAAAGTTCTGGGCAAACCAAGATGAGTGGTCATCCCAAACTCAAGTCCAGGAAGGTTAAGCAACTTCCCTGAAGCTCCACGGCTGGTCACTAGCAGGGTTGGTTCAGAATGCGGGTCAGTTACCCTAGGACTCCTGTTCTTAACTGTATCGCTTTTGCTTACACCCTAGCTAGGCTGACAAAATGTGTAAATGTGAGTAGATTATATACTGAGAAGTTTCAGTAATCAATGTCATGTAGTTTAACAGGAAAAGAAGACTTTTGCTACAAAAGTGTGTTCTTTGCCGTGATCCCTGAGATTTCAGTCTTTTAAGGGAGTTAAGAGTATTCTGTAAGTTGGATATGAGTATGGATCAGGTACTGCATTATAAGCCAAGTGGTGCATTGGCTGGCACCTTCATCAGACTCGTTTAATCCCGTTTGGTGGCTCTTAAACTTTAAGAGCAGTGCACCTTATTAAAAAGGGAGTTTGTGGAGCATGCCATCAGATATCCTGATTCAGTGTGTCCTAGGAGCCCCACGATTGCATCTGGGTGACCTGGTTAAATCATCCCTTCACTCAGACCTCCTGGAACTATTGTAACAGCCACAGAGCTGGCATTCTCTGCAAAACGTCCCTCGGTGATTTTCCATCAGCTTCTGAATCAACTCAGGCTCTTTAGCCTGGCTGACAAGGTCCATCAGGGGCTGGCCCCGGGGTCCCTTATAGCCTCATCTCTGCTGCACTTGGCCTGGACCCCGACAGCTCTGATCTGTGTATAATCTCCTGGATCATTGTGCTCTTTTGGCCTCCGACTGTCTCCGCTAATTCTGTAATTCTTCCTCCACGTCTTCAGGTATTCACTCCCTCCAAGATTCAGTTCAGGCAGCCTCCCCTCCAGGAAGATGCCCCTGGCTTACCTTCCATACTCCACCCATTTTAGGTGGCCTCCTGGTGCCGTTCCAATAACCCCCATCAGGATCTGCCTTTCCCACTGGGCTGGGAGTCCCTGGGGTGCAGGGGCCGATGCTATTCTCCCATCGTAAAGACTTCACAGGGGCTTGTTGAAACAGACCAGACCAGAGCAGGGACAGGGGGGTGTTGTTTACTTGGTGTTGGCTCTGCGAGCTCCCATAAGCTGTCTGTGACAGTGATTACCCACACTCTGAGCACAATAGATTGTGGAACAAGGAACTCGGCAATATTGCAATCATCAGTTTCAATTGCCGTGGTGAGAAGGGATTAGGGAATAGCAAACTGACAACCTGGTTTATTCTAAGGGCTAAATTAGGAACAAGATTGGCATGCTGGTGGGAAAAAGAGCGAGTCTGAGAGGGGGTGTACCTGGTGCCGCTAAAAGTTAAAGTCAGAGGACTTCAGGTTCAGAAATTAACTCTTGTCAGGGAGACCGCTCAGAGGAATTAAACTCTCCTATAGCCCTTCTCTCCGGTTTTAAGTATAATAAATTGGTAAATTTCATAATGGCAGGAATGTGCTGATTGCTATTGTGTCATCAGTGCCTGGCATGTAGTAGTAGCGTTAGTAGTAGGTCAGTAAGTGTTTGTTGAAGGAATGAATGACCCTCTATAAACTGCCTTTTGCCTCTACTTCCCACAGCTGCTTTGGTCTATTCTACCCTAACCCTTTAAGCCACTCTGCAATTCTCCATCTCGTGTCCTTTCTGGTCCAGGGAAGTGAGCCCTTGTTTCTGTTTACCTTATCTTTCCTAACTTTCTTTGCTCCTGAACGTCTTGGGCTCTGGTTCATCTCTAGGATAAGGACCTGGATCCTGACTCTGCCCTCAGAAACTGGGCTTTATATATGTCTTGCTTGGTATGTAGACCTTGGCTCGCCTGTGCCCTTGGGCTTGGCCGACTCCACTCTCAGTGCTCACCATTATCCTGGGTCCAGTTCTGACATTAGAACTGTGCCAAACTGCCACCTGTCTTAGTTTGTTGGCGGGTCCCTTGTTAGTTCAGCCCCAGCCCTGGTGAGAAGAGGGCCATACCCTCTCACAATGGCTGGCATCACTGCTTCTTCACAGTGTACCTTCCATCGCCACCTGCTGTCCACCACCACCTTTAAGATGTCAGAGTGGGCCAGACTCAGACCTACTCTTCCCCTAGGGCCCAATATGGCCCTCTTCTTTGTCTGAGACTTGAAAAGTCCCCCATTTATACAAAGGTCTTGACTTTCAGAGTAGGATGTTGACGTAGAACACAGACACATAGATTAATGGAACAAAAAATAGAGCCTAGAAATAAACCCATGCATATATGGTCAATTAATTGCTGACGAAGTTGCCAACGATATACAACAGGAAGAGAACAGTCTCTTCAATAAATGGTGCTGGAAGAGCTGGAAATCTGCGTGCGGAAGGATGAAACTGGACCCTTATCTTACACGACACACACAAATACACTCGAAAATGGATTAAACACTTAAACGTAGGACCTGAAACCACAAAATTCCTAGAAGACGACATACAGGAAAGGCTTTTTGACAGCGGTCTTGGCAATTATTTTTGAATCTGATACTGAAAGCAAAGCAACAAAACTAAAAATAAACAAATGGGACTATATCAAACTAAAAAGTTTCTGCACATCAAAGAAAATAATCAGTAAAAATGAAGAAGCCACCTATGGAATAGGAGAATATATTCGCAACCATATATCTAATTAGGGATTAATATCCAAAATCTATATGGAACTCTTACAACTCAATAGCAAAAAAAAAAAAAACAAAAAACAAAAAAAACCTGAGTAGATAGACATTTTCCCAAGGGATACATACAAATGGCCAACAGGTACATGAAAAGATGTTCAACATCACTAATCATCAGGGAAATGCAAATCGAAACCACAATGGGATATCACTTCAGACCTGTCAGAATGACTATCCTCAAAAAGACAAATAACAAGTATCTGTGAAGATGTGGAGAAAAGGGGACCCTTGTGCACTGTTGGTGAGAATGTAAATTGGTGCAGCCATTAGGGAAAATAACCTGGATGTTCTTAAAAAAATTAGAAATAGAGCTACCCTATGATCTAGCAATCCCTCTTTTGATTATATATCCAGAGCGAGTGAAATAACTATCTTGAGCTATCTGCACCCCCATGTTTATTGCAGCATTATTCATAATAGCCAAGATATGGAAAAAACCTAAGTGTTGACAAATGAATGGATAAAAAATGTGGAGTATAATTCATATTATTCATATATATATGAATATATACGTGGATTCATATATATATGAATGTTCATATACATGTGAAATACACTAGATAAAGACAAATACTGCATTGTATCACTTATATTTGTAAACTTAAAAAAAAAGGATAAGAGCTATAAAAACAGTGTAATAGTGGTTGCCAGGAGCCAGGGATTGGGGGAAATAGGAAGATGTTGGTTAGAGGGTATACACTTTCAGTTATAAGATGAATAAGTACTGAGGATCAGGTGTATGGCATGGTGACTATTGTTAATAATACTGTAATATATCCTTGAAATTTGTTCAGAGAGAAGATCTGAAGTATTCTCACCAAAAAAGCTAAACTATGTGAGATGATGAATATATTGATTAACCTGATTATTTGCATCGATTATTTGCATCACGTCACAATGTATACACATATCAAATCATTACACTGTACAGTTTTAACATTATAATTTTATTTGTCAATTATACATCAGTAAAACCAGGAAAAGTCTTAGGTTTTATTTTTATTATTTATTTTGAGAGAGAGAGAGAGAGAGAGAGAGAGAGCATGAGCTAGGGAGGGGCAGAGAGAGGGAGAGGGGGAGAGAGAGAATCTTAAGCAGGCTCCATGCTGTCAGTGCAGAGCCTGTGTGGGACTCGATCCCATGAACCGTGAGATCATGACCTGAGCTGAGATAAAGAGTCGGACGCTTAACTGACCGAGCCACCCAGATGCCCCGTTAGGTTTTATTTTTATTTTATTTTGTTTATTACTATTACCATTTTAATATTTTTTTTTGAGAGAGAGAAAGAAAGCACAAGTGGGGGAGGGACAGAGAGGGAAACACAGAACCAAAGCAGGCTCCAGGCTCTGAGCTGTCAGCACAGAGCCCAACACGGGGCTCGAATCCACAAACTGTGAGATCATGACCTGAGCTGATGTCAGACACTTAACCAACTGAGCCACCCAGGCACCCAGGTTTTATTTTTAAAAAGAGTCACAGAAATTAGGTTTCTAGAGGCCTTCCAAGGAAATAACCTCTGCTGGTTTCGCAGGACCAGAACTGCCCTCTCTGGAGGAAGTGTAGTCACACCGAGTGCTTTGTGTCTGGGTGTGTTGGTGTATGTGATCTGATCCGTTAGGCTGTGTGGGGATGTATATATGATGTGTATACATTTGTGTGGCATGGATGTGTAGAATGTATATGGTATGTGTACATTCTGTGTGTAATTGTGTGTATACGCATGTGTATATACGTGACATGTGCATGGTATACAGGTGTACGCACACATGTGTGACTGGCATGCACATACATGTGCACATGTGTGGAGCAAACGTGTGTATACATACGTGTGCTGTGTAAACATTGGTATGTGTGTGGGCATGTGGTATAAGTGTGTATATATGAATGGCATGTGTAGTTTGTGTATATGCATACGTGGTGTGCGTGGGAACCCATGGCATGTATACATGTGTGTGTGTGTGTGTGAAAGGGATACATGGTACATATACATGTGTGTGGTGTGTGCCTCGGGGTCTGAGGTCCAGGGAGGGTGAGGGCTGGTGCTGCTGAGAGCCATTTGAGCAGGAAATGATCTGAAGGACACAGATCCGAAGTCTCTGTTCAAGGAGCTGTGTGGAAGCTCAAAACCCAGTAGTGCAAGGTCAGCAGAGAGCAGGAGGCCTGTTGAGACATGGCCCAGAGAAAGGTCATGGTTAAGGGGGTCCTGGCACCTTCCTTTTCCTAATTGTATAGGCTGGGTCAGCTGGCTTAAAAGGCATCCTCTGGGAAGGGAACTTGGTGGTGCACGCCTCTGTTGGCCATCACCGAAAACCATTTATTAGTGAGCATTACACAGTGGCAGATCCTGTATGAGCTGTTGAAGATATTGAGACCAATCAGATGTGGTTCCTGGATAATAGGAAATAAATGTTAGGACTGAGATGCCAGGGGTGTTGTGGTGGATGGGGAAAGGAAAGGAGGGAGGGAACCATGGAGGGGACAGATGGAGATGGGGGAACTTGGGTGAAGCACACAGTCAGAGGTTGCTCCTCTGCTTGGAATGAGGAAGGAGAGTCCCTTGGAATCAGAA
Organism: Paguma larvata; assembly: GCA_030068075.1. NCBI lineage: Eukaryota > Metazoa > Chordata > Mammalia > Carnivora > Viverridae > Paguma > Paguma larvata. Next base: position 31,507,028 of record CM057844.1, read on the forward strand.
GCTTAGGTGCCATGTGTTCTAACTCTCCTTCTAAAATATATACTGTATCGTTGAGTAATTATTATTTTTTTCAAATATTTTCTTTTTAAGTAATCTCTGTCCCCTCTGTGGGGTTCAAACTCACAACCCCTGGATCAAGAGTCACATGCTCTAATGACTGGGCCAGCACCTGGCCAGCACCTCTGAGTGATTATTAAATGAAGCTGGAGTCTCCTCCTGGCTCTGCTGGCGTCCCAGCCCCCTTCCTACCTGTCTTTCCCACTACCCCTCAGAGACCCAGGCCCCCTGAATCTGGCTTCTTCAGCCCCTGTCATCCTGATGACCAGCCTGCCCCCAAGCCCCAGCCTTCAGGGGAAGCTGTATTAGGTCATTCGGGAGACAAGAACCTCCTCTCCTCCCATCACAACTCAGTTCCTGAAGTTTTGCCGTGTTAGCAAATTTGATGGATCGTGGCAAACGCTTGAGGATAAAATATTGTAATCAAGAGAGTGTCCCCTCCCACCCTCCCTCCTCTGTCCCTGGATCTGGTACTCACCGATTTCTGTGGACTCAGCAGAGGGATGGATGGCTTTTGCTAATGCTTTGCTGGAGTGATAGAATGCGTGGCAGGAATAACCCTGCAGGCTCCCCAGAAAAAGAGGAACAGGAATAGCTCAGGAATGTGGAGGAGCTGAGTGGGGGAAAGGCACAGGTGTAAATCAGAGTGAACTGGACATTCTTGCTGGGCTCTGCCTGCAGTGCTCCATCACCCACCAGGTTCTTGCTAATGTGCCTGATGGTCTGGTCCTTGTCACCCTACCTGAAGCTGGATGATTGTAGTAGGCTCTTGGCGATCCCCTGATCTCTCCCATCCAGGACTCAACTGTAATGATCTCCAAAGGCACAAACCCCCATTGTGCTCCCTCACCCTCAAGCCTTACATGTCTCCCTACTGTCCATCAAGCCTCATGCAAACCCTGTGGTCTAGCAGCAGAGGCTTTCCATGGCAGCATTCAGTTGGTGGAGGTCATCAGGAGGACGTGATGGCTGGTTGACCTGCAAGCTGGACTCAGGCAATCAGAGGCTCCTTATCTCCACCCCCGTTCTTGCCACTGTACATTCTGCCACTGTTTCTATAGCTAGAATTATTTCAAGGACACAACCTTGAGAGAGAAACGTGTTGTTGAGACCATCTGGACTGTATACAAGACTGAGGCTCTTTAAGGCTTCTGTATAAACTGTCAGGGTTCTGGTGGGCAGGTGCAGAGACCTAGTTATCTTGCTTATTAAACCTGCCACCTACTGATCTGGGATAGCCTCCTCTTCTGTCTCTCCCCACCCTCCATTTATGGGGCTAGTTTGAGATTTCACCTGGGTTTCACCCAGGATTGTGAACCAACATGGTCTGCCTCCTAGCACTCCGTTTTAGATACCCTATCCATTGGCCAGTTGTGCAGAAAGATATTTCTAAACTTGGCTTTCTGGCCTTTGTCTAATCATTCTTGCCCAGATTTGTCTTTTTCTCCCGTTCTTCCTTCTTAGCCTTAGGAAATCCCTTCTGACATTTAAGGCCCCATCTCAAGTGTCCTCTTTGCCATGCTGACTTTGTAAGGCCCACTGCCAGATGCCATTTTGTCCCCTGTTACAGCATTTATTTTTCAAGGCCTTGGTTACTATTACTCAAGTTCTGTCTCTGCCATTAGACAGTGAAACAGTGAAGACTGAGTCAGATGACTTTTCTGTCTCCATTGCGGTCTGTCCTGTTTTGTGTTTAACATCTGTTCAGCCCAAGCAAGGAGTTGAATTAAAGTAATGATAGAAAGTGATCCTATCTGATAAGGCAAGACAGCTTTTATAGCAGTTTGGTGCAGAGTGCTCATTGGCAAAAACTTTTTGATGGAGAAGAGATGAGAATCTGTTACATAAAGGATCCTTAAGCACATCTCCAGAAGGCCTCTCCGCCAGACCGTTTTTGCTGTGTAACTGCTAACCTCAAAATTTCAGTGGCTTATAACAAACATTTATTGCTTGTAGGTCTGCAGGTCAGCTAAACCTGGCTGCAGACTAATCGGCTGGTGTCTTGGATTGAGTAGCATAGAAGGCGTTGCCATGGACCCAGATGTCAGTGATCTCTGTTCCTTCCTTTCCAGTTTCTCCCTATGGGAGTGTCTATCCTGTGTTCGTCCGCCATTGTATTTTGGAAGCAGATAACTCATTCTTTGGTCTCATACTCCATAGATAGAGAGGAATTTTGCCCCAAGGTGGACCATACCAAGGCCTTATTTAGATGATGAGGCTTGGGACTTTTTCAGTTGATGATATTAGATGAGTTTTTGGATTTTGAATTGATGTTGGAATGAGTTAAGACCTTGGGGGATGTTGGGATGGGATGAATGTATTTTATATGTGGGGTAGTTGTGAATCTGGGGGGACAGAGGAAGACTGTAGTGGGACTGAATAGTGTTCCCCCCAAATTCATGTCTACCTAGAACCTCAGAACGTGACTCTATTTGAAAAGAGGGTCTTCACAGATGCAGTTATGCTGGGGATCAAGAAGAGATCATAGTGGTTTAGGATGGGCTCTAAATCCTAAGGGAGTGTCCTTAGACAGAAAGAGGGGCACCTGGGTGGCTCAGTCAGTTAAGCATCTGACTCTTGATTTCAGCTCCGGTTCTGATCTCATGGTTCATGAGTTCAAGCGCAGATTCAGGCTCTGCGCTGACAGTGAGGATCCTGTTTGGAATCCTTTTTCTCTCTCTCTCTCTCCCTCCCTCCCTCCCTCCCTCCCTCTCCCTTCCCCTCCCCTTTCCCCTCCCCAGCTCTCTCTCAAAATAAATAAACTTAAAAAGAGAGTGGGGCTCAGTTGATTGAGGTCCAACTTCAGCTCAGGTCATGATTTCACAGTCCATGGGTTCCAGCCCCTTGTTGGGCTCTGTGCTGACAGCTCGGAGCCTGGAGCCTACTTTGGATTCTATGTCTCCCTTTCTCTCTCTGCCCCTTCCCCACTCATGCTCTGTGTCTCTCTGTCAAAAATGAATGAATGTTAAAAAAAAATTAAAAAAAAAAAAAGAAAAGGACATGCAGGGGATAAGATGATGTGAAGATGGAGAGTGAGAATGAAGTGATCCATCTATACTTCAAGGAAGACTGGAGGCTAGATGAGGCAAGAAAGGACTCCTTCAAGAGCCTTTGGAAGACGCATAGTCCTACCTGTGTTTTCATTTTGGACTTCAGACCTCCAGAACTGTGAAGGAACACATTTCTGTTGTCCTAAGACAACAAATTTATAATTTGTTACTGTAGCCACAGAAAACATATACAGTTTGGTTCAGGTCTCTTCTGATTTATGTCTTTCCCTCCTTGGGCTAGTAGTTATCTGGGGCACGTTCGTCTCATGGAGGATCCCAGAGGTGCCAGAGGCCAAGCCAGACCCTACAAGCTTATGGGTAGCTTCTGTTTGTGTTATCTCTGCAACCCCAGTGGCCCAAGCCAATCATGTGGCCAAGCCCAACATCAATGGGGTGGGGAAATGGGCTCTGCCTCTGCGGTGGTGGCCAATTCAAAGGGCTTGGGGTGCAATTCTAATCCAGGGAGAGAGT